>JAUNZM010000463.1:1724166-3145833 GCA_033459285.1 Clamator glandarius | reverse complement strand
TAAGAGACTTGATGGCAGCCTGTAAACTTCAAGGAGTCCAAAATACACCCACAGCATAAAGTTCATGCACATTACACCCTGAGCTGTCTATTTTCGGCCTAAACTGACTGCAAGCATTAAACATGCAACCTGATGCTTAAGCCTTCTTTATATAACCCTAACCACGCTACCTTTCTGTCTACCTTTAATTACTTACCTGGCAACTCTTCTTAGCAAAAAAATTACTGACGCATAAATATTACATGACATAAGCGTGAAATTGCCTTACATGTTTCACTGACTCAGAATAACTGTTCGCAGTCTCTTAAAATGCTTGAATTTTCTGGACACTGACATCCACAACATAGAACGTAACAAAGGAGTGTGTGAACAGTAGCCTCTACGTACAAAATGACTGGTTGGAGCAGCAGCTAAACCCTCCCAACTAAAATACCCACGGCTTAACCAAGGGAGGTGTAAAAGGCAAACGACTGCTTGATTTTTATGAAATGCATTACTCAAGGCTGTCTCTAACCGATACCACCACCTCTGTCTGCTCCATATCTGCCCTGCTAACAAACTCAGGCATGCAGGGCACAGATCCCTGCAAGGCTAAAGCAAATGTTTCTCAGGCAGGTTTATCCCTTTTCAGCCCTCACCTGACCAGGTCTCCATGAAGCTGCAAAAAGAGGTTTTTTCTCCCTTCTCCATCGCAGATCTCAGACGCTGGGGTGTCCACTGTGCAGAGGACCAAGCGCAAGTCTGAAGAAGCAGCAGTGGCAGAATCTTTTCCATAAACGTACACGCAGCCTCGCCCGACGCTCTCCTTCAGCCAGTCCCTCTCACGGGAACCAACACGACTCCTGTTCAAACAGCTCCTGCTCCCATTCCGCTTCACATTTCTCTGCAAGGCAGCCCAAAGCAGACTGTCAGCAGCCACCGCTGACCACCCTCCTCCTGCCTTGCAGCTGAACGGGCCAACCAGGCCACACAGCCCACTCTGCACAGGCTGCAGGAGTCTTAGGGGTACAGCTGGGCCAGGGGGGATGTCCAAAAGGGGAACCTGGGGGAGTACAGCTGGACCTGAGGTGTTTGCCCCAGCTGGAAGGGTCCCTGGGTGCAGCCAGGCCACTAGGGGACCCCGGGGGGAATACAGCCAGGCTGCGGATGCCCAGGGGGTACAGCCAGACGATAAAGCCGGACCTGGGGGGTACAGCAAGGTCCACAGAGAAACCCCCCAGTAGGGTACAGCTGGGCACAGGGTGGGGATGCCTCAGGGAGTACAGCCAGGACATACCTAGGGTGGGTACAGCTGGGCACAGGGGTGAGATGCCCAGGACAAGGATGGCCGGAGAGGTACAGCCAGGCCTGAGAGAGATTCCTGGGGCAGGCGCTGTGGGGAACAGCCGGGAATGGGGGAGGATGGCCAGGGAGGGATGCCTGGAGGGGGTATAGCCAGGACCAGGGGAGCGCCCAGGGCGGGTACGGCTGGGCACGGGGCTGAGATGCCCGGGAGGGAAGATGCCCGGGGGATACAGCCAAGAGCGGGAGGGATGCCCGGGAAGGCAGCCAGGACCCGGGGGTGGAGGGGGTGGGATGTAGGCAGGACAGGGGGTGACGCAGCCAGGACCAGGGGAGGCAGGGGGATGCGGCCAGGACCGGGGAGATGGCCGGGGGACGCCCCCCCGGCAGCCCCATCCCGCCCCGCCAAGGTCGCGGCGGCCCCGCCGCCCCCGGGTTCGGGCCCGGCCCCTCCTCACCCGCAGCACCCGCACGGCGCCCCGGGGCCCGGCGCGGCCCCCCCGAGCGCCTCCCGCCGCCGCCTCGTCCTCGTCGGGCTCCGGCGGGTCCCGGAGCGCCGGCCCGGCCTCCCCCATGGCCGCCACACCGCGCGGCGGCGGCTCCGCCCCGGAAGAGCCGCGGAGGGAGGCGCCGCGGGGCCCGGGGACACCCGCTCATTCGCTGCGCGGGGCCGGGGGAGCGGTCAGAGGCACGGGCTCCATCAGGGATGCGCAGGGTCCATCGCTCACTCCAGTCGCTCCATCACTCGCGCAGTCAATCGCTCCCTCACTCGGTCAGTCATATAAATCAATCAATTGCTCCATCATCATTGGAAAAGGCCCTTCAGATCAATCAGATTCAGAGATGCCATCAGAGATGCATAAGTATCATCACTCATTCAGTCACTGCATCGCTCACTCGCTCAAATCGCTCCATCATCATTGGAAAAGACCCTTCAGATCAATCAGATTCAGAGATTCCATCAGCGATGCATAAGTATCATCACTGTATCGCTCACTCGCTCAAATCACTCCATCATTGTCACTCAAATCAATCAATAGCTCCATCATCATTAGAAAAGACCCCTGAGATCAATCAGATTCATAGATCCCTTCATAGATGTGCAGGTTCCATCACTCATTCAGTTGCTCCATCGCTCACTCGCTCAATCATTCTGTCATTCAGTCACTCAAATCAATCAATAGCTCCATCATCATTGGAAAAGACCTTTGAGATCAATCAGATACAGAGATTCCACCACAGATTCATAGGTTACATCACTCGATCAGATTCCATCATTCAGTTGTTCACTACATTGGAAAAGACCTTTGAGATCGAGTTCAACCGTACCTGTCCACTACTAAGCCATATCCCTGAGCAGTTTTACACATCTTCTAAACCCCTCCAGGACAGGGACTCCACCACCTCCCTGGGCAGCCTTTGCCAGTGCCCGAGAGCCCTTTCTATGAATAATTTTTTCCTAACATCTAATCTCAACCTGCCCTGGTGCAACTTAAGGCCATAGATGAGGTGTCAGGAAGAAATCCTTCACAATTAGAGTGGTGAGGCAGTGCCCCAGGTTGCCCCGTTCCTGGAAGCGTTCAAGGCCAAGTTGGATGAGGCTTTAAGCAACCTGGTCCAGTAGAAGGTGCCCCTGCCCACGGCAAGGGGTTGGAACTGGATCCCTTCCAAGCCAAACCCTTCTGTGATTCTATTGTACAGCTGCTGCCTGAGAAGGGCAAGGTGTGAACTCACAGAAAGCAGCAGCAGCTCATCTGCACACTAAAGCTGTCACCCACCATCCTTTGCCTGCCTCTGAAGCATCCATCCCCATCAGCCTCCCAAGGATGAAGCCACACCGCAGGGAATGGGAATGTCCCCTTCCTCCTGCTACCATGCAGATCTGTATATTGGCTCAGGCTGGCTGAAGGATGGTCTGCTCATTGTCACCACCACCACCATTGTGCTGCACACTAGAGCTGGATTAACGCATTGCAGCTGCTGCTCATGCCTGAACAGGACTGAGCACATTAAAACAGCAAAAGCCTCCTGCCTTCCCCCCTAGTCACCAGTGCTTCCTAACTGTTACATACTTCATCCTGTCACAGAATCATTAAGGTTGGAAAAGACCTCTAAGAGCATCTGATCCAACCGTCATCCCAACACCACTCTGTCTACTAAACCATGTCCCCAAGTGCCATGACTTGATGCTTTTTGAACACCTCCAGGCTTAGTGACTCCACCACTCCCCTAAGCAGTCTGTGCCAATGCCTCACCCCTCTTTTGGTAAAGGAATTTTTCCCAATACCCAACCTAAACCTCCCTTGGCACAGCTTGAGGCCTTTTCCTCTGGTCCTGTCACTTGTTACCTGGGAGAAAACAACACCCATCTCATCACCACACTGCTTCCCTGCTCTTCCCTGCTGCACCAATCCCCAGTCTTATTTCAAAGTCCAGGCACGCTTTCCACATTCTCACTGCGGGCAATATTCACTGTGTCAAACATTTTCAATTCCATTATGAGTTTCCTTTAAGCACTTCCTGCCTTCTTCCTGGTCTATCCAAGCATCTCATCATGCAGCATCACAGATCTGCTCCTGGGCACGTGGGACATACACAGCACTGCCCACACAGTGCTCCCTGGGCTCAGGCTCCACATGCAGAAGGAACCCCATGAGAAAGCTTCTCAGAGGTCTGTCCGGCTCCAGAAGCCAGGCCTAGGATGACCAACCATTTGCTGCTGCACAAACTGGCAGTTTCTGACGTCATCCCTGAACTCTCCAGTGCCTGGAGGGCTTTCCTTTTTAAAACCAAGGCACTGACACAGCCCATCTTACCAGCACGGATAAAAGTGCTCTTTGGCCCTTCATGTTAATCCATGTTGTTGAATCAAGACAGTCACAGGGAAGGCCACCTGCTTCCAACACTTCCAGGCTGTACACACAAGCTAAGACAACTGTAAATCAGGTTTTCATTGGGTTTTCCCTACAGAAAGGCATGGTTACAATGCATTTCTAGCTACAGCTTTGTAGTCTCATAATTACTTTGCCTCAAGAGAATTTCCGTGAAGGAAGGATACATAGCAATACTGAGAAAATTGTACTTGGCAGACAGATGTGCCATTAAGTGCTAGAAAACACATGAAAAATTATATAATAAAAATGTTACTGTGGCTAGAAAACAAGAGGAAGAACCTTACGGAAGATACGTGTATTGCTTTAACAGCCCATGAGATCATAACAATCCTTCTCCCAGAAGCAGACAGAGTAGGAAAGGCAGCTTTTTCATCACCAAGGGAATCACAGCAACCCCAAAGGCACACCGCATACACCAGGAAAACAATTCCTGCTGTTCAGATCTCATCACACCTTTGTAGCACCTGGACAAGTATTGCTGTTAGGGGCTGACAAGCTCTTTCAGGATGATGTTTCACATAAACTGTTTCAGTGTTTTGCAACTGTCTGCTGCTTTTGCTCTCCAGTATCTCCTGGAAGGTTTTTCATTCTGCCCTTATTATTTCACAACATCTGACCTTGTCCTGGACACTTTAAGCATCTCAAAGTCCTATCCCACTGTTCTGGCAAAAACCAACAAGGCACAGTTTTAAATCATTGAATATTGACTCATTTTATTAGTCACTTCAGAATTTGTTTCAACCAAAAGACAATACACACAGCAGAAGTCTAATGCATCCCATGTAAATGTTTACATCCGTTATGCTCCTCACTCACCTAAGACTCAGCATTTCTTTAAATTTTTCACATCTCAAAAATAGGTCTGCAGAAGTTGGAAAGCCACTGGGCTCCCTGCTCAGGTGGCATGGGTTTATCTTAAATTTGGTTGGGTTTGTCAAGGTTGTGGGTTTGGTCTTCTGTTGTTTGGGGTTCTTTTTTTACTGTCAAAGAGGTGGGATGGGGCTCTATGTAAAATGTAAATTACAACATCAGGAAAGAAAAAAGAATATACAGGAACAGAGTGAAATTTCAGAGGGAAGCAGTCCAGTAGCTCCTTCCCTCACAGCCCCCAATTAGAAAATGAACACACAGAAAGCGCATCAGCTGATCTAAGAAAAAGCCATCCTTGCTGCTCCATCTTGCAGCTCGTACCAGCCTTGGGGAAAGCACTAAGTCACCTTTCCCAGCTGTTTCAGTATCTTCTGAGTTCCATATCCAAGGTACTGTATAGGTGGCAGCCCCCTCACTGCTATTGCTTCAAAAGGTTGTTCAAGGCCATGTTTTGTCCCATCAAAACCTGCACAAAGTCAAATCTTAGGACCTTCCCATGTCTTCTCCCCTTCCAGGCCCATTATGGCCACTATTCTTTCCATCATTTTTTTGATTCAAAATACATTCATTTGAAGACAGACATTCAATGTCTCTCAGCTCAAAAGCCTCCAATGCAGATATTAGTGAGATTAGCTGTGAAGTCTGTATCTTGTTCCCTTTATATTCCCCTTACAGTGCAGCAAGGAAAATATTGATCAGACATAAGAATTGTTGCACTCAGCTGGTGGAAAACAGACTCATCCTGTCCTCAGAGTACAGACACATGAGTGCTCTCCAGTGAGAAAACAAAGCAGCACCACAGAGCTTAAGAGATGTACCTGGGGCCAAGGAGCAAGCAATGAGAATGTATGAAACCTGGCCTTGGCCTTCCTTCTCGTACAGTGTTAGCTCCCCATCCCACAGCAACGGAAGGGAGAGAGCTCCAAGGACAACAGGAATGTTTGGCTGCTACAAGAGAGTACTTCACAGCCAAGGGATGGCTTCCAGCAAAATACATTTCAGGTACATACACCACCTCCTCCAGCTCAACTTAAACGTATGGCAAAGCACCTGTTTCCCAAGACACAAACACTCTGTGCAAGGGTGCCTGAAGGAACCAAGAACATTGTAGGAATTTACCCTACAAGCTTACCAGACAGTGACCAATAACAGAACCCAACTTCTCCAGGGGACGCAACACAAGTGCAACAAGAGAAGTTGTTCCTAACTGTGCTGCAACAAACTGGCCAGGTGAGGGACCGTTTACTACTTTCTCCCCGGAGGATCTCCTGCATGAGTGCTCTTTCTCAGCAAAACCAGACAGATTGAGGTGTGCCAGCTTTCAGTACAAGTGACTGCGTACAATTCAGTGAAGAGAATGGGAGAGCTTATGGGGCCTTCAGGATCTAAAGCAAAGACGCCCCGTTACCTTTGTATTCTGGACCCTCTCAGAGCTCACCGGAGTCTGGATTTAACACGCTCAGCCTTCAGCTCTAAAGAGTCTGAACTAGCAGGGTGGTGAACAGTTGCAGCTGCAGTGAAAGCAACAAACATAAATGCTCAGCACCTACAAGTGGACGTTGATTCACACATTTTCTGCCAGACTGCCAGCTTCATGCTGCTTCCAGCTGAAGCACAACATCTATCTCACCACCAACAGCCAAGGGATGACCCTGCCACAACCCAGAATTACTTTTCAGGAAATCATACATCATTCCTCTAGGTTTTATAACCCCATGCTGGTGCCAGATCCAGTAGAACAGTAAAGCTCTTTGCTAATACAAAGGCCCAAATCAGTTTAATGAATAAGGCAGCTAAAAAGCCCCCCAAGAGTCACTGAACTTATTCCACTACACAGACCAGCACTTAAGTCAATCGCTTTAGTTAAAACCAAAGCAGACTGAACCACCTTTAGTGGCCTCCTGTTCCCCATTCAAGAACACGTCTTCAATTCTCCCTAAGTATGCCATGCACCACTTTTGCAGTGTTTTTGACAGGAACTGGAGCCTAGTCTTTGCACTTCTGCAGACACGGAAAGCTATGTCTTACCTCACCAACAGAGCATTGAATTATCACGATCTGGGAAGCCTTCTAACAGACACAAAGCAGATGTGCCATCTTTTAAGAAAGCACTGGATTAGAAGATTGAAGTACCTTCAGCTTAGCAGCACACTCAAAGATTCAAGATCCTCCTCCTTCCTGCCCGAAGAGTGTCAAACATTAATCTTGTCACATTGTGCTTTATGTCCTGCACATGGCGTTCATGAGAATTCACAGAGCTCTGCCACCTCAACAACAGTTCACACTAGGAAGCATAAAAACACAGCTTTCTGTAAGTTTAGAAGAGCACTGGACCTCACACCTTTGGATCCAAAAACCCAAATGACTGGTTTCCATTCAAAAAAATCAGTTTAGCTACTTCCAGTCTGAATCTGAACTAGCATGCTTCTCTGAAAGGGGAGCAAGGAGCAAACTACAGGGATCAATTAAGTAACAAAATGGGAAAGGTCTCTTTAAACCGCATGATCTTTATTTCAGTGCCGATATTACAGATACAACACAAATATCCCAGTCAGAAGTAACTCAAATGGAATCCAGGGGGTCTACAACAGGCTCTGGAAATTAAACTGGGGAGAAGGTCTGAAATAACCGGGAAAGGCAACTTTGCAGCACAGTCTCTGATAAGCCTCCCAGCAGGAACAGAGACCTCAAAGACTTACTTACAAAACTGAACATGCCTTTTCTACCCATAAACCACAACTAATGGGTTAAAAGGTTTAACCACCTGTGGTAGAAAACCAGCTGCTCCTTGGATCTCTACATCTCTCATAAATCACTGCACTTTCTGGGGAAGGTACAGAAGACTGTCTGTGAATCTGCATGGCTGTAGCTATCGATGAAAAGAAACAAAATTCAAGTGTAAGGTCTTCATTTCCAAGTACAGTACCAAAGCAACTTCATCAGCTCTCACCAGCACCACTTTTCCTGCACTGTCCCAGGTTTGTCGATGAACTCCCAAGGCCTAACTTGCTCTTGGTATATACCACATAACTAAGAGGTGGGTGTATACAATAATGCACTGAATAGGCCATCAGAAGCCTCCAGCTCCTTCGGACACAGGGGGTGCAAGAAGAACAAGGCAGGGAAGCCTGACATTGCCCAAGTCCCCAGTCTGAGCCCTGTACGAAAGTGTCTGAAGGAATCCAGCTAGTAATGAATGATAATGTGCCTTGCCCACCCCAGGGGAAATAGACAGCAGAAAGAAGGGGCAGCTGTTCACTCGCTGCAGAGAGAAGAAAGTTTCCCTGCTAGAAATTCCAGACTTCTCTTCCAACCAGGCTGTGTTTCTTTGCAGGGGGGCAGGGAGGGAGGGGAAGGGAGAAGGGAATGTTGCTTCTGGCTGTAAATGCATGTGTGAGGGAGTGCACAGTAGCCTCCACAAGCTGCCAGCCTCATCAGCGGAGGAGAGGAGATTAGTCTTAACAGATATGCTTCAAAAGTCAGCAATCACTTCAGGAAAATTCCTCCTCATCAGCAGGTCTCATCTGTTCCCCATGCCCGTGGTTCCGTTTGGGGGATTGCCAAGGATCACAACCTTCTTCCCAGAGTTCTTTTGATTGAGTGGGGTGAGAAAAAGAATGGTGCCAGAGCCTCACTGCCAGGACTGAGAGGGGAAGTTGTTGACTTCTGCTAGATCTTGCATTGCTGAGCCCTTGTGATTATATGTCAACTTGATCCGCATACGTAGTTGTTGCTAGAAAACGAGAGAAAAACACAAACACAAAACAAATTCAGGTCTTCATTAAAGGTCAAGGAATCCCCACCATGTTGAGCTCCTCTCCCTTACCCTATGAACACAAAACATGAGCCTTCCCTCACATCACAAGAACTCACTGGAAGGACATGCAGGATAAGCTATGATACTGCAGATAAATGCCTCCTCTAGTAGGATGCAGATTGGTCACTGTAGTTCTCAGATCAGGTACAGGCTCTCAGAAAAGCCATAGCACAGCTTCTACCCATATGTCTCTCTGCACTGGCCCTACCCATACAGGCACCAAAGTCCTAAATACAAAAATAACTGCCTTAAAACCTCAGTTAACAGTGAAAGCAAGCAGGAGGTAGATCTGGACTCTGCTGCTCTGTATTTGGGCTCACATGGAGAGATGTCATTCCCCATATTAGCTGTTCACTGAGAGCAGTGGCTTTGAAACTTCAAGTGCTGCATAGCTCAGCAGCACTGAAGGAAACAGCCTAGGAGAGACTAGAAAGAATCTCTGCAAGTAAATGCTGGAATAGCTCAGCAGTCCTTGTACACACTGTCATTTGGCTGTCATCCAGTTATTAGGTAGCTCTTAACAGCGAGTGTGCAGCATGCTCCAGACAGGATCCCTGTTCTCCTTACTCTCAAAAAAACTCATTTCCCTGAAGCCCTAAAAGGAAAAGCAAAAAGTTGGCTATTTCTGTTCAGAGGAACATGCAAAAAGGATAGCAGAGAGAGGAAAGGAGGACAGGGACTGCTCCAACTAGCCTCAGGATAAAGCAGCTATGGTTTAACACTAATAGATCAATATAACCAGTGTCAGTTTATGAGATATTTCATGGTGGTTTGGGAAACAATCTATTCCAATCCAGTATAATGACAGTGTGTCCAGGTGAGCAGGCTTTCTTACAACACTGATAAGACAAACAGCTACCTCCTAAAGAGCAAGGCTGTTCCAAGGCTGCCCCCCTCAAAATTTTCCAGGTAACTACACTACTCCTCTTGCAAAGCTCTATGTTCAGGCAGTAGCAATCTAAAGGAGTAGGAGACATACAACTGCCTGAGGTGGAAGAGTTGGAAAACAGCAGGCAAGAGAAAAGGGCAGTAAAACACTGTGGTGCAGTAGTCTGAAGCATTCATAGGAGTGTCAGTGTTCCAACAAAAAAAGCATCAACCTATCAGATGTATTTTGCCTTGTGGATATATTCTGTAAGATGCCAGAACTTACAAAAACTCCTAAACCCTCCCAAATTCAGAAAATAACTTTGAAGGTTATGTTTGAAAGGTGCTCCACAGCAGCAGAGACATTCCAATCAAATGTATACAAGAGAATAATTAGTCCTGCGCCTTGATACAGGCAGAGGAGAGCACACTACACAGAGATAAGGGGAGACGCATGTAAACCAGAGAAACTGCACTAGAAGACAGCCATTTTGGTGACATTTTGGGTAGATATGTAAGCACATTTCTAATTTGCACGTCAGTCTTAAATCTTGTCCATCTACAAACCTGTTTAATAAACATTCTGATGCGAAAGACATTCAAAGAACTACCTGTGAATTTGTTTTAGCAGTATAACCCAACAGAAGGTCAATCCTGTGCCTAGAACCTCTCTTTTTCATCTTTCCATAACCCTAAGAAAAATGGCTGTCACTAAAAACACATCATTCACTTCCATCACTCCCCATCTCCCATCAGGGATGCATCCCTAAGCAACTTCCATTAAATACACAATTCCAAGACAAGACCTTTAATAACTGTTCTCAGAATCACTCACCTTTTGTGGATTCAGGACTTTAATGACCTGTGTGATGGTCCCCGAGTTAAATGCAGGGATGACACTGCTGCTGGGAGACAGGAGCTGCAGCTGGAATGTCTGAAGAAAGGACAAAGAGAAAACAATTTCATGCTTAATTAAGTAAGAACATGAAGTGATTTGTTTGCACTGGGAGAAGGCAAGTTAAAATAAGAGTTCAGTTTCTGGCCCTGACAGTAGATGTACAGCCACAATAAAGTCAAATAATCTGTTTTTCAATTCCCTATCTGTAAATAAAATATTCAGTGTCACACCTGCTTTTTACACAAGTAAGATTGAGGCAGCACACATTCTAGGGCGTGAGGGCTTACTATAGCCTATCAAGATCAGCAGTGATGCATTGTTTTAAGCGTCACACACAGAGAAACACTCAAGACTGCTCGGCACATCTGTAACTACAGGAGGCCCATTCCTTCCCCAATTCCTTCCTATAGCAAGTATTAAATCTGAATTCAAGTTAGAGTATTCCTAATTACTGGAAATGAAACTGCCAGAAGGGAATGCATTTTTCACAAACTTGAGGAACAATTCAATCATACTCTGCTTTACTATGAATTAGGCAACACGTGTCTCATATTTTATGCTGCAGCCAGATGCAAGAGGAGACAATTTGTTTACTTATTAGTGGTGATTTTAAGAAAGATTTTGTCCACGCAGTAGTCCAATCTGATAGGAACTGGTGTTCTGTTGCATTTACAATATCTACTTTCAGACTCAAAAGAAGACCAAACTGACCACTAAGAGAATCTGCTGGCAGTTCACAGCCCTGTTTACCACACTGCAAGTTTCTCTACATGAAAGCATTGATCAGGAAGTGTTGGCAGCTGGCCCCAAGCCTGTCATTGTAGTTGCCCTACATGGCTCTACCTTTGGTACTGCAGCTTGGAAAACAAAGTCTGTCATGTCCTGCTCTGTGCTGTTGGAGGCTTGTATCGTGATTACAGTGACACTAGGGTTGGTGTTCGACCTCTCAAAGGTGAAGTCAATCTTCAGCCCATTTTTGTTGTACGCAGTAATTGAGGGGATTCCTGTAGAACACAAAAAAGGAGCAGAGCTACAGAAACTGCAGATAATTCTCAATATCGTAGAAAGCATTTACTTTACCCCAGACGCAAACTCTCCTGAAGATTAAACACACCCCCTCCAATTGCTCCAGCATCTGTGCCACACTTCCCTCCCAAATCCCCCCCCTTTTTTTACTACTCCTTGTTTTCTCTTCTAGTTGGGTGCTGTGGCACCTTAAGGCTAAGAATTTACATGTCCCTAACCTGCAGCAATATCGTTGAAGAGAGGCTGTGATGAAAGTCCATCAAGCAGGAATGGAGGCTGTGCTATCTGGGGTGCAGGGGCAGATACTGGAGAACCTACAAGAAATGTTGATGCATTATTACTTAGCTGTCATGAAATGAAGAGTAATTACTCCTACTACAAAGATCAACTGCTGCATATCATATTTCTTTACATGAAGTTCTATAAATCACCCATGTTGTCATCTTCCCCTTCTTTGCTATGACTAACAAGGACTAGCTCTTCTTGAACTAGCAGGCATTCCAATAGAATTAATTCCTCACATCTCTCAGTCCACTCTGGAAAGGCTCACAGCATTCCCAGGCTCAAGCATGAAAATGCTCAAGTCTCACCAGCTAATCACAGAGTCAACCTGTGACTTCATCCCCTGACTCCCTCAGTAATAATAAGTGTAAGACTAGGAACTGATAGAAAGTGAAGGACTAGCCAGCCCTCAACCCACCCCAGGATGGAGAATGTAGACTTTTAGGAGATGCAGCCTGCTCACCTGTTAAGTTGAGGTCCCCCAGGAGGTCAAGGAGCTCCCCACCAGCAGGCTTGTTTGTAGGTGCAGTGGGGATTACAGGTGTTATATCACTTCCCCCCAACAAGTCCAACAAATCATTTGCCTAATGAGAGAGCGCATGTAATAGTTACATATTCAACTTCCTACTATTTCCCCTTGCAAATGTAACGAATTCTACTTGCTCTCAGATTGAAGCTCAGAGTTGCAGAGTTGCTGGCCAGTCAGAGAGGTTCCCAGTTTGGCTATGGTCCCATGCCCCACAAGAGATCTAGCTCCCATATTCTTGGGACCACAGAGACAGAGAAGGATGGAGTTTGTGCACACTGAGACAGGATATGTAGCTTTATCATCCTGCTCTTGCACTCCCCACAACAGTCTCTTCCACCCACCTGCTCATGACACTAGAGTCATCAGAGAAGAGACATGGTACAATCACCACCAAGCCAGAACTAGCAGAGGCAGGGAGGGGGAGGGAGATGGTCTCAATTTACCACTGGCAGTAGCTACTAGTGTGGTCTGAGAGGCAGCGGAAACTTAGCCTGGATCATTTTCCATTACCTGGCTAGCAGGCTGTAATCCAGAGGGTGGAGGTTTGGTTTCCAGTACCGCTGGCTCTGTCTCTCCGTTGGTCTGTACAATCTCAGTAGGGCCATTTGTGGTGACTTTCTCCATTACTGGCATTCTCTCAAGCAGGGCTGGCCTGAAAGAAGCTGACATAGTTACACTGTGCCATCTTCCTGGATCCCAATCCAAATACTCAGACATTCAGGAGATGATATACACACAGTAACCTGCCTTTTCCTTTTAGCATCAATGCAGGGGAGCTCAAGGTGGTCAGAAGCCATCCCTGGCATTCTGTGCCAGTGTAAATACATTAGCTGACAGTTGAAAGCCAAACAAGGCCTCCGGCCTCCTGTTTTCCCCTAGTACTTGACACAGCTTCCACTGTGGGGAGAGGACAACAAACCCAAGACAAAGATTAAATAATTAAGGAATGGAGGATTAACCACTGACATGGGACAGTTGAATCAGAGTCACTTCATTTCCCTTCTCTCTGTAGAAGAGTTCACAACTTAGAACAGGTGACAGTTGGAAAAGCAAATCACCATGCTCTAATTTATCCATATTAAAGTTCCAAAAAGATTAAGTTTAGCCCTTGAGAGCACCCTCTTGAAATGACAGAGAGGCTGAAGAGGCATGGGGTCTAGAATCCTGACATCAAGCCAAGAAAACAGGAAAATCTGCATAGGGAGAACTACCTGTAACACAAGAAAGGCAGATCAAGCCATAAAGTACTGCGTGTAATAGGGTTACACCACACCGCCTCCATATCCTGTGGCTGAAAAAGTCCACTAAATCCAACAATGGCCCACTTTTTTGACCATGAACAAAGTCTTAATGAGCCAAAATTAAGCATTGACCTTCACACTGTAATGAACACCAGCACACACTGGGAAAGAAATACAAATGCTTGCTTGTAAAACCTAATGAAGTTCACAAGTTTTTTTCTGAAGTGCAGTGCTTTCCAAAACTATGAATAGCATACGCTGTCATCTGGTTAAAAACCAGCTGACTGCCACACACTGTCCACAAGGGTTAATTCTGATCAAAAGCTTTTCATGCTAGATTTTTCTCAACTTATTCATACGACTTCATGGGAAGCCCTAGGCAGCTCACATGCCCTAGCTCAATAACATGATTTTTCCCAAGAAGAGGGAGATGCTCCATGGATCCCACAGGAAGAGAGAAAAGAGGAATTCATAAGGATATCATCTCCTACATATGGTGAATAGGATGGTACCTATGGGGAAAAAAGTGATTGTGAAGATCTTTTGAAACAAGGTTTGGAGGCTCCTACAAACACGGGCAATATTTAGCCAAGCGGCACACATCCATAGCATACTTGGTTCCTCTGTATGCCTACCAAAATCGCTAGATTTTCTCTCAGAACAAAGTGTGGCACACAGGAGACCAGAGTATATTATAATGATGCTTTTCAAACACCAAAACTCATCAGCACTTACCTCATGTGATCATATTTCTTGAAAAGTGCATTATATTCCACTGCCCTCTGCTGTAGTTCCACATCAATGCTGCTGCCATAAATGGACACGACCTTCTTAATGCGACTGTGTGGGGCAGGGGAGGGAACAAGAACAAAACCACAACAGGGAATTAGCAGCAATAAGCAAGGGATTAGCACATGCCATCCAGAAGAAACTCCTTGCCCTCTGCTCAATAGCTGCCCTGTGTAATCCATTTGAGACAGTAGCCACTGTTTTCCTGGAGTACCTATGTAACATCCATTTTGGAATTGTCCCTTCACAACTGGTGACTAATATACCACCACAAGGTATATCATAAGAAAGCTCGACTACCCACACTGAGATGCCATCATTAGCAAAGAAAGCTATTTTTTTCTCCATCATCTGAAAAAGGAACTGGAAAGAACAGCCCACTGAAAGTCAAGATTTCTCTTCCCCACAAAAAGGTTTTTGAGCAACAGCAACATAGATTAAGTCCCTACACAGAAGAGGACATCCCCAGAGAAAACAGTACAAATCAGTGGAAGTGTTCCACCCTGCGAGCAGAGGACTTTAAAAGCCAACAAGTAACAAGATGACTCTTGTAAGCCACGGAAGCAGAACAAGTCCAAGGAATACTTCTACTGAAGACAACTGATGCCATCAAATTTGCAACAAAGCCTCGTGTATTACAAGATCAATGAGAACTCACTTGACTGTGCAGGTGAACCTTGTGGAAAGCTTCATGATGGCAGTGAGAGCATAGCCTCGTGTAACAGACACAGACATATTAGATATCAGGACGCTTTCTAGAATATCAAGAACTTCATCCTCTGTTACCTGAAAAGGCACAGAAAGGTTAGGCTGACATAGAGAGCGGCTTTGCAGCAAGTCTGCCGAGGCATACTGTAAAAACCTATTTCTCACTTAATGGCTGTCACGCCTACTCCACAACTCTGCGAGCCTGTAACATATGTTTAGGGTGTATGAGAAGGATGCACGCAGCTGGAGATCTTAAGATATCAGCTTTAAAACACAGTTCCTGCTCCACACAGTTTTATCATTTAACTACACAGCAAAGACCCCAGTAGATAGGCTGCTAGCCAGGTTAGCACTGAAATCATACCACTCTGCCAACTGCAGCTGCGCTCCTCACAGTGAGTGTTTACGCAGCCCACGCCTGTAGAATGGGAAGCAGATTCCTGTCCAGTGTCCATCACTATCATGGACAACAGTGTGAAACATCCATTGCAAGCATTCCCCCCACATAGCCAGCATCAAGCAGCTCTAGCCTCAGATGGGTTGTCCTTTGCCAAACTCTACCTGTATTGGCTCCTCCTCTTCACACTGACCAGACACCAGAAGATCTCCGTACTCCCCTATGCACCAGGAGGCCACTTGCACCAGGGGTTGCTGTTAGAAGAAAAATGAGATTCCTCATAGACAAATAGATGCCTGTATGATAAATTAAACCATCACCATTTCCCAGAGCAAGCTTAACCCTCCTTTCAGCCACGGAATTTTTCCACAACAGAGGAAATGGGAGTATTTGATTCAGTCAATTATTCCATAAGAGAATTACAGAAAATTAAAAGAATGTGAACTTATAGAAGACATCAGGCCCCCTTCTGTAACCTGTCCCTTGGAGCTAGGCAGTGTGACATTGCTTAGCAAACACGCTCATTGCAGTACAAGGAAATCAAAGATAGTCACGTTTGGTAGTACCTGGGAGTAATCACCGAGGATGGCTTTGTAGAGTCTCTGCACGGTGTAAGCATGCATCTCCACACTATTCGTTATTAGCTGAATCAGATTGGGAACAGCATCATCACGAACATAACTTCCTGCCTGCAAGAACAATTGTACATTCAAGAGACAGATAAAGGCTGTTACGTCTCATTATCCAGCTTCTCAGCAACACCCAGCATCTGCTGATATCCTTCACAAAGCCACCTGATGTGCATGGAAATAAAAATCAACCTCCTCATCCCCAAGCGCTCTGTGGTTGAATTTAAGCGGGCTCAGATGGGGAGAAGTACAGGACAGTACATTTTCACAGTGCACTCAACTACACCCAGAGAAACCCGTACTACAGATATCCTGAAACTGTCAAAAGGATAAAGTGTGCATGCAAAAGGCTTGTGTTAAAGAAGGAACAAAAAGGAACACAGAAAACTTCCGTTAAATGGAAGGCTTTAAGTCAAAAAACACTCTGGGGGCAGAACAAAGCTGATTCCATTGCTTGCTCAAAGCAAGACTCTACGCCAAATAAGCACAGGATCCAGGAATCTGACTACATCTCACTCTTTGGTTAGAGGATATGAACACAGAGCTCAGAGGGAAAAGCCCACTTTAAGGCCAGGAAAGCATGTGGAGAAATACACAATCATAGAGCTTTGGTATTGAAGGGAAGATGCATACTGTTCAAAACCTGTCCTGTTTAGGCACTCCTCTGGCACAGAGAGCAGCACATGCAAAAAGAAGGAAATTAAGCCCAATAAGGTTAACTGAGAATCCACCCAGTCAAAGACAGCTGATGCCATCTTTCTGTGTCAGCTCTAAGTCTGCTAAACTGAAAAGGATGTTTATCTCCAAGAGTCTGCAGCAGGCAGTTTCAATAATACAGCTTTATAAATGCTTTCTCTAGCAGTCCAGAGAAGGAAGTTACTTTATTGAAGGAAGCAATCTGAGAGCAATTCTCATAGCCAACCTTCTAATGGAAATCAATTCTCAGTTGAGAAGAATCTATTTTTCTCTGTTCTAGGATAGTAAAATAGCACACAAGCCAGACTTGCTTCTTGATGAAATTCTCAAATTTGAACACTTACACTGATAAAAGAATTTTCTTCCCACTCCTTTGCCTCAGGGACTACACTGCCTACCCAAGTATCAAGCATTTGCTACCTGCCAACCTTTAAAGCCATCTCCAACCTGATGAGGAGTCACTTCCTACAGAATGAAAAGTGTGTATGTGGTCACATTCAAGGTGGGCAATTCCACTTACCGTCGTTAAGACTCTCATAATTGTGTCTATGTGCCAGCGTTTGGAAGGAGCATATCTGACAAAATTAAGAAAATAAATTAGAGCGGTAACTGCCAACCTTCAACATCAGCAAGAAACCCACCATTGTCAGAACCTCCCCATCCAGTTACTCCCTAGCCAACTGTTTCCTGGGGGAGGACACCAATAAAACACACACAACCCCCCAGTACAAAACAAAACACCAGACACTTCATTCTTTGACTTTTTTGTACTACTGCCAACACTGGAAAGCTGGATGTATATACAAGTTTGTATAATACAGTGCAGCCATACCTTGCATATACAGTATCTCAAAGTCAGGCTGCAGATTACAATGGCTCAGCAGTAATGAGATCATCTCACTTGTACAACTAATCAGAAAGAATTCTCTGTGTATGCAAGGAGGGCAGGGCCAGGACGTCAGCACAATACATATTCCAAAGTGCAGCAGAGATCTACTAGACTGGTTTAGTGACATGAGGACTATCCATATGGGACATACTAGTGTCCTGTTCCTCAGACTGAGCTAAATCACACAGAGAACAGCAAATGGAGAAGAGATAATCAACATATTCTCTTGAGGGAGTGAGAAGGGGGAGGAACAACACACAAAATACTCACAAATCTGAGGATGTAAAAAAAAAAAAAATTAATAGCAAGTAAATTGAGCTCATACTTTTCAGCTGCAAGAAATATTCCAGATGCACAGTCTGCCTTGAACTCTGGTTCACAGGAATCTAGGAAATACAGCAACTCCTTCATCATTCCACGGACATTGTTCCCATTAACAAGAGCAAAACTCAGTTCCATTGCACGTCTAGGGGAAGACATAGAAAACCAGTAATGTATCTTCAGCTACTGAAGTTTAAAAAAAAAAAAAAAAGTCCAGCTACTCAACTGCATTTACTTTTTAATTACGAAGACAGCAATAATTATTAGTTCTGCGAGAAAAGCCTTCCACATTAAATGTACCGTCATTTTCCTGTTTATGGGCAGCCAATAAATACCTGTCCCCCAAAAAACTAAGGGAGTGTGGGCATAGATGTTTCTAAAGGCTAGAAATAACTTTCAGCATTAAGGTCTGCCACAAGTACGTGTTTTCGCATGCTGGTTATTTCTGACACACAGCTGCAATAAGCAAGTAATCCACACTACAACACACTTTCTCCAGCTTCAGGAATCCAGGAGAGACCTCAGATGTACTCTGCAATCTTAATACCAAGCACTTATCTCAACAGATATTGCTTACCTTCAATCATATTACACATCTCATTTCTGTCACAAAGATTCTGATCATGTAGTTTGACCGTATTAAGCAGACAAAAAAAGATTTCAATTTAACAGCAAAGCCATTCTGAATTATACTGTAAGGACCAAAGATGCACTGCAATGGTTAAAACACGATGCGAACAGGCCACGCTTTGGAGGACCAAAACCAGGTATAGAGCCTTTCAAAGGCTGGGACTTGAGGGAAACTTGCTATGTGGGGACTCTGACGTCGAGTCAATCAAGTGCTTCAATGAAAACAGTGCTTTGTCAGCAGCACGAGTGTCAGCATAGCAATATCATGCTCTGCTGATGGATCACTCATAGGCTTCATCCTCCAATAGCACTGAGACACGAACCTCATGCTGGCTCGGAGAGCAAATAGCAACAGCTGCCTGAATTGCTCAGCACCTAAGACACAAATTGGTATTTTGGGATAAACTGCCACTGTAAAACCAGATTACATGATACCTATCACCTAACAGAGCTCATGAACTCTGACTGTAGCAAACAAGAGTCCACAAGATGCCACTGTCCCCATCACTGACACGTCATATGCTGCACTGAGCTCAGACCACCAGTCATAGAAACAGCAATGATTAGGAAGAGAGTTCTGAAAGAATGAGCAAGCAATCCAGAGGCTTAAAGATTAGATTTAGAAGATTTTTAGAGCAGAGAGATAAAACAATTCAAGAGTGTCTGACAAACAGGAGGAAATTACTGTCATGAGTAGAAGGAACATAATTGAAGTTGTTTAGACTGAGTATCAGAAAAAAAGCCTTCCTTTAGCGATAAGCAAGGCTGCAAACTCTCACATTGCCCAGAGCAGCAGCAACACACCACTATTTAAATAACAAATGAACACCAAGAATGCATAACAGGACATAGCTTCCAAAGAAATTACTTGAACAACCAATTAAATCTGAATGCTACCATCACCTAATCAAATTTGATCTAGAATACATTATTTGGATGGCTTAACACTGCTTCAAGACAACATGGCACTGCCTGTGCCATGCAAACTGGAGTGTGTCAGGGTAGCTTTGATTAGGAGCATGATTTATGGCTGCTTTCATCTTGTTGTGAGCACACAATGTGATTGCCATTGGGACTCCATTTTGGAAAAATTCAGGCAAAACAAATTTTATTTTCCCCCAATCCAAGATGCGTAAAACGTAAAAACAGCTTCCCAAAGAACGTGGCTGTGCGCCTTCATTACTTCCTTTGAAGTATGACCCATACTACTCATTAGTACTAGTCTCACTGACAGTGCCCCAAGGTTACTGCCATTTTCCCCCACGCCCTGCTCACTCTCCACAGGCTGTCAACGTGGACAGGCTATCATTGGGATTTCAGTTACCTTTTAATGGACACATCCAGATCCTTCAGGCAGTCCACAATCGTGCTTCTATGCCGCTGTACTGCATTATGGTCTGTCTGCACAGTTTTCAACAATGATGTCAAAGCTACATATCTGGGGATAAGGACATACGGTGATAAATAGTTGACAGTAGGCATTAAATATCTATGCACAGAAATTCACTGCCCCCAAAACTCTTTGCAAGAGAACAGGATTCCATTGTACTCAGTAGTGACCAGAAATCTCCCAGGGGCCTGCCTGGCAAGTTACCACACAGAACTAACACATCAAACAATGTCCTGCTGTCTGGACAAGCACCCATCCCAATTCCTTGGCTCATGATATTTGTCCAGTCTTCATAAGATTGAGAAGACAAGACAAAGACTAGGCCTCTATACACAAAACTAGCATGAGCTGCAGTTCCCAAGGCTAGAGTCTTCTACCTATCCCATGATTTGCAATCAAAATGCCAAGAAGCAGGATTTAATTAGAGCACAGATTCATAGTGACCAGACTTTGGTGCTGCCAGCAGCACGCAATCAGGAGAACCAGTCTCTGCCTAATTTGTCACATCTCCAGCACTATCTCTGACTTGAATATCTTCACAAACCAGTTTGCGTAAGACAAAGATTCACATCTTACTGGAAAAAAACCCCACTTGACTAGATTAAGAAATCACACGTTAAGAATTAGATTATACACCCAGGCTCATGCGCTAAGGAGGAAGGGGCACAGATATGATTTTCAGAGAAAAGAATGCACTGAGAAAGAAAGCCAGACAGCCATACCAATCCAACAGTATTTCCAAGGATCCTCTCCTGAAAAGCCCTACTTCAGCATAATCCATGTATCTGCTTCTCACACATTTTAAAACGGGGTGTTGCCAAAACGCACTTCATACAACTTACCTAATATTTTTGTCGTTGTTTAGTAAGAAACGGCCTAGGATGTTAATGGCTAACACCTGCAGAGAGAGTGAGGGAAGGTCAGTGATCAAAAAAAGGCTGCTGGTCATCTTTGTTTCATGATGATTTTAAAGGCGACAGTGTCAAAGCTACCCCTGTTATGCTTTTGGCCAAGAACTGCAAAGAACTCTAGAAGCTGACTAAGCAGAGGGAAGACTAAGGCAAACACAGCACAAGCTCTCTCCTGCTCTCAAGGGAACACAGGCTGCAGGAAGTTTTGCTTTATGTATGTTATTTTTAAAAGAACACAAACACCACTTTCTGAAGAAGCCACAGGCTTATCTAGAGCCAACTGCAGAGCTACTTTTAGGTGAAACAACTTTGCTTCTACACAAATTACTCTAATACAAGCTTAGAAGGAAAAAAAAAATAGGCTACAGCAAAGGCAACTTACTCTCAGTCCACTCTCAGATTTTATGTCCATAATAGTCAGCACAGTTTCATAGAGAATGGCATTTCCCACATTTTTACTTGTTTCTGTATTAGTGGCAACCTGGAGAAAAGGGACAAAATAAGTGACTCCAACACAGACCCCACTTTGTGCTGTTTTGCAGAACAAACAGCATAACTAACCACTCTCAAGCAATCAAGCATCACACCTATGAACACGTGTCTCTTGCAACAAAACTCAACCCAGCACAACAAACAGCTGAATCCTCACCAGTGCTGCTGAATCCAAACTGTTAAGAAACCAAGAGAAAGTTTAAGCTGCTCCTCAACCTTGCAGACCTCACCTGTGCAAGTATATCATTCATTGCTTCACTAGAATCATCATCATTTCGTCCTAAAATTCTTAGTAACCGCAGGATTCGTACCTATTTGACAAAATCAAGCAAAAAAAAACCTCATTGGATGGCAGTATTTTTAACATGGCGGCCACAAAATGCCCAGTACACTTCCTGAGCAGCAGCAAAGCAGCAAAACAAGCTGCTAATTTCCATTCTCAGGCAAAATTCTTATCCTTAATAAGACCTTTACCGATAACAACAAGCTTACGCTGTGCTCATTTTCTTCCTATCAGTCAGAACTGTTAAGAGTACCCCCACCACCCACTAGACACAGCCTTGCAAGACCAACACAGGCTGCTGCTTTTCCCTTGTGTTATAACTTCAGGTAATACAAGGCATTACACCTGCTGTTTGAACTAAGGCAAGTATCTTTCACAAAGGTAATGAAGAGCATTTGGACAATCAACTCTAACAAAGACAAAATCTTAAATCAACACAGCTGCCCTGAGGTAACCACCTCATCTCACCAAAGTCTCAAAACACAGTACTAGAATTAAAGCCCTCAATCACTGTTTGCATTCACTCTTACCTGCAAAAAGGGGTCACTGATCCCAGACACATCATGCTCTGGTGAATATCCAGACATGATAAGGTTCTTCAGGATACGAACTAATTGGGGAACGAGCTGTGAAAAAGAGAGTTATTCCATTAGGGTGTTGTTCCTTCCTCACCATCACTCTTGAAGTACAGGCCCAAAAATAAATCTTGTATTTCTAAGTCAGTCAGTCTGTGGATTCTTCCACAAAGTTCAGCCCATGCGCCCAGAGCTGATGGTATGTAAATCCTCAGCTTACCTATGGCACAACTAGAAACAGCTCAGCTGGGACCTGAGCACCATCTTTAGCATAACAGATCTACCAGAGCTTGGCAGTTGAAAACCAAGAGGGAACACCAACTTAAAAATCCTCTTTTCGTGAAAAGGTGGTGTGCTGGGACTGTTAAAATGGTAAAAAGTCCCAGAACTTTGCCTGGGGGCTTTACATGAGCTCCTGACTAATTTTCAGTGTACATCTCCATGGAAGTACCAGACATAGCCAAGAGTTTTGATCTATTTAAGTACAGTATTACTAAAAACTCCTTCAAGTTTGACACTCCATCCAACTTAGCTTCTAGAAAGAAAAGCTTGTGCTCTGCTTCCTCTTCAAGAGTTTCCAAATAAGGCAGAGAACAGATTTCCCTCCAGCCTTCCCCAGGGCTCTGCTGTAAGACTACTCCTTCCCTGCAAGTAGCTCCAGGGTCTATTCTCCTCTTCATCCCAGACTTCTCATCAAGAGCAGAAACACTAAACTAAATTCTTTGCTTCACTGCTGTTAGAAGGGTTCTGCATAATAGCAGAGAAACTGATGGAAGCGCTACTAATATGCCAGATCTGTGAGCACAAGACAACAGCAAGTTAACACTGTTCATGGAGGCTCATTTCCAACACACCCTATGAAAAAACACTTATGGTTGAAAGACAAACTGGACTAATTTTCATTGAACTGTAAGAGAAAAACCACTCCTGATGCACAACAGAGGCATAGCGCTCTGTAAGATTTATTCCTTCTGCCCCTCTCAGTGCTGGTATTACCAAAATAATCCAGACACCAGCTGGAGAGGAGGTGACAAACCAGACAGGTGTTACAGCAGCTGCACTGTGGATTTTTCATTCCTGAAGCACGAAAAGTACCAGGACAACATCATTCTTTCTCTCAAGTAAGACAATGACAGTTTATCAAAATGTAATCTACATAACTCTTCCCAATCATTCACCCTTAACACATAACAAGCTTTCCCATCCTCTAAGCTTACTATAAGTTGGGGATTGCATTCGTACTAAATTTTAACCAGAACAGAGCTTGCTTAAAGTTGCCACTTCTGACAACATGGAATCGAGAGGGTGCTTCTGATTCAGGACAGATAGTAGCAGAAGGTGCATAAACCACAATGTGATCTGTAGAGCACACATCTGCAGGTAGACACACTAGAGGGGTAATGTTTTCTGGACTAAAGTCCCGTACATCTGTGGTAGAGTGCAAGAAGAAAACCAGCTGAATTTCCCCATCATCTTTTTCATTCCTAGGTTAGCTCTTCAAGAATTGCACATTTCTCTGAAAATGTGTATCTTATAAAACACAAAGACCCATGAATTTCCTATAATCTGCCTTAAAGAGGAAACCAAAGGATGCTGCAACATTTTCCCTCAAGACACAGTAACAGACAAGTGGAGTGACCTGCTGGAGCAGTCCTGGAACTCTGATTAACATCTCCTTTGCCTTCTAACATGCAAGAGTTATCAGGACTGAGGACATGACAAACAAAGGGAAATGTCACAGCCATGGAGATCGGTTGAGGGCCACCCTCTCCAAGCTTCTGCAGTCAAATTATGCCCATGAAAAATATCATCAATGCAAGGAAAAGGAACTCGGCTGCTCTCTGCAGCACAGTAAGCCCACTTACTGGCAGCTAAGTAACTGTGTCTTCTGCTCCCTTCTCGGGAATCACCCAAAGTTGCTCCATCACATGGGCAAAACACAAAGCCCAGTTTTTAGTAAGAAGAAAGCCCAGGGCTACAGTTTGCACAGGCATAAAATAATTCCCTAAAGAATTCCTCAACTAAGAGAGCACTTGAGGAAAGTAGGCTCGTAGTCGGAGAAGGCCACAACTGAGATTCAGGGCTGCCATGGGTAGAGAGGTTTAGGGATGAGACAAGACCCAGCACACAAAAAGCATTAGGTAAGTGCAACTGATCTAAGCATGTGGCATCAATCACAAATGTGGCATTAATAGGCACTGCCTCACGAACAGCTATGGATTGAATGGAAGCATGCACCATCTAGAAAAATTCTCTTACCTTTTCATTCTAACACACAGGAGGTTTCCAAACAAACAAAAGGGACAAAACAGACGAAGCAGGCATTAGGGACAGATCAATGTTATACCATTTACAGTATAAACAACCACAAGAGATAGCTAGAAAAGTGTACTTACTACCTACATTTTGTGGGCTCAGCTCTTCTCTCATTTCCCACAACTATCATAATCGAGCAATTAGTAGCAGAGATGGCTCTCTTCAAGACAACTCTAGTCCCACCATCACTCCTGCCCTGACATATAACAGCCATGGCAGGGGAAGATGCATGCCAAAATGCTGAGGTGCACCAAATGATATAGGCAAGCCAAGAAAGAACAGTAAACCAGGCATACAAGCACCTTTAAGACTTACAGAAAAAAAAACCCCAAAAAAACGGCCAGTTCTGCTCTACCAGCTTGGTTCAATTTCTCCTTCTTTGACCAAGAAGTTAGAATGACATAATCAATGAAATTTTCAGGTGCCCTTCTATTGATATTCCTTCACAGGGCAATAACAATGCACAGCAAAGTACAGCAAACAGCATAAGGATGCTCGTGCCGGGTGCAGGCAGTAGGAGAAGCAAACATCGCTAAGCAAATGGGGAAGAGTGACTTTGACTCTAAACTCTTAAGTTAAAATGGAAAATAAAGCAATACAGCATGCACTAGAGACCTAGAACTTCCATTGGTATTTTTGACCCAAGTTTATAAAATCATGTTGCTCTGGTTAAGGCATTTGGGTGTTGGTATAAGCCTCAGTTTTTCATCTTTGCCTCTTTAATACACCTGTAATGCCACTGTCACTATGCAATCGGGTACAAAGAGTGGAAAAACCCTAAGGGAACATGAAACTGGATATTTTAAAACAAACTGCAGCATAAGTTTCCTACTGCACAGTCTTAAGACTGATGTTCATTAACTCACCCACTTACTGAAGGGTATTAGTTAGAAACACTATAAATGTCCAAATCTAATGTTGAGTTTTCTTAAAAAAAAATTATAGTAGTATCATTAAATTCTTCACTCAAACAGTTCTAATTATTTTAATAGAAGACCTGCACACTGTTTTCACTAAGATGACTAAGAGTATGCATTGGTAAAAACAAAACACCCACCCCAACCTACCACAAACAAACCCGTGAATATTAACTCTGCAATACTACCAGTGCACACTTACCTTTCTAAAGTGTGCAAGCATGTCTGGGCTTCTCTCACACATCTCTGTGAGGAGGACGACTGACGTATGAAGAACACCTACAGGTAAAGGAAGAGGAAGAAAAAAGTGTCAACACTTAACTTCCTTGGCTCCAGACACGTAACAAAGTTCACAGGAAACAACAGGAAATCATTACAAATATATTCTTCTTAAATTCAACATATCCACCCCAAAATCTGTTTGCGCTTGCAGCTATGCCCAAGGGAAAGCAGACAGCGATGTGCTCCTGTCTTAAAGCCACAGCTAAAGGCCAAAGTAGAAGAGAAATTGGACTTTGTCTGCAGAAACTTGCATATTAAATACATAGTCAGATGGTAAGAGACACATTTAAGGTCCCTTGCAACCCAATGCATTCTATGATTCTATAGACATATAATACTCTAGATGGACAACATACAATAATAGAATTGAGGGCATCGAATTCCTCAGGCTTCCTGATATTCTCTTCTGACTTGGGTACCTCAGCCAACCTTATATGACCTGAAATGGGCCTTCCTCAAGTCTCAGAACTCGGTCTAGACAAAGACTAGAGTAGACAGCTTGGTCAAGTCAGCGTCTGCACACTAGCAGCCAGCTATTGTGTGCCCTGTGCCTTAGCAAAACCCAAAGTGTGAATCTATTTTATGATGTAGCTCTGAAAAAACAGCACCGAAGAATATCTCTTTCCTGACAGTGATGTAGGTATCACAGTCCTGGGATTGCCTGCTAAAAACATGTCAGAGACTCCTACTGTGCTATGCTAAAAGAAGACAAAAAGAAACAAAAACACTAAAAAAATGCACTTTAGAGTCCCTTTAGGCAGTGTACTGGATAAAAATCACACACTTTCCCAATCCACCCACTCTGAAGCCTATCAAAAAATAGTGGAAAACTTCCTTTTGTCAATTATGCCATGTAAAAGTTCTGCTGACTAGCAGTCATACGTATCCCTTCCTTCTGAATGACATTTGTTCTCACTGCATAAAGTGGGAAGAAACAAAATCATGCAAATACACTTTAGAAGTTCCTTCCAAACGAAAGACTTAGGTAGCAAGCACATCATCCTATAAAGAATGGCACAGCCTAGACAAGTAGAGTCTCAGATATTACCATGGTTCTTCTCATTCAGCAAGTTTTTGGTGGCTGGCAGGAACATCTCCATCAGTTCAGGCACCTTTCTAATGACGTGAACAGCACACAATGCTGCCTGTGTAGGAGAAACAGCTCTGTCAGTTCATACTGTGCTAGATGTTCTCATGTAACGCTGTTGTTACAGTACGTACTATCACAACTGTCACCATATACAAAGACCTGGAAAGATTATGGTACATTTTTCCATCTCTACTACACGTGGTACTAAGCAGCATCACAGAGAAGAGTTCAGTAAAACTACCACAAGTGAGGAGGAGGGTGGCGGGAAGCATGGAGCTACAAATACTCCACTAGCAAGGGTTTACTTTTACATAATTCACTTCAGAAGTGAGGTTAAGGGCAGAGTGGCTTTGCAGTTAACAGGGCTACTTCCACCTGAATTCCTCTTGCTAGGTAGGGGATAATGCATTGGAACCAGATAATGAAACTTGTGCCAAATTTATGGCTTATTTGCTTTCCCTTGAATATCATCTCCCCACAAAATAACTTCCTCCTGCAGGTGATGGGTCCCATGACAAACAAAAGGATACTGCAAAAATGTTGCCTACTTCTTATTGGGTGCAGAAAGCACTGGAGACACTATTCTCTGCAGGTGCTTGAAATCAAGTGCACTGAACACCTCTCCCCAGAACAGAGCAATACCTCTTAGCTTTGCTTTCTTTCCAGTCTCTCTCTGTTAGAAAGTAGTAACAATGCATCTCTTCCTCACTCTTACGCTCCCCACCCTCCCCAAGATTTAACAATGAGATAAATTTAGAACAACAGTGACTACGCTTTTCAGATGCTACAACACTTGCCATGGAAACAAAACAATTTATAATTGTTTGCCAGTTTCAAGCCCTTAACCTTTCTATCTCACAAACCACTGCCATCAAGAGAAGAGATCAAAGAGGTTCAACTCTCTTCAGATATCACTCTGCACTGTTAATTAGCAAGGTTTCTCTAGACTTCTCTGAGAGGATACAGAAATCAAATTGATGACTAGAAGCTTGGGGTTAACATCTGAATGGGCATCTGAATGTTACCATCAATAACCTTAAGGTAGAGGGCATCAGAACAGAAACAACTACCTCACCTGTTGGAGGCTTCTTTAAGAGGCTTACATACATTCCTGCTGTAGACAGACAGGGAGTTTTAATTTCTGTCTTGCACACTGGAAAAATACTCAGCCAGCGTGATCCAAGCTATCTAGTACTCCAGATATTAGCTAGGTATTTGCTCAGTTTTGAGTTTTAATCTGTAACAAAATATTCAAAAGTTTCCTCAAGTACCTTCTTCCTAAGATAGGAGTTGGAAGTTTTGAGGAGCTTTTCCACCTCTCCTGCAAGGTCTCTGCACATTTCTGAGGAGCCCATGCAGCCAAGAGTGCAGAGTGCCAGCCCCTGCACGTATTGCGTGCTGTGATTAAGGTCACTGTAAAAGGAGAACAAAAAGAAAAGCCAGTCAGCATGCACACAGAGAACCTGAACACACAAGAAAAGGCATCTATATCTACAATAATCTAACCAGCTGCACATGTGGCTTGGAAGAACTGTCCATATTCTCAGTTATTTGGGAACACGCATTGGGAGCAATGGCAACTTTGCCTGTACTACAGGGGTTTGCAACTACTTCTACTCAGAATTCTTAATTATAAAGATCAAATACTTGATTAAAACTATCAGGTAGGTATCTAGGGATTGAGCTGAGAAGGGGGAAGACTACACAGAATTCCATTAAAACTTCTAAAGTAAAGCCAAAACGTTATATTTGGAATTTGCGTGCAGAAAAGAACCTAACATGGAGCACATCCTGCAGTGATACTGTACACTGTCTCAGCTCAAATGTGTCCCAGGACAGGCTTTGGCTTCTGCCTTGCAAACCAAACACTACACAAAAATCTGTAAGTGTCCTCTCTTCTGAGTAAAAACCACAAACCCCTCCAGTCTCTCATCCTGAACATAATCCATACAGGAATTCTTTAGCAATTTAACTATTTACATGCCTAAGGAAGTTGCAAAATGCAGTCAATAAGTTGAAGCGCCAAACAGCAGATACCATTCATGAGGCCAGCTACCAATGTCACACTAAGTACCAGACTGTATAGTTTCCACATGGCAATTCCAACAGCCTTTAAAAACAATTTCTACATGACTTTTCTACCAGACTATTTGGTGCTCAGGTTGCCACAGTATCCAGGATTCAATTCCAACAAGAGTTAAAACTACGGTTCCTGGTTTGGGAGGCAAAGGAAAGCGGGGACTGCATGATGGGAGAGCAGGAGAAATCATAACCAAACACGCACAACGTGCAGAAAAGCAAGACAGTATTCTGGTTGTAACACCAAGCAGCTATAGCAGCATGCAGATGAAGGGACAGAGCACATGCTTGGGTTGGGGCTTTTGTTTCCTTCCTTTAGTAAATTTTTGGCAGCCGTGTGTATAGCAAGCATGTGCTTCACAAGGATGATCACATCTTCTGTATCAAAAATCTAAATCTTGCTATACTATCATGAAAGACAAAGCCACAAATCAAATATCTTTATATCTATATAAAAGCAAACCAAAGTGGCAGCTACAGAAGCCAAAGGAGAAAGCAATAAACAACCCACCAAGGTGGTGGGAAGCTGTCCACCAGTGTTGCTCAGCTTTAGTCCAACCCATTTCCAGTTCAAACTCCCTGTGCCCTTACCACAAAAATTAATTTTAGCATAAACAAAAGAGGTGTTAACCCCATAGCTGAGTTCTAATGGAATAGCCTCACAGGTATGACATTCCAAGGAAAAATCTTTATGTCTCTCCTCTCCTGGACACCAGGCCCGGAGTTAGCAGATGCTCAAGCCTGCAGTTTTGTCAAGTTTCTTTCCAAACACACTGAGGCCACAGCCTAACTGAAGATCAAGACTTTACTTGCTAATATCTGGGAGACTTATGTTCTAAAAGGAAATAATAACAAAACCAGACACCACACACAGACAAGCAGGCATTTGGACAAATCAACTAGAAGCCACTTGTTCCACTCCTGCTCCTATTCATCTTGAACAAGAGCATTACTGGGAATGCACCAATCATCATCGTCTAAACAGCAACATAAACCAGTCACAGTTTAACAGCGTTTTGCCGAGACAGAAGAAAGTTTAAAGAAAATGTGAAGAATTATTTCCCACCCCCTCTTGCCTGATGATTTCAGCAAGATGCCAAGCAGACAGCACACCAAGTTGCTGACTTGCTTCCAATGAAAACCATTCATAAGGATCATTAGGCCAACCTTAAATATAAAGCAGGATACATAGCCTTGGTCCTTGAAGTTGGATGAGTTCTTCAGAGCTCATCAGAACAAGTCAAACAAACAAACACACGGCACCATGGCTGCAGCAATGTGTACAACCATGATACGATGGCCAGTCAAGTCTATGAAGTTTTACGAGTGATATAAAAACATCCCAATTCAATTATACATGAAAAAAAAAAAAAAACCAAGCCATGTGGACCTTTATTGATGCTGCATTACTGCTTGTTTGGCTCCTTCCTACTGCAAGCTGAAAGGTAACTAATTCACAGAAAAGGAAGACTTCTTCACAACAACTGGAGGTCTCCTGCACTGTCCAAGCAGCTTACTGTGTTATTTCATATTCTTTGTTTTATTTACCTTAGCATGACCTGCCATTCTGTAACAGTAGTTATATGAAGCGTTGTTTACCACATACGCCTTTTCAGGACCAAAACAATTTCATATTCTCTTCCCTTTAAGGAAGCCAGACAAAATCACCCAATACAATACTAGAACAGCCTTGTATGGTTAATAGCATACAACAAATTGAAGATAAGAGTTTTCTAACACAAGAGAGAAAAACCTAAAGTACTCAAAATATCACTGCCAGGAGTGTACTTTCAGATCCTGAAACCTCAGAGCATGTGTTGATGGAGAGAGAGGTGGTACCCTTACTTCTTGATGCAATTGGTCATAAGAAGATGGACATCCTGTCTCTCATCCAGCAGCAACATGGCACCTAAATACCCAATGCGCTTGTCTGTGAATTTCTGAGAGGCAATGAGCTTGAGGCACTCCAACTGGAAAAAAAAAAAAGAAAAAAAGAAGAAAAACAAAAAGACAGAATTAGCTTAAACTATTTTTAGCTAGAGGAGAAACAGTTTGAATTTTTATATTTACTCATTTAGGTCTCTCAGAATGCATTTTTGTAGATATATTTTATTCCCATTTTGGTGATGTGGAAGGCAAAGAAAGATTAAATGACCTGCCCAAAGCACCCAGAAAGCCAGCAGAGAAGTCAGCAGCATCTTGAAGTCACTAGACACTGTTGGACTTCCATAACCTCAGATACGTGGCTTTATGTCAGATCACAACAGGAGAAGGTAACATTTATAGAGACAAAAGATCCATCGTTAAAAACAAAACAATAAAGATTTGGAAATCTAGATCATGTATCACATTTGACGTGCTGAAAACTTCCAAACGGGGTTCAAAGGGGTCTGTTTACCTACCAGAGACAGGGTCAATGCTCTAAGTTAAGTTGGCAAAGCCAGTTTTTGTTTGCCATGATCTGTAACTGACTTGCCGGCTAGATAAGTCTAAGATACTTAAGTTTTTGTGTCGCTCTCTATTTGAGCACCTGAAGTTTACCTAAAATCACATGCATTGTAGCCACTACAAGCTTCCCTTCTACCATGCAGAAACATCAACTATGTTCAATAGCATAAAGGAGATCCCTAAGATACCATGCACAGCTGTCACTTGCACTCAGCTCATTAATTTTATTGCCAACCCATTTTGATACTGAACACAGTTTCTAACTGAAAAAAAAACCCAACAAACCCAAAATAAAGACACAAACCACAGAGACAGTCTGCTGTTACTACACACAAAAGATTTTTCTCTAGCAGATAACAAATGAAGTACAATCAATCTCTACTTTCCAGGCAGGAAGTAGCAGCAATGGCCTCAAAACAGGCAAGATCAATCCCTCACAAACACATTCTCTAAGTCTGTTTTACGAATTAGCCAGGGCAGCAAGGAAGCACAAACAATGGATGTGAGAAGGGGACAGACAACGCTTGCAACAGATACATTTTAAAGGAAGTCAAGGGGACCATGCACAGGGAAAAATACAGGGCATCATGAAAAGTTCTTCATGGTCCCTTCCTACAGGGAAGCTTGAACTAGGCAACAGACACAGGTGGGATGCAAGAAGCACAGACACATCAGAAAGGTAAAGTTGCACAGCATACTGATAAGAAAATTAAAGTCGAAGTGCAGAGACAGCGAGTGCCATTGCCCAGCCACTGTCAAGTTTTCATACTGCGCGGCATCAGAGCATATAACTTGGCCCTGCGCAAAGTTCTCACACGGGAACCCCCAGCCAGGACAGGGTGACAAAGTGATAAGAAAAAGCTTGAAAGAAACCAAGCTCACTTTGCTAGGTTTAAAGAAGCTGAAAACCTAGAATAAAAATTACCTCTGAACACTGCGATCAGTCATCCACAAGGATAACTGAACTTGCACAAATGGGCAAGATCAGCCAGGAACAAGGTACAGAACACTTGATATTGACCTCTTATCTTTCCAGTGATTTCTGTAGGCAAATAATGCACTTCTGAACCAGCTTCCTCCTCCAGGTTTATAAGATAGTTTCTTATACAATTCTACAAAAATGCAGTGTTGAATAGATGACACCTAAGCTACAGTGTGAGAGTCAACAAAGGCAGAAGATGAACAACTAAGAAAAAGCAGAAGGAGACCAATTACTGCATCAAATACTGTGAGACATACTTCTAGCACTTTTGAATTTGAATGATATTATTGCAATTTACTCTGTGAATGGCTGATGAGTTCTTGTTTCACTTGTATACAAACACATGCAAACTAGCTTCAGGCACAGCGATACTGAGAAACATGATCAGCTGAAGCTCTTAGTAGGTCTAATTAGCAGAAGAAATCTTGATACCATTATATCCATTTCATTCAAGGGAGCAATTAAAATCTGCTACACTGGTACTGTAACAGATACATTGGTAAAGCCACATATGATACAGGCATGCAACCAGACTACAACTTGCCCAAGTTTTCACTGACAGATATTCTTACAACTGGATTTGGTTTTTTGCAAGTGGAAATAATGACAGTAACAACAAAAGTATTTGACCGCTGCCCCAGTCTGCCTGATACCTGCTAACCTTACACAAACAGCCTTTACACATGCTCAAGAGACCGCGTGCCATCAAGTGCACCTCAGCATGCACTGCCTAAATGCGGTCCTCATGCTCATATTTCTGCACAAGACATCCTGAGTCAAAGTTATGGATCCCCAACTGGGAAAGAAGTACATCAACCTACTCCAAATTCTCTTTCATTATTTGTTACCCATATCTACTCTGTCAGCCGAAATCAGATGTCTGCCTACATCTTTAAGGCAGTCTAACAGAGCCTGTGGCACACCCCTGATTTTCACCAAAACATCTCTCCTGTGTATTTATCCTGTCACTCTCAACTGTCCTATCTACAATGCTGGACTGTCTATCTACAAAACTCCATTGCTGGAACAGCATGTCATCAACAGGTCCCCAGCTCATGCAAACTAGGAAGGCCCAGGCTACATTACTACAAACAGGACACTTATTGACTTCTAAGCAAAGCAGACTTTGCCCCAAAGACTAAGCAAAGCTCAACTTGGAGTGCCCTGTAGATTACAACTCTCTCCCATCTTCCTGTCTCTCTTTTCCACAATTTACCGTGTTAAAAATTGTGAGTCAAAAATAAGCCAAGAGACAGAAAACTCACATTAGCATCCTCCAGGTCACCTCACTAAGATGGGGATAAGGAACATCAGTTTCTCATTGCTGGGAACAGATCAGCTCTCACCTGCCTAGAACAGATTGCTTTAGAAGGAAAAGGGGATAGAACCTCTCTTGAAGCATCTGGTATTTTCCATCAGACACTGAAGTCCAAATCGCTCTTTTGAACCCACCCAGAAATATCCATACAAACTGGAGTGTGGTTTAAGAACTATGGCTCTGAATAAACACGGGTGGTGAGGAGCAGGCAGTCTGGCAAAAGCAGACTCACCCTAAGTTTCATAACAGAATATCCAAGTCTCCAAGCAGCAGATTGCACTAACAAAGCCCAAAGTAACTAATGCAGGCTCAAAACATACATGAAGACAGACCTTAAAACATCCCCAAGTACAAACAGCAAAAGTGCAGCTGGGAATCCAAAATAAGTGAATGTGCCCCAAAACACAAAGCAGACTGGCATACGCACCCAGCACAGCAAGCACTGAACTCACCCACCTGTCCAAAATGTGCAGGGTATCCCAGCATGTGCATATACAGCAGCTTTGCCACATTTCTGCATCGGTATGTGTTATCTTCCTCTCGGAAGGATGACCGGATAGCAGCACATTCCTTTTGGATCATCTCACGCTCTTCTGCCTGGGTTCTTGCTGTCCGGATGGTCCGGATCAACTCCCGCAGTCTGATGGGGGCTGGCATCCTCTGTGAGGAGAAAGGGAGCTGTAAACCTTGCACTGTACCTAAAGGCTTCATAATAGTCTCATACTTTCACATATTTTTTTCTTTCTTACCCTACAATTATATAAGCAGAAGAATTAAGAAAATGCAGGCTGTTTCTGTAGCATGGTTAAAAGCAAACTTGAAAATCACAGGAATTCACTGCACTTCTACATTCTTCCAGAACATTAGGAACAGGAATTACCTCGCTTTGAGCTACCTGTCATGCAAACATAACATGATGCCCCACTTGAAACAGGCAGAAATGGCCTCTGCGAGATATGCTTTCATATTCACATCATCTGCCTCCTTCCAGAAAAGTCAGGCTCCAAAGAGTTGATCCCAAAATCATACCTTAGCACAGAAATCTTCTACAAAAAGCAATGCTGTTCAATAACTTGGATAAGATTTCACGCAAGTGTTTCAGATAACCATGCTCCAAGAATCCTGCAAACTTGTGCCATACACACTTCATTCTTAGAGGTACGGAAGTCAGCAGAAAAAGCAGAAAAATAATTCTAGCTGTGCGGATTGCTCTTCCATTTACTTCTTCTGCTGATTTTTTCAGAGATTCCTCTTTTAAAAATAATTCAATCAAGATTATACCATCCCTTTATTATCCTTTTATTTAACAGAACAATCCTTTCTAAAACAAACAAGCCTGTCTCATTACTGACTGGTGGCACTAGTATGAAAAGAGTATGCAAGAAGTAGTGTGTTCTACAAGAACATCAAATAGTTTACTTCACCAAATGGAATACTCACAAAGCACCTGACCTAGAGAGCAATTCAGTCGTCCACATATCCCTCAAGAACGAAGTGGCTCTCAAACAAAAGCCAAATTTTAGAAATATGTTCAACAATAACTTTTCAGTCCATACTCAGCAAAGTGGACTTTAAACTCTCTGGGAGGCGAGACTGTATAAGCATCTCTCCAGTCTTTTCATTCGTCCTGGACTACAAATACAACTAAGCCATTCTGATAATAGATAGTGTCACACCAACTCACAAAATGTTGCCATGGCAGTCTGCTAAAGATTTTGTCTGGGTCACCATCCTCCCCAAATGGTGTGTCATATATTTTAAGCACTGCCATATCAGAAAAAGATGTGCATTCAGATGCTGCACTAACTGTGTGACACCACAGAAGAGACAGAGAGGGAAGCAAACAGTTAGCAGGGAACTTGTTTGCTGCAGAAAAGTAGACTGATACACGTACAATAAACAAAGGTGGTCCCACAGCAAGACAGCTGAATGCAGGTCTAGAGGTCTGGATTATAAATCTGCTATCCTAAAGGAAATCCCTCAAATTCCAGTTCCCCATCTTCATACCTACAAAGTTTGAATTTACAGAGACAAATAATTCGTAACACTCAATTTGAGGTTCAGACTGCTACAAAGTGCTCAGCTTCTTTTTCACATAACAGTATCATAAACCCCAAAATCTCTCTCCTGGGTGGCAACAGCCTGCCTAAACTCCCTCATTTTTAAGCCTGGACTCACCTCATACACACATATCACAATTCTAACTGAATTTTATAAGCCATATTCTTGCTGGAAGATTGGGGAAAAGTTAAAAAAAGCTACCGCAGAAATATTCCTCTGCAGTCTATAGGTAATAATTTCATGATCACTAAAATGACCCATGTGCAGGTTCATGCACAGAAGGAGATGCTTCCAGACCTTCCAATCTGCAGACACTGGCATTCCTGGCTCAGTGTTTGCCCCACCACATGGGGCAACCTGTGCATCTGAAAATCAGCTTGTTACCTTCCTCCCAAGAGCAGCTGTCCTCAGACACATCAGTTTGGCTCACACAGACACAAAAGCAGCAGCAAAAACATACAGCTTTGGGAAACCCAAGATGAAGAATGAAAGAGGTAGAATGTTCTCTCCAGCAGGGAGCCACGCTTGTGCTATGGTTCTGCACCCTCGTGAAGGTGATTCAAAACTTTCAAGCAGTGACTACCGCAAGTTAAAACCGCGACTGTTTTACTTCAAAGAAAGAATAATTTGAAAATTTTCCCAAACACTAACACACAGTCTGCAAACAAACTGAAGTTTGGCAGGATCTTGCTTTGGTATCACAAGTCCTTTTGCTCCCACTCTGTATGCGAAGGGTTTATAAACTGCTGAACACCGATACCCTCAGTCTGTGACTTGTGCAATCACACTGCTTTCCTTGCCGCAGGACAAAAGCATTCTGTAGATACTCTCATCAAGGGCTTCAGTGTGTTATGTTTGGCTTTGGACAAAGGAAATAAGATGACAGACAGCCTAAAGAGTTTTAGGCAATGGGAAAACGGCAATGAACAGAGTTACCACGTATTGTAAGTGCAACTATTTAAAAACATTCATTTTGCACCCTTCACCAGTGTTCAGGCAGGACGCCTTACCTCACTCAAAAGGCAGATACAATGAAAACGCTAGAGATCTAATACAATTCCACCCTACCTTCATCCAGTCACCAAACAAAATGAATATTTTATATCTGTGTCCTTGTGTAAATAAGCAATCAGCAAGGCACAGGCACACAGTAAAGATCCCTCCCCCCTTCACATCACAACCACCAGAAAATAAGCAGAAACCAGCATTTCAGAAAGCAATGACTCGGATGATATCCAGATTACCTGGATGATATCCAGGCTACCTCCTGTTTTCATCTAACACACTAACAGGAGAGTGTTATACTACTGGGACAGCCCAACCTCAACTGCTTCCTAAAATCAACTGTAACTCACACGCTTCCTGCCCCATAAGGGCAGAACAATTCCAGACTGCTCTGAGATAAGACAACACCAGCAGCGAAAGACAAAGCTATGATTTATTTTCCGACATTCAGAACTTCTGTCTTTGTGCTGCAACTCTATACTTAGGTTTGTTTTATTTTTTTTTAAATCCATATAATTCAGCTTTTAAAAAAATACGTATCTTTGAATTCTTCCCATAAAAAAACATTTCACATCCATCTATTGAAAATAGTGTCTCCCCCTCACAAATCATTACACATGCTTTCCATGGAGCTTGAGCTCCTCTCGTGCACACACTCTTCAAGCTTTTCAATGCATTGTGATGCCCATGCAATGTATCAGGTTGTCTTCTTTCCCTCTCCACAAGAAAGCATGTGAAAAAATATCTTTTGCTTTAAACCTGCTGACCGTCCAAGCAGTGATACGAAATAAAATTCTTATGCTGTAAGAAAGTGAGTACTCATCACCTATTATCTGATTCTTCACCATTTACGATTTTACAGCCTTTAATTGTATCTACCCCTCAGTCACCTCCCTTACCAGGCAATAGAGCCCTAACTATAACCTCTTCCTATAGGGAACCATGTTTTGGGGTTTTTTCACTTAGAAAGTTAAAAATGGTTAAACTCATTTTGCCTTAAAACCCTAAGATCTCCAGCTTGAGTGACAACTTATTTAGAGCCTTTCACTATGTATTCATATTCATAGTAATTTCTTTTCAGCACAGGCATAGGCATTACTTTGCCTTTATTGACAATAAATTCATTTTACCACCTTATTGCTTACTTTTAGTATCACAAAATCTTCACATAGGTTTAGGATGAAGCTGTCACCTCACTATTCACTCTTCTCCAGATTGCTTTATGAACACACTTAATGGCAGTTTCACAGAGCGCTTCTCAATAACCTCTTCCTATTATGAAAGCAGACAAATTTTCTATTACCTTCTAGTCTCTTTTCTTCTTCCTTATTAGCTAGTTATTAATTCACAATAAGATCTCCCTTGAAAAACTGCAGCATAATGCAATAAAAACCCTTGGTTAGAGGCCTGACAGGATTTCAGAAAAATCCAACAATTTTATACTCTAGACAACTTTCATCAATTTACCAAGAATTTGTAAAGAACAATGCAATTCCCAGAGCATGTTGAAAAACCTAGCGTCACACCAACTACCTCCTACTCCTGCTGTAAATAAAGTGTTGATTAAAATAGTGACATATCAGATTTACAAGCTGAACAATTTTGAGCTCCTTCAGAGACACTGGTGAATGAACTTCACTTTTTATTGGCAATTTAGTATTTATTTGACCTATTTGCTTCAAGGGTTCTTCTTGCGATGCCTCAGTTTGAGAGTATTCCTCTCAGAACTCAACCTAAGATTCCCAGTAAGTTTTTCTATATAAGCATTGACATAAATAATATGGAATTATGGTTTTCTTCTTCTCATCTCATCTACATTGAGATAGTGAGAAAATAACTACGGACACCTATTGAGAAGAAGAGTAAGGACAGGAAAGTAGATCAAGAAGATTGCTCAGGAATGTAACTTGAAAGACTTCAAACAAATACAAAGCAGCTCTTCCTTTTACTGGATCTCTCTGACACTTTGTCACATTTGAAAGACAGCTCGGCTTCCCCATTACCACCACCAAATCAATTCCTCTAGACCTCATCACCTCAGTTCCCACCTACATGGCACAAAATACTGACTGCCCTGGGATTCTGTAACCATAATAGTTTAAAAACCTCTGTTACTTCAGCATTATCCCAAGCAGCAGCAGCAGCAAGGTGAAACAACTATGACCAGTTTCACTACCACCCACTGAATGGCTTCCTTCTGCTCCTCCTACTACAGGCGCCTGCAGAACAAACACACACAGGGGCTGCCCACAAACACATGAGCTGCAGCTCTTGTACCAGTGACTATGTCAGCTGACAAGCATCAAGATGGTATTGACACAAGGTATTGAGTCAACAACTACATAACTGGGGAAGCCAAGCCAGCAGGGACTGCTGGGTCAGACACTATCACTGAATTAAAAACACACAGCTGCATGGGCCGCTCCTGAATGTAGGAGCTGGAGATGCCCAAGCAGCGATATCTTGTGTCCTGCCTGTCACTGTCTCCTGAGGTTCTAAGATCAGCACCACACACCTCTTGGTCATCAAGCAAAGATCCACAGCGTGTAGGGGCCAGGAAAGCAAATCATCCTAACTCCATGCCACCTACCAAACAAATCATGTATCACAACACTTGATAAAGTCATTCAGAATCCAAGTTTCACTCTCACCTTCCAAGAAAATTCCTTTAGCTTTGAGGTCCATACGTTCTCATACTCAGAAAGGCAACCCAGTAAATCACCCACACCACCTCCTGGATAAATCCAAATTCATCTGGATGACTCCCATCCAGTGCCACGCCGTACCTTAACTGCTAAGCCCAGAGTGCTGTGACTCAAAGCAGCAGGAGTGCAGGCCACAGGAGAGAAGAACACACTGGCTCCACTTTCCTTGTTCCCTTCTAGAGGAAGTACACATCAGAAGTGCCATGCCGTTCCCTCTCCTAAAATCAGTTCTCCACATAACTTCTGCCACAATTTTCTAGGATTCTGACAGAATGCAGAACAATAGGAAACAAACATTTTTCCAAATACACGCTGCCAAGCAATCCATGCCTGGAGACTGGACCCAGTAAGCACAAGGAGAAGCTGTAACTGCAAGACCAGCACAAGGACTCATGTCCTGCACAGATACAGAGCTGGCACGCTAGAAAGATGCAGCATAATGAAGGGCACAAAGAATGGAAAAGGGCTCCATAAGACCTAAAAGATGATTTATTGGCAAGTATTTATGATCTTCCTGATCATATGAACAAAGTATGGACAACACACAGCATCACCAGAGCATGTCTCTGCCCAACCAGCTGCAATATCAAAATATTACTGGGGCTTGATACCTGGCCAGACATACTCCTCTGAAGGACAGAATTAGGGCTGTACATCAAAACATTAACAACAAGAGTTAAAACAAAAGAAAAATACTAAAAAGAATTACAAAAGCAATATATAAATAGGGTGAAAAAATTAGAGCACAGAACAATTAAATCACTTATCTAATTTTGGCTATATGATTTGTCTTGAAATGAGAGAGAACCTTGACATTTGCACTGGGAAACCTGTGAAAGATTAAGAGAAGTCAGCTCCAGGTGACAACTACAAAGCTATCAAATAGCAAATTGCCACAAAATTCAAATTTCACAGACTTCTCTGTACTACAGAAATCCATTTTATTACACAAGATGACTTATAGAGAGAGGACACCATATCATCTACTAATAGCAGACCTGAAGCTTAACTTTAGCTGGCCAAATGCTGCTTAGAACTTCCTACAAAGTAGCATGTCTTGTTCTTCAGGATTAGTTAACATTTTCACCGGTACAGGAATGTGGGTTTGTTCTTTGCACATTTACATAAGTGACAAAGCGATTTACTTAAAGTAGGTACCTCTTTCCTCATTTTGTTTAAAGCAGCAGTTTCCCTCTGCCATTCCTTTGCTAACTACAAGTTCTGGAAACCAGGGATGATGCCCTAACATTTGCAAAGAGCCTACCAGTTAATATTTACCATATCTGATAGGTCTGAACCCAGAATTCTTATACCTCATCAAGTCTGTTTCTCCCTTTTCATTGTGAAGGCCTTGCTCATTAGAGCAACCTACTATCAAGATCAAAGCTTCTGAAAGAGTTAGATACCTAACCCAGATAAATTCCAATGGCAGAGGTGGCTGGTGTTCAAGTTCCTTTAAAAAAAAAGAATTCCAGTTTTTTTCTAGTCTCTGAATTGCATGAAAGGTGTTCACTCACTGATTCTCTTCCCTCTGCTATTCATGAATTCTTCCCCTGACCCCCCTAAGGCAGGCATCCTTTCTTCATGTAACTCATTCCTAGTGAACTACCCAAAACTTAAAAAGAAAAATTAATCAAGAAAGCAAAAACTAATGTATTAAAACCATTTAATTTTCATCTAAATTATGCTTCCCAATCACTATTTTCTCCCCTTTTACAGTCATTTACTGGTTAAGCTCATTGTTCAAAGTTAAAAATTTTATTCTACAAGCCATAATGCCAAAAATACCTAAGCACAGAACCTTATTACTAAAAGTCTCTGTTGAAATACAATCAAATTCAAACATGATTGTTCACCAAACAATCTTTTATATTCACAAGAAGAGCCCAAAGTTACCAAAACCCACATGTGAAATGCTGAAATGCTTTAGCCAAGCTGTATTCCTCTACCAAGAACTGCAGTGTAAAGAGAAAAGGACTTACTGTCCTTAAACGTGTCATTGAGTTGAGGTCCTTCCCTCTGGAAACTATTCAGTAATGTTAGCTTACGTGTAATAAAGCAAAATTAAATCTGCTCTTTTGATATATTAATGAAATAAAAAGAAAAAGCTGCTTAACAACTTCTTTTGGACAAATGATCAAATTAACAGCCATTTTAAAATTCCATTATCATTTAGCCTTGAATTCAGGAAACATTAAGACATAAATTCCATCAAAGCTCACAGAATTATTCACAGAAGCGCTTTCCTGTTTGGGGAAATTGTCCGAATTTTCAGTTCAAGTAAGACAAACCCAGTTATAGTTTTTCCTGTAAGTAGTATTTCTGAACTTGGTTCATCCTAGGAAGCAACCCAAATTGAAGCTGAGCGTGTTTTCAGACCCATCTGAAACACACAACTTAAGCTGTTCCACCCCAACGCATGCATAAGTAATCACATTCCTCAAGCGAAAACAGCTTTTGGGAAGTTACATAATTAAAGCCTAACCAAACTCCCAACTGAAACCCGGGAGCCGAACTCCCCTGCTTGCTTCAGTGTAACTGAACCTAGCCTCCTGTACACAGAAGGAGAAGATACGTCTAGACTACACGAGAGCAATAACTGCAACAGTTAACTAGAAATACTAATGGCCTCAGCTCCACACTGCTACCAGTAGTTTCACACTCTTATCAGACACTTAATAAAACACAAACATAAGACATATTGACAGTAAAAAACAGAAATATACCTTGCTGATAGGGGTGAAGCAGTGAACAAAAGCAGAGATATTGGTATAGAGACTAGTATTACTAATATTTATACAGGAAACAGTAAACACCAAACCAAGGAGCTCCATCATCACCAGGAAGGGCAAAGAAGGGCAAAGACAACACAAAAGAGCTGAGAAAAAGCAACCAACCATACAAGGTTCCAAATGGAAAAGCAATCTCCCCTGAGAAAAAACTTAAACGTAACAGAGAGCTAGAAAGTAACATCAGAAAATTAGAAAGAAATTAAGGCAGCAGGAGGCTTTAAAATACAGTATGATAACAAAAGGTGTCACTGTTACACTTTGCATTACACAAAGATAGCAAGGGCGGGGGCAGGGGAGAGAAGTCAAACAAGCAAAAAAATGCTCCAAAACGAGAGCTAAAAAAACAGCCTCAGAAGAAAGAAGGGTCTCATTTCCAGTTCATTGAAAGAACAAATGTAGAACCAGAGTATTCAAGAAGCTGCAAGGAGGAGGGACAGGACAGAGACAGGATCTTACACTGCTACTCTTAAAGACCTTCCGTTCCACCAGATCCAGTGAGGCAGCCAAACCAAACGCAGCCGTGTCTCCCCTCTCTTTGCTGCCTGTGGCTACAGTCCAACCACAGAATTCGAGACCAGGGAAGCGCTGCTGGTGAAGCTCCCATTCTTGCACAACAGAATCCACACCCCAAACCAAACAACTCCTGCACTGGCTTCAGAAGACACCTGAACTTTCAACCACCACAAACGCCAACATCTGCCAAAGAGCAGCATAAACATTCCCATTTCTTTAGAAGCAAATGAATGAAGCACTGGATGAAAAGTTAGCACATCTACATAGCTGATCAGTGTAACAGACAAGATCAAAATTCCAGATTTCCTGGCACCTGCTCCCACACCTCCAGCACTCCTGACCTACATTACCTTTGTATTTCTCACATGCTTCTAGTTTCCCAACTCTTTGGATCTGTCAGGTAATCTGGTTATTTTACTTCCTGTTCAATTTCCTGCAGACTTTAAAAAAAACCCACCCCCTCCACCTTTTTCACCTTGATTAGTGCCAGATGAAAGGCAAGACACCACATTTTCACATTCATTAACATAATCTTTAAAATACACCAGGTGCATTCAGCTATGCTCTAGAACGTTCTACTATTGAGATTTTTATCTACAGTAGCTCTGCCAAACAGCAGGAAAAGGCTAACACTGCTGCCTGTGGGATCAGCTGATTCACTTCTACTGAGGTAACTCAGTTTTTGGAGATACAGCCTCATCATCTATTCACTTGTTAACTCCAAGTCTCACCCAGAGAAGTAACACTGCTACCGAGGCAGCCCAGACCCTTTCCCCTCCAAGAGAAGTCAACTATCATCCAGAGCAAATTAACACCGCTTTCAGTCACAAGAGTTTGTCCTGTTATTAAAAAAATGAAAAAAAAAAAAAAAAAAAATCAAACAGCCCATCTCCTGAAGTTGCACACACTGCTGACTCACAGAGAGGTAAAAACATTCACACCGAAGAGGCACCAGAAGCTCTACTGAATGAGAGCTGTTAACTTTAGAAGCTGTTAGGATTCTTAAGAGCCCTTACACTTCAAAAGGTGGCTTTCCACAACTGAACTGTGCTCACCAATGCAGCCGGCCCGTGCACCTAAGGATAGACAACTTCAGCTCCCTGCTGCTCTTCACAGCCTTCTTACTTATTCCTGATCCTATTTCAAGTTTGCAATGATACCAGCACAAAACTCTGTATGCCAAGGAGCTAACCAGAACCACACCACTTTGTATCCCTTACTCTCTCACCAGGACATTGTGACAGAGGTATTGCAGGAACCCTCCACTCCTGTCACACTAAACAACAAAAAAACCAACCCTCCCCAAACAAACAAACATATTTCTCTTCCTTTTTGGAAGAGAAGGCTTTTTATCAAAAAAGCAAGAAGTTATCTTACACACAAGAGACAGAATAACTGTCTCCTTCACAAAGGAATTACCCCAGACTTACTTTCCCCTTTTCAGCCCATGGGAATTTAAATACCCTCCCCTCCTTCTCCCACCATGGAAGGGTCAAGAGGTTCATACTTGAACCCTTCAGAAAAAAAAAAAAAAAAGCAAATAATTTCTTCTCCTGGTTGAGCTCTCAGGCGTCCAGTAATGTTTTCCTGTGCCAAACACCAGAGTGCACATGAGCAGGCAGAAGAGAGGATTTGACAATAGAACACGTTGCGCAAACAAAACAAAGGAAAAAGTAAAAAGTGCAGTTTAGAGAAGGGAGGCAGGCGGAACAGGCACAGAGTCCAGCTGTACACTGTCACACAGAGGCAGAACAGAAAAAAGAGAAAAGGAAAACACCACACAAATCTCTGCCATTATAAATGCAAGATGCCAGGGGTACCATGCAGGGGAAAACACAAAGTTGTTTTACTTTGTTGAAGCCACTACGGGCCAAACCCAGCTTCTGGTCGTATACATGAAACGTCACCCTTCCTGAGTTGTTCCACTGGGGTTCTGTACTGTTCCACTAACATTTCAGGCATGAGAAACTAAAATACATCATACTAAGCCTTTTTAAGCATTGCTTACAATGTAATAAATCACACAACTGTTGTACCTGTCCTAGTGGAAAGTGTCCCTGCCCATGGCAGAAAGGTTGGAATTGAATGGGCTTTAAGGTCCCTTCCAACACAAACCATTCTATGACTCTAGAATTCTACCTGCTTACTATAAAAGAAAAAAACAAAACAAACAAAACTTATAGTTTATCAGAGGACAGGAGGGGAAGGGGAGAAGAGGGGAGAGGAACTCGGCCAACCGTGCAGAAAGGACTTGTCTTTACAGACCGAGCCTCAAACAGCTGCCTCCCACTACACAAACCTGTACCTACACTTTATCGAAAAAGCCTTTGCCCTGAAACCGTGGGTTCTCGCTTCCATCGAAGCCCACACAGCCGTAAGGCGAGATGCAAGCGCTGCCAGCCCCGGGGAGACGCCGCCAGCCCCGCGCCGCGCGGCACAAGCGGCAAAACGCGCAGGAAGGGCGGGCACGAACGCCCAGAGTGGCCAGAGCCACCCCGCCCCGGCAGCGCTTCGCTCTCCGCTCCCAGATAGGGGTGGCCGGTCCAGCTCCGGCCCCGGAGAGGCGGCCCGGGAGCGCGGGGCCGAGAGCGGCGGCGCGGGGGTAGAGAGAGGCCCGGGGGCAGGCGGGACGCGGCTCGGGGCCCCGGCGGCGCAGGGAAGGGAAGGGAAGGGAGAGGAGGGGAGCGGGCGAGCGGCGGCACGGCCGCACTCACCAGGCCGGTCCCTGCAGCGGAGGCGGCGGCGGCCGGGGCCGGGCATCCAAAATGGCGGCGGCGCGGCCGCAGCACCGATACCGCAGGCGGAGGGATCCGCGTCGCCCGCGTGCGCCCCTCGGCCTCCCGGCCTCCGCCTACCTCGGGAGGAGAGGGGCAGAGCCGCGACGGCTCCGCGGGGGAGCGGCGGGGGTAGCTGTCGCGGGAACGGCGGCGGCGGCGGGGAGGGAAAAGCCGCTCGCACTACTTTGCCTGGCGGAAGCGGCCGCGATGCCGGTACTGGACGGTGAGGTGCGTCTGCACCGTGGCAGTCAGTGATGACGTCACACGCGGGGCGGGGCCAGCGGCGAGCGCTGCCCCGCGGAGGCGCCGGGCGGGGCGCGACTCCCGCAACGAGGGTTCCGCGGCGCGGAGAGCCCGGGCTGCAGGCGGCGGAGCGCTCGGCGGGGGCAGCGCGGGGGCAGACAGACAGACAGACACTGCTGCCTAAGTAGACAGACAGGCAATGCTGCCCTGCTCTATGGACAGACAGACGGTGTTCCCCGTGTGTACAGGCAGAGAAACGCCACTGTCCGGGTATGTGGATGGGCAGATATTGCTGTCCAGGTGGATGGACAGACAGACAGACACAGCTGCCCTGCTTTATGGACAGACAGACAGTGCTTGAACAGATACCGCTGTCTGGGTGTACAGACCGGCACTGCTGCTGGGGAATTTGGACAGACAGACACTGCTGCCTGCGTGGACAGAGAGATAGTTGATAAGTGGCAAATGTTTATGCTCGTCTATTAGTCAACAGCAACTGTCTAAGTTAGTATGACTTATAGTGGTACCTGTCTTGAGAAATGTTTTATTTCCTTCTTTTTTTCTTTCCTAAAGGGGGACCAGTGAATGGCAAATGTTTGAATTTGTGTCTTGATCTATAACAATTGTCTAAGCTTGTCTATCCCATAGTGATATGTGTCTGGAAGGATGTTTATCTAAAGGTGGGCCACCTGTGAAAGGAACAGGCATCCCAGGCATCTTGCAAGATAAGATAAGGAAGCCTGAAATCCACACTACCACACCAACAGAAAAGGACTGTTTTTCTCAAAATTTGGGCTGCACCCCCCTTACTTCTAGTCTTCACCTTTGGACCCCAGGAGGGGGTCCTCAGACCACCCAACGGACTGTCTGCGCATATAAACATGGTGTGAAGATATGTTAATAACTCTTTGGAAAGGAATGAGTACCTTTTTTGGAGGTGAGGTGATGAAAAAAACCGCATAGATCTGTGTGGGAACATTTTACAGAGAAGAAAGCCTGGATGCTGTGAGACTGATCGATACTGAACAATTCTAACAAGGCCTTGAAACAGAGAGCTGAAAGATAAACAAAGGCCAGCTGAAAGGAATGCAAGAGCTGGTTCAGTGGGAACGAGTACCAGCTGAAAGAAAAACAATTAAAGAGAACTATCAACATAGTTAATTCTAGTGTAACTTGGTTTCTTAGCATGTGCAGTAGTTTAGCCAATAATATGTCAGTAATAGCTTTATGGACAGCTACCTTTAACCAATAATACACTGTAGATACCCTCGTGGGCACCCAGTTATGTAACCAAAAAGGGTTTGTAAAGAAACAGCTAAGCTTAATAAATTGAACACTCGCTGATCATATTGATCTCTGCGTTTGATTCTGTGATGCTCCCGTCAACAAGTGGCGCCCAAACAGGGACCCTCGGATTACCTGCCGAAGTTGCTCAGAACGACTGAAGACACGGTAGAGGGTGGAAAGACCAGCCAAAAATGTTCCGGCACTGCCGCGGTGCTGAAGATTGAGGTAGATAAAAGGACGCGTCTGAGTAAAGAAGTTAGGAAAACTTCAAGGATCCACTACAGGCAAGTGTACGCAGCGGTCGGGGAGGAATGGGGTCCAAACTCTCTAAAGATAAAGAAGCAGTGGTGAAAATCCTCCAACCTGTCCTCTCCAAGAAAGGGATTAAATATGACAAGAATTGTCTAATTGAACTATTGAAATCAGCTACTAAGTTGCTTGGTCCCTGGCGGAAAGTTTTTGAAGCGTTAAAGGCGCATGTCAGCTCTAAAAAGCAGAGCGATAATTCTGAGCCGAGTGCAGGATCGTCAACAACTGCACTAACCACCCACCCCTCTAAACTGGCTGCGCTGGCCTCTGCACCTCCCGATGGCGGGGCCGACAACCCCTTTGATCTGGGTCTGAGAGACACCGAGAAGGAGCCTGATCCGCCTCCCCCCTGTCCCTCAGACCAACGGGCACAAGCCCGGAGGGAGGCGCAGCGGCGCAGGGAAGTTGAAATATTGCAAGCTTTTCCTGTGATCTATGCGTGGGATGGCGGTCCACGCTGGGAACTAATTAGTTACAAAGCAATAAAGTAATCCCAAAAGCTGCAAAAGAGAACGTACTAACTGCTCCGGAGCCGAGCCGCCTGGCCGAGGGGTTTTGCGGCAACACAGAAACTTTTGTGATGCTCCCGTCAACAGATCTGTGCTATAAAAGACGCACAGTTTTCTTGCTTGGCATGTGTGTTTTTGGAGGATTGATTCCCCCACACATCCAGCACTGCTAATAAAGAGTCCCCGCTTAATAATGACTATTTGGTTGTAAGGGACCTTAATGATGATCCAGTCCCAACTACCCTACACTTCCCACTGGCTCAGGCTGCCCAAAGCTCCACCCAAGCTGGCTTTGAACACCTCCAGGGATGGGGCCACAACTTCCCTGGGCAACCTGTGCCAAGGCCTCACTACTCTCATCATGAAGAAATTCCTCTTTATTTTTAGTCTAAGTCTGCCCCTCTCCAGTTTACACCCATTGCCCCTAGTCCTATCACTACAAGCCTGTCTAAACCATCCCTCCTCAGCTTTCTTGTAGGCCCCCTTCAGGTACTGGAATAATGGGAGAGGGTGGAGTCCCCGTCCCTGGAGATATCTAAAAGATGGGTAGACGAGGACATGGTTTAGTGGCAGATAGGAACGGTTGGACTTGATGATTTCAGAGGTCTTTTCCAACCTGGTGACTCTACTATTCTATGATTCAGACAGTGTTTTTTTCCAGGCAACGTTAATTCTTTGAAGATGATCATGTCTTGCATGAAGTGTGATTTGTGCTGTCTCTTCTGTCATCACCTCTGTTTGGAGTCTCTCCCTGTCTTAAGTGCAAGGTCAGGCAGAGCTGGAGCCAAGAGTTCTGACTCTTGTGAAGTTTGCAATAGCGTTCAAATTAGACCTTGGAAAGTAACAGAATATGTATAACATTTCTGGGAAAATTTATACCTATTTTTATAAGAGAGAAACATATTCTCTACCCAGCTCATCTCACCGCACGATTGATGGAGGTCAGTCTTTCAGGTTGCCCAGGCCTAACAAAGGGCTCTTGCTTTCTAAAACTCCAAAACGAGTCAGAGGGTTTATTTGGGGCATTTCCAGCGTCGCCCCGGGCCTTACCGGGCACAACTCAGCGCCTATACTGCAAAAAACGCCATTTCTTTTCCTAACAGCAGCGACCAGGCGTGTTGCCTTTAGGGCTGTGACTGCTGTTAGTTACCACTGATCATTTATTACAGTGATTGCTGTAAGAGGTTGAGTAAACCCCGACTCCTCTGGGCGCTCCCCCCGCGACTCCCTGCTGACACCGCCCCGCCGCCCACGTGACCCGGCGCTGCGGGCGCGCCGTGACGTCACAGCCCCGTGAGGCGCTTCCGGCGCGCGGGTGCTGCGTCATCGCCGCGCGCCGCCGGGAGGGGAGGGGCCGCGCCGGAGGCGGCCGCGGGCGGCGGAGGAGGAGGAGCCGCGCCATGGCGGGTGAGCCGGGGCCGGCCCTGGGGCTGGGGTCTCCCACTGGTCCGGCGTTGCGGGACTGGGGCTTAGGAGCTGGGGCTCGGGCTCGGGCTCGAAGGCCGGGACTGGGGCGGCTCCCGTTGTCGGTTCCTGGGGCTCCTGCCGGACCGGAGCCCGCGACGGGGCGGGGTTGTGTGGGCCAGAGGTGGGGCCGCCGCCTTTATCGGGTCCTGGGGCTTGGGGCTCAGGCCAGAGCTCGGGGACTGAGACGGCCGCCGTTACCGGTTCCTGGGATTCGGGGATGGGGCCGTCACCGTTACCAGTTCCCAGGGCCGTTGCCGGTTTCTGGGACTCGGGGCTCTTGCTAGTCTAGGATTGTGGGACCGAGGCTCGGGGCTGGGGCCGTTGCCGGTTCTGGGTCCGGGACTTATGCTGGTCTGGAGCCCGCAGCCGGGCCAGGTCTGTGGCTGCTGCTGTTAGCGGTTCTCAGGGCCGAGGCTGCCACTGTTAACAGTTGCTGGGGCCGGGGCCACCACCTTTACCAGTTCTTGGGATTTGGGGCCCATAGATGGGGCCACCGCTGTTACTCGTTCGTGGGATTCAGGGGCGAGGGCCACTGCTGTTACCAGTTCTCTAGGCCAGGGATGCATGGCCGGTTCTGGGGATTTAGGGGTTGGGACCGGGGCTGTTGCTGATTCCCAGGTCTTGGGGCTCCAGCGAGTGTGGGGTTGTGGCGCTGGGGCTGGGATTGCTGCCGTTGCTGGTTCCTGAGGCTCAGGGTTCCCACAGGTGCGGGGCTGGGACTGACAGCTCGCTCTGTTCCTGGCACAGGTGAGGTGGCGGCTGGCAGCGGGGATCCGGGAGCCGGCATGTGGCAGCCCCCGCAGCTGCCCCCATGAGCAAGTGGGGCTGCCCAGACACTGCAGGGCACCATGAGAGCGGGCCACGAGCGCAGCCAGGAGTGCCTCCCGCCAAAGAAGCGGGACCTGCCTGCCGCCAGCACTGGCACCGAGGTGGGTCGGGCAGCAGGAGCCTCAGGTGAGGGCCCCGACTGGTCCCGGACAGCTGGGCCGGGTCCTGCTGCCGTGCGCTACGGCCCTGGCGAGGCTACAGAAGCGGCAGCGGGCCTTACGGTGGACCAGTATGGGATGCTCTACAAAGTGGCCATGCCCCCCGCCACCTTCTCCCCCACTGGTCTGCACCCCGTGGTGAATGTCAGCCCCTTGCCCCCTGCCTTCAACATGACCTCGCCAATAATCCAGCACCCAGGGGTGCCCTACCCTCCCATCCACTACGCGCAGATCCCGCCGGCGTCCCTGCAGTTCATCGGCTCCCATTACACAGTGCCCTATGCCGTCCCTCCTGGCTTCCTGCCTAGCCCGCTTCTGTCTCCTTCCACCAACCTCACCACCTCTCATGTCCCCCACTTTGTGCCATACACCTCTCTCTACACGGAAGAAGCCGCTCCTTCCCCCCAGACTACCTCTCCTACCCACACCTTCAACAAATCTGCTCCGACAAGCTCTCCTTCCGGCCAGATGCAGCACCATGCCGGGACCCAGACGTTAGAAGCTGCACCAGGTAGAATCCCTGTTTATTATCAGATGTCCCGCCTCCCATCAGGGTATTCAGCGTATGAGACGCCTGTGGCCGGTGGAAGCCCAGAGTCTCCTCGGCAAGACAGGCAGCTGAGTTCAGAGATAGCTGCTGCCAATGGTGGGCAGAGACACCTGGAACCTCATGTGGCAAGAAGGAGCAGCGAGGTGATGGACTCTGCTGGCAGTAAGGCTGAAGACTCTCTGCCAGGGACTGCAGCGGGATGTGTGGTCGATGGGCAGTTCCTTGCAGGTTACCAGACACCAGGAACAGAGGTCTCCGTGCCAGCTCACAGAAGCACCCCAGACACTGATCTGGAGGTTCAGAGGGTGGTGGGGGTATTGGCATCTCAGGATTATCATGTTCTGGCAGCCCAGATGAAAGATGACCCAAGCCCTTTAAACCTTTGCCATAATCCCCCTGATCAGCAGGGGGAGTCGAAGGATGTGCTGAGGAACACAGTGGAAAGGGCTGCTGTTGAGAAAAACCAGTCCAGGAGTCCATACGTGATGTCCCCCGAAGAGCCGGTTAGACAAAGACAGTTAACCAAAGGAATGGTGATAGCCAACGGCAAGCCAGTCCTGGTTCCTGTTGGATCTGAGCCCACCAGGTCTGCCTCAGAAACCCTGGTGAGGCAGAGCCCAGACGCACAGGCTCGAGGAAGCGTGCTGGAGAAGGACCTGGCCCAGCCACAGCCGCCCAACGCCTCACACTTACCCTCTCACTTCATGAAAGGAGCCATCATCCAGCTAGCCACCGGAGAGCTGAAGCGGGTAGAGGACCTGCAGACCCAAGACTTTGTTCGCAGTGCAGAGGTGAGCGGGGGCCTGAAGATCGACTCCAGCACCGTGGTGGATATTCAAGACAGTCAGTGGCCTGGGCTTGTCACACTGCATTTTGTGGTTGGGGAGCAACAAAGTAAAGTGAGCATTGATGTGCCCCCAGAACATCCCTTCTTTGTGTACGGCCAGGGCTGGTCCTCCTGTAGCCCAGGGCGGACTGCTCAGCTCTTTGCTTTGCCCTGTCACAGGCTGCAAGTGGGGGATGTCTGCATATCAATCAGTTTACAGAGCATGAATGGCAACTCCACTTCTCAGGCTAACTACCCTCTCACAGATCAGTTGATATCTAGTAGGGAGAGATCTGACAGAACAGCTCAGGGGTCTGGAGAACCGTCTGACAGAGCTGCTGAAAGGAACAGCCACACAGACAGGGACGGCGCAGCCCAGAGCTCTCATGCAGAACCCTCTCAGCCTGAAACTGGTAGTCAGTATGGCTGTACAGCCTCAGGCTTCCAAAGATACAGCATGCAGGCAGAGGAGCCTCGGCCCTCTCTGCTCCGTCCCTCTTTCATTCCCCAGGAGGTCAAGCTGTCTATCGAAGGGCGTTCTAATGCAGGGAAATGATCCCTTTTAGGCTGTGAGCTAGGGCATCCCCTCTAGGTGAGCCTTGCCGTCAGGTGGAGAAATTGCACAGACTTTGTGACAGGTTCACCAGCAAGGCTGCTTTCTGCCCTGCAGGACTGGATTTAATCCATCCAGTCCGGTGGCTGACCAGTTCCTCTTGGAGAATCAAGAGGGATCTAGTGCCTCAGGGAGCAGCAACGGGCTAGCTGGGGGTAGAGAACTGGGATGTGCTCAGGAGCTTGTGATGAGTGCATTCCAGAGGCTGGGGCTTTCTTACACCTCCCTGAATAACTGATTTCCTGCAGGGCAGGGTCTAAGCATTCAGGATGGGTGGGGAGATGAGGAGGGCAGACACAGCTTAAGGTAGCAGATAAAATTGCTGAAGATGTTACGCCTCCTTTCTCATGTAGGGGAGATATTGGTCCCCACTGGAGCTTAGGGGGCTCCACTCCCAGTATCCCTTTTCTTCACACATGCACTTTAAAAGGACCGTTCACCGATGGAGCTCTTGAGGGCAGGATGGAGATGCTTCTCCGGTGGTTCTATTAATGTCTCTTCCACTGAATCCCACTGCTCTTTCTTCTTGCAAAGAATGTACAGATTTGAATGAATCACAGAAATTCAAGAGGAAGGACCAAAAGTATGGGTTTGGGTGTAGGTGAATAGGGAACGCGAGCACTTGGGGTGGGACACGAGTCGGGGTGGGAGACATCAGTTTCCTGCTATAAAATACACTTAATTATTTGCCACCAAATCAAATCTTTCTTCCCATGTGAATAATTAAAAAAAGTATTTCTCGGGCTTATTGCTTTTGCAGAGGCTTAGCCTATCGGTGAATGGAGTTGGGGTTTTTTTTTGGTTGATTGGATTTTGGGTTTTGGTGGGTTTATTTTTTTTAAAGCTGAGGTGAAATATATTTAGCTTTCTCTAGGGAAGGATGGAAACGCATCCTTTTTCTGTGAGAAGACCGAGACTATTTTGTAATGAAATCAGAAGAAAACACTCCAGATGGTTAACTCTTCCCTGCAGGCAGCGTCCTGAATAAGCTCTGGACAAGAGACAAGTATTTGTGCATGTGCAGGCAAGGTACAAAGTTTCTGCTAAGTTCAGTTCTATTGTTAATGTAGGGACTCTAAAAAAAATTTCACTGCATCACAGGGCATTTTGAGTTGGTTTTGTGTTAGTTCTTTTGATGCTTCACTCTCAAGTTCCTCTGTAGAACAGCATGGTAAAATCAAGAGTAGTCTTTTTCATGGTGAAATTTATTAAAAATGTATATTAATACCTCGTTATGATAATAACACTCCATTCAAGTGAAGGCTCTAGTAGTCACACTAATTTCCCCTCTCTGATGGTGTGTTATGACACCAGCTCTAACTGCTTAGCTAGGATAAAACATAATCACTGTTACATTGTGGATAGGAGTCTTCACTGACTTTGCTTGGGTTAAGTATTCCTTGTATTAAGGTGCCCATCTCTGTGCTAGGACCAGACTTTTGAGAGGGTTTCTTTTCAGTGTGTGGGTCCCCGCTGGAGTCCCGATGCTGCTCCTGATGTTCAGCATACCAGTTTCTGTCTCCCCTCCCTCATCTATCTGGAGTTTTCCGTCAGGCATCCCTGACTGCTAGGGCACTGCTGCTCCCTTTCCCCAAATGCTGTGTGTGTCCGTGCTCTCCTCGGCGCAGCCGTCATCCATCAGCTTGCAGTGGTGTCTCAGGGCTGTTCTGCACGCTCTTCAGGAATGCGTCCTGTATCTGGTTGGCTTCTGTTGACTGTGTGAGGCAGGGGTGCTCTGCCCGAGTGTTAGGCAAATAAGAGTTTCCAGAATTTCCCTTCCATCCAGTTGGTCAGTCCTGTTTTCCTAGCACGTTGCTAGCCATTTCCGTTGCCTTTGAAATGCCTGCACCAGGACAGTTTCTTTTCAGGCCTTAGGTGAGGTCTGTGCTACTCCTGCCTTCAGTGTTTGTGCCTCATGTGGGTTTCTCTGGAACGAGGATGCTGCCTGTACCACATGTAGCTTCCCCCAAAGTCCACACTGCTTCTGATCTCATTAGCTCCATGTGAAGTGTATGAAGTCGCGGTGATGCTGTCGTGTGAAGATTCCACCTCCTTGGATGCAGCAGCTGTGGGAACAGATGCTGTTTTCCCGGCTCTGTTTGTAACGTACTGTCTGGGCCCGGGTGCCTGGCCTCAGCATCTGGTGTTGGTCACGGTTGCTCTTCATTGGACTCTCCTACGCAAAGACCTCGATTAATGCTGGTTTGTACTTCATGCTCAGGACATCCAGGGTGTCTCTGGCCAAAGGCAGAAGGCGGAGGAGTGCAGGTTCTCCTGCCTGTTCTTGGCAGGGCGCATGCAGAGGAATTCAGAGCTGTGACAGGCAGCTAAGAAAGGGATCTTGCATATGTATGGTGTGTGAATGTAGGCAGGCTGGTTGCACGCATAGAGGGAATGTCTGAGCAGCTGAAGGGTGCAGAGCCCCTTGTGCATCTCTGAACACAGAAATCTCTCTTTTAGAGTGGGGATTTGGGGAGCCAGCCTTATCTCATGTGTGTTACTGTAACTACTACTAGATCTCAGCCACACTGAACAGTGATCTGACACTGACGTACCAGGCAAGATGCTGTGTGGCTAAAATAGCTTTGTACTGTAGGCAGCCGAAGGGCTGTGGAGGTGCTCACCCTGGGCTTTGGCTAGCTGCACACTCGTCCAGTGCAGTTTGAGCTCTGTGGAACAGGTCACGGTGTGAGTTTGACCTCGGTGCTTTTATCCAACACTCTCTGTCAGTCCCACTGTTGCGCATGTTTCAGCTGCCAGCTCTTCTCTGGAAGCAGCGGGTTGGGGCACATCTCATGGTGGGCATTGAGATGAAGAAACTGGGAATCTAGTTGCTTGCCCCAAAGGCATTGGACAGGAGGGGTCTTTGCCGACCCTGTAGCCCAGATCAGCAGAACTCCTAATCACTGGAATCTGTTCTGACAGTGTTGGGCTGTGTTGTTTGTGCCTGTGGTGCTGTTGTGTTGAGCGCTGAGGGTCTCCTGAGACACAGAGTGTGTGGGACAGGCTCTGCTCTAGGCAGCAAAGCTATGAATGAGCCTATTGAGGAAGCTTTTATTTCTTAGGTTTACAGGGAATGGAAGAGATAAAGCCAGGAAGATATTATGGAATGAGATGGTTATCCAGGCTTTTCTGCTGGCAGAGATGTGACAGGCTTCTCAGAGAAATATCCTGTTTTCCTGCTGCTATTGTGAAGGGGAATGGAGCTGTGGTCTGTCCTACCTGGAGGAGGAGGCCTCCTGCCTTGGTCTCTGCCAGCTCACGCTCTGTGGCAGGAGCCTGTAGGATGCAATAAGGGTGTCTGTGGCCGCCTGTCCCATCTCCTGAAACATTCCTTGGGTCAGCTGCCCGGCAGAGGCCAGGCCTGTTTCTAGGCTGTGCGTACACTGCTGCTCCAGGAACGTGAGACTTGCTCCAAGTGACGAGCGCTCATCACTACCAGACTATGCAGAGGAAGCTCTGTCTGGAAAGAAGGAAAGCTGCAGAGGCCCCTCTGCCTCCCCTTTCCGGCAGGTGCGCAAGTATAATGCACTTTTCACATTAAGTGTCCCTGTCCCCCGTCCCCACCCCATGCTCAGAGTCACTTTTCCCTGTAGAGAACTAACAATCCTTGTTACTCAGAAATCATTGCAAAGGAAACTACAGCAGCTTGAGTAGCCCGAATGCGAGTTCCTGCCCACAGCAGTACATGTGCCTTTCCCTAGCGTCACTCACAACTGCTCTTTGTCTTTCAGGCTGTCCTAGGGCCTGAAACTTTGCAGAAGCTGCTAAGATGGCTACGAATGCACATTCTGTACAGAGTTTGGCCCAGGGTGTGTTCCATGTATGACTTATGATGGTCAAGGCCCTTTCACGGACTTCACATCTGTCCGTGGAGGACAAGACTTGTCCCTAACATCCTTCTAGGCTGCTGCCATCCCACTCCGCAAATGCACCCGTGCACATTTTTGTTGTTTCCTGCTTTCACGGCACCTTAGCGCCAGGGGAGGGTCTGCACATGGGAAGCAGAGAAGCAGACGTGTTGCCCTGGGGGAACCGGCTGGGCTGCCCTGAGGCAGGGAGGTCTTTGTAGATAAGTGCTGATCCCTCAACTATAATCCCAGTTATGTAATGGCTGTATTAACATGTAACCGACCGCATTGTATCTAAAGCCTTAGAACTAGTCAGGTGCTCCCCTCCGACCTTGTTCCTGCCCCTTTCCTTCTACCTGATCTTTAACAAAGCATTAATAATTCTAAGGATAATCTCTATTTTGTTGTGCTTTTTTTGTAACTGTTTTAAATAAATCAATTTGTACTGTATATTTGTACTTTTGGTGAGATCCTTTTTCCTGTTTTACCATTTTAAGTCTGTACTTGGCTACACACAGATTGTATTTTTATTGTTAATGCTCTTATGAATATTGCATTTAACTTGTTGACTCTGTAAACACAGTATATATCTATATATATATATCTATATATAAACCAATAGCTTTTCCTTTGGTGTTTGAGACTTTTTGCTCGTCTGTAGCATCATTAGGATGTGGGTTCTCTGGTCTCACACAGTGATCTGGAGACTTGTGACAAGGGCAAGGTAAGGGCTGTCTCACAGATGGACTGTAAGCCATAATCCCGTGGTCAGATACTTTTGCTTTTACGTGCTTGCTTTCTTGTACCCCTTGGGCTAACGGCAGTGATGCCAGAGAAGCTTCAGCTGCAGTTTGCAGAGCAAAGCTGCATCTCTGCTTGCCCAGCAAAGCACACGAGATAGAGTAACAGCAAATATCGTGAGAAGCAAACTGTCAGTCTGAGTGTGAAAATCAACAGAGTTGAAAGTGAGGGATCTGTTCAGAGAGCAAAGGAGGATACAAACAAGGTGCCGTGGAACTGAATAGACCCTTTCCAGATCTAGTGTCTGTTCCCAAAGTGAGAGAAGCAAGGATGGCTCCTGGATGTCAGTTCTGTGTGAGAATAAGATGTTAAACCAGCTTCTGTAAGGTGAGGAAATGAGATGCTAGAGCAGCATGTGGAGGAAATTGTAGTATTGAGAAGACAAAATGCTTTTTGTAGCAAGCCTCCCTAAGACTGAAGGTAAGGTTAGTTTATTATAATGAAAAACATGTAGCATTGTGCTCTTCCAAGGCCACAATTGTAAGTGTTAAATAGGGTTTTTGGAGGCTTCAATCAAAAGCTTTTCAAATGGAAAAAAGAGGGGGAAATCAGGTTTACTGCTGATTTTGCTGCTTCTTTTAACTTTTCTCTTCTTATCTCAAGTGGGAGTCTAATGGTCACTATTTCTGCCTTAATGCAAAGAAACGGCAACCAAAGAGAAGACAGAAGTTCCCGATGTATTTAGACCACCTTGTACCTGTACTGCAGGCCTGAACTGGAAAAGCCATGAAAGCAGCAAGGGTCTTCAGGCTACAAACCAGATGTGTGTGGCACACCAGTGTTTGGTGGGCTGGTGTCTGGAAACCACAGAGCAACAGCACGCATCTTTAGATGCTCGTTCTTAAAGAAATAATGGAGAATGTACCACCCCTTTGCCTCCCCCGCAGCCTGCCCCCATGAGTCCCTCTGTGCTGAGGCTTTGCCTTTTCCAGTTCAAACATGCCTAGATTTAATTCCCATAGTTGCATTGTTTCATAATGATTTCTATTCGCAATGGGAGCCTTTTCATGTAGGTACAGACTATGATCACGTTTCACCTTGGCTACCTCTTGAATAAACTTAAGAAGGCTTAAATTCCCTGCCCTCTGGCAGGTTTCCCCAGACTGTTATTGTAGCTTTCCATGGCTCCTCCCCAGCTCACTCCTTTTCCAGGTTCCTCTCACTGGTTTTGCCACCGAGTGCGGAAGCAAAAGCAACTTACTTTATTACCTGAGTAGTTCTGTTTACTAACGGTGCCCCCGTAAATACTAAAGGGGAAGGCAAATCCACACAGCACTAGAGAGCTGGCCTACCCTAACTGTTTACTATTCAGTCAACTCTCTCACTTGCAAACCTGAAATGCCTTTTAAATGAAAATGAACCTGTGAGTAAACCAGCAAACTTATTTGCTGTTTGCTTACCTCAGTCAGCCTTTCTCATGGTGTTTATATGGGGTAACTTGAAACAGGAACTCAGTTTTCTCTTAGATTTTCCATGGATGCTACTGCAATTTAGCACATAGTGTTAAGAGAAAGGGTGTGAACAGCTATTTCCAGGGAGACATCATCCTCCTTTGCTTCCTTTTTATGGGCACAAACTGTGAGGGATTTACTCCTGGAGGAGCTGTGGACTGTTGAAGTCCTCAGCTCCATAATTCATGCTGCAGAAAACAAGACCCCCTCTTTAGCAAGTAGGCTTTCACCTACAGCAGAACTGCAGCAGCCCAAAACCATCTACGGGGCAAAGGTCCAAGAACAGGACGAAGCATAAAACATAAAGAAGGGGACTAAATAAACACGAACATTAATTTATTTTCCCTCTGTTCACAGGCTGTGACTTGGCCCCCAGAGCAGACTGTGTCCTCAGAATCTGCTTGCACCAGGCTACTTTGGCAGACTTCTCTCAGTTCTGTTCTCCTGTGCTGAGGAGAAAACCAGAACCATCTGTCAGGGAGAGTCAGCCAGGGACCCACAGCAGCCTCCTGAGCGTGGAAGCCTGCTAGCGCAGCAAAGGCGACACAGTTCTTGGCTGTAGCTTAATGCAGCGCACTGTTGCTCTGCTCCTCAAAGGTCATTTTGCCCAGCAGCTGGCTTTCCAGCTCCACATTGTTCACTGGCAGCTGGAAAAAGTTCATTTCAGCTGCCAAAGCGGCCATGGCAGAGGGGTCCTGGCCGAACTGTGCCCGGAGCATCATGTCCATTTTCTCCAGGCGCCGCTTGAGCCTCTTGGCCTCACGCTCCCGGATGAGCCGTGCCTGTCGTTTCTCTGGGGTCTCGTTTGCCCGTTTCAGGCGCATGGCTTCTCGGTCTCTCTGCAGCCGCCGCGCTCGTTGTTCGTCTGTCTCTTGCATGCGCTGCAGGCGCTTAGCTTCTCGATCCCGCATGCGCCTCACTTCCCGCTCTTCAGGTGTCTCATTGTCCCGCCGGCTCTTCTTGGCCGTGCGCTCCCGCTCCAGACGCTGCAGCCGCACTTCCAAGGGCTCGTTCTGTCTCCGAAGGGCCCACTTTCGCATGCCAGGTGTCTGTGCCTCCAGCAGCTTGCGGTAGGCAGCACAGTTGTTGCACACAAGGAGGATGCCTGCAGGATACACAGGGGTGTGAAAGGCAATGTCTTTCCTTTCGACACTGGAGGAACCCTCGCTCTGTGGTGCAGGCAGACGATCCGCACTGAGCACCTCTGGTAGCTTCTCACTGGAAAGCAAAAAGAGCAGAGTCAGAGACTTGGTGCTGATGGTAAAGTCCCCATCTCAGACTGCCACGCAGCTGCAATGAGCAATTCCCCTTCTACAGCCTGTAAGAGCAGCCCCTGCTAAACCAGGCCTGCCTGCAGACACATCTGAATAGCTAAAATATAACAAGCCTCTGCTAAACCAGGCCTGCCCACAGACATGTCTGACTAGATAAAATGAAGCAACATCATATCCAGGGTTAAATGGGTTAGCCCAGAGCAGTATCTAGGTTAGAAGAGCACAAGAGCAGGAATTAATCATCAAGCTGCTCCTCCCCATCACCTCTGGATTTCTCCTTTCAGCCCTGTTCCACTAGTCATTGGGTGATCTTCCACCAGGCAGGACATAAACAAGGAACATTTTGATTTCTGCCCATAGTCCTGCTCTGGAAACGACGAACCCATCTGGGCAGTACAGACCTACTCTGATGGATCGCTGGGCAAGGGAAGCAGTTGATTGTTCTCCAGTGAGACCCCAGTGCACAGTTCTAGTTCTTCACAGAGCTAAGGAACACCCTTTTAGCAGCACAGTCCATGGAAGTCTTAGCAGGTGATGCAGAGCTGCAGGCAGGAAAGGATTGAGGGAATCTCACTCACTGGAGGTGTTCACAGCTCTCCTACATGATTTAGTGGTCCAGAGCCATGACTTCTGTGTCATTTAAGGCAATCCACCTAATCTTTAATGTGGATCCCCTAGCCTACTCACCAGCCAGGGCAACCCTGACCTGTTGAATGTGGCGTGGCTGGTGAAGCGTGCTCCACACACTGCACAGTTTGACAGCTGGTCCTCTGAGTGGATCAGGAGATGTCGCCCAAGGGATCCTGGAGAGCTGAGGGCTCTGCCACATACAGGACACATGTAGCTCTTTGCGCTCACCACGGCTGCAGTGTGCTGCAAAACAACCAGTAGGTTGTTACTTAGAAATTGCTCATCTCTCTGCGCAGTCTGATACAGCAAACCATGCAGTTCAGCCTCTTGGAATACGAAGACTTTACCACTAAACCTCTAATGGCTCCTAGACCAAGCTCAAGACATTTAGGGTGTCACAGAGCAAGAGGAAAACCTTTCTACAGCTCCGCTTCAGTGCAAGAGAAATGATTAAGGCCAAACACTAGGACCATAAGACCTGACCCTTGTTTTCAGAAATGCATCTGAGGATGCTGCTGTTGCTGGACAAAGCGTGACTGGACTAATAGTAGGCAGAATGCAGGCGAGGAAGTGCTTAGATTGAGACCGTCTGCTGGTGCACATACGTGGCCAATTCAGTTCTGCTTCATTCCTTCTTTTACAGAGTTTGATGTGCTGTGAAGAGAGTACTGACAACAAAACCTGTGAGATTCCAGCACAGATTTCCAGCAATACTGGAATCATGTCAGAGGAAGAACAGCTGTTTTCCTGGATAGGAACTGTGATAAAGGTACAAAATAAAGAACTGAATGATAAGGAGAAGGGTTTCTTATCTCACTGAATGACATAAAAATTGCTTCACATTTAATCTGAAGGAACTGCCTGGTCTTAGCCTGCAACTGCTTGCAGAGACTGCTTTGGGACAGAGTTGTCTTTTCCAGATCTGCAGACCAGCGGCTTGATGATTCTTCCCCCAGGACACCCTCTGGACATGGTTTACTGCTGTAAATTTCAATGATACCCTAGCCAGAAGCTCAGTTCTGTGACTGCAAAGGCCAAAACAAAGCCACCCTGTGGCTTTGGGTTGTTGTTGCTGGATTTGGGGTTCATGGGGGCCCAAAAGGCTTAAGGCCAGAGATATCCCACAGACTGGAACCTTCTCCTACCTGGTATACGTGAGCAATGAGCTGCTCTCTGCTGCCACACTCCAGCTGGCAAAGGGGGCACTGTGACAATCCCAGCATAGGATCCGTATTCAAAGTCTCGGGCACCTACAAGGAGGAAAAGCCACCTTGTGTAATTACAGCCACCCCAACACTCCCTTGTTGACTCCCAGAGTCAACACTGCACCGGCCTCAACTAGATTTACTCTCTCCTGTTCCAGGCAGACCAAGAGCTTTTCATACCCTTTCCTCCTGATGGCAGACACTGCTTGGCAGAGGTGGGAGAAAAAGATAAGAAACCATGGTGGGGAGAGGAGGTGTTTAGATAGTACCCTTCTCTGTCCTTGGGAGGTGAAGGTGAGCGCAGAGTCAGGACACACTTGCCTTATTGTCTTTCATAGGTGGGGTTCCAGCCACAGGTTGTTCTGCATTCTCCAATTCTTTCTTCACTTTCACCATTGAACCATCCTCCTCAGATGTATGGGACGAAACTTCATCCTGGGTGGTTTCCTCATCATCACTGCCACCTGGAACATGAAGAGAGTCATTCCAAGCGTCACCTCTAGGCCATAACTGTCCTGACCAGCATCACTGGGGGGCTTCTACCCACACCCTCCGAGCAGGGGCTCCATTTAAACTTGGGCTGAGGCCCTTAAGTCCCTGAAGTGCTCTGCAGAGTCTCTGGACCTGGCCTGTTACCCTGCCTTGTCCGACAGTCATGGACCCACTGCTGTTACCACCCTCCTCTAGGAAGTTGGGACGGCATCCCAGCAGTGAGGGCATTGTCTGTGTTGTGGTGGCCCTTGGCTCTGGGCTTGCCTTCCCTTAGGCAGCAGCCCTGCTCCTGGTGTTTGCTGACACCAAGTCCTGCACAGAAGCCAAAGGGTAACCCAGAGGACGAGAAGGGTAAGAAGTGGGAGGACACCCATGAGCTGTGCAGCACGTAGCCTCGTCCCACGTCAGAATCTCCCCAGTCCACTACCTTGCCATTACTGGAAGGGGCAGAACTCACTGCTGCTGGAGTCGGGGTCTTGCAGCGGATGAATGGCTGGCCTTTGGTCCCCAAGAGCTCCAGGAAAGTTGTTTTTCATCATGGCTTGGCGGGCTTGCTCCTCCAGCCCTGCAAAGACTTGCTTCCCTAGCAGCCACAAGGACAAAGAGTCAGACTGGTGCTGTTCCATTGCTTTCACCACCAAGGTTTGCCAAAATCCCAATGGGTGTGGGGCTGCTCACCTGCACTGGGCAGAACCTCTGAAGTCACCTCTCAGAAAGCATTTAAGTAACCTCTCTGCTTGCCTGCCCTGCAACACCAGCCTCTTGTGGCTGCTGATGCGAGTCCAGGCCCTGTGTCTAGAACAGTCTCACTACTGGAAACATCTGGCCTCAGGCTGCTCGCTGCATACACTTCAAATACCACTCCAGCCATAAAGAAGTGAGATATCTGCTGTATGTAGCCAGGTGGATTTGTCTGGTGCCAAGCTACCTGCCAACAGAGCCGCAGCACAGCTCTAGGTGGAGGGGAAGCCACTCGAGGACTATGACAGTGTCCTATATCAGGCACACTGCTCTATGGCTCTTCTAAATCATTAACTCCTGTTCCTTGCTATAATAGACAAGGAATAATAGCACCTCCCTGGGTGCCTCGCACCTCATCTGCCCCCCACAAAAAACAAGGGCTTCTCCTTGGCATGCTCTGTCACCACCTTCTGTCCTGGGAGGATAGAGGACAAGCTGCCCAGCAAGAAGGTGTTTGTGCTTGGAGCTGGTGTTCTCCTGCTTACAAGATACATAACTTACTTCACTGCCTTGCCTTGCCCTGGAGTGGCTCTGGCTAAAAGAAATTTCAGTGACACTTCATATGCTCAATGCAGACAACTAAGGGAATAAAGCCAGAAACCGAGATGCTTGTTTAAGAGAGCTTACAGTCTGATGAAAAACACTGATCACCAGTACTTCAACTCAATGCGAGAGGGCAAACACATTCAAAGAAGGCAATTATTTATGCTTCTCTGAAAGAAAACTTCTTACAGCAATCCCTGCTAAGGTGAACTTTTTGTTTCAAAGAATAATAATAAAAGGCAACCGTTAATTTTCATATTAAATCAAACAAATGGCTTTATTCCAGGTGTAGTCATGATTTGCCTCTCTCAGCAGATGACATGGTGCTAAATTCCCAGCAGGCAGCTTTTGAGTTCAACTTATCAACTGAGTTGCAAGTTCTCAGGAATCACTCAAAGCATTAATGCAAAACTGGTAAGAAAGATGCAGTGCATTTTTCACATAAAAGCTTTTGGAATGGAATCGTCCTTTTAGTGTAGGGCTACAGCTGGCATCAATATAGCCAGAGAACTGAATTCTTGACCCACTGAGAGGGCACCAGTCCTGTTACAAGGACAGGCACATTCCCACATGCTAAACTGTTCCAGCCAGCTTTGCCTCGTGGTCACACTCGCACTGCCTTTCTGGTGCTTACCTCTCAACTTCCAGCAGTGCTTTAAAAACCAGTAATTTATGGGAGATTTCAAAGACCTTCAGAAGTTTCATGGAGAGTGTGGAAGAAGACTTTTAGTTCCCAACATCCCCATGGAGGTTTGCAAAAGCATTTGAAGGCATTTATCATTGTTTCAGGAATGTGAGAAAGGTTTCTGTAGAGAAGACACAGTCCATGCGGGAAGGAGAGGGGAGCTGAGAGGCACTCTAAATCTGTTTGTCAGGGACATCACGATTGCCATGACACACGTACCTCCCTCAGAAGCCATTCCAGCACTAAATGGTTTTCATGACCTGGAGTGCTGCTTTTATGCCTGGACCACAACCTCACATCGGTGGGGCTGAGATAGAGCCTGTATGAACAGCAGACACTACAGACTTACAGTGCCTCTCCAAGAAGCAGATATCCACAAGCCACGAGGATAAAAGTCAAGAGACCAAAAAAAGCATTGCAAGATGGAGAAAGTATGGTGAAATGAGGAAACCTGAAGAACACAGGACAGATGTAAAACTATGGTGGGAGACGTGCTACCTGTGACAGAGTTACAATACAGGATTCTCAAACACCATTGCAACTGCTGATGGAAGCAGTTACGTGTTTGTTTTCTTCCCTCCTCTTTCCCCTTCCAGATAGCTCACATTGCCACTGAGCTGCAGCCCAAAGTCTAACGGCAGGAGGTTTCCTGCTCCGATCCACACACGATACAGACAGTCTGCAGGGTTTTAAAAGCTGCGATTGTTACATGAGGTGACTGAGGAAGGAACTCCTCCTATCAGTACCACTGTCAATCACAACTGAGAGAGCGACCATGTCTGCAGTGGCCTTTCTGTACAAGACACACAGAACCAAGTTAGCATTGATTCAGTGCAGTGCAGAGCACTATCAGCTTACAGCCAGAAATGCAAACTGTTACCAAAGCAGCGCTGTTAGCAGATGGCACCTTGTGCATTCTCCACTAGCCTGTACCTAAAAGGCACCGTGGGATTGAGGAAGACACTTTTAAAAATGCTATCTTCAGCTTACACAGAATTTCTTATGTATGAAACTAACATTGTCTCCAAAAGAACTTGGGAAAGAGTGTCCTGCTCATCTACTGACGGACTAAGTCTTACTTTGATGAAGCTTTGGAGCTTTAATGTTTGATAGGTAATGTTTGATATTTTTTCTACACACTCATGTTCACATACAGACAATGAGACCCCTGCCTCCACCCCACTCTGAACGCATTGACATTCTTTGGAAAGGGAGTAAGACAGGCAACAGCTTTAGGATCACTGCTATCAGAGAAGTTGTGCTCAATATCGAACTCACAGACTCTTCTCCAGAAGTTTCTTTTATTAAATACATATAGGGCTGCAGGCTGACCACAACATCGAAACAAGTCATTGTGTTTGGTTTACAAACATCTAGAGATGCAGGACAGTGAAAGATCATACAAATGCCTCTGCTTTGCATTCCAGTTTTCCTCTCCATAATCTTGTAAATGAGTGGGATGCCAGGAGAGCAGCTGTGGAGGTGGGGGGGCAGCCCTGTGGGACTGTGCGACAGGGGAAGGCGTGACCACTAGAATCTGGTGCTGTATCAGCTTGATAGCCAGCAAGGTTTGGGTTTTTTTTCCTGAGCCCTTCCCTTCTTGAACTGTATGAATGCAGGATAACTCTCAGGTGTTCTGGAAAATAAACACACAAACAAACATCCCCCACCCCCAAATCCACAAAATAAAATCAAAAGAAACTGCGTTATTCCCCTGTCTTCCTTCCTAAACAGAAAGGTCTCTCAAAGATGAGCCACTTTATTCCCTGCTTGTACACCAATTTAAAGTCCCTGTTCATGTAGGTCTTCTCTGTGTTCCTTTCCTGGACCTGAAATCTGCAAGTCTTTCCACCACTGTGGATCTAGTCCACCTGCCCCATCGCTATTCTGGGTTGTCCACACTGCTGTAGTGGTTACTGAAATGAAAAACAACACAATTGAAAGAGTTAATAACAGCAGCCCACAGCCCTTTAAGAACCCAGGATTTTGATGCAAGTAACATTTCTGCTTGGTTTTGAATGCTGGGTGCTATGTCTTGCAAGATACTTTCTCTTCAAACTGGGAATATTATAGATGGCAGAATTCAAGGAAGACTGAAGAGCATAGAATGTGTGTGTGTCTGAGGGAGAGGGAAGGAAATAAATAGAGGATTAATGGGATATTGGGACCATGAGAAACAGAGCTAGGAAGTGGGAATTAATTTGACTAACAAAAGCTGTGTCAAGAGTTGTAAGAGAAGCATCACTTGCAAAGGGTACAAGCAATAGAATGAAAGGCAGCTCATGGGACAGCAGGGAGAGAAAATAAAAAGTGCAAACTAACACCTGCAGTGAATTGTTGGCAAGCACGAGAACAGCAAGTAGCCCATAACTGACAGAATGACGGTACGGCAGTGGATGGGCTTGAATGCAAGATCAGACAAACTGCTTAGAGAGACTTTATGCTTTGTCTGGGAGAAAACAAAGATCAAATTGAACCACTTAAGATATCTCCACAGGAACAATGTAACTGCATTGTATTTTTCAGGTCAGAGTGGAATGGGCAATGCAGTAAGTATATCGCAGCATTACAGCTCTACTTGTTACCACTACATCAGGTGTGTTTCTCATGCACCATGTGGCAAAACAAAATTAAATTATTAAGAGCCAATTACATACTGCAGCCCTGCCAAAGGGGAGATGACTACAATTAACACTGTAGAAGGACTGGCCATCATGCACAGCGAGACTGTCGTGATAATAGTAATTTTTGTCATTGTTTATGTATTATTTGGAATTTCCTTCCATATCAGCTTCCATTTAAAATTGTTTTGACTTGTAACCACACAACCTCCCAGCCAGTCGCTCTGCATGCCAAACAAAGTGATTCTGTGCTAAGTGAGGACAGCAAACCATGTTGCTGTCAGAGCAAGGTTAAATGAGGGCCATGCCAAGCCTGGAAAGTAACCCTGGAAAGAGGTGGCTCCAAGCAAGCCAGGAAGAGGAGATTGCAGCTGTCTCCCTAGTGAATCCAAGAAGGAAGAGAACACTGAGTGGCCATGCAAGGAAGAAGTAGGCACCATCCTCCCACAGATTCGTCCAGTTAGATATTCACAGTGGTATTTATGCAAATCCAAAAAGCACTTCCCAGCCCCGTAGCCTGCCAAAGCAGACCCCAGCTGCAGACAGCTGCGAAAAAAGCCGCATACCTGCTCTCCCTTTTATTCCTCTCCTCCCAACCATTTCAGTCCCTGTGAAGAAGTCTCAGTAACGTGTCTGCTATGTCTCATCCTGACTCCTCATTCTGCTGGCTCACCCAGTTCTTGGAGCTGATGCTCTCTCCGATTATCCTCGTCAGTGCACTGCATGGCATTTCTGGGCCCTCCAGATACACAGCAGGCTAGGTAGACCGAGAAGTCCCAACGATTTCGCGGCGTTCATCATAAGACAGACAAGATTTTCCATCCCAAGGTGGAGACATCACCATGACATGTTTCTTGTATCTTTCAGTCCCTTTATTTTCTTGTGGTCCTACTTGCTGCTCCTGATGGCTCCTGTTGAATAGTTGCTCTGTAGCAATGCACTGCATGTAAAGGAGGTGAACAGCTCCCAGAATTCCTCCCTGTCGCACACCAGATGCCACAACCTCAACCTCACGCCCACTGGTAGCATGTTTGTCAGACAGCTTCCCCCGAGAACAAAACTGGAGATACAATTGCTTGTATTGCAGATAAAAAAAAGCAATGTTCACTGTGAAAACAGCACGCGACTGAACTCCAAAATATGTATAGTTTTGTATATAATAGTACACGCTTCTGAAGAACATAACCCTTAAACAGGTGAGTGTGGAAAATGGCCCTGAACACCATGGGAACTCTACCTGCACTGTTAGAGCTGTGTTACCCCTTGGTTTCCATAAGTGAGAGACTATGGCTCTACAGCAGGGGAGACAGCCTAAGTCCATGCCTTACGTAAGCCTGATCTAAGCAGCAGCAGTAATATCTGAACACTCTGGGAAGCAAATGTGTGTGGACACAAGATGGATTACTAGCATCATAGGACAAAGCCCAAGATGTACCAGATTTCTATGCGGAAGAGGGTTCCCAAGTCATTAATGTACTATCAGGCAAATCAAAGCTACGCTCTAGCTACAGTCAAACCCAGCACTCAGAAGCAGGAATTGGAGAGCACAAGCCAGTGCAGATGCCAAAGCCACGTCTCAAGACCCTTACGCTGGTCATCGAGGAAAGCTTCATCAGCAATCTGTGCCTGGCTCTAGCAGCCAGTGGGGATTTCAAATCCCAGACAGAAGGACTTCTCCCCAGGACACTCACCGAGTGTGCAGTGTTAGGCTCTATCACAATGTGTTTTCCCCTAGTACAGAGAACAGCATGCAGAGATTCCCCTCGCTGTACCCACACAAAAAGGCAGCACAGAGACATACGCAGACGCATGCAAGCCAGCAGCAGCAACAAAGTGGGGCAGGGTTAGGGCTGCAGCATTCAGCTCTGTCCCATACTCCTGACAGCTACTACAGCTTAGCAATACCCGGGACCTTGCTCCCAACATGTCTAAAGAAGCGGAAATTTGTTTTCCTCATTCCAGCCCAAATTCCAAATGAGTTTCCAGTCACAAAGTTGGGTATGTACAAGGGCATAGCTTCAGTCTCCCCAGCTTCCCTCTGCTGCACTCAAACAAAAGCCATAGGTGTGCAGTCTCTCCTTTGCAGCCAGACATCCGTACGTGTCTCTCAGCTCCACTAACACCTCGCTGCAGCCTGCCCACATGAAGTGCTGATGTCCAGCATCTTCAGCCCTATCTCTATCAAACCAATGCCAGGGTCTTGAGAAACAGAGATCTGTCCCGTCAGCTCAGCCCAAGAATGACCTGACAGCACTTATCTGTCCAGTAAATTACTTAGCCGCTGCCCATTCCCTGCAAGGAAGGAGCAAACAGCTTTAACTTATGGTAGGAAATTGAGGTACAGTGAGTATAAGTCCAAGGCCAGCCAGGTAAGTCTGTGGTGGGGCAAAGACTGAAACCCAGGACCTCTTGCCTTCCAGCCACACACTCAAACCACCTTGTCTAGAACTTCCTCTGCTACCCAGGGTGGGCCAGACCCCCACACTCACATTTCTTAGTGTATCGACTTGCACTTGTGCCAGTATGAATGCAAAGCACAGCTACAGGCCCTGCACATATGCACCCCCCTTTACAACATTAGTTGTTTGCTCAAGCCTATCCCTGTCCTGCCATGCCAGGACATGGCCAGCTCCCCTGATGCACAGTTTCTCTTCTTACAGCCCCTAAGATGAAACGTGAGTAAGCAGCATTCCCTATAAATTGTACCTTTTCATCACTCCCCTCCTCCCTGCCTCACTCCGCAACAATCCAGCCAGGGCAAAGATCCCACAACGCTGTGTAACACAATACTCACAGTGAACTTTATTAGGAGTGGTCTGTTTCCGACGGGACATGTTTCCCTGGCCTGGGAGCACAGAGCGTTCGTCCCCTCAGCAGAGGGCTCACCTGAGAAGAGAAGAACCTGTCACAAACACCATCGGAACCTGCGCAACTTCCAGCCTAATGTCGCTGACTGCCTCAGGGTCATTTCCCACCCTTCTGCCTACAGGGTTCATTCTGCATCACCGCACTGCAGTTTAGAGCCAGCATCCAACCCGATTCATAAACCACCCGGTACAGGCAGTTCCACTCAATTCTCAAGCAAGGTTATAAGCGATATTATCCCCAGCAAACAAAAACCTAAAAGTGACTGCAACCTCGATCCAAACATCCTTCTCCCACCTGTCCGTTCTCGTGGTGAGCAGGGCAAGGGCCTCATCAGCCCTGCAGACGCTGCCCTGTCTCTGTCCCCCACCCAGAAAGAGACCCTTGTCCCTCACAGGGGGGACACTCACCAACCCCCTCAAACCGTACAAGGGAGGCAACGCCGACCCCTCATCCTGAGATGGACAGGAAAGGCTCAACCCCAAAGGACTCGCAGATGGACAAAAGGAGGAGTCGAACCCGTTTCCCTCGAGACAGACGGACACAGGGGTCCCATCAGCCTCCTCAGACAGCTGGACACAGGGATCCCATCTGCCTCTCATCAACAGACACAAGGACAATGTCAGCCTCCCACTGACAGATGGACACAGGGAGCCCATCGGCCTCCTCAGACAGACAGATGGACACAGTGATCCTATCAGCCTCCTCAGACGGACAGATGGACACAGGGATCCTGTCTGCCTCCTCGAACAAACAGATACGGGGAGCCCGCAGTCTCCTTGAACAGACAGACATGGGGAGGCTGACATCCTCCTCAAGACAGACAGACAGACACAGGGATCTAGTCAGCCTCCTTGGAGAGATAGACATGGGGAGCCCCCAGTCTCCTTGGACAGACAGACACAGGAAGCCCTCAGCCTCCTCAGACAGAAGGACACGGGGAGCCCTCAGCCTCCTCAGACAGAAGGACACGGGGAGCCCTCAGCCTCCTCAGACAGATGGACACGGGGAGCCCTCAGCCTCCTCAGACAGAAGGACACGGGGAGCCCTCAGCCTCCTCAGACAGATGGACACGGGGAGCCCTCAGCCTCCTCGGACAGATGGACACGGGGAGCCCTCAGCCTCCTCAGACAGATGGACACGGGGAGCCCTCAGCCTCCTCGGACAGATGGACACGGGGAGCCCTCAGCCTCCTCAGACAGAAGGACACGGGGAGCCCTCAGCCTCCTCAGACAGATGGACACGGGGAGCCCTCAGCCTCCTCAGACAGATGGACACGGGGAGCCCTCAGCCTCCTCAGACAGAAGGACATGGGGAGCCCTCAGCCTCCTCAGACAGATGGACACGGGGAGCCCTCAGCGTCCTCAGACAGAAGGACACGGGGAGCCCTCAGCGTCCTCAGACAGAAGGACAGACACAGAGATCTCATCAGCCTCCTCGGACAGCCGGACGCGGGCAGCCCCAGCGGAGAGAGGCAGGTGCAGGCGGCCGGACACACGGACAGACCAGACCGCGATGCGGCCGAGACCGGACAGACAGACAGACAGACAGCCGGCCGGCCGGCCGGACAGCTCCCCGCGGGCGGCGGCCCCGCCCGGCCCGGCCCCGCTCGCCCTTACCCGCAGCGCCGCAGACAGACAAAGGGCCGCCGGACAGACAGACGGGCAAGATGGCGGCGCCGCCGGAGCGCGCGGCGCGGGCACAGCCGGCACCGGCACAGCCCCGGGACGGCCCCACAGCCCCGGGACGGCCCCGGGACGGGCGCAGCCCCCCGTGCCAGACCCGGCGGCCCCGGTACAGGCGCAGCCTTGCAGCCCCAGTGCAGCCACAGCCCTAGTACGGCCCCACAGTCCCGGTAACAGCCCCGGTACGGCCCCATAACCCCGGTGTGGGCATAGCCCCGGTACAGCCCCATAGCCCCGGTGACAACCCTATAGCCCCGGTACGGGAACAGCCCCGGTGACAGCTCCGGTGACAGCCCCATAGTCCCAGTGACAGCTCCCGTACGGCCCCATAGCCCCGGTGACAGCCCCGGTACGGCCCCATAGCCCCGGTGACAGCCCCGGTACGGCCTGCCGTTCCCCCCCGCCGCTCACCTGTTCCCCGCGGGGCCGCCCCCGCCGGCGGCTCCCGGCCGCCCCGAGGAGCTCATTCCCGCCGGCTCCTCCGCCGCCGCGGGCTCTCGTCTCCCCTCCCCGCGCTCACCGGGGTCCCGGCTCTGCCTGCGAGGTCAGAAAAAAAAAAAAAACAAGAATCACCGAGTCGCCGTGAATTTAGAAGCCACCGCGCGCGTTAGGAACTCGGGCACCTGCGGGGAGAGGAGCCGCTTCTCCCCCGCGGGACCCGGGCAGCCCCAGGGCCGCCGCCGGGCACCGGGACGGCGTCACCGGGGGGCGGGGGAGCCCGGTCCCGGGCCAGTTTAACCCCAGGGTGGGCTCGCTAGACCCCAGGGCAGCCGCCCCCAACCCAGTCCCGGGGCTGCGCCGGCTTAAACCCCGGGCCAGGTTACTGCCGGGGCCGGGCCGGTTTAACCCATGAGCCAGCCCGCTCCCAGACCTGTTTAATTCCCGGGCCAGCTTAACCCCCAGGCCCGCTGAACCCCTAGGCCAGTCGAGCCCCGGGGCCGGGCCAGCCCTCCCCCAGCTTACCCTGGGGCCAGGCCGCCCGGCAGGACCGCAGCCACCGAGACTGCAGCCACCGGGACCGCGCTCGGCCTCGGCCCGAGCCTCCGGCCCTCTGAGAACCGGAGGCGCCTCCGCCCGGGCCCCGGCGCGGTGCCCTCAGCCGCTCCCGTCCCCGCGGAGGCGGGGCTGGCGGCGCGGAGCCGCGGGCGGAACGCTCAGCGGGCGGAACCTCCGCGCCTGGGTGGGCGGGCACCGGCGGGCTCCAATCGGCGGTGACACACGAACCGAGAGACGAGAATCCTTCCGCTGCATTATTGATTCCCTGAGAGCCGCTCTCTCCGATTGTGCCGCTTCTCTCCCGGGACGCTGCCAAGTCGGTGCGGAAAGAGTTTCTTGGGACCTCGCTTCTGCAGCTCCCAGCGGCTCGGCCGCGCCCCCGGTAAGGAGTGGGCAATGCTGGGCCCGTGGATCCCTCCGCGCGCGGAGCGGCGCTGCGACCCGGCCGCCATTTTGGGCGCGGGGTGGTGGCCGGTGAGTCGGACGGCGGGTCGGGGCGGGCGCCGGGGCCGGGGCGGTGCTGAGGGCGAGGGGCGAGCCTTGCATTGTGGACCCGAATCCGGCGTTGGGGGCCGAAGGCCAGCCCTGTCCCGCCCCGAGGGCCCGGGTCCCGCCCTGGGCGCTGCGGGGGACGAGCTCTGCCCCAGGGGCTCGGGTCCCGCGCTGGGGCCGGGGCGGCAGCGGAATGGAGTGACAGTGCCTGATCGCCTGGCATTAAACGATGGGGGTGACCCCTAGGCGATTGGTGTTGCGTTGCTGTCTGCTGTTCGATCTGTAACTGCTCTTATTGCTGTTGCCAGTGGAACTGTGCTGTGCTCCTCATAGGAGTGTGAGAAAGTGTTTTGTTACCGGTAGAATTGTCTTGTGTGAGAAGGTGTTACATGGCTGGCATTATCAGCAGAATTGGGCTGTGGCACCTTAATTCTTAAGCGTACGAGGTGAGAAAAAGAAAACCATCAATACCCTGGCTGACCAAACAGCACAAGTTTGGATGCTGTGTGAAACAGAGAGGAGCGGTGCAGGAATGTTGCATCTCTGTGGCTCCTTAGCTTAAAGATAAGAAAGATGCAGCTGGGGCCAGACTGCTTTTTGGGGTGATGTAAGTTGTTTATTCCATGGATTAAAGGGTGAGCCCCTTGCAGCAGTGGTCAGAGACCTCACCCACAAGTAGATGCACTGCATAGACCCTCCCAGTGTCTTTTGAGCCAGCCCTGGCCATGGGGCGACTGATTAATATACCCGGAGCTGCCACAGCCCCAGGCTGGTCGCTGTCCCAGTGAAGGTTGATGTAGGGATGGCTCCAAGCAACAGCCTGGCTGCAGGGAGGGGTGGAAAGGCCAGGATATGGGGCAGGAGCCCTCCTGCTGTGATGGGAAGCAACAAAACTTTTTAGGATGGCAGCAGGAGGGTTGCGAAGGAGTGGGCGGTGAGTTGTTTGCTACAGAATGGCTGCGGTCTGAAAGAATCTGTTAAAGCAGGTTGTTGTTAATCTTTGTTAGTAGTTTAACAGGTCCTTTAGCAACTCGTGGAGAGACTGTTTCTTGCAGCACTACAGAATTATTGTAATGGAGGTTTATCTTCTAGTTATAGAAGGGCAAAACTTGCTTTTTACGATGTCAGACTTATATCCTGCAAATATGTTTCTTTAACAATGTTTGTTGAGCTTGGTTGGTTCTGTGCATCAATGAAATCATAGCTATATATATAAAAAACTGATGTGGGAGTAGATCAGTTAAATAAACTGGATGTATACCAGATAGTAATAAATCTTAGGTAAAAGTACACAAAATGCTACCACTTTCCAAAAATCTGCTCCAGTGTGTCCTTCAGGTACAAGCCAAGGTCTTCCTATGTGATGGCTTTTAGGGTTTTTTTTGATGAACAGTTCTTGGTGTTACAAAATGCCATAATAAAGTGGCTTCTGAGTTAGTTTACTGTAGGACAAATGAGTTGAACTGGCTTGTGAGAGACCGGAGAAGCACCAGAGTGTGCATTCAGGAAGCAGGAAGAGAGTGGAATGTGGAATAGTGACTTTTCCTTCTGATGACAGGACGGTTACAGCCTTAGTTTGCGCAGTCGTTATGTTAGTCGTACAGCTGCTTCACAACTTCATATTAAAAGGACAGAGATTGGCTTAGTTCTTGCAGTTGACTTTTGCGTTTCTTTAAACACATGATTTTGTCAATGAAATAATAGAGGCGGGGGTGGGGGGATTTGACTGTGTGGTAGTTGTTACAGGTGGCATGTTGAGGAATTGGTTTACTTTCTCACCTTTTGAAGTCTGTCAGAGTGGGAATATCCAGGAAGTTTCTGTTCCCTGCAGACCTTGGTTAGGTGCAGAGTTGCAAAGTGGGAAAATGAATGATGAGTGCCGTAGGTCCAGTCATTTGTAAATAACTGGATTTAAGAACAGCAGGCTTGTACCTGTTTGTTAGAGAAATCGGTTTCTTTTTCCCCAAGTAAAATGAGTAACTGTGTCCTTGTGGTGTTAACAACAGCTCCTGGTTCCAGTGACTTTTCCTTCTCCCACAGAAAGAGTTTATCATGTTGGGCTCTGGGTTCAAGGCTGAGCGCTTGCGAGTCAACCTGCGTCTTGTCATCAATCGCCTCAAACTGCTGGAGAAAAAGAAGAGTGAGTAATTGATGGGGCAGGTGTGACCCAGGATGCTTTTGGGGCTCAGTAGGCTTGAGGAGGAGGTTTTTGTGGAGTTGGGGTGCTTCCATGGGCCAGGTATGGAGTAGTAGCCTTTCACTCTTCCTTCCTGGACCCAGGCCTTGCAGTCTGCCCCGGTGTGTGAGTACCCGAAGGAGCAGGCTGGCCACAAGCAGCCTCTGGCCACCTCCACGAGTGTTGGAGTGTAACTTATGCAGTGTTTGGGGTGGTAGCTGTGAGCTATGCATGAAGGAATGCACCGGTTTGTCCCAGGAGGGCCCTTCCTGGGCTTTCTCTGCCCAGACCATAATGGGGAGCTTATTGGGTGTTGTTGGAGACTCTCCCCCCATGTACTGTTTGCTCCTGCCCAGACACAGAAGAAATCCATGGTTCCGATTGACTCTGCAGGGAAATCAAGGCCGTGGGACAGTTTCTAGTAGCTAATATTTCACCTCCCTTTCTCTCATGAGTGAGTGTGTTAGGACCTGGGCACAAGGGCTCCACCAAGCCGTGACTCGGTGTCTTGCACTGCGGAGGCTCCGTGAAGGGGAGGGAAGGGCTCTGAGGGCGTTGAGTGTGATGGGGGCTGTGGGCCGGTGCAGAGGCAGCAGCCCCTGGCACTGCAGTGACTGACTCTGGGGGTGTCCCCTGTAGCTGAGCTGGCCCAGAAGGCAAGGAAGGAGATTGCAGATTACCTGGCGGCTGGAAAAGATGAGCGTGCCAGGATTCGCGTGGAGCACATCATCCGTGAAGATTACCTTGTGGAGGCCATGGAGATCCTGGAGCTCTACTGTGACCTGCTGCTAGCCCGCTTTGGCTTGATCCAGTCCATGAAGTAAGCTCTGGCCTAGAGAGTATTCCATGGGAGAGGGTCTGGCTCTCCTGGGCTTGGACGGCACTGTTGGGGGCAGGCTTGGGATACAGAAGGGCACCTATTTGTCTCGGTGTCCTAGGGTCTCTAGAGACCTTTTCTTCACTGCGCAGGGAAGACTTTGGAGCCCAGCATGGAGTATGGGGACTTGAAGGCTAAGCAGATTGAGGGCAGCAAGGATTAGGTGTTTGGTGTGATGATAAGATTGTCTTGTGTTATTCTTAGGGAGCTGGACTCTGGCCTGGCAGAAGCAGTATCTACACTGATTTGGGCTGCACCGCGACTCCAGTCAGAAGTTGCTGAATTGAAGATTGTAAGTAGGGTTGTCTGAGGGGTGTGATGTGTGCAGGTTGGGGGTAATGCCACCAGAAGCTGGTGGAAGCCTTTGTCTGGGACTCCGTCTTGAAGGCAGGGGTCATGTTTTTATGGGCTCTGCAGATGAAGACCCTGGTATAGGTGTTTCTGAAGCATCAGGGGTGGCTGAGGCTGCTCAGCTGGGGCACTTTGTGGCAGAAATGAGGGTGATGTGCGGGAGGGGAGTTGGGCAGCTGTAGGGGCTACCGCAGTTGTGCAGTGGCTGGGGGGGAACCAGGGGTGTGCTTGTTCCCAGCGTTTGTCTCCTGCTGCAGGTTGCTGACCAGCTCTGTGCCAAGTACAGCAAGGAGTATGGGAAGCTGTGCCGGACAAACCAGATTGGGACAGTCAATGACAGGGTAATGAACTGGTGGAGCAGGCAGAGCAGACAAGCCTGCCATGGCTTTCTGCCTCTTTTCCCTGTGGCCATGGCCAGTGGCTGATGCGGGTGGCTTGCTGTGGAGCTGGGTGGGCCAGCTGTGTTGCTGGGGGCCTGTCTGCCTGGAAGCACAGGAGCACAGAGCCCTGCAGTGCTGCCTGTGCCAGCAGCCTCCTCTGCAGCAGTGCTGTGCTGGCACGAAGGGCTCCCAAGGCTGCACTGCACTCCCTGCAGCAGGCAGCCTGGCTGGAACAAAGCTCTGTTGTGCTGCGTTGCCTTAGGCTCACAGAGTGTCTCTGCACACTTGTGTTCTAGCTGATGCACAAATTGAGCGTGGAGGCACCGCCCAAGATCCTGGTGGAGAGATACCTCATCGAGATTGCAAAGAACTACAATGTGCCCTATGAGCCTGACTCAGTGGTGATGGTGAGTGAGGCGCCTGCACCTCTGGGGCTCCCTTCTGTGTTCCAGTGGCTGAAATGTCTCATTAGTGCTCTGTGGGGCTACTGGAGCACAGGGCTGTAGCGTCACAGAAAACTCAGCGATGGTTGTGCAGGATGATCCTTTCTGCTTGCCACAGCTCTGTGGCACCTGGCTGTCAGTCATGCTGTAGTCTGGTTCCTTTTGGTTCCCCTTGCTATCACTTTCCTTGCTCTCTGTCCTTATCATGCTGTCTCATCTTACCCAGTACTAAATTCCGCATCTAATGCTGTTCAGAGGGCTGTGATCAGAATAGAGAAGTGTTGGTGAGCGGAATTCTTCCACCCCCTCCAGGCTGAAGCCCCCGCAGGCGGAGAGGCAGATCTGATTGATGTGGGATTCACAGATGATGTGAAGAAGGGAGGAGGAGGAGGAGGTGGTGGTGGATTTACAGCCCCGATGGATGGATTGGTACCCATGCCAGTGCTGATGCCTATGCCCATGCCAACACCAAATCCACCCTTCTATCAGCCTCCAAAGGGACCAGTAAGTGCCTTTACTCTGAGCATTCCATTTTTCTGTGTAAGACTCCAGTTCACTTCTTAGCCCTGTGCCTGCTGATTGAGAAGCGTCTATACCTGACAGCTTGATATGTCAGAAGCCATTGTGTTACTGTGAGACTATTTGGGATGGAAATTGTTGGCAGCACAGCTGGAGCTTCTTGTAGCTTCTTGACCGTGGAGGTTCCTACCCCTGTTCTCCAGCCATCCCTCTTTGCCTTCAGGGAACAGAGGAGTCCAGACTTAACTCCTGAGGCAGTCTTGTGACTGTCAGGCTTTTGGCCAGGGGTTGGAACTGCACTTCGAAATTGGTAGGCTGGTCATGTGCCAAGATTCAGTCAAGGAAATCGGGTGAGTTTTGTGGGATGGGAACGACACAGAAAAATGCAGAAGCGCCCAGCCTTCAGATCTACAAGGGGAATGGACCAGGTCAATGGCTCTTGGGAGATCAGTTGTTCTGAGGGTGGAAGGTGGGAGCTGCAAAGAGCTTCGCTCTCTGAATTCAGTCGTTTACAGGATATCCGTGTAGTCTGGAGAATGGCGGAACAGTGGGATGACTTGGAGCCTTGGTACGATCCCAGCAATACTACAGTGGTTTTAGGGGAAAATCTGGGCCAAGTTTCATCAGCTGACTGAAGGCCCAGGCATAAATATGCCAAAGACTTGTGCCAGGTCTAGGTTTTGGAAGCACCATTGTCGTATTTATTACCCTTTTTGTCCTAGTACTTCTAATGCCTTGAAAGATGAAGTGTGAAGTCATGCTGGTTCTATAGAACAACACACAGGCCTGTTAGCTGGATGTGGTTATTCCGAGTGATTGTATCTGTCTTGAAAATTAGGAATATTTTCCTATTAAGTATAAACTATATCAGGTTGGATATTTGCCTGCCTTTATGTTGGACTTAGTTTTTCCTGACTCCTATGGCAGCTGTAGGGGTGTTGTGTCTCTTGGCTGCTCTCGCAGGTGAGTACTTTGGTGTATTGACTGTCATTATCCTTTACAGGATGACTTCAGTGGCCTTCCAGTGGGAACCTACCAGCCTTTCACTAACATCCATCCTCCACCGATTCCAGCAAACCCACCAACGTACGAGTTGGTAAGTGTCTGAGCTGAACCACTGTTGTAGGCAGCAGAGGGAACCTCAAAGGGTGCAGTGGTAGCCACAGAAAAGGCAAATGTTTGTTAAGCACGTTGCTGTCAACCTTTGGAGCTTTTGGAGTGGTTCTTGGCAGTGCTTATGGATGTGGTGAATCACTGGGTGCATGTGATGAGAGAATGACTTGTGAGAAGTTCTGCATTCAGCAGCCTGTTTTGACTGGAAAAGAAAGCAAAGATCTGTTTTACTGTGTTGTTAAAATGGTGATAAACAGTTAACAAGTAGAGTCTGCAAAATACTGGGTTTTTCCTTTTTTTCCCATGTGAAGGTTTTACTAAACTCAGTCCCTTTAATTATGGCTTTTCAACTAATTAATTGTTCACCTGCATGAAAATTTTGTGTGACCCAGATGATATGTGTTTAAATACTCTTCCTTTGCCAGACTTTTCTCAGGCTTTGGGGACAACAAAGGAGAGGCTGTAGTCTTCACTTTCTATGCTTGTCTATATTTTTGCTGCTGCAGTTCATGACCTCATGGCTACCAGTGACACACTGCTTGCTTTTGCAGTATCCTGAGTAGGGATGAGCGTATCTGAGCACCTGTGTGCACTAACACCTCGCGCTTGCCGCACAGCAGCCTGTGAGTCCAGGAGATGCAGGCACAGATGCAGCAGTTACCAGCTGGGTAGAGGGGGATGGCACTGACTGCAGCCCACAGGGAGAGAGGAGTTAGAGAATCATAGATTAGAGGAGTTAATACCGGCACAACTGACCATGCCAGGGCCTTTGTCCCAGCTGGACTGAGACACTTATCATCCTTGATAAATATTTTAGACCTTCTAATGGATATGCTCTGTTTATCCACTTCCAGAATATGGCCAGTGGAGCTGCTTTGATTGACCAGGAGGGAGAGGAAAGTTGAAGCACTGCTTCCTTTTCTTGGGAAGAGACACAGATTCTTCTGAGTGTGCTGGAAGCCAGGGTTGTCTGCCTGCTTGGGGAGGGGTGGAGTGTTCCTCTGCACAGGTGTGGCTGCTGCCACCTGCGGTTCTGTGCCTGGTAGGATGGAGCTCTGTGGTAACTGAGTCTCTTTTCCAGATTGATGAGCCTAATGCTGACAAGGATGCTTCTGTGCCGGCAGCTGGTGAGTTATGTCAGCCACATAAACCTGAAATCTGGTGGTGTTCCCTGTTGAGTCTGTGTGAGGCTGGAGGTGCCTGACCTCAGTAAAGCCTTTGACACAGTTTCTCACAGCATTCTGCTACGGAAACTGTCAGCCTCTGGCCTGGACAGGCGCACACTCTGCTAGGTGGAAAACTGGTTGGATGGCCGGGCCCAGAGAGTGGTGCTTTATGGTGTTAAATCCAGCTGGAGGCCAGTTACAAGTGGGGTTCCCGAGGGCTCAGTGCTGGATCCAGCCCTGTTCAATGTCTTTATCAATCACCTGGATGAAGGCATCGAGTGCTCCCGTAGCAAGTTTGCAGACAACACTAAGCTGAGTGGAAGTGTCGATCCGCTGGAGGGTAGGGAGGCTCCAAAGGGATCTGAACAGGCTGGAGCACTGGGCAGAGTCCAACAGCATGAGGTTTAACAAGGCCAAATGCCGGGTCCTGCACTTGGGGCACAACAACCCTGTGCAGCTACAGACTAGGAGAAACCTGGCTGGAAAGCTGCCAGGAGGAGAAGGACCTGGGGGTGTTGGTTGACAGCCGACTGAACATGAGCCAGCAGTGGCCCAGGTGGCCAAGAAGGCCCATGACATCTTGGCTTGTATCAGAAACAGCGTGACCAGCAGGTCCAGGGAGGTTCTTCTTCCTCTGTACTCGGCACTGGTGAGACCGCACCTCGAGTACTGTGTTCAGTTCTGGGCCCCTCACCACAAGAAGGATGTTGAGGCTCTGGAGCGAGTCCAGAGAAGAGCAACGAAGCTGGTGAAGGGGCTGGGGAACAGGCCTTATGAGGAGCGGCTGAGAGAGCTGGGGGTGTTTAGCCTGGAGAAGAGGAGGCTGAGGGGAGAACTCCTTGCTGAAAGGAGGTTGTAGAGAGGAGGGTAATGGCCTCTTCTCCCAAGTGACAAGGGACAGGACAAGAGGGAATGGCCTCAAGCTCCGCCAGGGGAGATTTAGGCTGGACATTAGGAAAAAATTTTTCACAGAAAGGGTCATTGGGCACTGGAACAGGCTGCCCAGGGAGGTGGTTGATTCACCTTCCCTGGAGGTGTTTAAGGCACTGGTGGATGAGGTGCTGAGGGACATGGTTTAGTGTTTGATAGGAATGGTTGGACTCGATGATCCGGTGGGTCTCTTCGGACCTGGTTATTCTATGATTCTATGAGTCCTGTTGAGGCAAATATGCCAGCACTGCCTTTTTGGTAGAACGACTGTTCTGTTGTGTGGCTCTGCTTGGCCTGGTGAGAGTGTGCTGATGGTGAGGTGAGATGATCTCTCTTGTTCCAAACAGGGCCCGGGCCCAAGTCGGAACCTTCTCCTAAACCAAGAGCTGGAGCTCCTAATGCTGTTGATAACTTTGTGCTGCCTGAATTGCCATCTGTGCCGGATACGCTGCCAACAGCATCTGCCGGCGCCAACTCTTCTGCCTCTGAAGACATTGACTTTGATGATCTTTCTCGGAGGTTTGAGGAGCTAAAGAAGAAAACGTAAAACTGACTGGGCTGTAGTTGTGCTGCGAGGGGCAGGAGCTGCAACAGCTGCTTCTCTCTGAAACACTCCCCTGAAACTGGTTTCCTGCATTAACCTCGAATGAATGCACTCTTCTTTTTGAGCTCTCTTCCTGCTCTACTTAAACTAAATGCTGCCGCTTTCCGATCTTCATTGCTCCAGGAGGTGAACTGTGGGGAATCTCGTGAGACTGGAGCAGGGAACAGTCCCTGTCAGTCTAGGTGGCTATGGAGGAAAGCTGCATGTGATGTTCTGGCTGCTGTTCTTGGCTGCCTCCACAGTGGCTCTGTGCCCCCTCCTCTAGAGAAGGGAGATGAAGGCTGGAACAGGATCGGGCTTTTTCATCTCTGCCTTTGGTCTTTGAGGCAGCAGCATCAATATGTTTGCCCCTCTCTGCTGGGTGATTAAACCCCTTCGGAAAGACTAACTGAGACAGGGAGCTGTAGGGGACTATAGAGACTGTAGCCATTTGCAGTTTGTCCTCTTTGGCTCCTGCTTTTGGGGAGCCCTCCATGGTCTTCCTGCCTTCTCCGGGGTGTGTCCGTTTCCTGTTCCCAGGAAGGCAGCATTTTACACAGACACTCGGTGCCGTGTTCTGCCTGATCCCCCTGGGAGCTCAAACCGGCTGGAGAGCCCTGGCCTGGGGTGGGGGCTGCACCCGCTCCTTTCCCGGGGGGCACAGAGCCTGCAGGGGGAGCCCCCCACCTCCTAGGAAAGGGGCTGCTGGGTGCACCCTGCGCTCTCGTGCCTGTAGTCACACTTTCACACAACTTTTCCTTCGAGTTTTAGATTTGTATCTTACATTTCGGGTCCTAATAAAGTTTGGGATGGGGTCATCGGTGTCCGTGCGGGCCGGGGGCTGCTGTCGCACAGGGATCCTCCCCGCCGCGGCTGGGTGGCCGTGGCGGCGCCCCTGCCGGTGCCCGGGGCGGGGTCAGAGCCGCTGGCCTCGCCCTCGCCCGTCATCGCGGCGGCGCCCGGAAGTGCCGCTCCACGTGGAGGCCCATGGCGGGGCTGCTGCGCGTGAGCGGCGGCGGGGACGGGGGGGGGTGCGGGAGGGATACCGGTGCCGGTACGTGGCACTGGGCGGGGGTGGGGCATACGGGACTGGGAGGATGCCGGTACCTGTATGAAGTGCGGGATGCTGGGACTGGGGGGGATGTCGGTACCGGGATGGGGTGTGGTCGGGGCGACGGAACTGGGGATGTGTCGGTACCGGTATGAAGGGCGGGACGGGGCGGGATGCCGGTGCAGGGTGATGGTGGGGATGGGTATCGGTGCAGGTACGGGTGGGGTGCCGGTACGAGGCACTTGGTGGGGGGGTTACTGGACTGGAAGGGTGCCGGTACCGGTCTGAAGTACGGGACGGTGCGGGGCGGTGTTGGGGATGGGTATCGGGGCGGGTACCGGTGCGGGGTGATGTCGGGGTTGGGTATCGGTGCGGGTGCCGGTGCGGGGTGATGTCGGGGTTGGGTATCGGTGCGGGTGCCGGTGCGGGGTGATGTCGGGGTTGGGTATCGGTGCGGGTGCCGGTGCGGGGTGATGTCGGGGTTGAGTATCGGTGCGGGTGCCGGTGCGGGGTGATGGCGGGGTTGAGTATCGGTGCGGCTGCCGGTGCGGGGTGATGTCGGGGTTGGGTATCGGTGCGGGTGCCGGTGCGGGGTGATGGCGGGGTTGGGTATCGGTGCGGGTGCGTCTCCTCGCTGACATCCCGCGCAGGGGCGGCTGCGGGCGCTGGCGGCGGCGCTGGGCGGCTGCGGGCTGCTGCTGGGCTCGGCGCTGGCGGCGGGTGACGAGCGGCTGCTGGCGGCGGCCGCGATGCCCGCGCTCCGGGCTCTCCCTCCCGAGGCCGCGCACGGGCTGGCCCTGCGCGCCGCCGCCTCCGGGCTGCTGCCTCCCGCCCCGCACGACGGACCCGCCCTGGTGCGGCTGCTGCGGGGGCACCGGGGCGGGGAGGACGGGGGGGCAGGGGTGGGAAAATGGGGGGGCAGGGTTAGGTTCTGGGGTGGGGAAAACAGTGGGTTGAGGTTAGAAACTAGGGTGGGGAAAAGGAGGGGGGGGTCAGGGTTAGGGACTGGAGCAGGGAAAACGGGGGGATCAGGTGGGTCACGGGTGGGGACCAGGGTGGGGAGAACGGGGGGGGGGGGGGGGGTGTCAGGGGTAGGTTCTGGGGTGGGAAAAAGGAGGGGTCAGGGTTAGAAATTGGGGTGGGGAGAAGTAGGGGTCAGGGTTAGGGGCTGGGGTGGGGAAAAAGGGGAGTCAGGGGCTCAGGGGTCATGGATATCAGGGTTAGAAACCAGAGTGGGAAAAACGGTGGTTCAACGTTAGAAACGGGTGAGGAAAAGGGAGGGGTCAGGGTTATCTTATGGGGTGGGAAAAACGGAGGGTCAGGGTTAGAAATGGGGGGGGAAAACAGTGGGTAAGGGTTAGAAACTGGGGTAGGGAAAAGGGGGGATCACGGTTAAGGACTGAGGTGGGGAAAAGGGGGAGTCAGGGGCTGGGAGGCCATGGGTTAGAAACTGGGGTTGTGAAAAGGGGCGGTCAGGGTTAGAGACAAGGGTGGAGAAATGGGGGGGTCAAGGGGAGGTCAGGGTTAGGGACTGGGGTGGGGAAAACGGGGGTCCAGGGCCTGGGGAGGTGGGCAGACAGCTGGGTCCCAGGGTATCCCAGGGCTGTTCGCAGTCCTTGGTGGCTCTGCCAGGTGGGGGTCAGGAGCTGGCCCCAGTGGGGGCGGCAAATCCCCTGGGACAGGACACCCCATGGGGCAGAGGGAAGGGAGGGGAAGGGGCTGGAATTAGGTCCTGGCTGTGCTCCTGGTGCCGCTGGGCTTTGGCTCTCGGATGCCAGTGTGTGACCCGGCCCCTGCCCCGCAGGAGGTGCGAGTCCTCGGCCAGCGGTTCCGCAACCCGGTGGGGCTGGCGGCTGGCTTCGACAAGCAGGCCGAGGCTGTGGATGGGCTGTACAGGATGGGCTTCGGCTTTGTGGAAGTAGGGACTGTCACACCCAAGCCCCAGGAGGGAAACCCCAGACCCAGGGTGTTCCGGCTGGTGGAGGATGAGGCAGTCATTAACAGGTGGGGTCCGAGGGAAGCTGCTCTGTAGTGCAGCTGTGCTTATTTAGGTGGTCCTGGCTCTGGGCTGTGCCACAGCAGCTCTTGGATGTGCTGAGCAGAGCTGCAGGGACCATAGGCCTCCCTCATGCTTCTGTGTCCTTGTGGATGCCAGCCCAGCTGCAAGCTTTGTCTGTTCTGGTGCAGGTATGGGTTCAACAGCCACGGCCACGATGCAGTGGAGCGCAGGCTGCGTGCCCGCCAGGAGACACAGCTCAGGCTCACTGGTGGTGAGACAGTCTTGTCAGCTTTTGCTCTTGAAGTTAGCTGGTTCTGGGGCCTCCCCTATTGAGCGGTGGTTGGTCCTGCTGCCTCGGTTCAGCTGTGTCTGTATTCCAGAGGGAATGCCCCTTGGAGTCAACCTGGGCAAGAACAAGAACTCTGCCGATGCTGCAGCTGACTACGTGGCTGGGGTCCGGACACTGGGCCCTTTGGCTGACTACCTGGTTGTGAATGTGTCCAGCCCAAACACCCCAGGGCTGCGGGACCTGCAGGGCAAGGCTGAGCTGCAGGACCTGCTGACCAAGGTGGGTGACGCTTGCCAGCTAGCCTAGATCACAGCTGCGGCACTGCACGCATCCCATTCCCTGAGAGTGCTTCAGCCAGGGGGTTTGCCCCAGCACGAGGAGGAGGGTGGTGGCTCCCTGGAGTGGTGGGCAGAGCCACTGAGATGTCTGCTGATCAGCTGCAGGCACAGGGATGCTGTACTAGGCACAGGGATGCTGTACTAGGCACAGGGATGCTGTACTAGGCACAGGGCACGTGAGCGTTGCCCTCTGCTCCTGCAAGGACACAGCAAGCACCCATCCTGTGGCTCTGGGAGTCGCTGTGGCCCTATGTGGGCTGTGTTCCCACGCTCTGTGTGCGCGTCCCATCAGCAGTGCCCTGTAAGGAGAGCAGAGCCTGTCCCTGTGCCTCCTGTGGCGATGGGTGCACGCTTCTCCCTGGCGTGGAGCAGGAGGGCTTCCCCCACTGCTCACATCCTCCTGCAGGTGCTGGCGGAGAGGGATGCGCTGCCCTGCGAGCGCAAGCCAGCTGTGCTGGTGAAGATTGCCCCTGACCTCACCGCGCAGGACAAGCAGGACATCGCTAGCATCATCTGCAAGGTGAGGAGGCAGGAGGGGGAGGCTCCTGACAAGCCACCTCTCTGAAGGAACAGGCAGACCTGCAGCTCTCTGGCTGCTGTAGGGATGGTGTCCCTGGACTTTGGGACGCTCCAGGCTCTGAGGAGAGGCTGCTTTGCCTCTGGGCACATTGCTGGAGGACTTGCTGGGGGGAAACCTGGCCTGGCAACCCCATAAGAGTGTCCCCATGCTGCTGCCCCCTTAGCTTGGTGTGGACGGGCTGATTATCAGCAACACTACTGTGAGCCGACCCAGCAGCCTCCGGAGCAGGCAGCGCACAGAGGCCGGGGGCCTCAGCGGGAAGCCCCTGCGGGAGCTCTCCACGCAGACCATCAGGGAGATGTACGCCCTTACTGGAGGTAGGGGCAGAGCAGGGCTTGGGGACGTGAGCTGGCGTCACCCTTGCTGTCCTGACCCTGCGCCTGCCTGCAGGCCGGGTGCCCATCATTGGTGTGGGTGGTGTGAGCAGTGGCCGTGATGCCCTGGAGAAGATCCGTGCCGGAGCCTCGCTGGTGCAGATGTACACTGCGCTTGTTTACCATGGGCCGCCAGTGGTCAGGGCGGTGAAGAAGGAGCTGGAGGAGCTGCTGAGGTGAGGCACCTCCCCACAAAGCCCCGGGGTCCAGGGTGGCACTGAGTAGCCACGTGCTCGTGCATGAGCCGCGGTGCCAGCCTGGCCCACCATCACACACTGTGCCTGGTTAGGGAGCAGGGCTTCAAGAACGTCATGGAGGCGGTTGGAGCAGATCATCGGTGCTGACACACTGAAGAACCAAGGTCTAACCAGGAAGACTTGTGGCCAAGCAGGGGCTGGTCTGATGCTTCCAAGTGCTGGGCAGGCTGGGACTGGATCACAGCCCTGGTCCCAGCCCCTGAGAAGGGTCAGTGATGGGTGAAGCTGGTGCTGCACTGGCGGAGGGCAGTGGAGGGGTTTCTGCACTGGTGCTGCTGTCCAGGGCAGTATTTTGGCTTCCCAGTGGGCTGCGTTCCCCAGGAGGAACCAGTGCTGGGTGAGGCTCTGCTGGGCAGTGAGGAAGGTCTCTCAGGGGGCAGCCCTGCAGGCTGTAGGCAGTCCTGTTGCAGAGCTTCCCTGTGGAGGGCTCACCTTGCCTGCTGTTGCTGCCCAGAACCATGGGACAAGTGGTGTATTGGGTGTCCCTTCTGCTAGGGACCCTGCAGTCTGTGCTGCCTGCTCTGCCTGGTGCAGCACAGCCTCTGCAGGAGGGTCTGTCCCCACTGCCCTCCTCCCCTTTCCACGCACGGTCCTGTAACAAACTTGCAGTGCCTGGGTCTTGCCCAAGTGTCAATAAACGTTTGGTTCACCCAGTCCTGCGTGCTGCTCTGGGGACTCTCCTTGGGTGGGAGGGATGCAGCCTGACTCTCCTCAGCCAAGTGGGATCGGTGCTCTTTATGTTGTTCCTGGTCAGGGCATCTTTTCTTAGTGGTAGAAGCCGCATATGGGATGGATCCACACAAAGCTCACCAGGCCTCCTCTCACAGACCCTCGGGAGGCGCTGAGCACCTTCCCTTCGCTGCTAGTATGTAGGTGTTTGGACACAGTTGTGGTTTTGTCTGGTCACTTGTTATGGAACAGCCCTGTTTGTTCATGCCCCTGGAAGCTGTTATTTTTGTTTTGAAGGCCTCCAGCACTGGCTGCTGCTTTACCCTGGACTCCCTGCGGTCTCTTCAGGTCTTTCTTGCGCAACATGGGCTTGACTTGGACATAGCGTTCATTCCCTCTGTGGTTTCTCGAAATCCACCCTGCAGAGCAGGATTGCATCACAGTGCTTCCCTCCACCCAACCTGTTTACAAGAGGAGCAGGACTGCTGACCCCACTCTTGGTGGCCCTTAGTTTGTGTCAGGACTGTCACTTGCCTGCTACCCTGCTTCCCTAGCACTCTGCTCCGGCCCCTTTGTTTCCTAGATCCCCTTCTTTGGGCAGGTGGTGCTGGGCTCTATCCTGCTCTGTCTGTTGAGGCAATCCCGAACACAGTTACAGGCTGGGTGGAGAAAGGATGGAGAGCAGCCCTGAAGAGAAACACTTGAGGGTGCTGATGGATGAGAAGCTGAACATGAGCTGGCAGTGTGCACTCTCATCCTAGAAAGCCGAATGCATCCTGGGCTGCATCAAAAGAAGTGTGACCAGCAGGGTGAGGGATTCTTCCCCTTTGCTCTGCTCTGGTGAGACCTCACTTGGAACCCTGAGTTCAGTTCTGGAGTCTTCAGCACAAGAAGGACATGGATCTGCTGGAGTGAGTCTAGACGAGGCCACAAAGATGATCTGAGAGCTGGAGCACCTCCCATAGCAGGACAGGCTGAGAGTTGGGCTTGTTTAGCCTAAAGACGGGAAGGCTCTGGGGAGACCTTAGAGCAGCTTCCAGTACTGAAAGGGGCTACGGGAAAGCTGGGGAGGGGCTTTTTATCAGGCAGTGCAGGGAATGGACGAGGGGGAATGATTTGAAGTTGAAAGAGGGGAGATTTACATTAGATATTAGAATGAAATTTTTTCCTGTGAGGGTGGTGAAGCAGTAGCACAGGTTGCCCAGAGAAGTCAGGGCTGTCCCATCCCTAGAGGTGTTCAAGGCCAGGCTGTTCAAGACCTTTGATTAACCTGATCCAGGTGTCCCTGCCTGCGGCAGGGTGGTGGAACTGGGTGGGCTTTAAGGTCCCTTCTGATCCAAACCACTCTATGGTTTCAAGTGTGGTTGTATGAGTGTGGCTGGTGCTGGGCCAGATATCTCAAGCCCTGCATCGTTTAGGGGGACAGGCACTCCATGAGGTGGGAAGAAGCTTGCACAGGATGGGAAAGCCTGCTTCTGGAGGGTCTGCAGACACACACAGAGGTTCCTCCTGAGCCTGAAGGACTGGAGGGTCCAAGGAATAGGAGGGTCACTGGTGAGACCCCCCCCCCAGTGAGACCCCCAGGTTTCGATGGGTGAGGGCTGGCCCCACACACTCCAGATGGTTTTGGGGTGCCCTCACTGCAACACTGGCACACTGGGTTAGGTAAGGTGGGTAGGGTTGTCTTGTGCTCCTGCTGGAAGCAGGTTCCTCTCACTGGAGCAGTGCTCTGCCCTGCCTTGCCTGGCCACATCCAGCTGGGCACTGGCCAGCGATTGCCGCTACGAGTTCCCGTAAGGCTGAGCTGGGCCCTGGCCTCTGCTGACAAACAACCTTCACCCCATGGCCTGGGACTGCTGGGATGTGGGGCTGCAGCCCACTTGGCAGGAAGGGGCGGCTTCTTATGGGAGGAGGTCAGCTTGGCCGCAGTCCCTTGGAGCTGGCACAGGACACGCTGTGACCCTCGTGCAGCCGGGCTGGCACGGCGCAGGGCGCTGGCAGCACCGAGCCCCGCTGCACCCTGGCTTTGCTAAGCAGCTGGCAGGATGCACTCTGGCCACGGCAGAGCCGGGCACGGGATGGGATGGCACTTGACTGCTCTGCTCTCGCTTTGCCAACCAGCACTGGGGCACCTGCCCCTGCCCTGTGGGGCTGCCAGGTGTCCTGCAGGGACCACTCCAGCTTGTGGTGTGGGGCAGGGGCTGGCTCTGGTGTCATAGCAGTGCCTCTCCTACCCCTTGGACACCCCGGTCTGCACCAGCGTCTGCAGCCAGATCTCTCCCCACATATTTGTATTTGCAAAATCCCGGAAACTCTTGGCATGCTGACTTCCCGTGGGGGCTTGGCTGGTTTTGCCAGCAGCCTCTGCCAAGCCGGCTGCGAGCCAGGTGGGGCTTTTTGTGTTCCTCTTTCTGGGAAATGTGCTGGCTGCCTGCAGCAGGGTCAGGAGGTGTGGAACACAGGAGGCTGCACCAGGGCGAGGGAGGTGGAAATAAAAGGGATGAGGAGGGAGCTCTGAATTACATCGACCTGCAGAAGGAGGCTGCTGTGAGAAGAGGGAACTGTCAGCATGGGGTGAGTGACATCAATGTGTCCCTGCACGTGTGTAGTGCTGTACTTGGCTGAGGACCTGGAACTGCTGTGGGCTGTGGCAGGAGCTATTAGACCTGGAAGCACTCTGGATGCCAACACTGCAGCCTCATCCTCTGCAGCAGCTGGGTCCTTGTGTCTGATGGGCACCTCCAGTGGCACAGGGTCAGCCCTCTGCCATCCCTGGGACAGAGCCTGTGGGACAGGACATGAGCCTGGTTGGTGTGGTGGTCCTGGTGGGTCCCATAGAATGGGAGCAGAGAGGAATGAGCCCTCTGAGTGTGCCCTCTCTTCCCTGCAGACCTACAGTGCTGCTGATCGTTGGCCTGGCCTGGACGGTGCTGGAGACTGCAGCTGCTGCTGATGGTACCTTCCAGGGCAAGGAGGGGAGCGCTGGGGCTTGGATAAAGCTGGGGTAGCTTGGCAGGGAAGACAGGAGTTGGGAGGGAGCTGCTGGTGGTGGGAGTGATGGCCTGGGTTAGGTCCTCTGGGCAAGCTGAGCATCTTTGGCCTGCAGAGTGGAGCTGTTCAAAACCTGCGGACATTGAAAATGGCTACGTGGAGCACCTGATCAGGTTCCGCTGTAACCCGTACTACCAGCTACGCGGTGACGGTGATGGTGAGACATGCGGCACGGGCACGGCACTCGGGGATGGGACTTGCCCCTGGCTCCAGGGGATACGTGGGGCTGCCCCAGTGCTGGGTGATGCGGCCCCCCTGGCTTCCCACACTTACCCAAACCCTGGGAGGGTGCAGTACCTCCATGCATCCCCACTGCAGGGCAGAGGTTTTCCCTCTTTTCTGACTCTGGTTTCCCTCCAAAGGCATCTACAAGTGTGGTGAGAAGAGCACGTGGGTGAGCAAAGGAGGTAGCTTGGAGGAACCTGTCTGTGAGCCAGGTGAGAGCAGAGCTGGGGCTGTGAGTGGCAGGGTGGGCTGGGGGGCTGTGAGACGTCTGTCTGGGCAGCCAAGGGCCACAGGGGCTGCTCACAATCCCCGTCTTTAGTCTTGCTTCCTGGGGCTGCTGTGGGCTGGGAGGTGTTGGGTGCCTGCTGGCCTTTGAGTGCTCACCAGAGCTTTGCTCTGCCCTGTGCAGTGTGTGGGAAGCCCAAGAACCCCCCTGAGCAGATGCAGCGCATTGTTGGGGGCCTGCTGGCCAGGAAGGGCAACTTCCCCTGGCAGGGCCGGCTGGTGACCCGCCACAACCTCATCGCCGGGGCCACGCTTATTAGCGACCAGTGGCTGCTGACCACGGGCAAGAACGTCTACATGAACCACAAAGAGGATGCGACACCGGAGGAAATCGCTCCTACTCTGAAGCTCTTCTTGGGCAACAAGGACCAGCCAGCCTTGGAAATTGAGCGTGTGGTGCTGCACCCCGCCTACCCCAATGCTGTGGATCTGGCCCTGCTGAAGCTCAAGGAGAAGGTACCCATAGGAGAGGAGGTGATGCCCATCTGCCTGCCCCAGAAGAGCTACGTGCAGCCAGGGCGAGTGGGTTATGTCTCAGGATGGGGCCGTGGCGCTTCCTTAGAGTTTTCCAGCATGATGAAGTATGTGATGCTGCCGGTGGCGGAGAGCAAGAGCTGCTGGCAGTACTATGAGAAGAGTGGGTCTCATGCAGTCCAGCCCATCCTCAGCAATGACACTTTCTGTGTGGGCATGAGTGAGCTGCGGGAGGACACGTGCTACGGGGATGCTGGTGGCGCCTTTGCTGTGCAGGACACTGATGATGACACCTGGTATGCAGCTGGCATCCTCAGCTATGATAAGACCTGCACAGCCTCCAAGTATGGCGTGTATGTGGATGTGCAGCGTGTGCTGGACTGGATCAAGGAGACGGTGGCAGATAACTGAGGCGGAGCCGCAGGGCAATAAAACTACTCCACATATGGCTGCAGGCTCTGTCTGTCTGGGGGCAGCGCTGTGGGGGATGTATGTGGGTGTACATGCCGGGGGTGAGTGTGCTGCCTGCAGGATGGGGAGCCTGGTCTGCAGAGCTGCTGGGGTCTCAGGTGGTTCTCCCCCCACCCTATGCGTGTGGGTGTCTGTGGGGTTCTCCTTTCCCTGATGGGGTGCCTGTGGTTCTCTCCCATTGCCTCCATCTATGGCAATGTCTGTGGGGTTCTCTCCCCAGTGTGCGTGTGTGTGTCTGTAGGCTTTTCCCTGTCCCATGGGAGTGTCTGTGGGGTTCTCTTCCCTCCCCTTGTCTGTAGGGGTGTCTGTGAGGTTCTCCCCCACCATCCATGGGAATGTCCGTGGGGGTTCCCTACCCATCCATAAGGGAGTCTGTGTGGTGAGGCTGTGCATTTCCCCTCCATCCATGGAAAAACTCGTGTGGGTCTCCCCCAAAATCTGTGGGAGTGTCTGCGGGGTTCCCCTCCCCTAGTGTGGGGGTCTGTAGGGGTCTCTCCACCCCGGCGTGGGCGTCTTTAGGTATTTTCCCCTCCATGGGGGTCTCTGTGTGGGTCACTCCTCCCACCGTGGGGGTCTCTGTGGGGGTATCTCTCTCCCCACTATGTGGGTCTCGGTGAAGGTCTCTCCCCCCATGCGGGTCTCTCCCCACCTCGTGTAGATCTCTGTGGGGGTCTCTCCCCCGCTGGGGTCTCCTTTTCCTGCCCGTCCCCCCACCCCGACTCCAGTCGCTCCCTCCTCGGCCGGAAGCCCTCCCGCAGCCACGTGACCGCACACGGCTTCCCACGCCGGAAGTCCGCCGAGGAGGTCTTGCTTCGCGCCTCTTGCACTCTATGGTAGCTGTCCCTACCCTCACCATAGACGCAGAGGGCAGGGATAGAGCGGCGCTTCCCGCGGAGCATTGTGGGGCGGTCATGGCGGCGTTCAGGTACCGGGCTACCGGCCGCTGAGTCCAACCGCGAGCCGGCGCCGACCCTGCGCTGCCTCGCGGGCCCCGTGGCCGCCCTGCCCCGCGCGGCCCGGTAGCCATGGCCGAGGCGGGCGAGGAGGCGCTGCACCGGCTCGAGGGGACGCGCCCGGAGGCCGAGGCGGGCGGGCTGGTGGCGCGGGACCGCAGCGCCGCCGCCGAGCAGCACGTCTTCAAGGCGCCGGCCCCGCGCGTCTCCCTGCTCGGCCTCGACGTGTTGGCGGCGCAGAAGCGGCGGGAGCGCGAGGAGGAGGCGGCAGGCGGCGGGAAGCGATCCCGGGTTTCTTCCTATAAGGACTGGGAGGAGGGCCGGGACGAGGCGGGCAGCCCTGAGGAGGAGGAAGAGGAGGAGGAGCGCGATGGGAGCAGCCGCAGCGCCCGCAGGGACAGGTGGGGGCACCGGGAGCTTTGTCGGGTCCGTGCGCGGGTTGTGAGCTCTGCTGGGGAACGAGCGTGAGTGTGGAGTGTGAGTGTGAGCTCTGCTGGGGATCGAGCCTGAGTGTGGGGTGTGAGCTCTGCTGGGGAACAAGCATGTGTGTGGGTTATGAGCTCTGCTGGGGAATGAGTGTGACTGGAGTGTGGGCTCTTTTAGGAAAGAAGCGTGAGTACAGGGTGCGAGCTCCATTGTGTCAGCAGGGCCATAACCTCTTCTGTGGCAGCAGGGGGCCTGGAGATCTCAAGGGAGGACTGCAGGCACCTCTATAGATCTGAGGAGCTCTGGCAAACGGTTTTCACTCTACTGCTGCCTCCCCACGGTGTTGGGGGTGGGAGTGCCCTTAGATGCTGTTAGGCCTGCAGACACCTCCCATCCCAGCTGAGAGACTGTCTGCTTCTTGGAAGCAGTGGCTGGCTTGGAAGTGCATGTCTGAGCATCAGCAGAGCTGGTGAGCTGTTAGCAGAGGATGGAGAGAGTACTTATAGCTAAAAGCTTCTGCTGTGGCAGAGATTAGAGCTAGAGTTGTGTGAGACAAGTCAAAGGCCGAATGTTCTTCAGCACTGTTGATTTTTACTTTCTCTATGCTCTGCCTTTCCAGGCATTACCGTTCTGTCCATGTGGAAACACCTTCCTACACTGGGGGTGTCAGCGAGGAGTTTTGGGAACGCAGCCGGCAGCGGGAAAGGGAACGTCGGGAACATGGTGTCTTTGCTTCCTCCAAAGAGGAGAAGGAACGGAAGAAGGACCGCAATAGGGATCGGGACCACGATCGTAAACGGGACCGTGGTAACTGCTCAGGGATCTTTGTGACTCTTCCTGCTTAGGGTCTGGGCTTGTCCCTCAGCCTGTCCGTAGTCCTCAACAAATGTTTGTGGTGCTTGCAGACTTGAGAAGCCTGTCTGTACCCTGGACACCTGATCTTCCTTTCTTTTTGCAGAGGAACGGGACAAAAGTCGTCACAGCAGCAGATCAGAGAGAGATGGCTCGTCAGAGCGGAGTAGCAGGAGGAGTGAACCGGAGAGTCCCAGACATCGGCCCAAAGGTAGGAGTGGGACCTGGCAGACTTCTCAAGTGAGATGTGTTCTTGCTGGTTTTGTCAGGACAAGCGTGGGTAGAAAGTCTCTCTCAATGTTTGTGGTTAGGGCAAGCATAGAATTAGCTTGACCTGGGTCTCGGAGCAATTGACCAGCTGTGTGTGGGTGAAAATCTGGCTGATCTCTGTGTAGTGGGGTCTGTTTTGTGTCTGTGTGATAGAAATATGGTATCCTTTGGCAATTTTCCTTGGAATCATTGGATTAGTCCGTTCTCTTGAAGGGAGGGTAAATGAGTGAGCACCCTCTTTCTGGGCTCCTTGCTGGAAGCTGTGAAGTGGCTCTGGGTGTCTTGGTCACTTTGAACATCAGGTGTTAAACCCCATCTCCTGCACTAGATGCAGCCACACCATCTCGCTCCAGCTGGGAGGAAGATGATAGTGGTTACAGCAGTACCCGCCGCTCACAGTGGGAATCTCCCTCACCTACGCCTTCCTATCGAGACTCAGAGCGCAGCCACCGAGCATCATCGCAGCGGGACACGGACCGGAGAGACCGGGACAGGTATCCATGCTTGTGGCTGCAGCTGTGAGCTCTTGAGCTGCAGAAAGGAGGCTGCGTGTTCAAGTAGCGCCTGGCTGTGGGCACCAATCCCTGCCTTGTGCTGTTTTTTCAGGTCTGTGAGGAGCAAGTACTCGGATAGGACGCCACTGCCCACCCCATCATACAAATACAACGAGTGGGCTGATGACCGGAGGCACCTGGGGTCCACGCCGCGGCTCTCTAGAGGGAGAGGTGAGGAGCTTGGGCTGGGCAGTGGCAGAATCCCCTTCCCCTGCATGGCACAAGGTCAGGCTCTGTGGGATTTCCTCTGGAGTGGCAGTAGGGCCAGCACCTGGACTGACCACCTCATCCTCTCCAGGGCGACGTGAAGATGGGGAGGAGGGCATTGCCTTTGAGACAGAGGAGGAGCGGCAGCAGTGGGAGGACGATCAGCGGGTGAGAGCTTGAAGGGGGGCAAGGAGCAGGGCACCCAGTGGGCTGGGAGCTGCTGGCTGGGCTGGAAAATGGGGAGTGGTGGGAGGACCTGGCCTGGGAAGCATCTCTGCGGATGTGTGCTGCAGGGGGCTGCCCAACCTGGCCTGCAGGGCTGGCAGAGCTCAGGGCCACACCTCTTCCCTCCCAGCAAGCTGACCGGGACTGGTACATGATGGATGAGGGCTACGACGAGTTTCACAATCCCTTGGCCTACTCCTCTGAGGAGTACGTGAAGAAACGGGAGCAGCACTTGCACAAGCAGAGGCAGAAGCGCATCTCGGCGCAGCGGCGGCAGATCAATGAGGTAGGGGAAGACATGGGGTCAGCTGCTCTGAATTGTGTGAGTTTTGCTGCTACTTGAGAGATCTGCTTGCTGTGGGCGAAGGCTGAGCCCTTGCTGTCAGGTGGAAAGGATGGACTGTGTCCTGGACCAGACTGAACCAGGGCTCGCAGGGAAATTAAGTTCCCCTGGAGCGTGTAGCCCTGTGTATCCTGCATGGGTCAGAATTCACAGTGTGGTTGCGGTGGATCACAGTGTCCAGGGCAGCAGGAATGCAGAGGGCTCTGCTCCTGCTGTTCTAGGGTGTGAGTTAGGGTACCAGTGATGTCTGCTGTTGGCCCAAATTTATGTCCAGGCTTCCTGGTGTATTCTGAGTATAACAGGATCCTCATGGACATTGTCCTGTATTTCCTTGGAGACAGTCCTGTTGACCGTGTACTTTGTACAGCCAGTCTGTTTCCCGTACCCTGCTGCTTTCAGTCACTGTTTCTTCCCTAGTGCTTCCTTTCAGGCTCCCTAGGCTGGGACTATCAGTTTCCTCCTATCGTCAGTGCAGGCCCCAGTGCAGAGCTCAGTGTTTGGGTGTGACCTCTTGGGTTTTCTGTGAGGCTTCTCTGCATTTTCTGCTATGTTGTTTCCTGCAGGATAACGAGCGCTGGGAGACGAATCGCATGCTGACCAGTGGTGTGGTTCATCGGATTGAAGTGGATGAAGATTTTGAGGAGGATAACTCTGCTAAAGTGCATCTGTTGGTGCACAACCTGGTGCCCCCTTTCTTAGATGGAAGGATTGTCTTCACCAAGCAGGTAGAGACTGTGGCTGAAGGCCCTGATGGCAGGGAGCCCCACAAGTGTGAACTCTGTATACTGAAGCAATACCTCTTTTCTCTAGCCAGAGCCAGTCATCCCTGTCAAGGATGCCACTTCAGATTTGGCCATCATAGCCCGGAAAGGCAGCCAGCTGGTGCGCAAGCACAGGGAGCAAAAGGAGCGTAAGAGGGTATGCTGTGACTTTTGGACTTACTACCCCTCTGTACATGGTGCAGCTTTTGTTTTGGCTTTGTGGAATACAGGCTTTGGTGACAATGATGACAAGGAGTTCATATTTTTATGAGCTGGGTTATCCTGGCAGCCCAGCTCCTTGCATTGTCTTATAAGCACCTGCTGTGATGTGATTTCCTCAGGCACTTTCCACTGTGCAGAGGAGTCTGGCATTGGGATCATGGGAGAAGAGAGCAAGTGGAAGAACTGAACGTAGCTTAGGGACAATCAGCAGTCAGTATGGCGGCAGCATGTATCTCATCATGTCTCAGCAGAAGAGTTGTAAGGAGAAGTAAGGTAGCGTATTAGTTTTGGGAGGTGTTTTCTAGGGACTAGGTGTTTTCTGTGGGGAAAGCACAGATGTGTTCCTTGTAAAATGAAACTGAACTGGATTTGAGCTGTGAATACTGTGAGTAGAATGGAGGTGGAAGCTAAACTGGTAGGAGAGGTGAGAGCAAACGGGAAGGTGGGAAGAGAGGCCTGTGAGCACCTGTCAAGAGCAGGAAGGTTATCTCTGGTTCAGATTTATGTAGGTTTAAGTTCAAATTTAACAGAAGGGTCAGCAGGAACCATATTCTTAAGAGGTGGTTGGTCATCCTGTGTCTAAAGACTCTCTATCCAGACCAGTGCCTAAAAGCTCTGCTCAAATTCACTTGGAAGAGAGTGACTTGAAGGAATAGGATGTGCATTCTGTATTTTAGTATTGGGGAATTAGGGGGCTGATATGCTTTTGTAGTCTTCTGAGCAGGATCGGAAAAGAACGATTTGTCAGTTCTTACTGTGCAAAGTTTTGCTGCTCTCTGTCCTTCCAGGCTCAGCATAAACACTGGGAGCTGGCAGGCACAAAACTGGGAGACATTATGGGGATTAAGAAGGAGGATGAGAAGGATGAGATGGTGACAGATGATGGCAAAGTGGATTACAGGTAGGAGCTTGCTTTGAGTTGCTTCTGCTCAGTTGGTGCTGAGGGCTCTAGGCATAACAATGTATGTGGAGGGGCCGTTTCAGGACTTCTGGTGTTTCCATAGGACTGAGCAGAAGTTTGCTGAACACATGAAAGAAAAAAGTGAAGCCAGCAGTGAGTTTGCCAAGAAGAAATCAATCCTGGAGCAGAGACAATATCTGCCCATCTTTGCTGTGCAGCAGGAGCTGCTCTCCATCCTAAGGTATGGCTCCTAAGGAGCCGATTGTATAGCATCTCGGGATATTGACCTTGTATCTTGGGAGCTAAGGTGGGAAATTCTTGTTTACGTGGCCTGTTTGGAAGCTGTACCCTCAGGAAACAAAGCCTGTTGCTTTATGTGGTTGGTGGCAGCTCTCCTACCTGACTAGGATGACACTTGGGTGGACACCAAGGGCTGTGAATATAAAACCTCTTCTTTGTGGTGTATGAAGAAATATTTTATCCCTTTCTTCAGAGACAACAGCATTGTGATTGTGGTGGGGGAGACGGGGAGCGGGAAGACGACACAGTTGACGCAGTACCTCCATGAGGATGGCTACACAGACTACGGCATGATCGGCTGCACCCAGCCCCGACGAGTGGCAGCGATGTCTGTTGCCAAGCGGGTCAGTGAAGAGATGGGGGTGCGCCTGGGAGAGGAGGTGAGTCTGGTAGCGCCTGCGGGGATGCAGCCTGATGGCAGCAAATGCGTGGGGCTGTTGGAAGATGCAGGGGTATCTCTGCCCTCCCAGGTGGGCTATGCTATCCGCTTTGAGGACTGCACGTCTGAGAACACAGTCATCAAATACATGACGGATGGGATCCTTCTTCGTGAGTCGCTGCGGGAGGCTGACCTGGACAACTACAGCGCCATCATCATGGATGAGGCACACGAGCGCTCGCTCAATACGGACGTGCTCTTCGGCCTGCTTCGGGAGGTGTGTGTGAGCCTGGACTAGAGGACAGCAGCACAGAGCACGTGAGCTGATCCTAGAGCAGAGCACTGGCAGGGACAGCCCCCTGCCAGGTCTGGGAGAGAGAAGCAGAGCTGCCACAGCTCTGTCTACACTTGCTGCTCCAGCATCCTGATCCCTCGTTCTTGGAGGGTTAAATCTCTAGTGTCCAAGCGCTGCCAGAGGCTTGCTGGCTGTCAGTTACTGTAGGTACAGATATCTTCACTGTCTTAAAGCTTCCTGGACTGAGGTCAGCAGGTCTTAACTGCACAGATTATGTAGCATTTGTGTCACTGGCATTAGCAGCCAGTGCCTCCAGGTTACAGCAGAAGGTCTGTCCTGTGCTGATATCTCAGTAATAATGGAAGCAGTCTACAGCCATGCACCAATGTCCTTTCCTTATTGTTCCTTTCATCTGCTTTCTAGGTGGTGGCCCGACGCTCAGACCTGAAGCTTGTTGTCACTTCAGCCACCATGGATGCAGACAAGTTTGCCTCCTTCTTTGGGAACGTTCCTATTTTCCACATTCCTGGGCGCACTTTCCCTGTTGATATTCTCTTCAGCAAGGTATGGTCAGTGTTGCAAAGGGAAGTTCTGTTGTGACAGGAGGGGTTTGTGACTTGTGTGGACTGTGTTCTGTGGTGGACAGAGCAGGAGTAGCCGTGCTGTGGTGCAGTCTTGCACACGGAATGGGGCAGGTGGGATTACTGGTGTCTGTAACCTGGGCTATGCCTTTCAGACCCCTCAAGAGGATTATGTGGAGGCTGCAGTGAAACAAGCCCTGCAGGTCCATTTATCTGGTGCTCCTGGAGACATCCTCGTCTTCATGCCTGGCCAGGAGGACATAGAGGTGAGATGGAAGGACAGGCACTGTCCTGCTCCCTTGTTGTTTTAATCTTATGCTTACACCCCTCTTTGTGTCTCTTTGTGTCTAGGTGACCTCAGAGCAAATCGTAGAGCACCTTGAGGAGCTGGAGAAGGCACCTGCTCTTGCTGTACTGCCTATTTATTCTCAGCTGCCATCGGACTTGCAGGCCAAGATATTCCAGAAGGTGCTGATGTGTACTCTGTGACAGGAGTGGGGGCAGGGGAAGCTGGGGTAGGGAAGAGTAGGAGTGAGAGATGCAGATATGGCTGTTGTATTGCATGTGGATGGTGAGAGAAAGCATGTACCCCACCTTGGCTTCTCAAGAGTCACTCTTGTCTTGGGTTCTGTATTGCTGCACTGCACTCCTCCATGGTGCAGAGGCCTTTGCTCAGGTGTTTGGTTGACGTGCAGTGTTCTTGCAGGCTCCAGATGGGGTCAGGAAATGCATTGTTGCCACTAACATTGCAGAGACCTCGCTGACAGTGGACGGCATCATGTTTGTGATTGACTCTGGCTACTGCAAGTTGAAGGTAAGCTGAGATTTCCTGTACTGTTCATGTCTGTGATTTTTGGGGTTGGATTGAGGGAGTTCTGTGGTAGTGACCCAGCTTTCTTCTTACTTCAGTCTGTTCTTCTTGTGCCCTGCAGGTTTTCAACCCCCGTATAGGCATGGATGCGCTGCAGATCTACCCCATCAGTCAAGCCAATGCCAACCAGAGGGCAGGCCGAGCTGGCCGAACAGGCCCAGGCCACTGCTTCAGGTAGGCACATCACTGCTGTACCTCATCCTGTCATGGCTGCAGCTTGGCATCACGTTATGTATATATATTCTTCTCACTGAAACTGTTCATTATCTTGAACTTCTTGGGGGATGAGGGTGGTAGGCAGGTCTTGAGGCCTTCTTTTTTGGACCCAGTGCCTCTTGACAGTAAAGGATATGCTCTGGTTTCTTCCCCTGCCCATCTTCACTTGTGGCTGTTCCGCCTTTGGTGCTCTCAGGATAACAGGCAAGCCGAAGATCGCTTTCTCAAGGCTTTGGTTTGAGATGGGTTTGCATCCAGGGAAGGATTATACTTGAGAGGGGTGTACGCTGTACTGTGGCCCGGACACTCCTGTATGCTGAGGAGGCCGCGCTTTGGTCTCGTGCCTGGCTGGGTTGGGCAGTGGCTGATGAGTAGTAGGGAACATGGTGACCTGAACAGAAGGAACATGCTCTTGGCATCTGTTCCCCAGGCTCTACACCCAGAGCGCCTACAAGAATGAGCTGCTGACCACTACAGTGCCCGAGATCCAGCGCACCAACCTTGCCAACGTAGTGCTTTTACTCAAGTCCCTGGGTGTGCAGGACCTGCTGCAGTTCCACTTCATGGATCCACCCCCTGAGGACAACATGCTGAACTCCATGTACCAGCTATGGATACTGGGGGCCCTGGATAACACAGGTATTGACTGCTGGGGCAAGTCTGCAGGCTGTGGGGCTGGCACCTGCCCAGGTGCTGATCTCTGTGCTGTTTCTACAGGTGGTCTGACCTCAACGGGACGTCTCATGGTGGAGTTCCCACTGGATCCTGCACTCTCCAAAATGCTCATTGTCTCCTGCGACATGGGTTGCAGCTCTGAGATTTTGCTCATTGTCTCCATGTTGTCTGTGCCTGCCATCTTTTATCGGCCTAAGGTACTTGTTTGCTCTTTCAGCAGTTTAAGGCCTTTCCCTGCCCTCTGACTAACCTGGGTTCTTTGTTTGCCGTTCAGGGCCGAGAGGAGGAGAGTGACCAAGTGAGGGAGAAATTTGCTGTTCCAGAGAGTGATCACTTGACTTATCTGAACGTTTACCTGCAGTGGAAGAACAACAGCTATTCCACGCTGTGGTGCAACCAACACTTCATCCACGCCAAGGCCATGCGGAAGGTGAGGCAGTGGCAATGCGGCTGGGGGAGGAAGCCCTGCGCAGGAGAGGGATCTGACTGCCACACACCTTTGCAGGTACGGGAGGTGCGTGCCCAGCTCAAGGACATTATGGTACAGCAGCGAATGAGTCTGGCATCCTGTGGGACTGACTGGGATATCGTCAGGAAGTGCATTTGTGCTGCTTATTTCCATCAAGCTGCAAAGCTGAAGGTAACAGGTGTCTGTTAGTGTTGGGACTGAGAGGCCCTGTCTGAGAGCAGGTGGTCTAACCACCCTTCTCTCTGCAGGGCATCGGGGAGTACGTGAACATCCGCACGGGCATGCCCTGCCACCTGCACCCCACGAGCTCTCTTTTCGGTATGGGCTACACACCAGACTACATCGTGTATCACGAACTGGTCATGACCACTAAGGTGAGCTTGAGCTGAGTGTAGCAAGGAGGAGTGAGGTGTGCTTTGAAGGACAGTGGGAGGGCTTTACTGGGATACTAGGGTCTGTCAGAAGGGTAGTTCTCAGTCTTTCTCACCTGTACCAACTAGGCATGTCTGTGTTAATTGCAGAGTCCTGTTTGTCATATTTTCCTTGCCTGTGTGGGACATATTTGAGCTTCTTTGTGGTATCACCAAGTCCTGCTCATAGCAGTTCCTGAGGCCAGGAGGAATTGTCTAGAAGGGGGATAGTCCCAGCCTGGGAAGTGCCAACAGCAAGTGGGAGAGGGAGGAAGCTGCTGTGGCTCTGGAAATGATGTCCTGCTACCCTGGTTTCTCCTTCCGTCCCTGTAGGAATACATGCAGTGTGTCACTGCTGTGGATGGAGAGTGGCTGGCAGAGCTGGGCCCCATGTTCTACAGCATCAAACATGCTGGCAAGTCACGCCAGGTGAGTCTCCTGTCCAGGATGAGCTGGCAGGCAGCAGGCCCACTGCATGCCTGTTGTAGCACAGTGTGTGTTTTGACATGGAGGGAACAGGCCTGTGGGCCTCCAGGGAGTCTGCTGCTGGACATCCCTCTGCCTGTCCCTGATCTGCTGCCTTGTTCCAGGAGAACCGCCGCCGTGCCAAGGAGGAAGTGTCTGCCATGGAGGAAGAGATGGCTTTGGCTGAGGAGCAGCTGCGTGCCCGCCGCGAGGAGCAGGAGCGCCGTAACCCAATGGGCAGTTCAAGGTAGGCACTGGCACTGACTCACCACAACTCCTTAAGAGCAGTAGTAGTGAGCTGTGTGGAGGTTCCCACCTTCCCCTGGGTGTTGTGGTGCAAGGAAAGGTTGCATATTCCACTGATCACCCTTGTCCTCTCCTGGCAGATCTACTAAAATCTACACCCCTGGGCGGAAGGAGCAGGGGGAGCCCCTGACGCCACGACGCACCCCAGCCCGCTTTGGCCTCTGAGAAGGCAGTGCCTGTTCCTTTGAGGCGTAAAGACTTCCAGGAGCAGCTGAGTCTTAGGAGAATGCCCAGCTCCTCTAATCACTGTACTGTCTGACGTGCTGTCCAGCTTGTGGCCCAGGAAGGCTTTGGTTGGCACTACTTTTGCTACAGAACAGAAAGAATTTTATTTGTTTAAAGATTGTCAGTCTAATCCTTGCTTTGTTTTGCACAGCTTCTTGTCTTGGAGGTGAGTGTTGGGTTGAGGCAGGCCTGCAGAATCATGAAAGGCTTGTGCTGTTGGGATGTTGCCCTGTAGAACCTGGGCAAGGCAGAGAGTTACTCTGATGTAGAGGGTAAAGACAAGCTGTCCCTGACCCAAATGACTGCAAAAGCAATTCTACCACAACCCATGCCCTGGGCCTGCAGTGGGTGCCCAGCTGTCCCCGTACACGCAGTGCTGTAAGCCCAGCCCCGTTTCAGGCCAGGCTGCGCTAGGAATTCTGTTCACTTTCACCTGCTCACAGCTGTGGTGCTGCTCATGTCTTCTGACCGTGAGGTATGTGTGTTCCTCCTGCATCCTGTCCAGTGTGTCTTGAAGATGCCTGGAGGAAAGGCAGGGGAGGTAAGGTGATGCAGTAGTGCAAAGACAATCCCACTCAGCTGGCCTTGTGAGAGCTTGAGTGGTCCAGCAATTGTCCACCTGTCCCTTATACCCCTGCCAACAGCAGCAAGTGCTGTGTGCAGGGAGCTCAGCTTTACTTGCCATGTTCATCACTTACTCCTTTTCACATGTCAGTTCTACCATTGGCTTGATTTGCTGCTGGTGTCCTAGTTGCTCATTTGGCTGCCTGGAAACAAGGTGTGAGCTGAGTGAGTTGGTGTGAGGAGAAGGCAGCTCTCTACTCTGTTAAGGCTTCTTGCTCATGTCTGCTCCTTCACACACTGGCTGATGTTGATGACACCAGCTCCCTCCTTGTGCAGCCTGCTGCAGCTGGAGAATTTCAGAACATAGGGAGGAGTGCAGGGTTTCTACCCAGAAAGAAGGAACCCCCTGGGCCATGTGTTAACTCAGGACTGAAGGCAGCTGGAGAAAACAGGCTATAGTGGTGCAGCAACCTTTGGGGCTGAGCAGAGGGGCTGGAGATGCCGATGCTTGAGGGGAGCTGCTCTGGAGGAGAACCATTGCCTCGGCACTACTGGCTGTGAACTTTTGTCATAACATGGCAGTTTCATACTGAGGGGCTTTCTTTCAGCAGAGCAGAGAGGGCTAGTTTAAGCTGCCAGACCCACAGCATCATCCCGTGGTAGTCCAGGATGTGCATCCGCTCTCCTGTCCCCCTCTGCCTTGCCTGTGGACTGGGATCTGTCATTCTCTGGTGCTAGGGGCCCAGCCGGCACTCCTGCCCTTGGGCTGTGGTGCTGCTTGTTTCTATCCCGCGCTTGCCCTGTGGCCTTGCTGAGCTCTTCCTGGAGGAACACCATCTCCACCTTGCAAATAACCAGCTCCTCACAGAGCCAGAGCTCGCTTGCTGTCCTCGTCTAGCTGCTGCCAGTATTGGGCTTGGCTGGTCGCCTTCTGCAGGCTTTCCTGGAGGAAGCGGACCTGCCAGTAGCACAGAGGGGCAGTGAAAGAGAGAGAAGCTGAGCACAGATTCTCAGTGCCCTGTGGGAAGGCTTGTTCTGCTCCTGGGACCCTTGCAGCCTCCTCAGCTCCCAGCGGAGCTGCTGCCTCTGTTTCTTTTAGGCTGCAATCTTCTGCTTTACTTTCTCTTGCTGGGCTTGGGCCAGCTCTGCCTGCAGGATGTGCATGTCCTGCACCTGCGTGCAAAGTTGTGGAGCAGAGAAGGTGGCTGGGCACGCTCCCCTGAGGGACTGGACTGGTGCTGTCCAGAAGCAGGAAAGGGCTTGGGTACTGAGGGCTGCATGGGGGCTGGCTGCATCTTGGGGCTGTCTTGTCCCTGCCCTTACCTGTTGCAACAGCTCTGCCACGTGCTTTCTGCTGGAGACAGCTTCTCGCTGCAGGTCTTGGATGGCCTCCTTGGCTGTGCTAAGGTGCCTCAGACGTCTCTGCTCCCGGGCCTGGACGGCTCCCTGCTCCACTTGCAGCTGAGCCAGGCTGTGCTGCAGGCCCTGGCTCTTCTCCTCCTGTGCCCTCAGCTGCCAGGAAGGCAATGCCTTAGTGCATGCTGCATTGCTGCGCTGGTGCTGCTTCCTGACAGAGCGAGATCTGTGCCCTCTCTCCTGCTGCCAGTCCCAGCTCCCTGCCTGCTCCTGCAGCACAGGCTTAGCTGCAGCGCTTTATTCTCTCTTTGAAGGGTGCTCATCTGCTCCTTTGCCTACTGCCACTGTTGCTGGAGCTTTTCCTTCCCCTCCTTTCACGTGGCCTGGTAGCTGCTGCTGGCACTGGGGGCAGGGGAGATGAGGGCCAGGCTGACAGAGGGACCCTGCAGCGTGCTGATCTTTACCTGTTACCTACCTGTTTCCTCAGGGCTTGGAGATGTTCTTGGGTCCTCTGCAGCTTCTCTTTTGCGTCAGCGGCAGCATGCATGTTGCAGTGCCTGCTCCAGGGCCACCTGCTGCTTCCACTGCCACTGGCTCAGCTCCACCTGGAGTTGTGCTGCCAGCTCCCTGGGGACAAGGATGCAGTTGGAGCAGCGGCTGCCCTAGGCTGCCCTCCCATGCTGGAGTGAGCACGGGCACAACCCTGGTCAGGCTCCGGCTGCGCCAGGGACAGCTGCCCTCAGGGCCTGCCTACCTGCTCTGTGCCTGCTCAGCTTTGCTGCTGGCTGCTTTCTCTTCTAGTGCTTGCAGATCGTCCTCCACCTCGCGGTTGGTCTGTTGCTGCGTATTCTTCCCCGAGTGCTGAGCTGGCTCTGTGTGCCGCAGGGTGCCCGGGGCTGGAGGCTGCTCTGCTGGTGCCTGGGCTGCTAGAGACAGTGGGACCGGGCCAGCATTGCCACCTCCTTCCCTGTCCGAAGGCTTCTGTGGGAAGTGGAGCAGGACTTAGTTCTGGGGCACAGTTTTGGGGCACTTGCTCTCATGGATCCTGTGCCACCCTGGCTGCTTCCCTCTAGGCTCAGGGAGCTGCCTCTCCACCCTGTCAGAACTGTGCAGGGAAATACTGTCTGCCCTGCGCCCAGGCCCTGTGGTGTCTGCCAGCTCGTGCCTGGCCCCGTGCACCAGTGCTGTGGCTGCTGGGCTGCCAATGCTGACCAGTTTGAGCAGCTCTGTGTGCTCATTCAGGACTTTTTAGCTGGTGATAGAATGGCTGCAGGGTGGCTCTGTAGGGGCTGCCCTCTGCAGTGCTTCATCTTCCTGGGCCTGTGGAGTGGTGCATCCCTGGCCTCTGGGTACCCAGCATGATGTGGGACCTTGTGATCAACCTGTGCCGCTGCTGTGGGGAGGCTGGGCCTGGAGAGGCTGCTAGTTTAGGACAACTTCTGCATGATGGGCTGTTGGGGAGGGCCTGTGGCAGAGGTGTGTGGCCTGCACCAGGGAGGACTCAGGATGGCTGCTGGCTCCTGGCTCTTCCATCCCTGTGCCCCAGGGCTGTTGGGCAGGCACGGTGCCCAGCCTGTGCTGGGACGGCACATGGTCAAGGGTGGGGGACTCACAGAGCCTGGCCTGTGGCCATAGTGCCTGGCAGTGGTACCTTTCCCAACCCCACCTGCAACTGCCGTATCAGGAAGGTCGAGTCCTGGTGCTTCTGCTCCATTGCATGTTCCTGCTCTTGCGGTTGGACCCAGTGCTCACATTTTACGCCCCTGCAGAACTGCAGGTGCAGCTGCACCTCCTTTATCATGGCCTGCACCTCTGCTGGCTCCAGCTGCCGTGTGTCCCGGCGTGCTTGAGGCTCCCCTTGTGGTAGCTCCACTACTGACGCTTGCATTTTGCCCTAGGACACAGGATGAACAGAATCTGCCTGGCTCATTCCTGCGACCATTGCATCCTGCAGCTCCTGCCAGGCTCTGGGGCCAGACAGCAATGCTGACAGTCCAGGTTTTGGCCAGGGAGCAGCAATGGAGTGTGTTGACCACTGGTGGGTGCAGACCTCTCCCCCAGCCCTGGCAGCCCCTCCTGGGGGTGCGTGTTCTGAGAGTGGCTCCTGAACAGCCGAGACTGTGGCACTGCTGGCCAGGGTGAGCTATGGTTGCAGTGGGGCTGGACACCCCTAAGCCCTTGTCCTTTCTCTAGCCGGGGGGAATGAGGTGTCTGGCTGACACAGGTGGGGCTGGCCAGGGCCTCCTATCCCCCGTAGTCCCCAGCCCATGGCTACATGCCCAGTGCCTGGGCTGGGAGTGGGGTTAGCACTGCTCACCCAGGGCTGCCGAGTCTCTGTCTCCTGCTGAAACTGCTGGATGGAGCTTCTCAGCTTTGGTGTTGCCTCCTCCACTCCTGGCAGCCCTCCACGAGAACCCTCAGGCTGGCCTGGAGGTGCAGGAACTTCCCTGGATGTGCCACATCTTGGCCACTCGCTCGCTGCTGGGGAGACCACAACATGCGACAGGCCTCTCCCACTGGCCTCGGAAAACCCTCAGTCCCAGGGAGGGGACAGCCAGGGGTGTCACCCAGCCCTGCCTGAGGCAGCCCATGGCAACAGCCCAACACAGGAGCTGGCGGAGGATACTGTCCCCCAGCCCTTCCCCCCCAGCAGCACCTGCCCCTTCTCTGGGAAGGATGGTCCTCACCGCAGTCGTCCTGTGCCATCCTGCTCCTCGACCGCGCTGTCCCTGGCACAGCACGACACTGCCCTGCCTGCAGCTCGCGCCCCGGCTGGCTTCTAGGGACAATGTAGGGAAACAGAACCTGGTGACATCATGTGCCAGACAACTGGCTCTGGTACATCCAGCAAGCCCCGTCCCACCCAGCGTATGTGATGAGCCTTGGGGCATCCTCCTGCTGTTACTGGGACTCAGCAGCCTTGCCCTGCCCTTGCAGCCCCTCTTCTCTGTGCTACCCCCTATCCTTGGGCTGCATCCCTGTTGTGGGCCCCAGGACACACTGTATCCCACTGTGCCAGCCCGCAGCTCCCTGAGGTGCCCCCCAGAACTGCACTGGGCTCTTGGAGGAGCCATTGACCATGTTGACTGAGGCTGCTGCTCCCTGTTTCTCCCTGTCCAAAAGGGTAAAAATAAGAAGAACAAGTTGTCGGAAATGAAATTTCAATTTCTCCATGCCTTTCCCTGTCCATGCAGCTTCCCACATGGATCAATAGTGTTTAGACAGCCAAGGAGTTTTTTTCCCCCCTCTTAAGGCACCAGATCAATAACAGGAAAGAAAACCAACCAAAAAACCAAACCCCAAACAAAGCCTTTGCCTCCATGCATGCGTAAGCTTTAGTAAATGTGAAAGCCCTTCACCCAGGGCCTTTAGGAAGAGAGCTGGGGTTGTTTAGCCTGGAGAAGAGGAGGCTGAGGGGAGACCTCATTGCTCTCTACAACTACCTAAAAGGAGGTTGTGGAGAGGAGAGAGCTGGCCTCTTCTCCCAAGTGACAGGGGACAGGATGACAGGGCATGGCACCCAGCTCCACCAGGGGAGGCTTAGGCTGAACATTAGGAAAAAATGGATCATTGGGCACTGGCACAGGCTGCCCAGGGAGGTGGTTCAGTCACCTTCCCTGGAGGGGTTTAAGGGACGGGTGGATGAGGTGCTGAGGGACATGGTTTAGTGATTGATAGGAATGGTTGGACTCGATGATCCGATCGATCATTCCAACCTGGTGATTCTATGATTCTATGTTCAGCCAGCGCACAGGGGACGGACCAGTACTGGCAGGAGGAATGAATTGCTCTTGGGTCTTAGCGGGCAGCAACCTCCAGCCAATTCCTTGGGCACTGCCCCATCCTGTTGGGCTGCAGGTCACCCTGGAGCGGGTGGGGGACAGAGGTGCTTTTGCTGGTGTAAGACAGTGGCCACAGAGATGAGAGGCAGTGCTGGTTGGGTGCGGATGTGTGCAGCACTGTAGATGTATGAAAACCAGTCCATAGAGGCGAAATGCTAGTGCAGAGGGGATCGCTGGCTGGTGAAACAGGGTCTCGCGGTGCCCGAATTAGGGTGCCACCCAAGCCAGCTTGCTTGCTGGTGTGGGGAGAGCAGATGGGGCTGCAGCACCGCAGCTTGACAGCTCTGGGCAGTGTGGGGCTGCCTGGGGCCCCGCCGCAGCACCCGGGGTGCCACGGGACAGCAGAGCGGGTCAGCGGGTGCCAGGGCTGCACGGAGCCTGGTGATGCCCTAGGCACACAGCGGCCGCCAGCCCCAGCTGCCTGTGTTGCAGGGCTCCTCGCTGCCGCTCACTGTGAGTTTCACAGGTAAGTGTTTCAACTGGAAATTTCCAAGGCCAAGCTGGGCCCAGAAGGTGAACACAGATGTACCATAATAGAAATCATCGGTTGCCATGACGACCCACTCCACCAGCGGGGTTGCAGCCACAGGCAGTGGGAGACAGTCCTGCGAGCAGGACCACTTAACCCCCACTGCGCAGAACACAATTGAATTTACCCTAAATTTCTACCAGTGCACGGGAACAAAATTTCCCTGCAGATTTCAATCTTGTTCAGGCAGCAGCAGCCAGGGCAGAGCTTCCTCTGGGTGCGGAGCCTCCCCAGCTGCCAGCCTCTGCCTTGCTGCTCCAGCGTGGCCTTACTACTGTTTTAATTAAAGCCAGTTGCCTTCTCCTGGCAGCACACTGCACACACGCTGGGACAGCGCAGAGCAGCCTGGCACAGCTCAGCGTCGGTCTGTACACACCCAGATCTGTGGTGCTGCAGCTCACTTGCAGCCACTGCTTTACATGGACCTTCATCACCTTGTTTGGCCTCATTAGTGCATGTGGGCTGCGTATTGCACTGCTGTGATGGTCAGCACTGTGCTGAGCTGTGCCGCATCGTGCCACGCGTGCCGATCTCTGCTGTGCCATGCGCACCGAGCTGTGCTGTGCCCACGGACCCAACCGCGTCCTCCTGGAGCTGGGGAGCTGCAGTGGGGCTACTGTTTCTGGAGGTGCCTTGGCTGCTGGTCCCTGAGCACACCTGACCCACTGCCATACCTGTCCTTGCCTCCTGCTGACCTGCAGCCCATCCTCTCGGTGGGTCTCATCCCTGCTCCAGTGCCTTGCGAGCCTGTGGGGCAGCCCCACAGCCCCTTGCCCACGCTTGCCTGGCTCTGGGAGGATGAAGCAGGCAAATTGGACCCTCCGCTGGGTGAGGCAGCACGGCACAGCGCTGGGGGTGGGAGTTGTCTCACTTTAATTACTGCCGTAATGTTATTCTTTTCAGTACCACGTTAATTGAAATTAAACAGCTGCCACGTTCTGGCTGGGACAAAAGTGAATCCTTTTTCATTCCCCTCTGGTTTAATGAAGACTGACGTGCTGAGAGAAAACAAAGGCAATCCAGCTGCCGCCTCTCGCCGGCACACGCACCAGCAATTACTGGGGACCCTGTGAGCCCACAGAGATGCCCCGGAGCACCCCAGAGCCGCCAGCCTCATCCTTGTGCCCTGGGGTGCTTCTGTCCAAAGAGTCGAGGCGCTCACGTCGCAGGGGACGCTGGCGCGGGGCTTCGGGGGAACTGCGGCATGCCCAGGTGCTGTGTCCTGGCTTTGATCCCATCTGCTAAGCAGCAGCCGCCACCAGCCATGCCCCAGCCATGCCCATCGTCGTCCTGTCCCCGTGGGCTTGGCTGCCTTCAGCTTCCCGATATTCAAAGCCACCAAGAGGCCCATACAGCCTGAAAGCCTGAACTAAGACAGCAGCAGCATTAGTTGAGGAGGATATTTCTTTCAAGCTTTAAGCATTTTTTCTGTTTTAGGACTAGGAGCTTGCTTGTGATGCCATTCACTACTTTAAAATATGCAAAATGAGGCACTGGTACAAACCTCATTAACACCCGCCTCCAACATCATTAAGATGTTTCCAAGAAAATTAATTGAGAGACTCATTAAAAATAAATTAAGAAAAATGTGTTGCAGAGCGCCTGCTCTGAGCTCGTAAATCACGGCTCAAAGCTCCACGCCGCTGCACAGGCAATTAACGCCAGCCAATTTGTTTTATCCTGACTGCGAAAATTAGAAAGCAGACATGGAGATTAGATTAGGGATGTCTGTCAAGCGGAACTTGGAGTGAATATTTTAGGATACAAAATGGAAATCAGGAAAACAAAAAAGCTGGGACTTCATTCGGAGGAGCTGACGGGCAGAGGTGTGGAGGGAGGAGGGAGATTTAGATGTTTTCTGTTCCTAGGAGCGGCACCATAGCTGTATGTAGATGTACACCCGTCTCGCACTCCCACTACCAGCCAGATCTCCACTTTCCTCCCTGCCTCGCCAGCCCTTTGTGGCTGTGAGCACAGCCACCGCCTGCCCCTTTCGGGAAGCGTGAGCTCATATTGAGAGTGTGCTTTGAAGTTGCTGTGTATTACACAGCCTGAACCACCATGTCGCCTATGTATATGCTGATTACACACTCGGATTAGCAAACACAGTACAACTGGGTGAGACCAGTGCTTGGGTCTTAGTCAGCTTTGTGCCATTAGTACCCCTTTGTCCATCTTCAGCACCTTCCATCAGAGGATCTCAAACTACTTTATATTCATGAACCGAACTGCAAAGCCCTTCTGCAAAATGAGCAAGTGTTATTATCCCCATTTTGCACAGGGAAGCCGAAGCAGAGATAAGTTAAGGTCTTGCTTGTAACCATGTGAATGCATAAATAGCTTGTGCAGCACCAGACATCGTATCTGCACATACCAGTAGTGCAACAGAGATCCCCGATGGTCTTTGTGCAGCCAAACATCCAGCCCCGACTGCGGCACAACCAGCCGTGGTGCACATGAGGGGGCAGTTTGCAAACAACCCCCCAGACAGCTAAGAAAAATGCAGGTCACTGTGTCCTGCCTGTGATCAGCTGCGTAACAGGAACAGATCTGGAGTGACCCGGCAACGTGGCCCCGGAGCAAAGGCTGGCTCTGCCCCCAACGTGGACCTGCCGCCTGGGGAGCCGAGGGGCTGTGTGTGGCACTGTCAGATGTTCTGCTTCTCACAGGGAACCGATACTGATCTCCACCGTGGCTGGATGTTATTTCCTAGCGGCCATCCTAAGTGGCCAGGTTTCAGAAAGCAATGATTGTGCTTTTGAGTGTGGGAAATATTAAAAAATCCCTGGATGGGGCAAACTTAAAATCCTTATTTTCTTTGCTTTTTCATCTGATGTTGTCTAGACATGTCCAATGCTCACGTCCTAAGGTCCAACTCCATAATGCATTCAAGGGTTTTTAGTGGTACTTTAAAAGGTGAACTCTCCAACTATGTAAGTTGTTTAACAGCTTGGAAGTCTCCTCCTGCATTTTAACCCGGCTTTCTTCAACAGCCCCTTTTATACTGCCCCCTCCATGGTATGGAGGGAACAGTGCCTGCGAGCAGCCACTGGATGTCAGTTCAGTTAAATTTCAGTATTCAATATGTATCCTAATAAAATAGAGCCCCCCCTGGAACCCTGTCTGGTTTGACTGGCGCCATCAAGCCCATTGATGGAATGGGTTTGTTTCGCCAGTGCAGTATTTCTACTGGAAGCACATTTTAAGATAAGGAACTGCCACCACGTGTGAGCCTGCAGGTTTGTGCACAGGCTTTCCCCCACCGACCTCACCCCAAACGCTGCCTTATCGTCTCCACGTGGGTTCCTGTGTGCGATTTCTTTCCCAGTGCCCAATGTCTTGCAATGGAGCAAATGGAAAGGAAAAAATCAGTTTGGAGTAAAACCCAGATGGGATCAATTTAACATGAAAGAGCTCTTAGAGCATGCAGAGAAGCACAGAGGATGGTGAACTCCTCCAGCAACTGCGAGGCACCTACATCAGAGAAGACAGCAGTAATTTAACCTAACAAAAGAAAATAAAGAAATTACTGATTAACTCATTAATGACAAATTCATATGTACAAGGAAAGGGAAACAGCAAAGAAGGCTCCCCACCACTACACAGACTCTGGATGCTGTGGCATGCCAGGTGATAGTAGGTCACTGCAAAATGTCAGATCAGCTTTCAAGAGCAAAGCACAGACACTGCTCAAGCAGTGCAGACACCTGCCCTGGGAGCAGGGGCTTGGTGGAAGACGTGGTCGTCTTGGAGATTCGTCAGCGGCTTGTGGGTGCTGAGTGGCGACAGGCACATCTCAACAAGGAGCTGTGGTCTCTTGGTGGTGATGGGAGCTCGCGTGCTCCCCGTGCTCCTGGTGCAGTGGGATGTTGGAGGTCTGGGAAGGGCTCCAAGAGGAACCACAGACACTGCCTCAGCCTGCAAGACTCAAGTGATGCTGCCAGCAGGGTTTAGTGGAGAGGATAGTGAGGGGTAATTTGCTCACAAAGCTGTATGTAAGTAGTTTTGTGGAGAACAGAGTTGATAACAGAAGGCTCTTAGATCTAGCAGGTGAAAGTACACCTCAATCTTATGACTGTAAGATGAAACAAGCCAAACTTAAACTGGAAACAAAGCATATGCATTAATAGTTAACTCATGGCAGAGTAAACTGAATGCTACAGGACATGTGCCAGGACATTTAAAACAAGGTTTGGAGAGCTCGTTTCCATCTCTGTTCACTCAGCTACTGATTCCAAAGCAGACTTTCATTCTGGTGGTCCTGTGTTGCAGTGGGAGACCTTGTGCTGGTTCTTACTGTCCCCTTTAGTGCCCTGAGCCACACACTCATCCTTGGGCTTGTGCTGAGCAGGGTGATCCAGGCTCTGGCTAAGCTGCCGCAGAAGTGCGGAAAGAGATCTCGGGCTGAAAGCTTTATTTGGGTTTTCAGTCCTGCTTATTGGGGGCTGTGCAGCAGGTGAGCAGAGGTTATGTGCACATCAGTATTCGCAGGCTGAGGGGCTCATGGACATGATCATGTCAAACACAGGCTGGACGCCTTCTGAAACAATTCTTATTTGCAGCTAAAAGTTTCCATCCTGTCCCTTTGCATGAAGATGCATTTAATTCACATGTTTGATGAACCTCCTTTCAACTATTTCTGAGTTACAGAATGCATGGAAAAAAGCATGTAAAAAATTAAATGACTAGTGATAAAAATAATTCTAACCACAAGAAAAACAGCTACATTATTTTAGTTTAACCAGGCTCCATTGTCATGTGGCCTAACTCTTTCCCAAGAGACAAACACTTGCAATACAACAAAAATGCTTTTAAGCATATGGGGGTCAGGGAGGGGGAAAGAGTAAAAATGAAGGGACACTCAGTCTAATCCCACTTTCTCCCTCAACCTGACCATGGAGTGATCTCTGGATGTCATTTGTATCACTGGACTTAAAAAGAAAGCTTCAAATAATAACTGCTCCCCTTGCCCTATATGCACTACAGAATTCAAGCAGATGCCCAAGACCTGATAAAGGAGAAGACGACGGCAGTAGTAACGTCTGACATCCCACAATTTAGAAGCTTTGTGCTTTTTTATCGTTCCACGGGTCTGCTGGGACCAGGGTCTGGTGGGGACTGCTGGGCTGCAGGTTTGTGCTGGCAGTGGTCCGCATGGAGAAGATGACTCACTCGGGAAGGTTCCCAGGTTCTTTGTGGTTTCGGCACTCAGACCATGACTGGAGGCAAGGGAGAAGGAAAAAGGGAATCCTAGAACATCTGGATCTCACCAGCAGGATTTAACAGGGAATGTGTTTATCGCCTGATCTTAGACAACCAACGGGCATCTAAAGCTAGGGAGCTCGTTCACCTCTAGGGACAGACACAATATGAGAAACGATAGGTAGAAGTAGAAATGTCTCCATGACTGTCCATTGACGCTGGCTCTTCAAATAAACCAAGCCAAATAAACCAAGTGGTGCGAAATTTATTTGGGGAAGGGTTAGTCCAGTGCTCTTCGAAAAGCCAGGCTGGAGACCTTACCACTGCCTACAACTATCTGAAAGGAGGTTGTAGTGAAGTGGGTGTTGGTCTCTTCTCTCAAGTGACAGGTGGCAGGATGAGAAGGAATGGCCTGAAGTTGTGCCAGGGCAGGTTCAGATTGTACACTAGGAAAAAATTCTTCACTGAAAGGGTTCTTAGGCACTGGGAGAGGCTGCCCAGGGAGGTGGGGGAGTCACCATCCCTGGAGGTGTTTAAAAGATGGGCAGATGAAGTGCCCAGGGATACGATTTAGTAGTGGACAGGTATGATTGGACTTGATGACATCAAAGGTCCTTTCCAACGCAGTGATTCTATGAAAAGCTGCAGAGAGCTGCATCACTTGAGGATTGCTTATTGATTTTAGGGACAAATTTCGCAAAGGAAACACACAGCAGCCTGGCAGAGCTCGCTGCGTGGAGTGGGTGCCAGTCTCTGCTCTCAAGTAACAAGCAATAGGATGAGATGAAATGGCCTCAAGTTATACCAGGGGAGGTTTGGATTGGAGATTTGGAAACATTTCTTGGCTGAAAGGGTTCTTGGGCACCGGCAGAGGCTACCGGGGAGCCAGGGTGCTCAGGGATGTGGTTTAGCGATGGACACGTACGGTTGGACTCGACGACCTGAAGGGCCTTTTCCAACCAAACGATTCTATGAGACTGTCAAGGAGTTGGGGAGCCAGACGGGGACGCGGAGCCTCGAAGAAAGAGGGAGTCCGAAAAGCAGGGGGAGCTCTAAAAAGGGTGGGGAAGGCAGCGAGAGGGGCGCTGTGAGGGCAGGGGCAGCGCGAGGCCCGCAGCGAGCGGCCCGGGGCCGCCGCCCCGCCCTGTTCCGCCGCCGCCCGGCAGGGGTCGCCCTCGCCCCGCGCTGCGCGGCTCCCGCACCTTTGTTCTCCCGCAGCTCCGGGCCCGGCCTGCCCCCCCCTCACCGGGCACCGCAGAGAGGGACCCGCGGGGAGAAAGGGGGAGAAAGAAGGGGGGGGAGAAAGAAGTGGGGGGGAAAAGAAGGGGGAAAGAAGGGGGGGAAAAGGAAGAAGGGGGGAAAAAAGAAGGGGGGAAAAAAGAAGAAGGGGGGAAAAAAGAAGAAGGGGGGAAAAAAGAAGAAGGGGGGAAAAAAGAAGAAGGGGGGAAAAAAGAAGAAGGGGGGAAAAAAGAAGAAGGGGGGAAAGAAGGGGGGAAAGAAGGGGGGAAAGAAGGGGGGAAAGAAGGGGGGAAAGAAGGGGGGAAAGAAGGGGGGAAAGAAGGGGGGAAAGAAGGGGGGAAAGAAGGGGGGAAAGAAGGGGGGAAAGAAGGGGGGGGAAAAAGAAGAAGGGGGGGAAAAAGAAGAAGGGGGGGGAAAAAGAAGAAGGGGGGGGAAAAAGAAGAAGGGGGGGAAAAAGAAGAAGGGGGGGAAAAAGAAGAAGGGGGGGAAAAAGAAGAAGGGGGGGGAAAAAGAAGAAGGGGGGGGAAAAAGAAGAAGGGGGGGAAAAAGAAGAAGGGGGGGGAAAAAGAAGAAGGGGGGGGAAAAAGAAGAAGGGGGGGGAAAAAGAAGAAGGGGGGGGAAAAAGAAGAAGGGGGGGGAAAAAGAAGAAGGGGGGGGAAAAAGAAGAAGGGGGGGGAAAAAGAAGAAGGGGGGGGAAAAAGAAGAAGGGGGGGGAAAAAGAAGAAGGGGGGGGAAAAAGAAGAAGGGGGGGGAAAAAGAAGAAGGGGGGGGAAAAAAGAAGAAGGGGGGAAAAAAGAAGGGGGGGGAAAAAAGAAGGGGGGGGAAAAAGAAGAAGGGGGGGGAAAAAGAAGAAGGGGGGGAAAAAGAAGAAGGGGGGGAAAAAAAGAAGAAGGGGGGGAAAAAGAAGAAGGGGGGGGAAAAAGAAGAAGGGGGGGGGAAAAGAAGAAGGGGGGGGAAAAAGAAGAAGGGGGGGAAAAAGAAGAAGGGGGGGAAAAAGAAGAAGGGGGGGAAAAAGAAGAAGGGGGGGGAAAAAGAAGAAGGGGGGGGAAAAAGAAGAAGGGGGGGGAAAAAGAAGAAGGGGGGGGAAAAAGAAGGGGGGGAAAAAGAAGGGGGGGGAAAAGAAGGGGGGGGAAAAGAAGGGGGGGGAAAAGAAGGGGGGGAAAAAGAATGGGGGGAAAAAGAATGGGGGGAAAAAGAAGGGGGGGAAAAAGAAGGGGGGGAAAAAGAAGGGGGGGAAAAAGAAGGGGGGGAAAAAGAAGGGGGGGAAAAAGAAGGGGGGGAAAAAGAAGGGGGGGAAAAAGAAGGGGGGGAAAAAGAAGGGGGGGAAAAAGAAGGGGGGGAAAAAGAAGGGGGGGAAAAGAAGGGGGGGAAAAGAAGGGGGGGAAAAGAAGGGGGGGAAAAGAAGGGGGGGAAAAGAAGGGGGGGAAAAGAAGGGGGGGAAAAGAAGGGGGGGAAAAGAAGGGGGGGAAAAGAAGGGGGGAAAAAGAAGGGGGGAAAAAAGAAGGGGGGAAAAAAGAAGGGGGGAAAAAAGAAGGGGGGAAAAAAGAAGGGGGGAAAAAAGAAGGGGGGAAAAAAGAAGGGGGGAAAAAGGAAGGGGGGAAAAAGAAGGGGGAAAAAAGAAGGGGGAAAAAGGCTAGAGGGGAAGGGGAGAGAAAAGAGAAGGGAGAGAAAAGAAAGAGAAGGGAGAGAAGGAAGGGAACAGGAAAGAACTAGAAGGGAAGGGACAAGAAGGGAAGGGGAAAGGGAAAAAAAGAAGGGAAGAAGAAAGAAAAGGGGAAAGGGAAAGGAAGAAGGGAAGGGGAAAGAAAAGGGGAAAGGGAAAGGAGGGGGTGTCCTAGCCCACTGCAGCAGCCAGGTGGATTCATGAAAGGGAAAAATGGGAACTTTTTTTTGTTTGTTTGTTTGTTTGTGGAATTTCAATGAGCTGTAAAGGTTATTTCTCTGTAGTTTGAGCGATAATTTCCAATTCTCTGTATTGGTAGGAAACTGGCAGCTCTGGTCAAATCCCATTTGGGTGCCATCGAGGGCACGCGCCACATGTTTGGCTGGCAAGGGATATCAACAGACATAAATAATCAGCAGCGTGGCCAGAGTCTACAGGGGAGAAATAACAAACAGGAAAGTCTTGCATGGCTTTGCATTCTACAATGAAAATGATTCTCATTATCCTTTCCAGGGTCTCAGCCAGCTCCTTGAAAAACACTTATTAAAAAAACATTGCAGCTCTTGGGAAGGGTCCCCCTCCAGAGAATGAAGATGTGAAAAAACAGAGTGAGAGGAAACGGCCACAGCGGCAAAAAGAGGTAGAAACCTGCCCTATTGCATTTCCAGCACAGACTGAGGGCCCAAGACAAACCATGGAGGAGACAGAAGCACTCTGCCTCCTTTTTCCCTCCATCCCCCAACTTGTTCCCATCAAACACTGAGGATGGAGGGATGATGAGGCAATTGGTGATGCATATGGGGGCCTACACAGAAACCAACCTTTGACATTCTCGTTGCTCGAACACCAGGTTAGCTGGATTCATCCACTGCAGATGCTAGTGCTGGAGGAAGCCTGGGGATGTCACCGAGAGCGCAGAGGCAGCTGCCTCCTGTATCTTCCCAGGTCCCTGGGAGGGACAGGCCCAGTGTCACAGAAATACTGAGCAGGAGCCTCTTGAGATCATCTAAGTCCAAAGCACCTGCCCAGGTAGGGTCAGGCTACCCAGGGCTGTGCCTTGTTGAGTTCTAAACACCCCGGGTAAGAGGAACGCCCACATACTGGTGATGCCTTTCTCAGTGCTGTCTTGTATTTACTCCATCACGTCTACCTTTTCCCCACCACTGCTATTACAAGCTGCATCTTGGTTTTTTGTGTTTGTGAGTTATAGACGTACATAAGCTGCCACATGTTTCTAGAAGGAACCAAGAACTAGAAATCAGCAGAAAGCAGAGATCCTGCTGGAAGAAGGAAGGAGTAAGTGAAGGAAAAGCAGTGCTGCTCAGGTGTGGTCATAGAACATAATGTCTCATTGGTTCTTGCAGTTACATCCACTAAAGCCATTGGAAGATGAATGGCACACCTGGACAGCCTCATCAGTATTGGCTTTGGGGACTCCTCTCAAACCAGCAGCAATGGCAACAGCAGGTGGGAAAAGATAACGGGAAAACCTCCACAGGGAGGTATGGGCATGGGAATGCAGAAAGAGGCAGATGAAGAGGATTCTCATGCACTTTTTTCCTTATGGTTAAACTTAAATTTCTGGACAAAAAGAAATGAGTATTCTAAAAAATCTTTTCTACAGAAAAGATAAAGCATAAAATCCAGAAGAAACAAAAGTTAAGACCATACTACTGCTGCATAGAAAGCTTCATTAACCCCATTGGTACAGCGATAATCAGAGCACAAAAACCCAATAGGAGTGATGCAAAGGGATTGACTGCCAAGGAAGGAAGTATGGCATTTACCATCTCTTGATTTCTTCAAGTCCAGTTGAACGCCCTTCTGAAGCTGCCTTTGTCAAACAAGTTATTGAATTCAGCAGTAACATGGAGAAATTTTCTCGACTGCAGGTACAGAAGGTCAGACTGCATGAGCCCTTCCTGCTCACTCTGTGAATCTGTAGAAAGGAAATGTGAAGAAGGACTAAGAGAACATGCCATTATTTGTGTTCTTCAATAGCAGACCTAATTTCAGCATTTATCTGCAGGGGCTACTGCTGCATTCCCCGGTTAGGTGTGCTGGTGCCGAATGGTGAAAGGTTACGAGAGCCACCCAGCAGAATGCTTGAATGACGAAGCCAGCCTCTCTCCAGTGAGGAACCGTGCAGGCTGTGTCAGCTGAAGTGCGTGGGCCGGTTCCTGTGTGACATGGGCTGTCGGCAGGCCCATGGCCTGGATAACAATGGCCTTTGTGCTTGGTATAGTAAGTTAAGGTGGGATCTCAGAAGGAACCACGGTGAAATGGTGACCATATTCAACAGGCGTGGGTGTTTTGTTCGAGGAGGCTCTGTGTCCAAGCACAAGGCAAACGTGGGCCATTCCTAGCAGTTCTACTTGACCATGAGTTGTGCTTCAGTGAAGAGTAGGCTCCTGATGTCTTCCCACAGTGTTATGCAGCCTCTCAGGCAGGGCTGGTACTCAAGGGTAGCCATGCCTGACAGAGGACAGAGCTGCAGTGTTGTGACACTGATCTTAACTCATCATTTCTTATTTGTCAGATGTTTAGCAGCTGTTCCCAGTCTTGAAGGTACCAGATGCAGCAAGGTGGTTTCAACCCTGCTAAAGTTCTGGGGCATTTGCACTTTCTTCCTTACAAGATTTCCTTTGCAGTCCCAGCTGCTGAGGCTCTGTTCCCTCCTCAGGGGTGGGGGCTCGGGGCTGTGCTAGATAAAACCAGATACAGATGGAGACATGGTTCTATGGAAATGTTTGCTCAGCGTCCAGAGGCAGCCCAAAAGGCAAAATGACTGTTAAGAATTATTAGGAAAATAATGGAGAGCAGATCACAGTGTTGCCACTGAATAGATTCATAGTGGAAGCTGCATTGTGATTACCATATGCAGCTCTGGTCTGCCTCTCTCAAGAAAAATAGAGTTGGAAGGATTTCAGAGAAGAGCAACAAGGGTGATCAAATACAAAGCATATTTTCCATGTGAGGAAAAAGTAGATAGTCTTTTTAGCCTGGAAAAGAAATAACTGAAGAGGATTAGAAAATCAGGTTTGGCATATAGAGGTTGTCTGCAGGATCATTTCCCATTGTCCCGTTAACATAAGAACTGGCAAGCAGCCTATACATTGGCAGGTAACAACTACAAAACAAAAAACAGTTTTTTTTTTTTAATGTCATATGTTGTATCAGACTGCTTTGTGCAGGATATGATGGGCTCCTAAAGTTTATGTGCATTCAGAAAGAAATGAAACAGTTGAATGGGAGCTGAGGCTCCCTGGGGCCTTAGGGACTGCCCCATAAACTCCTACGGGGACTCAGCTACACCAGGGGAGTCTCAGAGAAGTAAGGTACTGCAGCTCCCAGCTGGGAAATCAGCTGCTCCCATCTGGAAATGTGGGAGCCCAGTGCATGCCTTAGGAAGAGGAGACATGGAACCTGTCCTGAAGAGCATTTGGTTATATCACACGCAGGCTGTTAGTGAGCAGATGAAGTGCTAGAAGACATGCACAGAAGTGTACAGCCACACACTGATGCCAGCCTCCTGCACACACCTGGATTGCTCAGCTGGGAGTTTCGAGAACTGCAGAACTTTGCCTACCATCATCAGGATGAGGGTTGGCTCAGCCACAACTCCAGTTGCCTGTATCGTCTTGCTCATTGCCCTGAATCTGTGCTCCAGCCCCACTGAGATCAGAAAGCTCTCGTTTACATGCCAGCCAATTTGAAGAAGATACATGGTATGGGCAAAAGGAAATCTTCGCAGCTACTCCAACAGCATTTGCTGCTTTGAGCCTTGACCTGCTTCTAACACTAGTGGCTATTTGATAGTTTTCCAGGAGGCCATGGATCTCCCAGGTTGGTGCAAGCATGCTACTCCTCCTTTGGTCAACTGGAGTGCTGGTTTTGGCCACAGCAACTGATGTCTGTCAAACTTGTATAAAAACCTTCAATAAGCTGTGGAGAGCAAGATGGACGAAAGTGGCTTCCTGGTGGGTGCAAAACTGCACTATTATTTCTGCTGCACACAGTACTGGGCTCTCTGTCACATATCTCATTTTCATGTGGAATTTGTCTGGGCAGCTGCCATTTCCACAAGACAACTTCAAATGAGTGAAATGAATGACTGTATTTTTGTATTACACAATGTGATTTCAAATACCCCAGTGCAGATGCGCTAGCCAGATTCCAGGAATCAATCACCAAATCGCACCATCTCCTGGAGCAAGCTACCAGTGGAGAAACTGAAAACAGGGTTTTTTTTGTAGCTATACTGAAAACTTCACAGTCAATTTTATAAGCCTCTTACACAGCATAATACTGAACGTTAAGTCCCTGCTGTGGGCTATCGACTTCCGTATGTGCCAAGCTGCAGGGAACATCCCGTGCCATGCCTGCATGCGACAGAGGGCTTCCCTGCACCAGCAGTGTGACTCACATCAGAGACCAGCTTCCCAGGATTTCCCATCAGCATCCTTTAAGATTGCCATCCAGCAGAAGGGATCTGTGCAGCCACAAGGTGCAATGCACCAGGAAACAGCATCATCTTCAAAACACACAAAGGGATTAGCACAGTCTGAAAACAGCAACACGCTGCCCTCTGTTCAGGGGTGGAGACATGCTGCCTGCTGGGGCCTTGGGGATGGAGGATCTAGATCCTCAGATGTCGCTTTCCCAGGTCAGGTGTGCTTGTAAGTGCACAATGTGGCAAAGTAATTGCACATGCTTGCAGTGTAAATCCTAACCCGACTTCCCTCAAAGCATCTGCTCTCATGCTGCCATGGCGTCAGGGAACGTCTGCATGGTGGAATGCAAGGATGACCTTAAATATTTGTAATTAATTAAGAGCAGTTTTGGTGCTGTAGGACCATGCCAAGGCCATAGATTTTTTCATAGCCCCTGTGTGTTGGAGCAGCAGGCAGCATTCAGTGCTCAGCCATGCTTTGGCAGCACTAGCAACTGATGTCCTGTGCATGCAGTGTCAGAGTAAGAAGCATAATTGCTGGTTATGTGATCTTTATCGTTTCCTGCGCTTTTGTCCCATCTCACACCTACCTTCTCCCAGAACCGCTCCAGCACGTCAGAGTTCCGTAAAATCTCCTGATATATGGAACTGATGGGACAGTTTGTAGGACTTCTTAAAGCATCCAGCTTTTAGCCAAGCCCTTTCTTACAGCTCTTCCACCTACCAACACAAGGAATACAAGTCAGACAATCCAAGGTGATTTCCTTTGGCACCTTGTAGAAGAGTTGCTCATATCAATGGGCGAGATGGGCAGGTTACTAGAGCAGCTAGGTGAGCCGCTAGGTACCGTTCCTGTTGTCACTACCAGCAGTGCCTCTACTTCACACACTTCCTATTCTGCTCCACACAGCTCTGCAGCGTTCTAGCAGTCACAAATCCTCCATCTTTTTACCATGCAGCGATTCCCCTACACCATTATTTTTGTATGCTTTCCACCACAAAAAGAGGCCAATACTGAGCTGCAAGGAGTGTTCAGCCCATGTTTCCCTTTCCTTTCTCTGTTAGATCATATTGGTTAGTGGCATAGCATGGTAAGCAGCCAAATAACATATTAGAAGAGCAGTTTTAGCAAGGGTAACTCTGCCCAGCCCACTTCCGCATGGTAACCAGGAACATAGTGAGCAAAAGGGGCCTCAGCTGCAGTCTGGAAATGCTCCCCAAATTCCTGGAGTTTCTTAATACAATATCGAAATTATGGACTACACCAATTTCCATTCCTTTCTTTCATTCTAAATTAAAGACCATCTACTGAAGACTCTCACTTCAAAAAAACAGCCAGACGCTTTCTAATATCAAGCAAAACGCCTGAAGAATAAATTGCTCCTATCAGAAATAAAGCATTTTAGTTCTGCCACAAGCAGAGAGATCTGCGTTTATAAGTCTCTCCAAAGGCAACTCCATCTTTCCTCCTTTCCTCTCATTTTCTTTTGATGCACAAAGCCTGCATACTGCAGTGCTGTGATTGGATTCAGCTTTGGAGCAGTGTAATTGTAAATATTCATTGGAATCCAAGCTAGTTTTCCCAAGTCTCTCTTAAAGGCTCTGCAGCTATACAAACAGCCGTGGCTCTGCATTACCCTCACAGCCTGGAGGCTGCCTATTTCTCCACAGCCCCAAAGACTGCTCCTTCAGAGGCTGCATGGAGAGAAATCAGCCTTGCAGACCATTTTATTCAGTGCTTTATTATTTTCTTTATTCCCTCTTTAACGTTTGTGTTGTAGAACTGACTCTCAGACCCAGGTACCCCGTGGGGTTCCTTGCCAGCGTCTACACAAATAACACAGTTCACCTTCACTCCCTGTTCCCACAGGCTGTCTTGGCTGTGTGTCTTTCTAGCCCCGTTGATCTACAGATGATGCTGGGATGGCTGCCTGAGCTGCTCTGTGCCCTGATGTGCGCTACGTGCCTGTGCACATTCCACCCTCCCACTGAGGACCCATAAACCAGGTGGGTGCAGCCTAGCACTCACATAGCCATGAGGCTCTGTGGGTTGGCAACACACATCTCGCTGGAACCACACCCCTCTTGGTTACTGAGAAGAAAGCAGATCAACCAGCGATATCCAGGCAATTGTACCTCTCCATGACTGCACTCAAGCAGTAGGAGGTAGGCAAAGGGCACTAGACCCCTACAGACATCCAGGCAGAGGCCAAACCTTTCTGTCAGTCAGACCCTGATCTCCATGTTACTTCAGCACAGCAGGACTACATGGCATCAAGCTGAACTTTCTCTCCCGGTGGTCTCTGATGGACAGCCATGTCCTGCACAAATCATTTGCAAAGTAGCACAAGTAAGAAACTGCACACAGCTATTCTACTGAGAATGGAAATTGAATCCAAAAGTTCCAATACCAAATCTATGCTCCCATCTCCGCCTCGTCTGCTCTTATGTTTACCACCAAGGGTGGAACTGCACTGCTCAGGCCAAAGCCCGAGGCACAGCAGCACATGTCATGCAGATGGTGGTATTGGAGCCTTCATCACCCACTGACATCCTCCAGACTCTGCTTGCTCTTCTCAGCAGATGTTAAAGCACATGTTCTGGCTACTGGGTAACCTGTGACCAGATAAGTTGGTAGGAAAAGGGGCAAAATCCAGCTTTCTCTCCACATGCCAGTTCCTGGATGCAGCTCAGCAAATGAGGCACCTACCAGATCCAGCAGAAGCTGTGCAGATTGCTGGATGCAGTACTAAAAGGAGCAGCTGAGAGGCTGTCCCCTGTACAGTTCCATCCCTTGCTGCAGGCACTGTTGGCCCGATCCTTGTCTACTTCAGTTAGGGCCCCAGCACTGAGGCCTCTGCTCACCCTGTGGAGCACGTCTTCATCCAGGAGCATCCTGGACAGCAGGCTCCTCTGGAACATGTGAAGGAGCACCAAGTCGTCAGCTTAGTATGTTCAGGTGAGTGCTAAGGCCCCAGTATGAAAGATTAGGCAGGTCCACTTACTTGTCCTTCCAGAGGGCTGGAAGAGGAAACTGTGTATGTGGAGACCTCCAGCCCACAACACTCAGATCAGAGAGCGCTGTTCCCTGAGAAGAGACCTGAAGGAACATCACTAATGAGGAATATACACAGTGGACTTTTCCAAGTCTCCAGGACCTGACATCCAGCCTGGAGCACCAGCAAGGTCAATGGCATGAAAAGACACCGGTCCTTTTGCTGCACAGCCTTGATGCAGAGAAGTCTTCCTGGCATGAGCTGGAAGCACAGTCCTTCCTTCCAGCTCCATTTTCCAAAGCAGCGAGAGCGGCATTCTTCGGAGCTCCTGCTATGATGATTTATCCAGGTCACGGTGAGGACAGCTGGCTAACTGAGGTTAACAGCTTTCTCGGTTTCATTTCAGAAAGACATTAGCATGGGGGCTGTATTAAACAACGATATGCCAAATCCTGATTCATTCACCAGGAGAGCTCATGATCAGGTGGGGACTCGGCTGACAGGCAGGGTTGTGCTGCTAGCCTTTCCTTAAAGGGCAGGACCATAACTCATGCTCCTAGTGCTAAATTACACCTGACGCCCCTTGAAGAAGGCTTCTGGTATGTGCAGCCTGCTGCAGGCATGCTGGGACTGCCAGCCATGGGGCTTCAAGCCCCCAAACCAGGAGATTTATCAGTAACTGTGTCTGGCAAAAAACCCAACCCGAGAAATATTGAGGCCCTACTGTCTGGAAGAAGGATCAGGGAAAGAAATACGACAGAGATCTAGAAAATCGGAACTATCGCAGGAGAGGTGAGTAAGGAATGACTGTTCATTGGTTTCCAATAAAGCAACAGAAATTGTTAGGGGACAGGTATGAAATAAACAAAAGGAGGTGGTTCTACATCCCACACATGGTTAAGCAGTGGATATGACTGCTACAAGACATTGCAGAAGCTGGATAATATCTGAGTTATAAAAATAGTTTGACAAGTTATGGATTAAAATCCTTCAATGGGTGTTAAAAACAAAGACTCCTGCTTGGGCTCAGGAAGCCCCTTCACCACAGAATGTGGGTGAACTTCTTGGAGCAGTATCACAAGCTTCCCCTGCTTTTCCCCACAGTAAAAGATCTCTTTCCCAGGCACGGGCGTAAGCTGCTGCCAGACACAGAGCTAGGTGGAACACTGTTCTGACCCAGAACAGCTATGTTTTGATGTAACAGGGCTTGATGTTCAGTACTTTAACTGGGAGGTTTGCAAGAGAAAGTGTAGAGCTGGACCATTTTATCTGCTACTTTCACACCCAAACCAAGCAGCTGGGCTCACCTGAACTCAGTATCAGTAGATGGAGGGATGGGAAAGGAGTAAGACTATAAGAACTATGAGAAGAAAGACAAGTGTGACTCCTGCTCTGCCATGCTGTCCTTGCACTAATCAATACACAGTCACCCGTATGCATACACAGAACAAAACACAGGCACAGTTGAAGATTCATTTGTCTTCCACCATTCATGCACACAGACAAAGGTACCCAGCCTTTACCAGTTGGCAAGTGGAAAATAGGCTCGCAACATGTGATTCAGCCTACACGCTGTGCTGTCTCTTCTCCCTGCCCCCCTCCAATGGATGACTTAGAAATAAACAAAACAATATCTCCTTACTTTCCTTCAAATGTAATGAACATAATCACTGCATCATAGTTACACATGATGTAATATACATATATTTTTCCTATATCTTCATATTCATATGAACAAATCAATCATCACCAAATTAAGTGAAACAAGATGATTCCACTTTGAATAATAAGGTGTGTGTTTCTCACCTCCCACCGATTTTAAAATGCTGCCCTCTGAGCTGCTGCTCAGACAAACCAGCTGGGCTGAGTTCACTCCTGCTATCCAGCATGCTGGTGCCCGATACTCCAAATACCAAGACTACCCGGTTTAGTCTTCTGGAACACTGATAATATTTAACTATCCAGTTGATAAAATAGACATAATTTTCCTGGTTTATGGGGTTAAGAGATTAGAAGTGGGTACCATGGAGGAGAGATGCAGGTTAAGCAAGTAATCCTGCAGTGTGCAGCAGCAGCAGCTGCAGATTTTTAGGATCAGCTCTCTTCACCTCTGTTTGTCATATGGATCTGAATGACAGCTTGTGGTCAAAATCCGCTCACGACTACAGGTGCCTGAGAGGACTTCAGGCAGACAAACCCATGGCTGAGGAGAGGGGGAAGCAGCACGCTCTCCCAAGCCAGATTCACATGCAGAAGGAATACACTGTCTGAGCAAATGGTCTGACTCCTGGCAGCTTCTGAAATACAGGGATCGGAAGAGGTGAACAGAGCCAGCACAAAGAGGACTGGCACAAGCACCACCCAGGAGGCCTTCCGTCAGGTCCGCAGGGCAACAAGGGTACTTCCACCCTAATTGTCTACATGTCCTGGAGCAAACAGACGGTTTTATCCACAGCAGCATGGCTGAACAGATCTGAACAAGCTCCATCTCCTGGCTCACTACACGTCACTGTTACTACCGGCTAGGATGTAGCTGTCCTGGGAGGCATTGTCTCTGATGGCCACCCTGTTCTCTCTGAGGAGCTCAGCAGCAGGAGAACATCCAGGACATCTGTGCGTTACAGGAGTCACACCCTCAAATCAAGTGCAATCCCAGCACCTATTTACAGTCAGCTGAGCTGTAGCTGTCTCCCTAGTTCCCTGGACTTTTCCCTCCTCCCTGGGAGTTGACAGACTCTACTTCCACATCATTAGCCCTTCCTTATGCTCCCACATAAATGAGAACAGTGGATTATCACTATTGCTGTGAATGCATTCAATAAAGTTCCCTTCCCAGCATGGGCTGCCAAGCTAGAGTGGAATGGCGTCTTCTCCTACCTGCCTTTGGGCTTCCTCCTGCAGCTGGTGGCTGGCCTCCACATCCAGGCAGAGCCGCTGGATGCGGCTGCATTTCTGCTCCAGTTCTGCCTGCCTCTCCCTCTGCTTGGTCTGCAGTTGATAGATCCTCTGCTCTTGAGCATCCAGCTATTGACCCGCCCAGGGAAAGAAAGAAAAAATGGAAAAAAAAAATCAATTAATACTAAACGGCTTAACAAAACCCCGAACAGCACAGGCCTGATGCTGCTGGGGGTGGGGATTGTCGGGAGGAGACACCCGCCCGCACACATTAGCTGCAAAAACCTGATGTTCTAGGGACAGGAAGCCAATATGGTAGGTGTGATCTGACACGCACGCTCGCGGCAGCAGAGAGATGTCCAGCTCGGGGAAGGCAGAGGCTCTGCTGCACCAGGGTATCTGCCTCTGCTCACGGAAGGGCTGTCAAACAGTCTGGAGAGAGAAGCAAAGAGCAACTGAGCAAAACCAAAAGTTCTTGTAACTAAAAGGTAAATAACCAGCTCCTGATCCACCTGCATGTTGGGGCTCTGTGCTCCTCCGCCCTGCACTAAGGATCCCTTCAGGCATTTCCCCTGCGTCCACCATCCATGAAGCAAAGGGGAAGGGGAGCTCTGCTACCCTGCAGCTTGGCCATCCACCCCTCCTGTCCTGCCTGACCAGGAGCAGGCTTTGAGAGCTCAGTGGTTTTACTTCTTGGCGTCCCAGCTGTAAAGAGTTTACACAGGGAGGGAGCAGGAAAGGAGTGCGAATGTCAACCAAGGAGCAATTAGCATGACAAGACTAAAGTATCGATCTGCTAGAGCTAACAGTGCTGCAGCAGCCCTGCGGTGGAGCGGCTCCCTGGCCACTGACCCCAACGCCTTTGCAAGGGACATCTAAGGGATGCTGCTCACCTTCTTCCGACAGGTGAGAGGAGCCACAGGCAGTGGGTGCAAACACGTGGGGCTGGGGTGAAGGCTCCGTGTGGCTCCTGCCCTGCGCTGCTGGTCAGGGGCTGTGCAATGCTTTGCCAGACCCAAGGGCAGTGAAATGATCACTGCAGGTGAGAACAGCACGCTTGCTTTTTCTGAGAGTGACTGGAAACAGCCTTGTTCCATGGGGAAAGGGGCTCTTTAGAGCTTGTTGATAACACTAACGAGGTGACGTGCTAGGGACAGACACTGCCAACATCTCACTGAGACTGTGCTCCTGCACAGAGCTGTGGGGACAGGGCAGAACATAAAAAGAACAGATTTCTAGTAGGGATTTGGTGCGTCCATCTCCTCTATCAAGAGGTCTCATACAGTTATGCATTTCTTCCTAGAAATGGTAAAGATAAAGAGTTCCCAAGAGCCCACAGGGCCTGAATGGCCCAGGACTCCGTGCTCGCGTTTCTTGCTCAGACCTGCTGCTCTGCCCCATCCTGTGACTCAGCCCCGCAAGTGCAAGTGGCCCTGCTGTGGTGCATAGATATGGCTTGCTGGTCCTGAAGGACACAATGAGCCAAATGCCTGGAGAGGACGAGCATCCCAAGATGCTCACGGCTTTCTTGGCCAGCGCTGCAGGATCCACCCCACTGCAATGAGCTGGTTCAGCATCAGCTCTCTCATAACCGCGGTGCCACTCATGAACATGAGACCTGCTTCGCCACCACCAGCTCTGCTCCAGCCAGCAGCTTGCCGACACTTAGGCAGTGCTATGCTGCAACTCTGAGGCTCTTCCATGAGCAACATCTCCCTAGGAGAAGTCCCAGGGACTTCTCTTTTCTGGGCATGTGCCCGTCTATCCTGCTGGCAGTGCTGCTGCTCCCAGCCTCCTCCAGGCCCACCTACCTGTCCCTCGCTGAGCTACCGAGGATGGCTGAGCCCTGTCAGCAGCACCAGGGACGTCCTGCAACATAGGTGGCAACTGAGGGGCCTAATTAACGTTCACTAACTGTCTTACTAAACCTAGAGAGAATTTTGTTATTAATTAAATGCTAACTGATTAGTAAAAACATATTTACTAAAGATTGTCACCTAGCTGTCAACATTCAATAAATACGTTAATAATCAATTTGCATGCAATTAACATAAAATGACATTAACGTCTACATTAAAGGTGTTTTGGAGACATAGTTATTACCGCAGTAGCCTGCATTCCTCTAAGCCGTGTTCTGTATGCACATAACCCACTCAAACCCATCGTGAAAAAGGTCACAGCTGCCCAGCACAACGCCCACCAAAGTAAAAAGGGAAATGTTTAAATTCTGTGTAGATTTGAGGATGTGCTCCCATGCCTGTACAGTGAAATGGTAGAGACCACCCTTGTGCTGAACACAGGATCCAGCAGTGAACACTGAGTGTTCTGAAGAGCAAAGGACACACTCCAGTGTCAGGTAGAGGGTACTACTGGACTCCAGGGTCACTCCTACTTTGCTGGCCACAACTCTCAGCTTCTATTGCAACATGAGCACGGGCCAAACCCACTACTACAGATGTTCCACAGACCTTCAGCTTTGCCCTGGTACAAATGTAACCGAGTGTTCCTAATCTAGGAAGATTCCCCACAATGCCCATGTGGGCAGAGGGAGCTGACTGGTGCAGGACAACTTTCCCTCCCAGCAGCCCCACTAACCCAGTGCCTGCCAAGCTGCACAGGGCTGCAAAGGAGCAGGAGAACCTCACATCACCCCTCACAGCAGCATCTGCACTTTGGGGGCTGTGAGGGGCACGTGGGGCAGGCACCACAGCCAGGGGAGCTGCACCTCAGCACAGCTGGGTTGCAGCTCTCACTAACAGGGAAGACAGAGGTGTGTGCCAGGCAGCTCACTGAAGAAGTACAGGGCTCTTGGTGGAAGGAAGGGCATTCACCAGCAGGCACCAAGCTGGATAGCTTCCCAAGCCTTGAGCTCACAAAGCTTTATCCACTGGGCTATTCTGAGATGAAGAGAATCTGATGTCTACTCAGCATGCAAGATAAACACTCCCTTCCCCCAGCTGCAAGGCAGGCAAGTGGGTTTTGGAGGCAGAATAACTCTAGGATGTTCACCGCAACGAGGCTCCCTAACAGCTACCCAGCAACAGAAATGCCTGTGACAACAGGGGATGTCATATAGCTTCATGAAGCAGCATCTGTCTTTGGGGCCAAGTTAGCTGCAAGGATGTATCCTGCCCACAGCAGCACTGTCTGTCTGAGCTCGACTCCTTCCCCTGTGTGCCATTCTGAGACAAGCCCACCTTTCTTTCGTCCCCACGCAGACCTATGAAGCGATTTTCTTGCAGCAGGAAAGAAGGTGGCATGTTTAGGGTGAACATTCCCCACCCCCACCCCTTCTCCTCTCATTTAAGTGGAATCAATTGTGCCATTTCTGCTTTGCTTTTCAAAAGCAATTACTTTCATGTCATTTCTACAGACATTCACGGAGAGCGAGAGAGTGAAGGCTTGATTATCCCCCCTCCCATCTCCATCCTGTGGCTTCCGCAGTGGCGGTGAAGTATTAAATTAAATGAGGTGTCTATGGAGCGGCGATGGTTTCAGGTCAGAGGCGCTATGGAAAGCTGTATGCTGCACTGCTCCTGTATATGTAAATGGATATATTAAAACCACTGATGTCAACTTGCAGCACTCATCTCCTCTGCTCTCGGGTGATCAAAGCTGATTGCAGAGGCAATTACTGCAAAGGAAAAGAAAATCACGGCCTCCTGCTCATCCCTGAGCTACCAGAGTTTAATTGCTTAGTGTAGCTGAAGCTGCCTCTCCATCTTCCTGGTGTGCACGCACACACATGTGGGAGCACTGCACACCGTGAAACACAGACAGGAATGGACATTTTTGGGGATGGGTAGTGAGAAGCACCCCAAGCAGAGGAAGACCACAACATGAAAAATAATGATGCTTAAAAATGAATTAAACCACTACAGCAGCAGGGCTGTATCATAGCAAGCCACTGGATCGATAACATAGGGAGAAAATTAGGGCAGCATAATACATGCTCATGCAACAGCCTCTCTCATTCTCTGCTTTTTGGTCCTAGTTTTATAGAAAGACTTTGTCAGTCTTTTACAGGCAGTAGCTAATCAGGCTACCAAATCCTTGTGACATAGATCAGAATCATGACCCCTGTTTTACAACTGAAACAATTTGAAAGGAAGGTATTGGTGCCTGACCTGAGAAGCCTTGACTCCTCACCCTGTTCTTGCCTTTGTATTCCACATGCACTTCCATGTGAGTACCAGCAAAGGCAGGGAACATTTTAATGTAAGCACGGAGCTTGACAAAGCATGGTTTCAGAAACCAGCCTGAGCTGTGCAGTTGCAGCACTGGTGACACTGGGTAACTTGGTGCTGGCTGGCCAGACTTCAGCCATTTGGTACTGAATTCCCATGCTGTTTATTCGAATAGCTTCTCCCGGTGAAGCATTGAGAGCTAGGTCAACACAATTGCCTCTACATTTGCTCTCCTGCCTGACTTTCTACACCCATTTCTCCCCAGGGCTGCACAGCAGCACGTACTGGTGCTACACCAGTGCCTAGTCAACCAGTTTCTGACACTGCGCTGTTATCTAATGGGACTCAAAGCAGGCCTGGATATTCCCCAGGTAAAACCCATGCACCCCATCAAGTGTCTTATGCCTGAGATGGGTGACTAGAGGCTAGCAGAGACTTAAGTCACATAGCCCTTCTGGCAGCTCGCAGGTCACGCGCACGCAAGGCCACTCTGGACTGTGATCACATACAAATCTTGCCCACAGGCTGTGTCCACACTAGGCAGCAGGAGAGGAGTAGGACATGTCAGTGAGCACATGTTAGTAAACACAAGTTAGAACTGCCTTGTGCTTGATGAGGTGCTGACAGCTGTGCTGCTGCTGCGTATGCGTTCGTAAAAGTGCTGTACTGGCCTGGCCGTAAGGAGTTTTTCTATATGGCTGTATTGGACTAAACCCCTGCGGCACCTGATGAAACAGTAAGACAGCACTTTATGAGAAGCCTTGCTCCCCATTCAGCCAACAAAATGTTTGCTGGAGGACAACAGGAGAGCCAGTGGCTTTGGGGAGCCTGGCAGGCTGCTTGGAGGGAACAAAGTGCTTAAACAGGATGAAAAGCAACTGTCTCTTCTCTTGGAGGGGAAGAGACCTGGCTGGGGAGGTGCAGAAGCTGAGATGGAGACGGGGCAGCCTGGAGCAGGACCTAGCAGGGTGCTACCCAAGCACCAAGCCTGGCTGCCATGGGCAGAAAGCACCCAGGAAACCTGCAGTGGAGAGAGAGAGTTGCCACCAGCACTGACCTGTGCCATCAGCAAAATGGGCAGCAGCAGAGAGTCACAGGGGTACCCTGAGGAGAGGTCACAGTCAGCCTGGAGATGCTTGAAGCTGCTCTGTGGCTTTATAAGCTGCTGGAAGCACCGCTGGCATCACACTCTCACAAGGCAATGGAGACCTCAGGAATTTATTTTCTGTGGTAATCTAATCCTCTCAAATGGCTGCCACTCTCCTTTCAGGCTCAGCTAGGCTGAGTGGCTCTTAGTGAAAGCTGTCCTCACCTGATGCCTGGGGAATGAAAGACAGACCTGGTGAAAACCAAATGCTGCAATGCATGGCCAGAACAAAACCCAGCAGCAATTCCCCCTCAAAGGCAGGTGAACAGGAACATCTAATGATGAAGACAGTACTGCCATACCATGACTGCATTTGGGAACCAGAGTCAGCCCCCAAACAGCAAGTGTTTACAAAATTGTAAGTACTAAGTTATTTTTTTCTTCTGAATTTTTGGCCCTTGAGGGTTTCACTTTTGCACTTTTCTCCTGATGCACTGGAAAGTGAAGAAGAAATTTTTTTTAAACCGCAAACAAAGCCTGATACTCTGTTCTTCTCGCTTGATTCCACAACTAGAGCTTCAAAAAACCCACAGAAAATCACGAAACCCAGAAGTAAATCCTGTGATCTGCTCAGACTGCAGAAATACCAGGAGCCTTCAGCAGCATCTGCTCAGGGTGGGCTCTGCCATGTGTTCTCCTCCCTTCCTCGTGAATCTGTATTTTCAGCCCAAGGATGCAATTTTTCTTTCTTTCTTTTTTTTTTTTTATGAGCTGCCTCTCTCTTTTTGTTTAGCTGAGACTGCTCAGAGCCCTTCCCCCACCTCCTTTTCCACTGCTGCTGCTGGTTTTATTCAATTCAACACTTGAGGGAACTGCAGATGAAATGTCTCTGAATCTAAATTGCCAGTGATAGATCTAAGAGCCTTTTTCCCTCTCCCCCTCCTCAAACTCCCCTCAGACAGAATGCTCGAGCACATTGTCTCTGCCTCACTTGACTTCAGCTGCAAAATACCAGCACCAGGACAGGAACCCAGCTGAGCACAAAGCTCACACAACCTTCTCCTGCAGCAGCGTGCAGGCATCTTACGTTCTGGTTATGGCCATCTACGTGGAGCAACACAGACAATCGCGATACACATTTAGCACTTGCTGTGCGCTCCTGGGTCTCCTGCATGCAAACAACCAATGCCCCGAGCTAAGCATAGGCTGCTGCAGCCCATTTTAGTGCCACACATAAGCATCCCAACTTAAATGAGAGCCACAGTGTCTGGAGAGTCCAAACAGCCTCACATAGCACATGTTTCTGTGCAATGCACCATGCAGAGCCTGGGGGAAGAAATCCTGCTCATACCTCTGTAATCACAGCAAAGGGAGTGCCACGAGAGCTATGGGTGTTGAGCCAGCAGCTGAAAGGAGAGGAGGTCATTCAGGCAGGGCAGGCAATCACTCTGGCATTGGCCTGAAGAGATGGGAAACCTGCTTTTTCTTTGCATGGGAAACAGAGAAATTTCTCACTATCAGTAGTGCCTATATGCCCAAGCATTCACATGCTTAGTTATGGAGCACACGATGCCATGTAGGCAAAGGACATAGGAAAGGACAGGAAAGGCATTTGCTCTTTGTTAGAGAGGAATCTAGTGCAGTTCTTGCAAAAGGACTGCATGTCTCTAGTAAACCAAGCACCTCTGCCCCAGCTAGCACACCACTGCTGAGCTCCAAGGGCGGCCACACAGCAGAACAGTGCTCGAGATCACTCTGTCCTTCAGCTTAACTTGGCACTTCAGGCTATGGGAATGCACCTGCAGCAAGGAGGGAGACAAGATCCACCAGGAATAGATGTTTCTTCTTGAGTGTTCTCAAGGCAGAGCTATGCCAGTGAGCCTGTGGGGTCAGGAAAGCTCCTCCAACACCTGCTGCTTTCACCACTCTCGTGCTTTGGTGAAAGGGTTGGAATGACACACTCGGGTCATGCCCGGAACCTGAAGCACAGAGAGACTTTCCCTGTGAACTCCTGCAGCTTCTGGACACTCTGCTGACAGTGGTGGCATCACCTGTAGCGTCCAAGGAAAGAAATGCCTCATGATGAAAGAAATGCCCTTGCCCCACTGGTGCCCAGCCCCCAGGCTTCACCCAGTCCCCACAATAATGAGTGCAGCACGTGGAATGGTGGAAATAGCTTCCAGTTCTTTGCTAAGGGAGATCCGAGCAACCCTGTTTCCATTTGAATGGCCTTTCATTTTGCCCTGTTCAATGTTTGTTGATTGTTCATGCTGCCTGGAGAAGCTTTGATTAAATCTCCTAATTTTCAGCTAAGCTTTTTCTTTCCATAGGGCAAACCCTTGACCTTAGAACACAGAAGAGTGGTCAAAAGGAAAAATAACAAGTCAAAGAAGAAGGAGGGGTAAAAGCTGGGAAGCAGAGAGGAATTTAAATCTTGAGGGAGTCACTACACACAGGAAGAGACTCCTGCAGCAGCCCTGCCAAACAGCTTGCTCCGCAGAGCTTGGACTCATGGCAAGACCTGTGGTTGCCCACAGCACCTGCCCACACTGCTGGTGCTGCTTCACCAGGAGAGAAGGACGAGTTTTCACGATGCCTATAAATCTGCTCCTTGGCAGAGGGGGGTAAGGAGGTGAAGAGCCATGCTCTGTTTCTGTACAGGTTTACAGAGGCACTGAGGCTCGCACTGGCAGTGAGTGCTCCACAAGGAGGTGCACACACAGGACGTTTCGTATTTTTAAAACATGCCAAGAGGATAGAGAGAGCAGAGAGAAGACTGGAGTGAGCAACAGCCCTTTTCTTTGCAGACAGGCACAGCTCTAGGTACTATGCCCACCAGGGTCTGACCTGCTCCCTTCTTGTTCTCATGACATCCACGAGGCTTTGCCCGGGAATATCTAACCTCTCACTCAAGACTTGGAAGTGCACTGGGTACAGGATTCCAGTTACAGTCACCCCAAAACATAGACCTTTGGTGCTGGGGAAATTAAATGCTTTTTGTCCTTTGACTGCAGAGAAAAATATCAAAATGTAGGCAGAATATTAATGAAAAAAATAAATATTTTTTTCCTGAGTGTAAAGACAGAAAGTGAAACATTAACTATATGAGGTTTGAAATACTTCACTGATCTCGAGAGCCTGGCAATCTTGAAACCCAAGTTCAACAGTTTAAAAATGTCAAATTTGCAATTTCAATATTATTTTAAGAAAAAGACTAGTTAGTGTATTTATTCCATGACTGTAAATGACACCCATTTCCACTCAGATATTATATAAAACCCAACTGACCTCGATCCTGCTTCCCCAAGTCCTTCACTCCTATCTGAAAATAATCTGTAATGCACAGATGGTCAGTATAAAAATCTCCCTCATAATGAAAGCATATGCTGAGAACAAAAGCAAATAAAAGGGGTATAAAAACAAACATACTAAGAGGCATCATGCTGACTGCATTATAGATTTTTGTATTTAATTAAAAGAAAATCTGCCTTTGGGTATCTGTGATGAGAACAGAGTCCTGCTGTGGAATCCACGGCCTATCTAGGACCCGTAACAGGGTTGGTCGTTGCCTCACCTGCACTCCCAGATGGGGCTGGATTGTCTGGCTGGTCCTGATGCTGCTGTCACCTAGTGAGGAGTGGTACCTCAGCCCTGTGCAAGGGGCCGTGGTGCCTGGCAGCTGATGCCCATCTCTGGGGCTTCACAGGGTGCCTGAAGCAGACCGTGTGCAGCATCTGGAACAGCAGCAGCGTTCTGGACACTGGAGGTGACACGGAGGACCCAAACGATGGGGCATTGCAGAGTCTTGCCAGCCCAGTGGGGCACACGTGTGCTACCACTGTTCTCTTAAACAGGGAAACCGCATCCCTGAAATGTCCCAGAGACGAGTGCAACACCACAGTGGGACTTGGCGTAGCCTTGTACAATGCCTGGCTCCTGTCCATTGCACTGACCTGTCAAAAAATCTGTTGTTCCTCCCCCTCCTTACCTCCACCTAGTAATCCTGCTCCTGCAATGCTCTTCTGGACTGGCTTAGGAGACTTGGCAGCTTCTACTGAACTTCAGAAGTGAAGACCCAACAAAAACATTAGCCCTGCTTGCAAGAGCAAACATCTCTCTTCCTGGGAAGGACGGGGACATATGCAGGTATCATGGCATAGTGAGGAGAGGTTTGTGGATGGCAGTATCAGCAGGAACAGCTTCAGTAAAGCAAATCTGAGCTGTACATGAAAACACAGGAGGAAGCAGAATGCAGGAAAAAAATGATGCCTTTCATTCTGCTGTTACTTATAAAGCTCTTTGTAGCTCTCTCCTCCACAAATTAGCAATTAATTGTATTAAATATTGTGTAATTAGATTTGCAAATGTGTTTGGAGTGGATTGACTTGAGAGACAAGGAAAGATGGGCATAAACCCCATCCCCAGGTACAGCTGCAAGATCAGCACAGCCACCAGCGTCCATGTGCCGACCGGGCAGGGCTGGCCCCCCAGCGTGTCAGCCTGATCAGTCAGCCTGGTACAGATTTCAACAGAAATCTGGCTTGCTACCTAAAATGAGAGCTCGCTCTCACAAGAGATTTTCTGCAGTAGGGCTGCCATGGATCCAGGTGTCTTTACACCCATCACGAGGAATAATCAGAGAGCCCTGCTCAGTGTGAAGTGCTAGAAAGGGAACTGCTAGGGAGACGCTGTGTGTGTGTGAAAAGCAGCGGAAAAAGGATCATAAAGCAATGTCTGAATACCACCAAGACACAATCCCTCTGGCAGATGTCTGAATTCCCTTTTCAATGGAAAATTCAAGTTTGGTGATGAAACAAGAAATCTACAAGTAAGCAGGTCAGAATACATAAATCTTCCCTGCTCAGCATTCCCAGATCCTGACTCACTACATGAAGGGTGTAGACATGTTCCTCCCATCACTCATCTCCTCTTAAGGCAGCATCACTCATCTCCAGCCAGCTTATCAGGTGACGACACATGAAATGCAGGTCATTGGGCACACTCTGAAGAGGCAGGCACAGGATCTGATTTTCAGAAGCAATGGATTTCTGTAGCTCACATAAGCATCAGTTGACTACAAACACTGACAGGAAACAATTAGACAAACAGGAAAGTACAAGTAAGAAGAGGGGAAAACCCCCAGAAAGACACAACATGAGGTGCAACCGACAAGGGAAGTCAAAAGTGGCAAGCATGCGTTTACTGGAAAGAATGAGAAAAGAGTTGGCTCCTGTATAGAATGCTACAATTATTGACATAAGATGCTAAGATGACCAGTCTTCCACAGCATCTTGTTCCAGTTTCATCTAAAAGGTTAACAGCAAAAAGATGGCTATCATAGTTAATACTAAGGGCAAAGAGGCAGGAATTCAGACTCAAACAGGTATGACAAGCAGTTATGTTAGATATTTTCAACCTATCTGAGGAATCCCAGTGTAGGGTGTGTAAAGAATTGACTGAAGCAGTTTAAGACCTCATGAACTGCAGGAAGACTGACAAACAGCAAGCATAGTGTCCGCCTAGAAAAAGGATCTAGAGGACAAAAGTCAGAACTATAGATCATTCAGCTTAACTCCAATATCTGGGAAACCCATAATTAAACAATTTGCAAGCACCTGAAAGATAGCAAGGAGATGGGTAACAACCAACATGGACTTGCCAACAAAAAATCTTCACTAATCTAAGTTCCTTCCATAAAACAGTAAAAGGTAGAAGCGTCATATATTTTGGCTTTGTAGACGTTTCTGATGCTGTCTCACACAGTCTTCTTGTAAGCAAGCAAAAGAAACATGATCTAGATAAAACTATAATTAGGTAAGGTACAAAGAGTACAAAACTTGTTGAAGAGCATCATCGCGTGAATAGTTCTCAATGATTCATTGTCAAAATGGAAGAATGTGCCTAGAGCTTTTGATGGGCTTGCTCTTTTTTCTGCTGGGAATATTCACAGAGCAGGTGATGGAACAGAGAACGTTAGTCACTCTTGCAAATGACAAATCTCTGTGGAACTACAAGATTATTAGACGACAGGATTTAAAACTTCTTGAACTGGAGAAATGAACTAGGAGAATAAAGTGAAATTCAACAGAGATGAGTGGAAGTCTACACAGGCTGGAATCGCTGCTCATATACAAAGCATCAAGAGTTGCTACATAGGAGCTTACTGAGATGGGGCTGGAACTACCGTGGACCCATGTGAATGCAAATCAATGATGCTGCACTGTTCTGAAAAATGAAAGCGTTATTGGGTGCATGAGCAGGATGCAGTCTGCAAGAGATGTGAAGTCATCTGCATTCTTGATCCTCAGTTGAAGCAAGGTGTACAATTTGGGAAACTGCACTTCAAAGGATTAGCAGAGTAGCCGAATAAATCCCAGAGGTGAACAGTGTGAATGAACTGAGATCTGGAAACATGACCCCTAAAGGGAGGAGTGAAGGAGTTCAAATAATTTAGTTTGAAGAAAGAACAAATGAAAGAATCATCTCTTCAAACAAATAAGAACACAACTCCTGCAAACAGCAAGAATATAACCCTTTCCCCATGCCAGTGAGAGAAAACACTGATAGCAATGGTCTTAAATTACATTTGGTGAGAGATTAAGAAAAGCTTTTTAGAGGAAGGGAGAGTTTGAACTGGCTTTCATTGTCACAGGCTGCAGATCTGTGAGGTCTCCAACCTCAGAAGCCTTCAAAACTAAATTATACATGACACCTGCAAGGAATACCACACTTGAGGGCATAAGGATGGATAGGGAACTCCTCACATACTCTTGGTAGCCCTGCTTTTCTGTCACCTTGCAGCCATACAGGGAGAATTTGCTTTCTATGTAGGTACAGCTCAGGACACTTTTTTTCAGGATTCCTGGGTATTCTCTTCTTCCACGAGAGCTTTCAGACTCCAAAGAACAGCTACAGGATAAGAAACAAACGCAGCTCCACATGAGAAGAATGTTATGAGACCATAATATCCTTGTCTTCTTTTTCTGCAGGGTCAAAGAATACAGGCAACCTCAACTATAACTGCAAGCACAAAGTTAGTGTGCAGCAGTGGAAACTACAGCACAAGGATGAAGAGCTGGGCTTCTCACCTGGAAAGCAAGTTCCAATACAACATCCAGAATACCAGAGAGCTCACTGGCTTCTAGTTTTTCCTACCGTACTTCAAAAGGATTCCACAGGCTGTTTTGAGCCTGGATGCCATGACTATAGAAGACATTTCAATCACAGCTTTGCAGAAATTTAGATGTCTCATTTTGTAGTTCTTCTGCAGGCTCTTGCAGCTTGATCAGGAGATGTTTATCACTCAAGAAAACTAGGGAACATGTACAGCAGTAGGCTCCCAACTTGGAGAGAAGCTTTAGGCTTTTAAGAGAAAAAACTTCCTGGCCTTTCTTTTTTCCCCTGCCAACAAAGTCTAGGGTTTTTTGGATTTTCTTTTTCCATCTTTTAGATAAAAGTTTGGAAAAAGCAGTCAGCAGCAAACTGATGCAAATCAGAAAGGAATGCATAACTCTTCTGAGGTGGTCATCACATATCAGTCAGTCTATTTGGGGCACAGAACTCAGGAAATTTGTGTTTATGAAATCCTTATATTTTACACTGGAATGCTGGCTCATTTCCCCTTCACCATAATCAAAGACTTGAAAAATATATCTGCTCATGCCAAGATTCTGGTGGCTACTGTAATGTTACTGCCAAGCTCCAAGCCAGAATGATTTCTGCTGATTCCAGTGTCAGTGAGATTTCAACTCAGTTGCTAAGTGGCTAGGTGAAGAACATCAACCAAAAGGGCCTCCATATACCAGCTGGTTTTCATATCTTTACTGATGCCATAAGGCAGCCCTGATGCACACAACTGTATCTCCACCGAAGCAGCTGTGAACTCTTCTCTGCTCCACTGACCAACTACGTAGCCGCAGGCAAGTCATTCTGTAACCTTGTGCTGAGAAACTGAATAAGAAGCAAGAATTTCCCTGGAAAACCTTCAAGAAAATTCTTATCAATCTATCTTGAAATTTCCCGAGGAAACAAATTCCCTAGCTCTTCTCCAAGGAAACATTTGAGACAAAAATACGAGGAGAGTGGAAGATTTGATACACATGGCTTTATCATCTCTGCAGTTAAAGGGAAGGTCTGTAAAGTCAGGCTGATTACATTTGCTGGAGACCAAGGAGATGCAGAAAGAAACCCAGGTGGAGCCTGTGGCTTTTGAAGTCGGTACCAACACATTCCTGGTTTGCTCTAGGAACACCTGAGGTGTGCCTGTCAATATTGAGGACCCCATGGTATCCAAATGAAGAAATATGCAGCATTTCTAAACACAATAAGAGGAACCTGTTTTGTGAACATGTTGCAGTCGTGATGCAGAGCCTCACTTCACCCCATTCCATGGCTGTAGCTTTAGCAAGAAAACAAAATTCAGCTCAGGCCTCCTGGTCAGACTGGATGAGTCCAGATACCACCAACCACATCCCAGACATTCCTGATTCTGCAACTTAGCATAAGCTAACATGATAACAGCTCTTCTGAGAGGACGGGGTACCCCAAACACACGCTACAACTTACTAAACACTGTTGAACCCCTGCTCCTGTACCCAAGAGAAATTACTCGTCTTGAGTGTGACTTTGTGCTGAGATAACGTAACTCAAACTAAAGACCACGGTTGGGACCTGCAGACTGTGAAAGCAGACCAGAAGAGAAAAAAAACTTCAGGGCAGTACGTTGTAGCAAAAAAAAGACACTGGTCTTACCAGGGATAAAAATGCTCCGTTAAACACCCAGACCAAACAGAGCGCCCCAGAGGAAAGGGTCAGTGCAGTGGCTGTGATAGGTGCCCCTGTCTGCACCTGGACTGCACAGGTACAGCCACATTATGCTGGCACCGAGACCCAACGAAGCGGCAGCAGCAGCTTCCAGCAGTCCTACAGGCTCAGGGCTGCAGGGGAGTCCTGGGGTCAGGCTCTCTGCAGCCAAGAGCTGCCCAGTCACGCAGTCCACAGGCTGGCTCCGAAGAGCTCCAGATGGCAGAGAGGGTCTGCGGCACGGGCTTCTCCCCAGAACCTCAGCAGTCATTGCTGATGGGAGGTTTCGAGGCAAGATGAGAAAATATCACACAGATAAAAGGAGAAGATAGGAGGAAAACCTTAACCTCACTCTGCAAATCATACTAGCTTTGTCAAAATAAAAGTCAGAGCTAAATCCTCTGGCTGCACACCTTCCTACTCTGGAAACCGTTCAAGCACAGACATTTTCTATTAGCTGCAAACTCTGCACACATAAGGGAGAGACGAGCATAATATCTGCACAATAGCACCTCCATGCAAACACTAGATCGGTAATGGGAAATTTTCATGATGTAAAGCAGCAAGGTCACACGATGTGTCCAGACAGCCCTTATAAAGGCACAAATATTACAGTGCAAAGCTCAGAATTGCTCTTGGTTCATTAGGCTTTGCCTGCGGGGTTTTCTTCCACTATTAACTACAAACAAGGTTCAGGTTCTTGTTACTCCATTTCATGCATGCAGTGCAAAAAGGTGAAGGGGAAGGTTTACCAAGAGTCATTTGTAAATATGCTAAGACAATTCAGATACGTTTTTAAAAGCCATCAGACAACCTGTGTAGTAAGTCACCTTAAATAAGAACATTGAAAAAAGCTCTGTCAATACAGCAGCATCTTTTTCAGCATAGAAATTTTACATCAACATTGGGAAAGAGCCTGTGCATAAATTACACTCGGCAGAACATACAGTGCAATTTCCTTCCCTCTAGGCACTGACACTATGTTCCCCTGCAGCCTGCCGGTTTCTCCCAGCTTTATGACCCCAATGAGATGAGCTCTCACTGTTTTTTTCCTTGTTACATTTTGATATTTCAAAGCATGGCCTGCTTCTCACTCCCATCTCCCTGCTCCATATTATTAATGAATTGGAAAGCAGACATCATTAGTTTTTGGAGACCATTTCTTTTAAAATTTACAGAACCCTTCATCTGAATCCCCAGAGCCAGTCTGCTGTTCTCATCTTAGAATCTTATTAGCATCATATCTCCTGGATCCTGCCATGCAAACTGCATTGCTATGCACTTTCTAGCACTTGACCCTTTTGCGGACGGAATTAATTTCCTCTTTGAAGATAGAGCAGCATGCTGTTGTGCTTGTTAAAGAAAGAAAACTCAAGCTAGGAGACAGAAAACAAGGAGAGGATGTTCTCAGTTAATACAGGCCCACTATAAGGTTTTATATAGGCAGGCTGAGAAAGATTGGTCGAAAGAATTAATAGATTGATGACGCTTTATTACCAGAACATCTTCCAAAAGAGCATGCAAATAAACCGACTGACAATACTCAGTGGGAATTTCTGGTTTTATGTCATACTCCTTTTTAGCCACATTCCCTCTGACTGTAATCCTCTACGTCCTCCATGTGTTTCTGTATCCAAAAATACCCTTAGACTTTTGGTTGTAGAACTAACATGAGTGATACAATGAATTTGCTTCCTGCTTGGGGCACTGAAAAGGTGCCCAAGCTTCTATTTGAAGAGCATAAAGAAAAATAGTGCCGGTAAAAGAGAGACCTTTCTCTAAAAGAATATATTATCCAGCACCCCGAGTATGTTGATATCATTACTACTAACCCCTCAAAAGACACAATATTCCTAACACATGGAGTAAATTAGAAAATTCAAACTGTTTGTCATCCAGTTTGGGCTCTATCTAGTTCCATAGGACTACTGGGACTGGACTGAAGAACTTTCCTCATCTGCACTGTTTTAAAAATTTTGGTTCTGCAGTCTAGTTTTAACAACAACCTTTACTATGACTGCTGTAGAGGAAATTCCTTAGGATGAAGGCTTCATCCTTTCCATAACCTCATTTGGAGTATGTTAATAACAAACTGCAGAAGTTTATTTTTAAGTAACTTCTTGAAAAAATGCAGAGGTAAAGAGCACGGAACAGTAGAGCAAGGCTTAAATCTTCTCTATTGTCAAAGCTACCGGACTGGACTTGGCAATCAGAAAGGGCCCTGGATGGCTCAAACAATCACAGACAGGATGGATCACCAGTTTAAACTGATAGTTGACTAGATTGCTCTTTTTCCATGGTTGTGCTGTGGTCCAGCTGAAAGGAACAGAGATGGATCCAGCTGAGCCACACCAGGGAGCCACAGCTCCTGGGGTCCCATTAATATTATAGTCTAAAAAAAGAGGAAAACCTTGAAAACCAGTTGGGGAATGGAAGCAGGGCAACTTATTTATCTCTGCGCACATCTACCCTGTCCACTACAGCCGACCCAGAAGTCAGCCCTAGAGATGGGCTTTGCTGTGAAGGCTGGTCACACAGCAGCCAAATCTTGATAACCACATCCAGGCATTTTTCTCTAACACACCAGAGCAGACGTCAGGGAAACTATCTAGCTCCTTTTTGAAGGGCCATACTCAGCAGCTCTTCCCCTTTCTATCCTACCATGGCCTGTAAAAGGAGTCGGTGTAGGAAAGCAAAGATTACAGGCACAAATTTCTCAGAAAGTGATAGGAAGGTGCCTGGTGGTACATAGAAACACCAGACTTCTTTTACAGGCTCCTGTGCAAGTATTACTGGGTAAGTATCACATCTATCACCTATCCCTTACTGTGTCCTGCAAAAGAGCATGAGGAGAACTGCAGGGGAAGTGTGACTCGCTCTTATCTTCTTGTTTACCACTTGCCTTCTGAAAACATCGTGGATGTTCGCGTAGAATTCGTCAGGCAAATGGTGTTCGCAGCAGCACAAGTGCCAGACACAGACTGGCAGAGAGCTTATGAATAGCACGATGAATGATCTATAGCAAAAGCCATGGGCAAGAGCTAGCCATTAGTCTGGGGCTTAGTAATGCACTCTTCAAGTACATTACTCACCAATCCATCAGGCAACCTGCTAAAGAACTGAGAGATTCCAGCACTTTTAAATCTGTAACACAGTGGCTGGCAGCCTGCACTACATGCCCTAGGTTACAAGGGCATGGAGGAAGACAATTCATTTTGTGTCATAGCCAGTATTTCTTCTTCTCCTTTTCTGTGTGTACTTAAGAAATGGACCTTCTATTATCTGCAAATTAATAGCCAGGAGAATGCTCTGGTGTCTCTGTTAACATTTACTGTTGAGGAAGGCTTTCAACGAATGCCTAGCCCTTGCAGTTTTGATTAGCTGGACTACGTACAGAAACATGCACGAGAACAAATGCAGTTTCTTAATTTAAAGGTAGAGCCCACAGTAGAACTAATTAAAACACAACGATTACAAGACCCTGTTAGAACGCTGGAAATGACAGAATTAAGGTTGCCAGTATAATCTGGATCCTTCAGTATAAGCATATTAAATGAACTCCAATACACGATCCCATACTATCCTGGCCTTACTCACGATGCGGATAATGTGCACAGAAGAGGTAAAAAGTCAGTATTTCCTTTTCCGTCTCATAACTTAGTGTGTGACTTCAACTTGCATTTACTGCATGCCCTTCAAACCTTACACAGAACTTGTTAAAACTGCTTCTGGGAATTTCTATGACATTCATCATTATCTGGATTCTCCAGGAGTCCTACCTCATCTCGGCACCCCGCGAGGAAAAAGTTTTATTATCCACACTTCACAAAAGTAGAAAAAAGGCAAAGATTCAAGCATTAGATGTGTCCTCTAATTTTAGGTGCCTAGCTCTGATTTGTGAAGCACTTAATGCCTTTATAGCATATCGTATGTTTCAAGCAAGACCGTGAGCACTCAGCAATTCTACAAAAACACTTTCATGTTCCAAGCTGAAAACTTTGACGATAAGCATGGCACAATCAGAGCTGTCTACAAGGCTTGTCCACTAGCTCCAGCAACATAACATACCCGTGGATGTACCCATCACTAAAAACAATTCCCCACTGAGATGATTCCCAAGCCACCATCTGTCATTCGTTCCACACTTCAAGGTTTCTACAACAACTGGGTGAGAAACCCCACAAACAGCAACTCTCCTTGCCAGTGGCTAGTCCCATTCACAGAGCAGTAACCATGCATGCAGGGGGCCATCAAAGACCAGAGGTGTAGGGCATACGCACAGAAAGGCTGAACTGGAGTTGCACCATCATGCCCAGTTTTGCCATGTGGGAACGCAGCCGGAGGGACAGAGCACGTGGGTGAATGGGTGGAAGAGAACCCCAGGCACTCTCAGCAGAGGTAGAGGGTGAGAAATGTTAAAGTTAAGGCTAATTCTGATGGTAAGGTGCAGCACATTGCTAAAATATTTCTAGCTGAAATATTTACATTGAAGCGCAGAGGCTTTCATGTTTTTCAAGGAAACGTCTGCAAACTCCCCACCCCAACCTTAAACAAGTCATGTATTTTTTTTTTGCGCTGAAATAATTTTTGGCAAAACCATTTTCCCCCCAGAAATTTTAAAGAAAATTCATGCCAAGACAAAAGTGAACATAAATTTCAGGTTTAAAGTGGGTAAGAAAGTAGCAAGCAACCAAAGAGAGAATCTGGTAATGGAAAAATATCAATATTACCTTTATGTGATAACACAAGTTAATATTTACACAGAAATTAAGCACAGGACAATCAAACATTAAAATTTAAATAGTAAATTAACTTTGAATACATAGATCTAGACATAATTTTAACCTTACCTTCCCACTATCAAACTCTGTGGTAATGAACATACCAAACCCCTCCCTAATTTCCTCCCTAGCCCTGTTTTTGCCAGCTATAGCTGCTTGGACATCTGTTTTAACTGAGATATATATTTAGGACTCTGAGCAGAAATAGGAAATGCTGCTCATGCCCAACATGGGTGGATTCATGTTGCAGTGAGCACCTTAAATTTCTCATTTCATGGCTCTTGAGCATCTAGATTTGCAATTCAAAATCACTGACATATTTTGGTTTGTTTTCCTTTTTCGGAGTTAATCTGGCAGTAAGAGAAAACAGGGCAGCCTGACGCACCCAGCATGCCCAAAGCAACCCGAATGGGCTCTGCCACACTCCTATCCCTGCCCCGCGCTCCCTGTCCTGCCCAGTCTGAACCCTGGGTTTGTGGGTGCTGAGAACAGCCTGCAGGCACCCAGCTTTCTGCTCCCTTGCCTCAATTCCAGCAGCGCTTACCCCTGTCAGTGACGGGTGCTGCTGGAAAAGATGCCCAACATTAGCTCTTGCATTTTTCAGTCACTCCCACTTAGCATATTCCTTGTTGTGCACAGTTAGGAGACATAGGTAAGCTTTTTAATAACCTCCATGCAGTCCACAGGGGAGAAAACCAGACACCACTGATATCGGGGAAGGAGGAGAGGGAAGAGAACCTATGCTACTGATAGCCAGGAGACCAGAACAGGACCAAGACAGCCTTGCGCTGCCTTGACCCTATTCAAGAAGATTTTTCAGCTGCCTGTGACTTGTGCTTCAGCTTCTGAGCGTGGAAAACCGAGGGAACCCAGTCCATGGGCTACATCTTGGAAACAGGAGACACAGCAATAGCCATTTCTCCATACGCAAATGTATTAACATTTACAGCATGCAAATCATACCCAGAGATGTAATCTCCACCTTTCACATTTCTTCTGCTTTTCTGTCCTTGTCTCTTTGCACTTGCTCCCAAATGAGGGAGTAAAAACTGTAAAGAATGACTGAAGCCATCAAAGAACACAGAATTAACACAAAAAGCAGGCTTGTTATGCAAAGTGACCACCCAGTAATTAGTCACAAAGATATGCAGGTTTCCACTGCAGGGGCAGAAATAAGGAGGAGGCGTCAATAATGAAACGGGAGCAGTAGGTATTCATTCACCTTGAAGGCTTCCCCATGCATGAACTCTTACACACCGAGAGCAAACACAACTCCACTGTTCCTATGGGAAACCCTCACCCTCAGGCTAACCCTAAAGCAAGCATTAACCTACTTATTGTGCCCCTGGGCAGTGTGCAGGGTGAGGAAGCTGAGTATCTGGGGAGCAAGGTGAGCAGATCTCAGCGTTTAAGTACAATATCCTGTGATCACCTGAGAGGGACAGCAGGAATTTCCCATCATTTTGGTTGAGTTGGGGGAGAAGCAGGATACACTTCTGTCCTTGTTTTTCAGCCATCTCCTCACATGATTAGACACGGCGTAAATTGATTAAAACAGAAGTGTCATTGTTTTAGAAGACCAATTCCTATGGCAGTTTCAAAACCTTCAGCCAGCTTCTTCCTTCTACCACTAAAGGTCTAAACAGCTCAGACTGAATTACCTGTATCAAATCTGTTGTTCCACCCCTCTCATGGGATGAGGTAAAGGACAGGGTCATGACCTCCTGCCCTGCTCACAAAGCACCCTCAAATTTCAGCTGCTCTCAAAAGAGCAAAACATCACCTGCCAATGTGGGAAAACCTCCAAGATCTCCCTTCTCACAAACCCAGGCCCACTCAGGCTTTGCTGGTCAAGCAGCATTGGTCCCTTCAGTACATTTATCCTCCATCTCTTGTTTTTCTTGCTTACCACCAAGCTCAAAAAAACTGCCATTGATCCGATTGTCAACCTGAATCTTCAGGAGCTAACATCAGTATTTTTGCATTCAGACATACAACCACAGAAGCAGGAGGTACTGCTGCAATTTTTAGCCCCTATCATCATGGTACCAACTTTGAAACACATACATAGAAGCTTGAACAGAAAGTCTTAGTCCCCTTTGGTCTGGGGATAGCACTGTGACAAGAGTCACAGGCAAAGACTGAGAAAACAGAACCCCTGACTGACAAAAGAAAGTAGGTACCACTAATATAAGAGGCTGGGACAGACAAAACACAAGAAAGAGTAACAGAGGGTACCTGGGTCTGGGTGAGCAGGAGCCACAGACAATAGCCTGAGCAGGCAAACAGGGTGGGAAGAGGGGTGAGTAAAAAGGAGAGCAGCAGCTGAGGGCAAGTCACAGAATTACAGCAGGGATGGGTTATAAGGTATGTCTGGCCTTTGCTGGAGAGCTTTCACCTGTGCCTGTGACATCTGCAGCTGGCAATGTTTATGCACTTTACACCTCACAATATATGTTTAGAAAAGGAACACATGGTTCTAAGGAAGAGAAACCGTAAATCACTCCAGCTAAGAGTCTAATCCTACAAAATCCACTCCTTCAGTTACTGAAGCAAAGTGTAACTATCTGGCTGAATTTCATTGTGCTAGCATATTTAACCATTTCATTGCCAACCTGTTACATTTACAAATACAGATCAGTTTCAGCGACCACTGTAGAGGATGAGAAGCCATGAACAGGTCTTTGTGTTGTTTAGGACCTTACCATCAGGCTGATTTTCATCTGGTACTTCAGCATCCCGTCTTGTTTTTCTGAAGATGCCATTCTCACAGAACTGCTTTGTTTCCCGAGTCTGCAGCACATAGACACTGTATGTCTGTAGCATCTTTGAAATTTTTGGATCATGCTATACAGAATCATGCTGTACAGTGGAATCTTTGGTTCCATCGAACCTAGGTCCAGTGGTCTGACTGCCATCCTAGTTTTATCTAGACCAGGAACAAAGGAACTGCACATTACAGCCTATCTGTCTGACAGTTTTTCATTGTATATATTTTCTCTATCCTACAAGTGATCAGTTTGCTTCCTTTTCAAGCCTGCAGTCAGCTTTAATCTACTTAGCTGGGATTAATGAGAGATTTGTTAAAGACTTAAAGATTTTACACAATTTGCTTACAACTATTGTTATCTACAACCATCAGGTAATAAGCCCCATGCAGACAAGCTGTTCTTAATGTCAAGCACATTCATCAGGTCTGCCAAGGCTGGTAGTGATGCTGCCAGCTGATGCCTGTTCCTGACAGACTGGTGCCTTCATGAACCTATTCAGAATACAGCACTTCAACCTCTGCCTGCAACTTGCCTTTCTTGTGTAAAACAGAGAAAGAGTAGGACAAAGCTGGCAGCTCAGAATGCAGGTTTCTGCATTGGCATCAGCAGCTTACACAGTTATGGAGCTGGCAGGAGTGGAAAATCAGGAGTGTCCATCCAACCCAAGCTAGTATTAACTGCCTTACCCAGGAGAGGTGAGGTTGGAACTGGAGATCCTAGTGGTTACCTATTACTGAATCCCATTGCTTAAACCAGCACTAGTACTTGAGGAATGGAAGGTGGCAGAAATGACATGATTCTTTAGAACAAGGACTCCACGTTGGGAGTGTGTTAGTAGACACGACTGTTCTGTTGAGGACTCACAAATCTGCTGGATTAGTGTTTCAGGTGGCTTACCTCCACTGAGATACAGAAAGCAAGGGCTGCAGGCAGAGGCTACAGGAAATCTCAAGGATGGAGCTGCAGGGAATTCTTCCAACACAGCAGGTGGGTAGCACAGGAGGACACTGGAAGAAAGGAACAAGGGTCTCTCAGGTGCATTCTGTTCAGGAGGTAAAACCCATGACATCAATAGAAACAGAGATGATAAACAAGTAATACTGTGTGAGGGATTCCCCATGCTACTGCCCCTTGTTACTTGACCTACAAAGACCAGAACCTTGTCTGGCAGATATGGAAGTTTCAGTGCGTGTCCTGGATGAGCTTTCATTCTCCCATCTCAAAGAAGTGGTTTCATACCTAAATACAAAGGTCAGGACGCTGACCAGTCCTCACTGCAGCATCACAACTACAAGAGAATGTTCATGAGTTCTGGTAGTTTTCTAAAAATGCCAAAAAGCAGCACATATATAGAAAGCCCTGCCCATGGGAAGGAAGGGGGCCTCCAGCAGATAGCACTCTCTGGGGACATCGGGGCAGAGGAGGGTGGCGTGGCAAGGCTCCCAGGGAGCCCAGTGCCTCAGAGAGAGATGAAAGGTAGCAGGGAAATCTGCACAGTGCACTGCACTCTGAGGAGAGCTCTGCTGCTGCTTCTGTCCCCACATTTTTTGGTATTCTCCTTGTGCCACAATAGGTTTGAAGCAGTGGCAGGGAGAGGGCAAAAAGACCAGCACCCTGTGGAGACCAGAGCATGGAGGGGCGAGCTCCAGCCAGCCATGTGTTCTCCCCAAACAGAGATGGAATTTCCTCCGATGCACGCAAACGGCTCCACAGCCAGAGGTCCTCCTCCCAACCTATCATCCCAGGCCTTGGTGAGGGCCAGCCCTGAAAGACCACCTGTCACCAGCACTGCCTGGAGAACCAGCTCCAGTCCTGATGCAGAATTCACTGATGCTACACCGAACACCTGAACAAGAAAACAGCTGTTGTCCTCTCCTTTCCAGCAAAGCAGGGTGGTTTGCCTCGAGATTCAAAGCGGCCCTGACTTCTGACATTGCAGGGCCACTGGTCCCCGAGGTGCGGGACGTTCTCTGGGGCTCCATACGACTCTGTCCCATGTCCCTCTGCCCTCCCTGCTGCCACAGCTCCGCCACTCCCCACAAAGCACCCTGCCTCCTGCCGCCCTCAGTGGACGTTCGTTATCCCCAGCGGCCCAGATCCTGCACAGGCTCAGACTTGGCTGTTTCTCTGCTAAGTGCAGCAGTGAGGAGCAGCACGGGGACAGGCACCCCTCAGTACCCCCCAGTGCAGGAGGGAGGCTCCAAAGCTGAGCAGTCATAAGCAAAAGATGCTTTGGAGTCTGGATGTGCTGCTGCCTCTCACTTGCTCTCAAGACAGAAGACGTGCCAGTTTTGCCTTCCTTGTGCCTAATGCAGAAGGTCCTTCTATATTCCTATGCCAAGAAAACTCAGTCACAGGTAAAAGCACAGTTCATTAATTAGCTGCTTCATACTGGAGACTTTCAGTACAACATACACTGTCAGAGTCAAGACCCGCATCTACTAAATAAAACATACAAAGACTCACATTATTTCGAAACTGATTGCAGGTGAGACATTTGTCAGTTTAGATGGTAACTAACACCAAAAAACTTGTTGGCAACCAGAGAGATAAACACATAATATTTCTTACAATTGAAATGCAGATTTTCAAGAAAAGCAAATCACACTTTCTTGCCCCAAAGCCCTTTCAGGCACCTCCCAGAGCTGAGGAGGGCTGAGGCTGAGCTGCCCCAACCCCTGGGCTCACCCACCCTGCTGGTCCTCACTGGATCCTGTCCAGAGTGGGCAGGCTGTGATCCACACACCGGAGCCACGCCGCAGCTCTCCATGTGCCGGTGCCAGTTATTATTTACCCTCTCCCTGTGCAGACAGCTCAAAGCAGCAGTGTCCCCATGTGAAATAGCCTACCTGCAGTCTCCCGATGCTCCCAGGGTCTCCAAACATGCTGAGAAGAGGGAAAAGAAAAAAAAAGAAGAGTCGACACCTGTCCTGAATTTCCAGATATTCCAGAGACCTTTTCAGTGCTGAAGCTGAACACTGCTGGCTCTGGGCAGGAAACCCAAGGTCTCTCTCCACTGGCAGTGCCACCTCTGCATTGACCTTGCAGCTCTTCTGAAGGTCAGGCACGGGTCTCTGACTCAGAGCACAAGTTAGATGTAGCGCATTGCAAATAAGCGGTAATCCCACCATGCCTGTCGGAAGCAAGGGTCTTAACGCATCTCCCTGAATGCACACCGTGCCCACGGAGCTCACTTGCCTGAAAGGCAGGGTCTCTCCTGCTGGTAAAAGCCCCAGAGACATCCAGAGCGAGACCCAGGCTGAGCCAGCCTGCGCGGGACTGCCCGGCCGTCACAGTCCCAGCTCCCCTGCACCAGCCAAACGCCTCCTGGAGAAGTTCGAAGGGAGCAGGTGGGGACTTGGAAGAGGGAGAAATGGAAAATAAACCAAGGGGGACAGGGTGGAAAGGGGGGCTTGTTTCTCATTAATGAGCATTTGAGCTGCTGATCTCAAGGAAGACTTTGAAAAGAAAGCGTAGAGTCCTCCTGGCAGGGCAGCCAGCCCAGCTGCCCTCCCCGCGTCTCACTTTTTATAAATTCTGGGAAACACTTTTAGACAGACACTGGCACTCATAAATTATACAACTCATTTGCATATTCCAGTCATGAGACATTATGCAAATGTGACCTGATTTGCATAATGGATTCCTCTCATCGCTTCACTTGCTTCATGCTTTTAAAAAACAAAATGAAATAAAATGAAAGCACGAGAAGGTGAAAGCAGCAAGTTCCCCAGCATTGCCGCATCTCTTCCCAGCCGCACCGCCACTCGCCCTCGCTCGCGGCAGACATTGGGGCGAGGGAGAGCAAAAGCAAAAAAACAAAGCACTCACATGGTTTATTTCTCTCGTAATTACAACAAACTATCTTTCTCCCAGTTGAGATGCTTCACCCCAAGCGACGTATCTGAGCCAATTAAGGAAACGAAAAATAGCCCTGGACGAGCCTCTAACAGACAGCGGTCGTGCGACGCCCCAGCTCAGCAGTTGCAGGGTGCTCGGGGTGGGGAGCCGTGCGGTGCGAGACCCCGCAGAGGCTGGCCATTGATGTGCTGCGATAAGCCTTTGGGCGGGACGGCTTCCCTGCTTAAACTTCGAGAGAGCTCGCCTTTCTGAAAGGAGGGTGGGTGGGAGAGGCGAGGGGAGGGGTTGCTTTGATTGTTTATTGCAAAATATAGCGGTGACATGTTGGGAGGACGAGGCGGGAGCGCGTCAGCTGCCCTCAGCCGCACTCCAACAGGCGGACGACCGTCCGTCCATCTCTCCGCAGTCGCTGGTTTTGCTGCGGGCTCTTCCCTGCCCCCCTGCACCAGCGTGAGCGGCAGAACCGTGCCAAGCGGCTGGCGTCCGTACCCTGTGGGAAAAGTTAACTGTAATTCTTCAGCTTTTAAAATCAATTAACCCGTGTGTTAATTAACGTCAAGTCGACGGGAGGAGGAGGAGGAGGGGAGAGCGTGAGGGAGGAGGGAGGAAAAGAGCTGCAAGGGCGGATGGCAGCGGAGTTGGCACAGTGCCATCCATTCAGTGGCAACGCCACAGCTCCCTGCGATCGCGGCAGCGGGTATATGTTACGGGGGCCCTGTGCGCGGGCCAGACAGTGCGGTAAAGCCAAGGGAGATTATCCAGACCCCCAGGAGCAAACGGCAGGCAGCGACCGGAGGCGCGAGTGCCAGGATTACAGACCACTTCAAGCCCTTCCTCGGACGCACGCCACCGTGGGGATGGGGCTCCCCTGCCAGCACCGCACAACTTGGACTTTCAGCACTTTTTCCCCCCTTTAAACGTCATTCTGCCGCAGTGGAGCCAGCACAACGGATGCTTTCACACCCTCTGAGACAAAGGCCGTCGCATCCGCCATGACACCGCTCCGTTCCAAGCCGAGGCCGGCATCTTGGAGTCTTTAAAAATAAAAGGAAAAAGGGAAATGCGAACAATAAAAACAGCAACAGAAAAAAACCTCAACAACAAACCCCTTGTGCCCGTTCTCCATGCCAGGGGCAACATGGGCATCTGTCGCAGCAGAAGGCGTTCGTGTTGGGCTTTCTTTTTTTTTTTTTTTTCTCTTTTTTTTTTAACCGCAAGCTGTTGGCGTGTTTGCCATTCAGGTTCATTTACAATTAACTCCTAAAAAAAAAAAAATCCCAACCACACCCAGCCCAGTCAACAACAAACAAAAGGGAATAGCCGACATGGAGAGAGAAATGCCATAAGAAGCTGCAAGAATGCAAGCTCCAGATGATGCCATTTGCCATTCGGACAACCTCAGGGAAAGATGCCAATTCTACAGCTCAGGAGAGACTCCGAGAAGGGAGCATGAAGGTCTCCGAATAGCACGCCGAAGGAAGGAAGGAAGGAATACCGCTCTTATAGGGCAGGATCACAGCTGCATACAGCCTCTGCTGGGAGGAGAGGGAATGTTTATCGGTGTAGCGAGAGATGCCTGTGTATGCACATCCGCACACAGAAGAGTGTGCGTATGGACACACATACACACATGCACACAATGCCTCAGATAATTGCAGATTAGGTGCGTGAGTGTGAGGTTGTGTATGACGGAGATGCGTGTATACCTCTGTGTATACACACATACGTCCGTGTGTGGAGATATATTTGTGTGCACGCGTGTAATACACACACACACACATGCAGGAAGACGTATGTTTGTGTGCTTGGGTGAGAGAGAAAGACAGAGAGTGAGAAAGACACAGACACACACACACACACTCACCCAACGTCAGTATACATCCCAGTTTTTGACCTAGGTATACACTGAAGACAAAATAAAAATCATACTCCAGCAGCAAGCAGGCAGTCAGAGATTTATCTACATTCACTGCTATCACCAGGGAGATGAATGGGGCCGATCTGAAGCCCTTTACAAGATCCACTATGGGAGTGAAGGAGGAGGAGGGATGCCACACAGACATGCACAAACTTGAAGACAGAGAGATTTGGAAGGTGCTACTTGTGAAACCCAGGTGGCACTCCGGAGGGGTGAGCGAGGGAAAGAGCCGCAGAGGCGCTCTTGCAAGGTCCGGAGGGCTTGGGGCTTTTGGAAGAGGGCGTCAAGGGACAGCTGGCTACTTACGTTGTCTGCGCTGCTGAGGATCCTGCAAGGTGTTCTGTTGGCACCGGGCGCTGAGCCAGGGAAGGGCACTGGAAACAAAAGGGAGAGACAAAAAATAAAGTCATACAACGGGAATATTAATTGCCTCTCTTGCGGATTTTACAAAACACACAAAATGTTTTCTTTTTGCCTTTTTTTTTTTTTTTGTGGATTGGCGCGCTTCCCTTCTGCATGGAAAATACTAGCATGGGATTTACAGCCCAGCTACAGGGCTCGGGATTAACAGCGCTGGCATCTTTTGGGCATATTTTTTCTTTTAATGAATGAGCTTTCGCTGTTAATGAGGAATAATCGTTTGGCTAATGAGCTTTGAAACATTAAGAGAAAAGAGGGTATTTTTCCCGTTAATCGCCCTGGTGCGACCGCATGGATGGATTACAAAAGACAGCAGTAGAAACGCAGTACAAAGGGGGGGAAATGTCTCCTGGAGTGGGATAAATGCAGAGATGGGTGATGCGTCCCTGCATCTCTCCTTCCTTCTCTCTCTCTCTCTCTCTCTCTCTCGCACTCTCTCTCTCTCTGCCAACTGCTATGGGTTTCCATAACTCTGCAATCAAAGTGGATGCTCAGGGAAGATTATTATAGTCAAACAGTGAAGTGTCGGCTGTTAATGTCTCCAGTGTTTAATCATCATACAGTAGAATGGTTTTATGCATATTTCATTTGCATATCATTAAACCGCGCTAGCGCGGGACATTCAGAGCTGGAGAGGTACAAAGTTGGGGGGAGAGAGAGGGAGAGCAAGAAAGAGGCAGAGGGAGGAAGGTCCCTATGATGCCTATCTTCAAAAGCCAGGGACTTGTTCCATGATCTGTCTTCTACTTTTACTAAAATCATGATGACTTGGAAACCTTTGAAGTTGGATATAACCTTGGATTCTTCTAATTCCAGCAGAGTGATGTATTAGAAAGGGGGAAATGATGCTGCGCTAGACATTTAAAGGAATATAAGCTCCAGTGGAATGGAAATAGGAGCTCTTTGGGGAACGAACTGGCAGAGCCAGCCACAGCTTCGACAACCACCACACTTCTGGGTTAATACTAGTAAAGGATACCAGAGTAATACAAAAGAAATGAAGACAACATATACATTAAGATGGGGATTATATTTCTCTACTCTTTCTCTATTCTTTTCTTTTCCTTTTTAATGGTACAAAGAAGGATGGAACCAGCGGTAATTTCCACACTAATTAGCGAACAGTTGCCTCTTTTTGTGTTTGTTTTTCTTCTCTTTTTATTTTGGAGAGGGGTGTTGTCACTGCTGAAGTGATTAATCAATTATTTGGTAGCTCAGATCCTTCTCCACTGGCTCTGATCAGGAAGAGAAGGTGGTGGTTGCGGGGGGAGGAACACTGGGCTCTTTGTAGATCTTATACATGCACAACATATTAATTGGGGTCTTTATAAAGCTCCCTCAATAGACTGTTTCTTTCCTGGAAGAACAGCAGCTGGTTAGCCACCGTTGGCGACTCTTCAAATATCACTTTCGCTGGGGGCTGTTCTGTCGCTATTTGTTGTTGTGCTTTATTTCCTTTCTCCACGGAGGGGGCTACGTATGCGATGCTATCACTGCCCACCGCTTTCGAATGGCAGACAGACAGACATTATTGGTATCAAGACGATCTCTTGAGCTGACCGCGGAACTTTGCTTCAAAATGAAATGCTGTTTTATATTTAAATTCTCCTCCTTTCCCTCCCCCACTTTCCTTCTCCTCCAAGTCTTTGTCTTGGTTATGAATATTCAGATGAGCTGTGATGTGATTACACTGTACAATTACTCGTGTCCATGGTGGTGGCAAAGGCACTGAGGAAAGACAGAGCCAGATGAGCTTGGAGCTCATTTGGGGTTTGTTTTCCTTATTTTCCCCCCCATCTCTGTAGCGCTGCGGCACATGCAGATGTCGCTGTTGTTCTTTATAAAGCCCTAATGATATGCAAAAGCATAACGACCCCATTTGGGTGCACAGCATCAACGAAATATTACTGGGAGGGGGGGGAATCCTGACTGAAGGAATGTCCACATAAATTATTTTTATGTAAATGAGTTGAAGAGGTGGCGGTGAGGCAGAGGAAGTCACATGAATACATTCATAACGTTAATACGCAGAAAGGTTATCGCCAAGGAGAAGAGGGTTTTTTTGCACTGTGCTTGGGACAAACAGGCTCATTAGGAAATAGCACAGCCCACTGCGTGATTTACTTATTTATCATTACTCATACTTAAGCCAGGGCACCAGGCACGCTTGCTGCCTGGAGCCTTGGAGTGCTGGGAGCTGGATGCCTGGATGATTCCTGGTTTTCATTCAGAAATCTCAGTGAAGTGTGTGGTGGGAGGGGGACAGAAGAGGAACAGGAGGGAGAATGTGTTAAGTGCCACAGCTGGGTGGCAAAGGAAGGGTCCAATGACAGCCTCGAAGGTGGAGTGACCACACAGCAGTGCACTGGTGCTCAGACGCTGGCTGATGCCAAGCATGCATGCATTTCCCAAGGGATAGAGCTCTGATACAGTGTTGAGCGAGTCCCTGCCTTGCTGGCTCTGCGTCCCCACCACAGGACAGTGGGAAACGGGGCTCAGCTGTAGCTGGGCCTGGGGCAGAGCAGCTCCTGGCTGCTTATGTGATCAGAGAGGCTGCCGCAAGGCAGAGAGACAGCAGCTGGCCAGATCCGCCTTCACCTATTTTTCTCAGAGCACTCAATGTTAGCACTTGGTATTACAAGTACAAAAATATGTGCATGAGGAAACAGGACTTCTAGGCTGCTCTGTTTTGCTAAGAATGCTCTTTGGGCCAGAGGTTTGTACCTGTATACATCAGCAAGAGGTGGACAAAGTAAGATACAGTGGACCAGTAGCAAATAGCAACACCTTCAGCTGTGTTTAGCATGAGCTTTTGGAAGGTCTGTGCCTTGTGTGCTTGCTGCGCACTGATCCTGAACGGTTCTGCCTTCGCAGCCTCCTCAGCCTCTACCACATCCTTGGCTATGGGTGAGGCTCCAGCTGCAGCCAGACCTGATGTCCCAGGAGGGCACATTGCTCTCCTCTCTAACAAAAAAAGGGAGCAGGCAGGACAGGGAGGAAAGGCTATTGCAGATAGGACCTGTTGCGGGAGGAGCTCTTCTCCCATTCTGTGGGCATGCACAGACTTTACGTGCAGATCTAGAAACCCTACTGAGCAGATCCTCAGCTGTTAATTTTAGAGCCACCCCTCTTTATGTCATTTGTCACAGACATGGAGGTGGCACAAGAACCTGCCCAAAGGAGGCTCAGGACCTTTAAGGAGACTGTTACTAGGTCGCCTTAGGCAGGTCCCATCACAAAGCGGAGCACTGAGATGCCCAAACATGAGGAATACACTGTAGTCTGTCTCTATCTCAGGACCAATAAGCAGAGGATACAGCGACCCATAGCAAAGAGGGAAACTGCTGCCTAATACTGCTTAAAGACTCCTACCCACAGGCCCATCGAGCTGTCATCTGCCTCCAGTTCCTTCTTGCTCCTTAACAGACACATCCCTGTCATGCACACGCATGCAACCTTCTGCAAAGGCACAGAGGAGACTGAGCAGAAGGCAACAGACTGCCAGTGCTGACCAAAAATAGGGCACTAGTACTGCCTCTGGGCAATAATCCGAAATCTAGGCGCTCTCTGCTTGCAGTTTCAACAGCGTGCAAAAATTCAGGTCACAAGGGCTAAACCAGTCTTCAACCTAGCTGAGAAGTTAGATGGGAATATCCTGTCTCTGACCACACAGCTCTCTTAAAGGCATGGCTAAGACATATTGTCATCCCGATGGAAAGGAACTTGTCTGCTAACATCAACCTAGACCCAAGTGAGCAGCCCAAAGGTGGTCTGTTGTAAGGAATTAAGGAACCACGATGAGCTGGAGTGATCTGAACAGACTGTCCACCCTAACCGATTGCTTCTTAAACTCAGAACAGGGGCATTGCTGGCCTAGACTTTGCAGAACAGCAACCCAGAAGGTGCTGCCCAACCCTGCAGAGTCTTTCTGGTCTCCAGCCTTAGAGCAGCTCAATGCAGAGGCTGTCTGTCAATGACGAGATGGAGCCTGGGAATATAGAATAACCAGAACAAACAAAAAGCAGCTCCACAGAAAGGCCATGCACGTGCCATGTCCTGTCATTGTTCTAGGCACTGAATCTCTCCCTCAACCTGGTTTTGCCCTGGCAGTGCAGCAGGGCAAACCCTTTGCATGCTGTGAGCCTTCCTCATTAGGGAAGGGAAAGCACTAAGAGAGTCGACAAACCTAAAGACAAACCTGCCCTAAGGTGGAGGGTAAGATAAGACAGACTATGAGGCACAGAGTCAGTGCTGCAGGCTGACAGTTCCTTTCCTGATGGACAATCCTAACTGCAGAGCATGGCAGGGCAGATTCCCCTCTGTCTGTGTGTCTCAGTGCAACCAAGGCAGCCTCTCTACCCCAGTCAGAGCTTGTTGCCAAAACCTAGAAGGATTTTCTGACCAAGATGTGAAGCAGTCTGCAAACCAGATCAATGGCTCTAGCAGTAGCCTCACCTGGCTGATACTTTTCCTGCTGTTCTCAAGGCTCCTACCCCTGTCACATGCAGGAGAGCATCCAACAACACTACAAGGGGAGGGTCAAAGGACAGAGAGGGCTAGGAAGAGGCAGAAGAGTTCTCTCAGCCTGCTGCCTGCTCCTGGGTAACACAAATTCCCAGGGAAGACGGAATCAAGCAAAAGCCTAGTCAGAGTTCACTGTTCTTAGAAGAGCTCCTGAAGATGAGCAGGAAGGAGGCTGCTGTCGGGAAAATGAGCATGGAGTGTGCCACATACGTGACAGGTCCATGGGTCAGGCAGAGAAGGTGGTGATGCAGCATGCAGAGAGAGGTAATGATGCTCACTCTACGATGCCCATACTGAAAGCTGGGCACCCTGCTCTGGGCAGTACTGAATGTGCTCTCACATGGCTTCTGCAAAGGTGCTCTGGCCTGTGCATGCTACTTCCAGTTTTCGGCAAGCGCAGGTGTGAAATATTACCTCCAGTACCCCAAAAATTTTCTGATTAAAAGTCTGTGACCATTTGGAAGTGAATCTCCCTATGGAGGCTTTAGGAAGGTGCAGCTCTTATAACACTACAGGAATCACTGCTCTGCTTGTCAATTTACCAAATATCCTGAAGAAATTGCTATTTAGAATAAGGAAATTCAAGCATTTATAGAATCTATTGCTATTCAAAAAAACCAAAAGAATTGTTTTGCAAATAGTAGCACTGCTGAAGAGGAGAAGGAAGTACATCAGTCATTTGATATTACATATAAGCAGTTTATTAAAGAATTAAATATTTATAGACTATAAAGCAAGCAGGGCGATGAGTTGCAAACAGCTTGCTGAGAAGTATGTTATAAACAATGAGTCTGTCAGTGACTAATAAAGAACGGAGAACACAAATGTTTTATAAAATCACCAAGCCAGCTATGAATCCCCAAAGCTGAGATGCTGCAGGACCTACCAAGGTTCCTGCTGCAATGTAAGCCTGGAGCCAATATGGGAGGGACAATATCTGATGAGATATGTGGAGTGCAGACACATGCTGAGCACTCGTGGGAACGCACATGATTCAATGCCTCAGAGAGATTTAATTTTTCACATTATTTTAAACAGAGATCTATTAATAGGAAGTTCAGGAATTTTCAAAGAGTTCAAGGCACTTCCCTCTCCAGTATTTCACTCTGTCTACTCTTAGTTTTCAAACAAAATTATAGTTTGTGATTCAGACTGAAATCTCCCTCTCTGCAAAGCCCTTTCCTTCCCTCCCCAGACAAAAAGCCATATATATACCCCAGGCACCAGCTTCCCTGCTCTGAAAAATCCTCTGGATCGACTCGAGTGCTCCAGCCTGAGTCAACTGTGGAGAAAAGCAGTTCTCTCCATCACAGATCTAGAACATTTACAAAGGGCAACTGTGATTGTCAACAGCTGTATAAGAGGCACTGGGGCAAACTGTGATTGACAATCAAAGTGTGCACATTTTTTCCTACGTGAAAAGGACAGGTCTCATTTTTCAAGAGAATACAGACATCAGCCACAGTAATTTTGGGGGGCACTGCTGTTTTATTACTAGTGGAGATGAAAGTCTCTCCAGATTATTTTCTATTTCTGTGAAGCCACCCCAAGGCCTAGAAATTATTTCTAATGCAGGGTGAGCTGTCACCTTCGTTCATGTCGAAGATGATGTCTACAGCTGTTCCCACAATTTGGAGTCTGGTGGGGTGGCTGAAGCTCCCAGGTGGACCAGGCACTCATGACCCTTTAGATTTCACTCTCTTCACAAGACAGAAGGACTTAGACCCACCTGAAAAATGTGAGTCACCACAAAAGTCACTCCTCAGACAGTCACTGCAGCGACTATCAGCCTCCCAAGGCAGCAAGCCAAAGTGGTGTCTGCTGAGAAAAGGAAGGGAGGATCTGCACAGAGATGGGAGCAAGCATAGCTGCTGCCTCCCTCCTCTCCTCAATTAAGTCCCTATGAAGGGCTGTCTTTAATTAACACAGGAATAAGCAGCCTAAGAGCTAACTGAGGTTTGTGAAGACAGATTCCATTTAGGATGTAGAGAGAAACCTCATTTTGCCAGCTGTTCATTCTGCACTTCGACAAGGTGGTAGATTTTAATCCTCTGAAATGTAATTAAGACAGATACTTCTTTACTGTTAAAATGCAGTAATTATTCAAGCTTATTTGCCAGGGAAGCTATATCAGACTAAATTTTGGTTTAAATAGCAACCTTTGTTGCCTTGTGTGGAAATGATTACAGTGCAATTGGGATCTCACTAGACGTTTAGCCTGGCACAGGAGGTCTATAGAAAAAGCACAGTCCTGTCAATGGCACAAACACCATTAGTTCCAGATGAATTGTTTGCATCATCCCTCTCTTGAGAGCCCAGATCCTATTATCTTCAGGGTTCTCTACAGGAAAGAGTGGTGTCTCCCGGAGAGCACTATAGCCAATCAAATACTGCTCTTCCAGTGTTGGTGGAGTCATTGCTATCTGCACCAGCTTCACCAGTTGCTGAGCACTGTAAGAGTCCTTAAACATGATTCCCAAACCAAGACAAGGTCAGCTGAGCTTCACTGTTCTCTCCTCTTTCCTGCATTCTCCCTTCCTGCAGTCCAGCTCTCGTCTCTCTCCATACCAGCACAACGTGACATTTTTCATCCTCCTAGTAGGTTTCTTTACCACAGTTATTTTATCAAGTATTATTCTATCACTCTGCTTTCCTGCAATCCTAAAGTCATGCAACATGCTGTAACGTACTTATGATAAATTGTAGCAAGGATCTTGCCTCCATTAGATGAGCTGTTTGCTGGACACAAAGCTCTGTTCTTGACCTGTCCTCATCCCTTTTACTGAAGATTTCAGTGCTGTGCTCATGTCCTTCCAGCTCAACCCTGCTGAGCCACCAGGACACATACATAACTTACTGACCTGGGATGTGGCACACTTTTCAAGTCCCTCTTTGGACCTATGCTCCTTCAGTCTGTATCCTCTGTCTCCAGGCACACTCTCCCTGCTCCCTAGGTCTGGATGGAGTAACACCACCCTACTTTCAGAGCAGCATGGTGGGAAGATTACTAGTACTTCTTCTGTATTTGGTTCTCCCAACTACTGAAGCCTCACTGGAACCTGCCTTAATTGCAGTAAAGTTCCATCTCTCATAGCATCCACCTTACCTTCTTTTTCAGGACATGGAGAACATTCCTACTATGTTTGCCCCCTTAGCCTGCAGATCTGATGGTAACACTTCGCATTCTGAATCCCTTTCTGAAGGGTTTGAGAGGGTCCTTACAATTAACCAATGCTATCACAATAAACAAAGCATTATAACCTTGCTAATAGGCGGAGAACACGCTGCCCAGCTCCAGCAAGCAGGCTGGAAGATTTCTGCTTCAGAAGCTCTGCTTGTGCACAGGCATCCAGGAGATCTCCTTCAGGAGTAGACTGTCTTTTCACAAACACTGAGACGAGCTTTGCTTTTGACATTTCAGGACAGATTGCATTCCGACTGAAGGGGCTCCTGCACTGGGAAAAAGGTGTGCAGAGCTCATCACTTCAGGACTTTGCTGCCGTAATTGTGAGGTACATGCCTTGTACCACTAAGTGTCTGGCACAAGGATGGCCATGCCTCCGCGGCAATCACTATCCAGAGCCAGGACCGTGAGGTGCCACGTACATTCATCTGCTTCCTAAATGTATTAGGAGAATTATTATAATGTATTAGAGAAGTCAGGGCAGTTGTGTGAACATTCTGACACTGCAGCATCAGAATTATCAGTACCTATTATTAGCATATTCCTACTTGCTAGCATTACAATCTGAAGGACGGGGGGTAAGGAACTCCAGCTAAGTATAGATTAAATAGCTGCATACTCAAGCAAGCGTAAGCTATACAGGTTGAATAACAAAAGAGGTGATATTTAAAGGTGTGCTTACTGCTACTCCAGTAAACATTTTGCAGATCTCCATATGATGCTCAGCATTAGCAAGGCAGACAATCTGCATCACTCAGGCCAGTAAACCCTACGAGTAAGGCAATGACAACTGCCATATGAACACAGCACCACGCTGAGCGTAGCCTATTTCAATCACCACTGAGTGAACACCGTGTTCCCTCACAGGTATTCAGAAGGTTACATCTAAGTCATTGCACATTTCCCAAGTACATCTTTCCTAGCCACTAATGTACGCAAAGCCTGTTTGTCGTCCACGGTCTGGAGCCAGGACTTCATGAATGGGGACCAAGCTGTGTAGGCTCAGTGAAAGACCAGCTCCTCAAAAGGTTGTGGAAGTGTGGGACAAAACTGCCCTGGGAATATGGTAAGAGGATAGTCAGCTTCTAAAATCTGAAAGTTTTTCATATGTCTTCATGATTAGAAAGGCTATCTAGCCTTCAGCAGCATAAAGTACATTGTCCAAAGGCTCAACATACCAGCTGGATCACATCTCCATGAAAACAAGTACTTTGTTACCTGTATCTTTCATACCTAACTGAGAATATGAACAGATGCAGAACACAACAAATTGTCTCTAGGCACACTGTCTTCCACTGAGCAGCTCTGGATGCACCTTATACAAAGTAGATGCTATGCCATCCTCACAAATTCAGGTTTTAAATACAGCTAATGTACACGTGCTTCATATATTTTGTTATATATGTTCCTTATGTACATTAAGATGGGTTTATTTTACTTTAATGGACTCCTTTAAGGAATATTTGTCATCCCGGAAGCCTGCAAGTGAGGCTACTACTTAACACACTCCTCCTGCCTGCCTGGCCAGATATATGGCCACAGGAGGCTTGCGATGCGCCTGGCACGTGGCCCACAGAACCATTGCCTCCCAACAGAGCACGTGGGAGCGAGCACTCTACTAATGTGATGTATGGCTGTCATGCTGCCCGTTAGCTTTAACACCACAATCCTTGATCACTGAAAATAGAGTCCACCTTGCCATCCTTCCACCCCAAAGCAGTGAATAGTGAGCACCCCGCACCCTTCATCAAATGCCACGCTGTGGTTTTATCATGGATTTAATGTAATATGCCTGGATAACTCCCAAGGAGGAGGAAGGGGATGTCCTGCTGTCTCCCACATGACAACATTACCCCACATCAGTTCTCAGCCTGAGTACCATTCTGATTTGCCTTGTGGTGCAGCTGATGGACATCAGCGCAGGTGGGACAAGAACAAATTTCAAGACTGGAAAGGAAAGGAACTTTCCCTTTTAGCACGGTTGCTTATCTAGGTTTAAGCAGCTCCAGAAACCACACCTTTAGTTTCTGAAGAAGGGATCTACAGCAAAGACCATGACTATTTAAATGTTTACATTGCAAGGACAGAGCTAGCCTGAAAAATGCACAACTAAAAGACAATACTGTCCACGACACCTGATTAGTCCTTGAGTGTCACTGCTGCAGAGGCACATGTGTTTTATGATGCAAGATAGGGTTTGTGGGTCTTTAGTCTCCAAGCTCCCAGAAAACATGTAATACAGAATTATTTAGGGTGGAAGGGACCTCCAGCAGTCATCTAGTTCACTCCACTGCTCAAAGCAGGTCTAATCAGACCAGGTTGCTCAGGAACTTGTCAGTGTATGTTTAAGCTTGTTCCTGAAGATGACAACCAAAATCTACATATGAAACAGTTCACAATATGAAGAGTTACACTTAACAGAATGCACATGTCTGCTAACACTTACAGTCAGATGGACCAGAGAGCTTTCAGAAGAACCCCAGGGGTACGTGGACTCAGGTTCAGGGCTGCTGATCTAACCGAGTTGCTCTTTAAGCCATTAATTCTTAAATACAGAAAAGAGATTATTCCCCTTCCCTTGGCAGCAGGTTCTTCATACTTGAAAGCTGTTGTTATATCAGCCTCCTCTACTACTACCATAAAATTTGCACCTGAGAGCCAACAGGACAAGACAGAAAAGAGCTTGGCATGCTGCCTTTGGTACTTTTGCTGATTCACCTTTTTAGAAGTATCACACGAACAACCGCTCTAGAAGCAATATTGCATTAGCACCAAAAGATTTCCAAGTTGATTCCTAGCCTCCATTTACTTTCATAAATAAATGCAGAGAATCAAGTTGTTATTGTATTATCAAACACGATGAAAGACCAGCCCAAAACAGCACTTCCCATCTAGCAAAGGGCTCCCACAGTTTCATTCATGCCTGTAGAAATAATCTGTTCTGTTTGTACAAGCATGCTCAAACTATTTGCTCTTGAGAGGTGAGATGGATTCCTAAAGAGTCCGACCCTTTGTGATTCATAGTCAACAGACGCTCTTGAACAAGAACAGGTCAGGTGGTAAACCCCTCTATGTTGTCTGCAGCAAAAAAGCGGCATCAAGAGTTTGCCTTGAATTTCTCTGCCAAGTACATGGCTATTTCCAGAAGGATAGCAGCTTGTGACGTTGTGTGCAGGTTTATATGCGAGAATGGAGAAAGCAGACATGAGACCACAGCACAGCTATGTCTGGTCTGGTTTTAACAGTCTGCAATAAAATATTTTCCTCCTGCATCACCTAACTAAACAACTAGCACGCTGCCTTTGAAGACAGACAGTCTTGTATATCTACTAGAGGTCAAAGGCTGCCTATACCTGGAGTGCCTGGTAAGACCAGTGGGCAGTATAAACACCACATTAAATCTGCACACTGCCTTCAGCCTGTCTGCCTTTGGAAAATTCCCTCTGCATGAAGTTCTCCCCATCCACACTGATCATTGTTTTAATTTAAAGGTTTTTTTAAAGGATGTGATTTTAATGAGTGCAAGGCTCAGACCAGAAATACTGTATTTCTTTCTCCTGAATGATGAAGTAGGCACTTGGACTCTCTGCATTGATTTCTAATCTGCCATTTCATACTCTTGACAGTGAGTCCTGAAAACCAGGTTCATTCAGCTGTACCGTGAAGGTTTCTGTAAATAAAAGTAGCTGAGGCTTGTTAGGGCAAAAGGGAGGACCTGAATATCAGAGTCACAACCTTTACTCAGCCTACAGCTCTTCAGCACAGCCAACTGGAGTAATAATAATAAAAATAAATAACAATAAGAACAATGAGAGAAGACATGCATGGACTTTCATAAGAAGGAACCCAAAGTGGAACTCTGATCCCCAGGACGTATACAAGTCCCTGCTTCACAGGAACAGTAGAACAACTGAGGGACAGGAAATTAAAATGGCATGGATCTACCAATCAAAAATGCAAATAGATGGGGACAACCACAAGTAGCCTTATACTCAGATATACTCCTGAGCATATGTGGTTTCTGTCTTATTCGCTGTATGCGCTGGACCCACGGCTGGATGGTAAGCCTGTTCTTGTTTTCTGAGAGACCAGCTTCCAGAAAAACCTCCAATATAGGCACGCTGCGCTCTCCAGCAATGCAGCAATTATAATCCCTTCTATCCAACCTTGGTTCAGGCTTCTGATGAGAAACGCCTATAATTAAAGTGACAAACATCTCCCTTTCCCAGATGCAAAGGAGACCTTTATTATTTGTTTCTATAAGGCAAAGTCTGGGTTTTTTATTTCAGGCACTTTTGGTTCAGAGATCAAGAAACACACACGCCTTTTCTCGAGTAAAGACACTTCAGGGATTTAATTCCTGTGCATCCTGATGAGCCACATCATGTGCACACATTGGCACGCGCCAGCTCTGTGGGGCTGGCTGTCTGCAGAGCCATCAGTGCAGGTGTTCTTACCCAGCGCTCAACCACCCTCACACCACCCACTGCTATCAATTTTGTGGAGCCAGAAATATTCTTTAGATTCATCCACTGCTGTAAAGTCAGAGCCGTAAAGTCAGATCTTTTCCTCCTTTAAATGTGACTAGCTATTTACTCCCTAACAATTCTGCTTCAGAGCTGATTTAGCATTTTTATTGGAATGTGAAAGCTCTTAAAAGAAGAAAAAAATCTAATCAGGCAGAAGAGATAGAAAACTTGCTGAATTTTTTCTCCCCCCTTTGCACCCCTTCAATCCTATCAAAAGCACATCTTCCATTCATTGCTTCCCGATGTCATTATGACAAGCGGCTACAAATCAATAGCAGAAGCAAAGGCAGGCCTAGCCCGCACTCACCAAGTGATAAAGATTCACTCTCAACCCCGATTTGCTAATAGCACATAATAGCAGCCATTGGCGCCCCGCATTAAATCATACATTTCACTCTGCGTTTATTATGGGATTTTTAAAACTCCTCACCAAATTGGATTTTCTCGACGGTCTCTAATTTCCACATTTATCATTTAAAATTAAACTCCTCTGTGGGGAGGGGGTTGGGAAAAGGGGAAGGAAGAGAGAAGCCATGCAATTCTGTATTTTCCTCTTTCTTTTTTATGAAAACCCATAAATAATCCCAGGTATCATTGCCATCAGCCTTGAAGTTTTATATATATAAAAAATACCAGAATTTAGGATAGAATAGCTCTGGGACTCAGCTTACCTTCATGCAGCCCTGCTAAAGAAGAAGAAATTAAAGAGAAAGCCATAAAGAAACAGATTTTAAATAAGAAATCCAATAAACAAAACAGTGAACAAAGCAAGGTGGTATAAAAAGCATTATGGAAAATTACTGTGGACTCCTTGGCTGGAAGAGCTAAGTAGCAAGGAAAAGAGGGGCCAAAAAAATCTTTTTTGGGTCAAAAAAACCCCAACAAAATACCAAATAAAACCTTATCTCCTTTCAGTTCACAGAAAATTCATTTGACAAATAAAGTGAAAACATAACAACAAACTCATCTTTCAATGCTGTTTTTCTTAGAACTAATTTCCTTGTGATTGAGACCAATGAAGAAAGGCAACCCACTCAAAACTATTGTTCTTCGAAATGTATTATTTCATCTCATTCATCGTACAGGTGCCCCCCTGTGTAAGGCTTCTGAGCAGATAATGACGTTTAACAGCACCTGCAGGGGCATGCACGTGTTTTTAAGCCATCCCCACCTGATTACGAACAGACAGAAGCATGGATGGCAAATAAGAGTCCTCAGGAGGAGGCAAAGATGGGTGTAGTCTGTGGCCATGCAGACAGTGCGATCTAAGCGCCCCAGTTACGAGGCCAATTGAAAGTCTCCAACAGACTATTTGGAAATGGTCTCTTGCCCACTGGTAACAATAAATTGGGATCCTTATAGTTCATGTCAGCAAAATGCTATGGTATTTCTTAGAGGAGTCATATCCCAGATGCAGACTGGCCACTGCTTTGATTACTGTGAGCAGACGATTGTGCCAAGTGTTGCATTTTCTTTAGCTTATGCCCCAGCTGAAAGGAACCCCTTGTTCAGACCATTGCCTAGACAGGAGAATAGGAGAGTGATTTGGCAGCTGTACAGAAAGACAATGCAACAGGCTGTTTTTCAGATTAGGAACTTAAGAGACCATCAGTCAACTCATGCATTGGTTCTGAACTATAAAGATGGTTTTCAGCCTCACTTGCAAGTAAGCCCATGTACTGAACTCTAGAAAACATACAATTACATACATCTGTCTACTGTAGAGAAGCCAAGGGAGAACAGTACGAGAGAGACAGAGGACCACTCTGGTCTAGAGGGAGAATGGAAGGGATGCAGATGTGCATGCAACCAGACGGATGGTACCGACTACAGTTGCAGCACAATGGGTGTAAGAAGCACTCATGTTATGAGCACAGACACACCCTTGGAGAACTCCCTGCTCATCTGATCTGGGTGATCAGAGGGCTGTATCAGAAAAGAAGTGACCCTGGAACACTTTCTACCTCCTCTCTAGTCCCCTGCCTGTATGATACACTTGGTCAGAGAACACGGAGGGGCAGTTACTGCTCGTACACCAAGCAGAGATCTGCTCATTTCAGGAGTGACCAGGTCCAGATTCCTCTATCTGTCTTGGCCTTGAACGAAGCGCCCAGATCTTAGGCTGTTCAAAGCACTATACGTTAAGACATGAATTTGAGTCTAATGTGAACAAAGACCAGTGATTTCTGAAACAGAAGGTGATGTGAGCACGGTATGGCGAATTAAGCTTTCACTGCTCGTGATTTCTAACCATGAGATGTGAACTCAATCAGCCCTCTGTCTAACATCCAATTAGTACAACTACCTCAGTTCACAAACTACTAATCAATTTAACCAGGACTCTGCTTAAAAGGACTTGATGTTTTTTGTTCTGGTAAGTTTTGGTTTCACTAAAGAGCCCTTGGAGATAAAATTCCTTATGATGTCTTGCCAGTTTTCCTGCTACTCATCAACTGTATCACAGGCAACTCTCCAACAGCTTCTGGTCTTTCATGCAACTCTATCAATGTCATTCTGAATCCCAGCTGGATGCAGGGGCAGCTTCTGTTTAACTCTTAACATTGCCTTACCTTAAAACTTACGGTAAAATCACAAAATTTTGGAGCCTCTCGTTTGAACTGTTACCCATTACCGTAAGCATCTGCTGTACTAGCAGAGGCTGGCAAATACAAATGCTCCTGAGAACTTGCTATTTCTCACAAGGCAGAAGAATTTCCTAGCATGGTTTTTCCCTCCTTTAAAGTGCTGGTAACTTTCAAGAACTACAGTAGTTACAGGTATTGAACCTGACTATCAGCCACCACTCAATTTAGTGAGTCACAAATTGGATCTTAGGTATCTTTACAGGAAGCAATGTATATTCCTTTATCTACAGCCAGAACATGAATCTGGCCAATGCAAAACTGAATCACCACTCTTTCACTAGAGACATCTGTTTAAAGTTAGAACATCAGTAAGAGTTAATCTAGGAACAGAGTAGAGGGAAAATATTTAATATTTTAGCCTAAGAGCCTTTTATATCTCAGTCAAGGGCAGTAAGGTGCAAAGCCTCACCAAAGACAGACATCTCGCTCACTTTGCAGCAGTTTTAAGGATGTGCTGGGGTCCCATTTCATTTTCTTCCTCCATCTGCTTTTTCTGTGGCCTCGCCAATTCAATTCGAGGCTTTCTGCTACCATTTCTTACTTTTCAAAGTTTCATACCTATGTTCAGGCATCTGAACAATCCCCAGGTGCTGGTCTCTTTGGGAGACAGCTATGAACACATACTCTTCCAATGCCTCCCACATATGGTTGCACTGTTTCTAACTGCTCCAGAATCCGAAACATCCTGTGGGTTATAGATCCACCTAACCACACTTTGCCACTGGTGTTTATCTTTTACATTCTTCCTGACTAGTGTATCAAAATGGGAAGTGTGTGACACGTTACTCTCCAACTGACCTGCATGTTTTTCATACCACACAGTCAAATTCCATGACAACCATCGTCTCCGCCTTCAGTTGCAACCAATGAAAAAACATCCTGAACTCAGAATCGTGAATTACCAGAGTAATTCTGCACCTCTTGATTAGACCGAGCATGGTGATGATGAGGGTGGTGAGACAATGGAACACGTTGTCCAGAGAAGTTGTGGATGCCTTATCCCTGGATGTGTTCAAGGTCAGGTTGATGGGGTTTTGAGCAACTTGATCCAGTGGAAGGTGTCCCTGTCCGTCTCCAAGGAGTTGGAATTGGATGATCTTTAAAGGTCTCTTTCAACCCAAACCATTCTCTGATTCTATGACTTCAGAAAACAGTTGCTTCCATCCTGCCCCAAAACAGATCTACTTCTTGTGGGGGAGAATTGTCCCACAAGGAACAACGAGTTATCTGTGAATGCCTAATTTAAGAAGGTGGTCTTGAAATAGACAGTAAGGTCTACAAGATACCTTGGGATAAGAATTACCCAGAAAAGGTTTATTAAAAGCAATACCACAGAAACACAGTTTCAACATTTCTGATGGTTAGGAAACTGCATCCTGGGTTAGCACTTCCGTAGTAAGAACATGACAATAAGAAGGGGATCTCTTTTCTCTGTTATAAACTTCAAGATTTGGATTTTCATCTCCAGAAAACAACTCTATCTCTGCATATGTAAACAAAAGCATCGATGTGCTCCTTTTTCAGCTTGAAGGGGACTGCTGGTTAACCAGGTCTAAACTCTACCTGACCCAGCTTTGCATAGGTCTCCACAGTGCCTGCTGGAGTAAGCTTTGATCGCTAAGACCTTTTCTCTGCAGGAATTACTTTCCCCAAGAAACTTCCCCAACTACAGTCTGTACAACACGTTATTTTAAACTCATTTGTTCAGACACTTCACATTTAGAAACGATGATGTGTACTATGGTGTTTCATGCATTCTTTGGGATAATAAAACATAAGAGATCAAGCTTTTAAATGATCAAATACACAAGAAAACCCAGACCCCCAAAACTCAAAGGTTATGGTATTAATTGCTACTGCAGAAAATCCTGCATTATCAAACCAGTCACAGCTACCATGGGACAGCAAAAGATCTATGTCCAAGCCCTGTACTGCCATGTTTGTACATCCCAGATGAGCACTCTGAACATCAGTCTGCACAAGGATGCCTTGCACTCTTTCCTGTTGGCGTTAAGGCACTTCATAAAAGAAACTGAATAATCACTGGGCTGATGTTATAGCCCAAGGGTCAAAGTAGTACCTGGAACATAAAGCAGTCAAGTTCAAGCCATTACTCCAATAAGCACTGAATGACTTACAGAGATGACATGGCTGCAACTGAGCAGACTGCAAGAGGTTTGATCCAGGAAAGCCAGTACGTGGCACTTGTTTAGGACATGCAAGGCAGTGACACCAGCTCTGAGTGTGAATCGGGCAGACGTGGGGTGCTGGCATCCCACAGGGAAGGCAAGATAAGACAACACATCTCTAATCTTTGCATAATGTTTCAGTTTCTACCAGCTGCTGCCTCTTTATCCACCCCCCACTTTCCAAAAGAAACGCAACCCTTCTGCTTCTCAGATTTACGTTTGGGCACCTCATAAGGCTCCTTCAAAGCCCATACGGGCTGTGGTTCACAGGTACAATCACCCTGCAGCCCAATACGAGCAGAGCTTTGGTTTAAACTGTGGGTGCTGAAAGCATACAAGAGATGCCAGACTGATGTGTAGAGACACAGATGGATTTGTAGGTTTACAACAGGAAAAAAAAAATAATCCCACAACTAAAAATATTAGAATCTTAATGACTGCAAGTCCAAAAGGCAAACAGCCTTTTAAAAATCCTCATGATTTAAAAGAACTTAAGGTCAGCAAAAAAAGCTGCGCAAAGTTTCCTTTTATTCTTACTTTACCACAGCAAGTAAAAGGTTTAGTCAAACCAAATAAAACAGGACTTCCACAAGTTGGCTTCTTTGGCTAGCAGATTGCTCTCCCAGTTCTGGTATCAGCAGCATGAGGCATGGCAGCCACCTCTGCCCGTTCGTCCCCTTTGGGACAGACAGACAAGATCACAGTAAACAGAGCATGTAAAATGTTTTTTCTTTTCCTACCTCTTTTGAGGGCACACTGGAAAAAAAACCTCCCTGCACCGCATTAAGAGACAAATTCTGACACAAGTCCAGCAAAAGCGAAGTGCGCTCCAAGCCCTAATGGACCAGTACAGGATCCATCCCAGGTACGTGAGGCTGGGAGAAGGAGGCTACAGACTAGAAACGTCGTTGCCACACAGCACAGAGCAGCTGGCACCATCATACTCAGTAGCTCCTAATCTCTTCCTATGAATGATCTCCAGTATTGAATTTTAACATATAAATAACAAGCCACACAGAGGCTGCAAGGCTGCTGAGATTGTGCACCCTCCTCCATGGAACTAGGACAGCGAGGCACTTGAGCTAACACACCTTGGCTCTAGCTAAGCCAAGAATTAGACACAGGGCATTTTCAGCATCATGTCCTCAGCGTTATAATTTGTTTCTTTCATTCTGTCAGTGCTCAAACTTGTTGACCTTCCAATCATGCTTGCCCTTTCTGTCCTCATCTTCGCTTTCAGGGAGGATAGCAGTTTTATTACAGGGCAATTGGGAGTGTTCTTAGTATAGTCATTTGTCCAAGGCAGTTACTGCATTACTGTTACTGATCAAATAGTAACAGGGAGCCCAGACTCGAGTTAAGTGGCATTCCTACTTTTGGAATGCTGAAGGCCAAACAGAGGCACATTAGCAGAGCTATGAACAAAAGTCTGCAAATTGAAGGCAACTCTGCGTACCAACTGCCTACAGGTTACGGCTGGGGCAAGCCTCAGTGTTAAATACACTGATACCGAAAGGTAAAAGAAGCCAAAGCAATGTTTATACTTTCTGAGAAAGATGAGAAGACAAACTATGTAAGGAACATGGGTAAAATGTATCAGTATCTACCAAAGTGCTAGCTTCTGCAATACATGACTTTAAACTGATTCACTGCCATCTCCCTAACAGAAAGGAGGGATATTTAAGCAAGACAGTCTGTTGTTGCTGCTGAAGTTTTGGCACTGGAAGGCAGCTGTTTGGTGCTTCAAATCAAAGCTGTAAATGCCCTCCAACAGCTTAAAAACAGATCTACTTTCAAAACATTCATTTATATGAGTCAGATTCACTTTCAACCAGTACCAAACTCAGATTTCGGCTAGAACAGGGGTTCGGGGGAGAGTTGCTTGAGGTTTTGGGTTTTTTTCAGTTGTATGAAAAGGTACTCAGCACTAAAGATCACCTTTATTTCCATATCATACATTGCAAGCAAAAAAGTGTGAAAGGCTTCATCCAAAAGCTGTGTCACCGGGTTAAGGCTATGCCCGAGCTGACAAGTCCTGCTGAGCAGCAGTGTCGTGCCCTCCTCTGACACCATCGTGTGGCTTCCAGCCACCCCAAAGAGCAGGCACTACCTGCTCACATCCTCCTAAAACACACCAGGTAGATAAGAATACCCAGCAGCTGGTTTCACACTGTAATAATATGCAGATAGAAATGAAGACCTGTACCTTTAAAGTTCCTAAGCATTAAATCACTGATGCAGAGCTGCAATTATATCAAGTTATTCTGCCAACATGAATCCTGGAGATACATATCCAAACCAGCAAAGCTGATTAGTAGTGTGGGAGCTCCCTGCATGCTCTTTCAAAACACAATTAAAAAGTTTTATTCAGAGTAACACAGAGGTTATAGGGTCAGAAGAGTTTCCATTTCAAAAGGCAGCAGGATGCAAACTAGCAGGAAGGGGAAAGTAAATTACCCAGATTTTGTGCTTGAAATATCATGGGTATTTAAGCAGCCGGGCTTCAATTTCTCACCAAAATTTTATCTTACCATTTCTAACGAAAATAAAAAATTCAGGGCAAAGACAAAAACCTTCTATACTGTGATGCTGAATAACTCTCACTCCGCCTACCTAATTCTGTCATCTTGCTTCAAAGTTTGGGCTTCCCAATCGATTCTTACAAAGAACAGATAATAATCTCTTTTACTTTCTATGTTTTAAAACTTGTTATGATTTAAAGAAAAAAAGAGTAGTTTTAAAAAGTGGAAAGGAAGCTCCAGCAAATAGTTGTCTTGTCCAGTATTACTTTAAGAAGTCAAGAACGCAGTCTCCTAAGCCAAGAACAAAAAAAGGAATATTGTCCAGTGTTTGGCAGTCAGCAATTCATTAGCTTGAGTCACAGTTCATTTGTGGTCCAGTCTGGTTGCAGTCAGCTACCTGCCTGCAGGTGTCACAGCAGAAGACTGCTCTTAGTAGCTTATATAGATACATTCAAACAAAAGCAACGTGCAGAGTTTCTGCGAAATGTGGCTCTGCACAGGCAACAAAAATTTGGAAGATTTACTTGGATATCACTTAGAGAAGAGCCCTTGGATCTGACAGAAACCAGCTAATACTAAATTAAAACCCCAGTAATTCCTGAAAACCAGTCAAAGCAGCATGGAAGCTGACTTCATCTAAATCTGAATGATAGAGAGGTCTTACATTGTCAACCTGATTTGAGCCCTCCAGAAGTTACCTGCCCTTCCTCAGACCACTGTAACTTTTTTCTCCAGCTACCTGAAAGGAATGGAAGAGTAAGATCTGTCCTCATCTCTGTCAAAGCAATGAGCTTCTCCTTAATTTCCTAGCTTTAGTGCTAATACAAAAGGAGAAGCAGAGAAGGAATTTTCTCCATAATTTCTCTACATATATCTATAATAAAACAATCCTTTTCCGAAACAGATTGTTTCCGAAATACTAAAATCTATCTAAATTCATTTGTCATATTACAGGAGCCCAAGGAAACATTATTATTATTAAAAAGAAATTAAAATTACTATAGAAAATACTGTATGCCTCCATATTAGAAAAAAATGAGGTAGTTAAGTGCTACGCACTTCTGACAGTATGTCTTCTAACAAGATAGAACCTTTACCAGTAGTTAAATCATTGCCAATTCCTTTGGTCAGGAGCAGGAAGATTAAAGCAGAGATATGTTTCCTTAGGAAAAAAGAGCTTTTTTTCCTTTTCATTACAACCTTAAATATACTGCCTTTGTTCCTAAGCTACTTAATCTATGTATGCATTCATAAACTAGGTATGATTAATTATATATACACTTACATATATAATTATATATAATATAATATAGGTATTTTACATTATATTTCTACAATAATATATATATATCATACAATAATATATATATAATTGTATAATATTACAGTTGAATCATTTCTATATCGCAGCATTATTGTGGTCTAGGATTAGCACTGCAAATATTGTAAAAATCAAGATGAAGTTACATTAGTGATAGTAAAATGTCCTTACACTTGGTTTACAAACATTTAAACTTAATATATCAATGTAATATAAATTGCTCATCTCACTCACTGCATAGGAATCATAGGTTCTTCTACTTTAAGCCAGACTGCTACACACTTACCTGGCTCTGATGTCTAAGGTCTAAATATTCTCCCAGTTTTTAAAGAAAATAATTTTTAAAGAAACAATTTTAATTTGGCCTCAGAACTCTGATTGGTTTCTGTTTGTATGTTTGCTTAAACACTAGCAACAAAGAAACTCCAAGTCCCTTATTCTTAATGCTTCCATAGGACTGAAAATACCTTGCACGTCGAGACACAAGAAAATACATGAAGTGAAGTTACGAGACTCATGCCCAGCTCTCCAAGACTACTCTTTTTCTGTCCTGCATGCAACCGTTCCCATGCCTGACAGGCTTCAGCTCCAGGTGGTTTGTTGCTATTGCTCTTCACAGAAGAACCACACACATCTGAAAGCAGCTTGCAGGAATTTCTGTAATACGCTTCAGACCAGTTTTGACTGCTCTATGAAATCCTAGTTCAAGGAATATCCCACATTCACAGTAACTTGGTGGATGCAAACTAAGAGAAAACCAGTAATATCAGACAGGAAGGAATCCTGTAGTGAAAATGCTACTTGGCTTTTGAATACACTGACGATTTCATGAGATGCAGAACGTGTAACTACGTACTAGCTTTTAAAGACCTAGCTTTCTAGAGAAAGGTTTCATTTCAGTCACATTGATAAACCTGAATCCAAACGCCAAAAAGCTCTTAGGTAAGGCTGCAGACCCCATCCCTGTGTCTTTTTCCACAGCCTCACGGCGCTAGCGTACCCAAAGCACATATTCAGATGCTCTGCTGCTTCCTGGTGCCTGCATGAGACCTGGCCAAGCTGCAACACAACAGAACAGCTGAGCTTAAGTGTCAGCCTTTGTTCTTAATTTCTTGGAATTTGTCAGCCTCAGTGAGACAAACCGGGTTTTGTACTTAATTTCACAGAACCTTTCCCCGCCTCCGCCTTCTGTTTTGCAGCCTACAACTATTGCTTTTCCCACGCTTACTTCCTGAGCTCTGGCTCTTGGGAAAGAGAACAAGAGGCAAAATGTTTACAAGATACAGACTTGTAGCAAACTGAGCCCTGCCAGAGGTTCGGTAGCAATGTTCCTGCTCTCAGTCTAACCAACATGGAAGATCTTTGAAGTTTTCATTTTTAATCACACCAAATCAGCTTATTTTTCAGACCAGCTAATCCAGACACCCACATCCAGTCAATGTCAGTAGGGCAACATATTGTTTTTCACCCAGAGAGCAGAGCCCATTATAAATAACACTAAAACCTTTGTGAAGATGACTGTCCTCTCCACAGCTTACAGCCTAGAGGCTTCATTATTGCATTGACCATAATTCAATTCATCCCTTCCTAAAAGGTCTATTTCTGCAACCAACCCCCACCCTTGCAAATACGTCCAACTAATAATTTCCGATTAATGCAGTCAATTACTAACTCTCCCCCAACCCCTCACTATCACCTGATTGGGCCAGCATGGAAAGGAAGCAGCAACTAACCAGGGAGGAATAGAAGTAGGGGTAAAATAGCAATAAAAAGTAATTACATAAAAATGCTAAACATATTACATCTGTTAGTTTGCTTAGCCCAGTGGGCTTGACAATTCCAGGTTTCTGCCATTGTCCACGCTCAGACAGACAAGAATAAGAGAAACAGGGAAAGGATCTTTCAATAAGATTATTAAATCAGTGCATGAAAAATAAGTCGTCATTACATTGCAAAAGGGAGAGAGAAACTCGCTGAAATTTCTTTCTGCAGATTTGCCTTTGTGATCTGCAAGGTGCTGTTCTCCTGCTTACATTCTGTTGCCCTGGCAACATACTCCTGTAAAATAAAGATTATTAAAGCGCATATGATTATTTGGCCGCACAGTGAATGAGGCAGCCGCTTCTGAAATTCCTTATCAGAGAAATTCAATTTTAGGCCAAATTGTGTTTTCACTGCCTCTCAGCTTCCCCCTCCCCCCCTGCAATACCAATAAAACCATCATCTCCCCAGCTGTACATGATATTTTGTCACTAACTCTTTCATGCCTTTCCTTTCCCATTCCAGGTTTTATTTTTATTCTGTCAAAGCAGAATGCTCTTCCCAATTTGTTGGAGGTTTTCTCCCTTGCAGGTTTTTTTTTGGCAGTTTTAGCCTTTTCTTCCCTGCACCTGCAGTTGGCAGCAGCCAGCGTGCTTCTTGCACACTGTAGCAGCAGCAGCAAAAAAGGACATTGCCTCTCTTAGACAACAGGAAGAAATTCTTCATTATGAGGGTGGTGAGGCACTGGCACAAGTTTCCCAGAGCAGTGGTGGCTGCCCCATCCCTGGAGGTGTTCAAAGCCAGGTTGGATGGGGCTTTGAGCAGCCTGATCCAGCGGAAGGTGTCCCTAACCATGGCGAGGGGGTGGAACTGGATGATCTCATAAGGTCCCTTCCAACTCAATCCATTCTATGATTCTCCAGTCCACTCTGTCTCCAGTCCACACTAGGTTTGTCAGGGCAGAGCCCTGTCCGGGGAAGCCTGGAAGATGAGCCTCATTGTAGAGGGCTTGCTTGAAATGCTACAAACACACACAACCACCCTTCACACCACAGGTCTCCTCGTGGAGCTGAAGCTCTTCTAGAGGTCTTGGTTGCCTCTGCTCGCAGCTCACCTCGACAGCACCTTTGGAGAGCCTGTGGCCAGCCCATGGAGAAGCCCAACTGATGCGCTTGGCGCATTGACCACCAGGAACCCATCACTGTGCCACCCCTCACCCAGGCGCTGGGAACCAGCCCTCTATGAGACCTCTGAGACCACATCTAGAACACTGTGTTCACCACAAGAAAGATGTTGAGGCTCTGGAGCGAGTCCAGAGAAGAGCAACAAAGCTGGTGAAGGGGCTGGAGAACAGGCCTTATGAGGAACAGCTGAGAGAGCTGGGGGTGTTCAGCCTGGAGAAGAGGAGGCTGAGGGGAGACCTTATTACTCTCTACAACTACCTGAAGGGAGGTTGTGGAGAGGAGGGAGCTGGCCTCTTCTCCCAAGTGACAGGGGACAGGACGAGAGGGAATGGCCTCAAGCTGCGCCAGGGGAGATTTAGGCTTGAGATTAGGAAAAAATTCTTCACGGAGAGGGTGGTTAGGCATTGGAACGGTCTGCCAAGGGAGGTGGTTGAGTCGCCGTCCCTGGAGGTGTTTAAGGTGAAGGTGGATGAGGTACTTAGGAGCATGATTTAGGGATTGGTGGGAATGGTTGGACTCGACGATCCGGTGGGTCTCTTCCAACCTGGTTATTCTGTGATTCTGTGATCAGCAAAAAAATGTTAACAGAAAGGGTCAGTGGGCACTGGCAGAGGCTGCCCAGGGAGGGGGTTGAGTCACCTTCCCTGATGTAAAAGAAGGGTAGACGAGGTGCTGAGGGACACGGTTTAGTGGCCGATAGGAACGACTGGACTCGAGGATCCAAGAGGTCATTTCCAACCGGGTGATTCCATGTTTCCCCAGGGACACCCCGCCCCCCCCGAGCCGCCCGGGGCGCAGGCGCTGCCCGTGCCCAGCTCCGCCCGCAGCCGAGCGGCGGCAGTGCCCGAGCGGGGCAGCAGGGGGCGCTGCAGCCACGCCGCAGCCGGGACTGGGAGAGAGCGGGGCCAGCAGACGGGGTCCCGGGGCGAGGAGAGGGGGGGATCCCGGGGAGAGGAGGGGGGGGGGGGTCCGGAGGGAAAAGATGGGGCCCCGGGGCGAGGAGGGGGCGAGAAGAGGGTCTCGGGGAGGAGAAGCGCTGCCTCCGGGCAGGAGCGGCTCGAGGAGGGAGCGCTGCGGGCAAGCGGGGATGGGGAAGGGCGAGAAGGTGCGAAGTCTTTGGAGCTGCACGAATCGACCGCACGAATCCGACTCCACCAATTAACCGCAGCAGTTAATTGCGTATTGCTGTCAGAGACGGGAACAGCCCTAGAAGGCGCGGGTCTCAGGGTGGCACCCCTCCTGCACCGACTCCTGGAAGCGATTCCCATGTGCAGCCGCGTGGCCTCGGATATCTTTTCTTTCCCTTCTGCAGTTTAATTAAAACCCAACAAATTATTTAGGCAGATGAATGGAAGATAGAAACGTGCATTACCAGGGCCAAGGCCGGGATCTGCTATGTGTGCAAGAGGAGGACCCAGGGGTGCAGGCGAGGAGCCCTCCCGGATCCCTCGCTTGTGTGCCTGTACGGCTGGGGCTGAAATTAAAATCATAGAATCATTAAGGCTGGGGAAGATGTCCAAGATCATCCAGTCCAACCACCAGCCTGACACTGCTGTGCCTACTAAACCACATCCTGAAGCACCATGTCTACGTGTTTTTCGAGCCCCTCCAGGTGCGGCGACTCCACCTGGGCAGCCTGGTCCAGCGTTTCACCACTCATTCAGTGAAGAATCTTTTCCTAATCCCCAATCTAACTCTCCCTGGCACAACTTGAGGCCGCTTACTCTCATCCTATCACTTGTTACGTGGGACAAAAGACCAACACCCACCTCACCACAAGCTCCTTCCAGGAGCTGCAGAGAGCGATGAGGTCTCCCCTCAGCCTCCTCTTCTCTAGACTGAATAGCCCCAGGTCTCTCAGCTGCTTCCAGAACCCCTGGGCTCCAGACCCTTCCCCAGCTCCGTTCCCTTCTCTGGATGCGCTCCAGTCCCTCAATAAAGGGCCCAAAACTGAACACAGTATTTGAGGTGCAGCCTCGAAGGTAATCAAAGTAAATGTTTCTGATTCCCTGCACACAAGGGATTCTGCTTCTTCAGGTAGCAGTAAAAAATTACACCAGCTTCAGAAAGGAAATGAAATTGCTTCTTTTAATATTAAACTTGTAATTGTTCCTATTTTTCCTCAATGTCTTATAACTGAGCCTAAGCAACTAACAGCCTTTGTGCAACTATTAGTGGGCAATGGCAGTGCAGCGAGGATGACTGAAAATTTCTGAAGGCAGTACAGGCAAGATGAAAGTGATTCTTAGAACTAACATATGTGCTTTATTTTTTAAAGATGGAACAGAGAGGAGGCACAATTACCCCAGATTTAGAAGATCTGAGTTCAAGCCCTGACCTACTGAAGCTTCCCCTACCTCAGCTTCTCCTCCCTCTGTCTTAAAATGAGGGGAATAGCTGTTGCCTACCTTGTGGATAATTGCAAGGATAAATATCTTGGAAGCTGATAGTTGGTTGACGCAACAGAAAAAATGCCTAATATTGTCAACACAACATATCCCAAGTCAGGCCTCTAGTTTTCTTATACTCAGCAGAAGATAACCGTGATTAATAACAGGAACAGGATAGGAAAGGAGACCAAAAGGGGATAAGTAGATTTCAGCGGCAATAGTATGGTTCACCAAGGCAACACCTGTGAAGGTTTCTTTTTGGGGGTGGATGGGGTATCATACAGCATCCCTTAAGAAACACAAATACATCACAGGAAAAAAAACCAAACCAAAACAAAAAAGCCATCTGAGTCCTACAAGAAATACTAGAAAATCCTCAGAGAGAGCATCATTCCCTGTACAAAACAATGCAGCTTTCCAGGTTTGTTAAAGAAGACTAAGCAATTACTGAACTGTGTCCTCCAGTTTGGCCACCATCCACCTGTTGTGACCATTGCCTCAATCACAATACCACTTTGATCATTTAGATCACTTATGGAGGGCTGCAGAAGCCTCCGTTTCCCCTATAAAAAATGAACAGGCTCAGTCAAAAAAAATCCATAGCAACTTCTGAAGGCCACAATTAACTGAGTTCTTCTGATTTTAGAATGTAAAATACACAAACATCCCACTTCCAAAGAGCTAAGGATTTAAAACAGTTGATACAAGAGGGCAATACAAGCATAAGAACACTTACAGAGATCACAGCAAAGGTGCATCCAGTCTGGTCTCTGGGGTCTGGCGGTGGCCAGAAGCAGCAGCCTAGCAAGGAGCACAAGCGGTAGGACAGCAGATGTGGTGTGTCTGGCAAGTGTTTCTAGGGGTTCCTTCTGTTCAATGCTCAGAATTTCCCAAAGCAAGCACTTTGGAAAACACTTAACTAAAGGATGGGAAAGGAAAAAACAAGGGTAAATATTAGAAAAGATGAAGCAATCACATATAATTTTGCAAAGAAAGTGAATGAAAACAAATGCTCCTATCTAATATCCATGCAAGAAGCTGACAAGCCCTCACAATAAGGTTTCAGTGGATATACTGGATAGGTGCCACAGACGGGGGTTGCAGAGAGCCCTTCTAGACACATGCAGTGCTAGTGCTGCCATGTCTCAGAAGGAGAAGGCAGACTGAAGGCACTGGACTTCCTAGGTTGCTGAGTTACACCTCTTCTGGCTTCTTCAAGCTGCTTTCCTCTCCAGTTGACACCTAACGTTATTTCCATGGTTAGTGTTGTTTCACGGAGCCAGTGAAAATGCCACTTCTCTGTCTCAGGCTTTCCAAAAGACTGGAGGTCCAGAAGGAGTGATGGAATTAAAGAGCTCGTGGTCAATTAAGAAAAACACTTTTAATTGGATATTCAGAAAATAAACTTCATCCCTTGTCTTTCTCAGATGAGATACATTTAAGTTACAATTGAAGCTACAGTGGGACAAAAATTCTGATAATGATCACGTTTTTTTGGTGCTAGATTACCTGTCTCAGAGGACTTCTGGCTTGCCCGGAGCAAATGATGTTAGCAGTCATAGTTACTAGGAACTAGGAATAAAAATAGTCATCTACAGACTGGGGAAACCATAGCATGGAAATAAAAGAATCTAAAGGATTTAGGGAAAATGGACAAAAGTTGACTATAAATTCCCTGTGTGCCTTTGTTTCTGGCGTCCGCATTTTTAAAAGGACACAGGAAAATTGGAGACAGTGCAGAGTCATAAAAATTATTTGAGAACTGGAATAACTGCCTCAGAACGAGAGACTTAAGGAGCTCAATCTGTTTAGTTTATTAAAAAGATCAAGAGATGACTTGATTACGATGTATAAGTACCTTCAAAGGGAGAAAATACCAGGTCCTAAAGGGCTCTTTAATCTAGCTGAGAAAGGCATAACAAGAACCAATTGCTGGAAGCTGAAGCCAGACCAGTTTAAATTAGAAATAAGGCACAGTTTTATAGTGAGAATGATTAGACATTAAAAACCCCTACCCTATCAAAGGAAAGAGGATTCTTCATCTTTTAATATCTTCAAATCAAGACAGGATGCCTTTCAGTAAAGTAAGCTTGAGTTAAAAAAAAAGGCTCAATACAAGCGTAATTGAGCGATATTTAATGACTTATCATAGGTAAGGAAAGCTCTAACATCTTAATTTGGAATGAAGGCTTCAAATCTGGCAGCCCATAGCTTTGGCAACAAGTACATGCCATTTGCACTGTGCAAGAATAACTGCCTAGGTCTGGCTGTTTATTAGCCTCAGAGAAATATCAGATTGCAGATGCCAATCAGCGACCCGATAGTTTAAAAACTGATACCACTTTTCCTTATTTAGCACATTCCATCTCCTGAGAAGGCCTCATACTGGCCAGAGCCATGGCAATATCACTATGAAGAAGTCTGCTGAAGCCCAGGACACCAACCTTTACATGGAACCTGCTGGATTTTATCTCCTTTGATGGGAATGTTCCAGGGCTCACAGTTGTCTGACCATTCAAACTAGCCCTAGATTCTCCATGAAAAACCAGATAAATACAGAAAACTTGGCTGCTGGCAAGCATAGCAGCACAGCCATTGCTAGGAACCTGCAGAGACAAAGGAAACCAGGAACACAAGGCAGGATTTATTGTGTTATTTAACTACATAGCAGTTGCGGATTTAGATAAGGCTAAAATACACCCCAGTGTACATGAGGAAGACTTCTTGCACTTACATGATGACACAGGGAGTACAGAACTTGCCAGCAGCATTGCCTAGGGTTTTTTTCATTACTTTATATCTTTACATCATACCCGCTTAAAAGGTTAAATATCAGTCTTTAGGATCCTCTGTGGAAGAACTTCTTTGTGCCATGGCCATCATCTTCACCTTTCTCTAGATCAGTGGTCTCCAAATTTTTTTTGATTGTGCATTCTGCCAGTAAAATATTTTGAGCATGCACCCCAATATAAATACATTTACTTATAAATTATATATACATTTAATACTGTATTATGTACTTTATAAAACACACACAAAAACAGAAATGAAAAGAACCGAAGACATAAGGATGAAATTAGCATTATTTTAAATTTTTAAAATTCATTTCTTCCTGTACCTCAATGGATTGCATCACACACCCTGCCCTGGAGACCACTGATCTAGATCCACAAGGAACCCTTCAAGGACAACCATTGTTCCAAATTCTTCTAAAAAGTTATGTGTGGTTGACTCAGATTCCCTGAAGAAAAAGCACACAAAGAAGTACTCAAGGATGAGCATACAGCCCTGGTAATGTGATAAAGTGAACAGACAACATTGCTTTATAGAGAGCCAAAATGAGCCAAACTTTGACCAACCACTACCAAACAGAAGGTTTCTAGGAGCTGGACAGTGCAGCCACGTTCTCCAGTCAGAATCTAAACAAAACCTGCTGTTCTGACAATAGTACTGACCCAGGAGCCTGTGATAAAGCCAGTTTTGGAGAAAGGCTCAATAAATACTCAGAAGTTCTTTTGTGCTGAGCATGATATAAGATATGGAGCACTGCCAAACAAACACTTGGTGCTAGATGCCAAACCATCAGTCTGCTTCAGCTCTGGCAGCAACTGACTCCTGAAAGCAAGTTGCTGAAGGTGAAAAAGAACGGGACCACTTCCAAGTCTACCACTTTTGCTTATCACCAGACAACCAGAGCCAGAGTTTTCTGAAGGAGCGCCAGGCAACCAGACTCAATGCTCTTGAGCTTCTGAAGTGAGTCTCAGAGTCAAGGAGGCCTCTGTGCAAGCACCTGGGAGCTGGAAAGAAGAGTGAGATCGAGATCTTCTGTCCCCGGTTTCTCTGCAGGTGGGTTTTAGGGACACTCACTGGGTGAGTGAGCGTATGATCATAGTATTACTTACAAAGACTCATTGCTACGAGATTCAGGTAGAACCTCCAGTTGAGAGAGAAGCCCATGCTTAGCATGACCAAGGCACACTTACCAGTGACTGTACACCTGAATTCTTACACCAAGACAGAAGCTGTGTGTCCATGAAGTCAAGGGAGAACTTTGAAATACATCCTGGTTGTGCCATGGTTTCACTGTAGTCAGAAATGTTTGTTAGGCACAAGACAATATCCTTCTCAAGGCTGAACTGTTCTACATCTTCTAATCCAATTTCACTTGACTCAGTGAATGGACTTTCCATCATTTCCTTCATACTCCTATCATGATTGGTCTCATAAATCTTGCTAATGGAGGATATTACCTGATACCTGAGATACATTTTCCTTCTTGTGTTATGATCACAATACATTTTATTTGCATTCCTTAGGCCCTGTCCAAAGCAATTCTTTTCTATGGTTTCTGTTTATGCTCTTTATATGCTTGTGGACAAGTACAACACTCTTCACTTGTTTTGCCATGTTAAATATATCTAATTATTTTCATATTTCTTCAAAAATCATTACTTCCAGCCTTTAAACGCAGTTTTACTCAGAAAAATTATTCTAGAAATGGTGTCACCCAGGATCCACATTTACTAATATCACAGCAACTGTTCCATCATTTTTCTAACTGCCAGTGCTTTGCATTAATTCCACAATTTTTTTTTTTGTCTGTGCACTCTACATAGCAGCATAGGGAAAATCTTAGGTTTGTAGTATCAACCTTACACATTTTCATTTTTCACCTCATTCAGGTCCTTCTGAATTTACTTCTGCTATCTTGCATGCAAAAATTAATTAAAAACAATCATTGAGAAATTAACTTACAATTTAGTAGAGTTCTGTGCCACTGTTACTGTTTCTCTCTTCTCTGATCTCTGCGTGTCAAACAATATAACCTGTGATTAGAAGCTACTTGGTGTGGCACCTACATATTAAGTGTTCCAAAAAAAACCCCTTCCTGTAAGTGCAAAACTATGAAAAGTCGTGTTCTTCAATGTGATGCAAGAAACCTGACACATTCAGTGGGTTTTACACCACTGTGACTGAGTAGATTTTAATTCTATTGAAGATGTCTAACAGTAAAAATCCAGCCTGGTTGATCCAGACTTACAGGAACAACACATCTTAATCAAGAAGTTATTTTACTTCTTGAAGTACCTAGAATCATGAAAATTTACTAAAAACAGCAAACACCCAGGCAGTTACATCTCAGAACAGAAGGTGCTTCAGCAGATTTGCACAGATGACAGACACGTGTCCATCTGTATCAGCTTTCTGCTTGGAGAAACCCATCATTTTGTGGTGTTCCCAGCTAATTTGTGGAACAGGATCACTTGCAAGGTCTCTCCAGGAGACAGGGCAGCCTTTGAGGCACAAAGTGATTTGGTTCTGTATGTCTGTCTCTCTCAGAGTTGGTTTTTGTGCCTTTGGAGGCCTCTCCCTTTGTCAGTGGTGCATCGGATGCTGATCTGGGGAAGATGGGTGCTAAAGGGCAGTTCCTGGATGGACATGGGACATCCAGCGGTCCTTCCAGTGCTCCTGCCTCCAGCAGAAAGGAGGCTAAGAAGCAGTAGAAAAGCCTACCTGTGTCCATCTCCTCATTTCTAAAGCACTAGAAATATCTTAGATGATTTGGAGGTTTGAGTTTGGGGTTCTTTTGGTGAATATGCCTCAGAGATAGTGAGACTAAAGAATTCTCTGACAATATTTTACTACATACTGCGTCATACTAACTTGAATCCTTTTTCTGAGGGGAGGAAAAGGCAACCGAGTAGTGTCTTGTATGGATTCTGCAAGTCCTTGCTATCGCAGCAGTTTATTATCCTCCAAATTAATTCTCAATGTTTTGCAAAAAACTATAATTAATTTCTTTAGCATAAAGGACACATATTGTACATAGAACTAGTTTTCTATTTATAGTCATCTTTTCCAAGTATTCTATTACCATCCCACATTTTGAAATGTCTTCATTACTTATGAATAGGCTATCTGCTGCTCTGTTTTTTTTCCCCTTTGTAAAGGCCCATTTATGAAATCAGTTCAGTAGCTCATCCATTTTAGATTACTGGTTGACTTTCCTTTTAGTAATGATTTCTTTACTCTCCCCTCCTCAATACACCCTAAGCTTTTCCTTACTTCTTTTCAGTTCTCTGCAGAATTTACTCAGCCTTTTTCATTATTGTCCCTCTCTCTACATTATAAATAATCCTGAATATTCTGATTTTTGCCCTATTTCCTTTCATCATTTCCAGTAAAGGCGCTTTTGTACCATCAAATCTTTGAGCTACATCAATCAGTTCTTGTGTCTTGTATCTTCCTTTATCAGATGAATTAGTTGTGATGTGCTTATGATATATTTAAATCCTTGCCTGTTTTCCTCTCTACTTGTCTTTGTTTTCTTTTTAAATATTTCTTGCACCTATTTCTATTTCACTAGTTGCTCAGTTCCTTGAAATTTATCAGAATTTTTAATAGTCTGATATTTCCTGCTATGTGCAACTTCCCCACATACAGTCAGCACAGTGAATTCAGGAATTTATTGTCTTCAAAGCTAATACCCAGCTGCTTTTCCTCTGGTCAGGCTCTACATGGTGCAGACACAGAGCCGCAGAGGAGACATGTGAGTTTTCTCTTTTCACTCCCCTTTCACAAATATCCCGGCAAAGGAGTTCACTGCTAGTGTTGTACTTCCGTTTTATTAATCTGAGCAGCTTCTCAAAAGATCCTACTGATAAAGATTTAGAAGAGCAAGAAAGCCAAGAAATTCACTTGGATTATCAAGGACAAGATGGAGACCAACACGTAACCTTAAATTTAGATAAATGCTGTTGTATCATGTTCCACCTCAAATTCTTCATCAAACATTTATGTTTTCTCTAAATACAAAGGAAATTAGGGCTAAGAAGGGTCTGTCCTGCTTAAGATCATCTTAAACATGGTTTGTCTGTTCCCATGCAATGAAATGTGTGCAGTGTGCTTTCACGGGGATTCTTCAAGAATGTGCTATCATGTTTTATCAACACAGAGTACTTATCAAGTGTTGATGCAAAAAGCCCAAAGGAACATGTGTAAACTGACTTCTTCAGAAGAAATCATGAGGAAGACCTGAGGGAGTTTAATATAGACACCAGCAGTAAAATTTGGTTATTAGAAACACGCTTCCAATGCTGAATGTATCCAACTGACTAACAAAAACCCTACATGCACTTGGAAAGAGACAAAAGAACCTAAAATAAATGTAACACAGACTATGAAGATGACTGTCAGACAAACTGGATATCTTCATCTCAATTTTGTCAGAAATACTGGTACCACAGTAAGTCAGGATGGGAACAGCAGATAAGAGAAGGGAATTTCTAAGATAAATTTGACTGAAGTGCCACATTCCCTTATACTCATGAGCTTGGGATGGTATTTTTGTTAAACAGATGAATTAGGTATTTTCAGGCACAGACAGATCTACAGAGTGTATTGACTGATTAAAAACAAAACAAAAAGCTTATGCAAATTTAAATAAATTATAAAACTTAAAAGAAAACAAAACAACGGTTGAAATCATTTAAGATGGAAAATAAGCAGCTGCTGTCCTATGCACTGAGCACGGCCCAGTGACGGGTTGTAGGCTTCAACAGGCTTCTAACTGCTAATGCTTAAGTATATGAAGACACAGAAAACTAGTTAAGGGTTCCTGAGGAATAAATTTACTAAGTTTTTCTAAGATTAAAAAAAAAAAAAGTAGAGAAAAAAGAAAAATACACTGTCTGAAGTGGAAAAGGTGATGTGTGTAAAAATAGAGAATAAGATCCTGAGAAGTGGGCTGTATTATTTCCCACAGTAAAATTTGTGCATCGAAAGCAATGCTATAATGAAAAAGCATCAAAGTTGCAGTTTATTACGCCTCAGTGATCTCCAGGGTAAATCTGCTTAGTCTGCAAACCAACGGAGGATTTTCCCACCTTCTAGCTATGAAAATCTGAAACTAATTCTGTGTTCTCTGGGCACTCATAATACAGGCTCTACAATCAAAACATAATTAACAACATTGTTGCTACTGCTAATGAATAAGCTAGAAAAGAATCTACCCCACTCTTATCTAACATAAATTTTGCAAGAAGAAAGGGAGATAGAAAGGCAAGAGTGACAAAGTAATATTTTGAGGTCAGATCAAGCTGTTGCAGTGCCATTCAATAAGGTAGGCACTTTCTAAGTGTAATTAGCAATGATTGGAGGAAGAACCTCACCGAGAAAAAAATAAAGGTCCATCCACCTTTCATTCAGACTTCCCTGATTTTGAACTTGACAAACAGATGTCCATTCTTTCTATTATTATTATTACTTCAGCCTGGTTCCTTAAGCCAATGGGATGTTTATGGCAATGAGTTCAGCTTCCACAGTATTAGTAGTAGAGAATATATTTCAAAAGCAGGGTCAAAGCAAAGGGAGTTGATGATGCTGTTACTAACATCTGCAGGCTGGCTACTGATCCTTCCACATATGGATTTATGGCCAAATCAGCACAGGCAGAACAACAAGTAGAAACAGCTAAGAAAATATTTCCTATTCATACTTCTTTTTTTTTAAGTAATACAGGCTACACGAATTATAGAATTAAATTGCACATCAAATTATAGAAACTTTCCCCATTTTTTCCACAACTACTTCCTCGGTTTTGTCTATGAATTCAACCTCTTCTATCCCCCCAAAATCCAAAAAACAAAGCATGAAAAGCCAAAAGCAAAATGATCTTCCCCTCCTCCTCTCCTTAGGAACAGCACAAGCTATTCTCAACATCAGGTCAATAACAATAGAACTAGGAGAAAGCTTTTCAATATTAATTTTTTAAGTTAGTCCAATTAAAGATAACACCTTCAATCTCCCTTAGGCTGCATTTTCCAAACATTTTAAAACATTGGATGCAAAATGCTGATCATGAAAGAAGCTGAAAGCTAACTGCTAAGCTCTGCCAGGAGTAAAAACTTTGTCCCTAGGGAATTGGCTAGCAATTGGCCACATGATCCAGTAAGTTACACCAACCTTTGTCCTATTCCAAGGGCTTCATTTAATCCAATTGTTTAGATACAGCTTGACGTTATTATCCCAGATCTCATTACCACATTGCAGAAGAACAGACCGTAAGTCCTGAATCAAGAATAAAGAACAGACTGCAAAATATAGTCAGTTCTAATATTGGCTAAACCAAAAACCCTCTACTAAAAAAATGTGTCTTTACTTGGAGTGCAGAGTGAACAAAAGAATGATGGAAAAACGATGCCAGTATATTAGCAAGAAACTACCAAGAAAAGAAAGCCAAAGCTCCTCTCCTCCAGATGTTTTAGGTGTAGTTTCCACTTTCACGTCATAGACAGGATTGGTGTCAAATCTTATTAAGAGACCTACTTACTTCTACTGCAGCTGGAGATAAGGATGTGTCATGAAAAAACTTATTAATAGGTCCTCTACCTTCAATGCTCTCTCTTAAGCAATTATTTATTGTCCTCAGATTGCAAATTTACATTTCTAACTGTTAAAGCATTGTCTAGAGCTTTCTTCCACCTCTTCAGTTTGAGAGGCAAGCTCAGTATTTTCTGTTCCTATATAATCCGAGTTGTAATCAAATTTAGCACGACAACAGAAGATGAGATAAAAAACTCAGTGCATTCATAACTGGGAATACGATTCCTCAGAATTACCATTTCATACAATGATTTCTCATCATCTCACTCACAGGCCACAGAAAGTGTTGCACAAAAATGCATTTATGCTTTTGGCCTTTACAATGAATTCCGTAACTTTTAGTAGGTGTTGTTAAAAAGCATTTCCTTTTCTTTTTGTAAACCAAATTTCATCTCTTAGTTCCTGCCTTAGAATAAACAGAAACAATTCTTACCTATTCACATTCCTCATATGCTGTGGTCAAGCACTCAGCAGACTCTGCTCTCACCGTATGGCTAAAGCTTGGATATGCACAGGCAGTTCTCCCTGTATTCAATGAAAGATATTATTGAATTGAGCGTATCAAATAACTTTTAACTCCACTCAGCATAAAAACTAAAACAAACTGATAAAGAACTTGGGATTCTGTGATAAAGAGGAGAAAAGAAGATAAATACATACACAGTGTATAATCTGAAAGCAACCTTCCCTTCCTTTACTCTAGAAAGGACTCCAAAGAGTATCTTTCTTACCCACTTCACTTAACAGGAGGCAGGTCACGAAGCCTTTAAGATAGGTAGCGATGACAAGCTCACTCTGCAAAGCTCAAACACTTCTGCACTGGCACTGTGCTGAGCAAGTGCAGCAGAAGCAGAGGTGCCAGGAGCACAGGCAGCCTTTCAGGAGGCTGCTGGAGCGGCTCAGGTACGAGCAAGCACTCTGTTTTCCCGTATGGCAGTTCTGCCTTGACAGCCTCTTGAACAAGTCACCCATTACCCAGTTTGCATGTTTCTAGGTGAAGCCTTCAATCATTTGGCTATCAAAGCAAATACTTTCTTTGGGCCATTGGCCAACAAAGCTTAAGACATATGAAAAACGATGGCTATCAAAAAGGACACTTTAAGAAGATGCTCAACTGAGTAGGAGAGTAAAAGCTCAAACGACCAGCTCCTAAAAACTGTAAGAAAGGAAGATACTATTCTTCTGAATACCTTTCCAGGCTCCAGTCCATGCATCCTGAATAAGAAGGATTTTTATTTATCAGTCTTCAATTAATTATTTTTGTATCATTTTAGTTAGTGTTGAGCCCATGTAAACTTGTAGCGTCCACAACTGCAAGAGATCTCCAGCTTAATCATGCACCATGAAATACCACCTTCTTATGTTTGTCTTGAACCTGACTCCATTCATCTGAAGTTCTTTAAGTCTTGTATGTCCTCTGCTCTATGCAGCTAATGGGTTTATACTTTGCTAGCACACCCTTCTCTACATCCATAGTTACCCATAACGTATTCTTGCCCTAAAATGACAAGTCCTCAGATTTAAGGGACCAAATCTCACATAACAGCCCTGAAGCTATGAATCTGGGGCATAATTATTGCTGTAGTCGTTGACCTCAATGGCATTGACATCAGACTGCAGAGTAGTTCAGGGTTAAGTACATTCTGCTAATGAATACATATGATCTAACCCAAAACCAGTGTGGAGGTTGCTAGCAAGAGACTGATGAGTTGTGGGTTGCTTGCCAGCTGAGACTGAAGCAATGCCAAAAAATATGCCTCCTTATCCAATATATCTAGAACAGTTAAGGTGTTCTGTTGGGGTTTTTTGTTTGTTTGTTTGGGTTTTTTTTTCCTCAAGATGATGTTCTGGAATTGTTTCCCTTCCTTGGGGACTGCGGCAAAATGTAAGAGATGCAAAGCAAAGAATAAGCACAGGAACGTGAAACGCCTCAGCAGTACCTTTGGAAAAAAACCCCACCAAAACAACAAAACAACCCCAAAAGACGTAAAAAAAAAATCCTAGTGGGATTACAAACTGTAAATGTTTACCAGAAAGGGTGGGATAGCTCCATAATGATTATGTTGATGGAAATGTGCCGTTGGCTGATGAAGGGTGATGACCTTATGAAAGAATTTCTGTAGGAGTGTGCACGAACTACACAATTCTTCCCAGTTGTTCCAAGAAAGACTGAAGTTACCAAACAGCCAGGAGCAACTTCGGGAGGAGAAAGAGTTCTGCTGGTTGTGAATGTGTTGTGCAAATGATGTGTTTGAAAAGTGACTTAGGAGACATTCAGTATTACAGATTCAGGGCTGAGGAAATCTACAGTACCTGGAAACAAAGGAGCAGTGCACATGCAGTCAATGATCTTCATCCTCTTAAAGGCTGACAGCCAGAATGAGCGGGGCAATATGTGGAATAACAGCATGGGTTTTTTTTTTTGTGGATGGTAATCAGCAGATTCATTGCATAACTTTAGCTGCTGTACCCAAGAAAAGGTCTAGGGACAAGTTTTAATAGAGTTCTGTTTTAAGCAGTGTCCCCACCAGCCTCCAAATGGACCCCTCTGAGCATCACAGTTCAGCCAGTTTTCAGTCCACCCCACTGTCCTGGAAAACCAAACGAATAAGAAATCAAGATGGAAGATTTGTATTCAAGTTGCCTTTAGCGCCCTTCTCTGAGCTGCCCTAATTTTACAAAAAATCTTTAGATATTATGAGAACAACTTATTATTTAATGAGGTTAATTAATTGTAGGTTAAAAAAGGAGGGGAGGCTCACTAACTTGATTAATTTATAAGTCGCATTTAGTAATTTGAATGCATGGCACCTAAGTAGCTCCCACAGCCAGACTGATGGCTAGTATTCCTCCATAGCTGAAACAATGATTCAGCTCCCAGTACCACATACCCATTCACCTATCTGCCCTTCTTCTTTAATACATTAAATTCCTTTGCATTTGTTTAAATTCTAGGCAGCAAGAATGAAAAAATCTTGTCGTCTTTCTTCCTGAAAAGCCTCAGATACTTAGCACTGCTAAATATTTGCCAAGATAAATGACATAGCTTCTCTGAAATAGTCATGCATTTTAGAAAAACCCCAACCATTTAGTATGTCTGTTGTCTCTTTTTTTAACGTGAAAGGTGAGCTGTGTAAAAATACTGAGGAATGAGACAGAAGACATGACCATGTCACAATTTAGTTGTAAGGTTATCCCATTTCCTCTCATTTCTGTGGAACAGACATGCTTATTTTTTTGGAAAGATGCACAAGAGACCAGAGTAAAGGGTTTCAGATCTTGCTGGCCTGAAATCAAAGGAAAAATTACTTAACTGTTACCTATCCACACTAGCATTGTTTGGTTTTCACTGTGTTGACAACTCAGAAGCAACTTGGAAAGGTTCTGACAACAGTAAGTGGTTGTCAAAACAGTTAATCTTTGCAACGAAATTTGTAAAAGCAAGCTACAGAACAACTAGCCATTTGGCCAGTTAAAAGACAATGACTTTCCAATCACACTGGTGGAAAACTGGCTGGACAGCCGGGCCCAGAGAGTGGTGGTAAATGCTGTTAAATCCATCTGGAGGCCAGTTACTAGTGGGGTTCCCCAGGGCTCAGTGCTGGGTCCAGCCCTGTTCAATGTCTTTATCAATGACCTGGATGAAGGCATCGAGTGCTCCCTTAGCAAGTTTGCAGACGACACTAAGCTGGGTGGAAGTGTGGATCTGCTGGAGGGTCGGGAGGCTCCAAAGGGATCTGAACAGGCTGGACCACTGGGCAGAGTCCAATGGCAGGAGGTTTAACAAGGCCAAATGCCGGGTCCTGCACTTGGGGCACAACAACCCTGTGCAGCTACAGACTAGGAGAAACCTGGCTGGAAAGCTGCCAGGAGGAGAAGGACCTGGGGGTGTTGGTTGACAGCTGACTGAACATGAGCCAGCAGTGGCCCAGGTGGCCAAGAAGGCCAGTGGCATCCTGGCTTGTATCAGAAACAGCGTGACCAGCAGGTCCAGGGAGGTTATTCTCCCCCTGTACTCGGCACTGGTGAGACCGCACCTCGAGTCCTGTGTTCAGTTCTGGGCCCCTCACCACAAGAAGGATGTTGAGGCTCTGGAGCGAGTCCAGAGAAGAGCAACGAAGCTGGTGAAGGGGCTGGGGAACAGGCCTGATGAGGAACAGCTGAGAGAGCTGGGGGGGTTTAGCCTGGAGAAGAGGAGGCTGAGGGGAGAACTCCTTGCCGAAAGGAGGTTGTAGAGAGGAGGGTAATGGCCTCTTCTCCCAAGTGACAGGGTATAGGATGAGAGGGAATGGCCTCAAGCTCCGCCAGGGGAGATTTAGGCTGGACATTAGGAAAAAAATTTTCACAGAAAGGGTCATTGGGCACTGGAACAGGCTGCCCAGGGAGGTGGTTGATTCACCTTCCCTGGAGGTGTTTAAGGCACTGGTGGATGAGGTGCTGAGGGACATGGTTTAGTGTTTGATAGGAATGGTTGGACTCGATGATCCGGTGGGTCTCTTCGAACCTGGTTATTCTATGATTTTATGTGGAATTCTACACCCTCATTTGGGACCGTACTCAAACAGTGCAGTACAGAATCTCAGAAATGTGATGGACCATGGCCAGAACCTGGAACTTTCCACGCTAGCAGTGTCATGCAAGGCTAGTGAAGACTCACTTGTAAAGATGAAACTGGGCTGGCCTCCCTCATAGCTGGAATTGTGCTGTGGACCAGATTATCCCATTAGCCCTCCCATGTGGGAAAAAAGTACTTTTTTTCCTTCAATAAAAGAACAAGGACCATTGATTTTTCTGTTTATAGAGAAGGAAAAAACTACTCGGGCAAAGTCCTTGTTCTCTAGTACTTGTTTTAAATATGGTATGTGGGTTTTTTTCTTTGTTATTGCTCAAACAATTGCATCTCAAACTATGAAGCTTGAGTGTTTTCTAACTCACACCTGTGTCAGTGACTTCAGTGGAGGTTTCTCTAAGTTACAGAAACTTCTTTTCTAGAAAAGGGTGATGCCTGGCATCTGACACAATTGGTCTTCTAATTGAAAAGAAGAGTCTATAAAGCTTTACTATATTATCTGATTTATACTATTATTCATAGCTACCAAAATATTTTAGAGTATGAATAAAATGTATTATTTCAGTACTTGCTGGGATGAACACAGAGGCACTGTAGCACACTGACTGACAGCAACTACATTTTACCACCCTTGGAGCAACTGCTCAGTGTGGTGCAAATTTTGGCTAAGAAATTGCTGAACGCTTTTCTCAGTTACTGTGCAAGAGACCCAAGAAAGCTGGAGATGATTTTGTGAAATGCAGGTTGTCTAAATGCACTAAGAAGTAAATCTCCAGCTGAGTAACTTCCCTCCTAGCAGCACTCGCTGTTACAAGATTAATTGCCCAAAATCCAATCCTTGTGATAACAGTACATTAGAGACTGTAGGACTGGTCTGTGGAAGAGACAACAGCAGGCATACGAGGTAGTGGCATTCTGGATTCTTGTAGAAAAAAAATTCACTGCCATTTGCCACTAGTTGCTTTGAGATGAAGGCTATAACGCAAAACATTCCGCCACTGCCACAGCTGTGTAGCTCAATACCTTTCAGGATTACTTATGCTAAAGTTTAATTTAGGTTAATTTAATTCCTCATTAACTGGGGGAAGCTGATCCCTTTGCAAAGGGTGGCAGAGGCACTTCATAACTGTTTACTCCAGGATTAAAATGTTTTTGGTTTAGGCTGTGTATGACTCATGAGCAGCCTCTTAGGTTTATCTGGATTATTTGTTAAATTTATTGAAAAGTACACATACTAAACTCATTTTAAAAAAAATCATCATAGAAGACTACTGTTCAGTAAATAGGAATGCCAATATCCTCAGTGCTAACAGCCCCAACTGAAGCAGTTTACTTAAACACGAGGAATTAACTCCAGGGCAGTCAGTCTCCTGAATGTCAATAGACAGTAGCACTGAGAAGACTTCTCCTTTTTTTTGAGCTGTCAGCTTGGGGAAAGGAATCTTTGAATATAGAAGACAACAAAGAATATACCCAAACACATTAGCCACTAATGGATTAATTCTAATACCAATTAAAAGGAATTCTGATAGTTGTCTCCCAGAATGTGGACTTTTCACAGAAGAAACAGTACAGGAACATACACCAGCTAACAAGTAAGTCTTGACTCTTTTGCTTCAGTTTGTTTTGGTTTTAAATCAGCAGCACAGTACTGTAAGCCAGCTGTAAAAGAGACCAACTCCTGATGCCCAGTTACCCGCCTCATATAAAAATAACAAAAACATCCTCATCCTACCCAAAAAGCCCCACAAGCACAAATCTGAGACGTCTCAGATCAGTAGAGTTGGGAGAAAGTTGCTTCTAAGCCTGAAAAGTGTCACATGGGTAAGAGAAACCAGGCAGGAGCACACCATCCATCTTGAAGTTACAGACTCCAAACCCTTGCAAAAGGTGATTCGACCCAGATTTTGCCACCACAAAGCAAAGCAAATATTTTGTGTTAACTCAACTTAGTAACTTGAAATCTTAAGCCTGTAATCCAGATTCAAAATAGAATAATGTTAACACTGTAGTTTCTACCTTTGTCTCAGTACCAAGGGAAAAAATAGATGATCTCAAGCCATTTAGAACTTTCAAGCTTTTTAGACCTTCCTGGATATTTTCGAATTCAGTCTGACATGTCTCAGCACAGCGACACTGGAAAGGGGACAAGGACTGCGCAACAAGTAAGGCTGTCATCAGTCTGCAGGGAAGGATCTTAGATAGTTCTATCTTTCTTAGAAAAAACAAACCAGAATGACTTGTTAGGCAAAATATTCAGCAGCTGCCCAACCACTATTTTGCCATTGCAGAAGTAAGTTTGAGGTGATACTTGTCATTGACCAAAATAAAACTCTGCAGGTGAAACAAACACCTGAGGGACAAATATAAGTGTTGCAACACATTAAAGAGAAATGTTACTTCTATAAATAAACAATTGCAAGGCAAGTGAAGTTCAAGCAAAACCCCAAAGCAGACCAAAAAGTAATGGGGGTGTGCGTGTGTGAAGTCAGAGCACATAAAAAAGTCCCTGCTTTCCTGCATGAGATACAGCAGAATAATTTCTGTTTGTTCCACAAACCAATTAATGTTGAAATCTCAAGAAACAAGCACAGTTTTGTGTACGTTCTGCCTCTTTCAATGTTCAATACATTAGGAAACAAATTCAAAGACACGTTGCCAAATGAGTTTATGTGCAGTTACATCATCAGTTTAAATAGATGTAAGAAACTTTCAGATGTTCAAGGCAGTGGCATTGCCAGTGCAGCAGGAGTATGTGCTTCTCCCTAGAGTCAGTGAGCCAAACCTGGACTACAAAAAGCTCCATTATGCAAATAAGTTGAAAACCAACCAAACAAAAACTAAGTAATAAACCACCACACCCACACCATCCTATCACATACATAGTGCAATTAATATGATAAGGAGGGGTGGCGAAAATACAGTCTTTAGACTGATCAAGTTTCGACTGACAATGTTTCTGTCAACACCTCATCCAATAGGAGCACATAAATAGGGGGAAGGTATGAGTGCGTGGGGACAGGCAATTTCCCCTCTTAAACTATGTCAGAAACTTCATTTTGCATACCTATTGATGATGAAATTGTTTGGCCTTGAGATTAGGCTGAGTTACAGAAACATTAATGTGATTATGGTCATCCCATCTTATATTTGCAGTATGCTATCCATAACAGCCAAGAGTACGGGAAAAGTATTTGTCAAATGAGGGGCCCAGGAGAAAATGTCCTTGGTTTCACTGAGAGCTGCAAGAGGAGGTAGCACAGGATTCCAGAGTACATGGACAAAATAATTACAAACATAAAAGTCCACAGAGCAGAAGTGTTCTAAGATACTTGGGCTAAACATCTATGATTAAGCGTAACATTTTAAATGCTATCGCATTCATTACTCTGTAGTTTAATGTGTATTTCTATATTCACTTAAAATTAATATTAGTTTCCCAATAAGTTTTAAATGAAATCATGGAACACCACTCCTTTCCCATTAGTATTTCGGTGAAGAACTTTGCAGCACCCAACTGTGCTGTTTAGTCCCATCTGTTGATTTTTCTTTCTTTACCACTTCATCTAATCAACCTTGCTAGTATTTCTCCCTTGCCAGCACACATTATGTCAGTCAGTAAACCTCACTGCCACCCCACGTCTGTCCACACAGAAGATGTGAAGAAGTGGAGTGTGGTTTATCTGAGTAACAGAGAGACATAGGAACAGCCTTTAAATATTTAGAAGATTGGGACAAAAAGCAAAAAAAAAAAACCACCCTTCTCTGTGCTCATTGAACACAAAGAAATGTGGAGGTAGGTATGAATTTTAGCAAGGGAGATTTAGATTAAACAAAGGAAAAAAGCCCTCTCAAGTTGTAAACATAATTAAGCACTGGAATACATTTCCCATAAAGGGTATCAATCGTCTCCATAGATGGAGGAACCTTTCATGGTCTTTTTCAGCACCATATCCAATGATAAATCCTTGATGTCCCTTTCAGCCTTTAATCTCCTTACACAGTTTCGCAGGCAGTCCTTCACCATTATCTCGCAAGATAACCAAGTTTGATTTTTTCATTTAACAAATGGTTTAGAGTTACTAAATCTTTGGGTATAAGGAATTTCTTGTCTAAAAGACACCAGTGATCCATAAAGTCTGACAGCCTGTCGGAAGAGCTGCCAGCATCCATTTTGGGAGAAGAAACTTTACCTAAAGGACTTGAAGAATAATCGGTCTCCTTGTGTCCTCCTGGTCTCTAGCCACTTAGAGTCAGTAGAAATTGTGTACTTCACAAAAGTTTTAAAAGAAAATTACAACTAAAGATTTTCCTGCTATAGTTGAGAATCTTACCATATGTTTCATGTGCATAAAATAATCCTAAGGCTAATTTTAGATTAGGTGGGAAAAAGATTTCGGTCTATTAGTTTTGAATGGTATCAAGTTTTTTGGATAACACACAGACTGAGAAGTCTCTCATATATAGTATTTTTGTGCACTAACAATCTTTCAAGAAAGCTCCCATTGTTTTGGCGGATTATATACACTATTTATCTGCGTAGAATATTCTCCCATTAAATGGGATGTATATAGGTTCGACTGTAAATTCCTTTAAAGGAATTGCAGAATAAGCATTCATGCCATACTCACAATGGGAGATAAGTACCTGATCTGAAATTTCAGCACTGTGGTGGTTAAAACACTGAGAGAAAAACAACATTGTTTTGCACTTAGAAACCTGTTTCTAATCAGCTGAGCTACTCCTATGGGGTCAAATAAAAATGATTAGCTTATTAAAAGCATAGCTTTGCTATTTAATAAGCAAAAATGATTGAAAATTCTGTTCCAGATCCTGATAATTTCAGTGTTTCTAGTTAAGCCTGCAAAATTGCATTCATTATTAGTGTCTAGATTCATTAACAATTCAATTTATAGATATTAATGCTTATAATGCATGCTTCGCTTGCCAAAACTTGAAGAGAAATTGTTTCAATTAGCTTTCATGGATCATGAATCCTACCGGCTGGGTATTTTTAGACAAAAGATACAAACACATCCCCAAGCAATGCTAATGCACAGCTGGGATTCGTATGTAAGGTCAGCTAACAGTTTAAAAGGAAAAAACAGTAAATGAGTTTTACATGGAACAGTTAGACAGGAACAGAACCAATCAAATATTTGCAAGTCACTCCTCTCGCCTTAAGAAAGCCAGGATTCCCTGGGTTTTGAGCTGTATTTTTAAAAAGCCAAACTGGGAAGATATAGACTAGCAACTAGGTTAAAGAATGTTTTTCAGGATGTGACTAAGCATACTAGGTACATGTACAAGCCCAGGGCAAATTTTTCCATTCTCGTTTTCATTCAAACTATATAATTAAAATCAGTAAAGATGCACAGATGTAACCAAGGACATAGTATTGCTAAATATTTTCTCTCCTTTCCTTGGGTCAATTACGGTCAGGGAGAAGAAACCAAAATCTACACGAACATTTTTGTACTACATAGGCAAAATAAAAGAGCCACAAGATCACAGAATAACACACTGTTGAGCTGACCAGACGGCAGGTTCAAGCACACGGTGACCAGTGCTATCCTCCTCGTGCGTCTCACGGTGAAGCTGCACCAGAAGGAGCCCAACTCTGCCTAACTGTGAGCTTGTACCCGACTGCATGTGCTGTGCATGAACCAAGGAAAGCATGAGCCTCAGGACAGAGATCCGCGATTTTATCGGAGCGCTTAAAGGAAAAGCAACCAGAATTGCTTAGGACCACAGGCTGGACTTCATTAATGTAAAAAAGTTACTATAAAAAGTTGGCTTTTATTATTTCCAATAATCCATTATCTTTCCTTCTCCTCTTCCAAGGACTGCACACACCAATTAGAAAATGGTTAGATTGTAGTGCAGCTACCACACAGAAAGTATCATGAGGTACATCAGACGTCTCTAAAGCCACTGCAAGTCCTCACAAAGAGCTGACCTGCTATTCCCACTTCCTGAATACGTGGCACGAGGACTTGAGTTGAGCTGAAGCCCACAGTCCATCACTGCCTACACAGCATGGCAGCTTCTCTCCGATCTGGCATATCTGCCTCTGAGATTAAACTGTCTTACAGCCCTTACAGGTGTTAACCTCTCCCTGATTCCATGGAATTAGAATGTAAATACAATGAAAAAATGCTGGCTTGGCTTCAATTTTCATTTTTGGTGGTTCATTACCATTTCTGTGGGCAATGTTTCTTTAAAAACAGGGGGAGTGTTTTCTGTGCAGCCTTTTAACAGTAAAGGGAGGGGGAAAAAGGGGAAAAAAGGGTCTTCAAGACATGAACAGAATAGGTATAGAACAGTCTGATTTCAGCTCTCACCCATCTTAATGTCGTTACCATAGTCTCTCTGAAACAGACCTAAGGAAGGCGTTTTCACAAAGAGGGAAGAGTCAGAGAAAATTGGTGTTTCTGCAAACAGATAACGAGTTCATTGCTTGCCTCTCTGAGAACAAGGTAAACTACATTCCAGAAATATTGAAGATACTAAGTATTTTATCCAAGCAGCCGAACCACTCATTCCTCCATAAAGCTAGTCTTTGTTTCAAAAGTGTCTAGACTATACAGATCAATCAAGTTATTTCTTTTGAGTTGGCTTATTTTTGGAGAGCAGCACTCTGGAGAATACCCCCTTAACGGCTGACCACAGAGGTGTCTCACACAGTCATCTCGCTGCTGGGCTTGACCATATCTGTCTCATGTTTATTTTGTAGGGCAGAAAGTCAGGCCCACACTAAATTCTTTGCCAGTGACGTGAGAGCGTGTGCTCAGCTGGAATTTCTCTGCAGAGAAAAGCAATTAAGAAAAGGATTTAGAGGACTACCATCAGCACTGAAGCGAGCTGGAACCCGGTCTACAGAGCAGCAGTGTTAGCAGCTGAGCTGCTGCCACTCAAGGCAGTTTCAGGGCCAGCTCTTGAAGAGGTATGTCTTCCTAATTAAAAATTTCTGTAGTTAGGACTTGAGTCAGGGTAATCGTGTTATAACTCAAGAGAACACAAACCCAAATGATCTATCTTCCACAGTTTAATTTCACCCTACATTTGCCAGTGCACTCGTAGATGATGGACCACATTCTACTCTTGGTTTGAAACACATTGCTACTTAAGCTCTGCAAGGCACAAAAAGCTGCTGGTATAGAAATAAACATCTACTCACACATTCTCAAAAAACCTCCAATGGGTCAAAAATTTCCAGTCCTAGTTCCTTAATTTAGATATATACTCTGTTAGATTCAGATCAGGGCCAAACAACTGGAAACAGTGGTATCACAGAATACATTGCTGTTCCATTCAGGCTTATATTTTGGCGAAACACACAGTATGAAGAAGCCCCTAAGCTACTTGTGCTCATGCTGAGTCTATTTCAGGCCTCGGAATTAATACAGAAAAGTAGTTCAAACAAGTTTTTTTTTACAACCTGATGTGTTTCCTCACCAGCACCTAGCAAAAAGGAACAGAAATTCACAGACCTTAACCTGCAGTATCCATATTCCCAATTTCATTAGTTCAGCTCGCACAGTATGTAAGAAGAGGCAACTAAATTAATACACAAAACACCTCAAAAATATATCAGAAATGAAATGACCATGCTAGCCTTACTGCCAACAGCTGTGGTCAGCAATGAAATCATTAGCAATACCACATTACTATTTGAGACCATAACTCACTTGGTTTAGAAAGTCCACAGAGGCCAGATTTGCTTTGCCATGGGAAAGAGAGAGCAAACAGATTCTAATTACGAGAAGATCCTGTTCTCTACCTCCCCCACTTCCTAAAAACATGCTTTCATATATCTTCTACCAGCCTCCAAAACAGCCTGATTCATCCTTTGACTATGTGGAATCATAGAATACCCCAGGTTGTAAGGGACCTCAAAAGATCAACCTTTTGTGGGAAAAGGAGCATAGATGTGATTATGTAGCATCCTGATGAGCGATGAGCCCCTGCAGGAGGCCACAGACCAGTCCTTCCTCCACTAGCTGTGGGTCAGCACAAGTGCTTCTCTCCTGTGCTCATCCTAAGGTTGGCAGCTTCTTTTAAATATTGTCAGGTTGATAAAGAGGAAGGTAGAGTTAAATGGATTTGCAGGCTACATTGCTTCTAAATAATTAGGTTGTGTTCTTCTGTGGCAACAAAGGACGCCAATCTCAGAACACCCTATAGGGTATTAGTCTGATCTAGAATTGCCCTTTTATAAAGAGAGTCTGCATGCCTAGTTGACAGCAAGACAGGAGCCACAGTTAGAAAACAAAGGCCACTGTTAGAAAGCAGAAGCTCACAAGAAAATGGTACTCTGGTCTGAATTGGTCCTAAATCAAAAGATGAAGTACCTGTCTCCTGTACAGCACTAAGCTACACTGAATATGGAAATTAATCTCTTGAGTTCACTTAGACAATCTTCAGCAAGCATCCACATCTTGAGCTAGATCAGGAATTTTTTACAGCTGGCCTTCACATTTGGGTTATATTCCATGAGCCACTTCGACAGTGTCAGCTAGGAACATCTGGGCAAAGCAGAACATCAAGAACTACTCAATTATGTCACAGCTGTGGCCTCCCCTGTCCAGTCTTCTACAGCATCCAGGAGATGAAAACAGCTCTGTAATTGTCTACTGTCATCCTCTTTGATTCACCCGACAGCATCAAGAAGTTTAAAAAAGTTCTCAGGTTACAGGTATACATGTGAACAAGAACATAAAAAGCATTAGTGTGTTTCACTGTTAGCATCTTAAAAACCTGTGAGCTTTGGATGATTACTAAAGGAAGGCAGAAAGGTCAGAAAAGTAAAAGAATTAGCAAACTTAACTTGAATAAACAGGGCTTTGCAAGTCTCTCTTGTTCCAGAATTTCTAAGTATGCACAATCAGAAAAAAACAGGGTGAAGAGACTCTGTTCTCCATGTTTAATTACACCGAGATAGAGACTTTTGTTGTGTTTTTGTTTTTAATTACATCCGTGATACATAATTTGTTTCCTTTGGTAGGAAATGTGATAACAAAGTCAGTTCCCTAATAAAAGAAGCAAACGGGCAAATTCTCCAGAACTGCTCCCTTAACTCTTGTACTAGTTTAGCCATAACTGAGGATCTAAGGTAATCCCAGATAGTAATATTTTGATTGCTGGGCCAAATCTCACTATTTTTCCACCCTTAAAAAGAGGGAATTACTGTATTTACTATCCGTTCTCCTAAGCATATCCGCATCTGAATTATAAAGACTGGAACCTGGCATCTTATGATCTCTCCCTTATTTAGGGTTTTCTACATATCACAGAATCACAGAATAACCAGGATCCACCGGATCATGGAGTCCAACTATTCCTATCAAACACTAACCCATGCCCTTCAGCACCTCGTCCACCCGTCCCTTAAACCCCTCCAGGGTAGGTGACTCAATCCCCTCCCTGGGCAGCCTCTGCCAGTGCCCAATGACCCTTTCTGTGAAAAATTTTTTCCTAATGTCCAGCCTAAATCTCCCCTGGTGGAGCTTGAGGCCATTCCCTCTTCTCCTGTCCCCTGTCCCTTGGGAGAAGAGCCCAGCTCCCTCCACTCTACAACCTCCCCTCAGGTAGTTATAGAGAGCAATGAGGTCTCCCCTCAGCCTCCTCTTCTCCAGGCTAAACACCCCCAGCTCTCTCAGCCGCTCCTCACAAGGCCTGTTCTCCAGCCCCTTCACCAGCCTGGTCGCTCTTCTCTGGACTCGCTCCAGAGCCTCAACATCCTTCTTGTGGTGAGGGGCCCACATCGATGACACCGTGCTGCAACTCCCCTGGAAACTAAGTAAGTGGATAAATACACTCAGAAAGAAAAAGGACTCAATACTGCTGGATTATGTCTAGGTTCAGCATTTAAAATTTTCTAGGTTTAGCAACCATGTAGTCGGATCAATGCTGAACACACAGAGAACAGCACAGAGAGGGAAGCAAGCTAATTTTCTATTCAAGAAGTAGTCAACCCGTTCCCTGAAAAAGCCTAGATGAGATTGCTAAAGATAAAGGTGTGTACAAATGCTCCCACAAACATTAAAGAAGCGTATGGAGTACTCCCTAGAGTTCTACGTGAAGAAAACCAGTGTGTGTCAAATTCAACTCTTAAATAATCGGGCTGTCATGTTCTGGATTCAGCTCAGTTTCCAGATGTTCTTCAGATGGCCTCAAGATGTTGGTCAGTCTACAGCTCATTTCAATTGTCTAGTCCTGAAGTGAGTAACTGAACTGGGTTCTACATGTGAAAACAACTATACCATTCCATTTGTCTCATTTTGAGCAGATGGGAAACCAACACACATGCCATAGCTGTTAAGTACCCAGAAGCAGAATAAAAACTAACAAAAAATAAATTAAGAACTTATGTTACAAGCAGCTTCTCCTGCTCCCTTCAAGATATTGGCATAAGCTTCTTCCAAACGACCAGCACTATCCCAGGCTTTTCTAGTTCTCATACAATCTCTTGTTGCCACTCAGAAATGCTTTCACTTCACCAGCCAACTCACAATTACAAGGCAAAGTGAATTCTATTACTATGTAGCGCACACTTTAAGAGATGCAGTCATGAAAAGGAGCAATACTGCAGGAAACAGAGGACTCAGATCAAATGCCCAAATGCCCCAACCTCTTCTGTTTGATGGGAAAGCCACGTAGGCACTACTGCACCTGCTGCAAGTGCTGTAGATGCCATAAATCAATCCATCAGCCTGCAGAAGATCTGTGAAATTGCGCATGCACTCTTGAGTTGTATTGCCCCATCACTGGGAGATGATCAGCTAGAGCCAACAGTGCACCCATTCTACATCTCTGAAATTGCCTATGAAATCAAACACAAGGCATCCCCACTGACTAGAGGATACAGAACTAAAATAGCTTGCAAGCTGTAAACTGGAAGTCTTCCAGTACCTGCAAAGCATCAACAAAATAAAATGTTAAGACACTTGAAGGGAGTGACCAGAGCTGGAAGCTGTTCCTGGGATGCCTATCCTATCTATACAGGAAGGGTGCCAATTTGTGTCCTTCCACCTTGCACATAGTAGTATCACATTTTGGACTCATTTCTGCAGTTTGACACGAGACACTTTGCAAACCACAAGTCCCTTTTATCTCAGAATGCAAGTTTCTCTTTGGGGTATCTACAGATTTATTTGTATTTATTATCTCCAAAAGATACAAGGATCTCAAGCTTGTCACTGCTATCTGTGCTCATCTGACCCAAGATAGCTTAACAGTTAAAAATAAAACACAGATTTATACAGAGTCAGGAAGGTTAGATTTCCAATTACAGAGCTAGAAACAAGATTAAAGGTAATTAAGAATTGCACATATTGTGTTTAAAGCAAAGATCCTCTTTTCATCTGGAATGCCTCTGTTTTTCTAGCCACATCAGTTGAGGACTGAGTTCACAGATTCACCTTGTTTTCCACGTGACCTTTTCAGCCCAAAATAAGGTAGAGCTGTCTGGGAGGAGTGACAAACCCTGTCACATCCATCACAGACTTCTCCAGACAGCTTATCTGTCTTGAACATTTTCTCAGGCATTCCTCATTTTTTTATTTAGTTTCCCCATTTGCTTTCTTAATCTGGTAAGAATGTAATTTCCATGATTTACCTCTCTATACACCAAAATTTTAAAATTTCATTTAATAAAAGTCTTCAGTGTAACACTTCTATTCATGGGGGCAATGACTTCCCTCCAGTACTTGGAACATCCCTTGGTGTTGACTTTCTCCCCCCAGCTCACTTTAAGGCAGACAGCCTGTTGCATTACAGCTTTAACAATCTTTTCCTTCCATGGACACCCATGACACGGTTCAAAAGTACCTTAGACTTGCGATGTATCACGTCAATTTAATATTTTTCTTATCTTCCATTCTTATGGAAAGCAGGCATAGGTTTTAGATGTTACAATAGCATAGATAACAGTCAGTACCAAGGAATTTATGTTTAGAACTTTTCCATTATCAACATCATCTTTGTCAATTTTAAGTGCACCTGGCATCAAAGCAATTTCCAGCTAGGGTAGAAAACAACAGACTTCCTAGTGACTCAGATACATGGTACATCTCAAATAACCTTTGCGTCTTACACTGGCATACCTCAAATATCCTTCACATTCTTCTCAACCTCTTCAGCAAGTCCTATGTCGGCAAAGTTTGTTATAGCCTGAATCAGAAACCAGATAAAAACACAGCAAGCAGATGACTCAACTCTACACATCTGTAGACTCTAACGCCAGATCCATGCACTTCATTATCCTACCTTGCAGTTGCTAGACGACACCACTCTGTCTGGAATTGACTCATTGTTTTCTCTGTAGTGAACATTCTCCAGGTTTATAAAAACAGCCATTTGTAACAGGAGTGTCTTCTACATTCACTTCATCTTTATCTCACTGTGGCTGCTCTGCAGAGAAGATGAACTGTACATTTTTATGCTCAGTTGTGCCTACAAGCTCAGTCAGAAAAAAATCCGAGTTAAAATTCTGTTTGTGACTGTTAATGGGTTAAACAGCTGGAGTGGGGAAGAAGGGCAAACCCTTAAACTTCTGAGTTTTGCCTGAAAAGTGAGCAGCAGCCCACATTAAGGGGTCAATAAGGTTGCAAAGTCAAACATTAAAAGCTCAAAAACACTTCAGGGTTCCTTATCCTACCCCAATTCATTTTCTTCGGCCATATACATGGCATTGTTGTGCAAGACTTCTACATAATTCAGGCTGCAGCCTTGAAATGAAAGGCTTTTCTAATACATAAGAGCACTGGGCTGGAAACATCAAAAAACTTGCTTCAACTTTACTGTCACAAACCCCATGTAAAAAATAGCTGAGGCCTTCCTATAATGTATATAAAGGAATGAATTAAGAATTTACCAATAAACTCATTCTGCTAAGAAATTATCCATTGTTCGAGTAAAACTGCAAATTAGTTTTAATTTTCAGCTCTGCACACCAAAAAATGAAAACTTAAAAAGTCCCAAACCCAAACCAACTGCTTTTTGACAACTGAAATAAACTTCGGTTGTTAAATAATTGTTTATACAGAAAAGCTTCGAAACAAAGTCAAATTTCTTTTTTCAAAACCAGAGCAGGGGCATTGATTTCTACAAGTTCTTATTTTTCTGACTTTTTTCCCCTCCCAACACTTGAATGATTTAATAAAATGCAATTATTTTTGGCAAAGATCACTTTTCACCAAGACTTGTTTAAATGCTTTTCTTAAATAGCTTCCTTTTGTCTTTTCTGAATTTAGTGATTGGTTTTGCAACCTTTAAATTTTGCAACTCTAATTCTATGGTTACAAATTCCTCTCCCCCCTTTAAAAAAACTCCACCCATTTAACAGTACTAAAACCAGCTGACTTTGGTTTTGCATTTTATTTTTTTGCAGAGGCAGACAGGCTAGTGGTTGGAGTAAGGAGGGTTGCGTGGTGAGGGGATGATGGAAAAGAAACAGCAGAGATGGATTAGGCACAGAGGGAATTAAATAGTAGGATATAACCTAGCAGAAAGAATTGTTAATAGGCATACGCAAAGATAAACACCCCCCTTATTTTCACTACCACCAGAGAAGTTTGTCCATTCCTTCCCCAGATGCCTTTAGCTTTCCATTGTGCTGCTCCTCGTGACAAAACTTTCTCAGGCTGATGTTCAGACTGTCACTTTCCCTTTTCAAGGATTTTCAAGGCTCACCACTACAATGGTGATGACAGGAATCGGCTGAGGGGCAGGTAGGAAAAATTGCTGCTTGGTACGTTTTCACAAAAGGGCAAGAGCAATGGACACAAAAGTTAGCAAATGCTGTAATTCAGGGTGTCACATACTTGGCAAAACATTCAGCCCTAGTTCACGAAGGGCCTAAGATCAGCCAGGAGCCCCAGGCTTACAGCCTACTGAGCCATACTGCCACACACTGCCCAAAAGATCATCTCTGGGCACCCCGAATCAGGTACGAGCTGAAAAGCTGCACCAGCCTCACCAGAGATGAGCTCTGTATGGTCCAAATGTTTCATTCCTCAAGCTCCCAGGAGATGACAAATTGCCTTTCCCTGGTTATTGCGAAAGGTTCGACTGCCTCTCCCCCACCTCCCAATCAAAAGCAAACACAAAATGTTCTTGGCAGTGTGGACACTCTATAAAGAAAGCGAATTCATCCCTTCTTGGGCCAATGGAAAACAAGGCTCCAGAACGTGAGACAAAACAGAGGTGATGAAAATAAATGGGAAAAGGAGGAGGAGGATTCTGAAAAAGGTCAAGAGAGTTTCAGATAAGCTGTTTTGAGAGGGAAGAGTTATTGTATTCATGAGCTACTCGGAACTTTGTATCTGAGCTGCAGGTTCTTTCCTTCCCTCAAGGGAACTCCTGGGATGAGCTCAGCAGGTCCCATTCCCATACAGCTGTTCTGTGCATTTTGGAAATAAGAGAGGTGGGTGCTCCAAATACCTTCATAGGGAATGGGTCCATTGCAGAATTCCTGAGGAGCCAAATATTGAGCCTATTCATCAATACTTTTCTTTTTAGACAAACAAAAAAGTTTCAAAGATCTCCATCTCAGAAAAGCTTTGATTCTGACATCACCAGAAACCCCAAGTTTTACCTTGTCACAGAGACTGGAAATTTACAGCTCGCAGTTAAAAAAAGCTATTTGCGTGCAAGAATGACTGCCTAGTTTAAAAAAAACCAAAACCAACACCCTCTGTCCTTCTCCTCACACACCCATGTCCAACAGGCAAGCTCCTTGCTGGTATTTGAACTTAAAGGAAGCCACTTCCTCATTAAGACATACCCAACTATGGTCATAACATGGAGAGCCAAAAGTAGTAACAGATTTATTATTACCACTGTGTGGAAATAAAATGGCCTTTTTTTTCTCTGTTACTCAATCCATTTAATTATCCATGCAAAGTAAAGTTATTCCTGGCAGCCACAGAGGCAAAACTAACTTCAATAATGCTGGGGGTGGAATGGTTGTTATGCAGGAGAAGAAACTAAATAGTTCAGTAAATTAGACCAAATAGATACACGCTGGGATTAGCCTCTAGAGATTCAAAATACCAAATTCAATGCTTTTAGGCTTATCATACTTTTTATTTAATAGAGAAATGTCTGATCTGGGACTGCATCATATCCCAAAGACTCTACAAAGAAGCAATTTTTTCAGAAAGTGCCCTGAGGGTAACAGGAAAAATTACAGAAAGCTTCAAACCATTCAGCTCCCACAAGTATCCCTACATTCTGGACTTTCACTTAAGCAACAAAGCACAACCAGTGAGGAATTTGTGGTGGTTACTGAATACTTGGATGGGTATTACAAAGCACAGCACTAAATGCTTCAATAGCCCAACATTTTCCTGGAAAAGCATAGTCTGATTTCAGGGAGGGGAGCACCAGGCTGAGATTGCAGCATCTTCTCCACGTTACTGGCCTCAGCACAGCTCAGCCTGGAAACACCACGTACCCCCAGCTCCCAGGGCATTCCAGACGGACAGACTGTTTGCCCTTGAAGCTTATTTGTCCTAGAAAAAGTACTGCAATCAGGTTTTACCTTAGGAAAAAACAGCCCCGTACCTACGATAAGCGGAAGATGGAGAAATCAAACCATAGAGGGTAAAACCCCTAACCTACAGAAAACACACACAAAGCAAGAGCTGAAAGTGAAGAAAACCACGGAATTTATTCAAGTATTTATTTCAACTGTCCAGAGGCACAGTGATTGTATAAACAATGAACTATGTGAACACAAATGAACACTATGGGAAAAGAAACCCCTCACATTTTTTTTCACTGCGGTAAAGTACAGACCACCAAGAACAGTTTGACTCAAATACCCAGCATCAGTTCCCACACAAGAGCTGTTATTGTTGGCTTCAACACCCAGGTCCAACAAGAACAGTAAGAACATGCATTCTGCTAATGTTTGAATAACCCTTGCCAACAAATTGATCCCACAGCAGGAAGGCTGTAGGAGATGGGTTCAAATAAATGAAAGAGAAAGTAAGAGATACGCAGCACTCCTCTTCTAGCATGTGTTCAGTGGGAGCTCTTTTTACTCCCCTTATTTAAAATGGATTTTTTTTTCTCCCCCCGCACCCCTAGCCCTTAAGAAAGGAATAACCCTTGAAGGGCATTGGTGAGCATCTGTAATTTACATGCAAGGGAGATACAACTGCCAGAGAAATACAGATTCCACAGATGTTAACCCAGAGGACAACCCAAATTAAGAAAATCTCTAAATAAAGTCTGGGAGGCACTTTCTGAAGGAAAGCAGCATGTTTCCCAAGTAGGCAATTACAGCTGTCAGTTTAACCCCAGCCCAGCAGACAACCTTCTACCTGGTTGCCCTACAATAAATCCATCACTTCCCTGGGTAAAAAGGATGAACAGATCATTGAGGTGGGAACAATCCTTTGCATGTTTTATATTTGACTTACGTTCTCTCTGTTAGAGACAGTATTTTGAAATATCAAAATGGGTTTGACTAGTAAAGTCAAAAACCAAGCCCCTATTAATCCACAAACAGTGATGGTGAATGATCAAGGCTCCCGAGACATAGGGTAACAGCCCATACAAAACTGAGCTGTACTGTTCCAAAGACTTGAGCTCATATTCCTGCACAGCATCATATTGTGTAATGGCTCTTCCAGAACCAGCTTTGCTATCTCCTGCACAGTTCTTAAACTGCCAGGGGGAAAAAAAAAAATCTACAGAGGACATGAACAGAGCTGTAATTTCATTGTTATGTGACCATTTCTCCTCCAGGAAGGGGTCATATAACGCTGAGGACAACACTGACTTCTGACCGTTCTTGTTTGGTACCTCCATTCTTTCCCTGCTCTCACACACATTCACCTGTTTGGTGCATTAGCTCATCAGAGACACATGCCCATACACCATGCCACAAACGTGAAGAGAACAGAGTGAACAATGTAAAGCACAGTAAATTTATAATTGCTTTAAATTGCCATGCTCCAGTACCACCTACTTCCTGAAAGTATTTAAGCCTTTCAATTTTTTTATTCCTTTACAGATTCTTCATATTAAATAGGACCCTGTATCTTTAATGGTGACTTTCCATCTTGCACAAGTAAACCTTTTCCATGGTACAGTCTCTTTTTAAGTTATAAATAAAACACCCAACTATTTTCTTTTTCCCACAGATGAGAACATTAAAACATTGACATTTTAATCTGTTCTATACAAGAGTGAGTTGTGTCAGCGCACTGCTTCCAGCTACAACAACAAAAAAACCAAGTTTAATTAAAGACAGAGTGGAGAAGCTGCATTGTGGTGTCTGAACCACAAAAGATGCACAGCAGAGTCTCTTGCTTGCTCACCATTTTGGGCTCAGTTTCCTCTTTGGATAACTGCTTGGCAGACAACATGATTGAAAAGAAAGGGGAAGGAGGACAAGAAACAAATGTATTTTCTCAGACATGAAATGTGAAAGGGGAGACCGTATACCTGAGACTTACATACATTAAAAATGTTACTCTGAAGATAGTAAAAGCATGACACAAACCACCCTATCACAAATGCACAGCAGAAGCCAATGACATCTACATCGGCCCTGCCACTTCACTGCTAGGTCTCATACTGATCCAAGCTTTAATGCCGTGTATTAACACCCGTTTCCACTGACAGATTATTTTCACTGACAAATTATTTTCCCTGACAAGTTCCAGTGATGTTCCATTTTTGAAGAATGAAACCACAACATTTTGTATTTCCACTTCCAGTTAAGCAAGAAACACACTGTCTGCCAGGTAGAACCAAATGCTTCTAGTAAGAATCTTCCGGCAACTCACCAGCTCGGGCTCCTTCAAGGCACAGAACTGCTGGAACAGAGGCGTGGTGGGTGCTCCATCCTGAAACAGAGAACACCTGAAGGAAGCGGAAGGTTGCTCTGCTACATCAGAAATGCCCTTCCTGCATTCCTGCCACGAGCATGAGTTTTGACAGAGGTTTGCTTCCATCGCACTGCTGTCGCCTGTGCTCGCTGCTGCAAAGGAAGGCAAGGTGGAAGAAGAGACCGAGAACAGTGTCTGTTCAGCTGGAAGGAGGCGAGGCTAAGGGGCAACTACTATCTGCAGCCGCCTAATGGACAGTTAGAGGAGGCTGAGAGGCTCTTGGAGCTGCTCAGAGAAAGGACAAGAGGAAACAAGAAAGTTACAGCCGAGAAAATCCTGCAAACAAAAAATTCTTCAGCGTGGTCAGAGTGGGACAGGTTGCCTGCAGAGGTTGTACAATCTTCAGCTATGGAATTACTTCAGAATCACGAGGGAGAAGGTGCTGAGCTGCCTAACGTCTCATCAGTAATGCTGCTCTGAGCGGGCGTCCTCCAGAAGGGCCTTTCTACCAAAATAATTCTACAATCATATGGCAGATCCGCTTCTCACAGCCCTACTACTTACATGGAAAATGGGAGCAGGTAGACAACAAAAAAGTAATCTCCAATAACAAATAATGTATAGCACTGCAGACTGAATAAAATACGCCTTTAACACTTACACATCTGTGTGTGTTTAGCTTGCACATGCCAACAGTTCCCAAATAAACAGTTATGGCAGCATCAGAATTCTTCATGAGAATGACTGCTCACAGAGGATAGCCTTAAGCAGCCCTTGGGCACTTGTATTTCCAAGTCAGGAGCCTAACTTTTATATTTAAGTCTTAGAAGTAGCATAAAAATTAATGCAGGCTTGTTCTGCACCTGGCGCCTGGCAGTAGCCGTCAGCTGGATGAGAATATCTCCTTCCAAACTGGAAGTGCGGTCACCCTGCAGTTCTTACTTGCTCAATAGGAAAGCCACAAACAAGGAGCTATTTGCTATGGTTTCATTACGTTACCCAGAGATTGTGTCACATTATTTGTTTAATAATGCACACGTCCAAAACACCACGAACAGGAATACCAAGGGAGTTAAATAAAGTGTTTTTTGCACTATAAGTGAGAAACATTATTTCTAATGAGTTCACTTTGCTAGCATTTCGCATTCAAATTTCCTCTGCAAGTACCTAGAAGTCTCTTAGTAATACGCCTTTTTTTTTTTTTTTTTTACAATATGTGACTTCATAAAATTGTCACTCTGGCTGGAGAGGAATATTGCTAGTGTTTGATCCTGCTCTCTTACAACTACAGTTCCTAAGTAAAAGGACAACAGTTCAGGCTGGCTGATAACCTTGAAGCAGGAGGGAAGTCCAAAGTGAATAACAATTTTGTAAACAGCAACAAAATGGAAAGTGGAAAAATAAGCAAAAAAACAGGACAAAAAAAAAATAATACAGATCAACGTTACTATAGGGATCAGCATCTACTAGTGTTTGCAGAACTGCACACAAGTCTAGTTCCAGTTAAATGAAGCTATGATTATGTAGTCTGAAAATAAACTTGAAGTGTAATATCTATAACTCAAACTGTACTAAAAGTCATAGGCAAGTTACAATCTGTCTTCCAAAATTTGAAAGGAAAGCTTCTATATCTACAATGATATAGATAAGGATGCAAAGGGGCAAAAATCATATCTGTGCACCTCAAACTTATGGGTAGGTATGTAAAATAGTTTCCTGTCCCATCATTCACACAGAGTAGGAAAGATACTTACATCAGGAAAATATATTCATATTCTTGACCAGTTTCTTGAAAACAAAAAACACACCCAAACCAATCAACAAACAAAATAACCCTCCCAAGAAAAAAAAAACCAACCAGTTGTCATTAAGAGACATAAAGAACGGCCAAACATTGCAACTCAGCATACTGGATGCATGTCGATTGCCAAGTTCCTTTGAAAACCTGTCCCAATTACAGATCCCAAGCCTTTGAACACACAGCCATGTGGACTGCATTCCTGTCGGACAGTGCTATCTCTTCTCTTTGGAATCCTATCAAAAAAGGCACCTGTAGTACCGTACCTGATGAAAAAGAAAGTATTAAAAATCTGTTCCTGGGAGATCTTTGTTGAGAGCGTGGGAGTTGATTTACACACCTGCTTTCCTCAGCAGGTTTCACTGTATTTCCATTTTCAAGCACGTTTGTAATATTAGTGTATCAACTTGGCAGTTTTTCCCTGTGCAAAAGCACCATGATCTAAACTTGACATTTGTGAGTGTAGATTATGAAGGAATTTCCAAGAGTGCTTTCTCCATCTGCTTCTCAAAGAGAAAAAAAAAATCCTAAGAAAGTCAGTGAATCCAAGCAGAGACTTCAGAAGTCCTTTCAGACAATCAAAAGCAGGATTTTCCAACCAGGCAGCTGTAGTTCATTAGATCCGCCATGGACCGTGAAAGCCACTTGCCAATAGTGTCGAAAAACTATTACTCATTTCAATCTCTCTGAAGAGGACAGCTCTCTGACAAAGCATTAGTGGAAAACACAGTTTGGAGCTCTGGCTGGAACAGCTAAGCATGCAGACGGAAGTTCAATACGGAACACAAAGTGGAGTTGCAAAGGCAGATTGATGCCCCAGCTTTTCACCTTCAGAGATCAGAGATTCTGTCTACATTATAAAGGGAAAAAGTGTTTTGGAAATCAAAATAAGCTGGCCACGTGGACGATAATCACGCCATACAACTTGGCAGAAGCCTATTTCTGAATAGCAAGTATTCTGCTCCTCTTTGAGTCTTGTTAATCCGCAAGTGACAGCACAAAAAAAAAAAAAAAAGCCTGGGTGTCACAGTTTAGCCCAAGCCCAGCCAATTTTGGCAGCTAAACCCAAAGCAGTTGGGCTCCTAGTTTCCTCCCCCACAGCAGCTCCAGGGTGTTAAATCAAGCTAAGAATCTTTCACAATCCAGCACTCGAGTTAATCAGAAATACTAAGATGTTTCCCCAAAATACACACAAGACTAAGGCAAACACAAGCAGTGAGTCTGGAAAAATACTCATTCCATTCATTAATTTTTTTCAGTTATTACTTATGAAGAAATATAAGCCTTTTGGCCTGGGTACATAACTGGATAGGCTTGGCCCACCTAAGCATTTGGCTGGCATACGCTACAGCTGTAGGTCTAGAACTGGAATTCAAACATGATGCCTTCCCTTTTAGTTGGCTGCAATAACCTAACCCATTCTAATAACTCTTCTCTTCTGCATTAACTTTCCTCTTGACTTTTAATGCCTGTAGTAGCATTCTGGACATGTTAACAACAGACCCCTCAGTTCCAGGCAGTAAAATGCTGCGGTCAGACATCCCACAGCAAGATACACATGGAAGATAAATGCGCCTGATGTCGAGGCCTTTAGTGTCGTATACCATAACCTATAAATATTCCAGTTGCTATCCCGAAATACCTCAGCTCTGGTATCCTGTATGCAATAGTGGCTTGGAAGAGTTGTCAAAGTCCAGCAGACAAACTAGAGATAAGACAATATCTCCATTAGTGTCTGTTAATCAAACAAACATCAGCCCCACTCCCCCAGCCTCCATACATTAGTAAAAAATGTAAAGCAAAGAAAAGGACTTAAGTGTTCTCTTCATCCTGGAGAATCAATAATCCACTTCATACGGTTCACTAATTTTAAAACTGTTTTTACAGATTACCAATCAGAGAGTGACCAAATAGTTTTCATTCCCAACATACACCTTACTTTAGATAAGAAAGTTTGCGGGAAGTTGTAAAAGAGCATGAAGAATTTACAGCAAATATCACAAACTAATCAAATCATATACTTAAATATTTTCTTAGCATTCCAGAAAAGCAGCAATTATATTTTACAGAGAAGATGTGCTGCAACACAAGCAACATTGTGGTCATAAATAGCGTTGGCTTTTCTGTAATATTTTCCTCTAACTGAGATTTGTACTATGAAAGGGACTGGCAGAGTAGCCACAGAGCCAGTATTTTCACAGCCCAGATAAGCATCAATGTCCTCCTTGCATGGGAAAAGCATTTTAGGAAAAAACTTTAAGAATCTGATATCACACAAGCTACATTAAATGACTCTACATACACTTTATTAAAAAGCCCAACTGTATGTACAGAAAAAAGTAGCAAACAGAATGATTGCTCTTACTGTACGACTGCATATCAAAGGGAATCCTTTCCAAGAGGGTATGAGGGAAAAAAGAAAAAAAAAAAAAAAAAGACATTCAATAGTGAATTTTATGAGAGAAGGATAAAAAAACACAGGTAGTTCAACAGATTCCTGAAAATCCCAGTAGTGGTCAATAAATCGACTTGTGCTTCACATTATATGAAGAGGCTGTACTTAGCAAATCACTGTGTAAGCTGCCTCAATAACAGCACTCCTGCTATCAAGTTTACTTGCAATGATTCCAACAAAGAAATTAATTTCTTAGATGACAAGAAAAGGTTATCTAGAACGGGGAAAAACACAGGAGACAAAAATTTCCACTAATAAAACAAATATCAGACTCTGAACTGAATTTGAAGCTATCTTTTTTTTTCCTCTGAAAGATGTGAAATCCCCATAGCCCAAACACTGGAGCTACAAAGAAAACATCCTACAAACTGCATTTCTAAAAACACAAGGAAAGCATAATGAACTAGATCTTTTTTCAGTATGTTATTCACTAAAGCATCCCCACACATACTACTCCTCAGGCAAGGCTCATAACAAGAAAATACACTGCAATCAAAGTTCTAGACTTAAAAGCAAACCATACTTTGAGCTACTGGTTGATTTACTCCTTCTCAACAACTTCAGTGCAATGTAAGAAAAATCTCTGCAAGAGCTATCCAGATTTCAGAGGGTGCCCTTTCCACCAGTATAAAGGCATCTCTTAAGACTTCAGCAAGTAATAAAACACATCCCTTCCTAGTCTTGTCTTACATATTTTACTGATCTGTTTATTCCCATGAGACGCTCAACAGGTATCAATCGCCCATCTGATTTTCCAGTTGAATTATCAATTTTTCTCATAGGTATTTCCATGAAGGGACACCAGTTTAACCTGACACTCTTTATTGATCTTACTATAACACACAGCCTTCAGTTATTGTTCTCATTATATTCTCCTCAAACCTCTTATGCATATAAGGTAAGGAAAACTACACGTTTTCTATACACACCAACAGGAAATTAGACATAAACCTAAGACAGAGAAGTTTGACTTTGAAAGACATTATAAAAAATCAGATTACCTTCTTCTGTTGCCCAAAGATCTAGTCCCACTGGTTCTCTTAAAGCAATTCAATCTGACATCTAAGAACTTCATGATCTAGATGTTGGCATCAAACAATTAGCCTCTATGCTAGATGGACTGATTACAATATTTGCATGACAAATTTCTAAAGATTTGGGTTTAGTTGTAAAAGTTTGTTGAATCTCTGTATTTCACAGCTACAAAGATTAACATCAAAATATTAATCAATTATAAACCAGAACAACGTAGCTCACCTAAAACAATAGCCCAAAGAGATTTAGACCCTCAGCTTCTATCCCACCTTCATCTAGTCACAGATGCCAAACACAGTGACAAGGCCTTCAAGGTCAAAATCAACCATTTAATGCTGTTGATCTGGCCTATTAAGCAGAGGACCTCTAGGAAACATCATACTGATAAAGGATTAATGTGAGCTGAAGTCCCACAGGAAGTCATATGACTCTGCTAGGACATTTATAAATTAAGTGAGTAGCTTGAACTAGGTCAAATGGGAAAGAGTTAAGATCTAGGTTTCAATTTCCATGGTGATTAGAAGAAAAAAGCTTGTCTGAAGAGCTGTTTGGACCATTAATGCTCATTTTTAGTATCCTTTGGAAAAAATAGGATATTTGAGAGGACAAAGAGAAACTGTTTTTTTTTTTTCAGAAATCTGGTGACTTGACTAACTATAATCTTGTCTGACATGGATCTCAAAGTAACAGTGTGTCCAATACAGGACTCTAGCTAGAAAGAAATGGAGAGGGTAATATAATCTTAATGACATGAATTTTCAGAAAATATATCCCTGGACTAGCTTGATTCTTAATGAAATGTTTATTGCTAATTAATAACACAGTTATAGCAGATTTTTTGTAAGGCACTTGACTTGATGCAAAATGACATTTGATTAAGACACTCAAAATTAACATGACACATCAAGTGGGCTAGCGACTGATAGGCCTCAAAATGCAATTGCAGATGAGTCCAAACACTAAATAAATGCTTCCAGTTTATATCAATTAAATATCAACACAAAAGAGAACGTTTTCTTTTATGCCACCTTCAAGAGCTTGACCCTACGTTATTCAACAGTTTTGTCCATGCCCAGGAAAAAAGCACAAGATCATTACTGAATAAATTTACGGATAAGAGTGACAAAAACAAGCACCAGATACAGAAAGCCACTTAGGTTGCCCAGTAAAGGAGACTTAAGCAAAGATCATAGTTTTTAATATAGCTAAATGTAAGAAAATATGCCTAAGCCACATTTACAGGTTGGAAGCCTATCCTGAAAGCAGGTATTCTAAAAGGTCATTGTAGATAAACATTTGTAGGAAGCTTCAGTGAGATACTGTGGGTAAATAGGACTGCAGAGATAATTTTGCTTTCTTATTTCCTCCAAAGCTAAAATTACACAAGTGAGGCTTAGTCAGAAAACAGCAGACAAGAGCGGGTGACAGAAAGGACCACATGCTGTACGTCTCATGTCTTGAAAAGCTGTACTTAAAGAAGAGCTCCTTACATATGGTACAACTAGACATTTGGCTGTCTTCATCCATGAAATTCCATCGCTAAGTTCACAGCTTTTTCCATCTGCTTTATAGAAATACCACTTAATGCTATGATCTTACCTGTTATGAAATGTACTTAGCATGCACACTTAGATCCCACCCAGCTGCTGACAATGCCACGACAGGACACGAAGCATACCACATACATCTAGAATATCAGCTTCTTTGTTTTGATCATAAACACATAGAAAGGAGAGGAAGAAAACCCCCTCAGAAAACTTGCCTGGGTTCTCTTTGTATTAAACACTGTTCCAGCATGCTCTTTCAGCTAATCCCTCCATCTTCGTATAAAGCCACATGTACTACCTCACACACAGCTAAACAACTGAAGACCTGAAACAAAAGCTCAAGGAACATACAAAGCGTATGAGGACACGCAAGGAGCATTTCAAAGTTGAGGAATTACTCCCCTGCCTTCCAATTCCCAAGCCAGGGCTCTAACACTCGCATTTAAACTGGTCAGACCTCAAAGTCCGTTACAAATTCTGAGCAGGGGACAGAGATGTGACCTCTGTCAGTCAGGCCCACTGATGGGATTCCTCAGTTTCCCACCTGACAGTAGCTGCAAGCAACAATTGCAGCCAAACCATGTTGAACCATTCACCTAGCCATGGTCAGGCCAAGTACAACACTACTTCAGCAGTTGTGATTAAATGCTAGCTCTGATACAAGGTCTTTTAATAACGGTAAGGGGAGATTTCTGCTACAAGAAGTATTATCACTACAGGACCACCTAGACATCTTCAAAACATTTTCCTCAGCACAGCCCACCTGCCCGTGAGCCGGCATCCAGCTGCAGTGACGATGTTTGTGGTTTTCCTATCTGCCACCTGCCTCCCTCCAACATCAATATACAGCTTCAAAGTCCAAAGGGACACTCAAACAAAGCTGGAGGGACAGAGAAGAATCAATGGCAAAACAAAACCAAATAGCTTTCAAATGATTTTGGACTCTAAAAATGAGGAGTTCTTTTTTTTTTAGACTGCATAAGAGTAGCTCAAGGTGCTTTTTCTTTCGTCCCCATGACAGTAGTTAAGTGAATACACCTGCCTCGCCTCACTCCCTTCTGATGGTAAACAGAAGGTCTTGCATTTAAGTTACAACATGGAATACTTCAGAGCAGCTCTGTGCCAAAATAGCACATTTCTGAGGGATGCAAAGGTATTCAATAAAAAGCTTTTAAAGGCATATTTTTAAACTTGCAGCAGGAAAGCTTTTCTGTGTCAAGACAGTAATTCTTTTAGCAGCATTGATCAAAATGTCATTCTTTTATGAGTGTACAATACCTTTTAATGGCATACAACAAGCCATTAGGGTTATACACCTCCGTACAGCAGACAGCTTACTGGAAAATTGGGAACACTGGCCAAGATACAGTAACTAGTTTTTATGCTTCTAATAAGGCAGAGTTTCTTCCATTTTCCCCAGCTCTACTCCACTCTAATACCCACAAGTGAATTGATCCAAATATTAAGCTGAACTCCTCATCGCTTCCACCAGAGTTATTGCCACTGTAACGCACATATTTTCCCCAAGAAATACCTCTTATAAATACAATTAATATTCTGGCTTTTTAAAGCGGGATTCAATTGCCAAGGTCAGATCTGCTTCTTTGTTTTCCTCACCAGTGATGATACTTATCCCCAAATCAGCGCTGACTGAGGAATCAAGGGTGGCTGGATTGCACATAGTGGTTTTGATTTTCAGAAAGGAGAAAAAAACCACTTGCCCTTTCCTAACACTCCCAAGGCCTGGGACAGAATCTGTCTACAAATCATCCAATTCCTTTGAAGTGCTGAACCCTTCAAAAAGAGCAAGAGCACTGGTGATTGCATTTGCTCCCCTTGAATGGAAAGCAAGTGTGGATTCTCTTGATGCGTTCAGCAGCACTTTATAGACCTGTTTTAGTTACAAATATCAATAGGACAGTGAATGGTTTTTTGTCAACCCACCTTTAAGGGTTTTCACATGTTTATGAGATTTAATTGTCAATGTTAACTGAGCAGTGGCAGCATCAAAAGAACTTTATTTCACTCTCTGAAATACGTATGGATATCATCAAGCTCTTCTGAGCCAGTTTTGAAAGTGTGTCTAAGCCACTGGTATAATCAAATGAAAAAAGCATTTTCTGATTAAAACATAAGGCAAAAATGTAAATCAAAGAAAGGAAAACTGACTAGCAAGAAGAGACAGAAAAAGTGTGAGGCTCCAAAATCAAAAGCTGGAATGAAATCAATTACAATTAGGAAAAGTTTGAGGGGCTACTTGTCTTATCTCTTACCTATTCAGTTCTCGAACATGAAAGCAGCCATTGTCCCTAGGATGTCCAGTTCCAAGAGAGATGCTGCCAGTCTCCTCTGTCACAGCAGTCATAGCTAGAATTTAAAAATCAGAGTTAGTTTTTTTATTTTTACACAATCTTTAAACATACATGGTCAACTCAATCAAAACAACTTACACTACAGAAGATGCCTTTATCTCAAGACAGAATTCCACAAAGCCAGCTGTGTTTATATCTGCCCTACATTCATTATTAAACACACAGTCAGATACAAAGAGCTCTTCCCAGAGAATTACCAGGTCACCCACAAAGAACACAACTTTGCTGGATGGTTCAACTGATAATTCAGACCAAAATGTAGCCAGGAGACAACCCCCCCACACTGATCACGAACCTAAGCGTGCTGTGTTCAAATAATAAACATGTCACATGCTGGTGAATGATATTTTAAGAGCCGAGTTGCAAAATCTGAGGTAACACTTGAAAATGAGGACTGCAAATCTGCAACACAGGGGCTCTGATGCTTCAGTGAGGGCCACAGAGAAAGGCAGCAGCACACAAGTGCTGGTCTTAGAGTCTCTGCCTACTGTGCAGACTTAGGCTCTTATCAGAGCGCTTACCAAGCCTGTCTTAACTATTCACTTTGAGATTTCTTATCGAGTTTTAAGCCATATAATTTATGGAAGTAAAATAAAGACTGGAATAGAATCAGAGCGTGAAGTTTCTCCCCCTCTGCCTGAGACCAGGGTTCTGACCTAGCACACAGTTTCAGGATGGAAAAGTTTTTGTTCTGGAACACAAACATTTCTAGCACACTACTGCATCATAGTTTCCACTTAGAAACAAAAACAGTTGGTGTCCAACAGCATCCCAATCTACCCAATGCTAAAGATATAAATCTTTCTTCTCATTTCAATTCAGTTAATTACAACCAGTAGGACTAGAAAATTTTTGGGCACGTGGAATGTGTCTAAAAGACAATGAAATGTGCATTTAAGTTTCCTGAGTAATAAGTATCATTTTATATAGAGCGTGATTCAGTAAAAGCAACTCCCTCCTTCTATATCTCTTCAGTGATGTAAAAACAAACTAAAGGTCTTGAATTAAGGAGGTTAAGTAGGGTCAACATAAACAGGAACCCACCTCACTTAGCACTTCAGCTTTTAACAGCTTGGTGTTTCAGTTTAAATCACCATCCTTGAATGTTTTTACTAACTGGTTTGGTGTACATTTCTTAGAAACTACATAGATACACTCGATCCAAGCCAGGAAACAGACGAGATCATTTTCCCCCCGACACTTTTGCGGCACAGACTGCCTAGAGAAGGTTTTGCACCCAACTACTAAAACCAGTTACCACTGCACTGGTAACTGTAGCAGCTGACTGAGTTTGTCAGCTTACAGCCAGAGGGCCTGGTGGTCAAACCACTCTTTCCTACAAAGTATTCAGGAAACTTCTTGGCTAGAGGGAATCCTCCCAAGCATTAACCGGTAACACAATTTTGTAAGAAAGATGAGGATGGGCTTTTTACAAGGATATGTAGTGATAGGATAAGGAGGAATGGTTTTAAATTGGAAGGGGGAAGATTTAGATTAAACATTAGGAAGAAATTCTTTGCAGTGAGGGCGGTGAGGCCCTGGCTCAGGTTGTCCAGGGAAGCTGTGGATCCTTGGAAGTGTTCAAAGCCACATTGGATGAGGCTTGAGCGACCTGATCCAGTGGGAGGTGTCCCGGGACGGGCTTTAAGGTCCACTTCATGGAACTATTCCATGATTCTATGATTCCAAATGCTAGATTTTCTCATGTTCGGGGCAAGGCAGAGCCTCTCCTCCTCGCCGAGGTGCTGTGCAATGGTGCAACTGCCATGACCTGACCCAGAATGGCGACGGAGAAGCCTGAAAGAACAGCAGGGCTCGCCTAGGCTAGGGCAGAGCAGAAATCACCCGTGCGGCGGCAACTTGGGAAAGCAATGGTTGGATTCCATGACCTAAAAGGTCTTTTCCAACCTACTGATTCTTTGAGTTTATGAACTCCACCTCCCTCCAGCCTCCCCAGAAGGGGATGGAGGCAAGAGGAGAGCATCAGGCAGGGTGAGCTCGTCCATCAGCGCTTACCTGCACCGCAGGAGTGGAGCCCAGCGCCCAGAACGCCTTGCTCCCCGGTCCCTCCTCGCCCAGCATCCTCACCCAGAGCCCAGAACGCCTTGCTCCCCGGTTCCTCCTCGCCCAGAGCCCAGAACGCCTTGCTCCCCGGTCCCTCCTCGCCCAGCATCCTCGCCCGGCGCCCAGAACGCCTTGCTCCCCGGTCCCTCCTCGCCCAGCATCCTCGCCCAGAGCCCAGAACGCCTTGCTCCCCGGTTTCTCCTCGCCCAGCATCCTCGCCCAGAGCCCAGAACGCCTTGCTCCCCGGTTCCTCCTCGCCCAGCATCCTCACCCAGAGCCCAGAACGCCTTACTCCCCGGTCCCTCCTCGCCCAGCATCCTCGCCCAGAGCCCAGAACGCCTTGCTCCCCGGTTCCTCCTCGCCCAGCATCCTCGCCCAGAGCCCAGAACGCCTTGCTCCCCGGTTCCTCCTCGCCCAGCATCCTCGCCCAGAGCCCAGAACGCCTTGCTCCCCGGTTTCTCCTCGCCCAGAGCCCAGAACGCCTTGCTCCCCGGTTTCTCCTCGCCCAGCATCCTCGCCCAGAGCCCAGAACGCCTTGCTCCCCGGTCCCTCCTCGCCCAACATCCTCGCCCAGAGCCCAGAACGCCTTACTCCCCGGTCCCTTCTCGCCCAGCATCCTCGCCCGGCGCCCAGAACGCCTTGCTCCCCGATCCCTCCTCGCCCAGCATCCTCGCCCAGCGCCCGCACGCCGCGCCATTCAAACGGGGCCGCCGAGCCTTTTCCCGCCCCCCTCCCGGAAATTGACGACGCGCCCGCCCAATCGTGAGGGGGCCACAGGCAAAGCCCCGCCCCCTCGGCGCAGGAAAGCCAATCAGCGCTCTCCGAGGCGGGAGGGGCTGTGCTGCTCCGCCTGCCCGCCTCCTCGCGCGGAAGGGCTCACGAGCCCGCGTGCGCCGGTGGCCTCGATTGACGTGAGCGCTGACCAATAGAAGCTCATCGTTCCGCCCATGGCTTCAGCGATTGGACGGCGGGGAAGGGGCGGGGCTTCAGCCAAGGCTGGTGCGGGCGGGCGAGCGTCGGGTTGCCATGGAGATGGGGGGGCAGGGCGGGCGGTGTCTCCCCGGCCGCATCTCCGGCCTCAACCCGCTGAGCGCTCAGCGTCTCCAGGTCTGACGAGGCTCAGATCTCCCTCCAAGGCTTAGGGATGCAGCCACATCCCTGCCCCGCCTTGTAACCCGCCTAAAGCGTTGGGAATCTGTCTAAACAGAGCCCTGTGGATTTGGGGGAAAGAGGCAAAAGCTGCCTTCGGCCCTGTGAAACGGCTGAAGGGAGCGATTCTTGAAGTCACCGCTCTCCCTTGGAAACCCGACATCCAAACCCATCCAGGTGTGCACTGTTGCAATCAAGAACGGGAACCATGCTCCCTAAAAATGAGCTGGCAATGCTTGCTTGCAGTCCAGAAGGCCAACCTGTCCTGGGCTGCGTCAAAAGCAGCGTGGCCAGCAGGGTGAGGGAGGGGATTCTGCTCCTCTCTTCCTCTCCTGTGAGACCTCATCTGGAGTAACGTGTCCAGTTCTGGAATCTTCAACAGAAGGAGGATATGGAGCTGCTGAACGGGTCCTGAGGAGGCTACAGGGACGATTCGAGGGCTGGAGGACCTCCCGTACGAGGACAGGCTGAGAGAGTTGGGGTTGTTCAGCCTGGAGTAGAAAAGGCTCAGGGAGACCTTATAGCGAACTTCCAGTACCTGAAGGGGGGGGCTGCAAGAAAGCTGGGGAGGGACTGTTTACAAAGGCTTGTGGTGATAGGATGAGGGGCAGTGGGTATAAACTGGAGAGAGTCAGATTTAGACTAGGCATAAGGAGGAATTTCTTCATGATGAGAGTGGTGAGGCACTGGCACAGGTTGCCCAGGGAAGCTGTGGCTGCCCCATCCCTGGAGATCTTTAAGGCCAGGTTGGATGGGGCTTTGAGCAGCCTGATCCAGAAGGAAGTGCCTCTGCTCATGGCAAGGGGGCTAGAACTGGACGATATTTAAGGTCTCTTCCAACCCAAACTGTTCTATGATGCTATGATTCCATGAAAAAGAGCCACAGGCCCCACCAACCTGTCACAGCCTGCTGCTCTGCCTGACTCCTGTCTTGTCCTGATTAAGAAAAATCAGGCTTCCATCGCAGATCGTTCCTGGGATCTTGGCCAGCCACCTAAGCAAGCAAACAGGATGATTTTGGTGTCTTAGATCCAATAAGCGTCTGCCCTTCACTGTCCCACAGCCGTGGCTTTGCTCAGTGCAGCTGCTGGAACACAGCCCACCTAGGTCCTGCATCAGATCGCCTCTCAAGCATTCATGTCACAAGCCATAAAACAAGCCATTGCTATCAAGGCAGGCACCTGATTTATGTCTATTACAAGCAGCTGAAGGAGTTACTGCTGCCTCTAAGCCATACACAGATCTAATTCTAGATAGGGGAAAGCATCCAAATCCAGGAGATGCTGAAGTTGGCATGCTCTTCCTTGTAAGAAAGGCAGCCAGTTGCAGAGCGGGGAAGGTGGATGAAAAAGATGGCATTAGCGCAAGTGAAGTCTAAGCCAAGCTCTGGAGCTGTGAAACCTGCAGGATTCAGACATCTGTTCTTGAGACCACATAGAAAACCCAGTTGCTGAAGGCAAAAAAAACCCCACACCAAACTTAAAACTTTACAGACAAATGCTAAATCATAGGAGGCGAGGAACTGCAAGGCTGTCCCAGCACTCTTAATGGAGTAGCAGGGAATGAATCAAGCTTACTGAAATCCCAAAGGCATAAATAATAACAACAGAACTGCAGTTTCTTCCAGCCATAGGTCCTTGTTCGCAGGATGGAGTTTTGCTTGTCTGGAGGACTGCTTGCAATGATGGAACAGGGAAACTAAGTGAGATAAAAGCACTGGGCCATGATCTTAGTAAAGAAAAATAGCAATGGAAATTCACTTCCTTTTCCTTCTTTGAATCTGTTGTGTGACCGCAAAGCAAGAGAATGCCTGGAACTTTGTCTTCTGTTTGAAGAGGAATGAAGAAAAACAAGTATTTTTGTAATAAAAATTTAATATCCTTTTTTTTGGGACTTTGTAATCAAAGCAGCTTTATAAGCTATGTGCGCATGCATAGTAATCCTTCAGTAATCCTGCTAGCCGTGGGCATACTCGATGCTTATGAAATAACAGGGCAGTTCCTACTACAGAAGAAACTTCTAAATGTTTTTTTTACTAGCTCATCATAAGGCCAAGTAAAAGAATCAGATCGAATGGACCATCATATGAAATATATAAAGGAGCTCAAATGTCAAATATTCCTGTACCCAAGTATATTGATCACATACAAGAAGGCATGAATGGGGCAACATTGTGGTCTGGTCTTGGGAATGGAAGTCCAGTTCTCGATGTTTTTCCCAGAAGAGGATATCGTTTTAATATGTGAAATCCAGTGAGACAGCAAGAAAGCAAGAGTATTTTGAGGATCAGAGCAAAATTATGGCCACTGCTGGGCATTGGTCATTACAATCATATTTCACAATAATTTCCACCTTAATTCTTTTCCCTATCACTCAGAAACTTCTAATGATTTTATAACACAGAACTTTCCTGTCTCGAAGAACATATTTAGAACTCTTTTCTTTTAATATTCCTTCAGCTGAAGAAATATGTAGGGGTCAAAAACTTGAAATTAGACAAAGCAGCAATCCACACTGGAAAGCAAAAAAATGCCTTTACGTAATTTGGCTTTGATTTGCCATTCATGAGTGTATGAAATTCAGACTGTTTTTACTAAGCTGATTAAGACAGTCAGGGACATCTGCTACTAGTTGATGTAGCTAACGCCTCAGCCAGAGAAGATGCTTTTTGTTCTCCTTCAAGGACACGTTAATTCAACCACATCTGCAGAAATGCACTATGGGTGTGCCCTGTGCTATTATGCCTGATGTCAAACCAGTGCCTGATGTCAAACCTTTGGTGTCCAAGCAAGGGTGTAAGGAAGCTCGCCAGAGGCCAACTCTAGTTTATTTTATTGCAACTAATAGACTAAGACCCCATCATAGCCTGGAATCAAGCCAAGGCATGAAACTGAAATTGCTTCCTAGTAAGTGATTTGCTCCAGTCAGTGAATTGAGAGAAGTCTCCCATTCTCATCTTCCTAGGCCTACAGTGTTGGCAATGTTAATAAAATAGACCCTGACCAAGGAGAAGTGGCAAGATGCCAGGACAATGCATCAGAACTCTCTTTCCTGGAGAGAGCCATCCAACAGGTTGTCAGCAGGAGTTAAGCCTCTCCCAGCCTGCCAGGCAGTCTTCTGGAAGAGTTCTTGCACTAAGTGCAGTGAAATGCAAGCCCACATGCCCGCAACAGTCAGATCTCACACAACGCTTGGCTACTTGCCATGAAGCACATGACTCCACTGCCACTGTGTCCCCTCGCTGAGGCGTAACAAGCTTGCAGGTGTGGAGGCCAGATGGTCTGGCTTCCAGCAGGGCAGAGCTGGTGCTGACAGGCCATAAAACGCACAACAAGCCTTGTCCATCACCACTCTGTCTTCCCAGGCTGGGTGCAGAATCCTCTTTGGATGGTCCTAGCACTGTACCTGAGACATGCTGGGGATGCTTCTTCGCGTTGGGCTCTCCAACAGCAGCTCAAGCAGCAAAGCTCTCACCTGCTCCTGCTGCCAAAGGAGCCTCGTCCACTACAACAAGATTGAGCCCAGCTGCAAGGCTTAGCAGCCACTGTGGAACCTGTGGCCAGGACAGCAGGGAGGTGAGGACAGGGAGCCTCCTGCAAACACCAGAGGGTTGGAGAGAAACCCCTGGCAGCTGCTAGGCTGCCTGCCAGGCTTGTTTCTCTGTCGAGCTTTCCCTCCCCACTAAAGGGTTCTGGTTGTGCAAACTTACCCAGAGTGATGGGAATAGTTGGACTCAATGATCCAGTGGGTCCTTTCCAACCTATTGATTCTATGACTCTAATTCAGCCATGAGAAGGTGCCTGGATATGCTGGTGCTAAGCATGGTCTCTTAAGAGATCACTGGTGGAGACAGCTTGTGGTATGTGTGCTCCCAGCTGTGCCAGCTTCACACAGGGCTCGTATCCTTGTGGGTCCATGGCAGAGGCCCTGCAGCACTGCAGGGTGTGTATGGGGCTAGTCTAGCATGAGGGCCAGAAGAGCTGTGACGCTGCAAGCTGGCAGCGTCTGCACAGGCAGGAGTGAGTGAGCACTTGACTCGTTTATGCAGGACAGGCAGGTCTGGCAGAGCTTAAACTGCCTCAGAAAGAACCACGTTGTGAGTGCTTTTCCCCCACCCCCTCTGGCCCTGATCTGTAGGCCTCTAGAATCTTAATGGTTTTCATTTTGAACAAAATCCCCTCAAACTCCATTACAAAAATACCGGAGTTGCACAGTTAAACACTCAAGATGAGAAATGCTGTGAAGTCAGGACTATACACACAGCCCTTAACTCTGCCCCTTGCATGTCTGCATCATTACAATCCGAGCTATTCCTCAACTCACACAATAGTTTGTAGCCTTTTCAATCTTTTCTATAACCTTGTTCATATGACACCTTGTAGCACACTCTACCATGCAATGTAGCCCAGACAAAGAGTCCATTAAAGTAATTTATGTGAAAAATATGCAGTAAATCACAATTAGACAATATACAACTGGTGAAGTAAAGGAACAGAATAATAGTGAGGATAGGCTGCTGCATTCAGGAGTTTAGAATCACTCTAACACATTACCCACTTCAATGCCAACACCACCACCAGCCTTTATGTTTCAGTGGTACCACACTCTGCAAATGAAGGCAATGAGAGGGAAGGTAAAGCAAACACCACCATCATCCCAGAAATAGTAACTGCTTCATTTGTGGTAATATACCAGTACTTTATATAAGTGCACAGAGAATTTTTATTTTTTTTTCCAGGTGTGACTGTTGCCCTGGTCAGGCTTCCATTGCTTTACCTGGTGCGCCAGCATGTGGAGAGGTGGCTGCCCATGGCACTGTGTCCTCACGCTGCGTTGCCAAGCAGGATGCTAGGTGTAAAACAAGGCTAAAGCCAGGGAAACTTATAGGAGTGATAGCCACGAGGGCTGCAAGACTCCATGAAAGCAGCATGAATTCAGGTCATGTATTTATAATGACTTTTTAAAGTCTCAAATGTTTTCTTTTTGTACAATTTTGTTTTCTTTTTGTACAATTGATTGTTCAGCTAAAGTGATACTTTGACTTGATTAGGCAGTATAATCAATTTCCTGCGACTGGAGTGGTTGCTCTTTGTCAGCTGAGCCAAAGTAACGCATACACAGCCTGAGCCCCTGGCAAGACAAGGGGTTTCTTGCCTCCAGCAAAGCTAGCCACAGCCCGTTTCCCTGAGAGGGTTAGCTAACAACCAGTATTTCAGCACAATATTTGATACTCACTTACAAGCCGTGGCTCTGAGATGCCTCAGGCCGCTGGTCAGCCCCTGTCAGCATCTTCCCTGGAGCAAACACTCTAGCCAGACCCTGTCTGTGCTCCAGCTGAGATTTGTCTAACTTGGATCAGAGTGAAAAAATTACAGTTTGAGGACATGAAACACTACAAAAAAACTGGCCCTAAAAAAGGAATTCCTTCCCAGTGAACATCTCTGTGGTAAGCCCTTTGGCACTGCTAATGGGCAAGGGCTGCTGAAGCTCCTCTGTTGTGGTGGCCCAGGTCAAGGGGGACCAGTGGGATTCCATGTGTTAGTGGGATGAGTAGCTGTGAGATACCACGTGTTAACAGGATGAGGAGTGGTGGGGTACCACGTGTTAAGGGGATGGCGAGCAGTGGGAGACCACGAGTTAGCAGGCATCAGGATGGAAGCAACAGCACACAGAGCACCCTGACTCACATGGAGGAAACGTACAGGTGGAGAGAGGACCAAGTCCACTCTCAGCCAGCCCAGGACCTTCCCACCAGGGCAGGTGAGAGCCTAATGTTGCAGAATGCCTGCAGCCAGGCATGTGAATTCAGTGGGGCCAGGGCTGCTGGGCACATTTTCTCCCTGTCTGGGTAGGACCCTCAGAGCCACCCACAGCCCTGGAAGAGGGGGCACAACCCCAGCCCCTGGGGAAGGGCCAGAATCCCTGTCTGCACTTCCTATTTATACTAGAATTTCCAAGGAGCAGTGGCTGGATGCTCAAACATCCCCACAGATCAAGCCTGTTTAAAACCAGGAGTGCTTATGCTAGTACTGTGCTTTTACTGCCAGTGGGACACTGCAGAGATGGATGTGCTGGGTGCTTGGGACAAGCAGCCCTGCCCACGCACTGCCCTGAAGGAACAAGGTCCCAGACCTCTGCCAGACCCAGGGTCATCTGATTACACTTTAAGGCCAAAACACAACATTTTCATCATTGCCTCTGATGGAGCCTAAAAACCTAAAAGTGCATGTTTTCACAGCTCAGGTCACTTGAGTTTAGCCCACAGTAATTGCACTTCCTCCCTCAGGTTTAGTGGCTTCTCTCTCAGTTAAGCAGAGACCCAGAGCACCAGTGCAGAGGAGGAGGCACTCTGGCTGTAGACAGTTCAACAGACACTGAGCCCTCCCTCCCCATGAGAGAGGCCCAGCAAAGAATGAGTCCGCAAGGCTCTCACACAAGCACAGGGAGGTAACTCCTGAATTCTGCAAGTCATACGTGAGACCTCTGCTCTATATCCTTTACCCTTTCTCACAGGCACACTTCTACCACACTACTTAAAATGAAGTGGATTGTTGCATCTTTTAAAGGGCTGCACAATATTTTCTTCCCCTAGTGACTTACTTGTTTGTTTTCAGCTGAACTCTCAGCTTTCCTGAGCAGCCAGAAAGCCCCTGGAATATTGCAAGCACCATCACAAGGGATAAAGAAACACTGCTGCCTTCCCCAGCAGGCTCACAGCACCACCACAGCTCTTCCACCAAGATACTGCCTGACAACCCCAAAACCCCCAGCCAGAGTGAGCTGTTATATCAGGTCTGGTCACAGGTCTTAGCTGATCCAAATCAGAACAACTCCACCCCTCCAATGCTCCTGCATTTGGGGTGAGATTAAAAGTTGTAATGTCAACTGTTAAACACGATCTTTTATTTTCCTTCTGCTTTCTGGGGAACAGTGGCAAGTAGAGGAAAGTTTGCCGCAATGTCTACAAGGTGTGAGACAGTAACTAATTACTACAGAAGATGAGATACAGCCCTGTGATTCCTAGGAATATCTGCTAAACCTCAGGACACTTTGTATATGTTTGAGCTTCTCCTTTACAAAGAAAAGATAAACAGAATGGAAGACAGCAATGAAGAGAGCAGCAGATCTGAATAGTAACTGGTCTCAGAGTTAATCCAAAACCTGGTAAATAAAGCTGCAGACAGTTAATAAATTAGATGAATAAAGCCTAGAAATAATATTTTACAGTAGAATTAGTTCATCTAGAGGGTACCTGGTGAACTCATAGGAAGTATGGGGAAAGAGGTAAAGAAGATACTAAATTACCTTTGGCTCTTTAAATTATTTCTGCAGATCCTATTAAAGGAGAGAAAGGAGAAATGGCTGCAGAACAAATCATACGAATTCCTGTATCCAGCAGTCTGACAGTCCCTTTAAAAAAAAAAGAGAGAAAACGCATGTGTGCTGTGGAAGCAATAAAAGACGCATTTGTCCTCCATTCATCACCATGTCATCTTCGGATGCATGCAGATATTGCTTAGCAGGGCTGGGGATAGGTGAGAATTAACACAGCCTCTGGTTCCAGAGCATTCCCTCCTCCCGGTGCTCCCCTGCTGGCTCTTTTTGTCAGGATGGACAGTGCCTGGCAGGCACAGTCCAGGGGCACAGGCACAAACCAAGGCATGCTCTCGTATGGTGTCTCTGATCCTGAGTCCAGGGACTCCCGCTACCCTGTCTAGGCACAAAACATTGCAAGTCACAACCTACAGCATCCCCAAATTGCCTCATCTGAACAAGCAGCCATCGCAGAGGGCAGTTCAGGTACACACTCTTTGACACTAGAAGTGCTATATGCAAATGGAAGCCTTCAGAACTAATTGCTCCAGCAAATGAGGGAGAGTTTGGAGGCTGTCTTTCTACTTCTCATCACCGACATTGAGACTGATGGGGCTTAGCACCATTCTGCCTGCCAGGACCCACGACAGCACGGCTGGCAGTGTCTGCCTGCAGTGGGGATAGACATTGCATGCAATTAATTGCATGGTACTCTGGACTGAGGGTGTTTGAAACCTGAACGTCTTCTTGGGACTTGTTACCCAGGCTTAGGCACAGGAATGAGAGCTCCTTGACCTGCAGCTGGCCTGATTCAGCTGCTATAAGCACTGAGACTGGCCTGTAATTACAGCCAGCGTGTTAGCCCCAAAGTATGAAAGATGACAGTGCACATGCCTAAAGTGTTAGCTAATACACTGCTACTTTGACACAGAAGCATGCAATTACTGCATTTTAATCCTGACATATCAGAGATGAAGACTCAGCCACAGCGGAGTCAAGGCTGCCTGCGTCAGCTACTGGTCCCTCTGGCTGCCTGCAAGACACTGTTGTCCTCTGGAAAGCTGTGGCCTTGGGCACAGGGAGGTGCAAAGTGACTGCAATAACTTTCAGAAAAAGGAACAGCTTTGTTGCACCATTTTTTCAAGTCCCTGTATTTCCAGTAAAGATCTGTGCATATTTCCGGATTCTACTAGGGCCTCATGCTACATTTTTTTATGAGAGTAATTTACAGTGCCTGGGAATTGTATTATTTCTCAATGTCATATCCTGCTTCACGGGACATTGATGCCCCTACATCATTTCTGCTGTGATCTCTTAGGTCTTCAGCAGTTTAACTCTACGTCCAGTGCAATAGACAAAGTGATCCACCTTCACCTGCATCTCTCACACACTCACACAATCGCCTTTGGAAAATAATTACAGCACCGAAGCCGATCCTGTTAGATTAAGACAAATTAAGAATCTAATATATAGGTTTGCTGTCAGGTTCCCAGGGTCAGGGGTCGATACAGTATATTGCAATGAGGCTATAGGTTACCCCTGCCCCAATATTTTATCATAATAAACCAAATGGGGACGAAACACCCAGCAGTAGCCCATAAATCTATTAGCAGTGAACTGTCAATGTCCCATATACCAGGGTAATTTGTTAATTCAGAGCTGGGTCTCTTTTTTCACTAGACCTTGTAAACTCCTTTCTGAAACATCAATAAACCATCTGCTTTGACTTGTTAATCAAACGACTTTATTCAGTCCAAAGCAATTTTTTCCTAATAAAAACAGAGTATTTATCTCCATGGCTATAAAAGAGGATTGTTTTCAACTGTTCACTTATAGTTAAGAAGCACATTTAGTTTGGATTGATTTCCAATGCTTCGGTCATATCTTGTCACTTCCCATTTCTTACACACAGCATCTCAGTTTAGCTCCTTAGCAGGGAAAGCACAACCTGACCCAGCGCTGGGAGTGGCACTGGGGGAGTGGGAGCCAGCAGCAAAAAAGGTCATGGAAATCAGACTTTAAAGAGCTAAACACATCCCCTGTCCACATCTGTCTCTCTGGCTGCTCCCAGCCTTCTCCCAGTCTCTAAGCTGCCCTCCCTGCAGGTGCACCCCTCTGCTCTGTCGCTGGGCAGTGCTGCTTCCACCTCCTCCCCAGCCAGCCCAGGATTTTGTGTGGGACACCCTCCCCAGCCTGCCCATATTCCCTTGCTGCAGGTCTTGCTGATGGTCTTGGAAAAAATTCACAGCACAAGCCTCTCTGGCCACATCTGTCTGCAGCAGCTGCTGGAGAGCGGTGCTGCATGGGGGCTGCAGGAGGGCTGGCTGCCCTGCATGGGCACATTCCACGCTTCCTTCTGCTCTCATAAGCACAGAGGCAGGGGGGTAGGGGAAATCCATTAGGACACTGTTAGTGAAGCATGCAATTCCCTGGTGCAGCGCAGAGGGGGAGGTGACGGGCAGAGGACCTGGGGGATGCATTAGAGAAGGAAAGCATGTTTTCAGTCTGGTCGGTTGTTTTCTTTACTCCAGCGGTATGCCACATCTGCAGCGGGAGCTGAAGAGTTCAAGCAGCCTCCGGCACTCCACAGCACAACCAGAGCGGCTCATGCAGCAAGACAGGGGCTAACAGCAGCCCAGTCCCGACCCCTTCTCCTGCAGTTGCTCATTCACAAGTCCTCCTAGGCTCCAGCATGACATAGGCCAGTCTCTGTTGTGCCCACAGAGCCATTTGCAGCAGCCCCTTGGATCCACCTCAGCTCAGGTGGAACGTGTTTCACTGGCAATGACACACGGGCTGTTGCTGGGCTCCTCCCAGGACATCTCGGGGCTCACACTGGAAGGTGGGACAGGCAGGATGAGTGGCCTTGCACCATGTTGCCCCTGTTGCTTTGCAGGCTGTGGACAGTCAGGGGCTGTGCTGGGGATGAGGATATTTCTTGGCAATGCCTGTCTCTCAAACACACCATGGAGGGTTGTCCTCGGACCACTGAAGTGTGTCAGGCTGGGACAAAGCACCTGACTATCAAGAGATGCTGGTTTTGTGGCACGTGCAGCCCTCGCAGCGCTGCTGCTGTGAACTCAGCTCTTCTCTACGGCAGCTTCGAAGAACCAGAGGGAAACCCGCTCCCTGACCCAGTCTGATCCTAACCAGATCCTGCCCTTGTCAAGTACCTTCCGCTACAGACTGAGGAATCCCAGATCTTCCCCCTGCAGCCTCCTTAACGAATGCCTTTTGATAAACACAAAAGGCAGTTTCTGCGAGCTGGAGATCAGAGCAGCAGCTCCCCAGCTGGGTGCAAGCCCTTCTGCTGGCCGGGCGCAGGCCGCCCCGGCCTCGCCTCCTCCTGCTGGCCTGTTCCCAGCTCAGCCCGCACGCTCTGCCGAGCTCTGCCAGGACGTCTGTGCAACCAGCAAGGCAGTCTGGTCTGGCATTTTCCAGGTGTCTTCATGTGGAGCCGGTGCTCAGCCGAGGGGGCTGCGCTGGGCTGCCATGGCCGGGCACTCTTCAGGGGTGTCACCATACACTGGAAGATGTCCTTGCAGTGCCAGGCCACCGTGGCCTCATGGAGCCTCATCTGCCTGCATGGCTTTGAACAACCCAGGAACCATTGAGGCCACGTTCGCTGCGAGATCCTGAGGGTGCCCAGGGCTACCTGTCAGCACCAGCACCGAGGGACCTGCCAGTGGCCAACACGGGCAACAAGTGACACACCAGTGGCCAACACCAGCACCCAGGGAGCTGGCAGCAGTGTGGCATCTGCGTGGGAGGGCCAGCAGGGCCAGGAACATGAGCCAGCAGTGGCCCAGATGGCCAAGAAGGCCAATGGCATCTTGGCTTGGATCAGAAACGGTGTGACCAGCAGGTCCAAGGAGGTTCTTCTCCCTCTGGACTCAGCACTGGTGAGACCACACCTCAAATCCTGTGTTCAGTTCTGGGCCCCTCACCACAAGAAGGATGTTGAGGCTCTGGAGCGAGTCCAGAGAAGAGCAACGAAGCTGGTGAAGGGGCTGGAGAACAAATCTTACGAGGAGCGGCTGAGGGAACTGGGGGTGTTTAGCCTGGAGAAGAGGGGGCTGAGGGGAGACCTCATTGCTCTCTATAACTACCTGAAAGGAGGTTGTGGAGAGGAGGGAGCTGGGCTCTTCTCCCAAGTGACAGGGGACAGGACGAGAGGGAATGGCCTCAAGCTCCACCAGGGGAAGTTCAGACTGGACATTAGGAAAAAATTTTTCACACAAAGGGTCATTGAGCACTGGAACAGGCTGCCCGGGGGTGGGGTTGATTCACCTTCCCTGGAGGGGTTTAAGGGACGGGTGGATGAGGTGCTAAGGGACATGTTTTAGTGTTTGATGGGAATGGTCTGACTCGATGATCTGATGGGTCTTTTCCAACCTAGTGATTCTACAGTTCTATGAATGCAGCCCTACTCTCTCTCTTCCCCATCATTTTATGGCACCAGAGGAAAGTGCCGGCAGAGCCGTGGCCCCACACCCAGGCTTCGCACCCTGGTCAGGCTGCCTGGGTCCGGCGTGCCCTGCCCGTAGCTCCAGCAGTGCCATCACGGCACACACGGTGCCCTCGGGGTGGTTGGGGTGGGCAGGCTGGGTCCCTGGCTGCACCAGCCGCATGTGGTGAGCGAACCGGGCTCCCCGCGGCCACGCTGTGCCACGACGGCGGCTTCGCTGCACCCGCATGGGCTGTGCAAATCAGGAGCCCCCCAGCCCCGTCCAGAGCACCCCGCGGGGGGGAAGGGGCAGAGAAACAAAGTCATTTATATAATGTGTCTCCCCGCTGAGCCCCTAATGGCTGGCGCTTTTGTTCTGCAGTGGCTGGCTGGCTGTGATGGGCAGGAAGCCGCAGTCTCCCTTTGTTCCATGGCCTTATTCAGCAATTTAGATCCATCATAAAAATCAAATATGCATGTTGCAATCGCCTTGCGTACAACAGCTTCAATTTTCGCCTTTCTTTAATTTGAACTCCATGGGAGAAAGAGGCAGGGCCAGGGAGCAAGGGGCAGCGGGAGAAGCGCTTTGTGTTTTTGTTCAGCGGGCTGTGAAAATAGGGAGTAATGAAAATACAGAATTTTTATCTTTGCCTCATTATTTAAAAAAGAAGAAGAAGGAAAAAAAAAAAAAGGGCAGAAATCTTTAACAAGGCCTTGCTAGCAGAAGGAGAGCCCATGCGGGGAGCAGCCTTCATGTCCCCCCATCCTGGGGAGAGCAGGCTCAGCGGGGCTGGGGGACAAGGCTGGTGCTGGGGGCTGCAGCGCTGGGGTAGCGACTGGTAACAGAGCTGGCAGCTACCACGGTGCATGCAGGTGAGCTGACGTGCTCTGGCTCCCTGTACCCTTCCAGAACATCGATGTACTTGTCTGTTGTTGAAGGCAAATGTATATCCTCAAAAATTTTGCCAGCACCTCCCTGCTTTGCATCCCCAGGGGTTTGCGGGTGTGGAGCTGTGATGCTGGCAGAGGTGGCTGCGCCCGAGCTGCTCACCTGGCCCATCCTGGAGAGGCACAGAGGCGTCGTGGCAGTGGATGTGCCAGGGATGCTTTCCCTCTGCTCACCTCACACTCTCCCTGCAGTCCCGTGGGGCAGTGAGGGGCTGCAGAGGGACAGTGCTGCCTGTACAGATCCACAGACGGAGCTTTGGGGCGCACTGGTGGGAGGTGTGCGGGCACAGGAGGATTCCACCTGGCATCCACCTGTCTGTGAGATGAGGATACGCTTTCTTGAGAGGAGAGCGCTGGGAGACAGAGGTCCGGGGCTGGGGCCAGCCTCCACCGTGCCAGCCCAGCAGCAGCGGGAGATGTTGGGCTGCTCTGCCTGGACACCCAGAGGAGAAATCCTGTGGGCTGAGGATGGTGACACCAAGAAGCACGGCAGTGCTGAGGTTGGCACCGGTGGCTTGGGAAGGCTGGAAGTGCTGGGGCAGGGAGGTGTGGGGGGAGGAAGGTGTGGGCACTGTGCGTGTGCACGTGTGTGTGCCCAGCCAGGCCAGCAGTGATTTGGCAGAGAATCCCCTCCCCCATGCTGAGAAAAGGCTCTTTTTCACTGTGACAATTCAATATAATTGAAAGTTTGCTTAGGAAAGAGAATCTTTTTAACTGAACATGCTCACAGCTGAATCGATATGAATTATACGGCACAGAAGATGCCTAGGGTATTAAAACATTAATTAAGTAACATCATGCTACCATCTAACCAACAGCACAATACCATTTATAGGTACCGCTGTCTTTTCTCTGGGGCGCAGTCTGAAGTCTCTCTTCCGTCACCGCAGAGGCTGCGAGAGACCCAGAGCAGCGGCTGCAGCTCCCCTGCAGCCTGGCTCGGTGCCTTCCCTGGGGGCAGCAGCAACTAGGCATGGACGGTGCCCCCAGCCCCGTGCTCCTGGCCCCGGTGGGTGCGTGGAAAAGCCCCTGTGGCCACAGGGCTTTGTCTGTTGTTTCTGTGGCGCTGGCAGCCGTGCCCCCATCAGCGGGCAAAGAGAACCAGCCCGGTTCCACCAAGGGAAGAGCTGCCGCTGCGCAGCCACGGCCTCGACCCGCTGGTGGTGCCAGCGCCTCCGCGCCGAGCTGCTGCCTGTGGAGCCGAGCGGAGGCTGTGCCCATGCGGTTGGAGTTGGATTAGCTCACCACATCAGCCCTGGGAACTAATGCACCGATTCTGCAATATACCAAAATAGAAAGTCATTGGAGTGAAATCAGTGTCTTCACCACATCCCCTCTGGCAGAGCGTTAATTAAAATGACTCTCTAGTGCTTTAGATCATCAGGTGTACATTGTTAACGAGCTTGGAGGAGAGAATGGGCTCCACGTTTGTAGTTTAAGCACTGATGGAGTTAACCCTTCACCACTGCTGGCACAGCCTGAGCCTGGTGGCAGTTTCTCGGAGCATCCGTCTGCATTAGGGAAGTCGGCTCTCTGACCAGACTTCAGATGTCATTTAGCAAAGACGTTAAGGTGGGATCCTGCTCAGGTCAGCAGAGACCTGGCTGGAAGAATCATAGAATTGCTAGGTCGGAAAGGACCCACTGGATCATCGAGTCCAACCATTCCCACCAGCCACTAAACCGTGTCCCTCAGCACCTCATCTTTTAAACACCTCCAGGGAAGGTGAGCAAAGTGGCTCCAGCCACTGCTCTCAGAGAGGGAGTCTGGGTCTGGCACAGACTCGCCATGGGCTGCTGTGACCATGGGAGCTCCAGGACCAGTAGCCCATGGGCTGTCCTTGCCCTGAGCTGCAGCAGGTCTCCTGCAGCAAACCTGGGCACGGTATGAGGGCATCCCAGAGCGCACAGCAGAACTGATTTCGCTGGAAAGCAGGCATTTGGCAAGGTACTGGGGTTTCTTTTGGCCTTGTTTTAGTGACAGCGATGCAGGGACCGCGCAGGGCAGCTGGCTGAAGCCCCTGCTGCATCAACAACAGCGACACGCAGGCTGTACCCGAGGGCAGAGGCACCTGCAGCTGGGAACTCCGCTCCTAATCCACCGGCACGGTTTCTGACCGTAGTGAACACCTGATCACTGCTCTGTTTTTATAAATACACTTTTTTTTTTTTTTTTTTGCATGTAAGAGCGTGCTAGTAAGAGCTAAATCTCTTCCTTGTCTTTTAGGCGATGGCGATGAAAGGTTATTAAAAATCACTCCCAGTCTCCTCTTACCAGAATCACAGCATGGAAAAACCTTTTTATTTCTGTCAGAGGTTTGCACAATTTCCGCTGATGCGCTGCTCTGAACAGAGAGGCTCTCACAGAGGTTTTTAGTTTGCAGCTTGTGCAGCAACTAGAAGCCATTTACACCTTTCTGAGCATTAGAGAGGTGCTTTCTCAAGCATAGCTGTTTTAAACTGGAATTCAGCCCAGGAATAAATAGCAACGTTACATAATAAACTTACAAAACTGCAGGTCTATGAACAATAGTGAAGTCATTAACGCGGCACAGTGCAAACACCGGTGGAAGGGCCATGGCAGTGACCCCATTACTGCCACAGTCCTGTCTGCCTGTAGAAAACGCAGAATGGATTTTTCCCGTTAAAGCAAAAACAACCAACAGTTAAGAGGCAACCCAGATCCCCACCCGCTTAGACTCACGCCAAAAGAGCAACGGTGGAGCCTGGGACAGGACCGGGCAGCCGGGTCCGTGGAGAGTTTTGGGGCGCTGAGCTGCAGTGTGTGTGTGGTTAGCTGCAGTCGCTGTCGCCGTCTCAGGCTCCAGAGCAGCAGCATCTCCTCCCTCAGGGCTCTGTACAGGAGCCAGCACCTGGCTGGCTTGGCTTGGTTACCCCATAGCACCAGGAGTCATTTGGGCTAGGTAATTTTGACTCACTTTATTTCACAATTCCTCTGTTTTCAGTGTTGTTTTTATTTTTTTTTCTCAAGAAGGTGCATCAGCAACCCAATTACTGAACTTACTGGCTCACATGTGAATGTCCTGACCTGATTAATTAGTGAATGCTCCCGCGCCCTCGCTAGCTGTAAGATTTCCTCCTGGTGACCTCTGCTCCATCTGGATGACACTGTGCAGCCCAGTCCTCTGCTCCCCAGGGAGGTGGGAGAGGGGCCAAGGGCACCCACACCAAACAGACCGCTCGGCCCGCCTGCAGTCTCGGGTTGGTTTGTTTTAATTTTTAAATTATTTATTGCTGCAGCTATAAATTAGAGATGAACGGTAGCCCCCGGGGCTCTCTTTTGGACCAGGTCCTTATTAACGAATTCCAAGCGTATTCTGCTGCAAGGGGCAGTTTTTGGTAAGCGAATCGCATATTGAACACTCAGCAGCTCAATAAGTTTTCCTCCCTGCTCAAGCTCAGCTCTTGTACCGCAAGCAAAGGAAGGAGCAGCGAGTCAGCCACTTACCTCGCTTACCTTTGTCTCCTTCCAGTTTGATCGGGAGAAGAAAACAGATGGCGATTTCGGTTCGAGTTTACAGGTTTCAAGATGCCCTCAACCCATCAAGGCATCATGCTTTCCCTTCAACCATTAATTACAGCAGCATGCTCAGAATCCTTATACAATGGTTTAGTAAAATTAAATGCACTTATAATGTCTTTTTCCACATACAAGGCATCCCGAAGCCATAATACGAATCGCTCTCTTTGGCTCATTACCTCCACTTTCACGTTAATTGACAGCATCAGCCCCAGCGCCCTCGCACCGACAGGCACCCAGATCCTCGTGCGAGGGGACGGACACGGACGTGCGGCCCCGCGGGGAGGCAGAAGCGCGTCCCGCCGAGCGCACGGCACACCCCCACCCCGACACAGACACCGCACAAGCGGGGACATCGGAGACGAGAGCTTTTGCTCATTTTTTTTGTTTTTAATGTATCACAATGAGCAGGAAACATACGTGATGAAATATTTCCAAAGGAGTATATTCAATTACCATCTACAGTCAACTCAACTATGACAACAAAGTCTTTTTGTGACAAATCTTTTAAAGTTTTGAAAGTTCCATGTGGTTTCTGTTTCTGTTAAGTCTCCATGTATTTTGGTACAGTTCGAGATCAGCATTGTTACAGTAACAAAAAAAAGCTAACAAGACTACATTATAGAAAAACACCAAGAACATCATTTTTGGTTTCACTTGCTCTATTTTTTGTACATTGCAAAGGCTGTTCATACCCCTCTTCACCTCATTTATGCTTTCTGGTCTACCCAAACTCGCCCCCCAAAAGAAAAACAAAAAAATAGTCAAAGCTTTGTGTTTCACAGTGGGCAGTATCTCAGCGCCGACAAACCAACCAACCAACCAACCGACCGACCGACCGAACAAACAACCCAATTTCTGCTTCTACTTAGAATTTAATTTTTTTCTTTTTTTTAAAGCAAAATATATTTCCACGGACAGCGAGTGTGCTGGCTCGTGTCAGCGCCTCCCTCGCCTCCCCGCCTGCCCCCCGGCGCGGGCGGCCCTGACACACACCTTACGCCTCTCTTTATTCTCAATTGTATGAAACTTTGGCCATCTTCACCACTTAAAAAAGCTTTTTTTTTTTTCTTTTATTAAAAAATAAAACAGAAACCTCAATGCTAAGTTTAAAATCTTGTCCTTGTGCCCTGCCCGGCCCTGCTCTGATACTCGTTTGAAAGGCCACGCGTGGGCTCGGGGGTCGCACGGAGGCTCCCAAGCGCCGATGTCGCCCCCGCAGCATCCCTGGGGTGGGATGTGGGGCGCGGGTCCCAGCGTGGACCCCAGGGCAGCCGGGCTGCAAGGGAAGGAGGCAACCTCACACTGAAAGTCTCTAGAAACATTTAGAAAAAATACAAGGAAATGAATTTATAAAACCTTTTAGTGGGTGGGAAGGAGGAGGGGGAAGAAGGGAGAGAGAAATTGCACTATGACCAAGCGATATAATTCAAAAAAAACCAACCTGGAACAAACCAAGACAAAACAAAAGGATTTCCAAAAGAGACCTTGCGAAATTCAACAGATAAAGCTAGTGTTAAATTGTTAACTTGTATCACAGAGAGAATCAAGAACAAAACGAACAAAAAAATTTCTATATGATACAGACAGAGTAACATACAACAGTTAAATGGCAAAAAATATATATATATATATTTCATAGAATTACAAACAAGATAAAATAATGGAAAACAAAAAACTGTACAACTTTAGAATTTAAAAAATGTTCATCTCAAACACGGGGAGAAATACAAGAACTCTTGTTAAAAGAAAACAGTTTCTTAAAACAGCAAATGCTTTTTTGTGTATTTGTTTCCGTTTTTGACACCTTATGCTACAACTGGGTACTGGTAGGAATATTAGATGGTTCTCTCTTTAGTATCGTCTACTTAAAAAACAATTAAAAAAGGAATTTGCACTGTGCATTAGCCTAGTTAGAAATATGTACAACAGTTCAGGATCTAGTCATTCATCGAACTAAAACCAAAAAATCCATAAAAATAAAAGCGTCCCGCTAGAAAATGAACCCCACGTTTGTCTCTCGAATGCTCCAGTCTCTCGCAGAGTCGACGAGCGGCTTCAGCACGGGGAGGAGAAGCCCAGAGGTGGCGGGTGGAACCTGCGTTCACAGTCTTCGAAGTTCCTTTTTGAAGCAGGAGGAGGATGAAGATGATGGGGAGAAGGCTCTCGCGCTTTTGGGGCAGGGGAAACGGGGGGGTGGGCCAAGAAGATTGTTTCTGTTGACTTTTGGCTATGGAAGTGAAACAGCAAGCATCTATTTGTCTCCAAAATCTACATTTTTAGCAGCATGAAGTTTTCCTTTCAAAGTCCGGACCGTAAGAGATGCGTGCGTGTGTCTGCGTGTTCCCACAAGCAGGGACGGAGCTGGATGGGGACGCCAGCGCCTGGCACGTGGCTCTGAGCCGCGGCGCTCGCCGCTCTGCCTGCCTAGCACGGGGGAGAACTTGGAAAGAGAAACCTGCCTTTTGGTGCGCTGGGTTTTCGCTAAGAGTTGTCTCTCTGCTTGCAGAAGAAGCACAGATAACAACCTGGGTATTTTTTTATTCTTTATTTAAACTTAGACTTGTTTGTTTAAATCAGAAACAAATTCTCAAGTAAAAAGAATCCTTTTTGCTCATTCTGCACCAGTGGGGAAAGGGTATGTCTTTGGATTTTATTTAAAGCATGAATTTTCTTTAGAGAAAAAAAAATGTAACAAAAACGTTTCTTTTTTTTTTAAAAGAAGGAACAGAGTGCAGCCTAATTACACAAACAGAAACAAATGCTTATAGTTTAGGAACAGAGTCTTTGAAGCATTTACAAAATGAGGAAAGGAAGAGGGGAAAAAAAAAAGAAAAGGAAAAATGGAAAATAAGAAAGAGATAAGTGCACAAGGGTAACAGACATAGGTAAATCGTATGTATACGCCTTAAAAAGTTTCAAACCCCCAACAAAAAATATTCTGCAAGGGATCCTACTGACCCCCCAAAACCCTTTGAACTTCTTTCTTTAGTTTTTATAAAATAATTATGCAACCACCCTCTAAGAAATGAAGGTAGCGACCATAAGTGGAAGATTACAGGATGGGGGAATGGGGAGTAAAGGTACAAAGGGGAGAAAAGCTTAGGCGAGTCAATGGATTGCAATCTATCTGGCTAGGAATGAACAAGACAACATCAAATGAGAAGCCGTCAGCTGGACCATACAAAAGCTAAATGTACACAAAAGGGTTTTTTTCTTTTAAATCTACCATACTGCTTCAGTTCATTTCCAATGCAACAATCTACTCAACACCAAAAATGGTCATATCTATCATAAATACAGAAAGTCAGTTGTTTTAAAACTTATTTTTTTTTAAGCTCCGAGTCCTCAACACTCTTTGTGTGGATTTTTTTTTTCTGAAAAGTGGGAGTGCTTAACTTTTCCCCTTGAAATTGGCTTCAGCAGAAAAGCTACCCTTAGAATCCCCGAAAAGCTAAAGCAGTTCACATTGTTTTTCTCTTGAATACTTTCTGCCCATTTTAAATTAAAAAAAAAAAAAAAAAAAAAAGGAGAAAGAAAATCCTTTTCTGGAACGAAAATGAAACAAAACAAAACCCCAAAACAAACAAAAGAAATTATATATATATATATATATAAAACAATGATTCTGAAAACAGAACAAAGTGTGAGCGATTGACCTGAGAATAAAAAGACATTACATTTCTTTTTTTTCTTTTAGCAAGCCATTGGTATCTGAATGCTAAGATAGCAAGAAATTTAAAACTGTAACAAGGTGGGCTGCTTTCCCATACAGTGCATGCCGGCCTCTGCTGTGCTATCGACGTGGGGCGTTATTGAAAAGGGGCAATATACAAGGGGCTCAAGCTCCGAAGACAGTAAGGAGGCAGCACGGGCTTTCGTCTCCCAGACCAACAGTACCTTCGAAAGGACAAATGTAACAGATTTCTTTTTTTTTTCTTTTTTTTTTCTTTTTTTTTTTTTTAAAGTTTTATTTTATTAAAAGGAAAGGAAAAAAAAAAAAGAAATGTAAAACCCACCGGCATCGTTATATGGGAAAACAACCCACGCTTTTTTCTTTTTTCTTTTTTTCTTTTTTTTGGTTAGAAGCTTTGGAATTGCAGTTAGTCTATTTTTTGAAATTGGTTTGTTATTAACTTTTTTTTTTTTTTTTTATTTAAATTCATTTTCATTGTTCATCTTCAAAGCTTACAATCTGAAGGTGTCCATTCCTACGCTAGCTAGACCACTGTCCTTAGGGCAGCCGGGGTCCCGGGGCCCCTCCGCCGGGCTCGCCGGTCCATCTGACTTTTGGCTAAGATCCGTGTCAGACTCCTCCGAATAGTCGTCTGTTGGCATCGAGGGCTGAACCCCTGAGGTGCTGCATGAACTTGAGGTAACCGTTGAAGATGAGGAGAGAGGAGGGAAAGGCGGCGGCGGCGGCTTCCCCGTTGGGGCGCGGGGGGCTGTTGGGGGCCAGGGCTTTCTGGAGGCGTGGGGGGAAGCCGGGGGTGGCCTGGGGGGCGGGGGGCTGTCGTTTGAGTGAGCGGCCGACTGCGAGGTAGATGCGGTGCTGGGGTCGGGGGGGCAGGCAGAGTGAGGTAATAGACTGGGGTGCTCTTTGGCGTTTCTTGCTGCTCTTGTGATTGTTCGGTGTTTGTGCGGGGCTGACTCGAGATGCTGACTGAGGGCTTCGTCCCCACACACCGTGCTCTCGCACGCCACGCACTGGTACGAGCCGCTGCCCTGGCCGCTGCCGGTGGGCACGTGAAGCACCATCTCTTGCAGGTTCGCCACGGACTGGCCGAAGAAGCAGAGGGACTTCAGGTGGTCGCTGGCCGCCTCCTGGTCGCCGAAGCCCGCCTGGCACTTGCGGCAGACCAGCTTGTACTGCACCTTCGGGACGATGAAGGGGTCGCAGAGGGAGTCCGCGCCCTTGCCTTCCGCTTCGGGCTCTTCTTGGGGTTTGGGCAGGAGGGGGGACACCTCGCGGGGTGCGTTCTTCTGCTCTTCTTGCTTGGGGGGTTCTTTGGCAGGGTCTTTGTCCGAGGTGGCAGCCCCCGCGGGGACGGGGGTTTGGCTTCCTTTGGGCTGCTGCGCTTTCTGCTGCGGCTGCTGCTGCTGCTGCTGCACCTGCCGCTGCTGCTGCTGCTGCTGCTGCTGCTGCTGCTGCTGCTGCTGCTGCAGTGCCTCCTGCAGACTCTGCTGGTATTGCTGGTACTGCTGCAGCAGGGAGCCGGGGGACAGCCCCAGCAGCGCCTGCGACAGCGCGGGGCTGTAGGGGAAAAGCCCCTCCATCCCGTACATGGGCTGCAGGTACCCGCTCTGCAGGGCGCCGGGGATCTGCGGGGCGTAGTAGGGGGAAAAGCCGGGGACAAAGTAGGGAAGGAACTGGCTCGTCAACAAGGTGGTGGGGTCCGAATTGAGGGCGGCCTGCAGCGCCTGGAGCTGGGTGGGCTCCACCGCGTACTCCATGGCGGGCAGCGGGGCCGTGAGGGTGCCCGCCGGTGTCTCCCCCTTCTCCTTCTTGGGCCCTGGCAGGGGCTCTCCCTTCCCCTTGGGTGCCTTCTCCTTCTCTTTTGCCTTCTCGCTCTCCTTCTCCTTGCGCTGCGGTGGGGGCGGCTGCTGCGGCTGCGGGGTCGTTGCCGGCGGCTGCTGCGGGGCCACGGCTGCTGTGGCTTGTGCCGGGGTGGGCGAGCTCAGCGCGGCCGGGGGTTGTTTATTTGGTAATCCAGACGTGGGGAGGCCGGGCGAAGGGACGCTTGTGCTGGGCAGGCCCATCAGGTTGGGTTTGGGAGAAGTTAAAGCTGCAAGAGGGAGGAGAGAGAGGTGAGGAGTCGCTTGGCAGGCAGAAAGCACAAGGCAAGGTGACCGCAGGCCACCCTGCAACAGCCCCTGCATCACCGTGTCCTCTGCACAAGGGCAGTGGCTGGCCTGAGCTCAAACAGCGTGGGTCAGAAAGCCCACCCATCACTCCTGCTCCATCGAGGATGACCGCTCGTTTCCCTGCACCCCCAGGCCGTGGGATGTACCTTGTCGGCCCTCGGCACCCGGCTATGCCACCCAGCAGCACCAAACGCAGTCTCTCTGCCGGGGACACCCACCAGCCTCCTGGTACACTCAGCATGGCTCTTGTTTTACTGACCTCTCTGAAATTTCTGAATAACTAACAGCTGATGACAGGGACAGGCGTTTTTCCTCCATCTGCACTAACCTGTCCTTTGGCCAAAGGAGGGAAGTGCTACGCCCAATGGCCGCAGTGCTACCTACATGCTGTCAATCTCGTTAAAATCTCCACAGATTAGAAAGCCTTGGTCATGGCAAGCGCAGAGTTGACTGAACAGGCAAAATCTACGTTTCTTTGTCCTTATTAGGTCGGTGTCCACAAATCCACAAACCTCTGATGCAAGCCCTTCCTTCCCTCCAATGCAAGAGGCTTTGGGTGCCCGACTTCTGAGTAATTTCAGAGTTTATGCGGTATTCAGACATCGCTGCAGGGCATGAACGTCGCGTTCTGGGTGGAATTAAGAGCATTGTGATGCTTCCTCACAAAGGAGATGGATTAACGATGGAATGTGAAGTCTGCTCATATTCCCAACAGCTGGAAGAGCCAGCAATAACACAGTCCCGCTGTACCAATTTCTACTCTCACAGCAGGTAGTAGCTGGGACCAGGAGGAGTGTGGCTCCTGGAGTCACCTCCATTAGTGACATCCACTGTTGTTGGCAAACGTGCTCCTAAAAAGGAACGCTTCGCTTGGGAAGTCAATGCCATTGGGGGAAAATAAAAATGAAACAAAGCTCTAACATTCAGCACAGCCCTACATGGTCTGTAGCCCCAAAGCCAGGAACCTGCTGCTGGATCCACCCCTGTCACAAACCTGTTCAACAAAATCTAGCCTATCATTAACAAAGCCCCAACCCTTAAAGCTGCAACAGTAACGGTCTGAAGAGCTGCAGAACAATATAACAGCCATGGAGGCACAGCAGCCTTTTAATTTAGGTTGTGCCTCTTCTGTGATACATCCAGTAGGAGAGGAGAAACTGCCGCTTTTTGGGATGATCTAGACATGACTGCAGCTTAAAGTCTTCCAAGGAAGCCAGCAGGGAAAGCTCTGTGCACAGGGCCGGTGGTGATTCCTGGCAGGGGAATCCAGCTGTTACGGGGTTCCTTTGCCTTGTGAATGCATTGTAAAAGGAACTCAAAACACAGCTAGGGGCCGGGGAGCTGCAGCTGCCCCGTTTATCCTGGTGAGGTCTCAAATCATCACCCTTGATCCTGAGGAACAAGTGTAGGCATCCTCAACCATCCCATCCCTGCCACTAGCAGGCAGCCTGATACTCAGGTCCTTGGCTGGAGTAGATGGCAGGACCTGGGGGCAGAGGCTGCTGGAGGAAGCAAAAGATGTAAAGTCTGTGCAAAGACACAGATGCTCCTCAGGCTTCTGGATGCTAAGCCCAGTCAGCTGCCTGCACAGCCACATCGCAAGAGCCTGTCGCTTAACTATGCTCTGTAAGGTCGCTGTAGCTCAGAAGGAATCTATACTTCTCTTGCAGAATCGTGCTCTGAGTAGAAGCTGGTGGCTACGGGGAGCAAAGCATGCTCCAAACCCTGGCTGCGCTCCACCCTGGTACAAACAGCTCAATCTACAGTGCTGCATTCACCCACTGACACTGGAAGCCTGCACCCCGTGCTGGCCTCCTGAGCACTGGCAGAGCCACCGTGGCTCTACAGAGACCAGCCTGGTGGAGAAGGTCTAAGAGGAGGGCAGCCAAGAGCTGGGAGAATTCAGCAGTTGCTGATGCAAAGCCCTTCGGAACTTTGCATCTGCTCCTCGTGTGGTATTGAGACAATAGCGACTGGTGAAGGTAGGGAGTGTATGAAGTGAGCCTCCATGCAGCAGCCGTACAGATTTCAGATAAGGGCACGCTATGGATAGATGCCATTGAAACTGATGTTCCCTAGCTGAACAGTCCCTGAGAGGTTCAAGCACGGGAGCAGTGGCTAATTCATAACATTCCTGGATGCACAGCCTTATCTGCTTCGACAGGCTTTGAGCTGAGATGGCCTGACCTTTGGAGCTTTATCTAAAGGCCACAAATAGTCTGTTTGACTTTCTAAATAGCTTAGTCCTGTCTAGGCAGACACTGATTGCTTTTAACATTCATGGTACGTAGCCCCATCTCCCCAGGACACATACTGGGCTTTGGAGAAAAATAAAGGCAACAATACAGATTGAAGTGCAAAGAAGTCGTTTTAGATCTTGCTATAAATTTGGGGTATTAAGTAAACAGCACAGAGCTACCTGCGATAGGCCGGCACTATATTTTGTCAAAGAGATCCTCCTGGCCTCTGAAATGAGATCTTCGGTAAGAGCAGAAATATTGCATGAAAAAGCCCTGGCGTGCAAAGACGCCCTTCAGACATGGAACTACGATGACTCAAGAAGCAGGAATGGGCAAAAGCCATGAACAGAACAATCTCTAACACTAACTGCTTTTAAAAATGGTTTCATTACAATGACCTATCCTACAACCACAGTCAAGAATGATTATACTTTTGCTTTGGGGGTCATGGGAAGAGTTCTGTAACTATGCAAAAAAGCCTTACAAAGGCTGTAACTCCCAGCAGAAAGCTCTTCCAGGTTCCAGAAAAACTGACTCTGATCTTCTCTGCTCTCTGATAGGACCTTCTGACACGAACATCAGCAACCGCACTACAAGGTAATCCCCTCTGCTACTCATATGGAATACAGAATCTTGATTCTAAAAGAGGGGATCATCGTTGGAAGGGCCAGAATTCAACAGATACAGCAAGACTTGACTCTTTTTCATTTGATAACAGAAGATATTTCAGAGATGAGCAGTAATGGAGAAAAATATGAACACAGCCACTTCCAAGGGGAGAGGAAGATGCCTGTTACGTGTCTCCAGTGCTCTCCTCAGGGTGTTAAACCCAGTGCCTCTGCAACCACACACAAACTTCAGGGACTAGTGATGTGATTTACACTATGCAGCTTTGCAGACAGTTCCCCCCTGCAAATGTCAGATGAGCTGTTCAAATTCCACGTAACTGCTCGCACCAGCTACTACCCTTTAATGTAAGCCTTTGATTTGCTTATTCAAGGATTTGCCTCCTGGATGACAAATGAAGGTGGCAATTTTATTAATTTGACGCAACCATGTTACCTGGCAGCATCTGCACTGAGGTTTTCAATCTGTTGAAAAAGGAACTTCAGAGCCAGCCTACTGGATAAAAGCATGAGAAAGTCTTTTTGGGGACTCATAGCACCCTGGTTTCTGATTAAGAAGCCAGGAAGATGCTCAGATCCTATTTAGGCTTCACATCATGGATTATAACTCATCATCAGTCAATTATTGCAGTTACTATAAGGGAAAGTTACTGCTCTTGGGCACTGTCTAATAGTGGTTGACCTCCACTGCTGCAGTGCCAAAACCAGAGGTGTGCAGTGGCATATGGTGTAACCGCACCACGTGATATGCTGTCACGGGCTTTCCAGCCAAAGACAGACTCAGCCTGTTGTCAAGATAAGACGCTCAAATCAAATCTCGGGATACCTCCATAAATGTAGCACAACCCTGGTGAAAATCAACTTGAATAGGGATCATCAGAAGTAAACAGTGAAGTCTGCCAAGTGAAAGCAAGTCTCCTAGGGAACATCAATCCCTTTGTCATGAGTGGCAATTCAGACACAGGCATGTCTCTGGGATGCCATAGATGCACCAAGAGTGAAATAATCCCTTTGAATCAAGTTTTCTAGGTCACTACTAGTCTACTGAGCAGTATCTTTCACTGCCAGTGTTTGCTACACAACTTACACTTTCCACTCATTCACTAGGTACAAGGGAAAGGAGCATCCTCGAAACCCGAAGTCCAATAGGTGGGATTAGGCCACCCAAATGCCTTTGCCAAATTTCATTTTTATGTAGTACTGTTAAGAAAAATCTTACTAAAACACAAAGTAGATTTGTCCCAAGGCTACACTGTTGCTTGTTGAGAAGGTACCTTCAGGCTGTGTCCAGCCACTTCTCTAAACCCGATCCACAGCTGCATCAGGATTTGTGCTGGAGGTCACCATAAGAACGTTACGTCAAGATGCTCCAGGTTTCTGTCACCACTGCTACCAGGCCCATCACACTTTCCTCTAGAAACACTTCAGAATTATTGATAATCTGGGATGGCATTACATAAACTGAATTTAATAACAGAAGGAAAGGCATAATGAACAATGCATTCAGCACATCAGTCCTTTTGATGTTCCGTTTGATAAATCCTCTATTTTCCATTTCCTTGAATGTGCTTCAGATTTTTTTACTCTGTGCTAATGAACAGAGATACGCATGTCTACATCTTGCTCTGTTTCAGACTTTGCTAGAAAACCCAAGTTCAGGAATTAAAGATAAAGTACCTATTGCTTATTCGACGCCAAGGAGACATGCTTAACTAAAGGGCTGGGTATCCTATTATCAGTCATTCTCAAGACAACATCCGCTCGCGATAAAGAAGCATCAAGTTAAGCTTGCCTCTGAGCAGTGTGATAACATCCATACCCACCTGTGTTTGATGGAGTGAAGCCTGGTAAGGATGGGCTGTTGAGGCCTGGGAGCAAGACTGGAGGGATGCCCTGTAGTGCTGGGTATGCAGCAGGAAGGTTAAGAGCTTGCAGAGGGGTGTTATCAAACATGCCCTGCTGTTGAGCTGCCAGACCAAGAACCTCATTGGCTTTTTTGATCCGGTCCAGCTCCTGCTGAGCCATCAACTGACGTACAGTAGCTGGGTCAAAATACTCCTTTTCCTTATCCAACTGGCTTCCAATGGTTTCTTTAACTTTGGAGATATGCTGTTGAGAGAAGATATGGTCACGTACAGACAGTCGAGCGCTGTACTTGATGCCACACAAAGTGCACTCTGTTTTGGGTCCCTCGTAACTTGTTTGGTTAATACCAAAATGCTTGGCCATGCTGAGTTTGGACTTCTTCTCCTTTGCCCTAGCATTCTGGAACCAGACCTGAACAACTCTCTTTGGCAGTCCAATGTCATTGCCCAGGACCTCACACTCCAGCATGGTAGGTGTCCTGTAGTCATTAAAGCATGACTTAAGAACTTTTAGCTGGAGATTAGTCATCTGAGTGCGAAAGCGTTTCTGTCCGGGCCGGTCTCCACTCTCTCCAGACTTGCTGGCTGAACCACTTGCACCAGGGCTGGGTGAGCAGGGGTCTGCAAGGCTGGATGTTTCGCTATAGTCCACAGTACCTTCATTATCGTACTCTTTGCTGTAAAAGCTGGGAGCTGGGCTGACCAGGCCAGAAGACAGCCGATCTTCATATTCAGACATTGCTATCATGGCAGCTTTTGTCAGACCTTCACTGGGTCCTGATGCTGATTTGGTTTCAGTTGCAATCCCTGTTGCACTGTCATTGTCTGCGTTCCCTTCATCTCCTGTTGTAGTGTCTGTGATTGCAGTGTTGACAGAAGAGCAGTCATCGTTGTCCAGCTTTGTTTGGTCAAAGCTCAGATTGACCGAGGACATTGAGGGACTCTCAAAGTCTTCTATCCCTTCCACCTTAATGGAGGATGGACTTAGCAGAGTTCTAGGTGACAGTTCCATGCTCTTGTTCACTGGGGAGAGAGGAACACTCTGTCCATCACTGCTAGTCGGTGGCATGTGGGAAAAGCTTGCTCCATCAAAGATGTCTCCTTTCATTTGGAGTCCCCCATCGCAATCTAAGAGCATAGCAGACAAGGTCAAGTTATATCCAGCTCTCTTGGCCTCATGCCAGTGACGGGATCGGATATGAGCTTCAAGAGCTGTCTTTGCTTTAAAGAGAGCTCGGCAGAAGGGACACCGTCTATGGGCTTGGGCAGGCCCCACAGCTCTGAACTGCCCCTTTCTTTCCCGTGCACGGGTGTTCTGAAACCAAACTTGAACCACGCGTTTCTTCAAGCCCACTTCATGTGCAATGTGATCCAACATTTTCCGTGTTGGGTTGGAGTCGAGCAAGTATTTCTGATAAAGAATTTCCAGCTGCTCTGGGGTAATGGTTGTCCTTAGACGTTTATCCCTTTGTGGTTCTTCTCCTCCAGTCCCACTGTCATTTTCTCCAGGGCTTGCACTGGCCTTTTCCTCCAGCTTTCTCTTTAGTGTGTTCATCGTGGACGTCGGAGTTGACGGTGAAGTGGCTGAGCTTGCTGGAATCTGTGGTAACGTTCCAGATAGCAGCTGGCTCGCAAGTAGTGGATTACTGGGATCAAAAAGCATGAATGGCATATCCAGCGTTCTATCCAGGAATGGAGGGTGGATAAACTGGTTCTGTGCACTCAGAAAATGAAGCTGTTGATGCTCCTGCCAATGCTCAAAGGAAGGAAATGCCAGCTTACACTGGTCACACTGGTACGGGATTAGCTGAGGAGGTAGGTTTGCCAGCTGCTGAGGGGTGGATGTGTGAATGGGTTTGAGGGAGAGATGTGAGAGCTGAGAAGGACTTGGACTTGACTGTGACAAGGAGCACTGAGGGGCCTGAGGAGGGGGAGGTGGCTGCTGCAATGAAGAGGGGGAGGATAACTGTGAAATCTTTTGGTGTGCTGAACTTGTCTTTTGTTCTCCTTGGTCCTGTTGCTGCTGAGACTCTTGCTTTGGTTGCACTTGCTTCTCTTGAGTTTGGTTTTGCTGTGTACTTGGAGGTTCAGACTGCTTTGGTTTCTCATCTGTAGCTTCTACTTTAGAACTATAGGTGGAGGAATCTTCTGCCTCTGCTGTAAGCTGCAGAAAAGCTGAGGAGGTTGCATTGGCTGAGGACGTAGGTGTGCTGTAAGCTTGCGAGGGCATTGGTGTGCTGCAGGAGGAGCTGGTTGGAGTCAAGATCTCCATTGCATCCATAGAGTCTTCATTCTGGCTATCATCTTGTCCATCCTCATCCTCATCTTTGTAACAAAGCTTTTTCTGGTGTTTAATGAGATCAAATATGCGCTGAAAGACTAGACTGCACTTTTTGCATTGGTAGTTCAAGTTGCTCGTTCTAATGTATCTGTCATTCGTAAGCTCCCGTCGCTCCCCATCTTTGCCTTCTCCCTGATTCTCATAGTTTTTCCTAGCTTTTTGACGGGCATTCTGGAACCACACCACAATAACACGTGTTGGGAGGTTCAGCAAGTTAGAAAGCTGCTCAAATTCATCATCCTTTGGATAAGCATTGGCATCAAAGAAGTCCTGCAGGACTCTGAGTTGGTAGTCAGTAAACCGTGTCCGCGAGGACCGCTTGCTTCCCCAGTACTCTTGCTTTTGAGGTTCTGGAGAAGGAGGCCTTGAGTCTATCTTCAGTTCTTCCAGGCTGGTAATGGGAGGATTACTGAAGTTGTATGGGGAATCCTTGTTGCGCTGGCGTTCTTTGAAAAGAGTGTTTCTGAACCAGTGCTTGATCACTTTCTGGGGCAATCCAGATTTGTCTGCCATCTCTTTGATCTGTTCCTCACTTGGGGAATTGTTAATATCAAAATACTGCCGAAGGACTCTGAGTTGGTCGTCAGTGATCCGTGTCCGCGGCCTCTTGTTCTGCTGCTGCTGGAGAAGGCTAGGGTTGAGTTGATGCTGGTACAACTGGGCCAAGTCGGCAGGCAGAGGGTCTACGGGACCCAGCTGGGGCGGCAGCTGAGCAGGTAACGTTTGTAGTGGCATGGTTTGCATCATAAGTGGTGAAAAGATGGGGAGCTCCATCGGCATGGAAAGCTGGGTGAGTGGCACAGACGGCTGGGCTGGTGCGATTGTAGGAGAGGTAATTGGTGGAGCAGAAGTAGGAATGGTAGGAGTAGAAGCCGGCTGAGGAGGTGCTGCCGGGAGCGGAGGTGGGGGTGGCGGAGGTGGGGGCGGTGGCTCTGGGGTCTGAGGCCGTAGCGGGTACAGCTTGTCATAGTGTTCTCTGTATTGTTTGGCAAATCTCTCTAACTGCTTAAAGGGAAAATAATGTTGGTGAACGTGCTCTTGGTGGCTCTTCAGGATGAGGATGTTTGAGAAGAACTTGCCACACGTATCGCACTCAAGCTTTTCCAAGTTCTCACCTTGCTCTGTCTTCCCATTTTTCTTCTGCACCTTCTGCTTGTTCTCGTTATACTGAATCACAAGCTCAAAGCCGAAGTTTTCCAGCAAGGCTTTTGTGGCATTCCCTCTTGCATCAGAGGCAATACGAGGAGGCAGTACAGAGGGCTCCAAACTACTGCCTGCTACAAAGTCCTTCTTCTCTTTGGGCTTTAAGTTATCAGGCAGAGACTCCTTAGATGCTAGATTATTTTCCCCCCTCTCTGCACCTTCCCTTTCCCGTGGGGTTTCTTTTTCTTTCTCCTTCACTATGGGTTTATTCTTCTTCTCAGCATGCTGGCTCTGCTGTATAAGGACGGAATGAGGTTGTGACAAGGACAGCTGACCTTGCTGCTGCTGTAGGAGCTGCGGATGGCTCTGTTGAGGGAGCTGAACTTGAGCCTTCAAGTCCTCCAACAAACTCGGACCTGTACCAGTCAATGTCAGCGCACCGCTGGTGACAGGCAAACTGACTTCTTGATTGAGCTGGAACTCGGCACTAGGGATGTAGAAAGGAAACAAAAGATGCTGCTGTTGCTGAAGCTGCAGAAGGGTCTCAGTGGTCATCGGAAAGTGCGGCAAAAGTGCTGGGTTGAACAGCTGAGACTGCAGGAGAGCAGCTTGCTGCTGCAGTTCTTGTTGTAGATGAGCCTGGACTTGGGCCTGTGCCTGTGCCAGGGTCTGAGCTTGCTGCTGTTGCTGCTGCTGCTGCTGTTGCTGCTGCTGCCTGGACGCAATCATGTCTGCCAGCTTTTTTCGGTTCACCTCTTTGGGTTCCGAAGGGGAGGAAATACTAGTGCTTACAGGGTTACTCAAAGGAGGAATTCCCGCATTGTCGCTTGATACCTGGTTGAGCAGGCCGGGAATGGGAGCTGAGCCTGAATTACTGGTGTTGGTGGTTGTAAAAGTATTACTGTTGCTAGCGCTCACTGGACTGGGAGTGGATGAACCCAAAGAAAGGCTGCTGCTGCTGCTGTTGCCAGCTCCATTACTACTGCTGCTGCCCCCGGCCGCCTCCAGCTTGGCAGCACGAGCCTTGGTTTGGTGCAGGACAGACCTCATGTGGATCTCCAAGGTTGAGCTCTGACTGTAGGCCACGTTGCAGGTGTTACACTTAAAAGGTTTGTTGTCTGGGCTGCTGGTAGGTTCGGGCTGCCCAGTAGCAGACTCTTGGAGGGCTCTTTTCAGTTTATGCAGATGAGAAACTGAATTGTAATGGACCAGGAGAATGTTCTTTTGAGTGAAAGACTCCTTGCAGACGGTGCACTTGTAAGGGCGAGATGGATCTAGAAATTTCTCCATAGTGAAGTTAGGGCCCTTCCTGAAGGGTAAGGCCCTTTTTGGTTCTGAGCCGGAGTCCTCTTGCACCGATCCCGAATCACTACCTGTTGGGCTCTGTTTATCTTCCAAATCGCTCTCCTCCTCCTTGTCTTCCTCAACTATTATAGTGTGGTCTTCCGCAAGCGAAGGATCGCCCATAGCAAGGAGGTCCCCATTGACCAAGAGACCACCATACAGCTGCTGGATGTCAGCCTCGCTCAGCTCCAGATGGCTGGTTTCCAGGTGCTTCTTCAGGGCCTGGAAAGTTCGGAAGCTGCGTTGGCAAAGGCAGCACATTGTGGCCGCCCGGATGACGTGGTACTGGGAATGGAGCTGCAGCTTCTCAATGGTTTTGAATGCAAGGCTGCACTGGTTACAACGGTACTTGTAGACGTGGCGATCGGACACCGGCAGTTGAGGTCGCTTAGCGTGAACTTCATTGAAATGTGTCTGAAGGGCTGCCGAGCTCTTGAACACCTGGTTGCAGCCCTTCTTCCAGCACAGAAAGCCAGAATCTTCCCTGGCAGAGCTCGGATCGGCTGGAACGGGCTTGGGGTCTCCACTGTGCTCTGCACTTTCTGATGGCAAAAGACTCTTCCCCGAGTCCTCAGAGATCTCTGTGAAAACAAACCAGAGCAAACCTGAAAATTACACCAGCAGACAAGGGTAGACCAACACCCTCTTTTTGTCCCTAATACGTCCGCGTTTTTATCTCTGCAAGATGAGAAGTATTCCTACCATTTCTCCTCTATCTTCATTCATTTATTTTAATACCAGCCCATTACCCTTATCACGGACCATTGCATAAACTTACACAATTTACTTTCTTGCCAACCTTGAATATCTGGAAACTATTCACACACACACACATGTTCCCTTAGCGCATTTGTCACCTTTAATTCTTCCTTTTAAGTGAAGGCCGTTCAGCCACCTGTCTGTCTTTGCTGTTTTTCTTTGATGTTCTGTCTATCTTCCAATAAGAAGGTTCATCAACCTGAATGTCGTGTTTGGTCCTATTAAATCTAAAACCAGCCTGTTTGTGGTGTAGATGAAGGGAGGCAGTTCTGTTGGGCGCCGTCTGACTGTGGTTCTCAGGAGAGAGCTGGGTGGAGATGCCCCCAGACAGAGTGCCTGACCTAGTGATGGGAGCTGCGGGAGTGGTGGGACCTACGGAACTCATTGACCTGCACTCACCAGGCTGCTTCCCCAGCTCCTCTGTGGCAGAGTTTCCATCCTTCTCTGGAGTGGCTGCCGGGAGAAACATGCTGCTGGGCATCATCACCTCAGGTGTTGTCACCTGGAGACAGGGAGGGGAGGATGTAGGGAGGAGAAAAACACAGGAACACATTTTAAACACCTTTGGTGGCAAAATTAGACACCAGTATTGTAAAGTCAGAGGCGCCGCTTTTCATAGCTCACTGAAGACTCATGTTTATTAGACAAAGCTCACATCAGTCAAAAGTGTTTCTACAGTTACATTCTGGACATAATTAGCAGTGCACATTTGAAGAATAATCTTATTATTAATATTTTTTCCTTTATGTAGAATTCAGACTTTGATCACTGACAATGTTTTGTCACGGGCTGTGAAACTTCTTGTGCAACCAATTAGGTAGATAAGTTGAAAGGCCCACCTTAAGCTGCTGAAAACATAATAAGGCCCCTAATTAAATCATACCTCGTAAAGTACACTGTAATCTTGAACTAGGGAGCATTGCAGCATTGTTTTCAAAGCGTATCGATGCAGGAAAAGGAGGGGCATGAGAAAGAAAAGTACAAATAAGGAGAGAGGTGACAAAGGAAAGGATGAATAAGGAAAGACTAAAAAGACAGCAAATCATGAAATGAAAAGCTTTTGGTAACTCTTTCCTTGCTCTGACTGGTGTATCACCTTCGCCTGTAGGACCTGCACCATCATAACCAGTGCAGTGCTTGAACACCAACATTTTGAAAGAGCTGAGAGTCTGCTTGCTTCAACTAGAGACGCCCTTTGAGTCACACGCACGCACTCATCTTCTTCTGGAAAACTGTGTTTCTTTGGGTCACAAAGAGAACAAACACGAACTACCTTGCTAGCAGTTTGCATGCAGCTGGCATCAGACACAAGACAACAAATACCCTTCTGAACGTCCAGAGCCAGTACCTCACACCACTTGAAATGCTGCCCCACAGCTCTTCTCCCCTGAGCAGAAACTGGAAAGACAGACCCATATCACCATCTCTCACTCCAGAGCACTGCCGCCGGCACTGGTTGGATGTCTGTGGCAAGTGAAAACACCTCTAGAGCTCTGAGCAGCTGCATCCTTCACCCCACTGACTCTCAGGGAGTGCTTCCCTTCCACCAGGGCTGTGGTACTTGAAGGAACAGAAACCACCGCTGGTTTCAATGCTTATGGAGCTTGTGCTGCTAGCCTCTGACTGTTGGAAAGTGAGGCATAAACATTCCCAGACAGGTACACTTCCTAACAAAACAAGTCTCTCCATCCTTCTGTCAGATAATAAGAGGGCATTTGAACCTTGGATTTCAGAAGAGAGAGACTGAGGCTGTTATCTGCATGCCGTGTACCTTCCTTTCTGCAAACTCAAGGACCTCAAGGCTCCGACTGAATCGCGTGAGGTATTAGCAAATCTGTGGTGAAGCTGAGTGTAAACCTACGTGCAGGACGTGAAATCTTCCCTGTCTGCACGCATGTCAAATCCAAGCAAACACAGTCTAGACCTTCGCAAGTGAATAGAAGCCAAACCAGAGAGATAAACCTCAGAAACAAATGTTCATGTACAAATGGCTGCAGACATTCAAACAGCATCAGGGAGGGATGTGGAGCTCCGTCCCTTGCCTGGGATGGCCAGTACATGGAGGTGAGCACTGGGTTTACAGACATCTGCAAGAAAGGCAGCTGACACTGATAAATCACCAGGAGGGAAGCTGAGCACACCGAATTCATTCCACCTTTTACTCTAAGCAGGAGCATCTGACAGCTGTGGGTGGTGGGTCAGGAGACGTGAAAGGTCACTGGTTAATTCCCAGTAGCCAGGCTTGGAGGAGGGGGACAAGCAGGGATGCTGAGGAGGGAAGGCAAGAAGGAGCCATCCCTCTAAGCTTTATCAGCAGGGAGAGCGCTTTCCTAGGATCTTTAGGAATTATGAAAAATAAATCATGAGAAATTAAAAAAAACCCCAACAGAGTAGAAAAAGAATAAAATTATCTAACACCTCAGCTGCACATCATTATAGAAAACTGTGGGCTTTTTATACACATTACAGTAAGGCAGCCATCCCCACTACCACACTCAGTACGACGGATCAGTAATTGTTTTCATACACTTTAATTAGAAAAACTCAGATGGCTATGAATAATAATGGAAAAGAGAGACTTTTGCACTTGAAAGGTTGAAGTCAATCAAGTGTGAATGACGGCAAAAAAGAAAAAAAAAAGACACCAATTCATCAGGCCTCTGTTGTCTCGCCGCGTCTTTAATCATAATTCCTGATTGGGATTCAAGAAGGCAGTAAGCAGCGGTTCTTTGTCTGCCTTCACCTTCCGTCAATTAACTCTCCCCGAAATATAATCATCAACCTCACATGCTCCTCTGCATCTTAATCTGGGTCTCCAAACCAGTAAGTCCTGCCCTATATGTGTTTAAGTAATTACCTTTATCTACCTATATCTCTATAGCCACAGCTCTCACCCCACTTCTACCCCTCCATCCCCAATAAAAAAAAAGGAAACAAAAAAAAAATGAGAGGAGAAGAAAAATAAAAAGGTTGTAGTACATTAAATTACTACAGGCATGAAATCCCAAAAGGCAAACAGAAAAAAGCTGAGAAAAAAATGCAGGAAACTAGAAATTCTGTAGGGATGTAGGGCAACTGCAGGCAGTTGGAACAGCCAGGCAGGGCTAGCCCTGGGAAGCAAAACCTTGAAAATAAGGCACAGGTCTTGCTTCAGCAACTGGACCCACTTCAGTTCTCTACCTGTTCAGCACCGTTCAGTTTTCTCTTGAAAGTGCTGCCTGTTTCCTAAGACATTTTCCAGGGCAGGACTACTCTGGTTCTTCATCCCCATCAACCACTCCCTGAGCAGGCAGCAAAGAGAAAACCAGTGAAAACAGGCTTCGCACCTCGAAGTGTTTTGCATCTACACTGAATTCCAGACACCCACTTTGAACTATTTGTCCTTTTACAAAGCAAACCTGCCCAAGGAGATACCATGTCCTTGTACATGCAGAAAATGCCTCGCACGTTGCGGCTGCTTTTAATATAAACAGATAGCAGGAGTACCAAGGGGACAGGAAGGTTTAGTAGGCCACGGCCGCCCGACAGATAAACAAGCAGCGGTGCTCCACAGCACCACATTTTGTACTTGAGATGTATTTAAATGGCATTAACTGTTCTAGTGATAGAGAGGAATGTTTATCTTGAGCACAGCCTGTGTTAGCGTGTGCGGTCGTTAAACGCTCTCTCCTTCCCTCTCACCTGAGCAGGCAATACCTTGTGTGTAATCCTGGCATCCATCCTCACCTCTGCTCAACACCTCTATCACTCTGTTTAAACGTTTTTTTCAACACCAGCTGTTTCACAATGGCAACAAGTCAGTTGATGTGAACCGTTATTAAAAAAGCAAACCAACAGATGTAACTTTGACAAATGTGATTTGTTTTTTCCCTTTCCTTCTTCTATACTGACTGTCTTTGCTCTGACTAATACTACACTGTACACCCTCTGCAGCTACAGCTGTGATCTTCTGGCCCACAAGCCACCAGTAAAGGCTTCCAGCTTGGAATCACTGCTCTGTTGCAGCAGATCCACCTGTGCAGCAAGAGTGCCCGTCTTGCCGCTGCTCCTACATTGCAGGTCTGCTCTAGGCTGCTCTCCAGGGCAATGTTACCACACAGAAGGCAAATGGTCCTCTCAACCCATGCTGCTCTTGACCTTCCTGTCCCAACGAAATCCGGAGGTGGGAAAGGAACAGCAGTTTACTCCTACCCACACTTTCTGACAGCCCATATTTGCATACCAACAGGTGGATCAGGTTCTGCTTATCTAAGTAGAGGTCAGTGATCCATGAACATTTGGAAAACCCTAATGCTGAGACAGGCTTTCAGAGCGGACCTTTGTCTCTGACCACCCCATCCCTGTCCCTGTCCTGCTCAGTGGGGCAGGGAATGTGCCCGTGTAAAGAGTGAAGGAGGGGGAAGCTCAGGCTGGAGACTGCGGCAGCCTCTCCTGCGTCCCACTTTGAAACACGTCCCCTGTGGTCTGTAATGGAGATGGGAATGCCAGCTGGAGAACTTCCCTCTGGAGCAGACAACTATGTGCCTCAGAAGATGGAAAGTTGTTGGGACAAGCCCCCGTGCTTCCAAGGACCCTCCCTTTCAGATGAAATTCAGATCCCCTTAAGCAGGTAAAATTCCTTTATGATGAAGAGATCCACTGACATGTTTGGGGACCTCAACTCTATGGCCATTTCTGTAGATAATGTGGTCCAGTTTCACAAAAAAACAAGGGCTGACCTACCCCTTCTCCTGCCTCCCTGTCCCACGAGTATCCTCAGCAGATCACACCTGCCCTGACTCCTACAAATCTGTCACCAGTCTGGAGAACAACCTGTGGGTCCACTCCTCACTGGCGACAACCTACAGCAGCTCCTGCCACTACTAGATCTACCAGATTTTGAGGACAATGAACTGCAGAGCTGCTTTTCAGTTGGGCCAGAAGCTCAGAGCTCCAACAAACCTCCTGTGCTGGCTCTGGCAGTGTGACACAAGCATATTTCTTGGCATGTCCAAAAAATTAATCTTAGGTGTCATGAATCGCCGGCTCCCCTTGTGTGCTGGATCTGCCTGGTCTGACTTTCTTCCAAACTGAGTGACCAAACATGTGGACAGTCTACGTGGTTCCTCCATAAATGCCCCAAAATGCTGAAATCGTACGGCTTTGAGAAGAAAATGTCTAGAAGGGGTCTGAGGAGATACGTTTCTATCCCTATGTCCATGCAACCAGGGGGAAATACAGATGCAATGCAGGGTTCCCGAACCAGACAAAGGAGGTAATTTCCATTACAAAGAGAGAGAGAGGGTGCTGGAGTGAAAAGCTTCATTAGACTCAGAGAGGCAAAGCAATGGCAGTATACCAAGGTCACTTCTAATTTAGACCATCTAATTGGCAAACATGGCTCCAAATGGCTATCATCTCACAGGGCTCAGAATTAATGAAGCCCGATTATTTTCATTACCTTCATCCGAGATGGAGAATGAGACACAGAGTGAGAGGGAAAGGGGGGAGTGAGAGGGGGTGAGAAGGAGGGAGAGAGAAAAATTGAATGACAGCAGAAGGGAGAGAGTAATAAGAAAAGACAATAGGAAAGAGGGAAAAACCAGAGATAGCAAGAGGGAGAAGTAAGGATGGCAGGGATGGGCGAGGATTATTCTTAGAGCAAAGGAAAAAAAGAGAAAGATGGAAAGACATCTAGAAACACTGGAAGATCCCCTAAACTGAGGAAGAGAAAACTAACAACAGAAATGACCGGAGAGGAATGTGCAGAAGGATAAATCCGGCTGTGGGAGGAGGGAGAGCTCCCCACTCCCGGAGGCTCTCGGGAAGCCGTCCCTTCTCCCGGCTTGAGCCCATCAGTCTTGTCAATCGACTGTGCAGGCGAACTGCACTTCACCCTCATTAAGGGGCTCTCTGCTGAAGCGGTGCAGGCCCAAAGATTAGCAAAGAGGCTGTTATGTGGAAAGATGGCGATTAGACCCGCTTAGAGCGGCTGAAATGCCACAGAAAATCAACTTGGCCACATTTGTTCACCAGCCCTGTGGAAGGGAAGACACAAGAGATGGGAAGGACAGTGGAAGCCCCTGCCCCTGCCCCACAGGGGCTTTCCTGGCCCCCACGTTGCATGGGGATGTGGCGCGCGCTCCTCTCCACTCAGCCTGTGGCTGCAGCCCCGGCAGCCCCCAGCCCAGTGCTGGGGCCGGTGGAGAGGACCCGGGTGTCCCACGGGACAGCCAGCCCGGCTGCTCGCTGATATGAAAAGGATGGGGCATGGAACATCCAGGTCTGAGATGCTGAGCACAAGCAAGCAGCTGTTACCATGGCAACAGACATATTAGACACTGCAGGTTCCTGAAAGGCGTCTGATAAGGTATTATTAACTGGAGCCTCCTCTGAACGCCGAGCGCAAAGACACTGTGTCGAAAGGGACCTGGCTCCCATTTACTGGACTGTAATTCCCTCGCAGTGGCACCAAGACTTGATTCACGTGCCAGACTGAGCTGGGAATCTTAGCTGGAATGAGCAAAATTAGGAATGTTTGAGGCTGTGACGTTCTACACAAGCCATACCATTTCTCAAAATAGCTAACATTTAATGCAAAAAAGAACAACCTTTTGACCCGCTTGACTTGCAGCAGGAGAGGTGATCTTCCCAGACATATCGCAGGACTGGTGGCAATTGCAAGGTGGAAAAACCAAAAAGAAGCAAGAGGATGAGCTTCACAGCTAAGCCAGTCTCCCTGGTTCTCAGCAGAAGTCCTGCACTCTGCAGCAGAAGGATGAGGTCCTGTTGTGCTCACCTAAGGGACTGTCCTCCATGGTACTGCACTTGCTTCGGTCACGTCCTCTGTGGGGTGTCCCTGAACTCCTAAAAGAGTGGCTTGTGCCTGTTTCCCTGTATCCTGGAGGACACAGACATGCTCAGGCCAAGAGGACGGACTAGCCCAGTAGTGCCCATTCCTGACTGCACGTTCTGCCGACAGCCCAGCTCATTTGACATCAGTGTAGCAGACGCCCTTAGCAAACTGGTTACGCTTGTTGGCCTAAGAAAGGGGCTCAGCTTCTCCTCACTGCTCTTCTAAGGTCAAAATGTCTACCTTCAACTTAGAAGCTAACAAGATTCGTTCAAGTCCTCAGTAGGTAATTACACACTTAAGCACCATCAATCAAAACGGATGCAGGTCGCAGAGACTGAGGTCTTTGTGATGGGACAGTCCCTTGACCCAGGTGCAGGAGTGGTCAGCAGAGCTGAGCTATGCCCTGCTAGAGCCCAAGGGCACACCAGCTTTGAAGGCTTAGTGAACTGCTTGTGCTCTTTTTCCTACCTGTATATATTTTGTTATTCAGAAAGTGCTAGGACCTAGCAGCCTGTCTAGATTTTTAATTGGTTTTATGGTGTGCTGCCTCCTCGGGGCAGACGTGGTTCTCAGGGGTGGGTAAGCTGAAAGAGAGGGCAAAAAAGTGAGAGGACAGTTAGCTGGTAAAGCAAAGAGGAAAGACAAAATGCATAAAGATGTCTGAGAAGGAGCTCCAAGAGGACTGGAAGGGTGATAGAAAGAAAAGAACAGAGAAATGTAAGAGAAAAGCTGGGCAACGCTGCATGTGCTTGCCTAGACAATATCACAGGAAGGGGGCTGATAAAAGAACATGAGTATTACGACAAAGACAATATTATTTGACTCTATTGTCAGGAATCAGCAAAGAAGGGAGAAAACAAGCAGCGATGGGGTGCAAGATAAAAAAATCACAAAGAGAAAGAACTGACAGGAATCAAAATAAACATTTGTTTAATATACTTGGCGACAAGTTCTTAAATGCAGGCACAACCTTGCCTTGAAGATTATACCAAGGAAATAACATCGTAGAAATCTGACAATACATCCCATTTGTGAATTTAGAAGGGTTTTTGAAAATGTGCCTTATTAATTCTACCTATACCTTAAACTGACACCAGTAAATTAAAAGACATGCTCATGTGAAACCTCTGAAAAGGGAATTCATGAAAGAAACATTCTGGGACTCAAAATGTTATTTACTGAAGCAAGTTCCTGAGCACTGGAGAGTGGGGTAAGCTTTTATGAGCATTTCCGCACCACGACAGCACGTACAAGTCTTTCAGAAGAGGTTTGGCAGCTGCACACCACCTCCACGCATACGCCAGCAGCAAAGCAAGCCAGAACACAAACCCCAGGTCTCACAGATGAGAACTTGAACACTGCACTGTTAATTTACTACTTCTCACCAAGGACTAGCTCTCAAGTTAGACAAATTTCAATTCCTCGGAGACAGTGTTGGAGAAGGATTCCCATGTTAGGCGCTAAAACAAAGATGCAGGACAGAACAAGAGCCCGGTACAAACACATTGTGCTGAACCACAATCTACTTTCTGCTCCTCATCAGAACACTGCAGTAAGAATCACAACCCATACACAGCATTTGACAAATATCTTGAGAAGTGGAGTTGTTTCAAGTTTTGAGCTCTACGTGAAGACGGCTGATTTTATGTAGCGATCTTTCACTCCACACTTCAGTGGCTAACTTCTAACTTCAGCAAACTTTAGCTGCTTCTGCTTAAATTTTAATTTAAACCCAGGCTTTTCAAAGCATCTTAAAAACAGCACTTGAAACAGTAGCTCAAGTATTCAACAACATCCTAAGGTCCCACCTCCCTTGAGCCAATGGCAGTGTACCACTTGCTTGTTCAGGTTACTCTGAAAAAAGGGAACTGTTACACAACAAAAGCATCATAATTTTGGGTGGAGCAACTCCTGACAGAAGTAACGGATCCAGCTTATCTCATACAACCATAACAATGATCCTCAGTAAGTGAACAAAGTACAGAATGTGGCTATACAATAGGACTGTCTCCTCTCCACAAGGTGAGACCGCCATGGAGACTCTGCTGGTTCTTAAAATCATATTTAAATCAGAAACCTGATATCTAATTTCCTGTAATGTTACCTCAGTTAACCTGGCTGTCCTTCTTGGGAAGCGCTCATGAACATATAAGCACTTTCTCTCTCATCAGGAGCAGCCCAGCACACCAGCTACTGCACCTCCCAGAAGCTTTGGTGCAAAACATGATCCCATGCAACGACCTCAGTAGTTAAAGGAAAGCGTATTTATTCCAATCTCTTCACAGCAAAATTACTCAACACTGCAACATCGCAAGTTTCCGCAACGCTGAAGCACAGACAATATCATCTCTGCTGTCAGAGCATGCAGGGATGGGAAAAACCTCGATGACAGAGTCCTGACAGATGAAGGAGCTGCCCACGACAGCAAAGTAGCCTGTGCAGGTCAGGCCATTCCTTTACTCTTCATCTTCGCTAGGGAGGCAGCAGACACGCTTGACTACACAGCCACTTACCGTCATGATGAGTTTCTCGACACAGTCAGGTGACACACTGTGCAGATGGGTGAGGTGCAGCTGCAAATGGATCTTGTTGTTCAGCATGTCCTGGCAGAGCGGGCAGCGGAGCATGGGCTGCACTGAGTGCTGGGTCATGGCGTGCACCCGCAGTCGATTCACGTCTGTGTTGCTGTACTTGCAATATGGACACTGATACATCTGCAGAGCAAGAGAAATGAATCACGCAATTGTTACAGCTGCTGCTTTCCTCTTTCCTTACAGCTAGACTTTAATAATTCGATGCCTTCTCCTACCACCAGTTATCGCCTTTCATCCTCCTTCTCCTATTTCAGTCTTTGCTTTTGGCACATATGAAACAAATTACCTGCTTGGAGATGCACAAAAATCAGGGTTCTTCTTCCTTACCTGCTCTGATTTGGTCTCCTCTGAAGTTTTTGACCATTTAAACGGGAGAGGTGACTCAGAGCTGCTGGGAAATGATATTCGTTTAGAGGATGCTGGAGGCTCTGTCAGCTCCTTCTCTGCCTGGCTGGCTGGTGCTGCAACAAAAAGAAATTTATATCAGGACATTCCCCGAAAAAGCTTAAGTTGGATGAAGACAGTATTTCCATTTACTCTGTTGTTGTTTCTTGAAGCACATACCAAGGAGTTGGAGGAGGATGAATTTGTGGACTCACTTACATCCTACAAAGCATGTCCGGCCAAAAACGTTCATTCTCGATTATCTTCCACAGTAAGGGAACCATGTCATTGAGAGTTAGAAGCAGAGAAATCTCAGCTGTTTCTGCAGGCAGCATACAACCTGTTAGGTACGGGAGAGTCTTGTCCTGTGTTTATGTTGGACACACGAGTGCTTGGCCAGATGTGAAGGCCAACGTGTCACCTCCAGGAGCAGCTGGACTGGCACAACAAAGCAGAACTCATACTCCTAGCTCACCTAGGACTTTTGTGCATACAAACACTCTGGAATATGCTTGCCTTCCAGAGAGCTGGAAGCTGAGGCTGTCAACTCAACTGACTTGCACTTTGTGAGGGAAGCAGCCAGGCCCATGTGCCTCAAGGAAGAACGTACATCTAAGGGTACTTCCCAGCAAGCACTCCACCAAAGTGACAATGGCAGAGACCCAGACTACAACCAGCACTGGGACGGCACCTGGACAATCTCACATTGTAACAAGCTGAGGAAGGACAATTTGATTTCAGCAAAACAGAAAAAGGTGAATGAGCCCCAAAGTCCACAGCAAAACACTCTGCATGTTGTGGCACTCCGAGAAGCACATCCCTGACCTTTATTCCTCCACTGAACCCTGGCAGCCTGCAGTACATAAATTTGTGGGACATCTATTATTTAAAAACTGTAAGGACAAGTATATTATACACAGCCCCCGTCTCCTCCTCCCCGAACACACATTCATAACAGTACTTTAATCTGTCTCGAATCGACTTCAAACCCATTTCGCCCTTAATGGGAGTTATTCATTTTCACTTGAAAGGTAATATATGACAGCTGGATATTTAATATGATGGATCGGCTGCCGATTAACAAGGCACTGTAGCATTCTTAGACTGGTCCCCCCATACTCTTCCTCTTGTCTCATATTCTCTTTGTGAACCCACTGATATTCACTCCTTGTTTCAGAAGATGCCATCAGAATAAGATCCAGGTAAACTGCTTCCTTCTCAAAGATCCTGCTGTTCACTAGCATGAGCTGTATTTTGAAAGGAACCACCTCACTGTAAGAAATACAAGCCTCATGTCTAACTATGTTCCCTGCCAGATCCTACCCCTAAACATTCAGTTGAACAGAGGCAAAATAACTACCAGGAGAGGAAAAGCAGGTATTGTGAATAGGTAACAATAGTGACAGAGGGAAGCAGTGACCAGAGGAGCTCTGGTACTACTGAAGTTGTCATAGTAGACTTAGCCATACCAAAGCCTGTTTATAGGGGATTTCCCTCCTCGTAGTGCTGCCCCGCAGCACCCCTGGTATTTCAGCCTTGTGCACAACAACAGGCTGCTTCTCAGGCTGATTCGCTGGCTGACCTGAAACCTTCTCTGGGGTACAGAACTGGAAAGTCATTCAAGATAACTACAGAACCAAAGCCGGCCTCCCTTCCTACTCATAAAATGTGCTTGGAGCATGAGAAACACAGCACCAGCTCAAACCCACCTGCACTGCTCCACCACCGAGGAAAGCGGTCCCTCCTAGTGGGTTTGGGGAGGCAGAGACCACCAGCGAGAGCCAGCAACCTGGCAGGCAGAGGACCACCCTGCCTTAAAATGCCCTTCCTGAATCTTGTGTGATGTAAGTGGCCCTGGTAAAGAGGCTAATTGCTGCTGACATCATCAATGACCTCGGACATTGAAGCGTCAGCCCCAGTCAGGCAATGAGGAATCAGGATTGGCTTCCAGAGACCCCAGGTCTGCCAGCGCAGCCACAGAGCCATTCAAGCTCTGCTCTGGCCCTGCACCAGGCTGGGATGACAATTCCAGCCATGACTTTGGGTTCCCTTTGACTTCTCTGCCCTTGAGAGCGATGGTGTCTCCTGCATGGTCCAAGCAGGGTCTCTCTGAGCTCCCAACCACCACTTCAAACCTTTGGGTATCATCTGCTTTGCAACACTATCAACGGGTGCTGCCATGAGCCGTGCTGGCACTGCCAGCCTGCAAGAGAGGCAGAGGACATGAGGGAGGAAAAGGGATGACTGGAGAATCACCTGCTCGTGTTTATGCATCACCTTTCCAAATAAACAATGGCAACACTTTCAATTTCGGCAACAAAGTCAGACCCACAAAATACTTACACAATTGCATTAATAAACCCAGATGAGCTCTGGGCATGCAGAAAACCTCTGGTGGTGGGATGTATGCTGGCACAGTGAGACACGAGGAGCTCAAAGAGCCCTTGGTCCTCACCTTCTGGTACCAACTTCACTGTGTACCACTTCTGGCATCTCACCAGAGTGATGTTTTCAGATGCAGTGACTAAATTCAGCAACTCAACAGCCAACGACCCTGCAGCTGCTCAACAGCAGCTGTAACCTCTGGAGTCATGACAGGGTGTTTTCTTCTTTCCTTTCTACTGGGAAGTGACCTGCTTAGAATTGACACAGTAACAGGTAATTAAAATTTACTTTTACTTATCATCTCCAAAGTACCCAAATTTATTAAATATGCCTGATCCAACTCATAACTTCAGTCCTTCAAAACCAGAATTATTAATGATTGTCCAGATCCCAGAATAACTGCTTTGTCGTGTAGTTCTGAAAAATGCATACTGAATATTTGTTCTAAGTGTAATTTTTTGAGTTGACAGCTCAAGTGGGAATTTTAACACCGAGACCAAAGTTTATTGTTGATAAACAGCCAAACACACAAAGTGACACATTCAGTCCACATCACAGATCAGAGGAATTAAGAACTCCCTTCTGCCTGGAGAAATGAGGACACACAGCTTGGCACCTGCCTGCACAGCTCTCCGACAGCTCCATGGGACCTTTGTGTCTGCATGGAGTGAATGGGACAAATGTCCTTGGCTGAAAATGTCAAAAGGGCATCGGCCCTGAATGGTAACTTTGCACCAGAGTAGGTGGAACACAACGCTTGCACCCTAACCACAACCAACATCCTGCTTAGAGGTCCGGACCCTGCAGGAATGAAAATGGAATTTGGATTTGAGGTATGATCTGTGACTATGTATTGGTTAGTACTTTTATTATCCTGACTCTTGAAATAGATTAGGTCAGATTTGTCTGACTCAGAAAAAAAACTGTTTCTCAACAAGTGTACCAGAAAGCCAAGTGCAATGGGACGGTGCTACTGTGGGCGTGCTGGCCCACCACAGCACTTCTCAGAGACCACCTTGTCTTTTTGTCTTCCTCAGCAGCTTCTGCTTTTCAGAGGAGTAGCAATTCTCCCAGGTGTTATTTCAGAGGTGAGATGGGACACTTCCTTGGAAGTGGATATCCTTTGCTTTGCTAGGTCCAGAAGCAAACCCAGCAAGGGTCCCCAAAGCTGCCTGCTCTACATCCTGGTGGGAAGGGAGTTGTCACCCCGCCTCCCAGTCATCAGATTCTTTTAGCTAAAGTACCACTGACAGCCCCTTCATCTAAACTTCCATCTCCCAACCCAGCAACATAATGGAGAAGCCAATTAAATGATTATTAATTCATGCTGCTTTCCGTAAGCCAGAGGTTCTCATCTCCCTGCATTCCGTAAACCAGCTTGCCACTTGCCCTAGAAATTTACAGTGGGGTTTCTGCTATCTTCATTGATTTAAGAAACAACACCCTCCCTGCCCCCAGCCTGCTGAAGCAAATCCTTTCCTACTAAGTTCAGCAGCTGGCCTGGGAAAAAGTTTTCAACGGGACCAAGGAACTGTGATTTCACTGCCCAATGGAAAATAAAATTCCATATTTGGTGGTGCCTCCCTCCTCAAAACTTCCCTGACGTTTTGTTGGAGCAATTACTCAGCATCACGAGCCCTTGGACCCGCCTGCCGTGCCGGCACAGCCCTGCGGCTGGGAATGCCCATGACAGCAGCCGTCGCCCCCGCATGTGTATCCTGGAGCATCCTTAAAGTGGCTGTGGTTTTCCTTCTGAAATTCTGTGACTGGAGAGGACTGTTCTATCTGTTTTTTACACGCACACCACCCCCACAGGTGATGGGCAAGGCCAAGCCCTGTGGTCCAGCCCTACCTGTGCAGTTCCAGCAACAGCAGCTCAGGAGTCCAGAACAACACACAAAGACTCAGTCTCAGCAACTCAGGCAGACAACAGTAACCCAACAGAAACAGACAATTTCTACTAAGACAGCAAGAATAATTGAGCAGGTAACTCCACCGAGAGATTGCAGCGACATGGAAGCAGCGAGAGCCCCCTCTCAGGCCTCCTCAAAAGGGCACCTGGGCGTTCCACACCGCTACAGCGCTGCCTGTTTGTTACTGTGCACCAGAATAATATAAGGTTGGATGTTCCTTTCTGAAACACTGTCCTTTTACGTTCTTTATTCCCTGAAGGAACCATCCATTCTAATAAGATATCGTAGCCATACTACTAACAGGTCTGTATTTTGCCTGTTGCTCTACAGGAGTTTTCTAACTCTGCATTTAGTCAATAACACGATCGCATGATAGACAGAAGTAAATAAACAGATTTGCCAGCACACTTTTGTACCCAGACCTTTATCGCTGCCTTTCAGAAACGTGGCCCTGAGAATGGTCAAATTACTTGTTTTTCTAATGCTGTGTCATACCTTCCAGTCTGCAGTGAGTACGAAGAGCTGAATTATTATTAAATATTCATTCAGTACCCAGAAACCCTAGAAGCCACCAGACTTTTCTGCCATGCTCTGTACAAACACAGAGCATCCAGGAAATGTCATAGTGAGATGCCAGGCAGCACAAGGGGCACGTGGACAGAGTCTTTGCTTTCCCTCACAAGAACCACAGATATTCCCATGGCCAGGCAGATCAGCTCATCCCTCGTCGGCTGCCAGAAGCTGCGCTGTACAGAGCTCGTGGCAAGGCAGCACTGTGCTGTGAACCAGGCCCCGGGAGCAACAGCTCCTTCGCTGTCCTTCTGAGTTAAGAGAGACCTGTGCTGGGCAGAAGGAAAGATGGGGTATGTAGAAAACCATCTCATCTTATGCCCAGCATGCCCCGTATTTCCAAAGCAGTACCCTAAAGCACGGTACCTTTCTTCCAGCACTGGTGTCCAATATTATATCTTTAGAACTGTAGGAAATCTTGGGGGTTTTAAAATTATGAAGTGGCTGAACAGAAACAATTGATTATCTTTTGTATTTACCTGTTTCATATGGTTCTTAAGCCAGCTATCAATCTGTGTGAATATTACTGTCCAATTCAATCGAATAACTATTTCAACTAACCTGCCATAACAGTCCATAGCAACTATTTTATTACATCAATGTCTTGAGCTTGAGAGATGGTCTAAACAACAGTAATTCTGCTTAAAACCAGCAATAAGGGATCACCACCACTGCCAGGCAGCACACAGCTACCTGGCAAACACAAACTACCAGTGAGGAAATAATGAATGTGGAAAGTGGAGATAGTAGAGATGTTAACAGAGACTTGCTCGCTGAAGAACATGTGTGAAAATTATCTGAAAACAGCAAAGCAGCTACTGGAAAGGCTCTGCTGCCGCCCAGCTCTTCACCCAGCAGTGCCAGCAGGACCCTCTGTGCTTCTGCACATCCTAGACAGCAGGGACTGCCAGACAGGAGGCTTTGGCAGTGTTAGGTTGGACTCAATGATCTTAAAGGTCTTTTCTAACCTAAACAACTCTAAGATTCTATAAGTTATTCCTGCTGAGGAAGGAGCAACTGGGCTTTACTGCGGTGAATGCAACACACACGTGCTTTCAGGATGAAAGCTCTGGTTTAGGGGTGTGCAGAATCATTTCTCCCAGCTCAAAGCCAACGATTTCACCTGGGCCAGATCGCTAAATTTTGCTGCTTGTCGTTTTTTAAGTAGCCATACTTTGCTAGGAAAATAAAGTTCAAAAAGGAGTCACAAAACCAATCAGGCTGACTGTGAAGGGGAATGGAAGACGCTGTGCACATAGCGGGGCTCTAGAGCCCCACGGGAGCGGAGGGGACACTGGAGCGGAGGGCTGGGTGACACTGGCAGAGCCAGCCTGGTCACTACACAAAGGCCACGTTTGGATCCCCACATCCCACCCCGAGGAAGGGCCGATGGGTCTTCAGGGTCCTCCCAGAGCCATCGCCCCCGCTTTGCACCCTGAGAAACCAGACACCCAGCACCTAAGAATGCTGCCCGGGAGCTCAGTGTGCCCTGCTCCCAGCCAGCTCCCCCAGGGGCACCCAGCTCGGCTGCTTTCCTGGCCTTGGGAGACTTTTGTGCTTTGGAAATCCTCAGGAAAAGAAAGCACAATTACAACGTGCTTTCCCATCCCCTCTCCGAGGTTTCTTTGACACAGAAGCCGGGGTTGAGAGCTGCTCCATCGCACCCCTCATTCCCTTCCACCCAGCCCATTCTCGCTCTCCTCCGCAGAATATCCCAGCCATTAAGTGCTCAAACAACGCTATATATTAAAAAAACAGAAAAAAGCGGCAGTGGGGGGAGGGGCACTAATAGATTTCCGTCAGGATGTGCCTGACCTGTTTTTTTCAATTTCAGTAATTAGAAAGGCAGTGGGCCTGTAGGAATTATTCATAAACTGCAGGAGCTGTGCAGTATACATTTATGTTAAACATGTCAAATCCGATTGAAATCATGCCTGCCAGCACCATACTCCATAAACACACTTTTCTGCAACAATTTCCCAGCTCTCAGCAGCCCATTAATACCTCCTTTAATAGCAATCTACCACAGATTCGAATCAGGGACGCTCCATTGCACTAATTGCTCTGTGTTAGGTGAGCATCATGGATTAAAAAAAAAAAATCATTAAAAAAAATAAAAGCCCTTTAGGCTAGTCCTCTAGAAATATTTCATTTCAATCTATATTTTAAGTAGAGTTCGTTTCTTGTTTTTGTGGGAAAAAAAATCTGATATTCTACATCTATACAACGGACAGTGCATTAAGAAAGTCTCTTTTATAGCTGGGTCATTGCAGATGAAGTGCTCCTCTCTGATCAGAAAATACGTGTAAGCCCCACCCCGAATCTCAGAAGTCTCGTACTGATCCACCCCGGTCTGATTCCGGCTTTAGCTGGAAACCAGTGTGTTGAATATTAATCATTTACATCCTGCCTTAAAAATGGAGTTGGGAATAGCCATGATTTCTTTCCTCCTTGCTGGTTTGCTTGTGATAAATCTCACATTAGTCACAATGAGATAATTTCTAAAGCTCAGCCATCAGGCAAAGAGCATCGCCCTTCTGCGGCACGGAGGTGGACAGCTCTGAAGCAGAAAGAGGGAAGCAGGCAGGGCAGAGGTGGCTGCATGGAATGGTGCTTGGGAGCTGCTTAATCCCACTACTGGAGAGAGGAGAAAAAGAAAACCAACAGGTCCTGCCTAGAAACAAGGAACATCAGCTCTTTTCTCATTTCAGGATTCACAGAAGAGCACCAGTGCCTGTGAAGCACTGCTGCCCATTAGGAATTGAGGGAAGCCTAAGCACTGCTGAAAGTGGACGGAACTGCCACTTTGCAGAAATCTTTTAGGAGCCACAAAGATGTTTGTGAAAATCAAGGCAAAATAAATCCTTATTTGGGATGGTGATTTCCACCTGTATATTTTAATGGAAAGTATTACCTAAAAAGTCCTTCTGCCTAGAATTTTCCCTTTTAAAATAAATAAAAATCTGTACTGATAAATCTCATCAGAGACATTTTATACACGTATAGAGAGCTTTTTCCTTTCGGTGCAAACACTGACACCGGTGCAGCCTGCCACATGTGGACATCTGCGCCGCAGAGCAGTCAACCAACCCTGACTCATCATCACTCGCGCCGCTGCGTGCAGAGGGAGCTTGGCAGACACACTCGACATTTCGTTAGAGACCTCACAGATCTTAAAGAAAGTGGAAGAAATAATCACCCAGTGTGCAGTTAAGAAACTGAGGCACAAAAGGTGAGTAAATTGCTAAGGAATGTAATGATCAAATTGCAGCATGATGAACAGAAAACAGGTCTATCAACCTCCACTTCAACACACTATTTATTGGCTTTGAGCCTGCACTTCTTTCTCACCTATCTCACCCGCTTTCACAGAATTGCAGGGCTCAGAGGCACCTCCGAAGGTCAGTCGGTCTATCCAAAGCAGGATAAGCTGTGCCTACTTCATTCTTGACAGCAGCTCGTCTAATCTTCTTGAAAGACCTCTGAGGAACCTTCCCAGAAAATCAACTCAAGCTCTACCTGGAGAATTTTTCATTTATTATCTATCCTTAATCTTTCTCCCTTTGATTGAAGCCTATTACTTCTTGTTGCCTATATCCTGAACATGGAGAACAATTTCTTCCTTCTTTTCAGAAGTGTTTTATGCACAAGAAGAGTTATCATGTCCTCCCCTCTGTTCTTCTCTTTTTGGGTCAGAGAAGTCCGTTCATTCTGCTTTCTCCTCACAGCTGACACTAAGCAGACTATGCTCTCTTCTGGGTCATTCGCACTGTTTGGGCTTTCTGAAATTGTTCCTCAACTTTCTTGACACCCTAAGCTCAGAAATGGACAATCTTCTAGAAGAAGCTTTCCAGCACTGCAGAAACACAACCATCCCTTAATATTTTCACCTGCGCCATAATACTTGAGCTTAGTTTTGAGACTGTCCTGAAAAGCAGTGTCAAAAGTCTTCCCAAGGAGAAGACAGAAGATACTGACTGCCAACAAGACCTTCTTCATACAGAAGGAAAGTGGGTCGTGTTGACATGATTTGTTCTTGACAAATCTGTGTCAACTGTTTCTCATTATCTTCCCATCAGTACTTACACACAGTTGTTTGGTCAATTCCCAGGAAAATCTGGGGCACACAGAGCTGGCAGGTGTGCGGTTCCCCAGCTACTCCTTTAGTCAAAGATAAGCCCCACACGGTCCCCTCGTGGTACCTCCCCCCCATTCTCTGTAAATTTACAAGAGATAGCAGCGAGCAGGGCTGAAGATGCTTCATTCCTTTTCTCTAAACACCCAGGTATGAAGCAGCAGGTCACTGATGTGACAACATTTAGCTTAACTAAGCATTTTGCAGCCCATTCCTTCACAGCTGGAGGATGAGCTCTCCCCACAGCGTCGCTGACATGGGCTGCTCTGCTCTCTCACACAGTCAGTCTGTTTAGTGAGGATGAATGCAAGGAATGCCTTATGCTCTTCAGCTTTCTTGACACAGATGTGCTAGGAGAGGTTTGGGTTGGATATTAGGAAAAGGTTCTTCTCTCAGAGGCTGGTGAAGCACTGGAAGAGCTCTCCAGGGAAGCAGACGCGGTGCCAAGCCTGATGATATTCAAGAACTTGGGCAATGCCCTCGGACACATGGTGTGGAGGTCCGGATTGTCCTATGCAGGGAAAGGAGTTGGACTCAATGATCCTTTTGAGTTCCTTCCAACTCAGGACATTCTATGATTCTATGACATTGAGATTGAGAGCGTTCCTACTCTGCTGAGCCACAGACCAGCTTTTTTCTTGCAGTCTCCTCTTACAGCAAGTGAGTGCTTCCTCGCTACTGCCCGTTTCCCTCTCTGGTTACATCTTAGTTTGTACCGTGGTGTTTTGATATTCCTGCACATGCAGACACTGCTCTTCCATGGTTGCCACAGATAACCTGACCTAGTTTCCATTCTTTTACGTGTCTGAGGTCCAGAAGGACATGGCACCATAGCCACGTTCCTCAAGGGAGTTTGAAAGCAGAAACAATGCAAGACTGAGGTACCTTTGCTGATCCACTGTACATAAACAGCGGATAACATTTTTTTTTCCTTTAAAGTTCAGGGACAATGTTTTTAGACCTGAATTCAACAACAGCACATGCACAGACCTTGCTGAAGCTGTACTCTTCACCCTTGCAACAGCTCTGGACAGGGCTTGTCCAGAGCTCTGTGGGCTTATGCATGTAATCTGCGTTTTCCTTTGTGTGTTTTCCTTTGAAGTCTCAACAAAGCTGTCCATTTCTTATTTGCTCTTTGACTGACAAACCCCAAAAATGGGTTAGGAATTCACTGGCAGGATGAAGAAATAAAACCATCCAAATTTAGAGTTTCTGGAAGAACAGAGTTTAAAAAGTAGGTTCTTCATTTTTCCTTCCGTGTTTTAATATATAAAAATAATCTTTACACAAAGATCAGATTTTGTAAGTGTTCCAGGTTTGGGCAAAGGGCCCTACTTACTTTAAGAGATTTAATGAATATACAACACTTACATCTTTCTGTGACACTGTAGAAACAGTGCTTTTGCTTAGGATTACACAATCCCACGCAACAAGAGACTGAAATCACCTACAGCCACGCACAATCTGCATCTCTGGGTTGAAGAATGGGTCTGTGATGGGGAATGACATACAGAGCAACTTCAGCGAGTGCAGTCTGGACTGAGAATACAAGCAACAGGCACTAGAGCACAGTCTGCTTTCTTCACCAGTCTGGATATAACTTCCAGTGGTTGAGATTAAAACCGTACTGCGGTGAAAGACCACATTTCACCCTTTTGCAGAGTGTGTAAAGCCAAAATATCCCTTTGGCTGAGGCAACTGCAACCGGAGAAAGCTGCCTAGAAGAAGGGTCCCTGCAGATTGAGAAGAACTGTACCAAGCAACCATAAGTCTGCAAACCACCCGAGATACTGTGCAGAAACAGAAATGGGGAATCAGAACTGCTCTGTCCTAGGTCGAGGTAAATGAGGACTGCCTCCAGCGCCTCCACTTCCACACCTACACTCTCATAGTCAGCAACTGCCAGCTCAGGAGGGAAACAGACCTCTCTATGGGACGACAATCTTGCAGCTGCTTTCTGCTCAAAGGCAAGGTACATTAAAAAGATTCCTCCCACTCTCTGCAAGATAGCAACTATCTTCTGGGAAGGACAGAGAAACCTACTACCTTCATAATTAATCCACCTCAGGATTTTGCAAAGATAAACCTTTCAGATTCCACTGCAACAACCTAAGTATTGTTGCACATTTGCAGTTTCTGTTTCAAGACATCGTGGCTCCAGCAGAAAGCGAGCAGTTAACAGAGCACAAGACCAGCGCTTGCGTCTCTGCTATGCCTTTCTGTGTCAAAACCTTGCTACCAGAGCCAGGACCATGACGAAAATTCAGGCTAACAGTCTCTCAAGTCTTAACAACCTCGGGTGGGGTTTCATGATATGCTTAATCCACCCTAAGTGCTGGCTGCTGCCAGAAGAGGCAGTCCCCTTCTCCCTCCTCCCTTCCCAGCTGCCGATTCCCACTGCCTGGGTCAGGTCCAGCACCAATAAGAAGAGAGAAGCTCTGACCCATGGCCTCAGCACGAGCCCAGGATTGGGAACGGGGATGCATGACTGACCACGGCTCAAACTATGTGTGTGTCACGAAGCTACACCCAAAGACTTCACAGAGAACGACACTTATGTCATGCTGACAGTCATGCATGGCATGGTCATTTAAGCAAAGAGTTTTGCAGGCCGCTGCTCTGCAACTTCCCTCTTCCCTTTCCTGGATATAAAGAAAAAGAGGGACTAAAACCCACCTGCCCATTTACTCTGGTCCTTGTCCCCTCCACTGTCTTGCTCCTTGGTAGGCTCTTCAGCATCACCAGCTGTTTCATTGGGCCCTTCCACATCTTCAATGGATTCTTCTGAAACAAGAGAAGCAGAAAGCATAACATAAAAATAGAAGTCAAAACAGAAGAGCAAGCAAATGCCACTGAGCAACAGGCAACACTGAAGCACAAGTGTGGAGTGGCAGATATCAATGTCACCCAGTGTTCTCCCATCCAGCTAGCTGGTCAGGAAAGAAACTATAGAGGAAAAAAGTGAGAGATGAAGACGAAATGAAGAATCTTGCCTTTTACTACCACTTATAGCTAGTGACATCCCCTGTGGGGTAATGTACAGTCAAACATTTGCCAGGTATGAGAAGGTTCTGCCCAACCACGTCATGGATCAGAGAAGCGCCAGGGAATGACGAGCTTCCAGCATGTTCACTCTCAGCCTTCATCCTCATCCCTACCTCGAGCTCTTCAGATTGAATGGCATCATAGTACCTTGTCACCGAGACCCCAGAAACACCACCACTCACTTCTGCCCAGGCAAAGCAAGGAACAGCACTGACTTCTGCAGACGTGGCCCAGACACAAGGCACGGGAGGAAGCTGCTGGGGGTTTCATTTTCATTCCAGTCACGGGAAGAGTTTGAGCACACAAGCGGTATCATACAGGTACAAAAGCACAAAGGAGAAAAAATACTCAGTGAGGTGAAGGGCTGAAAGCTCAGAACAAGACACAAAGTGCTACTGCCCTACCTGTTAACCAAAGTACCAGCATGCCAAGGATGGAGCTACGGAGCGTGTCGACACAGCGCGGTGCAGCTCCACGCAGAGACACCCTTGCCAGGTGGAATACTGGGAGTAAGACAACTGCAGCTGCCAGACCTCTTACACCAGGGTGTAACAGCTACAATATCACCTCATATCTTGGGCATTTATATACAGTGCACACAGCTCCACAGCCACTATAAAATTGACATGGGCTGCACAAACACTACTAAAAAGGGGTACTTTTGTGAGATTATATCCACTTTTAGGCAGGATAGTTCATAGTTTTAACTTGCATTTTATGGTCATGGTAAATCCTAGGCTATCCTGAGGTTTCATCTGAGCTCTCTAACCAGTTAAAGCATCAACCCCCACTTTCCTCCTAACAAAGACTGGGCTAGAAATCAGGATTAAAATAGATATATTAGGAGACTGGAGACACTCAGCAGTGCCCTTTGAGAACGTGATAACTTAAATAAAGGAGGAACTTGTAAAAGCATCCAGAGATCAGTGCTGATATTAAGTGGAAGGACTATGATTTATACTCTATCCCTCTTTCACTCTTTTAAAAGCTGGGAACTCTTGAGAGCTGCAGGGATTCCAGTACTCTTTGCCTGGGAAAACAGGACCCCAGAGTAAGAGGTGTGATGGGTGGCATCGCTAGGCAAAGGCACTTAGCATGTAGGAAGATGCAAATCACCGATGACGGGGTGAGAGGAGCACTCTGCTTCGCGTGATGAGTGCTCGAGTTTGCTGGAGGGAAGGGCTGTGAACTCAGCAGCTGGATTCACGTTTCAGAAATTAAACTTCCAAAATCTTTTCCCACCCTGGGGAGAAAAACAAACAAACCACTCCCAAGCTCCTAAAGCACCTTGCCGCCTTCAAGATGCTGCCATGCAGGATGAGACAGCAAGCAGACTTGAGCTGGTTTTATTTAAAGCCCTCATCAGGGGCTCTATTATTTTGTTCAAATCCTGACTGTACCCTCTCTCTTTGGACACCCAGCCTGGGTGAGCAACAAAGGGTGCCCAGCACGGTGGCACTGCCGGCTGCGACCCGGAGGTGTCAGCATCGGCATGGGAGGAAGAGGAAGGGCGAGCCAGGCAGGGCTCATACTGTCTAGGCTCTAACCTGAGCATGAGGAAATAATACACATCTTCAAGTGTACAGTCTGGTTCGAAGGGAATAAAATAGGACATTCATAAGCAGTTACACCATCTGTCTTTATACCATCATCATCATCAACAAGGGAAAAAATAGCTCTTTAAAATGGATGAAAGCCCAGGCTGACAGTAACTGGAAAAATGTGAGCTATGAATACCAATAGCAGTAGAAAATGATTAAAAAACAAGGCTACAAACAGCAAATCCTCCTGCCCAGTTGGGCCTGAAGCTCCTTGTGCTCGCAGGCACAGCCTGTTCCTCCACCAGCCCTGGCTGAGCCCCCAGCATACCCAGCACCACACACCCACCAAGCCCCAACCCTGGAAACAGCTTCCCTCCGAGGATGCTACCAGCCTCCCTGGCTTGGAGAGCTCTGTGCTGGGCAGGCTGGCTCCAAAACACACACGCATGCTTCAAACCCTTCTCTCCTTTCTAAGCTGAATTTTTTCTGAGGTGTGTTTTTTTTAAAGCAGGATGGAGTACAAAAGGCATCTGCCCAAGGAGGCTCCAAAGCAGCCAGGAAAGCCCCTGGTGCTGTCCTTACTTGGCTCCTTGCTCCTGGAGCCTTTGCTGAGGATAATCCTGTGCTCCTCTCCCCAGCACACCCAGGGAGCTCCCTGCACCCATGGACACAGGGGATGCAGATGTCTGGCGCGGAGACTTGGGAAGGGGAAGCGTTAACTCCTGGATGCCTCGTGATCCCCTTCCAGCAGAGTTTATTGGAAGGCTGGATGCATCTCTGCTCACCACGCTCAGCCTAACTTGTCTGGCAGCAGCCAGTGTTGAAGCTGACCCCCGGGATGGTCGGGAGAGCATCCTCAGCCACACCACTGCTCAGCTGGCTACGTGCACCGCAGAGAGCTTTGAACTGCCAAGAACCAGCCTCCAACAGACTGCACACACGTGATCTGATCCAGCTTCTAACAATGAAATCCTCCAACACGGAAAATAAAATGTAGCAGAGCTCTTGTTCCTGAAAGATTTGCACCCACACTCTCCGCTGACAACTCTGCAGCTCCTCTGTGGCAGTGGCAGCTCTGAGGTGTGATGGCAGGTCTGGGCTGCAAGCGCGTGTGCAAATGGCACCCAACCATCTCTCCTGTATTCCTTTTGGAGAGAGGACAAGGACAGCATCATACCCGGTAGGGAAAGGTCTGCTTTTTCATTGCATACACAACACTGATTCCATTTCAACTGTCTTCAAGTCCTGATGTCAAGTTGTTCCCACGCTGTGTTTGAGCAGAACCAGCCACTGTCTTTTACTTAATGTCCGATGAGCCCCACGCTGCAGACCTGCAGCTCAGCGTGAAGACTGTCTTGTGTGACCGGCTCCTGAAAGCTGGATGAGGCTGTGGTCAGCAAGATGTAGGGAATTTATTTCCAAATCACCATGATGCTTTTGTTCCTGTTTGGCCATACCTCCTCGAGGCTGTACACAGTTTGCTAGGACTCATTCACGTACAGCTTGACTGTATTTTCTTTAAGAATCATAGAATGGTTTGGGTTGGAAGGAATTTAAAGCTTAAAACCATACATCCTAAGCAGTGTCCCCATCAGGGTCAATACTGCAAGGACTTCTCACTTTCTGGCTATTTGAGTACTATAGTGGGAGTCTATGCAGATCAAGGACTCTGACTAAGACTTTTGGAGAGCATGGCAGGGCGCTGAACTCAGAGGTGCGGAGCTCTGTCAGAGAGGATGTTTTAGAATCCTGACATAGGAACCTTAATAAGGGGCTCTGAAAAGGTCAGAGATGCCACTACAGCCCATGCTAGAGGATGTAGGTTCCAGGCTGGTGTCTTCAGTTTCCAGAAACTCTTAACTACAGAGGAATTACGAGCTCACGAAGGGTAAGTGGCTTCATCCTCAGTGGAGGGCTTGCAGGTCCAAGAGCTGTTGTGGGATTTGCGTGGAGGGGATCATGTCCCACCGACATACAAACAACATCACCTGCCCACGGGTCCCTATGCCAGAGTGCCATCCACGAGCCCATGATTAACAAATCTCCTTGAAGGCACTTTCCAGCTGCTGGGGTTCAGGTCAATATCAAGTGTAACTGCAGGGCACTTGGAGTCCAAGGAGCCTGCTCTTCCATTGCGCAAAATCTGCCCATGCAAAATCTTAGGAAGAGACTTCTCTTCCTTAATGAATAAACAATTTTAGACAGTGGTATTTCCTTTTAATTTAAAATTAAACCATTCACTGGGGGGGAGACAAGAGAGGGAAATGTCTGGAAAATCATCAGTATCTGACGTCTGCACATGTCAGGAATCTCTGACTCAATTACACATTGAAAATGTGCCTAAATCCCTCCCCAGTGTTGCACAAGGATCACATTGCTGCATTTCTGCCCCTTTCAAAATCCAGAAAGTTTGAGGGTTGGAGAAATCAGCAAATCCCAGCTGGATTCAGGCCAGCTTGAACAGCCCAAGACCTCTCACCTCTTTTCTCAGCTGGATTTTCCTTATCAAACACAGATCTCTTATCCAAAGGGATAAGGGGCATTTCAGGGGTGGCAGAGATGTAGGGATGGGAGAGAAAGAGCGTGCGCTTGCCTCCCCACCCTCCGGCAGGCTCAAGAGCTGAGAAACATTAGCTGTCATGAACCACAATCAAATCGGGTTTGAAATATTTAGCAGTGGCTTGGAAAATGCGGTGGTGCAGCTCTGACAGGCGAGATGTGCAGACACCCATTTTCCATTATAATGGAAATATCAAGCCTGTTCTGAATATGTATAACCTAGAAAAATGTATTGATTTTTCATTCGGCATTAAAAAAAATGAAATACCCTGCAGCTGTCAAAAGCCTTTTGTTAAAAGCTCATCTTTCCTGGAATGAGGTTTACCAGAAACAAGTTTTAATTGTACGCAGGGTCTCTCCTTTGAAACAGAAAGACCCATGATGCTCCCCTTTTCAGGATAAGTAGCCAAAAAAGCCTGTAGAAAGACAGGATTGAGACCTGGCTGACTCCTGCAAGCTGACACTGCCAGGAGAGGTGACAGCGATGGCCTGTGTGCAGTCAGCTGCACGGCTGCACAGGCACAGACACGCGTGCCAACACCACAATGCTGGCTCCCCGAGAGCTGCCGGCTGGCGAGGGGCAGCTTCCCCTGCTGCTGGGGTCACACCACTGGGCCCAGCATGCTTCAGAAGTTTGGCACCTTTAAACTAGTTTAAATGCGAGGTCCTGGGGCTCTGGGAGGAGATGTGTTGTGCTTAAGGAAGAGGGGCTTAGGGGGTCCATAGAGGTTCAATGCTCTCCCAGACCCTGCGAAGCCCATGAGGAGCTCAGCTGCCCCCAAGCTGTGCCAGGGCCACTGGGCACAATCTGCTGCTGCTTGTCCTTACAAGTGCCTCTGTTCAGCTGTCCCCAAAACTGCGCCCACCTGGGATGAAGATGCTGACTCAGAAAGAGCTGCTCATCCCCGGCCCATCCCTACGGGGAAGGTGCTCCCACCTCACGCCGTGCCCATGGGCCAGGCTGTGGGAACAGAGACTGGGAAGGAGGTCTAATACCAACCGGTGCCCCTGGCACAACGCATGCTTCCCCGGAGCCCGGCTGACCTGCTACTGCAGCACTGCGTGAGGTGACCTTTCCCCGCAGGGCTCAAACCAGACACCCATACTGGGCATCCTGCAGAAGCTTTAGCCCCAGCAGAGCACTGCCCCTGCCCACAGACAAACCCCTGCTGCAGCAGCAGCATGCACCTATCCCTGCTCCCACCGGGCAGCTCAAAAGCCTCTGGGGTCTCTGAAGAGGTGACGGTCGTGTGTGCTGCAGTGCATCCTTGTTGTTCAGAGCAGACAAAGCTTCCCAAGCCAGAGGAGCAAACACTAGTTTGTCTCTTGCTTTTTTCCCTTCCCCACTTGCATTTCCGAACGCTCGCCCTGCCAGGGGCCACGTTTAGCGCGCAGGGTTGCAGGTGAGCAGCCACGGTGCTGCTGAACCTGCCCGTGGCCCACAATGCAGCGGAGCAACAGCAACCCCTGCAGCTGCCTGCCCTTCCACTTGCTGCAATCCGAGTGAGAGCACAGCCCTGGAACAGTTTTGTGGAAGAAGAGAAGCTGGCAAGGGTCAGGACACAGAGCAACACCCTGGAAATAATTCGACTGTTTGTTTGTGACCAGCCCAACAGAAAAAAAAAAATGTTTTCCACCTCTTCCTGACTTGCAGACTATTTGCATTTGAAGACAAGACAATCCATCTACCTGGAAATGTAGGTAAATCCATTTTCAGAGGTTTTTCTGCTGTCCTGTATTTCTCACTCGGCTCAAGCTCGTCTGGGTCACGTCTCCTAAGGTAACCTTGGCTACCAGGCAGTCACTGCCCTTGCAGCTCAAATTCAGGATGCATATATATGCACAAATACACGCTGTACTAGCTAACTGGATTATTCTACATAAACTTGTTTATTCCTATTGTTTTCTTAAAAGCAAAAGCAGGACTTCAAGAAATGAAAGGAAAACACCAGACACAGGTTATGAAAGGAACACCATGGAGCTCCAGCCACTGCTGGGTGAGTCCTGCCATCTGACAAAAGGCTGCAGAGAAACAATAATAATCCTCCCCGTATCTTGGATTAATGACACTTGCTTCCAAGATGGCCCTGTTTCAGAGCACGGTCAAAGCGTATCTGTGCTGATTTCATTGACAAAAACCAAAATGCTGACTGTGAACGTGCTCCCAACTGATAAAGCCATCCTCAGCTGCCTATCTTCTCACGGCAGGAAAAGTTTATCTGGCTTTTCTGCAGTTAGAGGCAAGCATTCAGATAAATAAACCAAGAAATTCAATAGCAAAAGAACTGTTTGCGAACTTTTAGCTTGTGTTGCTTTGCTTTCTGCTCCAAAATAAAAAGAAATCAGATTTTTGGCCAGTTTCCCTGAATAGATATGAAAATACTACAACAGTGTCCAGGTCTCCAGTTACCTCTAACCAAGCTTCTTGCTCCACAGAAATGAGACAACTGTCTGCCAGACATCAGCATCTTCTTAAATATGAACGCTCTTACAAATACAGTTACTATTTTTGCATTCAGTCACTTTATCTGATTTACCAGCTCCAGCCTGAGGCCCCACTTCTGGGTCCCACATGGCTGAGAAGCGCCCACGGTCAGGGGGCAGCCAGGGAGGATGCATAAAATCACACAACCTTTGGCTTTGTGCTTTGCAGCAGCACTAGGAAAGAGAATTATGTTATCAAACTCAGATAATTAGAAGAAGGAACAATTTTCGTTTACCAGAATAGAAGCCAGTGGTGGTGCAAACTGCCACTGTCATTTTTAAAGAAAGAGTAGGACACCAAGCAGATAGTCATAGAATCATAGAAAGCCAGGCTGGAAGGGACCTCAGGGATCACCTGGTCCGACCTTTTAGGTGTTATATAGTTTAAATGAGATGGCGCAGCACCCTGTCAAGCTGAGCCTTAAAAGTGTCCAGTGTAGAGGAATCCATGGGAGAAAACAGTGTTATCAGAGAACATCTCTGCATGAACAAGTCAGCTGTGAGCTGGTCCCATCTCACAGCAAAGGAAGACGGAGCTGGGGATTGTCATTAGATGTATTGAGGGCTCCTTGCAGTGTCAGTTCCTCATGCACCTTCCAAGGGGCTTGGCAGCATCGTGGCCATCACTGGAGGTACCTCCAGAGGATGCAGGTACCTCCATGCAACAGGACAGAAGGCCAAGAACCCCTTCCCTGAGACAACCCTGAGTTCTCCCTATTACTGGGAACAAGGGTGTCCATTGTTTTGTGGACTGAGATAAATTGTAATGGTCAGTGGAATCCAACAGGGATTCGCTCCCTTGAATTTCAGCAGAACTCGAAAGGCTGCTGTTATTTTCACACATGAAATGTAAAAAAAAGGCAAATTCCTTGAGCATGTTTGTAGTGGAGCGTGATGTGATTGTGTTGTCATTTATGGGAAATAATCGCAAGCCCATCTCTCCCTTTCCCCCCATTTTCCAGTCCAAATAACCATGAAAAATTACACTTCAATGTCAGAAGGACAACAAAGGAGGGGCTTTCTCCTGCGGCTTGACGGCTTTTCAGCCTCCCCTTCCTTGGACAAAAACTACCTTCAATTCTATTTCATTTTAAACGTGATCTAACAAATGCATCTTGACAAGTTCCTTTCTTTTTTTCTTTTAAACAGTATTTTGCACAGTTTAACCTAGCTCCAAACCGGAATCAGCTGGAAAGGAGACTCATGCAAAAACACAAACACAGATCACACAGCAAAACAAAAGAAAACCCATCTCCAGGTCTACAGGGAGAGGACAGTGCAGTCTCCAACACAGAAACCCGTGGGAGGAGGATTAGGAGACAAAGGGGACGAGCGTGGAGCAAGGGGCTAGAGGAGATGGGGTAGCAGAGGTGACAAGTTGTCGTGGGGACAGCGAGCACGGTGTCCAGCCCAAGTTTTGTGAATGAGGGGACCAGTGGCAGCCCTGGCCCAGTGAAGATGACTCCCCACCCCAGAGGTGGAGACCAGACGCCCTGGGTGCTGACAGGGAGCCTCAGGACAGCCTCTCCCGCGGTCACCTCCTCAGCCAGCCCGTAACCGATACGACAACACCGTGCTATTCTCACAGCGTCCTCGCCCCTCTGAAGAGGTCTGCTCACCACCAGCAGCTCCTGAAGGTGGAAATCCACATCCTGCCTTTCAGAAAAGCACCAGTGCCACACATTTGCACATCTACAGCCGGCAACACGAGCAGAGCAAAGTGGTCAAGTCAGAGATACTTTGTGCTGAGCACGAATACGCTTACTCCAGAAAAACTACAGATTCACAAACAAAAGCAGTGCTAAAGTCAAGCTGAAGTTAAAGCCAACTTCAGCAACTCTGCAACAAGGTACATCTTGAGAATTGTGGCTGTAACAAAAATGAGCTATAATTAATTCATGCTTAGCCTTAAGGGTTGATACACACAGGAGCGCTCCCAACAACTTTAACTCTGCCCTGTAACGTCATCATGAACCATACTTAAATCAAACACTAAAATTTCCCTTTTTAGGTTATTTTTTTTAATATACAGTCCTAAAACTCCTAGTCTGTTCTTACTCTCCATGGTATCGCTCCAAGGAAAAGTTAATTAACATGTTGCTGACCCTCTTTCTCCCCTTCCCAAGCAATTCCCAACCTCAGCATGTTTGGAGTTCTTTTAAGCTTAGCTAAAAACTTCAGAAAGCCATAATTATAGTGCCCTGGTTTAGGGACAATTAAAATATTCTTGCAACACACTGTACCATAAAGTACAGACACAGACAAAGGGCAGCTAAGGGAGAGTGGTGGGGCTGACACGGCAGCAGGGGGACGTGACCAGCTCGCAGCTTGGTGGCTGTGGTGGGGGGGTCTGCGGCAGATCAGCATTCCTTATTCCTGGGAAGGAAACTTTTTTTGTAACAAAGAATAGGGAAAAATGATCAACAGTTCTAAGCAAACGTCTCTGAGGACGGTTTGCACATTGAGTAAGTTCAAACGGGTTTTAAGTGTGTGGTCTGGTTGGTTCATTCTTGACTGGATCACAGTAATGTTGGCTGTAGCGTCACGTTGCCAGGCTCTTGTTGGAGCTTAGTTCTAGTATCTAGTTTCTGCAGAGAACCTCATGAGCTGTTAAGGAGATTTAAAAGGAAAAGTTGAGGAGCATCCCCTGGGAGCCCTGAGATGGACAGAAAAGATATAACCAGTGAGTCTATGGACAGACAACACTGACTCCAGCCAGCTGAGGAGTTCTCAACACTCTGGTCACCAGAAGCGTGCTTACCTCCACAGGTTAACCAGACATAAAAATCAGCCTGATAGGAAGCTGCAATACCAAAGCTTCGTGCTGTGAACAGCCACGGTCTCACCCCTCTGCTGAAGGACAGAGGCCATGGCAGCGAGGCCGTCCCTCAAATGCAGAGCTTGGTTTTCAGTCCTGCTGGTGCACAGCCGCTAAGGCATGCTCTCCCTGCTGTCACCCCTCTGCTGGCTCCCCTTCCCAGCCCCTAAAGGCAGAGCTCTCTGATACCAAACACAGCTTCAGCTGGTGCAGAAGAGCGAGCAGATACTGTATGCGAGCTCTCATATGCACAGTGGACACCTGCTGACGAGAAAAGGCAGCGGAGACCCAGAAAACTCAGCCCTGGAGCTGTCCTTGAGGACACACTTGAGGATCCCCACATCATCCACCAAGGCAGAGATGGCCACATCCTAGAGCTGAGCCGCCCCTTCCCTGGTTTGGGTTAGTGGCACTGGCAGAATGTCAGTAATTGCTTTTCCCCTTGTACTAACAAGCTTTCAGCAGCAGAAGATTTCTGCTTCCTGGAGCCAACAGGCCCTTTTTCTCCACCTCTCTTGGCTTCGAGTAATTGAAAGCGACTGCAATCTCAGCCCTGGCTCTCTGGTATTCAGCTGCACCAGAGAGGTCACAGAATGTCAAGTGAAGCCTTTCCATTCACCTCCCAACCACCAGCGCTGCATTAAGGGAGGCAGCTTGCTCCGCAGCCCAGAGGAACTGGCAAAATTACGGGGGCTGCTAACAGCCAGGGAAATCTGAACACAGCTTCTCTGCAGCAGGGAGGGAGGGCTTCCCAGCACATCTCTGTGCCGCATCCAAACTGCAAAGCCCTGCTGACCCCATGATTTTTCTTTTCTTCTTTTAATTTAAAATGGGAGATTTTTTTTTTCAAAGAAACTGTATGTTCATCCTTATATTTTTTTGCAGCAAGACAAAATCCTTTCCCCTGTGATGCCCATGTCCCCTATCATACATCAGTGAAGGGTCTTTTACTTGCCATCAAATCTAATATAAGGACGAGGGGTGCTGAACGGCTGCTCTGACTCCCGAGTGAACCGCAGAGGATCAAGGTAAAGGGAAGAGCACGGAGCATCTCTCAAGGAGATGCTGAAAGCACTCGTAGCTCACAAGCTGTCCTCTGAGCGTTGGACAGGACCAGGTCAGTACTGGCCAGTGGGCTGGGAGGACAGAGCCTTTCCATCACCTCTGGAACACTCCTCAGTGCCTGAAGTCCCCATGCTCGTCTTCCCCAAACACTAATGAGGGTGTGCTGGCTGCTCCAGGGATTTGAAATGCTCCTGAAACCTGGACCAAGGCACACACACAGGTGGCGGCTCCAGCAGAGGCCTGTGATAAGAATTTATTTCTCTCAATTACGAGTGCTTGTCCCCAGTCTCAGTTCATCAGTGCGGCGCAGCCGAGTCAATGAAAGCTCAGTAATGCGCTAATCAGATGCACAGCGACTTCCCGGAGCCACCGGCTGCGCACAAGCGCCCAGCACCGCTCTCAAAACAAGTGGCAACTTTGGGAAGCAGGCTCCCAGCCCTGCCCATCCCTCTGCTCCCAAACCAGGGGTGACCCCAGGTTTATGGACAATTCGGTTCCAGTTTTCCTGTGGAGTCTGAGATGTCTCCACTCCATGCACAAGTGATCAGGAGCTGGCAGATGAAGCAGCCCCCATCCATACACTTTATCTCTACTGCCCATGCACATCCCTCTTGAACAGAAGGCTTTCATGGATTCTTTATATACATTCAGTTTAAGTTTTCAAACTCCAATAAAAAAAAGAAAGATCTGAAATATTTGTTCCCTTCAACCAACCTTTCTGAATTAGCCTAGTGAATGTCCCAAGTAGACAGAGAATGAATCTAAATATTGCCCTCAAAAAGTAAATGCAGGACAAAAACACCAGAAAAAAAATTCACTGAAGAGATCTCTTCTGGTGTCCCCAGTAACCAGCACTCCTGCTTTCGGAAGAGAAGCCCACAAAGCATGGCAGCTTCGACTTCACTGCAGGGTGCTGCTGCCTCTGGGCTTCTTTGTTTGCTTTAAAACAAACGTTTCAGCAAAAGCCTCTCCCCTTCCAAGCTGAACCACAGGAGAAGGCTGTTAATTTGATACTACAACTCCAGTCTGGCACAAGCTGCCCCCACTAGAGCATTGCCAGCGTGGCTGCCACCACCACTGCCGGCACCAAGCAGATACCAAACTTCCCGAAGCATTAACCTCCCCCAGAGAGTGGTGTGGGGGGATGCTCTCCCACTGCAGCCTGCTCAAGAGCTCTATTGATCCAACACACACTTGGTGCCTTCGAAGTTGTTTATGATCAATATGCAAATTACCCATGGCATTGATCTGGTATTAATTTTCAATTAGGGAATCCACAAGGGGTCTCCCAGGGTCAATATCTAACAATGCAAGGCAACTCCACAGTGGAATAGTGGGACTTACGCTGCCCAGTGCCTCACTGGGGCTGCTCCTGCCCCTCCTGCCCAGATCCCACTGGATGCCCCGCACACAGGCCAGCGCCTACACAGCCTCCCGAGACCCTTCTCCCACCTGCAGCCTTGCAGGGGTGCATCTGTCCATCTGTCCTCCTGCTGCAGGTATTTTTCCTCCTTGCACACACAGAATCACAGAATCACCAGGTTGGAAAAGACCCATTGGATCATCGACTCCAACCATTCCTATCAATCAGAGTCCCTCTGTATCTCATGGTCAGCGTCTCATGATCTCTGAGCTACCAAAGGCAGCACCACAAGCAGAGGGCTGCAAATCCCTAGCTGGGGGGGGTTCTGTCTGACACCAACTCGTGCCTCTATATTGATGAGGCAGCCCAGCCCTGTATCGTCAGCTGCCCTGCCAGGGCGCTGCTGTCCCCTGGCCGAGGAAGGGGACAGTTGGAACTGTGCTCCCACCACAGCTGGCAGATTGCAACTCAAGGCAACACCACTGCAAGCTGTTTGACATGACTGCCTTCAACACACACCCTGTGTTTTCTGCACTGCTGCAGTTATTCACACAGATGGTACAGAGGAAGCATAACGCAGCAGCGTGCACAACAGCTCCTGCAAGCTGGATGGAGGAGCTCGAGGTCTGGGTGGAATGGGCAAGCAGCTTTCCAATGACACGGAACCAAACACTGTGTTCTGCCACCTGGACACAAGCTACGGAAACCTGCACATCTCCAGAGTTAGAAGTGGAAAAGATCGTCATGTATGCTACACAAAGGTTAAAAAAAGAAGAAAGGCATCATTGAAATTGCCTCATAAATCTAGAGAAACGTCCCTTCCCAGAATGAAAGACCCATCCCATCAGCCATCCTCCCAACTTTCTTCCTCTCAGGGAGGCCCAGGGGGAGCAGTTTGTTTCTCCGAACCCCACGGTCGCACCAGAGAAGCGATGCCCTCCGTGCACCGGACGGCTGGGCTGCGCACACCCACGGCTCTGCCACTCACTGTGCTAACCAGCACATTAGCTACCCGGGCTAATTGGTTTATGGATAACATTAATTACCATGTTGCTCATTAATGGATGAAATCTTTATTGGTTCCATTGATCAGCGGGACTTGTTAGCCGGCCTCCTAACCAATGGCGGATGTAACAAGCTCTCTTATTGGCATATCAATTAATGCAATCAATTTCTGGCCAGCGGCTGCCATTCGCTTCCCTGCTTGTTAGACTGCGGAAGACAGAGTCATGTCAAGTAAGCATTTATTTAAAGGGTTTCTAATTCTTCTTGAGCTGACTTCCCAGCAGGCTTTCTGCCACACAAGGGTTTTCTGCCTCCAGAGACCTTCCCCTTTCCTCCTGTTGCAGAATCAGATCTATAACCGTCACTGCAAACTAAATCATTTCTGTAAAAATATTTATTGTGCTATTCAAGGGGGACAGTCAGAGGTGTCAGATTAAGAAGTCAGGCTGCACAACTACCCCGATTTAATACAGTGAAGAGATGGGCAGGAGTACAAACCCACTCCCAAAGCACAGGCAGAGGCTCAAGAACCATGCCAGAAAGTCTCCCTGCACATGGGTTCATTTTAATTACAGGGTCAGTTTCCCACAAGTAGCATGCTTTTGACAGAGAACAATAAACCCTTAATATTTCTGCCCTGCCCCACCTTCCAGAGTGAACCTGGCCCACTTCGCACCCTTTACGCAGTCCTGTCATGTGGGTCTGCAGGCATCCACATCCCAGGAGGTGCCTGCATCTGTTTCACCAACCTCAACCTGGAAAAGGAGAGCAGGACTTATGCTTCTCTCGTGCAGAATTAGCTGACTCTGAGAAATAGATGGAGAATATTACACGGTCTTGCATGAGCTTGGCAGTCTCATCTGCAGTGCTACACACAGTACTGGGGGTAACGCCACACAGCCGCTCGCCAAGATCTTTGGGGGAAGAAAGGCATCTGAAGAACACAAAACCTAAACCTCCCCTGGACACAAGCTGAAGAGATCAGTCCTGCTTTCCTGAGAAAGGTGGCACAAGGGACAGTCCAATAAGAGAGCACGAAACTGGCAGTGATCTGGAGATTTTCTGAGCCATTTCTCCCATGAGCAAGAAGGGACTTTCAGTTAACTTAATATGAGGCAAATGACACTCACAAAGAGTAAAAGCCCCTATACTGACTTACAGAGACCTTGTCCTCTCCATTTTCCATTGGTCTATTGGCCAAACAGATTTCAACAGCAGAACATGTTGAGAAAGAGCTCAAACCCTGTCCTGCTTGGGTTTAGTTTTTCTTCACCTATGAGAGACTGTACTTGGTACAGATCATAGCTGATTTCAGCATTCCAGCTGATGTGACTGGACACTTGGGGATTATCCTGTATGTCTACATGATGGGATCCTGTAGCCCAGGAGGACGATAGCGCTCTCAGAAGTCAGCTCACTGTCAAAGAGGATAACAAGGGGTGCAAATATGTGCAAATAGGATGGTTTGGGTCGGAAGGGACCTTAAAGATCATCCAGTTCCATGCCCCTGCCATGGGCAGGGACACCTCCCACTGGATCAAGATGCTCAAAGCCCCATCCAACCTGGCCTTGAACACCTCCAGCGATGGGGCATCCAAGCATTCTCTGGGCAACCTGTTCCAGTCTCATCATCTTCACAGGAAAAAATATCTTCCAAATATTTAATCTACAGTTCCTCTCTTTCAGTTTAAAACCGTTCCCCTCATCCTTTCACTGCACTCCCTGATAAAAGAAGCAGTAGGTTTTGATTTCGCATGGAGCAGCATACACACTGTAACAGTAAGCCCGGTAAATGTTCCTGCAGCCACGGAGGCAGATGGAAATATCAGCATGCTGCTCAATGCTCCCGACCTCCGTCCCTCTCCCCAGCTGCTGACCTCCTCGGTTCTGCCTGTGCAGCTGTGTAAGTGCAGGAAACCCGTCGGCTAATGGATCCGCGGGACCTCGCAGGTGAAACAAACACTTTCTCCTATAGAATTAGACTTGCTAATTAGATTGTGGAAATCACTGTCACAGGATGTTGCTGTGGCCAAGAATTCAGCAATATTCACAAAAGGGATTAGATAATTAAGGTTAATGAGAGTATCTAGAGATATAATTGCTAAATCTAACAAAAGAATTTGGGAAAAAATATCAACCTACAAGCTCTAGGGCACACTCCAACGGCCTTCTTGCCACGAGGGTTTACAGGGGCACCCGCCCTGGCAGCAGACAGTCTGGTAGCCAGGGCTCTTTGCTCTCCCTGGTTCTCCAGAATTCCATCACCTCTCAGTCCTTCTCTGAGCAGCTGTGCACATCTCAATCTGCTCCGTGTGTCCTGGAGCCTCTAGCTCTGGGGCCACCACAGAGTGACAGCTCACAGCCAAAAGGGTGAGACCACAGCACCGCAGCAGGGGAGGCACGTCGGGTGGGCAGCGTGGCTGGGAGAGCAGCACGAGACTAAACAACCCATGGTCACTGCAGCAAGGAGGCACAAAGACAAGCCTGATGAGCAGCCACAGAGGAGATGCCACAAGTCACGAAACAAACCCTGAGAATGCAGCTGCACAAACGCGTAGGAGCTGCCGCTGTGGGCACGGTGCAGTTTTGCTGTGCAAATCCTACCCCCTTGTCACACCACCTCTGGGAGCAGCGCCAGCAGGACACGAGGGGAGTGATGCTGCCTGCCAGGCTGGCAGCTCCACCCAACACCGGGGTGACCTGCTGGCACACGGTAGCCCTGTGTGCCCACGGCAATCCTGCCTGGACTCACCTCTGCTCCGGATCTTCACCCAGGTGATTCTATAGGAAGGCTCTTCCCTGCTAAACACAACAATAAATCAAACCTTATCAGAGCTGAACTATAAATCTGTGAAGACTCTGATAATTTCTAGCCATGGGAATAACATCACAAAAGTACTTTTTAAACTAATTACTCAGATTCCGAAGTGCTGCCCTAATGAGCCTTCCTCCTGCCCAGAACTTACTAAGAGAAAAAAATCTACCTTCAGTGCCGTAATTACTGCTTTCCCCTTCAAACTTCTAACTGGAGATCAATGCTGCATTTTAAGACTCATTGATTTACAATTAGCCTGGCTTTCCTGCTAAAGTGTTTTTAAAGCAGAGTTTACTTTTATTTTATTTTGAAATCTCAAAGATCTGGTTCTTGGATTTTACATCCTCATGAGAGATGTGTTGGGAACTAAGAGAGGAAGGCAGACTCACATCTGAACGAAGAAAGGAAAACAGGGTTTTTGTTAGGCTGAGACTAGAAGAAAGAAAAGAGACTCTTAAATGTTTAAGGGATAAACATGAAAAGAAGAAAGATGGTGGGAGAGATACAAAGGTAAGAGAAAAGAAGAAAATGTGAAATCAAGGAAATGTACATGAAAAGAGAAGGAAAAACAAATTGCAGGCTAAGAAAGCAGAGTCACTGTCAGGCGGATGAGAAAGCTCTTACTGCCTCTGCTGTTTATTAGCATCCTTGGGAAAAAAAAAAGCAGCAGCTTTGTGCATCTTTGCAAAACAAAGCGCTAGTTAAAAATAGTGTGTACAGTAGGGACAGCGCGCTAACATGAGGGTCCTGGCAGCTCTTGCATTTGTACAATCTGTCCCACGAGGAGCGCAGAAGTAAGTGAAGCAATTAAGAATTCCATGTTGATTGCATCAAACATGTTTTCCTATGCCATAAAGATAATAGCATCACTGATACATCCGCCTCCTCTCTCCTGCCTCTTCTCAGTCCAGCTCCTTTGCATGCCTTCCCCTGGATTCCCAGCTCTTGAGGAACTGGAATGGGCTCACAGAGTCTCCATCCTTGGGAGATACTTCAGGCCCTGGTCCTGGCTCTGAGCTCAGGGTTAGACTAGGTGACCTCCAGAGGTCCCTGCCAACCTCCACTGCTCTGGGAGTCTCCAACTGTTCTGGAGCTTCACAGCAGTGCTCAGTTCTGAACAATTCTTGTGTCCTTTCTGCAGGAAATAAGCTATGCCGGACAAGCCACTTCAGTGCTCCTTGTCCCTCCCTCGCCTCCTACTTCTTCCTCCAAAATAAACATTTGGAAGGTCTTCTAAGATTAGCATGAGCAGTGACACAACGGGAGCCAGACTGAGAAGCAGGGAAGCAAAGAAAATTGCCTGCAAAGGTTTACCGTTTTGGAGCCACCATAGAGGTCTAGCCTGCCATTTCATTTGCTGCTCTCATAAATTTTGTTCTTTACTGCTGTTGGGTCCCAGGAGTCAGTGGCAGATGATGATCCCAGAGTGATGAAAGCAAAGAAAGAAAATAGGAAAGCCACTAACATCTCTCCCTTTTCATATTTTATTTTACAGAAAGCTGCTTAGACCCATTTCAAAGACTAATATGAAAAAAGTGCAATTAAATCCTCGAAAAACTGACAGATCAGCAAAACAAAACCACCCGGAGGAGAGCACGATTGAGCCTCATTAAGAAAGAGTTCAGTCTGTTTTTAAAACCTTTCTTAACACTTAGCTGGGTACCTCTCAGCAGCAAGCGCTCCCAATGCGCCTGGCATAATTAGTGTCAGAACGGAAAGGAAAAAAATCAACCTAGGAAACAGAAATTAAAACACCAGATTCAAGTGAGAGAAAAAGGTTCAGCTGTAGTGAAACCATCTAAATTCTAACAACCACCCCTCCTCTCGGTCTGCGGCAAAGAGCTCCAGTTCCACTCCATGCATAGACAAATACGTGCCAATTAAAGAGAAGAGGGGCCGGGGCAAATTTCTGCTGTACAATTTCTATCGCTAACCACTCCCAGTCCCCAAACAATATCTGCATGGCAGTCACATCCACCCATGAGGTCAGGTTAATGACAGATGGACAGTAAATTACACTGACCTCAACAGCAATTATAACTATCACGGTTGACAATAAGGAAATGGAGACAGGGGGACAAATTCTGTGCGCTTTGAGTGGCCGGACCCTTTCGCAGGCTGTGCATGCTGATGCTTACATACGTACCCTACATGTTAAATTGCCAGCCTATAACAGGATGCTATACAGCCGAGATCTATTATTTTGCAGTGGGGGTGGGGATGAAACGCATGGGAGATAGAAAAGATGGCAGAGAGATGAAGCCATTTTATTAAATCAGGCAAATTCTAATTTATTCTGGGGAGATGGAGGAGAGAAAATGGATTCACTCTCAGCATGCTCACTCTGTATCGTCTGATCCAATCCCTACCGCCTCGCCGGAGGGGGAGGGGGCCTTGGCGTTCTGCAATTCTCCCACAATCTGAGAAAAAGATTAAAAAATAAGATGATACTCCTTTCGGGTTTGCAGTAGCCACAGGTAAAAAAGCTTTTCCTGGGAATGCAAGGTGCCAACCCCTGCTGTCAGCCGTGTTGGGCGGTGTGCAGGGGTTCGAGGGGTTTGATTCTTGGGGCTGTTAAATCGGCAGCACAAGGTCCAAGGCTCACAACAGCGCGTGCGCCACACAACCAAATATGCAGGCAGAGATATATGTGTGGGAAGAACACCCTACGGTGGTCCTGCTCTACCATTTTTGAAGTACATCAAAGCATACACCCTCAACAGTTTGTAGGATTATTACCATCGTTCAATGCCAGGTAAGAGATGCTGAAATAAAAGCATCATGTGGGCAGCACTGGAAGCTGGTGGTACCTCAGTTACCCTCGGGCTCGCATACTAGTGCAGAGCAGCCCTCTAAGAGCTCCACTAAGCACCCGCACTGTAACATCCTCGCTGGCCTCAGTGCATCCGAGCACAGGCACGTTGCACACTTGATGCTGCAGCATCAGTGCCACAATTTGAGAGCCATCAGCAGAACCGGGGTCTGACACAACTGCAAACCTGGGAGCCGAGTGCCTCCACTGCTCCAGCCGGTGCTTCGGGAGGTCACCAGCACTAACACGCAGCTGAGCTGGAAGCCACAGGCTTCTGTACTGCTCACGGCTCAGCGGCTCAGGTTACCTGAAATGACACACAGAACTTGGGGGCTGTCACGACACTCACATGTGCTGGGAAGACTGTCATGACAGCCAGGTGGGGACAGCCTCTGCGGAGACATTTCCAAGTGGGGCTGATATCGAAGCTTTATGTTTTAGGGACCAGGCTGACACACACAGCTGTCTGAACAAAGCCAAAGGAACTCCTTGCTCAAAAGAAGAAATGCTACCAAACAGTCCTTCACGGGTTTTGTAACTGGGACCAAGAGAAAACGCAGGCATTATTTAGTTTAGGATCACTAACAAAAAGCAACACAGCTCCTGCTGCAGACAACAGCCAGCACTTGGACACACATTCCACAGCCACTGTCCCAAAACGAACAGGTAACAGCAACACCCGGCACTCCCTGCTTGTGGAGGGGATAATTTGAGATGGACAAAGCAGATGCACCCTGGAGATACAAAGGTGAAACACTGCACGAAGCTCCACAGGCAGAAGAATATCTCCCATTTCAGAATTAACCAGAAGAAAACGAGAGCAACATGTAATTAATTAGCAGTGGCCAAAGAAGTCCAGAAAAATAAACAGGGCTTTAGGAGAATCAAAAGAATGCTAAAACTACACAGGGCAGAACATTCTGGGTTGTCACAAGGCTACCTTTCCATGTAGAAATCACTCTAGTTAAGCTTGCAATAATTTAATCAACTTTTTACAAAAAATCCTTTATAAAACACCTTCCTACAGGAATCCCCCCTCTCCTAAAACTGTCAACATTCATCCAAGTTCAGAACAAAGCAAGAGCTGCACTCGCCCATCATGCAATGTCGGGAGGAGCACGCGGTCCCAGCACCCAAGGTAGCTATTAGGATGCTGCTGCTGCAAAAGCAGCTGAACCCTGGCGGGCTCAGGGCCCCACTGAGCCCAAGCTCTGCTCACGAGGCTGAATCCTTGCCCCTGGTGCCCCTTGTCCGGTCACCTTGCTCACCCTATCACCCCCGGGACAGCATCAGCAGTGGCTCAGAACCATCGCTGTGCCCTCCTCGAGAAGCCTTTGAGCAGCCCAGAGCCTGTCCCGCTGCCCTGGGAAGAGGGAGCAGTGGGTGTTGAGGGAAAGCAACCACGCCAGGAGAGGGGAGACACGGGGCTGGCCAGGGAGGCTTGGAAGAAGCAGCTTTGCACGAGGGAAAATGCCTAAAGCACGAGGAGAGGGGCTGAACAGCAGTACCTGGAGCACAAATTCCTAACAGCAGAAATTCCTGTTTTGCATCCAACTCCAGTGTGGGCAGTGAAGCTGATTTTATGACTTATTTATTTATTTCGTCTTTGATGAACAGAAGGTTAATATAAGAACAACTCCTTGGCAAACCTTTAAGGGTAATTCAAGCGACACTGATGTGAATCAATGTTCCCTTTGTGAACGCATTACTTGGCAGAAACTGGCTTTTTGTAACCCCCTTAAACCTAGCTGGCAAAACAAAAAGAGAAAAAAAAAAACGTCCTTCAAACAAAAGGATGAGGTGAAAATAAAGAGAGAGTCGACTGCACTTTATTCTCTTTCATAGAAGCAAATGGATTTGGTGCTTTTTATACATTAATGAATCAATATCACTGACTGTACATCAGCGGTGCAGCCAAGTTATGAATGACCTTTCTGGCAAAGAGGACACTTTTAATGCTCATAAGACTGCTCATAGCTTAGCAACTTTCCGAATTTATGCCTGCATGATTACCCCTTGGAGGCAGGCGCCCGTTAGCGCTGCACTAGATATGACAAGGTTAGTCCTTGCCAATTTGTGCAGAAGAAAGGAAACTGTTGACTGTGTGCGTGTGCTCCGTTGATGCAGTTGGCTGCTGCCAACAGTGGAGGACACGCTCACCCGACGCCAGGCAGCCACCTCGCCTGCCTCGCTCCTTCGGACCAGGAGGAGACTCGGTGGGGGTCCAGAGCTGGCTGAAGGCCAGCAGGCAAGAGCCGTGTTGTGCAAAAATCTCAGCAAAGAGAGGAAGAGAGTTGAGGCCATAGCAGCTCGCCCCAGGGCTGAAAGCAGCCGTGGGACCTGGAGAGCATTCCTGCCAGCACAACGACAGGAGCCCAGAGGGGGAGAGAGCACATGGGCACGTGCCGGGGCTGGAGGCCAGGACACCGAGAACATCCTCCTTTCATCACTTTGCTGGCCATATCAAGCTGGAACTGCTACTCTGTGCAGAGCCAGGGAAAGCACCGCCTCATGTTGTCAACAACAACAACAACGGACTGTGGGCCACAGCTTCCAACACCTCTATTTTGTTTTATACTATTGAAATGAAAACAAAAAAGGATCCAGACCTCAGACCACCATGGGGTCACCACCTTCCCATGAGCTGTGACCCACTCCTAGAAGGAGCGCACAGCTGATGTTGGGTACCGCCACGCACGTGACTTCTATTTTGTATTTCTGACTTTCAGGCCTTTTCAGATTTGTGCATGTCGGCATCTCCCAGTCCCCTAACCAGGAGCTCTCCATCCACCTCCACAACACTGCTTGAGGCCCTGGAAGAGGGACTGGCTGGTGAAGAGCTAACAGGGGGTCACGACTCTTCTCCCACCTCCCAAATCTCGTCAGACTCACGATGGCCACTGAGGCATTGGCTCAGGGAAGGAAGCAGACCAGGGAAAGGTCCGCTCACTCCGTATTGCACACATGCCTGCTCCCCTTCGCTCAGCATCCAGGCTGTGACCTCTAACCCCTCCCAGACTGGAACAAAATAAACTCCAAGCAATCCTCCACACCGCACACACACACATGCACTCACAAAAGGGGAGGCAAAAAAAAAGAATAGGAGGAGAAAAGTGAGTAGGTGATGTGGAAAGGAGAGGTGGCTGCACAAGTGAAGTGGAACGGACAGGCACTGTGTGCTGCCAGATTGCCTGCCTGCCTGCAAAGGCCAAAATTAATGCCATTGTTTTGCCACAAAGGAGGCAGCAAAGTAGCAGCGGAGGCCAGAGAACAATCCTAAACACCAAGCCCTAATTCACCCTTGATAACAATAAAAAGGAGGATGGAAAAGGCCAGAACGCTTCAGCTTAATTGGTAACCAAATGAGAGAGTAGTTCCCAGAAAAGGAGCAGAAGCGTCTGCCCTGCATGAATACCGGCAAATCAGAAAAGCAAGAGAAAACCGCTCGCAAGTCACGCTCAGTCCATCCCTGCTTTCCATCCCTTTGAGCCGAGGAGAGAGCGATAGCAGGGGCCACACAGGGGCCCATGGCAGGACCAGGGAGGGCAGTAAGTGGAGATGTACATGGTGCATCGTGCCAAAGGAAATCTACATCAGATAATGCATGGGAAAGAAGCAACGCATTAGGACACACGTCAAACAGGACAGAAAAATTAAACACTGTCATTTCTTTGATGAAGCGGCTACAGCTGAATAGAAAGGCTGAAAAGAGGGGTAGGATAAAGGTACCTGCACAGAAAAGGAAGAGGTGATTAGGGCAGTTTGGTCTGAAAAGATATAAGGTGGCATTGACGGGAGCATCCAAACGATGGCTGGTTCAAGGGAGTCGGACCAATCCTGCTCCTCTCATCCTCCAGCCTCTGGAGGACTGACAGGGAACATGGAAAAAAATGCAAATTTGAAGCAAATAAGGATAATACTTTCTCATATAGCTCCCAATTAACCTTTGGAACTCACGGCCTCAAGAATTCAATGAGGTCAAAACAAAATACATGGCAAGGGCGTCAAGATGTACAACTTAGAAAGGCAAACCAACTATTTGGAAGTAATAGAAACCTTCTTGCTTAAGGGCATGAACTAAATTTTAGTAGGAATAAGGATGAGATTTTTTTTTGAGGTGGGTTATTATTTGTTTATAGGTCCCCAAATTTCCTTCTGAAGCAGGCAGAAGAAGGCATCGGTGTTGGCAGACACGATGTTAAACAATCTCGAGTTTCTAGTGGAAAACTAATTGTGTGTGGTGGCTCCTTCTTAGGCAGCTCTGAGGACTTTAATGTCATTGCCAGAAGATCAATAAGCCTTACAGAAGGAAAGGAAGCCTGAGAAATACAGGTAAATATCGGACCATTCACCAGCAGGAACACAGGAGAGTGTTACCCTGGTGTGCATGTCCAAGTATGCTTAACAACAGCAAGAATTCTTGAGTGGGTCAGGCTCGGGGTTACTTCAGCTGCTGTAAACCCTTGTTTCACAAATCACCCCACTGATAATATATACGATCCCATTTTGCCTATGGCCTTTAAAAAAAACAAAATCAATTTCAGAAACCAAGCTCTGTATCTCTTGCAATTAAGTCTATAATCCTAACAAATGAGCTGCTGGACAAGAATACTTTCCATTTTCATAATGCGTCCTCTGAACAAAGATTTCAAAGCACTTTTTCCTTTAGGTCAGCCACTCTCCTTCTCCAGTCCTGCCTGTTAGATAAAGACCATCAGACACGTGCTCCCACAGCAGGATGAAGCATGAGAGAATCAGGACAGGGAAAAGACAGAAATGAACAGGAAAGGAACTGGTGCTCTGCTGGGATATTCCCTAAAGGGAGGAAAGGTGCAGGATATTCTCCTCCAGCACTAAGCATGACCCCAAGGACTTGCATCAGCTTTTATAAATAAATGATTTCTTGCAGAGGGCAACAAAGCCTACACCGTAACCCATAATCATCACTTTTAGTGGCAACAAGCTGCAAAGTCACCTTCCAAACAGGATGACACATTAGTGTGCTGGTGCTATAAGTCTGAGGGCGCAAGCTCTGGAAAAGCTCTCCCATACTTGGCTTCTCACTTTGGAATTGCTTTGGCTGACCGGTTGTGAGAGAAGCCTGCACTGGTCACAGCAAGAAGTGGAACGACTGAGGGTATTCTCCTTGCAGGACTGACACTTTGAGGGACAATGTTCTGTCCCTGATGAGCTAAAAGAAAGATCATGAGAAGGGACACCACCTCTCCTTTCCAAGGATCAAAAAGCACATGGCAAATGTCAAGGAATTCAGTTTCACAACTGTCTTGAAGAGTACACAGATATTCTTGTTGTTCCATGGATCAAACCCTAAATTGAGCAGTAACATGATTTTATTGATCCATGTCAGATCTGTGATGTTGTCCAGACTTCTGGAGTTTCAGTCCCATCTTTTAACATCTCTGAGAACTGCTGAAACAAATTAGCAACATTTTCTATAACCTATAAGTCAAAAACGTTTAAAGCATGAGGACAAAGCTAATGTGGGCTTAGCATCTTTGCTAAGCAGTCTCCTGGATGCTGTCTTACATCCTCCATCAGCCCATGCAGTGTCTTCGATTACTACTTCAACTAAACATCTGGACAGAGGTTCTCACTGAGAGCAACTCTAATGCACAGAGCCTGAAACCTGTATGGAAGACGCTAGAGATGAGCTACTACTATGCAATACTACGGAGATGAACACCATAAATTTGGGTTGACAGCAGAGGAACAGTCGTTGGAGCATGGGTGTCTCAAGTTACTGGAAGCTTTCTTTTTCTCCTTACCACCAGAATGTCAAAGCAGGGGCTCAGTCAGACACAGCACCTGAGCCAGTGCAAGGTTTGGACAGAAGCTGCACAGTTGTGCTGGTCAGACTTTAAACATGAGCCGACACATCCTGTGTCGCTCACACTGACATCTAACCCTTACCCAACACATCTTGAGAGAGGGCTGCAGTATCCACTGACGTTCAAACTGCAACGTCTTCAAGGCTTTACCGATTCACTCCAAAAAGGGAGAGCCCTTCAGTCTTGAGTTTAATCTGCACCGCTGCAACTACCAGCTTGAAGTCCTCAAGAGGAGAGTTCCCTATTCTAAAACTGAAAGGGACAGAGGGGAGAAGAGAAAAAGGGAAGAGAAGCAGAAGCTCCAGCTGACATTGGCAGCAGAGCTTTTGGTGACCAAACTGAGTACCAAGGGTGAGACCACAGGGACAGAGACACAGCTCTTCTGTCCTAAAGGAAACAGCAGATGCTTGAGCTCAGGAGAGACACTATGCCCTGACAACCTGGTTCCAGTCTGGTTCTGGAGTTTGTTTCGATGAGAAGAAAAAAGACAGTGCAGGAGAGGGACCAGTAGCTTCTCAAGATTTTCTACAGCATCTGGTGATGTTTTCCCCTTTACTTTTCTTAAGCGTAAAGGGCTTTAAGATGCAGTTGAACAAGAAAAACATTCTGGAACAAGTCAGCCGTCAAAGCTTCCTCTCTTTCTGCTTAATGAAAGCCATGAACTCCCAGTGACAAGTGTCTGCTGGAGCTGGATGGGGAGTTTATGAGATTCCTGCCACGTTTCAGTGATATTACAGCGTGCCTTTGGTCTGCCTGCCCCAGCCCAGCTATCTAACCACTTCCTTCCCGCCAGGCGCCTCCCATTAGAGTTTCATTAAGCGAATGCTTGGGGTTTGTGTAGATTTCTGTTACCCCCCCACACCCTCTTCACCAAGGGCACATGAAAAAAGTAACGATAAACTTTAATAAAAACAAAATTAAAATGATTAAACCTTTCATATCCTTTAGAGATTATCTATTCACTGCTGGTTGGTCAAAACAGAGTGAAGGCACAACTGCTTTTTACTTTAAACTCAAAACCAGCCCCAAAAAATAAATAACAAAGGAAATCTGCCTCTGCCAGATATTAAAGGGGAATCAACTTTATCCTTGCATTCTGCAAAGCCAGACCTTAACAGTCCCATGGTGCCCTGTATGCACAAAGACAGAAATATTCCTGCTGGGACAGGACTAACATTCTCCAAAGTCTGGGTAGGGAAAGAGACACAAGGAATAAACAGTTAGAAATTATGCTACAGAATAATACCAGGACAGAAAAGTCCTCTTCTCTGGATGCAGAAATCCTCTAAATGGATTGACTTTCTTAAAGCATGTAGCTCTCCTCACGTCTTCAGACCTTCCAAAAGAGCTAACTCTGTACAGCAACCGCAACCCACGGTGGGGAGATGCATGTTTGCTGGATTTTGATAAGCATTAAAGCAATATGAAACTAAAGCAGGACCAAAAGCTTCCATCCGACTCTCTGTCCAGCCATGAAGGCGAGAATTTTCTACCTGGACATCCTCCAGAGGAGAGACCCCGTGCAGAAATACCACTACTCCCACTGGGAACTTGCTGGAAAGGTAAAAGGTCCCTAAGCCATTCAATCCACAAAAAAAAAGAAAAGATTCCAAGGTTCAGCAGAACAACAAAGGAGAAGGCAACGAGCTGTCCTCCTGCTTTAAATGAACACACATGACATGAGATCTTGGAAAACAAGATGATAATCCTACATGTGGGGGTATTTGGTGGGGTTGGCACAGAGATCAGAAATGCTGCAGTGAAGGGGAACTGCGAGTTTAATCAGCTTAACATACAGATCGCCAAGAGCTGTTTTCCTCTTTGTTGCTATTTCACGTATGTTATTGCACCGTGGGTGAATGTTTTCTCAAACCAGGCCGACAGCTTGTATTACTCTCTACGTGCGAGTATGAGAGGGCAAAACTGGATTTCCTCATCAGACAACAAAGCCATTGCCCGTCCCCAGCTGGAGGGAACAGCCCCCGACAGAAAGCTGGGTGCAGGCGACAAGGCACCCGACGGCCTCCTGGCACCCTCTCAACTACCTGCTGTGGCCAGGCTGCTGCAACCCACACCAAGCATCGCTCTGACGATTCCGGTACTGATGATTTGGTTGGATTTACATGCAAGACTTCAGAAACAAAGACTGAGCAGGCTGCTGCCTTCAGGGGGTTACAGATAACATATTGGGAAAAGACAATATTGGGTTGCGGGAGCGGGAGAGAGGTAAAAAGCCCGAGAGAAGCTAATGAAGCTGGGCAGCATTTGATGTTTGCGCACAGGAGCTCAGATTGTCATTTGAGTTGGCAGATTATTAAATGTGTCAATCAAGGACAAGCCTGGAAATGGCAAGAGGAAGCATGTGAAATGAGGTTAGCTGTTAAACACCAGAGGAAGGGATCGTGTTTTGAGGAGGAGGGGGTGACTGGCAGCAGAGGAGCTTCTCCGGCCATAAGAGGCAGAGGTAGCAGGAGGAGGTGGTATGCAGAACATCAATTGAGAATCCTTGCCTGCACCAGGTGGAAAATTTCACACCAAATGCCTCAGTGTGCACCTCACACCTTGCTCTTCCTTCGCCTTCTGCAAGGGCCACGTGTTCCAGCCAGATAAATCTGTGCATCGCCAGCAGAGCTAGAGCTGTAGCATCCTTTTGGTTGGTAGATACTGTAGGATAAACTGTACGCTGCTCTCCTGCAGATGCTGTACAAGAATACACTTTGGAAAGTTTTTAATTGTTCTGAGCAATTAAGTCCCATGGAAAAGTGGAGAGAGGCTTACAAAAGCAAACTAATTATTCCTTTATGAAACCCTCCATTACCTCTATCAGATGTAGGAGAGCAACATGCATGTTCCTCCAGCATTAGCAACGACCGCATTTTCTTTAATTGAGACCAAGTGGAGGACATCAGATCTTAATAAATATGAGTTATTTCAAGCAGGGAGAAATATAATTTGGCACTACCCATTTTCATTTCAAAAGTCTTAAAGTTCCACTGGAAGTACAGAGCCTGCAATCATGAAAAATCCACTCCAAAGCAGAATCTCACATTGCTGTTGTAACAAATTAAATTAATAATTACTCCATGCTTGATGACTGTGTATGAGAACTGCCTTGAATGGTTGCCCACTCTTCAAGGTGAGAAAATAAGAAGACAGTTCCCCTCATAGGAGGTTTCTGTGGAAGATCCCCTTCCCTTTCTCCATTGTTATACTTCATTTTACCATTGGGCCAATCCTGACTCCTAAATTCAGGGCACGGCCACCAAGGGAAGGGAGGAACTGCAAAGCCTGGACAGGACAGAGGGCAGCAAAGAGGGTAACGCATGCCTCAAGACTTCCAGGTCACAAATTTAACCTGATGAATGTGGCTAAGATCAAGCCTCCCTTCAGCTGAATAGAAAACTTCTTGTCCAAGAGAAACCTTTCCATACTGCAAACCACATCCTGAATGTTTCTTGAATAAATCTGCTCCCGATCACACGGGAACTTGCTTCCGTTCCCATTTACCATGACCTCTCTCCTGACGGCGATGCCTTCCCATCCCTGGTGCAGCTACAAATCTACTTTTAAGAAAGAGGAACATTAGCAAAGTGTTTCATATGACTCAGAGTGAAAACAGAGGTGCAAGCACCATATGAGCATCCAGCTGTCTGCAAGCCCCACAGGCAGAGCCAAGCTGTGTTTGGTAACTACTATTTTTAAACCACATGGGGTTTTCTCATCTGGCAACTGCTCTAGATATACCTCAGTTCTGTTTACATACATGGCTTCATTAAAAATTCACATCCTGATTTCTAGTCTACACTTCGCAGCCCTTCAGAAGGTCGAATACTGAAATACAAGGATGATGTGGATGGACAGTGCATCTACCTCTGCCTGGGGGGTAGAGAGAGGAGAAAAGCGGGGCCCACAGGGTGTCCCCTCCTCCTGGGGAGCTCTGGGAGCCAGCAGCTTTAAAGGGGTTACCAGAGCAGAACTTTACAGTAAAGTTATTCCTCTAAATAATTGCAAGCAACCCATTTTGAGTGGGGAGAGAGGCCGGTCCCTTGTTGCTTGCTGGCAGAGCGAGCAGCATGGATGCTCCTGCTAGGTCAGGAATGGGAGGACGGGCAGGCAGGGATCCTCCTGCTGACACTCGCTCCAGCCCCCTTCCTGCCCAAACAAAGGGGCTTTTGACTGCTCTTGGCCGAGCAACAGCTTCCAGAAAGCCTGCCCTCACTCCTCACACGCGAGGGCCCCAACAATGACTTTATGTGTTGGAAGGAGATGGCTGCTAAGGATCTGGCAGAGCCTAGCAGGACTGCGGAAACCGTATGTCCACCACTGGTTCTCTGCGGTGCACTGGGAAGGCTATGGCAGCCCCTTGTGGTATGTGTCCAACAAAATAACTCTTCAACAATTAGTGGTACCTCTGGCTGGTTTAGCCTGGTCTGAGGGGAACCGTCCCATCTCCATCCACAAGGACAAAGAGCTTCTCCAGTAATATATGGTGCTAAGAAAAAAATCTGGAGGTGTACTGAATAGAAGATAATCCTTTATTTTCAGCTTTCCTATGGATTTTCACAGTGAGGATACAAAGCTTTGTAAAACAGTCTATAGAATGACTCATAGAGTTGAGAAGCAGTCATCATTTCCCACTAAATGTTAGTGACTTCTCCACAAGTCACCTTATTCGTGACTCTGTAATGGCCTCCAGCACAGCTCTAGAGATCAAAATTTGACTCTTTTAGGGTTCCTACAATTTTTGTTGTTGTTTTCAAAAACGTTCTCAATAGCCCCTCAGACTGCGTCCAGCTTATGGTACTGAAACTACCTTGGAAAAGGAGAATAAAGGTGCATCAGGATGATCAAACTGAAACTCCTGGGCATCATACAACTCCAGCCCAGGCACTCCACGTGAAGCTGTCCGAGTTATGAAACAGGATGCCTGTTCTCGATGCCTTCTAGAAGGAAACACTTTTAAAGTCAGAAGGAAAATTTGGTTCAGGTTGTTTCACTCTTATTCCTATCATTATCTTATGAGTCATAAGTGCATCCATCCCTACATCTTGAGAGCGTTTTGTTTTTTATTATGGGCTTGGGGTTTTTTTCTTCTCTAAACCCCCATCATTAAAAATCAATTAGCTGATGGTAACGTTATACAGATGCTTCTGCAGCAAGGGGCTGACATCTGCAGTGGCAGCAGCCCAGATACTACAGCAATAGATGTCCAAAAATACCCCGTAGAGGAAAATAAGCCCCCGCCCCTCAAACTGTATTCTTTCTGACCAACAAAGCAGCTGAACGTCCAGCCTGGGCCCACTTCCCTGTCTCCCGCATAATTAGCACACTTCTCAGAGCAAGCATAAAAGTTTAATTGTCTTTAATTATCCAGTTCAAGGAGGATTGAGTTTCTTGCCTGATGTCCATATAATTTCCCTGCCAACGACTTTATCATCCCTTTACTGGAAGTGGAGTGCAGCTTCTAAAGCTCTCTTCCACAAAAGACACAAAAGTTTCAGTGCAGGCTGTGTTGCTGGCACAAGCAGAGACAAAGGTCCTTGTGTCTACAAGGCTGTTGCTGAGGCTGTTGCATGTGTTTTCTGCGGGGTGGGAGGGAATGAGTTGCAACTAATGTGCAATCAAGAACCATCACAATTACAAATGTAAATGAACAGGCAATTGGCACTGACCTTTGTAGATTGTTAGAGGACTAATTAAGGTATGATCAGACGCTCTCTTCCAACACATTGAGATGCATCTACACAAGCAAATATCTACGCAACGCCCCGGAGACAGCAATGCTTTTTCCTACATGCTTGCGCACACCAGCGAGTACGTACACACAGGCAGACACGGCATTTAACCTCGACACCTGCTCTCTGCCGCAGAGCGAACAGGACGGAGCGGGAAGGGGAACAAGGCAACTTCACTCACTTGGTCCGCGCAGTCCCCACTTAACACAAGGCTACAGCATGAGGGCAAGAGCTGCCTTTCATTACTGCAAACAATAGATTTATGTAAGGCTGGGGTTGAGGAGATTGGCACAAACTGGATAAAGTTAGGGGAAAAAAAAGTGATAATTTTTCAGCACCTCTAGCAAAGCCACAAAAGGTCTCTGGCAGCAGCAGGAGTGATTGTGGCTGCTGTGTGCCAGCTCCTTGCCTTGGGTCTCGGCTGGCCCAGGGCTCTGCCCTGGAGGCAGCAGCAGTTGGCTGGACCCCATGGTCCCCTGGGAACTCAGGACCTCTTACAATGTGATCCCTCGTGCCTGCTTGCTCTTGGTCACAGCACAGCAGGCAACGGAGTGAGGAGAGGGATGATGTTTCACACTACTGTGGAGGCAAACCAGCAAGAAAACACAGCAGCACAAGAAGGGAACGCTTTTGTACAGCTCAGCCCTGCCCTGAGCACTTGCAGTTCCACAGGGAGAGAAGGCAGACACTGATCAAGGCCCTTCTCCAAACCTTGGACTTGCCCGTTGGGTTTTGAGCATCGCCCAGGATGGGGACTCCACAACCCTCCTGGGCAGCCAGCTTACGGCTGGGCCACTCTCTCAGTGAGGGGTTTTGCATAAAGTAGAAGAGCTGTGAGGATTAACACCGTTTTAAGAGTCCTCAGAAAGAGCAGTGATAACAAAAGAGGACTCACTTCGGGGAAAAAACGCAAGTTAATATTGTATTTGTAGTGAAATAAAATTCAAAACAAATACAATTAACTAAAAGGGGACGGTGAATCACAACGATGAATACCAGCATCAAAACAAACCACTGCTCTTCTAATGCATCAAACCAGCAAAAAAAGTCACTATCCCTCCGGCCCCCCTGAGAGAGCCATGTCACAGATCAGAAAAGCACTTTCTGCTCAAGGTGTCTGAAGCACAGGGAAGACTTCCTCACATCATCTGTTACCACCAGAGACTCTTCATCCAAAGGCGGTGAGCAAAGACTACCTACCTCTCAGAAAAGAACAATAAAACCACAATGGGCATACAGCAGAGACATCATTGGATTATGCAGGAGGAAGAAATGCTGAGCACCAGCTGCAAACCCCAAGTGCAGCCCTGCCATGAAGGAAGAGTGTTTCCCAGGCTGGCAGCATCAAGACTCACCAGGGAAACCTTCCTGAGCAGCGTGTGCTGCTCTCCCGAATGGGTCTAACAGTCAAGCACAGCAGCAAAGTTCAAAACCAAGAAAAACCAAACATGTCAGAAGGGTGAATTTAAGCCTAGGTATGTGCATATTCCTGCTTCATGTCACTAACACCCCAAACTAGAGAAAAATAACAATAGTAAGCTAAATAATAATTAACAACAACATTTTATAACACTGGAAGTTCAAACATCACTGAAAGAACGGACAGTATCAGCCTACTTGAGACAGTTCTTTTTATGTATGAAGAAATTACACTGAATAAATCAAAGCCACGAAACAAATTACTGTTGTGGCCTGCAAGAGGCCAACCTTGCCCACTGCAAGGACCATCCTGGGTGCTAGGTGATGCTCCTGCCTGCCCTGGTGCTCAGGAGCAGAGGCACCAGCTGGGGCCCTGACCAGGCCTGCCCAGCTCTGGCTTGTGGGATCCCAATGCACCTTCCTTCACAATACGTCCTCAGCCCAGCCACTGGCCTGGATCAACAGGGCCACCCCGCTGCATATTTGAATTGATGTTCTGATCCCGTAAAGGGATCAGAATAAACGGGAGACAAAAGTATTCATTCTGCCTGACAAGGGCATTGCAGCTTCCCACCCAAATCCAGCTCCCATCACGGTGGGGATGACTGGACCAGTACCTTGTGCCTGCAGCCACCAGTGTGTGGGCAAGGTGTGCCTGCTTAGTCTTGCCGAACAATGGGCTGGAAGAATGTTTAAAAGGAAATACATTAGGTCAAAGCGACCTGAAAAGTAGACCAGAAGTTCTCCCCTCTTCTTATTCTTACTTGCCTTTTTAATGTTTGAAATAACATAGGACAAAGAAATTCTTAGTGTTGTCTTTGCCACTGGTTTTTGTTGAAGAACCAACAGGCTTAAATGAAATTATCTCAAGCCATTTGAAAAAGTAAAATATTTCTAAACTGAGATTTCTTTCTGGTGATTTGTCAGGCCTTTTAGTTAAAAAAACCCAACATTTTTAAACTGCTCAACAAATTCTTTTTGCTCTCAGCTGTTCAGCCTCTGCACTCCCAGTACCTGCAATATCATAATCCTGGCAGACCCACAGGGTAAGATAAGGTTTCTAAAGTAAAAGACAAAGTAAACAAAAATTTCTAAAGTAAATAAAGATTTTCAAGATTGTTCTGTATATCACAAAAGGGCACAGATGGTTTCTCCTCACTGTTCATTTTGCTTTTAAGAAACCTCACAAACCATACAACACTGGTCAACATATCCTTTTGAAATGTGAACGTTTTTCTACAGCAAAGCCTTGCAGAGAAGCAGAATAGCTCTAAGAGCTGCTGTCCCCTCCGGGATGGTGTGGCAACCATAGCTTGCTTTCACTGTCACCGTGACCTTTGGGAAAGCATATTCCGTGCCCTTGACTCCACTGGGCCGCTGAGTTCACAGATCGGTCACTTTTTTCCATAAGACCGAATTTAACTCTTAATGAAAAATCTCCTGCTTGACTTTTAGGGTGATTTGCAAGTTTTTCAGATCCTAACACACACCACAACGATGCAACCCAGGTCTTAATTCAAGAGCCATTTCTAAGACCTGCATATACTCTCCTCCAGCTGGTGGTGCTTTCCTTTCTCAATGCCTTTAAGCTAGGATCCCTCTTCCTTGTCTCTATGTGCATTAACTGTACAACACCAGTTCCTCTGAGCGCTTTTACACAAGATTTAGTCATTTCAACAACAGCCTTGGAGACAAGTCCTGGTTGAAGCGCAGAGAAAGGTTGTGAAGGCTTTCACTGGCACCTCCCCAGCTCCAGTGTCTTCACATCCCTGACAGCACATTTATCAGCTGACTCGGGCTGGCTCTTCTCTGCCTCCTCCAAAGAGGACTTCATGAGATCTTGCTTTCTCCTAACACAAAAACCTTTGAAGCACATTTTCTCTTGCTAGCCTCACAGCTGCAATCCCTTTCCTATTATCTGTTCTTTCTGTATGTGCAAATGCTCTGGCCAAGCCCTTCGCTTTACCCATTTTGTCACAAGGAGGTGTGGTAAAAAAGACAAACACCTGCCCCTTCTCCTGCCCACCCCTCTCAACCAGCTCCTCCTCCCAACCTGAAATTCTGAAAACCAATGAACAAGCTGGGACAGGTTTGCACTGGAGCTCAGGATATCACCTGACACACAGGAAAGTATCTACAAAAAGTATAGTCCAATAGTTTGCTACAGTTGTCAAAATGTGATGGTATCTTTAGACACTCACATAATATTACACTGTTTAAGACAGTAACGGGAACAAATATGCACACTTCTACACGTCGAACTTGGATTTAACCCCATTGGAACAGAGGGGACCACTTACAAGCATGAAACATGCCTAAGTATTTGGTGCTTCACAGCCAGCACTCACAAACCCCACGAGGCAGAGCTGGATGCTGCAGGTACAACAGGGGTCTTGTCCCACTTCCAAAACATTACTGTTAAGCAGCGAGCATCATCCCCACAGCAGGGAGGAGAAACAAGAAAGTCACTGAGCTTGCCACAAAACTGGGTCTGATGCTGTTGGTCAAATCCTGTGGAGCAGAGGAGCCAAGAGCCCGACCCTGTTCATGCAAGGGAGGCACCACTCACCCGCCTCGGCAGCTGGGCACTTGCGGATGGTGAAGATCTGTCCCAGGTCTTCCTCCTCTTCAGGGAGGCCTTTCTGGAGGCGCTGCAGCTTACGTAGGCTTTCACTCCGCTGGTGTTTCATGGAGCGCACGTGCTGGATAAGGTTCAGCTTGGCCTTGGTGGAGTAGTTACAGAGGACACAGTGATAATAGCAGCTTTCACCCTCCACCCCGCTCTCGTGATGCTGAAGGTGCTGTGAAGAACAAAGTAGAGAGATGTGAATTTCTTGTATCGTCTCCAGTCTCCCTGGCTTATTCTACTGTAAATTGCTAAAAGCCACCTGGGTATTAAGTAAGAAACCACTTCTTGACAAAGGCACAGTAAGATCAAGCCTGTTTATTCTCAAGGCACCCTGCACTCTCCTGCTTAAAAGCAAGAAAAACATAACACACCGAAATGAGCACAGAAGCAAAAAATTGAGATAGTGCAAGAAAATACCAGATCCAACATTAACAAATATTCACAACGTATGCATGGCTAATTCTTTCATATTTGAAGCTTATCCCGGGAGGTGATCCAACTTCATGTCAAACAGATAAAATTAAATTTGATAAATTCTTATTGAAAACTGAGAAGAATAAAACCAAAGCAATCCTAGAACACAATGAACCCATTAGACTGAGAAGTCCTGGAAACAGTGTATGGAAGCGGAGTGCGGAGCGTGTGCCATCCTATCCATCATCCAGCCCTCTCTTCCCTGGCATCTCAGTTTTACTGCCTTGGATCTGGAAGAGAGCAGCGGCCTGGCCTGGAAGACAGCCGTGACAGCGATCCAGATCGAAAAGCCAATGGTGAGCATGCAGCTGGGTGTCACAGCAAGAGGTTAGCACTGGGAAAAAAAAATCTTGTCACCCTCTGAAGCTGTGCATCGCAGCCAATACAGCTAATTCCAGAGTATTATATCTTGATTATTTGACAAAATCTATCAATCGCCTGGCACAGAGGTCCATGCTGCTAGAGAAATGAATAATTATTTTACGTCATGGATCCCAAGGATGTGGCAATTAGTTCTTAAAACCAGAGGGAAGAATGTGCTGCTTACAGCTACGCCAGTTGCCACGGCACAGCCACACCTCGTTCAGTTTGGCCAGTGGCAGGGCTAAGAGCTCACAGCAACTTTCCCAGTTCCCACAGTAAGGGCTTATCACAAGTTGAGGAAAAACTTGATACCACAGTCAAATGACACGAAAGCCTCCTCAGTGAAGGCCATTTGGTGTTTCCACTACCCACCCACTTATCAGCTAAGCAATAATCCGTGCCAGCTCCTATCGTCCAACCTCAAGACATCTTTTTGTTTTCTGGGTCATCTCATGAAACTCTCTCCTCGCCGTGCACTTCACCCAAAGCACATAAGTGAGGCGATTTGGACACGATCTCAAGGTTTGTCAATCAAAAATATTGCCTACGTGCAGCCAGGACCTTCTGGTAAAAAGTCTGACGTGTATTATCTCAGTTACAGCTAAGATAAGATTAAAAACACATATTACCCAGCCCTGTGTGCTTAGCTAACACGGAGGAAGGAGAGCCCTCTGAGCCTAGGAATGATTAAAAATAGGATAGGAGCTGATGCTGAGGCTTCTGATTGGAAGGGTGAGGGAAGAGAATAAATGTATTCTAGATCTGGCTAATTAGACTCGCCTCTTTTGGGATCACGATGTATTTAATTAAATTCACTGTAATATTTGAAGAATCCACTAGGGCTCCAATCCCACTGGTGCCCTCAAAAGATTTTTTGCTGTTTTCCCTCCTAAGAACTTCTTCTTCTTCTCATTTCTATTGTTTGCATGCATTACCCTCTTCCTGAGCCAGAAAAAGAGAAACGGCTAAAGACATAAAAACTAAGGTTAGCGAGCCGGTCGCAAAGGCCACGTGATCGGTTTGCATGGCCCAGCTTAACCAGCCTTGCTCTGCCCTGCTTAGATCCGAGCAATAAATCCCTGTCACTGCAGGCTGGGGGTCTCGCTCCAGGAGATGCACGGCAAGCGCCTTCTCCCATCAGTCAAGAGGTGCATTGGAGAAGCTCCTGTCCTACAAACAGCATCCAAGCTCAAAAAGTGCCAGAGGGCTCAGTAGTGGCTTCCTCAAGAAGGCAGGGGACACCCCTAGTGAGCAATTAGAGAAAAATCTGGTCATGGGTTCAAGGAAATACTAAGGACATGGTCTCAGTGGGAACCAGAGTCACAGCCTGTACTGCTCTCATTTAAAAGGGGATTTTAGGAAAACATTTAATCTAAATTGTTTAATAGCCATGCCTTATTTTCTGCTCTTCTTTTGCTCCCACCTCGTGCATGTTCAAATATCCCTTGTGCTTGGGTCAGCTTCACCTGGGTGTCGTTGCTGAAAGAGTCAAGACCTGAGGGTGCCACCAAGTCCACCTCGGACATGGCACGATATCGCATGCCTACTCCTGATCCATGTCAGTCTTGCAGCAGAGGAGGCCAGAATAAGAAAACATGATGGATGAGCAAGGACTAGCTGTGAGTTGCTGGAAGTGATGGAGTGCTGGACAAGAACATGTTGTTATTGCCCATCATACTGTTAAGCTTTCCCCTTGTGAGAATTTATCCGTATCACAGAAAACAAATTCAAAATATTAAACCAGAACCTTGTTAGAAGACAAATCAACTTGAAAATCAAAGGAATATATTGTTCCTAGGAAAACCAACCAACTTCTGTCAGAGAACATTGATCTCTGCAAGTCTGGGGGGGGTGTCTCCTCCCTCCCTCTCAACGATAGGAAACTTCCAACATCTGGTTCTTCACGCATGGCATGCAAAATATTGATCAGGTTTAGTCAAAGCTCCACTTTAAATCAGAAACAGACAGAGGAACGCTCTGATGGAAACCATACGGCTCACGAGTACGGCTTCCCAGGGGGATGCGGGCTGTTCCTGTATGTACACTAACCGCAGCACAGCACCGTGCTGCTCACAACACCTATTCCTACACACAAATCAAACCAAATCCGGCCCATCTGCCGTTCGGGAAGTGCTCAGGTCCCTGGGCAAAGCTGTGCTCTCGCTCCACAGCGCAGTGATTAGCGCAGGAGGATCCTGCCCAGAGACTTCATCTCCTCCATTTACCATAAACTGTGCACTGCCTGTCCCCGACCTTCACCACAGACCTGCAGAACACCCGTCCCTCACAGTGACAAACACCTCACTGTGGTAATTCCATCTCAGCGTCACGAGCTATCCACTCCAGCTCTGCTCCCCCGGGGAACAGCTGTGCTGGAGCCAGATGGTGAACAAACCTCCTGGATCAACTGCCAGTCCCCATCCCGTGGAGGAGGTGGCACCATCTCACCAGGTGCTGGCAGCAGCCAGAGCCTCTCCTCTAGCTTCTGACAAGGCAAATGCTATTGAAGGGTGACTCCGTACCAAAGCCCGCTTCCCTGGGCGGCTGTGCTCGTGCTAGCTGCCAGAATGGATTCAGCCCTGCCCCACACAAACTGCTTGACGAGCATTCTGGGCTGGTTTAGGGAACATTGCTTATCGACTGCCTCCTTCCTCTAGGTTTGGCTCGAAGATGTTGGCACGTTCAGAGGGTCTGAACACAAAGACAGTTTAAATAAGCAAAAGAAAAATTATAGCTTGTACTTATACACGCTGCTGAGGGCCAGGAGACAGTGATCAATCCCTTTGGGGCTCGCACTGTGCACAGCCCCCAGTGCCCCAAACGCAAGAGGAGGGAGAGGGAGGCGACCGCACACAGGCAGCATCCACACCAGCGCCGCCCACAGCCAAGGGCAGGAGGAGGGGGTGCAGAGGGCATGGGACAGACTGGCCAGGGCAGGAGAGGTGTCTGTGTGATCCCAAGCCAGCACGTGTAGGTGGGGATGAGCTGAGCCACGCTGCACCGATGGACTGACTTTACAACCCTCACTCTCTAACATCTGTCTTCAAACTGTTTTCTTCTAATAAATAATAGCATAATGAATTCTCACAGTATACGAACTCTGATTTTTAAACAAAGGAATGACGCTATATTCAGTTTTTCTTTCTCTGCACCTCCATCCTTCACATCCTCCTAACTATTTGTTTTACCATCTATCTTTTCCCCATCTGAGTATTTTTCAGTACTCATGGAATTTAACATGACAGATTATTAATCAGTTGGACTGTAGGCAGTCCTCCTCACCCCTATGCTGTGTACTCAGTCTATGTTCTTCAGAGCCGAGTCTGTTGTAACCAGGACCAGGGATCTTGTTGCCACTAGCACACACATAATGAACTCTCTGAATACTTTTGTAGGTGTTACTGCAGTCAATGTTCACCATTTAATCAGATTTCTAGAAACTTTTGTACATCTTCTGCATTTTAAAATATGTTAAATCTGTATCTGCACAAAACCTCTTCCGTATGAAGCTTTATTACAGTCATCATGTAAAGAGTCCAAGTCCTACAGTAATACAAATAGAAACCCCTCCCTATAGTGCTGTTGCCAGAAGGCACAATGGTATTTTCCAAACCATATTTGCTACGTTTAGCGGTTCGGTACTGTTCTGAGGGATATCTGATCTGTAACCCTAGCTCACTGGGGAGATGCAATAACCGCTTTGAACTATCTTGAGCTTCTGATATTTATTATTCATTAGAAAAAAAGACCCAATTTCTATGCAATCTTAACTTCATCTTGTATAACGCTTCCCTTCTGGAAGGCCCAGGGGGACAAAGTTGCACAGGACAAACCCACTCTGACAACAGGCGTTGGTCTGCAAGCAGTAAGACCAAACATCTCCGCAAGTGGTGAGATCCTACCCCCACCCTCCAGAAGTCCTGATGGTATAAAAAGCAGTAGAACATGTAAGAAAACAATCTGCAGTCTCAAGGATGGACCTCTTCTTCTGCAGACCTCAAAATTACAAGTAGTAGAACAAGACTCCTTAACTGCCCCCAGCAACAAGCAGCCTGTGCTCTCCTGTTGAGCTCTCTGGTGTGCAACCACATCCTGCACATATCAAGGTGTCTGTAGGTAGAAATCATAGAATCATTAAGTTAGAAAAGACCTCCAAGATCACCAGAAGTCCAACTTTCAGCCCAACACCACTGTGCCTGCATAACAATGGCCCAAAGTGCCATGTGTACACGCTTTTTGAGCCCCTCCAGGGATGGTGACTCCACTGCTTCCCTGGGCAACCTATGCCAACGCTTCACCACTCTTGCAGTAAAGAATTTTTCCCTAATATCCAGCAAAAGCAGGTGAAATAACAGGCCTGGGGCACAAAATCCAAAGGAGGAAAAATGCATGAAATCCATACAACAAGCAGAGAACCAACACTAACAAAAAGAAAACCCTTGCTCACCACCAGCTGGCTAACAGGTTCACCAGCCACAGCGCTGACCTGGATCCTGAAACATCCGAATCCGAGATCTGTGCAAGAGCGCTAATGGGGACAGGCAAAGCAAGTCACCGCCCTCTTGTTTACACAAACATCCTTCTGCTTACCAGCTCTGATGCTCAGCAAGGCCATGTGGTGGAATGGATAATTGATAAACTGTCTGGAGAAATCCCTTCCAAATCACTTTTGATCACTCTCTCTAGCTGGCTCTCACATTACAGGACAATCCTGCCACAAAAGCAGAGGCCACTGAACTACAGAGAGCTTCTTTAAGAATGCTCTGCTGAAGTTATCAGTCTTGAGCATCTCTAGAGGAGGTTTTTTTCCACATATAACACTTCTTACCACTAGAACTCAGGATGACGTCTGTTCTGTTAGAATGGGTAAAATTAGTAGTGATTTAAAAGAATCTACAGATGCAGCTGAGAAAGATGGAGCCAACAATCTGCTGGAGGGTTGGAAAAGCTTTGGAAGGGAGCACTGCCTTTGACTTGCACCGCTCTTACTTCTTGCGAGCACTCATGCCTGACCAGCCCCACAAAAAGACGCAGCAGGAGCCCCGCTGAGCCCACAGTGGTGTCACACAGAACCAGGGGAGCACTGCAGAGGTTACATGAGATTTCAAACCGCAGAAGGTTCCTGTGAAAGCCAACACCAGCACACCCTCCCACGATCAGGAGGAGGTGCTGGAGGCATGCCAGCCCTATGAGCACATCCTCAGTACAGAAGGATGCCCAGGGATTGACTCTTCCTCAGGGTGAAGTCAGACACGGGTAATTAGTAACAGACTTGGTAGGAAACATTTCACACGCCAGCGAGAGCCGTGCCTGCGACAATGCACTCCCGGGGAGCAAGACGAGACATGACCCTTACACCAGAGCCAGAGGGGAGGCTACAGGTCGTCCTGGAAAGGGCCCAGCCCCTGCAGCAGACCTCAGAAGCCTCGTAAGCATCTCTTGGCCCCCAGCTGCCTCTGATCTGCTGCACGAGATAAATCACACAATCCTAGAAGAGAAGAATCTGAATTTTTAATGAAAGTCATGTGGATGCAGCTGTCTGATCCCAGCCTGTTCCAAGTACTCCATAAAAGCCAGAGCTGGCCCATCCGTCTTGCTCTCCTTTCACACCTGCAGTCCCGGCTGGAATTTCCTGGAGCTGATGGAGACACAGGGCGGACGTGGCACGCAGCGAGAACACATGCTGGCTACGCGCTGGAAAGGGCTGGTGTGTTTGTAGCCACCCTCTGGCCCAGATGTTTTAAAAGAAGGAAAAAAATTGATGCTCCATACAGCAGGTTCAAAAGATGAACTTATGCTCTTTTGTATTCCACCAACATCCTGCGATTGTTTACTGCTTCTGAAGAAGAAGCGTTACAAAACTCCTCCCTCCTTCCAGCCTCTCCAGGTCCTTGCATAACAGATCCTTCAAGCAGCTTGCCAGTTGTAGAGTTTAGGCTCACATGCCCACAACAGCCTAATGCTAGGTAGGCATCACTCTCCGATCTCCAGCTAAAGTCTCCTTAGTATCACCCAAGCCCTTCAAAACACCACCACAAGATGAGGACAAGGAGACTGTGCAAAACAAATCTGGATTTTGATTTACTTCTTGGTTTCTGATCATTAGTTTTCTTTCCAAAAGGCTAGAAATGTAGCACCGTCTCCTGCCAAGAGGCTGAAAAACTTGATTCATCAAGTCCCTGAGTCAGCTTGAAGAACAGCATTAACAATCCTAATTAACAGCCAGCCCCTACACTCCCGCTTCCAAATCTATACTTTCTGCGCCCTCCAACCCTGGCTGGCATTAAGTGAACGTCCTTGGTATTGTGAAGGGGCTGATGCAGACACTGCGAGCCCCAAGCAGGCTCAGAGCTGCTGAGCACAACCAAGCGTGGCTGCAGAGTCCCCAACCTTCTCACCACGAGCCTCAGACTGCGAGGCTGCCAACCCCGAGGGAAGGAAGACCAAGGACTTTCCTCAAAAAGGAGCTCAGCAGCTCCACAGAGGGCAGCTGAGTAGAGACTTGCCATACCGGGGAATGGTCGGTAAGAGAGTGTGAGACACAGAAGTTCTTGGTAGCTCCAAGTAAGAGCTGATCACTCCTGTATCATGGAAAGGAGCCATCCCCACGGCATCCTATTCAGGCAGAGGTTATGGGCCATAAACGCTGGCCCTGCCGGCCACCAGGATAGTGTGCTTGCTGTACCCAAATGCTTTTAGGTTCTCCCATAAACCATGCCAAAAGCCACCCAGCAAACTGGGTTTGCTCCACCAGCCCTTGAAGTCTCATTAAAAGCCAAATACTGCTCAGCCTAAAGATGGAGAGCTCAGCATGGATTTTACTGAACGTTAAATCAACCAGCAAGCGTAGCCAGCAAACTCTGTGGCACTTTAACTTTAAATAATGCAATAATTATTGAATTTCCTTTTTATAACCGAAGTGCTGGAATGTAAACAATGGGGCTGTAATTGCAGGAAGGGGGGATCAATAGAGGCAATCGTTTTCAGCCATGTTAATTGTAAATACAATTGCTCCAAGATGTCAGCCTCGTTCTTCTCGCTCCCAGAATCATCCTAACGGATGACAGAGTCCAACTTTCCCATTACAGCTGTTCGTTCCTTTAAGAGGTTCTCAATCAGGTCTGATCAATCTGTCAAGATAATGCATGGAGTAAGTAAGACTCTTCCAAACACAAGCTCCCAATCAATAGCCCGGACCTGCTTAATGAGGAGGGGCTAAAGCCCAGAGGGAGGCAACAGTCCCAGCTTCTGCTCAGCTCTGGCAGCTAACTTCTTCACTGGGGCCTTGCTAAGCCGATCAGCTCTTAATGAGGACATTGTTTATGCAGACTGTGATGAGCAGCATCCCCAAGTATTCACAGTCCCCAAAGGGCTAGTGGGCAAAAAATGACAGAGATAAACAGAAAACAAGAGCTAAGAAAGGTTGAACTTGTATTCACACTCCCCCACCACCTTTTTAATTGTGCAGCAGACCTGAAAGTACTAACTAATCATTCATTAGAAGATAACTCCAAAGATGAAGATCTGTGTGGGACCATTGAGAGTCTAAGAGCATCACTAAGATCCCTCCCACACATTCATAGAATCACAGAAACACAAAGTTGGAAAAGACCCACCGGATCATGGCGTTCAACCATTCCTATCAAACACATTCAAGGAAGAATGAAGTCCATGGATGAAATCTGTGCTTGCCCAGCTGTACTGGCCATCCTCTCTCACCCCAGGAGAGGCACTGACAGCCAGAGGAAGCACGATGGCACACCAGCTGGAAACCTCCCAGAGAGAGGCAGGAGATGCAAAGAGGGAGTTACGGTAGCAGTCAGAGAGGCCAGTCTCATCTGTGTTATTTAATTCTGGTAGCACCCAGGTATCTCTTTTTTACAGCTGGGCACTATGCTATATGCCTGCTGATTAGCCAAGAAAAGAAAAGAGGAGAGTACCACTGCATGTGGGCTCCTATCTACAGCCACTAAACTTTCTTTTCTCCCACGTTACAAGAGCTGCAGTCATAACAAATCTCCTCTTGGGCGACTGCAACTTCAGAGAATTTTCCAGATCCCTAAAATCTTCACAGCTCTCCCCAGGGAGGCACAGGCGTAAGCACTACTATATGTGGAGATGAAAACAGGAGTATGTGTATTGATCTTGCTAATTATAGCGATAAAAACAAGGCACAATTAGAGTACATTTCCTATCAGCTGTTCTGAAAAGTGCTGTCCCTTGACCTTGCGTGCTCCTGCTCCGGCCAAGGCTCCCACTGCAGGACCCGCGACAGCCCCGTGAGTCTGCAAGGGCATCTACTGCTACTCACTTCGGCACTTCTGACAAACACGAACCCAAAAAACTTTACATGAAATCCACTCTCCTGTTACAAATGAGGGACACAAGGTACGTAAACCATGAGCTGAGCTTCACACAGCAGTTTCTGCAGGGCAGTACAGGGGTTTGGTGACAGCAGAGTTCCTCTTGCACATCTACAAGTTAAACAAAACCTGAATTGATGACATTTTGCTCCTCAGGAAAATGTACAGTTTTGTCACTTCATATTTTATGTGTATGTTGTCATCCCTGGAAAAATATGACCAAAAAAAGCTGTACTTTGTCTTTAAAAGCAGTGCCTGTAAAGTACTCTGTGGACAGCAACAGGATAAAGTTATAAAAATAGCACAAAAATTTTTGCCACGACTCAGTAACGTCACTGAGGAGGAGGTCAGGTCTTTCAGTCTGCTCGTTTCTCAGTGCTATGGGCAGCCAAGAAATTCAGGCAGCCTTATCTTTCCTAGGGTCAGGAAAAGAAGTGGGAAAGAACAGCTGAACATGAAGAAAGACAGTAACCAAAAGCAGGCTCAACAATCCCACTACTCGGGTGTTTTGAACCTATTTTGTACACATACTTGAAAATAATAAGTTCAGTGTGAGTTGTTAAGCTGTGAACACTCAGGTGAACTAGAGCAGCCTGCAAATTTGGAAAATCACTGATAAAAGGCAAATTATTTAATAAAACGAGCTGTGGGGAACCTGAAAAGACAGCAGGATAAAAATCTGTTGTCCATATTGTAATTATATGGCTGTGAGTGATTGAAAAAGGCTTTCCATAACACAGAACAAGACTAGGACTATCCGCACAGGTGATGTATTCTTTCCTCCAGCAGTGACAGCGATGATCCATGCTGCACTGGGAGGGATCTTGAAGAGGCTCTGCATGTTTGAAGGCACAGCACACAACACGCGCTTGGTCTTGCGTTGTTAACACCAGCTCAAACTTAAAACAACTCCCCAAAAACCTCTTTGTATGCATGGAGCCTGCTTTAAGGATTTAAATTAAAATGCTATCTTTTAATCCATATTAAATTTTGGAAAAGCAAACACCACTCTCTGAAGGAAAAGCCTGGGGACCGTTTCGCATCCACTGTGCTCCTCACCATGTCCTGAAGCAGAGGAACCTGTGTGAGCTGGGGAGCAGCACAAGGAAACCCCTGCAAGGAGGGAAGCGGCCGTGACGAGAAGCAACTCCCTTTACGTTGAGTGCAGCCAGCTCTCGGCACACAGAAGGATGGACAAGAGGCAGGACACCTCTCCAGCGAGCCCTCATCAGTCCTTTCACAATCCGGCTTGGCTCCAGGTGCCCCAGTGACTGCAGCTAGAACCCACACAGCAAGTTAGAGGAACGTCGTGGAAGCAAGGTCTTTCTAGAGGCGCTGTAGGAGCAGGCAGGACAAGAGGACACTACAACTGCTACCCATGGGCAGCATTCCCTGCTCCTGCGGACACGCACACAGCAAGGGACCATTGTAATAATGCTCCATAAAACCATGTGGGAAATTGAACCAGCCACAGAAAACCACACTGAGTTCACGTTATTTAATAAAATACTACAGACACAGATTCACTTCCTTCGCCCAGTATTTATTGTTTCATCTATCTCTAGAGAAGTTACAAGTGCTATGATAGACTGAAGATTTCCTTGTTTTCATATAGCTTCTTTATAACTTTCTACAGCAATGTACCACACTGAATCCCAACAGATAACCATACAATAACAACAATACACAAGACATTTTTTTAATCCTCTCCATAAATCGAAGAATATCAATGTCGAAGAGATGGATGACACAACCTCCCCTCACAGAAGCCAACAAGGATGCATTCAGGAACAGCAGATCAAGCTCATCCTTTGTCCACAGCCCTCACAGAGAAACCCTTATGAGGAATGCTTTCCACTTCTACCCATCAGCTAGAAGACTCTGCACAACCTTAGCTAATGACAGCCCAAACTCCATCCTCCTGTCTCACCACAGCACCCCTGAGACACAGAAACACATCCCCCTGTGATGTGTGGTGGTACCTCCTTAGCAAACAGGGCATCAGGATCACCACCTGTCTCTGCTCTGCTCCCTTCTCCGGCATCCCACAAAGTATCAGCCCATCTCTTCATCCAACACCCCTAAACCGAGCTGGGCTTCCCGGATCAGCCCAGGACACAGACGACTCCTAGACAAAGGCACCGCCTGCAATCTGTGGCACATTAAGAGCTGCTGCAACAAAAGGGAAGCTGGACAGCAGCAGTGGTGGTGGAGCTGTGACAGTCTGAAGATGCAGGTGATGCAAAGATCTTCAGGAGCAGATAATACAAGAGGTAGGAGAAGCAAATGAAGAGGCAGCAAATTAGGAAGACAGAGAAGGAAGTGGAAAGGGAAAATATATAATATTCCTTGAGTCTCGAAGGTGAAACAAAAACTGGTAGAGTGAGACTAAGCCAGTGAAGCCCTCCCAGCAGAGCAGCCCTTCTCCAGCAGTGTAGACTGCAGGGCTGGGCACCAAGCTGGGCAGCCAAGACTACAAGCTTTGATGCAGTTGTTGTGCTGCACTAAACCCAAAACACAAGGACAGGAGGCACCATCTGACTTCAGACAAGTGCTGTGAAGGTAAGTTCATTAAGTGTCTGTGAAACACACAAACAGAACACAGAGCACCACAGAAATGCCCATGAGAAAATAAATAATTCTTCATTCAGTGAAAGCTTTGGATTGTATTAGACAAAGCCTAGGGCAATGTAATGAAAGAGGAAGATAAAAAGAAACAGAATAATTACTCATTCACAGAATGAGGCAAGAATCCTACTGGAAAGATTTGTATGGAAATATTTATAATTAAAAACTATAACAATGCCTGTACACAAAGGGCTGAATTATGGCAACCTGAAGTCTGGTATTTTCTTTATTTAAGATGGTGGTGAGGGCTTCCACAAACTGAACGGACAGTAATGTGTCTTATGAACATAAATTCAGGCAACCGCTCCATGCCCCACACTGCTGGGGAACTGCTCTGTGAGGAAAGCCACTAAGCTCTTGGTGAGGAGAAGCCTTCCAACTACAGCCTCTTCCACAAGCAATGGTTCCTAGCACTCATCCTTGGGCTTGGGTTCCAAAAGAAAGGACACGTCAATGACCCAGAACAACTGTTTGGCTAGTGTGTAAAGATAAGGTGTCAGGACTTATTTGACATTAAAATGTTATGGGAATATGTTGTGTTTAACCCCAAGATGTGTATCCTGACTTAAAGAATTGCTGAGACAAGTGGGAAACATATAGACGAGGCTTCAAGACCACCTGTGGGGGTGGTGGATCCCAATGTGCTGCAAACCTGGGTCTCCAGAGAACTGAACAACATGTTTCTATGCATCGTTCCCAGCTTTATGGCCTTGGTCTAGGGTAGAGCCAAGTGAGCCTTACAGTGAGATATCAGTTATAGCTTTTTACTTAATCTGTGAGAAATTAAGCAACTAATGCGATTGGCAGGTACCTGCACATGAAACTTCCCAGAGTAACGGTTTGTTTTATCTTTAGGAAAAGCCAAAGCAAAACCCAGTGCTCACAAAGCGAAGCTGAATAAATTCAGACATGAAATCATGTGTGTATTTTTGAACAAGGATAGTAGTTAACTATTCAAACAAAAGGATACAGTAAGTTATCCTCACCTAGGACTTTTTAATACGAGATTTTATAACTGACAGCGAAGTTTGAGACATAATTTGAAGTACAAGGGAAGATACCACAGCTTCTCTTTAAGTCAGACTGTAATGGTTCCTCCCGATTTTTAAAACCAAACAGCAACCACCGCCTCCAAGTTGTTTTGTTATCGAGCTCACAGCTCTCACAGCTCTAAGCAAAAACAGGGAGAACGGCTTTTAGTGTCTGGACCTGTTTAGATTCCTACTGAATGTCAAGCTCTAGCTCCCTGAATTCATACTGTGCTTTCTTTTGGAACAGCTTAACACCGATAGCAATGTTTGCGTAAAATTCCCAATGTGTAAAAAACCTAAAACCTCAACCTAATTCCCTAAAACCTAATTCAACTGCAGTTTACTTCTGTAGAGTGATTTACATGAGACTAGAACTGCTCTGGATGTTAGTTGCAGCTATTCCCTCCGAGATAGGCTACAGAAATGGAAAATACACAGCTTGCAGAAGTACACCGAAGCAAAGAGAATAAAAACTGAGATGATAAATGTCTCTGCTCTTTGGTGCTCCCTTTGTTCAAGTGTATCTGCATCCGCTTGTATTCGCTGTATGGAGACTTCTGGGAAAAGCCAGGCACAGTATTTATTGGCTTTAGCAATTCTGGATCTGCAATCCACAATGCAAAGTCTGTAGAGGCACATACGGGGGAAATGATACATCCTATGAAGGCAGCACTAATCAGCATTAAGAGTACTTACCGATGACTGCAATTCAAAAATAAAATGGAAGCAGCAAAATCTTTTTTGGAAGCAGCGTCCACCCACAGCACAGAAGTGTGAAGAGATGACAGAGTTATAAATCCTGTTTATGAAATTGCATGTGTAACTCCAAAGACTCTCATTTCTCTGACCGTGTGGGATTAACTTCTTTGCAAAGATACTTGCTTTGGGGTTAGTGTATGCTATGAAGAAGCCAGTATGCAGGTTTCATGTCTTGCTAATCCATTTGCATGGCCCAGCCCTCTTAATAGATCTATCCAGACAATGCCATACGCACACCAGAAAACCCAGGTAAGTCAAACTCAAAGAAGTGTTAAAACAATAAAAGTGAGGTTCCTGCTTTCTGGGGCTGCAGGAAGCATGTATAGGTGGATAGAAACTGTCACATAGACCCTATGACGAGAAAACAACATCTACAGAAGGACTCCAATGTTTCTAAATTTACCTTGTCAAAGCATGCTCAAGAACTAGCTCTGGGACAGCTGGTCTTCTCCAAGGGACTACGAGCAGAGCACATGCAGTGGCATCTGCTCTGTTTCTAGCAATGCAGCTGGTGGTCAAGAGCCAAAGCCATTGAAGAGCACTGTCCTCCTTCATGCCTCTTCCTATGGCATGGATCCCGTTCTTCAGTAGGAACCACAAGCAGGTACATACTGCAACCACCCACAAAAGCACAAGCATGGTCCTAATGCAACACACTTGCACACAACACCCCCGGAGCTACAAAACAGGCCTACGAACATTGTGGGTGTTACAATTTAAATCGTCACTTCTCAAACTGGGACACTATCAGGCTTTTTGCTGGAGAGGATGCAAGTCATACCTGAAGGAAGGCAGGCACTAGTCATCCCAGGAGAACTCCCAGCTATTCTTCAGTCCTCTCCTTACCTTGCCTAAGGATCCTCCTTCCTCTGGCATGTACATGAAGACTACAACAATTCCTTGAGCCAGTTTCAGAACAAGAAAGGATGGCTGATCCAAAAATCAGGACCTGCTGAATTGAGAGCTTTCCCTGCAGCACGGGCTGGGGGACAGGAGGATAAGCTGAATGGGGACAGGACCTCCCTGCCTGCAGGGTGACCCAGGGGCCATTCAGAGGCTTTGCCACAGTATAAGCCATCACCCACAGCCCCATGCCATATGGGTATTTGATGTGATCCTGCCTTAGTCCCATCACCCACATAAGCCCATCCTGTCTCCTCCTTCCACCTTCTCCACTCTTCTTCTAAATTCAGCTACATCCACCTCCCCAAACGTTTTTGGCATGACCATGCAGCTCCTTCCCTACCAGTACTCTCTTTTTTTTGCACCTTACTGAGAAGCCAACCCGCATCTCAATGACAATCGCCGACATGCGCTCAGGGCACTGCCAAGTCTTTGCACGGCACCAGCCCTGCCCTGGAGACACCAACCACGGGGAGGTGACCTTGCAGACACGGGCAGCTCTCTCCTCACAGAGGGCCAGAGTCCCCAGATGGAGGGAGGCTGAGGATGCCCTGGGTCCCCACACACTGCCAGGGGTGCCTGGGGCCGCCCAGACCCGCAGTTGTGGGAAGCACCCCCAGATGCGCGTGCACAGGCCTCGAGCTCCAGTCGCGGAGCTGGAAGACGTTGTGCCAGGCACACTCGCTGCTGAGAGCCGAGTGCTCTGCTCCTTCCCCACCAAAAGCCTCGAGGCCTCCTGCATGTACGCTAACCACAACCCTTTGAGAGGCTCGTGTATTTACAAACCGAGGCATGTTGAAATCAAAGGGGATACCATATGACATAATTCACATTAAAATGTCAACGGGCTGACAATTTATAGAGTCAATCCGCTGAAGGTGGGGAGAACCAAGACGTGGTAATTGTTTAATTCCCGCTTAAACCAACAGCAGCTTTACCTTCCGATGCGGTGCGATGTGCAGGGCCTTTCAGGCAAGCTGTCAGCCAAGTGATGCCAGCCCCTGGCACCAGGCCAGGAATTAGATAACAGCCTTAACTATTTATAAGCGCTTCTCACCAGCAGCGAATGGGGCGCGGGGCTGGGGAAGGTAGGATGCTGGGAGAAACGCAGCTCCAGCCCACCCCACGGCAAATATTTGCCATCAGCACAAGGACAACCTGTTTTTCAGGAAGGCAGAGTCCCTCTCGTTAGGGCACTTGAGGTTTGGAGCCTCTGGAGCCGTAGTCCGATTGCTGCACCTCGATGAAGCACAGCACACCTTCTCCTGCTGAGGAGGCAACACCTGGCTGAGTGCTCTGTGGGCACCAGGTAATGAACCTTCTTGCACAGCGCCTGGCACCGAGCAGCCCTGGCCCCAGCAGAGACCTGCAAACACCATGGCAGAGAAACAATGGAGGTATAAAGTGCCTCAGCCATAAATTACTTCAGGGCACACACGAACTTTTTACCCCAGGTAGACTGCAGCAGCTTTGCCTGTATCAAATATATCGTGCACTCTTGAGAGACATGGCATCCAGGCCACCTCAGCTCGCTGACAGCCCTTGCCCACAGACAGGCTGCTGGCAATGTGTCTTGTAGCTTGCAATAATGCATAAGGAAGGCAGGAGAGAGAAATAAGCACCACTGGGAGAAATTTTACCTGGATAAACCACAGCCAATAAATTTGCTATAAATGCCAGCTAATGCTGTCCCTTTGAGAGTGATGGGAAGGGACTGTGCGGACTCCAGAGTCCTCTGCACAGACTCACTGTCTGTACATAAACAGTAACACCTCATTCTCTCTTCTACCTCATTAACTGAAACGCATTAAAACAAGTGTGCATTGGGAACAGAAAATGAGACTGTTAAACCAAGCTGATATAATCCTCATCAGCTGTGGGAAATGAGAACACATCCATTACGATGAAGCAAGTGCGCCAACTGTGATTTACCGATAATGTGGAGACCCCAAGAAAGATGCTCTTCCTCCCTCGACTGTATCTCTCCTGCTTCTGTCACACTAGGCAGTTCAATCTGCTGTCTTCAGGACTGTCTTATGTGTTATATCCAGAGCACTGGGTCGGATTTTCCCACCCCAGCAGCCACCCCTCATGCACAGTGCTGTGGGCTTTGGTCCAGCACGGCAGACAGTGTCGTGCAAGGCTCCTCTCCCCAAAAGGTATCTGCTCAGTAAGAAGTCCCCTGACTCCACTAGCAGGGAAGTGCAACAAAAGGCTAAGCCAGCAGAGCACGCACCCAGAAGATAAGACATTTCAGAATCGGTCTCAAAATGGGATACTCATGACTGTGTTTGGCGACGGCAGGGTTTACCTCGGGTGATGGCCACGCTGCTGAGGCGTTCACACCTTGCCTTAGCTTTACCACCTTGCAGAGCAGCACAAAGGGGATAAAACATCGCAGCGGCTCCGTATTAATCCACCAACACAGGCTGCATTGTTACAGGTGTCCTCTCCCCCCAGTTTGCGATCAAAGGCAACAGGAGGTTGACTCGAGAGAGTCTCAGCAGACCACTGACCTTCAGCGCAAGGGACCAGCTCTGCTTGAGAACAAGGAACTGCTCCCTTTTCCTGGAGAGCAACTAGGACACGACCCTACCCTTACAACCAGCTTGAGACGCTGGAGAAAAGCTCATTTTTTCTTACCCCTGGGAGCTAGAGTACTGGAACCCTCCCCGTGGCACAGGAGATGCTGACTGCAGGAACCGGACAAACCACATTCAGGTCAGACAGATGAGCTGCTTCAGTCCCTCTACCAGCCTTGGGTTTGAACTGCTGACCTTACCGGAGCAGCTCAGGTTTCCAAATTCTCTACTTCTCTCACCAAGCAGTGCTTCTGGTGCAGCAGGACAGGGTCTCCTTTCCCTAGTGCCTCTGCCTTGCCCCTGTACTTAGAGCAAGAATGTAAACAACCACTTCACTACTCACATCTGCTATGTCGGAGTTTTTAAACCAAATAAAACTATTAAACAGGATTTCTCTCTGAGTGCAATCTGTCTAGAGTGCAGTCTAGACTCGGCTCTCTGGGACTCGATCATCCCTACAAACCCTGGGGAGTGAACAGGACACGCTAGGGTCTAAACCGGCAGCTTCCAGCAGCCTGTACAGGCATTTTGAACACAGTCCATGAAGTCTGTTTAACCAGCATGATGTGTGCAACAGAATCACAAAGAAACAGGCATTTAAAGTGACATCTGTTGGATTAATTAGCTGTGTAATTAGCCTCCCCTCTGTGGAGATAGGCTTTGTTACTGCTGCCTGAAACTTCCCCAGGTGATTTTCTTTGTAACTATCATTCTCCAAGCATGAGAAAGAGAGGAGTGGGTGGGACAGGACTGTAATGCCTGTTCAGAAAGAGAGGCAGGAATAGTCCTGAGGCTGTGAGGAGGCTGAATGGAAATAAATGGCAGCAGGTCAGAGGACCCTAACCACCACATAAACGTAGCGCACGTCACACGCATCAATCCTTGCAAATTCTGTAACCTCAGGCACCCTTGCACGAGGGATGAAAGGAAGGGATAGAAATACAGATTTTTACGTTCTCCCCTATTAGATTAGAGCACTCTGGCCTCTGTCTTCTGCCTCAGCTCCTCAGTCTTCCCAGCTTGGGAGCCCCTGAGCTGAAAAGGTGGGAGGCAAAGCAGGCTCAGCCAGCCATGCAACAAGGCAGTGACTGCATTTCTACCTGAGCTGCTGGGCAGAAAAACATTGAACTAATGCTTGGGACAAAGAGGAAACCAGGATTCTGGGATTAAGTGCACTCCACTGATGATTCAATGGCCAAATAAAGGTACCTCCTTAGAAAACCACCTCGCTGCTTTAAATGCAGAAGAGGAGAGGGGAGGAAGGAATCTGGGCATTCACTGCTGGTGTCAGGACAAAAGCAATGTAACAATGGAGCTGCACAGCAACTGCGACATAAATCAAACCAGTACCTAGCAAGTACTTGTGCTGCAAGCTGATCCCAGCAGCCTTTCCATATTGTGCCACAATATCCAGACTTAATTGCTCACAACTCATAGCAAGGTGAAGGTACAAAATATGTAGTGGAAAGGCAGTTTTTGAGAATGATGACATAGCACACTATGAAAAAATCAGTGTACTCCAATACCGGCTTATTATCTTTACTCTGCACAGACACACCAAGTCCCTGACAGAGCCACGTGAGCCAGTCAGCCCCTTCTAACACATCACCACATCCCGGCAGAGGGATCTGCGAACTCCATGAAGGTAGCAAGTGACAAACTGATATCTTTTAAATAACTAGCCACCTACTATCTTAAATGCTGCTGCCACCCCCAGGTGCTGGCAACCCCCCGGTACTGCCAACAGAACACAGCCCCGCAATGCCTTGTGCCAGGCGATGGTGCCCACGCGCCCAGCGTGTACAGCCACGTGCTCCAGCAGCGGCACGGGACGCAACGCTCGCGCTCTGCCCCGCAGCTCTGCAGTGTGGGTAGCAGTCCTTGGCAGAGAGGCAAAGTAACCCGGAGACAAGTATCTTCAAACAGCTGCAATGAGGTTTAACCGGAGCTTGTCCAACCGTACCCAAAGGCACAACTTGCAGAGAACCTGTTGCACAAGTGTAGCTCATTGCCTAATTTGAATTGCAGAACTCGACTGCACACATTACAACACAAGGCCAGAGTTTTTAGGACTGGCAAGCAGGACCAAAAGAACATTATGGTATTAAGTTATGTATTATGCATACATTATTTATTGTAATCTAATGAATTCCCCAAGAGATAGCAAACACAGAACCTCTCATGCCACTTCCACAGCAATTCTGAGGATCTGAACTGTTACAAAGTTTTATTCAGAAATAGCTCCATTATCTCAGGAGAGAAGACAACAAAGCACCTTGAAGCCTGCTTGCACTAGCACAGCCAAACAGAAATAGCAGCTCATGCCATGACATACGGAACTGACTGTGAACGCACCTTAGGGCTTCCTTCCCAGCCTGCAAATCCACCCACTGCTCGAGATGGATGTTAATGAATGGCTATCCATTATTTAATAAGCTTGTCGTCAAAGAGCCTGCAGCTGCACTGCTCTTACCTGGCCAGGACTGTTACCCATGGTCTGAAAGCCTGACCCTATGCCAACAGAGAAAAAGAATTAAGAGCATTTTCTAGGTCTTTGAGGCATACTAACCAAGGAGAAAAATGACTGCCCAGAGGGGAGCACGGGATCATCAGGTGCGGCAATGACTTGAGAAGAGGTTTCAGCAAACACTGGCAAGCAGTGACTGACAAACCCCACACTGCAACCCCACTCACCTACTTGAGTCTTGTTCAAAATCACCCCTCACCTCCTCTAGCGCTCGCTCCACCACTCTTACACCCAGGTTTGTTCCAGTCCTACACGGTTGTCTTCAATGACAAGCATTAGGTGCCTGTAGGAACATCGGCAGAAGACCCCTGACAAACAGGCTTGCTGTCCATCTTGGACAAACTTCATCTCAGCTCTCCTGACTGGAGCTCCTGTCGCAGTGCTAGATCTGCAGGCAGCAGAACAGCAGAGACACGCTTCTGCACCAGCCTCTGCTCACAGTGGCTGATCAACCCCCTGAAAATGCAAGGTTTTCAGATCCAGACCAGCATCTCAAACACATTCACCCTCCACGCTTTCCTCAGCAGAGTGGCAACCTTCTGCATCAGTACAGAAGGAACAGCAGGTCCCCAACAGGTTACACCGCGACAGCAAAGGCTGTGAGAGCTTCTGCCCATGGACCTACATCAGAGCAACCACTCTGCCCTCAACCATAAGCATCATCTGAAACGGGAAAACTTCCTGCTTTGGGATTTAAATATATACCCACATGTTCCAAAATTACTGGGATAAAAAATGAATCACAAACACAGGCAAAACTGGCATTACACATGGGAAAAGTTTGCACAAGACTAAATGATGGCATCTTGTTGGGAGAGAACAGCTGAGGTCCAGGAGAGCTTTGCAAGACCTTTCCTGCCCCAACTGCTCAGCCTCCAGCCCCTACATCGCAATCTTGGTGAACCAGAGACAAATCAAGCCCAAACAGCGATCTGCAAGTGACTGCTATAGAGGCTGTGAAAAATTGTCAATTTATGCAAATTAAAAGCTTGTCAAGGTGGGTTTTTTTGGTTGTTTGTTTTTTTCTTGTGTTTTGTTTGTTTGTTTGAACCCACTGTCACAAATGTTTTGAATTGTAAATCCTGTTTGACAGAGAGCTTTTAGCTCTATGTTTTGGCTAACTCCTAGCTCCTGCTGCTCCAGTTGCAGCCTCCCTCATTTGTTATTCAAGTTGCTTTTACAGGGTGGTTTCTTCACTAAGCTGCTGGTTGCACATGGCTCGGTACTTACTGGAAAACTGTTGAAAGAAAAATCTAAGTGACTGAAGCCCATAAATAAAACATACAACAAGCAGAGCTGTGTACTCTCAGTAGTTTTGATTTCAACCCTTTCATAGAGCAGTATAGAGAAAGGGTAAGTTTTGTGATCCTCTACTAACATACTTTATTATTAAATACCTAAAGGAAGAGAAAAACCTACTTTGATACCAGGGTGGTGCGATGGAGTGTCACTCAAACAAGCAATCCCAAGAGGAAGGTTTCAAAAAGGGTTAAAAGGATAGTGAGTGTTTTTTTGTATTAAAGTACTTGGCAATCCCAACAGGACCCGAAAGTAGAACCAGATCAGAGAGGTTTGTTCCTCCTGTAATTGGCCATGAAAAACAGTTTTGTGTAGAAGCAAAGTACTGCTTGAATTTCGCTGAGCCAGGAGGAAGGCGGAGCACACGGAGCTTGCCGAGAGGTTCTGCTGGGGCTGCAATCCCCATCCCAGGGGCTCAGCCTGCCCTGCACAGGCTCTGGGGCTCTGAAATCCCTCTGGACTCAGATTCACGATGTGAGCAGGCTGGGATGTCATTCACAAACTTTCTACAGCTATGGGTTCAACAAGGCTCAAAGTTCGTTCCTGATTTAAGCACGAGCTACCCCTCAGAACAGCTTTCAGCTCAAAAGCTCATCTTTCACTACAAGTTTATCCAAGACTAAAGGATGGCAGATTGGAATTAAAGGTTTCAGAGACCAGCTTTAAAAACAGCTTTGTGGGGGGACTTAAATGAGTATTCACTTGTGAAGCTGCTGTTGGAATTTTAGCTTAAGTCCTTGTAGGAAACCAGCTAAAAGTCCCTTACACTCTATAATTTAAGCAGGCTTCTGGCACAATACGTGTTACTCCTGAGTGCAATTCAGAGCTCTGATACTGCAGCTGTAGTTCACAAGATAAACTTGCAAAAATAAACCCAAAACACACAGAAGGCAACCAGTGAGTAAATCAAAGGTTAATACAGCTGCAAATCCTCTGTAACAAGCATGACAGACTCTTTGCGGGCAACTTCATCCTAAGATCCTTAAAAGGCAGAGATTGAAGGAAGTTTTTGATAAAAATCAAACCCCAAACACATTTCCTTTTGCCTATGTTAAATCATTTAGGTATTTCAAAGCTGAATCACACCAGCTACTCGCAGCTCTGGCAGTGCCGGGCTGAGCTCTCTCGCGGCCCTGCAGGGTTTGGAGGCTGAAGCTGGGCTGGTTCCAGGGGCAATGGCAGAGCCAGCGCTTGTTGGCCGTGGCCAGGGTAGAGTCTTCTGTCCTCCTCTGTGTGACAGAAGACAGACCTCTCCCAGCAGCTGCAAAAGGATGGACGATACAGAGCATCTTCCAAACTTCTGGTAGGCTGATTAAAATGCATTGAGCAGAATAAAGATGACACTTTCCACTTCAGTGTCTCACATCTTGGAGCCAAAAGCCAAGAACTTCTTTTATTTGTTTCTCATTGATGCAATTAATTTTCTGATTTTTTTTTCCTTTAAAGCTTGAAAACCCAAGATATTTCTTTAGAAATTTTTGCCTGACAAAGCATAACGCTTTCACACACTTACGTCCTACAGGAAACATCTCCTGTCAGCACAGCGTTGGGATGAGATGACTCTCAGCTCTACCTTTCTGCAGAATTATGGCATACTTAACTCACGCAGTAACCAGATTTTAATTAACTAACAATTTCCACTAGCAGTGGAACTCGTGAAAAGGAAAAGGGCAGATTTAAAACTATCCTTTTCTACATAATCAAAGCTTTCAGCTACTTGAGAATTTTCTAAGCTGGAGCTTCTGTCTCAATGACCATCTAGTGTGCACTGATGGGCGAGCTCATCACTTCTCTGTCCTCCTCCTTTCAGTCTATCTGCATGTTTGTTCTCTACAACACACCATAGCAATGAGATTCACAGGTAGATGACATGCTGTATGAAGAAGTGAGTTATCTTCCATTTTAAACCTGCTGCTAATTGTACTAGATGCTCCTTATTTTTATTTTTTGTGATATGAGGAAAATGTAATCGCTATTCATCTCCTCCGCCCTGTTCCAGGATTCATGTATCAAGTTAACTCCAAGCTCCATTTATTGTCTTCACACAAGTTATTCCAGCCACCTATCAGCCCTGCCACTTTCTTTGGGTTTCTTCAAGGTTTTTTAACCCTTCCTAAAATAAATTACATTGAACACAGTATTCAACGGCCAGGCAAGGTTTTACATAGTTCTCGTGTTTTACCCTTGCCTTTCTGCCTGCCATTCATTGATCGCTGAGTTAATGTTTTCAAAGAGACTGGGAATGATTCCACATCTTGCTTGCAGGAAGAGTGATTTTAACCCTCTTTTGCTCTTCTTTTTTTTACATGATGGGGAAAGCCAGGAGAGAAGCCCAGACCTCCACGCTAGGGCTCTCTGCCCTCTGCCCCTCTAACACACTCTGACACCAAACTTCATCTATCATTTGCTGTGAAAGAACTTAGTGTAGTAAAGTTCTGCAATTGCCATCCAGCTTTACATTTAAGTGGTCCACATACTTTTGCCTTATAGCAGATTTTAAAGCTTGCCTTTTACTCCATTTTTGGCTCGCCCACACAGAAAAACTCACATATCTTTCTAATCTTTTTTTCTGCACTGTGGAAAGTTAGTTTTTATTGCGCTTTTGCTTTCTCATCTTTCACCTCACTATCAATTCAGAGACCTCTTCCCCCAGTGACAATAACCACATCTTTGCTCAAGAGCTGTTCCTGAAGAATCTTGGCAAAGACTCCAGGAAACCCATTGCCTGTATGAACCAGCCCAGCCCTGCCTGGGGGCTGGCTGATCCTTCAAATAACTAGTCGCGCTGGGAGAACCTTCTATCTTCCCAAAGTCTGTTTTCTCCCCTTTCTAATCCATATGACTAATAAGACTTCTTATTACATTTTCTATCAACTTGCTGACTTAATGCTTTCCAGTTTCTGGCATGCGTTACCCTCAGGTTCCTGCAAAGCTCTTCATTGAAGAGTCCTAGTAACTCCAGTGATTTTTCCCTTCACTGGTACCTCCTCCACCTGAGACCACCTCCTGGATTTATCCTATGTAAAGAGGGATCTCCTTTAGTTCTTCTCTGAAATATGGGTAAAAAGAATTCACTTCTCCTCCTCCTCATACCATGGTCGTCCTTCCCTTTCCCTTTTCCTACCTCCCCTTGAAATACTTTCCTATTTAACCATGTTGGACTTTCTGTGGACTTTGGCAGGATTTTCCACTGCTCTGTTTTCAACTTTTTATCATGGGTAGTATACACTTAATACAAGCATCTAATGTGGTTTTAAGTAAATCCTCTGTGACCTGCACACATCACACCGTTTTAATTTCTCTAACAGTAGCTTACCCATTTTCATGTAGTTTTAACTTCAAAGCTAGATACTATTATAGTAAATGCTCTTTTTGTCTGTTTCTATTATGAAGGATATTGAATTTGAATGCATTACCATTATCATCCAGTAACTACATCTAATACAATATTCCCATGCATCATCTGGGATTAAAACCTTTTGGAGATTTTTCAACAAGTTTCTTCAAGTTGACACTTGGAGTCTCCAGAAGTTTAGTTGCCGTGACGCTTCAACCCATTTGCACTATGGTAGCTAAAAAAGTGTTTGCTATTGCACTTTCTACACTGCAGGCTGTCAAGTTTCCCCTAGCACATCACAGCCACTATCCTGGTCCAGTCGCTGGTGATACAGCTTTCTATACTCCTCTTATTTGCCTTATGTAAATTGCTGCTGGGGATTTGATGCTATTTTACTGGAGTCAAATAAGTTAATGCAACACTGTCACCCTAACTCGTGTCAGTCCTACATGTTCTGTACTCTAGCATTACAGTGTCCTTGGCATTATTTTCCTTTCCACCAGCTTTCTTGATTGCTTATTTGACCAGTTTCTTCATTTAAGACCAGTAGCCCCACCCCAGCTCTTCTATTAACACAGCACAGAACATATACCTTTGGTTTTGGTCTGCGTGCATATTGTAGATATGTAAAGCTTGGCTCCCAAGCCCCAGCTCAGCTCAGCATCCTGCTACAATTACTCCAGCTCAGCCTCTCTGCTGTGCCTGTGGGAGAGGCAGGACGAGACCTGTGCTGCTCCACAGCAGAACTGGGAGCTCCCATCACCTTCTGCTGGGTCTGTGGCTGCACCTCCTCTATTCCTTCTCCCAGGTCATCTTCGTTCCTTTCCAAGTCAGCAGAGAACCACAACGTTTCAACACCGCTGGTATCCTGAGTACCAGTAAGTCAATTTTCCTGCATGCTCTGCATCTCCTAGTTAACAAAGAACCACTATGCAGGGCATCATGTAACCGAAACCCTCTCTTCAGACTCATGATTCCCTAAAAAAGTTAACTCAGCACTTGGAAAGACTGAAAAGGAAGACACTGAATGAATTCATTGAGTGCACTCATTTGGCAGTCTGGTCAGCAATGTGTTTCTTCAGTACTTCTTTGTTTAAACTTTTTCTGAGTTGCAGGATTTGAACTAGAGATTTTCAGGAAGTTGTAGGAAACGTCCAGACTTGGCTCTTGCCTGAGCAGATTAAATCCTTCTGGAAATTCCACCTGTGCAATAGGCGCCGGGAACTCACACCCGACCTCTTCCAGATGTGGGGAATGCGGCTCTGCTTCAAGTTTGGTCTAGTTCTCTGCGGTCACGAGGAGACAAGACTTAGCTGTCGTTACGGTAAGCCTGCACTTGTCCACAGTTTGTGCAGCCTCTGCTTCCAACAGCCAGTGTAACTCAACCTCAGCCTCACCACATCCATCAGCCTGCCCTGGCTAAGAGATGAAGGGTCTTGAAACCCATCATCTACCTCAAGCCAGTACATCCATCTCCAAAATGTAAGCACACCCATTTACACCGGTGCTCTTGCTTTCCAGGGCATTTCTCAGAATATAAAAACCACCAGCCGCACCAAGGACTTAAGTTATGGTGGTGAGAGGCACAAGTCCCACATTCCCCCAGCAAGTGCAAGATAAACAACAGGATCTCCAATTCAGCTGCTGGATTTTTGGGGGACAGTAGGGATTTGGGGAAGAGACAAGAATAAAGAAAAGATCACCAGACCCTTCCAGTTTCTTGTTGTAAGCAAGGACCCCACTGCAGCATCCCTGCCCCCTCATCACTGGCATGGGACGAGGTCTGATGGAAGCTATTGCAATGTGCAGGACGAAGATGGCAGCAGAAGACCAGACCTTCTCCACCAGCACTGGAAGCACTGCAGGAGAAGACTAAAAGGTTCATCAGACTACGGGCTAACAGTATGTCCAGATTACACTTTTTGGCAGCAAGTAGCACTAACAGAAGTGGCTCTTGGGCAATGCAAGCAGCCAATAACAAGTGATTTAAGAGAAAAATGGCAAAAAAAGCAGAATAAGGAGGATTGTGTGTGATAAGCCTAGTATGCGCTCTCACCCAGCAGCATCTGGAGAGGATTTTCTCCAGCAGGCAGGGAAGAACTCGATTACATCCAGTTAACTGTGCTCTAAACTGATTATGCATGTGCCAGGCTAATGGATTACATTAGCAAGAGGAAAAATAACATCCAATCAATCTCAATTTACTGCAGACCACACCAAGGACTGAGAGAAGAGAAACCATTCTGTGAACTATCCCTACTCCTGCTCCATCTTTCCAGCTATCAAAAAAGACATGGCATTACAACCACTCCGGAGACTGGAGGAATTGCACAGAAGCTTGCTTGATCCACAGACAGGTTTTTCCATGAAGTCAAACACTGATTCCAGCTATGCTGGACTAAAATGCTATGAATCCAGCTGTCCCTTGCTACAGGCTTTGTGTAGGCACACAAGAAAGCTGCTCTAAGGACCATACAGCAGACTTCACTACTCTGAAAGGTGTAATTCTTGAGCTGGTGCTTCATTGATTTTGCATCAGAAGCAAAGCAGAGCTGTAACAGCTCTGAGGACTGCCCAGGCCTTGTACAAACCTAAAAACTCTCTGAGGAAAGCACTTCAGTAACCTTCATTACAAGCATCTGTGGTTGTCCCCCCGTCTGGCTTTGGTTGGGTTTCTTCTCTTTTTCCCCCTCTTTTCCCTTAGAGACACGCAATTCCAGTGCCTCAATTGCTTCTTCCCCAGTAGAAACCACTATAGGTGAAGGGTCTAGATAAAATTTTTTTAAACTTTTGCAGCCTACATTTAAAAGAATATTATGTGTTAAAAGTCATAACAGACCTTTCAAACAACTCTTTTGTACTCCAAACTGAATTCCACACACAAAGGAGATTCAATTCCTCAGCTGGCTCTTTGAAGTCTCACTGGGACTCTCTGCCCTCAGTTCCCAAGCTGATTTTACCCTCTCAGGTCTCCCGCACACCCAAGAGCGGAAGCATACGTGTAGACCTGACTATTTTTACAGCTAGGCTCCGCTGTTGTGCTGGATCCCAACTGATGACGTTAACGGCAACAGTCACAGTAGTCCTGGCCTCAATACTGAGCTCAGCTGAAACGTTCCTCCTCTGAGCAATTACCCATCAACACTGGGCAGGTTCAACCACCACAATTTAAGGCAAACCTTCTGCGATGCTCTTGGTTGCCACTTTCCTCTCTGAATCTGCTGGAACTGCTCCTAGGGGAAATCCAGGAGTTTTGAAATCTACTGTGTCTGCAGCGTGATGTGGGTGGGCTACTGTACAGTCCAATGTCAGCTTTTAAAGAAAAATATTCAAAGAAATAATTAAGAAGTACAAAACACAGTTTGCGTGTATATATACTCACACATTAAAAAAGCTCACCACATTTGGGGAAAAGCAATAAAAAAAAGGATGAGGACAGAAAGACTATAAAGAAACCTGAGAGAAATGAGAAGACAATGAGCGGGATAGCATGTGTGAATGGAAGAGATGCGGCTGCTTAGATTTATGGCAATTCGTACCTGACTGTTCATACTAAAGCCATTACGGGATGATTAGAGAAAAAGGTGAAGCTTTAAGTCCAGTGAAAATCAATAGAAACGTCTGGAGCAATTCTGCTGCACGAGTGAAAGGACTATTGACTGTATCCGGAGCTCCTCTTGGGTTACAGCCCACAGGGTTCAGGCCAGCAAGGGGAGGGGGTTGCGAACAGCAGAAATAAGTCAGTAAAGGCAAGATGGTTATAAAGAAGACACAAAATAAAAGGGAGGAAAAAAAAAACTGAGTAAAGAAAACAAGAAGGCAGTCACAGGCCAAATACTGCAGTGGATGGAAACATACAGAGCCTCCACATACTGCCTGCCCTTACATACCCTCAAGCACATGCAGGCGTATGTGGCCTTCTCTTCCAGCCCTCTCTGTTTTTCAGCCTCAAGCAACACTTTGCTTACAGATCCCAGCATTAATGTACACAGAACATAAAAGCACAGAGACAGCGTCCCTCTTCCTCCATCCCTCCCAGTTCCATCCACCCAAGTCTTCTCAGTGCTAGGACAAACATGATTCTCTGACAACAGCAAAGTCCTTCAAGTACTGATGAAGACTCTCATACCGGTTAACAAACTGCCTCACAGAAAATGGCCAACAGGATTGTGGCAAATACCATCTTGCAGAGTTTCCTACAGCGACTACTGAATTTTTGTGCAAAACTATCATTTAATGCATATGCAGTGTTATACAACATGCAAGGCCCCATTAAAGCACCTTGACGTAAACACCCATTGGCCTAAGGCTTTGAAAAACCCCAGCTGCTATCAGAATACAGGCTGAAGAGCTGCGCCACCCAAGTGAGACTGGGTCTCACTGGAGAGATCTGAGCAGCTCGTTTCCAAAGGATCGCAATCTACTGTGGTTCAAATCAGATTTTCCTTTGTTCCAGCACTTGGGTAATGAAGGAAGATGAAGCAAAGCCAACTCTTACCTTATAGAGCTTCAGGCTGGCCTCGTGCCTCGAGTTCACTGTGTGAAGACGCAGCTTCTCTAGACTGTTGGTGTAGTAGTCGCAAGCATTGCATTTCAGATGTACTGGATTCCCAATGGCCACGCACTTCAGCCTCCACTCATTGGCCTTGCCACCCTCCTTGATATGTGCTACCAGCTGGTATTTCTGCACATGCTTGTCCGTCTTACAGTGGAGTTGGAAGTTTGCCTTCAGCTGCGTGTTGTAGCGGCACAACTTGCACTGGTACGAGTCCCCCATTACTGCCTTCCACTCATCTTCAGGGAGGCTACGCTCCACGTTCATGTGGAGGCCCAGCATGTCCAAATTATCCGTAGTGAACTTGTTGCACACAGCACACTGGAAGAGCTTCAGCGATGGGTCATTCGTTTGCGTGAAACTCTCACCCAAGTTCATTAGCTCCTCAGACACCAGCTGTCCACCACCTAACCGCATGTCCAGGGGGATCTCTCCACCCACTGCACGAAGGAAAAAGGGGAGAAAGAGGTCAGAAAAGCTGAATTCTTTACTTGCCAGAAAAGAAGCACCTGCTCTCAGTGCAACTGAGAGTCCAAGTGATGGGAATATTACAGCTAGAGCACTGCAAGGCTGTTGGAAGTGGGCAACAGTGCAGAATATGTCAAGTAAAAAAACAAGCCTAAAAGTGCCATTCCTGCACTATTAGAGCTCATCTCTTGTGTTCAAAATGCTGGGCAGCCCTCTACCAACAGCGTTGACAGGCACTTTGGATGCCCAAGACAACCTCTATTAATAATGAGAGCACAAAAGCACGTCAAGGAAAGCCAGCAGGACACTTTCTGTCTTTGTGCATCACATTTACTCTGCAAACCAAGAGCTGAACTCTATTCACAACTCTATTCACTTAGAGTGAATTAATGCAACAAGCTCTTATTTACATCACAGCACTTTGATGACGTGGACAGACTTTTTAACATTAACTTTTTAAACGAAAACACAGAGATCAACCACCAGCTCCCTCTTCTTAGGGCCTTTCTTCTGCCTTGCTCTAGGTTTTTATTTTTTAAGACATTTATGCTCCTCCTGCAGCTTTTTGGTATTTTACCTTGACTTTATGTTATAGCTCAGCTTAACAATCTTTTATCAAAGGGACCTTCAGGTCAACAATTAGTCAGTCAATCAAAAAAGAGATTTTACTTCCTTGATTTTTAGTTTGCTACGTTTCAATCTGTCTGCTAAAAATCAGTCAACATTGGAAGGCATTCAAAGATCAGGCAGAATCATCAAGTCCATACTAATCTCTCTGAAAGCCCATAACCCCAGTTGGTGCAGACCACAGCTTTGGTCAGTGTACGTGCTACTACCGTCTCTCCTGCAGAAACACAAATACCACAATGTTCATTACAGTCCTAAGCAGGAAGAACCACAGCTTACAAAACAACCTGAATGCTGAATTTGTCAGAGGAACAGAATCTCATTTTCATCAAGCAGATCTCGTGCTCATACACAACTGGCTGGAGAGGGAAAGTCCCATCTGTGGGCACTGCTGGGAACCTATCTTTCCATCAAAGCAGTCAACCATCTTTTTCTCAAGCCACTCTATTCCTCCCTAGTCACAGGAGAATTGTGTCCTTCGTACAGCTACTCTTGAGTACCTGCTCACTAAATATCTGAAGAGCAGGGAACCTGTCACTTGTCTTCCGTGGTCTGTATCTCCTTAATAGTGACGATTTTTCTAAGTATTCCTTTTCAGGATACCCTGAAACCCTCTCTTTCAATCAGACTCTCCTAAACACACCATGCAGTAAAAACCTGAAAGCAGAATTTTCTGATCTGCTCAAATCCAGTTTTGGACTAAAATCTAACAATGGGAAAAACCTGCTTCCCTTCTAGAAAAGTTCATAGTTTGTGTATATGAGTCTAACAAGCTGAGCTTGTGTCAAGTGCTTATTGACATAGGAAGGGCCTCCATCAGTAATCCTCAGCTCGAGATTTGCAACCATCAAGTGTACAGTTCACAAATCATTCCCCAGGCAAGCTCATATATATTCAAGGCCTTGTAATGCACTTTAGAAGGTTTCAATTAAAATACTCCCAACTTCTCTTGTGTCAACCACTCTGTGCTTCAGTAAGGAGGGGCTACAAGCTCCCAAAGGGCACTTTCCAAGAAAGCAACCACAGATGACACCACAACTTTATACACTACAGGCTGTATTACAAATGACTGTCAATTATACCTGTTGGCAACTTGGAGCTATTGAATATACAACAACAACCACAAAAAGATTGTGTCCTTGACCCCTCAAAGATGCAAGCTGGGACACCGTGGCAGGGGAGGAGAAAGATAATTCATTTATAGTCACTTGAGTTCCTTAGTTTTTAGTATTTTGTGGTGTTGTTCTCTCTTAGGGCTCTCATGTCCTTCTGGACTAATCAAACTGCACTACAAATAGCTGAAGAAAAGGAGAACATGCACGAGACCAATAAACCAGTAACGGAGCACAGCAGTAATAACAGCATGGAGAGACGGGCAAGGTTAGGCAGGACAGACTGGAGCACAGAGAAATTAGTTCAGAGGGAGGCAGGTAAAGCAGCAGATTCGTTTTCACATACTTTCTCAAGGCACCGTGAAAAGCTCTCAGCAGCAGCAAGACAACGTAGGAACAGCAGTAATTTCAGTCAGTGCCTGCCGTGCCTGGAGCGTGGTGGGAGCTCTGCTTGGCCCCAGCTCTCACCCTGCAGCGCAGCAAAGCTCAAACACAACGGGAAGCACGTGCTCACTGACAGTGGCTGCTGCTGGCCCTGGCCAACATATGCAGCACGAGGGAGGAACCTAAAAGGACCTGATCATCTGTCCCCACTCTGAAGTCCAATTGTTGGGCTAAATTGTGTGGGGAGAGGGTGTGCCCCCACAGTGCCAGCATAGTGATGAAGAATGCTCACTGCCAGGAAAACTGCATTTGGTAAGTGAATTTTAAGTGTATGTATCAATTGATGAGGGAAATAATCTCTCTCTCTCGCCATTCTCCTCCAGTTTAATAATCCTCATCTGGTCAAGCCTCCAATCCATACCTCACGCTGGCATCGGAGGAATCGCTTTAGCTCAGTTTCTTCAGCAGAGGAACACTACGCCTTTCATTGAATTCATCAGAACTCTTAAAACTTGCTTACCTTTTCTTCTCAGGACAACACCGCACCTAACAAGCCAACTCAACATCCTCCTTCGAGAGCGCCAGCAGCTGATAAGATCTCCATCAAAACCACTCACAACGCTTACAGCAAACCAGGGAAAAATCATTAGGAAACACTGTACTACGGATGCCTTCCACAATGAGGAGAAACATTCAATACACATTAGTATCAATTGTTTTATTAGCTCCTTACTAAAACTCTTAGAAAACGTACCGGACAAGTAACTTATTTTCTCATGATGAGAAAAGCTGGTCTGAGGTAAATGCAGAAGAGAGGTTGGCACTGTTTAGTCTCCATCCCTGACCACCACACAGAGACAACTCACTGCACCGCGGCTGCACCAAGCAGCAGGTCACAGAGACAGAAGGAAGGGATATGGCGCACAGCGCCCAGTCAGCACATGAAAGTTTTGTGGTAACACAAACGTAATCCCTCCCTCACACATGGACGCAGTGGAAAACCCTTCAGCCTCACCTAGAGATGGAGCCATCGTTGCCATGGGATTGGTAGGATCGAGCTGGAATCCGCTCATCATGAACTGTGCATCTGAGGAAGTGCTGTCCATCTTCAAGTTGGGAAGGTTCATGTTCTGCGCCAGGTAGTACTGGTAGAGCTCGGCCTCGGCAGGGGATGGGAGGCTGCCAAGGCCCAGGTGCCGGTTGTGTTGAATTTGGGACATATTTTGCTGAAGCAGCATCATATTGTGCATGTGCTTCTCACTGGTCATGTGAATACGAAGGTTTCTAGCTACGTTGGTCTCATAGTCGCACACCTCGCACCGCCACGTAGGTTTGGTTTTTGGTTTGGTGGGAGAGGGGGCCCCACAAGTGCTACCAATGTTGGCTGCAGCGGCCGCCGCGGCTGCTGCCGCTGCTGCCGCTGCCCCAGCAGTGTGGCTGAAGACTTGCTCTCCCCCTCCATTCTGCAGGTTTTGCATGTTGTTGAGATGCTTGTCGGACTGCATATGAATACTGAGGTTGCCTTTGGTAGTAGTGGAGTAGTTACAGACCTCGCAGCGGAAGGGCTTGTAACCACAGGTGTAGCTCTCACCCCGTGCCAGCCGCGGGTGTGGCTGTCCACTTTTGCAGTAGACACAGGAGCCACCCGGCTCGGGATGTTTCTCCTTCATGTGCGCCTCAAGTGTCTGCTGGTACTTGTAGTGCCAATTGCACTTGGGACACTTGAGTGTCTTACATGAGTTGCGAGAATGCATCATAGTCATGTGGCCACCCAGCGACCGCGAGGAGCCCAGGACCGTGTCGCACTTTGGGCACTCGACGCCGCTACCCGAGGGACACTCCCCACCCCCAAGTTCACAGAGGGGGCCAGCATGCTGGTGATGGGAGATGTAGCTCCCGTCCTCGCCCTCTGTGCTCTCATTTGGTTCTGGTGCTGTGGCATTGTCTTTATTGGCACTTTCATCGATAAAGTCCAGCCTCCTGCTGCCCTCTGCCACGCTGGCTCCGCCGCCCTCATTGTTAAAGCTTAAATGATTCCTCCTGTTTGCACCATCAAAGACAAAGGAAGAAGCAGAATTAGAACTAGTAGAAGCTGTGCCCCGCGACAGGGTCTGGAGCACGTTAGGCATTAAGGGAGAGTTAGAAATGCTTTGGTTTGAGAGAGCAAGGTCCTTTTTGCTGCTGCTGCTGCTGCTGCCGCCGCCACCACTACCTGTCACAGCCCCAGTGTCCTCCTGGGGCCGGTCCTCCAGTTCATCCTCCAACTCGCTCGGAAACAGTCCTTTGCAACCCTCATCATCCTCATCTTCTTCCTCTTCCTCCTCCTCCTCTTCCTCCTCCCCTATGTCCTCCTCCTCTTCCTCCTCCACCTCCTCGACCGGCTCTGCCTTTTCTGAGAGGCTGTCCTGGTCCCCCCCCTCTTGCTTCTCCCCTTCTGCCACCCCAGGGTCCTTCCCCTCTGAGGATTTGGTGGGACTGGAAGCCAGCGGGCCCAGGGGGACTGAGGTAATGGGAGTCTTCAGAGCTGAGCTGGTCAGCCCGCCCAGGTTGAGGAGCGCGCCAGGGGCCAGGACGCCCGCCGACGGTGGCTCCGCTCCACTGGTCGCCCCAGCCTGGAGGGCCTGCTCGCCTTCCATGCGAATGCCACTGAATTTACCATAAAAACTGTGTCCAGGGCCTATGAGGTTTGCTGTGGAAACGAGAGGGTGCTGAAAGGTTTTGTTTTTTGGTTCCAGAAAGCTGACAAGGGGTTCCTTGTCTTTGCCTATCCCTTGGATGATAGCGGAGATGTTCTTATTGCTAAGAATTTTCCGCTCCTCCTCACTCAGAGTCATTCGGTGGTCGTGCACCGCGTGGGTCACGAATGAGCGGACATACCCAAAGGAGAGCTTGCACAAGAAACACATCAGGATGGGCTTCCTCTTCCCGTAGAGCACAAAGCCATCAAATTTGGACAGGTCCACATTGTTGGGAACATCTTTGGATACGCAGGAGCTTTTGGCAGAACCGTCGCTGTTCAGGTAATCCTTGTTGCTTTTGTGTCGCACATCGAAGACGCGGAAGCTGTGCAGGACGGGGCTGATGCCCGCCAGGGCTGAGGTATTCGGGAAGGCCTGGTCTGAGCCCTCAAACCACTTCCCGAAGGATGAGGCTATGTGGAAGGTGTTGATGATCTGTGGGTAGACGGGAGCGGTGGCAGAGGGCTCTCCTTGCTTGGGCAGAGAGTTCGGGAGCAGCGAGGGGAGAGCCCCGCTGCCGCAGGCGCCCCCGCTCTGCACCAGCTGGCTGAGGCTCTCCACGATGTAGGCCGAGCCGTCCGGCTGGTAGACGATCTCGCCGGCCAGGTTCTCCACGTCGCTCTCCTCCTCCCCGTCCTCGCTGCTCTCGCTCCCGCTCTCCCCCCTCAGCAGCGGGGGCGGGCGGGTGCCGGCGCAGCGATGCTCCATGTAGCTCTGCAGGCTGGTGAAGGAGGCAGCGCACTGGCCGCAGCTCACCTCCTTGCCCGCGGGCTCGCTGCCAGGGCCGGCTGCGGCGCTGCTCTCGGGGACGCGCTCGGGGAAAGGGACCCTCAGGCTGTCCAAGGGGCCGCGGCTCTCCACCGCGGGCTGCTCCATGCTGCCGGCCGTGTCGGGGAGGTGGGCACTGTTGAGATCAGTCCATTGCTGGTGCTGAGGGATGCCGCACCCATTGTCCTTCCCGGGGATGACGGGCGAGTCACAGCCTTCCATGGCAGGGCCGGCACGGAGCGCTCATTGCACCCGGTACGGCTCGGACCTGCGGGTGGGGAGAGAAGGAGAAAGGCAGGTGAGGTAGGGAGCAGAGACAGTGCCTACAAGACCCCAGCACCACAAAAAACACCAATCCCACTCTCTGGCACCAAATGGGAGGCTGCGAGATGGGCTGAGGGAACAGGTAGTCTGTCCTCGTGTAACGCACCGCTGGAAACAAGTGACGGAAATGTGATGGAAGCAGGATACAAGAGACAAATTGAAGGGAACTGCCAGGTGAAAACCTCCTCTAACCCTCTTCCTGAAGGGGGGCAGGAAGATCGTAGGACCTGCACTGCTGCACCCAAAGCCTTAGATCTTCAGAAAACAAACAAAAACCTGACAGCAAACCTTTTGACTGAAACAGAGTTAAGACACTACAACAGAACAGTGCTGGAGCTTTCACACTTTGTAAAAAAATTGTACTCTGTGGCTCCCTGAGCCAGATGCTGTTATTTTTGGGTGATGTTCTTTGCTAGGGAGCACAGAACAAGAGCTACCACATGTGCACCTCCATGGTGGACCAAGAGACCCAGAGCAACTGACAGATTTAAGAGTAACAGTGTTTGGTATGCACCGGAGATTTAATTGCTATGTTCTGGACAGAGTTTAAACAGAGGCATGTCAGGAGAGAAACCAAACAGGAAATTCCAGATCTGACAAGGGTCCATCCTGGGGATTGGAAAGCAGTCAGCCCACCATGCTCTAGCAAGCTCCCAGAGATCCTGCAGAGCACAGTCTTTGTGCACAGACAGCTCCCTACCACCCCCAGGAGCAAATGGCCAATGCAGGTCCTAGAGGAGAAAGAAGGACGCCCTTCCCACTATTTCTATTCCACCAAACATGACAAGACCTGGAGAAATACCAGGCAGCCAGTGAGCACGGGCTGCTGGGAATGGCTGACATCCACAGCTTTCCCTCACCTCTACCCGCCTGCTGCACCAGCATCTCTTAGGCTTTGATTCCAATGGGTCTGTTTGGTAGGACATGCCTTTCTAGAGGTTACAGACCCATGAGATTAGGCAGTGCTACGTTAGAAGCTGGAGCATTCTAATGCAGACCACAGTCAGCAGAAGACAGTCAGTTCAGCTGCAACCCTAGCAAGAATCCTGTCTGCAAGGAAGTATTTCTATAGTCTGCTTCCCATAGAGCTCCTGCACCAGCCACATGAGAGGAAACACCACCAGAAATTAAAAGCGCTGTTACCTCATCTGTAAAAGTGATTTCTAACCTGTGGTCCACAGCTTTCCTCAGGTATATAGATACAAAACATCCACATTAAAGAACAGAGTAAAAACCATACAAGCAGTGAACCGAGAGACAACGGAAGAGACATGCTCTAGATCCACTGTCATCCCACAGTATTTTACCTTCTACCAACTAAACACAAGCACCACTTTGCTTGTCGGACTATTCCTAAACCAGATATATGCTTGGGGACACTTTTTGCTGATGCTCAGTATAGGGGTTTGAGTGGCAGGGCAGGTTTAATTTAACAATGTGCTGTTACTCTTAAGCTGACTCAGTGGTATTTACTCTAAACCATATGTTTCATAGAATCATAGAATGGTTTGAGTTGGAAGGGAACTTAAAGACCATCTAATTCCAGGCCCCCTGCCATGGACAGGGACACCTCCCACTGGATCAGGCTGCCCGAGGCCCCATCCAGCCTGGCCTTGAACACCTCCAGGGATGAGGCAGCCACAACTTCCCTGGGCAATCTGGGCCACTGCCTCACTACCCTCATTGTGAGGAAATTCCTCCTTACGTCTAGTCTAAATCTGCCCCTCTCCAGTTAACAGCCATTCCCCTTTGTCCTATAACCATGTCTTTAAAGTTATACAAATTAATTTTCTTTCTTTAAACCTTTCTCAGAGCTGCTCTTCCTTGAGCATCCTCCAGGTAGATGCTGCTTCAGTTCATGAGATGCTCCAAGCAGCGCACGGCGCTGGAGTGCTGGCTAGACCAGACTATCAGTCAGGACACCCCACCGCCTGCTCACACACAGCAAATTCATGTACCTGCCAGCTGACACCTTGGGGGTTCAAGGTCTCTCCCTTCAAAGGCTCCAGTCACATTAGCAGCCTGCTGCTGCCCTCAGTCTCTTCCAACAGAGACTATTAGTGTTCTGGCAACCTACACTGCTATCTAAATGTTAAATATTATAATCGTAGTTTGAAAGTGTTTCCAGTGCTCTCTAGCTTGATCCGAGTCCATGAGACATGGAAGACCCTCCGAGCTCCCGCAGAGCTGTGTGCCTGTAACACAGCCAACAGCCCTTTCCCCGCGGATTCACAGGCTGCACTGTGCCAGTGCCCGGTCCAGGTGAGGTCTCACAAAAGCAGAGCAGAGGGGCAGAATCACCTCCCTCGCTCTGCTTGTCCCACTGTGTTTGATGCAGCCCATTGACAACTACAACCCAAATTAAACCAAACCAAATTCAAAGTGGATGAAAAAATTGAGTTATATAAGAAACTTCATAAGCCTTGTACTTCTGCCATTAAAAGTTTTGGGAATATTTATGCAGAATTCAAAACAACAGCACCCCACAAATACTTTTAGATTGAAAACACTCTGTTCACCAGCAGAGCCAGCTCCTCATGAAGCAGCGTAGAGGGGGCACAACACAAATCTGAGCATCTCCAGTATCAAGAACTCTCGACTGGCAGGAAGATGCCTGACTGACAGTTGGGCCAAAAGGGTTAGCAGGGCTGATGGGGTGGGAGGGTTAACAGTCTGATTGTAAAATCAATGTAATAAATGCTTGGTAAGTTACAGGAACATGCGGGAAGAGGAGGCCGCGATTGATAAAGGACTGCGGCTTTGATGCTGCACTGGGGACTTGTTTATTGACAAGAAAGCCAATCTCTTCTCCCAGCCAGGCCAGGCCAGGCAAACCTGCAAGCGCTTACCAATTAATTGGTGGGCTTTTCTGCCTTGGGTTGCTTTAACATCTCTCCCCCCACTCACTCCAAGTTAACCAGCTCAGGAGGTGCTGCTCCAAAGGAATTTTCTCTCTTTCCTCAACATGAAGGAACTCTTCCAGGGCAGGTGGGAAAACCCATGGCCAAAACATGGCCTGTCAGAGCCCCTGGACACAGGCCAAGCCCCTACACAAACCCAAAGCTTCTCTTGCCTGTTCAGTTCTTGCCAGAGCTGTTCCTGAAAAAAGCTGCTAAGGGAGGAAGAGGCACAGAAATATTTGTTTCTATTCACACAGGAACTGCAGATATCATCCCTTTAATCTGAAAAGAGCAATCTCCTCGTTAAAGCAAAACAGACTTCAGGCAGGAGGATGATGTAGTTATTAGCTCGCTATTATGGCCCTTGCATCGTCCCTTCCCTCTCTGACCACCCCTAAGCACCTCGCAAAGCACAAGGAGATCTTGTGAGGACAGACCGACCACCGCGCTCCACACCTCCTGTCCTCTCCCTACCCCCGCCCTCTCCGCTCTGTTTATCAGCCAGTCAATAAGAAAAGGTAGTTCTTACTTAAGGAGGCAGAAGTCAACTCGTCAGGTCGATCAGCACTCTGTCTGTAAACATGGTTTCCCGTAAAATCAATGAACTCCAGTTACAGGGAGAATAGCCCAAGCACTGGAGACTCCCTGCGCTCCCACCGCCCCAGCAGCAGGGAAGGGCTCTCCCCGGTTCCTTCTCTGGCCTCGCATCCCACCGCTGTTCCCACTGCCATGCTCCCCGTGCCTCCAGCACACAGCGCACGCCAGCCCCAGCCCCTTCCCTGCAGCATCGCTGAATCTCCCGGCCCTTCTGTGGGACCTGGCTGGAGAAGCGCGGACACAGCAGGGTAAAGAGCACTCCAGCAGGCCAGGAGCAGCTGCCATGAGCTACATCCGGATGGCAACGTGCAAACGAAAGCATAGCGCTGCACGCCTCATGGTTTCATCGAGAGTTCCTATTAACCACAGCTGGTGGTTTGCAGCCATGCTCTGTCCAGAACACAAGTGGAGCCAATCCCCGCCTCGCGTCTCCCCCCGTCACCCCAATACAGCCCCTGGCCCCATCCTTACAGGGACAAACGTGCCATCTTGCAGCGATGCTTCCATCGCCAAGGAGTGGCTGGTGCTTCCCTGGCAAGTCGGGGGCTCCTGGGGCAGCCCCTGGCCCGTAACACCAGGCTGCTTCTCCCCCCCCGGGACGCGCGGCAGCAGCGTGGGCGGCAGAGACAGGAGTGGGAGGGAGGAGGGGGTCCCTGCTGTTGCCCTGGCTTCCCGAGAATTAAATATGAACAGCCGTGCTGTGTAATTTTAAATTGTTAATTAGCACAGGGTTAATTAGGCGGCCCTTTCACAAGAGGCTGTTTGGCAGTAAACCAAGACTGGAAGCAATGAGGAAGGAGGAAAACAAAAGGAGAAAGAGACAGTGAGAAACTGTTCCCTCAGCTAATGACCCACATGGCACCATAAAAAAAAAAGGGTGCTGAGGACAGGGAAAAGATACAAGCAGACGCATCACATCCATGGCCATTACCCTGGAAGATACCCAGCGAGGCACCCCTCCCACAGCCGCACAGCGAAGAGAAGTGTCAACCCTGTAATGAGCAGGGTCTGCTCCTTCAGAGCATCCTGGCAAGCAGCAGAGGCTTCAGCTCCAGCCAGCTCTTCAGCTTTTCGCCCTGGCTCCAGAAAAGACACTGCTCATGCAGACACTTAACAATCAGCAACCGAACTTGAGTGGTTGCTGTTGGAGAAGGCCACACAACGGCCTCTCAACTTGGGAAATACACACCCACCTGTTGTGCCAACAGACGCTCTATAAATCAGTTCCATAAATACAGGCACAGAGACAACCCTAGATAAACTCTAGCGCTGGTGCTGGTGGCTCAGAAGGAAAGCAGAAAGGGACAGAGGCAAGAGGACAAAGGCAGCATAAAGCAGGCTTAGATGCTCAGTGCACACCTCTCCTTACATGCTCAGCTGGGCCTTCTGCAAGTCCTCAGCAAGACAGGGCCTGCCAAGCACTAACGTTCAGGTCAGCCAAGGAGCTCCTGGCTCTCAAATGGCATTCAATGACACTTGTTCCAGCCCAGGGGAGCATCTCCTCTACGAGGACGGGCTGAGAGAGTTGGGCTTGTTCAGCCTAGAGAAGAGAGGGCTCCAGGAGACCTTAAAAAGCAGCCTCCAGTACTGAAGGGAACTACAGGAAGGCTGGGGAGGGGCTCTTTATCAGGGAGTGAAGGAACAGGATAGGAGAAATGGTTTTAAGATGAAAGAGGGGGCTTTTAGATTAGATACTGGCAAGAAGTGTTTTCCTCTGAGGGCAGTGAGGCACTGGCACAGGCTGCCCAGAGAAATTGTAGCTGACCCCTCCCTGGACATGTTCAAGGCCAGGTTGGATGGGGCTCTGGCCAACCTGGTCCAGTGGTGGTTGGAACTAGATGGGCTTTAAGGTCCCTTCCAACCCAAATCATTCCATAATTCTATTAAGTTACCAAAGGTGACCAAGCAGCCACGTAAAATGATCCATAAAACCAGGTATATTCAAACCTCCCAAAAGCCGGAGGTCCAGGAGGGACAATGCAAGGCAATTATCATGCCCATCTGGAGTAGTGACACAACAAATCCCGAGCATCAGAGCTTTCTGTGTTGCTTCTCTGCACCTGGTACGCTACAAAGCACTTGTGGAACACTTAAACTGCATATGGAAAGACATGGTAAAAATCATTATCTAAGATCAAGAATACAAAAATTAAGGAAAACCAGAATGTATGTTGCCAAAGCAACTTTAATTTTGCTCCTATATGCATATGCATTACGATGCTGCCTTTAATGACGTGATCACAAATTATCTCTGTTAGTAAGCAGGATGGTCACGTAAGAAGGTAAAACGAGGTTGGATGAGCACATTGTCATTTTATGAGATTTATACAGCAGCTGTCATCACACAAATATGTGGAAAGTCACTTCCTAGAATAGAAAGATCTTTTAAAATTTCCTAAGCAACGAGGGCAAGATACTCAAGTGTGGTAGCAATACAGAGATAGTTTCAGTACCCAGTTTCATAAAATACTTTTATCTTCTAACTTAAACAGAAGACAGATCCTAGCTCTCTCCCATTCAGTAACGTGCCAAAAGACTGGCAGGTATTCTTACTACTAAAGAAAGCACTGAGGATTCTGCAACAGAACTTGAAATACTAGACTAAAACGGTACTTAGGAGCCAAAATACAGTATGACAGCAAATTCAGCTACATGGCTTAAAGAATGATTTCTAATTGGGTGTCCCCATCAACAGCTTACAATGTCAGGGCCTTGGGATTCCTCTTATGCCATTCCTAACAAAAACCCCATGAAAATACTGATATTTATTTGCCAAGTTCAACATTTTAAAGAGAAAATGATACTCTTCCTCTTTCACATAGCAAGTCTCATCTTGCACCTTTCCAAGCAAGACCAAGCTGTGTTTTGGCAGACACCTGATCGCAGCGGAGTTGCCTCATCAACTAACGTGGTTTGCCGAATATTCATAATGAGGTATCGGTCTTGCCAAATCCCGAACAAGATCTGCATTTAACCTTCTTCTTCTTCTGTGGTTAGGCTTTACCAACCAAAAGTCCACACTCGGTTTCGACTTCTACATTTTCTCTGCAGATGCTGCTCAGGGCCAGACTGCTGTTTCCAGCTGCACACATGGCCACATCCAACACTACTGCATCAGAACCAGAATTATCAAGTGAGACCTTCCTGCTGGTGGAAAAGGGGTCCAACCAACATTGATCCATTGGTTCCAGCACCTGTACAAGCATCCCAGGGCTGCAAGCCCTCATGAACAAGCTTGTTATCCAAGCAAAGCCAACAATTAATAGAATCATAGAATCACTGAGGTTAGAAAAGACCCTCAACATCATCAAGTTCAACCATTAACTTAATACCATCGAGTCTACCAGCAAACCATGTCCCTAAGTGCTACGTCTACATGTCTTCTAAATACCTCCAGGGATGGTGACTTAATCGCTTCCCTGCCAGCCTATTCCAGTGCTTGACCACACTTTCCAAGAATTCCCATGCCTCTGTAGAAGGCCCTGTGAACGCTGCACTTTTTCCCTTCTGAGAGATTCTAGCCAATGGGTCTCAAAGGGCATGAGGCCCCAGAAGCGGATGAGGCAGCACACAGTGGTCTAGTGAAAGGAAAGATCCATCAGGCACCTCAAAAGGACAGGAAGGTCTTCTCCCAGCAGGAAGACAACCACATGGAGGGCTTGCCTTTGGCAGCCCACAGTGCTCCAGAACTGGCGTGCTGACAACACAAACAAGTGCTGCACTGCGCACGCTCATTAACAGGACAGAAAATGCAAGCACTTTCTTACACACAGGCTCACATGCATAGGCACAGCCAGTTCCTCAGATCTTCACAGGATCATTAGCATAAACAGCTTTTCAAGCAGCAGGAAGCAAAGGAAACACTGAACAAAACAGGACTGAAAGCTGTACGGCTCAAGCACTTGGCATGAAACTAAGAGAAAGGGTCTCCTTGAAAAGGTGAACCTTCTACATTATCCACGTTTTTCCCCTCTGTCCTTCACACCAGCTAAAAATTGAGCCAAACGAGAGTATTATAAGGTTCAGGCAGCTTTTCAGAAAACATATTGTTATGAACCATTATTCCAAGTTTGCTGATCCCTTTGAGCCAGCTACTGTACTACACATGAAAATATTTATATAATCATCAGCCCACTGCCATTGAGAACAGAGTAATCCCGAGCCGTGCCAGAGGGTTTTAAGTGAGCAGCTGGGGAAAAGAGCCTTTACTTCTCCAAAGAGACTCTTTGGAGTGAAAGCATTCTGTAGCAGAGGTAAACCAGCTTAAATTGCATTTCTCTCTACAAAACAAAGTAAAGCACTTGCTTAGTTCCTAAGCGACATGGCATTTAGCCGCTCCCAAGACGTGAAGAGTGTTTTCGGGTCCTGCGCAAACCTCTCCTCCACCACAGAAGTTTCAGATTTTGTTTCCAGACTGGTTTGTTTCAAAACATCACACATTCCACGATCCTACAAGTTGCGCAATTCACCTCTCTGCTCTAAAAACCCAACATTTCTTGTCAAATGCTGTTTCCAACATACGTCTCTGCATAAATAACTACATTTGCATCTGGTTCGCATTTTCAGTGCACTGTTGTTGACCTAACTACAAAACTAACCAAAGAGCATTTGAGGACAACCTGCCTTGCTCTGTCGCATGGACTCAGTGGTCTCCTAAGTCCCTACTCCTCCTACATAGGAGCAGCCCCATCCAGTGGGAGGTGTCCCTGCCCACAGCAGAGGGCTTGGAACTAGATGATTCTTAAGGTCCCTTCCAACCCAAACTATTTGATCATTCTACGATTTTGCCACAGCCTGAAGCTTGCCCTTTCCCTCTCCTTCATCTTTTGTCTAGCAGCCTGTCCAGTGGCTTAGACCAGTTAGCACTGTCACAGCTCCATTTGGGCCACCTAGTCCCTACTACAAAGGGCAGTGACATCAATAAGACCCTGCACTAGGCAGCACCTACACCCATCTAACCCAAAGCGATGCTTCTTTAGAGGGAAGCTCTGAATTGTTCCAAGTTTCAAATGCCACAAAGACATACAAACAAATCCAAGAAGGTACTTAAATTGCCAGGGCGCTGCTCCTGAATCCAAAAAGAAAGTGTAGCATTTACAGTAAGACTACAGGACATAAACCACAGCAGTGACTGCCGAAAGTGAGGGATTCCAGCTGGCATTTGTGGCTCTCCTAATGGTTGTCCACCCCCGACATCTTCCAGTTACTGGACGTGCCGAGCAGTCCCACCCATTCAGAACCACTCCAGGCATTTGTGCTGCCAACTTCTACAAACCACCACTGCAAAGCTTCCACCAGCCCTGCAGCCCGACTTTGGGAGCGGACACAGTCAACCTTGGGCAGCCCAGCCCAAAAAGCTCATGCTCTGCTGCTAGACTGCGCTCTCTGAGCAGTGCTCTGCACATGCAGGCTCACATGGCTAGGGAAGGAGTCCTGCCAATGCTCTTTCCTTCTACTGATTTACCCAAACAACATCTGTGTTCCAGACTAGTGTCAAGGGCCAAGCAGAGGGTAAGAGAGTTAGATTCATAAGTCATGCAGATCTCCTCTGCCAGGGCTCAGATCCAGTCCTTGTTAGGAAACAAACACACAGCCTGGTCCCGGGCTCAGTTGCTCTTTCCCAGACTTCGGGAAAGCCGATGCTTTGGACAGGGAAAGCAGGCTCAGCGGCATTAGGTCATTCAGCAACCATTCTGCTTGCTACTAAGACAAACACGGTGGCTGTCTGATACGTTAGATCTGAATTACACGCTGGTGTTGTAAAGCCCCATTGCAAAGGTCACCAGGATGTGTGCTCAGATCAGCTATTAGTGTTTTGGTAGAGAGTAAATTTTACCAGTCATTGTTTTATTGCTGCAAGATAACCTAAAAACCCCAGAGCCCTGAAGCGGCAAAAGAAACCTGCCAGTGTGGTTGGGAAGTCTTCCCATCTGGAGTATCTTTTATCAGATCCAAGAGATCTCAAGCTCCTGTAAACAGAGTATCTGCACACTCACTTGCTACCAAAACAGTGTCCTGCTCTAGACTCCACATGCAGCCTAAGTATTTCTTTATCTGGTGAAAATAAACTCTTCTGATTGCAGCAACGTACAGGAGTCAATAACTACACACCGCTTGACGGCTCAAAGTCTCAAGTTCATGCTCTCCTAGTCCCCAGCACGCAGCCACTCCATCAGCTCGACATCCCTGACACTCTAGAACAAACACGTCTCCTGTGAAAGTTTAACCATCTCACAAGGTAGAGCTGACACAGACTCAGATAAACACAAGTTTCAAAGCATGCGCCCTGTAGATCTGTACAGACTCCTGAACTCAGCTAGGACTGTGCCGTGGCACACCTGGGAGGGATGCAGGCACCTTTGGAGATGGGGAAGGAAGTTGCTACGCACACTCTTCCAGACCCCCAGGACTGAAAGCGTTACTCTGCTGCTTGGCCTCTTGCTAATTGTGGGCTTTATTTTTATTTCCTATTACCCTCTTGCACGCCTGATGAGATTATCTTACCGGAACTGACACAGCTGGAGGCTGTAGCCATACACGGAGCCTCTCAGGAGGCAATGCAATTTTATTTTCATTGATCAGAAATCAGCAGGGCAGTAAATGATGGGAAATTCCATTAGGAGGAATACTGGGCCATGAGATCCAACTATCTAGGTACACCCACAAAACCCAGAAAGTCCCATTTTGATGCTGACAGACTCATCTTTCCTCTTCCAAAAAATGGAGCAAGCTACTAACCTGATATTCTTAATCGCTGACTGCTCTGCCGGAAGCGGAGGCAATGCTGTCAAAACACCCCCAAGGGGTCACTTAGCTGAAAACAGGCGGCAGCGTGCGGCTCCCTGAGCTCAGCCTGGCAGGCTGCTGGGGGATCAGTGGAGTTTCACAGCACGTGCTTCATCCCACAGCCACAGCCTTTGTTCTCACGGGCCAGACAGGTGTAAGAAGTGCCAGTGCATCAGCAGGTCCTCAGGTAGTCCCAGCAGGGCCAGAAGGAGCCCAAGGCATGTTCAGTGCATGCTTCCATTCCAGTCCCATTCGAAGCCCAGGTCCTAGGTGATGCATTACAACTTCACTGCAGAGGGAGCAGCCTTCCTTCTGCAAGGGCAGGGGTCTCTGTTTCCCCTCTGCCTGGGGGATACCCCTCTGATAAAGCATTACACAACACCGTTAAAAAGCCCAAACTCATTGGAGCCCAAATGGAGAATCGCCTTTCACCTTTAAAATACCAGGCACACAGAATATGCACTCAATTCCAAGTTCCTGGATCAAAATCTTACCACCAAGCCTCTCTGATTAAAAGCTGGCCTTGACCTGTCCTGCTGGTCATTACGGCACGTGCCTAGGTTAAAAGCAAAGTCCTTCACCTCCTACAGCAGAACGGACAAGCCCCGTTGGCACAGCAGGGGTTAACAGAAGCTGACCGCAGCACAGTTGTTAAGGTAATCAATACCAGTGAGATACTAAAGCAGCATAAGCCACATTATTGATTGCCAAGTAGATGATAAAACTGTTTATTATGATAATTGCAGGGTGCCTGCAAGATGCTCCTATTGCTGTCCTGAGCTTTTTACAAAAATAAGAATTGCCCGGGCGCAGCCTGAAGACCCTCTGAGCCTCAGCGAGTCTCCTCCACACTCTGCTGTGCCACAGCAGTAAACTCCAGCCAGCTTTACCTCCAAACTACTGCTTGAATGGAGAAATAGTGACATAGGTCGGCAACTACTTATCACAGTCCCCCCACATGGTGGGCTCGCTCTCATGCTTCCCTATGCTCACCTCTCGCTGGAGCATTCCCGTGCTGGGAAGCAAGAACTCAATTACCAGAAGTCAGACCTTCAGTTCTCAGTCCTCCTTCTGATCAGCAGAAAAATCAAAACTTCTCAACTTCCCACTCCAAAACATTTTCTTCAGTATTTCAATTCCTTTTTATGCTCTACTCTGGGCTTTCTACATTCTTTTAAGAAGCTTCAAAAGAATTTTTCTCTTTGGGGTCTAAATTATTGTATAGTGCATTAAGAGTTCTCTCTTAGGAGGCTGAACTCCAGATATACTCTGTTTGGGAGTTGCACCTCTGTGTGCCACGGGGTATATATGTGCACGCACACAGGCTATACCTCAAAACAGGTGACACGCAACAGCTTGTCACCCTGCCACCAGGTGCCTGCAAGACAAACAACATATCTACCAGCATAAAAGCAAACCAACATTTTAATTCTGAAGTCCCTTCAAACACCAAAAAGGTTCTCTTGAATGAAACACAGTGATAGGCATCAACTGGCCTTCAGAAGATGAGGAAAACAAACTGCCAGATGAGATCTGTTCTGGCAAAAGCATCTATTACTCCTCCATCAGCAGGAGCAGGAATGGAAACTACAACCTAACTGGGCTCCACGTTGCCACCATTGCCAAGTGACAGCTGAAAATGAGTTTAACAAGGGCTGAAGCTCCAGGGTTCTGTCAGCAGCTCTATGGGCACTAACTATGGAGCACAGGTCCCATTATCTGCCAGTATGGACAAGGCTCTGACAGCTTCATCTCAGTATTAACCCCAAGGACAGATGCTATGGACTGCAAGCAGTGCTTGGTGCAAACTCCACCATTTAGGATGGCTGTTTTCATGCAACCTGGGTCCTTACTCTAAGCAACACAGTTCACAGTTAACATTTGCAAAATAAACTTCACACCAGCCAAAGCAATGTTACTATGGCCTGGCCTCAACCTAGATTAGACCACAGATGGTACTTCTGGCTAATGCCCTTTATTCCTCTTCCCTCCACCCTTCACGCCTTCTCTCATAAGCACCCAAATGACCTCCCTGCTCCCTCCTTCCAAGTGCCTCCATTCCCTGGTGTCTCCCTGCCTTTTAGAACGCTGCCACTTCCTCCACAAGCACAGTCCAGCAAAGGATTCTCAAGTCAAGTTCTTCGGGGTGAAAGACAAAAAATTACCACATCCTCACAACGCTTTATCCTTCCACTGCAGAACCAATCTCTTCCTTCTGGCCAGTCTTTCTCACATATCACAGGAGACTAGCGAGGACAGTGTTTAACTTCTCCAGCTCGCTTGCAGAGCAGCTGAGAGGTTAATGACTGAATTGACAAGGTGATTGGAATTGGCACTCTGATGAGCAAACACGTCACGCCACACAATTGCTGCCTTAGAGACTGGAGATTTGAACATCACCTTGTAAAACTTGCCCCTCTCACCCCAACCACTAGCTATGGGATGCAGAGCCTCATGGAACTCGGAGGTCTCGGAGGGCTGAGGCCGCTTTTTCAGATTTCATCAGTAATTCTGAGTATAAGCAAGATGACAATCTTTTCTTATTAAAGCCTAGAAAAGGGAGGAGACCCCCCTCCTTATCACCCTTAGGAAGGGCCGGCTTCCATCTTTTCCTTCTCCCCAGGGTTAGAAGGACAAGAACCAACTGCGGCCAACACCAAGCAAAGGCGCATCAGGTTCTCTAAGACGAGGGACCCTTTGTTCCTAGAAAATCCACTACCATCTACAGCCAACCCCAGCTCCACATCAGCTCACAGCCGCAAGCCTCCTGAAAGCCGACTTTTTCATCTGGAGCACTGACACCTCCCCCCAACACTTCGTAAGGCTTCTTGTTTTATGGACTCTCCTCAGCTGCAGAGCGTGGACATCAGCTGCCAGCTGGCTCCTCGCAGGACACAGTCCAGAGCCAGAGCCCCGCAGAGTCCTCTCCCCTGACCACGCTCACTGGGACACAGGGTGGAGGCATTTCCCTGAAGGCTTACTGGGATTTATTCCGCCCCTCCATCCTGTTCTAGGACAGTATTCCAGAAAATGATTCAGTCTTAAACAATTTGGGTCTACTCCTCAATACAATCAGAGAAAACAGGGGACATTCCAATAACAGACAGAGCACCTGAACAGCTTAAGAAGTCAAGGAGGGATGAGAAACAAACATGTGGAAGTAAATCCTCCAGTCACCTATGGAAAACTCCATAGAATACATCAACTTTCAAGCAGTAAGAAAAACTGTTCCTACAGCACAAGGGGACAGGTCAAATAACGGTCCTGAAGATGACTACTGAACAGCCAGCTCATCCTTCAGACACCCACACTTTCTCACCGAGGCCTGGAAAGGTCACCACTGACAGTCAGCAAGACCAGGCAGCAGGAGAGACGGATCGATCTTTTAAACACAAAACAAAATAACCCAAACCCTAACACAGCAGCCAAAAAAGGGTCGATGAAATTTCAAGTGGTCTTCTCTGTCTTCTGTGTTGTTAATACCTCTGTGCTTAGAAAGCTACCGCAGAAAGCCTCTTAAGCCAGGGACTAACCTTAGCGGAATAACTCCAAACTCCCCATGTAAAGCGCTTTAGTACCAGGCATGGTAATTAGTGCAGACCAGTAATGGCAGTTGCTAACCACGATGGACTGAGATAACGAAATCCCTGCAAAGATTGCCGGGAATTGTAGCCTACGTGCACAAAGCTATGCTTGTCTCAAAACAAAAGACACTCAAAACCCTTTCAGTTAAATACCAACCTCTTCCCAGTTCCCAATAAACTGCGGTTGAGAAAAAAAGGATAAATCAGGTCCAGGACACTCCATCCCCTGCAAAACGCATTGCTCCCAGGATGACAGCAGCAGGAATAGAGTCAAGCTACTGGAAGCCACTGGGACATGCGGGACTGAAGTACTCAACTGACTCTCCTGTGGATCAAGTGATGGTTGCACCTCATTGCTTTCAGCATTATTTATCGCTCATTCTGTAACTGTGTCTGAATGCTCCAGTGATGCCAGACTACCCCCTGGTCAGCAGCACCCTGCCTGCTATTCCGCATCATGGAATGGGTTGGAAGGGACCTTAAAGATCATGCAGTTCTAAACCCCTGCCATGGGCAGGGACACCTCCCGCGGGATCAGGTTGCTCAAAGCCCCATGCAACCTGGCAGCAAGGACTTCCCCAGGCAGGGCCAGGGCCTCCCCACCCACCAGTGGTCCCAGCCCCAGGGAACCAGCTCAGCTCCACCTTTATGCACCAACTCTCTCACCCTCGGCACTGAAAGGCAGCACGTGTTTGGAGGTAGTGGCTGTCCAACGATGCAAGCTTTGTACGGCATCTCTGCACTTTACCAGGAACTATCCATGGTTGTTAAAACAGAATGAGCTGCTCAGGATCCAGCCCCTTTCCTCACTCCTGGAAACAGCACAGAGCACACCAGCTTGCGCTCCTGCAGAGAAGCCAAGGACAGCAGATTGGTGCCCTAGTACCACTTACTTTCCTTGAAAACATCTGTTTTCATTATCACTATTACTTTTAATTAGCACTTTACAGCAGCCTTAAGCCCTCCCAGCTGGAGGAGAGTTCAGCTCCTAAATGAACAATTAGAAGGTGCACTAAGGGAATTTTCTTCTCATCTTCAGAAATGACTTTCTCAGCAGAGCTAAAAGGCAAGCCACCTGGTTAAGCGAAACTCCCTTGAAGGGGTATCTTCAGGCACTGCTCAAAGCCCGCAGGTCACCCTGGGATTCCTGCTGCATGAGCGGCTACTGAAGTTGGGAACTTGAAATACTGAACTTCAGCATTACTAATGAAGGGGTCTTAATGCTTCTGCCCTGCATCACTTGCTGAACGGCCTCCTCTTCCTCACATGGTCACAATAATTGCCCTGAAAAAAATCAAAGATTTGAATGCCCATCACACTTGTGGAAGCCCCTGACAATTTAATTTGCTCAAGAGTTCAGGCCAAGTACAAGCTGAAAAGACAGAGCCCTATTAAATGCATAAGAAAATATATATATGAAGCATAATTACTAGAATTTGGTCTCCTGATCAAGTGTTTCTCTGAAAAAAACAGCAATGAGAAATATCCACAATAAAGCCCCAAGAGGCTGCCTTGGCCATTTTCAAGAAAGCAGAAAGACAGAGAGGTGAAATGTCAGGAGGATGCCACCAGAAAGGGCTGTCCCAAGGGCCACCACCCCCTCCCCAGCACCTGCACACAGCACAGCACCAACACATTCAAGCCTTTAATTAGAAACAAGCCACGAAGCTCCAAAACTTTTCAGTCAATACCGATCAAAACCACATCTATCATTCCCCTCTCCAATTTAATCAGGGCTGATATTCTACCAACAAGCTGCTTCTAAAGTACCGTGGCCTTAGCAGTCCTTTAGGAACCCATACCCTCAGCATCCCACTCCTTCCCCAGCAGGGCAGAGCCTATAATGACAGGTAACCAAGATGCTTCCCCCCCATCCTTCCCAAATCCAGTCCAAAATTTTACAGGAATTCATATATACAATAAAGTCCAAAGGTCTAATCCATCTAAATGGAACAGGTGAAGAACCAATAAAGTTACCAAGCCAATTAACTCCCAGATTCGTAGTCCTTTAAGTTATTCTGTTTCCCCTGCTCCCCTTCACACTTTGTTTCTTCCTTGCACTGTACAGTGACTTTGCTTCTTCCTTCTCAACCCTCTTCTGAGCACTGCGTTAAATTCCAAGGTAGAGAAATTCCTTGGTAGGTGTGAAATAAACTTTAATTATTTATTTAACCTTTGTTCACACCTCCTGTCTCAGAAAGTTTACTCAACCTACAAAGGTGGGATATTATCTCCAGCTTGTAGCCCGTGGTAATGGGCAGAAACACCAGCAGAGAAGATCTGTTGGCTTGTTTTGAAACCAGAGGAGTGCGGGAGCCTGCAGAGCCAGACTGGGGGGAAGCCAAGCCCGCGTCTGTCAGCGCCACGCCGGCTCCTCTGCACGTGCTCCACCACCTCGTTCAGATCAGCTCCCAGTTCTAAACCCCCTTGCGAACAGCATCGTTTCTATCCAGCACGTGATCCACTAAGGACACACGTGGCAGTGTTTTCACAGCCCCGAACTAGCAAAGGATGTTAAGACTAAACTACTCCAAAGCCTGATATCAGTCACTCTGTCCCGCTCTGTCAAAGCCCCTACAGCCTGGCAGGTGAGTGAGCACCAGCTGTGCCGAGCATCAGCTGTGCCGAGCACCAGCGTTCCTCCCCACGACCTCTCTGCCACCAACTGCAACGCCACAGGGAGCCCAGCAAGCCCACAAATGGAATGATCAGGATCCCTGCCTGGGTCAACCCATGCCCTCGCTCTGCATTCAAGCATTTATCCGGCTTTCCAACGTCTATCTCTGGAAAAGGGGAAATGAACGTTTCCAGTGCCCAATGAGCCCAGATACCGATCAGACCACAACGCAACTAGATGGGGGGAAAGGAAACACAAAACAATTAATTCTTGGCTCCTTGTTTTAGCTCTAGGCAAAGGAAGGTGCATGGCAGAGCGAGGAGAGACTGGAACAGACGGAGGCTGGGATTTCCTCCAAGAGCCCCAGGGGTGACAGCGTTGGCTTCCAACCCCAGAAACATGGGGCTGCTCTCCAACAGGTGAGGGCTCAGTCAGGCTTCCCAGGCAGAAGGAACAAAGAAAGCTTCACAGGCAAGATTTCTTTTGACTTTTCCATGCCCAGGCCAAATGGTGAGAAGCCCCCACTGAGAACAGGGCTAAGCTATCAAACAAACCCATCTGCTGCCATGACCTGGTCTGCATGCAGCCTCCTCCACACCTCCTCTCCAAAAGGGCGATGCTTTCCCTGCAAGACAGCTTACAGGGGTTTGTTCTGTTCCTGGTGGGGTTTATGACCCATCCAGCTGAGTGTTTCCCTCTCTGATAAGATGACATGGTTTGCACACACCAGGACCTCCCTGTGCCACATGCCACCAGGTTCAGAACTGCCACGGTGGCAGCAGGAGCAAACACAGGTGTTCACCCAAGGTGACACAAAAGGCCAGGCTTGCCTTTCGAACTAAATCCCAGCAGTAAATCTTCAGGTTAATTGTCCAATACAGGAATGTCTCTGTGATCTCACAGACTTCTGCCACTGAAAACACTTTTATACTACTTTTTCCAGAAATCAACAGTTCCTTTTCAAAGCATAAAGACCAAAGAGAACAACTACTTGGGAAGCCCAGATGCTCATCATGTAGGAAATCCTGGGTTAGTAATAACAAAACACAAAGCAACAATATGATTTTCCTGCAGAGAGAAAAAAAAAGGGGGCAATATACAAGACAATACAAAAGCAGCAGTTTAAGAGAAAACTCAATATGGTAAATGGCAAGTGAGTTAAAAAAGAGCCAGAATAGACATTAAATGAGAAAGTCATTCCTTATTTTTCTTTCAAAAGCAAAACCTCAAATGCAAAGCAATTTTTCTTTCAAAAGCAAAACCCCAATTGGGAAAGGCTTAATTAAGGCCTTTCTTCAAAGGTTTGAAGAGGCAACATGAAAAGAAGGGGGAAAAGAAAGAGTTTAAACTGCAGGAAGGTATTGCCCTTCATTATGGCACTACTCTTGCAACCCCTCTGTAGCCCCTCTTGCAGCTCAGTGGCCACCCAGGGCTGCAGGGGCTGAAGCCGTGCTGAGCCTGCTTGATGTGCCGGTGTGATCCAACCCACGGAGGGCACGTGCTGAGGTCACTCCAGTAGCAGCCTGGTGGGCTCTGCCCCAGGCAGAAATGCCCCTGAACCACCTCAAAATGATCGCAAAGAAGCCCTGGGCCAGCAGTGACCTCCTGCGGCCGCTCCTCTGGACCACAGAAAAGCTTTTGCTTGTCATATCTTTCCATTCTTTACCTGTTCTCTCCCTCTAAACAGAGTGGCACTCTCATAGCATTGGATTCAAAGCCAAAGTGTCCCTTCTAACACGGCCTCCAAGATGATGATACTTCAGGGAGGCCTTTCAGAGACTAGTGGAAGTCCGAGGACATTTAGCAATATTCCTTGACCTCATAGCTGAGCAGGTCCAAGTCCCTAATGCAGAGAGACTGCCAAGAAACCTCACCCAGGAAGCTTCACCTCACCATCTAGACTACCTCCTTTGGACGAGGCCCTTCTATGGCTCCTTCTTTAATCCCGCTCTCCCCTCTGCGTAGCCCCAAGCTGGAGGTACCAGCTTTGCAAGTCAGACAAAGAATGAACTCATTTACAAAACAAGTCTCTAATTTACCAACTCTCTTGCTCACCCTCACATCCCTTCCCTACCAGGGAGGGAAAAGCAGAAGGCATCCTGCCAGTTGCTTGCAGGGAAGATTTAACTAACTGGGTAAATGAGGATAAGGAGATACCTTCAGGAAGCAAAGCCTTCATTATATCATCCAGCCTGGCCTCCTGTGCATCAAAGGCTGAATGACCACGGTTCTTAGCTCTATCCAAGAGGACTAGTCAGGATGGGAGGCTGAGAAGTAGTTTGTACTCTTTTTTACAAGTCTGCGTGTTCTGTTTATCTATAAAAATAAAACGAATGAAAGTGCTCCTTCTCATGAACAGGAGTCACAGGTGAGGTTTTGATGTCACTGAACACCCTCCCAAAACAGGATCTCTGCTCCACCCCAGAGAAGTGGAGAAAGGAAAGGCCAGCAGTTTGCTCAAGTCCATTATGAATGTGTAGAAAACCTGAACTTGAATCCAAGTCTCCAGCATTGAAAACGCTTGGCAGTTTCTCTTTTCCCATCTTGCACACATGCTTTGGCAACAGCAATATGCTGGCTGCTTGGGAACGATGTCTCCGGGAAGACCAAACCCTGCATACTCTCTACTTAAATGCTGCTACCCCCCTCGACACAAAGGTATGGGGCACTTTCCAACTATCAGACTCATCCTAGACATCCTTCCTCTTATCTTCAATTTGATTCAGGTCCTTCCTTCTCAGTGATAACACGACGCAAAGCCTAGCAGGAGGCAGCTGGAGCCCAGCCAGCCTGCGTTCGATCCCTCAACTCCAAGGGGACCAAAAACCAGCTGTCCAATCTTTGAAACCCATCCAACTCATGACAGCAGCATTTGGTAGAGTACACAGCTTGCTTCTTGCCACAGATGATGCAAGACCCTTTCCCGTGCTCTCTGCAATCCACACCTACGTGTGCATCAATCTCTTCAGATGTCAACCAAATCTTTTTGTATCCCCAACTCTTAAAGCGAGGTGGTAAGTTAAAGACATCTTATTTCCTTAACTCTGTTGCCTAAATCATTTCCTGATGTGGGCTATGGATTACTGCAGATAATCTTATGGATGACTCTCCATCCTATTTAAAATATCTCTAGTAGCAACAGCAAATGTTAACATTAAAAGCTACAGCTGGGAACAAGGTATTCAATTAAAATCCAATTTTAACACACCACAGAAAGCGGGAACGAGAAGAAAGATGAAAACTAACCCTGCATGACTACATTCTTCCCAAGGGCTACAGTTCTGGAGAACAAATCAGTTAATCAATATTCTACGCTGAGGTGCGCATTATCCATAAGGTATGTTTGGACCTTTGAGGATCTTTGGCCAGCTGGTTATTTGGGTAAAGCAGCAGCCCCTTCTCTCCTCTCACGCATGGGTGCGTGTTCTCGTGCCACCAGAGCTGTAAGGAGTTCCATGCGATGAGCATCACTGGCAGACCTCTAGCAACTGGGGAACAGCTGCTCTTCGCTGCGGTCACACGAGATGCAGGGTTCACTGCTCTGAAAGCGGAACTGCAAACCTGCTCCCTTTCCTGAAGGGTGGAGATCATCTCAGCTGCAGCAACTGCTCCTGCACTTGAATTCAGAAACTCAAGGCCACCACAGGCAGTCCTAGCCCTGCCCTAAAGCTGATGTGATGGCTCCAAATTCCCCATAGGATGAAGGACATAAGGGAATTTCCTGGGTGTGATCAGGCAGCAGCAGTAATTATTGTTTCTACCCGCTGGTCTTCTTCTGAAGCTACGCTCTAAGGCCCTGAAGATCTAACCAAAAATTGGAATTCAACGATCCCCTGGGTCTCACTGTAGCCTCTTCAGGCAGAGAAATCATGTGGCTGGCTGTGCTAGTCATAAAATAAGATGAGCCTTCTGGTAGCAGCCTGAGTCAGAGGACAACCCTTGGGGCAGTCCTGAGACTAAGATCCTCTGATGAGGAAGATGCTGATGTATTGTGGACTATCAAATCACTGGTGCTGGTGTCCAAGATGACAGTGACTGATTTTCTTTTTAATCATAAGCTGCAGTTGCCAGAATGACCCGTCACAGCCACAATTCAGGCTACGTATCAAGCACTGCTGGCGCTGTGAGCTTCTTGCAGAAATGAGACATGGTGTAAGTCAGAAGCTGGCATGTGTGTGCTGCAAGGAACACAAGAAATAGCAGCCAGCTTTAAAATATCTAGGAGGTCCAGACATAAGGACGCTCCTGAAGAACCACCTCAGAAAGATGTAAGGCGGAAGGCATCAGAAAACACAGTAGGACAACGACCTGGTGACCCTGTGTACCACAGATCATGGACCATAAACGCAAGAACGTTTTAGAAAGGTAATAATCAAAAGTGACAAAAACACTAGTAGTAAAAGAGCAGGGAAAAGTGTCAGGACAAACCCACCACTGCTGGCTGTGCAGAGGAGCTCCCCCCAGCCCACCCCAGTCACTCACACTCTGCCTTGCACACACGGCAGGGGTTGAATGTGCTAAACAAAGCCCTGGGGTAAAGGTATTTTTGGTCCTGACCTCTTGCCGCCTTCCAATCACCTCCAGCAGTGTGCTTGGGAGATCTCTATAGAGAAGGACATCTGCTTTAGGACAATTTGTGTTCTTTCAGATGTTTCAATTATAATAACCTATTTCATTTCCGTTTCCATTATTCATTACACTAATTTGCTTCTTGTTCAGATTAAAGTATGAGGAAAAGACAAATCTCACTCTCACTTTAAGCGCAGGGCGCAGCACTCAGTCTGCTTCCCATTTCGCACGCCGGCTTTCATTCCGGCAGCACCCACGAGCACCACAAAGCAAGAGGAGGGTGGTGGGACAGCACAGCATCCTGGTGCTCTGCTTACATCCCCCAGCATCCAACGTTGAAGATGGGGCTACAGGTCTCTGCACCGGGGAGATGATCACGTAGCTGCTGCTTCCAAACTTGCTCCTAGGCAAAGCTTCCCGAAACAGCGTGGGAGGGAAGCAGTGAGAGAGCGATGCTCTGATTCCTTCCCTCCAGGGCTGGTACTGAGGGATGCAGGCTGCCCCTCCACATGCTGGGCATCTGATGCGGGTTTATTAACATCCTGCAATTCTGGTTTTCTAGGGCCGTATCCAGCCTACACGTGTGACACTGGCAGGTCCATACCCTTGGTAAGTAACCCCCAATGACTGATGGCTCACCTACTTTTCAGAAATGCCAGCTGAGAACGAGCCTTTCCAAACCTAAATCCAGCCCAGGTCCATGATAACCTCACCTTTCCTCTGGGAGACTGAATGGAAACGAGGAGCGCAGTGGCACCTCTTGGGGACAGAGACACCCTCACCCCCATAACCACACAGCAGGGTTATTCATCAGATTCCGTGCTAGTGATTCATGCCTGCCTCAAAACCAGCAACTTACCTAAGCCTCTCAAAACATGCCCGATACTAAATTAGGGAAGGTCTGTGGCTCTGTTTGCTCCAGGGACAGACCTTCTGCTGTTCAGAAGACAGAGAGGCCTGAAGGAGCGGCGGAAAAGCAGCAGCATTCAGCACTAGGGGTCTCAGATCACCCAGCCCACAGTGCTTGAACGTACAGCTGGAGACTCACCCTGCCCCTGTGCAGATCTCCCTTTCCAGAGGGCTTGAACCCATCAACACTGCTCATAAGGAACATTTCCTTTCAAACCAGACTGTGTCAGGCCTGGCACAAATGGAACCCCTGTTTTGGCAGTCTTTGACTGTCAGATACAGCCCTTCTTGAGGATTTTACACAGCTCTGTACTTGGCCTTTTCCACTTGGCCCTCAGCAGAGCCAGCGCTGAGTGCCTGGCTTTCCAGAACAAGCCCACTCCACTCACCAGGCACCACTGCTCTCCAGACTCTCCTTCTCTCACCCTTAGACATCTCCAGGCACTCCAAAGTACATCATCAAACCAGGACTTGCCAACATTTGCCTGGAGCGCTGGGAGCCACGCTGCGCGGGCTGGCACCCATCAGGCACTGGTTTCAGAGATAAGCTCTGGCCAGAAGAAGGACCACTGGGATGCCTCCCCTCCAGCTCCACTCACCCAACCCAAGAGAAAGGCACTGCAGGGAGCTCCTAGCACATGCAGAAATGCCGATGGCAGGACAGGTCTGGTACTGACAGAGCCAGGCTCTCCCCAATGTTTGCACTGGAGCATCTCCCTCGCACTGACCATTGCCTCTGCTCAGCCAGATCATTCCCACGTGATCCCATGCCAAGGTTTTCAACAAGCAAAAAGTGACCCTGTGCTAACCTGCTCCCACCCACTCTCCCTCCTCTCCTGTCCCAACAAAATCATCAGCTCTACAGAGGGAACCTCCCTCTGTGTACTTGACGAACTACTTTCATGACTGGGGCTGTGGCTATATTAACAATGAACAGCACAAGATTTTCCAAATGACACCAAAATCATTACTTCTTAGAAGAAGATACACTGCACAAACTGCAGAGCCTGGCAACCTCTCATCACTATTAACAATTAATAGCTGAGCTCTATCTGTTTACCAAAATCCTGTGAAAACCTGACCTTCCTCTCCCGTGCCCCTCTCTCCCAGGTGGACGCCATTCACCTCAACTTTTAAGATACCTTTCCCCTTCATTTGTTCTCTTAATGTTTCCTGATTTGAGCTAGCAATTACAGCTGTCATCACCCCCCTCAGGAACTGGAGCAAGGCACTCGGGCTCAGACTTCCCAGATGCATCTTGAGTTCCGTGTCCAGGCTTCTCCAAGCATACAGTGCATATAAACAAAAAACTTAACCAAGACCTCAAGACTAATAAACACTTCCATCTTCATCTGAGATAGAGATGATAGGACAAAAAGAAGAGTAAATGCCAGGACAACTAACATGAGAGGTACAGTAATAGAGCTGAAATACCTAAGAAGGAAGCAAAGTTGAAAATTTCATGCATGGATATAAAAAACCAGCAATTAGTTCACAGTTAAGAAGAGCCAAGCACAACTTGGATAGGTTCAAGATCTGATATTCTTAATCATCCATCAGTTCACAAATTATGTTGGGTACAGAACAGCAAATACAGCACCTGTATTAAAAAAAGGCAGGGGAGACAGTGCTGTGGTTTTATTAGCTTTAGCTCCTAACTGAGAAAGCTGTTAAGTATTGTGAAGGGAAGAATAATTAAAGAGACATCAATAAATGGCAACTAAGATAAAACATGGTAAAGCATAAGGCAGGTTTATTGAAGACACATTGTGCAAGCTAACCCAGTATCTTTACTAAAATAACTGCCCCTTCTTCGATACCACACCACAAGGAATTCAGCCAGTGAAGCTGGGGACTAGCTAAGACTTTAAATTAAAGGCAGAAAATCTAGGCCAAGAGAAGATGACAACAAAATAATTTAAATAAAATATTGCCTGGGATGAAGGTTATTTGGAAAGGCCTTGGGAGTCATCTTGCTAACTAACTTCACCGACAGCCCTGCTGCAAGTCAGCAGACAGAGACCATGGCTACTCGTTAATGAAAATAAACTGGGAAGTGCATCCGACACAGTGGAAGGCAAGAGTACTACACAAGAAAAAGTTATTATCTGAATAACAAGAAAGGAACTAAGCCAAGAATACAATAGGAAAACTCTGAATTTCTGCAGTAATTTCTGGGTTTACCTATCAGGAATTACAAAGGAGACAGACTGATGAACAAGGCAGGATGGAAGAACCGAAGGGATGCAGCTGTGAAAGCAGCAAACATGTTCTTACTATGTTATTTAGGGTGTTTGTAGAGATAAGGAAGTAATAAACAGCAGGCTAACAGCACTGCGAGACCTCAGCTGGGATTGCATGTACAACTGCAACCACATTACAGAAGAAATAACTTAGCTGCGAACAGATGGAGGCGGCAGCTCGCAGAGCAACCGCAGGAACGGATGTTCTCGAGCACAAAACCAAATGGCTTTCACTGAGCCATACGTGTTCTGGCTGGGAGCCGGGGTGTGCACACACGCGTGTGCGTGGGAGGACGTGCACAGCATCACAACAGCAGAACGCAGGGACTCAGCGCACAGGAGCAGTCAGGCTGCAAACAGGAGCAGTCAGGCTGCAAACCGCGTCCTGGTGATGAAGCTTTTACATCAATGCTTAGAAAGCAGTGCCTGCACCCCCAGTAGAGGGAAGGGCCCAGCATTAACGTTTCTAACAAGAGGTAACTCCGGCAACCTTAAATATACATAAAATCTACGCAGGCTGATTTTCATTTCCATTCTGGATACCTTTTAGTAAACACTGACAAGAGCAGCTTTCAACCTCAGACACTTGTACTGAAGAAAATTACTGGGTTCCTGCGGACAGAGCCAGGCGAGGCTTAAAAACTGCTCCATAAAGTGTTCAGAGGAAAACGGGCAACGAAGAGATTGTGCAGCACTGGAACCAGCTATACGCGTGTTATACCACGGCACCTAAAGCAGTCATGCTGTCCTGTGTAAATACACAAGGAAACACTTCTCCCTTTTCTCCAAGTTAAGCTTCTGGGAGACCCCAATCCAGCAGTCATCGTGCAAGCTCTGACCACCCTAATGCAAGTGTAATAACAGTTTATTGGTTTATAAGTTAACTTTCCTACTTTTCCCTGTTTATTTCTTTTGCTGGAAGATAAGTCAACAGGCCAAAGTGATTGTGCCACTTATTATGCAACTGTTTGTCAGCTAATATTTGTGTTCCAGTGAGGCAAGGACCAGATAAGTGATGCCTCAGCAGCTGCCTCCCCGCTAGAAACCCGAGCAGAGGGGCTGCAGAGGCACTGCCAACAGGTCCTGGCACGGCTGCGACACATTCAAGGCTCTGTCAGTCTCCAGATCTCAGCTAAATTATTCCTGCCTCACCCCTGCCCCTCTGCACTTACTGTTCATGACTGATACCTGCCCCCATGTATTTCTCTACAGCTACAGATTGGCACACGTGTAAACGCTGGCTTTCTAAATTCAGCCCTGCTTCTCTCTGCTCCCACCTCTCTTTCTGTAGTGGGAGAATGATGGTGGCAATCTCTCCTGGCAGTAAGTAGAACTAAAAGCATCAATCTGCTACATCTCTGTAGCAATACTTCAATAATTAAGAGGAGCAACTGCTGAACAAGATTAGCAATAGACTAGAACGAAATATAATAAGCAATAGGGACCCCTAAAAAAGCATGCACCGAGGTGCATCCTGCATCCCAAGGCACACTCCTTGTGCTCTGCCCACCACTGATGTCCGAAACACATCAGATGTTGATATTTCTTCTTCCTTCTGCTCCCTTCTCCACCACATGCCACTGCTGCTCTTCCCTACACTCTCACCAAATCCCTTTTTGTATTGTTTTTTTTGCTAGACACCTCACTTTCAAAACACACAAAGGAAGCCTGTACTGCTGAAAGGCTTCAGTGATGCTGAGTGGTCAGGTCTCTGGAGGTCCCCAGATGGGTTTCTCGGCCGCACTGTCTCCCAGCTCTGGTTGCAGCCACTGCACAGAGCAGCAAGTCTCCACAACAGGCACCTGCTGCTTGGTCTGGCCTGGGACTGCAAAGGGGAACATCTGCCTCGGGACAAGAGCCAGGCAGGGAAGTGGGGAACAGGCTACCTAGCAGGCAGCCTGGGTGGCTGGGTTAGAATCAGATGCTGCTGGGACTCGAGAGCCCAGCGGCTCTTCTCCTCCACCCCCTGACAGAGCCAAGATAGGCGCACGCAGGCTACACAGACTGCAAACACAGAGCGACAGATATCTTTAAAACACAACCTGCAATGTGACCTAAATTTTACTTCTGCAAAACGAAAATAGTAGCTCCAAGTGTCTTCCTCGTGCATCACATTTTCTTTGTTTCCTCTTCTATTTAGGACACAGGTTTTCCACCCCTCCCAGGAGGTTCAAGCACTCAAGGGAAACACAAAGGAAGCAGTGCACCAAAAAGCAACAGCGCAGCTAACGGGAGGAGATTTTTCTGTGGAGTGTTTAAAATGCTTTGCCTGATAACACATTAAACCACCAAGAACTGCAATTAAAAACCTGTGGCAGTTTCACTGCCCCATCACTTCAGGGGCTGAGAAGATCTTCCACTTGGGTCTCCCAACTCCTCAGGATTCCTGTGGAACTGCAGCAGCAGCTCCTGGCCGAGTACCTCATCAGGACACGGATTCCCTGCTTTCCCCTTTCCCTCTCTGGTCATCTCATATCAGTACTCCAGCTCCTTTCTCATCCCATCCTTACTCCTTCATGCGTTAATCCCCATTTTAGGGACTTAGGTCTTCAAAGAAATATTCTGGGTGTTATTTTTCCTCAAAAGTATTTGGCAGCAGATGTTCTTAAGTTCTTCCTAAAAGGCACGCGTGGATGCGAGAAGGGCCGTCAGTGCTCAGCTCTGCTCATCTCAGGAAAACAGAAAAGCAGAACAGGACAAACTCAACTGCTCTGGCACAGAGACCCCAGGTGTCACAAGCTTTTGGGATGTGGGATGCAAGAACCAGAGCACCCACATTCCTTCTTCTTCACCAAATACATGCATGTAATGGAAACGTATCTGCACAAAGTTAACCCCAAGTGAGACCAGCTCTTTGGAGTGAAGGTTTCCCATGGAAGCTGGCCCCAGCAGAGCAGGGCCTCACACTGGGCCAGACGCCGGTCCTGCCTCCCCATCCCGTGGGCGTGTGGATTTGGAGGGGAGCTCCGAGGCCGAGGGAAGGCGCAGGTGTGAAGGAGAGCCCAACAGTGGTTTAGCAGGAGCTGCACCTCTGGGAATGGATTCGATGTCAAGTGTCAGCAAGTAAATTGCTATTGGCTTCTCAATAAGCAGCAGTAGTGAGCTAAGTGTTTCCCTGTGTTGTGCAGGCTCTCTCCGACTCAATACAGCAGTATTGACAGCACAATCACAGGGTAATCCAGGCTCCACTAATATCTCAGCACTTCCTCATTGAAAATACACTTTCCACTTGGACATCAGCCCATTAGCTCAGGCTCACATCGCAAGCATCCCCCTTGACCCACCAGGACATGCAGCAGCATCGCCCCCAGCCACTCCCCGGGGCACAGCCCAGAGGATCACAGAAATGGGGCTCTTTTTGCAAGGAGAAATCACCAATAGAAAAACAATGAAAGGTAATCAAAAAGGTCTTTAAAACTCAAGTCTCTGTAGGTTCTGGAAAAAAATGGTATTTCCTTGCTAGACAACAGAAGTTCATTCAGGGAATTAACTCTCCTCTTGCCCCTTACCCTCCATCTGTCATCCTTCCTTGCTATCTTATCTCTAAACTTAGACCACTGATTCCTCCAGGCAGAAGCTTCTCCTTTCATTCACTGAAATCCAGAGACCTGCTCCTGCACAACAGAAGTACCCACACCCTGCTTCTGTACCAGAGGGCAGATCACTAACACTCCTCTCCTGGCAAGGACACCCTCTGGTAGGCGTCATACTGGAAGTCCCCAGGCACCTGGGATGCCTTCACCTGGAGGAATCCTCCAGAGTGCTCTGGCAGCCCCCATCACAGCGCAACACAACTCATTTTAACCATCTCCATAACTATGCATGCGTGTGCTTCTCCGACATAAGTGTTGATCTTGACTGCGATGATTTCATGAAGGACTCTCACTGAAAATTAGGTTGTTCGTCTGTTTTGGATTGTATAATAAAAATCACGTCCCAAATGCACAGGAGTACTTCTTTTTGTCCTCATGTAGCATTGTCACTCGTAAACCTCACAACACAGCAAAAAGCAGACAAACACCCCTTGTTTTACCATTGTAACTGTATTCCAAGTTCACTGTAACTGGAAAAAAAGAGAACTGAAAGTGCCCGGAGATCTCGATCAAGGTAGTTCTTCACCTGCAGCATCTGGACAGAAGTTTGCATCACAGGTCCCAGACTGAATCATCACATCACACAGGCTGTTTCTGAAAAGGCTGTGCTCTTTTTTCCAAGAACACAAGCCATAATGGGAACTGGCAATCAGACGCAAGCAGGGGCTGGTTGCGAGGCAGAGGTCGTCAAGGGAAGCACCAGAAAATATTAATTTTCCCCAAAACAGCTGCTGTAAACAACAAATCGGTCCCCAGAGGTTTGCCAGGAAGCTTTTAGGACAATCTGGCACAAGCAGCCACTACCACGTGTGTGGGAAGTCCCGATGCTCTCACTGCAGGACAAGAGCTTAAAACACATACATTAAGAACACATAAAATACCTTAACTTTTCATGCTTCAGCTTCTTGCTTAACTTATTAAAGTTATTAGTTAATTTATCAATGCAGAGCACACTGCATTAAACTACAAAATTTACAATTTGCTCATTTGCGGGTGTCTAATTACCAACAATGGGAAGACAAGATGAGAAAGTGAAAAGCAATAAAAAGCCTGCTGAGGGTTTCTCTCAGGTTGGACCAACCACCTTGGACACCTGCCCCAGTAGCGCACAGAGAGGCCCACGGAGCTGCTCACGCGCGCAGGATTCACCCACAACTCCCTGCTCTAAATTTAGCTGGCACAGGCACACAGCTCCACGTTCTCCACATTCAGAAGTGGCATTCATGTGGAAAGCCGGAGCCTCACAGCACGCAGCAAAGAAACGGTTGATACATTCAATTTAGCTTTAATCTATTTTGGTAACAACAACAGCAAAACCAGGAGGAGAGGCGCGTCGAGGACGGCCAGCCACACAGCGGCGCACCCAGGGCCTCCTGCCGCCCCGAACAACTCTCCCTAAAGGCTGAACAACTCTCCCTAAAGGCCATGCCACAACGATTTCACTGCCCTCACTGCTGCAGCGAACAAGTTAATCTAAGAATGCCTTTTATGTTTTTCAACCACATCCTGAGATACATCAACCCTTTAACCAAAACAACTAATTTCTGTTGTGTCCTATCACCAACAAGGAGCATCTTCCACATCTCCCAGACTGTAACAGCATCAAGTAAGAGCAGAACAGCAGATTAACATGTAGATGTGAGGCACTTCCAATGATGGTGCATCCCACAAGCTGTGCCACTGGACACGGTGCGCTGCAGCAAAGAGCCAAGCAGGAGCATGAGGAGGAGAAACCCTCCAGCAAGGCCATGCTAATGTTAAATTGCCAGGATTACGAAGGCAAGGTCAGGGAGCTTTCTGTGCACATACAGAAGGTTATTGAGTCTAGAGTCAGATGAGGAACAGATATCTGGTTAGGAGGGGGTTAACGCTGCTTCAGCCTGCAATCTGATAAATGGCTCTGCAGAAAGCAGGTTCTCTCACTTTGAGATATGATGTCACTAACCTTTATTGATCCACAATCAGAGAACTTTGCTTATCTCTCTCCTGTGATATGCTGCCCTCCTGTACTCAACTAGTGTTTAATACACTGCTGGGCATCTTGCACTCTTTATAGCTCACACCATACCTCCGCTTGGCCACAGAAGACAATATTTTACAGGCTGCGCCAGCCCAGTTAGCTTGAGGGATAAGACACAGACATACATTCCCTCCACCCCACCGACTCCTCCAGAAGGAACCTGCATTTCAGAGAAGTAACATATGCCTACATTGGAAAGCCTCGTGAAAAGAGGAGGTAAACAGCGTAGATGTGGTCCAATGTGTTCTCACAGCCTCACGTACAGTTGCAGGTCTCTGATCTGAACTCGAGGTAAGCACGTTCCCTCTGAAGCTGCTGTTCTCATGGGAGTAGTTATTTTTACCCAACTTTTGCTATTTCACAAAAACGACACTTTACTTTTAGCCTCAACTTCCTTTTTAATATTTGAGGTGAAACATGAATGTAGGTGACTAATACAAGAACTAAAAATTAAACACTTATTTCTACATAGTAGCAAAGCATTTGCTGTTGACTGCATGCACCAAATCCAGTGCTTTTTGTTTCAAATATACTAGGAATGCTGGAAATGGCTGAAAAGCCAGGTAGAACAATCTGTAAATTAAACAATTGGATTAGTCATGCATAGAGGTGACCAGAGAGGAGCTTCAGAGAGTCTCAACATTAGCAGGCAATCCCATACACTGTTCTTCTGCTAGATAACACACAAAGAAGTTGCCTGTGAACTGCTCATGGGCATTTCTGCATTGTTAATTAGCTGTGCCTTTGCAGGAGAAAAGCCTGTGCATCAGTGGGGACACACACAGTGCGTGGCTGGGGCAGGATGGCAGAGACCTCCAGGAGCAGCATCTGATCCCCGAAATCAGCCATGCCTTCTGCAGGGCACTGTGCTCAAGGGGGACTGGACCCTGCATTGGAGGCGTAGAAAGACCTTTACACAGCAAGAGTGGAAATCCCTAAGACTATAAGAAGTGAGAGTGTAATGGGGAGAAGAGACCAAGAATAAGACAGCGGTATTTAAAAGCCACAAGTGGTAGAGAGAGGTAAATTGGGTGCTCCTGCCTTACACTATCACAATCCAAGTGGTACTTGCTTATGCTGCAAGGCAGTTCTCGCTCATGCTGGGAAACTCCATGTCACCATCACCCTTGAAGACAAGAGATTACACAGGCTCAAAACCATTCTGGAGGTACTGGTATGGGGCGAGTAAAACATCTCAAGATTTGTTTTACAAGTTATGTGAACTCTTCTGTTTCAATGGATAATCGGGCTTGTAAAAATCTGGAAACAAAGAGTGAGTGTTGAGTTTTCCAGCATACACACAACACTTAAAATAAGCTGTGACCTATTTTACTCATTATTCACCAAGTTAAAAAAAATCCACTTTTGTATCACTGCAGGCCAAGTTTTAGGCTAGGAGTTAAGGCTTCCCCTCTGCTAACTACAAGGGATGAAGCACGAGCACAGGATGCAGGGTGCAAGAGTGTAAGCAAAATCAGCCAAGGTCTCAGCAACATCACTTGTGGTACAGGACAGACCTGTGCTTCTGTGACTCTATAAATACACGGCTATGCAGACAGGTCAGAGAAGAAGAAAATTAGGAAGAAATGTCCACTTTGCATAGGTCAAATTACTCCAAATTACTGTTCTGACGCAGTCTAGTGATTCTTAAGAGTTTCAGATGTGCACTGAACTTTCTTTTTTTTAATTAAAGGTCTTTTGAACCACATGCTTCTTAAAATAGTAAATTACACCCTTCCACAACTTGTGGAAATAAATGAGGAATGCTGTCCGAATTACCAGCTTAGGCAGAGAGCATAAAAATCCCAAACTTAGATTTCCTGCGAGTCAAGAAGACATCTGAATTAGAGGGTTTGGAATGTAACCCATTAATACTCCTGCTCAGTTAAGTTCATGTACAGAGTGCTAAATATTTCAGGATCCAAAGGAGAAGAAATGCAAGGGCCGATGAGTGAGTTGTGCTCTGTCTCTTTGATAGCTGGAGAGAAATTGCCGCCGCCCCACCAGAAATACACTTCAGCTGATCCCAATCCTAAAAGCAAGCCTGGATAGACACAGAGATGCTGCTAATGAATGGTTTTCATCCTGGTGCTGTCTCTCCTTGTCAAGTACCATGCAATATTTATGATGGAAGTCACCTCTGGCGACTTCCCGCTCTGTTGAGAGCTGCAGACAGCACCTCTAGCCTTGGCCAACAGGAATGTGCAGAAAACCACACTGAACCCCTGATTCATTATCTGCACAAGAGTGAGGAATTATCTGCCATCCACAAAGTTTCACAAACCCCTTAAGTCCAACCCTGGACTGCAGGACCTGAGCTGTGGCCAGGAGGGAAGGCAGGAAACCAGCTCCCTGCAAAGCAGCAGGAGGTCAGGGAGACGCTCCAGGAGTTGTACTGCACGAGGTCTGCATGTCCAGGCGCACACACACAGGAGCAGCCTGGACATCCTCCAGGCTCTCCCCTGGGTGCCTTCTGGCCACATCTCCCTGCACCCTTGCACTTGGGGGTTAGCACTGCTGAGACAGGTCTAGCATCCACTGCATTCAATTCCATCCAGGAGTTACATCTGCACTTGAGGTGTTGAAATATCCTTTCCAGCACTGACCACAACCAACAAGAGCTGTGCGTTGCTTCCAGAGAATCCCTTCACTGCTTCAGGCCATCCGCTATGGAGGTAACCGAATGGTCACAAGTTGCTGAAACAAAGTTCACATCTTCAAATTGAGACAGAGCTAAAAAAAACCACCTCAAGCAAACTCTAAAAGCTTATTTATAAACAGTAGAGAAGCCTTGTTTCAACCTGCCCTTGCCTCAGGCATCAGCATCATCAGGTGTGAGCAGGATTCAAATATCTCGATACATAAAGGATTTAGTCAGCTTCAACCTTTGTAACATCATCTGTTTTGAGGATTGGGTTGACATGGAAGATTCTCCCCAGCTTTCCCACTGCTGCTATTTCAGAAACGCTCCACCTCTTCTAATCAGGGGAGGCAGCCTGGTGCCCGAGAGGCTGCTCCTCTTCCTTCACCATCGCTACTCGCACTGTACATTGAGCTACCAGAAATTTAAAGAAAGCATCCAGACAGTTCGACTGCTCATATATTTCCTCTGTGAAAAAGCTTTTGGTGTAAATATATCCTGCTGCAGCTCAGCATCTCCACTCCATTACAGACGGAGACTCAGCAAATGCCTGCCAAAACAGCAGTTCTTGGAATAGTTACAACTTTTAATGTACATCCTATAAGATACCGTCACAACATCAGGGAAAATACAACTCAATACAGCTAGCACAGATGTAACCAGACAAATAATTTCTAGAGGATATGTCTTTTAGACATAAGCACGTTCCAGGGCAGTTTGAAGGGCAGTCTCGTACCAGTCTCAGCTACTAATTCCTACCAAGGTTTTTTTGGAAACTGGGTCTGCCTCAAAGCAGACGCAGCAGGATGCCCAGCACAAGAGACATCACTGCCCAGAGCACTCTGCACTAGCTGAGGATATAAAAAGTATAATATTATGGATGCTTCTTTACCTGCCTAGCAGTTTTATAACACAAACCTTCTCTCCACTGGATTTAAAGAAAGGAAAAAATGAGAAAATTCTTTTTTAAATCCCCTCACCACAGCACTGCTCTGCCATCAACTTCACCACAAGATCAGGGTCCTCTGTTGCAGCCACTGTACCACTCTGTACTTGAATTCCTGGAAACATCCCTGCTTCCAGCACTGCAAACCCAGCTTCCTCACCTGAATAAAAGCCAGAACTGAACCAAAGGGGCTGACAGAACCCCTTCGACTGCCTGCATAGCTCTGCTTGTCAGGGTGAATCTGTGGGAGCCAGGCTGTGCCCCAAGAGGCAGAGTAGGAAGGGGAGGGCTTTTGCTTTTCTTTATTTAAAAGGTGCTGCTGGAGGTAGAAACACATGAAAGTCTTGTGTAGGACAAGGGAAGGAATTATCCCTCCCATTGATTTTTGCTCTGGGGTATTACAAAGAACACAGCATTTATCTGGAGATTTCTTCCCAAAGCTAACTACGCACTTTCAAACGTAAATGAGACTTGAAAGAGGCTTATCTGGGCAGAATCTGCTGAAACCTCACCGGGACCGGGAGCCCCGGCAGGAGCTCTCTGATCCATCCCCTCTGAGGGCTGAAAGCCTTTCTCCATCCCCAGCCTCAAACAAGCAGCCCACGGGGCTAAGTCCAGGGAAAACAGTGAGGCAAAAGCCACAGGGCAGTGGGGTTTCCCGCATCCCTCCTCTTCCAGCAAACATCCCTTCAGACACGCTCGCCTCTGCTGCAGGGACCCACAAGTCCTCTTCTGCAGGGACAGCATCAGGACGTGAGAGCCTTGGCCACCCTGTGCCATGAAAGGCTGGGGACAGAGCATCTCGGCTATGGCTGGATGCAGCCCGGGGCCACCGTCTTCCCTCCCCTCTAACCCATCTCCATCCCCCAGCAGCCAAGACTATGCCCTGGGAACCGTGGCAGGAGAAACCCTTCTTCAGCATTCCCAAACACACAGTGCTGCCCCAAAAGCTGTTCCTGGAGCAAGCCTCCTTGCTTCTCGCAGGCTCTGGTTGCATTCCTGAGCGTGTTACCACCGTACTGCCTCCCCAAAAGCCGTTCCTGGAGTGAGCCTCCCTGTTTTTTCCAGGCTCTGCTTGCCACGCTGCAGCCCGGCTCGCTGGGAAAAACCTCTGAAGCCTCGTCTCTCGTCTGCTGTCTTTCTCAGGTAGCTGGGAGGTTGTAATTGGTGAGGCAGGAGATTAGAAATATCGGCAGCCTCTAAGTAAGACTTTAATTTACTGGCAGATCAATAGCGCTAGGGTTATATTGGCAAAGTGTCTACAACTCTATTGACTCACGCAATTCCTCTTATCAATTTATCAGAAATCTGGAAGCCAGAAGATATTGTTTGAAGAAAAAAGGCAGCAGGAGTTTGAACACTTAGCATGGGCTGCCCAATCAGGCTCTCAGCACTAAGCATTTTACAGCAGATGTATCTACTGCAAAGGAGGCTAATATATGATATGATTAAGAGCTAACTTGCTTCCTCACATGCCACGCAGCCTTTTCAAGTCGCTTCTCACCTCAGACCTCTGCACTGAGAGAGTCACTAGGACAGACACAGCCCCATCAACCCAAAGTGGAACAAGAAAAATCTCTATTTCACACCACAAGATCCTGAATTCAGACCCTTCTGCCTGGACCATATCCAGGCTGACCTCAGTTTCTTATAAAAAAATCGCACTCGTGCTGCCTTCGAAAAGGAACCTGATTTAAATTTAAGGATTCTCCATCATCAGCAGGTGGGAATATGTGCCATCTCATCTCCTTGCTAAAGGAGACAAAGCGAGCATGTGGAGGCTGGTGCCTCCCCCAGCCAGAGGTCACAAGACCTGTCTCCCCAGGGCCAGGGTAGTGCAGTGGGTAGGCTCCAGGAGCCAGGGTAGCAGCCCTTGCTCCCAGCAGGTTACACACCTCCTCCTTAGCATCAGAATGGAGCAGGAACTGCCTAGAACCCTCAGGCTCCTCATCTCCATCTCTGCCGCACTCCAGTCTGCACCAGTGACAGACTGATGGCTCGAGGAGAGGAGTTGAACTCTTCCTTCTAAATGTTCCTGTAACCAAATGAAAGCTGCTAGGTGGTACCCAGGGCCATGCAGAGCTCTGGGCACTGCTGGGAAGATGAAGCTCCAGGTCCTCTGCCCCAGGCCAGCCCCAGCCGAGGCTGGGCTCCACTCCCTCTATGCAGCAGACCAACTCAGCTGGAAATAAAAAAGTTTCAACTAGATTGGAGACGTCCCAACTGCTGAATGGCTTCTCCTCTTTTTAAATGCAGATTTGAACTTTTCACCCAGGGTCGGGCAGCTGGAGCCCAGCCTGGCTCCTGCAGGGACCAGGCGCCGGAGTCTGCTCCGCTCTGCGCATGGACCACGCAACATCACGGACCACAGCATCCCTGACCCACAGCAGCACAGCGTACGGTGCCCCTGGCCTGCAAGGTGCTGCAAACCCCTTGAAAGCTGCTGATGCTGCCTGGCTTTGCAGACCATCCCTCTGCCCAGGGCTTTACTTGGGGAGATAATGCCAAGGGGAGAGTCACATTTCGAGAGCGCTAGTGACTGGGCCTGCCTGTCCCAACTTGAACTCATCTGGGAGGTCCTGAGCTGAAGTTGGAGTTAAAGTCACCTCACGAGCGTCCTGTGCCGGAGGAAAAAACAAATCTGCACTGCAGGCTTCACGGCAGGTTCTTGAGGCCGAGTTAAACAAGAGCACTGCAACTCAGAGCATGAATTCAATGCTTCCAACCAAAGCTTTTAAAGATACCATCCCCCGGACAGCTGATGTTCAAAGCTGCCGCTTCAAGGAAGCGCATTATCAGCTCCTCTGGGGAGAAGTTTGAGACGTTCAGCTGCTCATTAAGGTAAACAGGTATTTAGGTCTATCCTCCAACAGGAAAGTATTTTTGAAAGGAAAAACAAAAGACCAATCTGGTTACAGTGACCAAATCTAAACTCTGTTCCACTGGGTTACATCACACAAGGTACTTATCCACACTGCCTGGGTGCAAGTGCTGCTTGGATCAAAGCTCCTCATGTACCACCTCTTCGCTGTGAAACGGCGCTGACAGCGCTGGGCCCATCTCCTACCAGCACAGGAGCCTCTGTTCTTTCCACAATTTCACCCTCGTGAGCAGAGCTTTTGCTGTGCTGGTGCATCTCTCCAGGTGAGCCCCAGCATCCCACAGAGCCCACAGCAAGGATGCGGCCCCATGCACAGCAGGCCAGTGAGCAGTCGTGGCACCCAGTACACTTGGATGCAACGTCTCATATTCCAGCATTTTAGTGCCCAAAGAAAACTAAACAGGGTGCAAATATGAGATATGGAAGTAAATAAGAGCCCAAAATACAAACTTCTGAAGTATGTGGCACAACGGGAATAACCGCTACTCCTGAGAAGAGCCTCCTGGCCCCAGACACCTGCTGGTACTTCAGATGAGCACCGATTTTGCCCAGGACAGTCAGTCACCACCTCAGGCCACCTCAAGGGACTTGTACGCAGGCACACATAGCCCGTGGGACCTGCCCTGTCCCTGCGGGAAGGCTGCGCAGTGCAGCTCCCTTCCTCCATGCAGGCTGAGCCCAGAAAGGATCAGAGGCTGCAGCAGGCTCAGCCTCCCCTGCACTGCTGCTGCAGCAGAGAAGCCTCAGCCCTACATTCCAGGGTGAAAACAAAGGCTCAAAAGTACAAAAAAAAGAAATCTGACTCAGTAACTGTGGAAAAGCCTTGGCTCAAGGGCAGAAAGGAGGGAGGGTGGGACAAGCACAGAGAGCGCAGAGCAATGATAGTGCAGGATGCTTGCAGAATTGCCCAGGCTGCCAGTGCCAGGCAGGAACCACAGCATCGCCACTGCTCCTCCCTGGGGGTGCCTGGGGTCTCCCACTGCAGCCCTCGCCTCCCGTGTCTGCTCCAAAGCAAGGCAAGGAACCTATCCAACCTGCACTCCTTGCAGCTCTGGCAAAAGCAAACACCTGCAGGGACCATAAAAATATGATGGAATGAAAGATCAAGACTAGTAAAATGCTCGAGCCCAGATGAGGACACAAAGACGCCGCTCCCGGGAGAAGAGGAAATGCCTTCCTTCCCCTCCACAGAAGGAAAAATCAAACTCCCAGCAGATGTCAAAGGCCAGCAATTCCCACTCCATCCTTGTCATGTCCAGGTCACCAGACAGCCCCTCGGAGCCTCCCGTCTGGTGAGAATCATTCATTTGATTGCATCTAACGTGCTTAATCTCAACATTAGAAAGCAAACGCTCAGCATTTCCAGAACATAAAAAGTTGGTTTGGTCCCTCCTCCTCCTCCACAAAGCAGCAGCTTCCAGAGCCACACAGCAAAACGTTCACCGGGATGCCCAAAGCATCCAGCTACCACGTCCATCTCAACCAGCTCTGGAAGGCACACAGAACAAACAGCTGTACCCCAGGATTCACAACTGTCTCTGCCAGCTTCTTTGGGGCCTAAACTCTCCAAAGGAAACCCAGAGCAGAGCACAGCCCTTCTGCTCCCGCAGAATGCCCCGTGACCGACCTTCCTGTGCCTTGACATCACCCCTTGCGCAGGCAGTGGGGACCCAGCATCCCTGGCGCAGGCAGTGGGGACCCAGCATCCCTGGCGCAGGCAGTGGGGACCCAGCACCCCTGGCGCAGGCAGTGGGGACCCAGCATCCCTGGCGCAGGCAGTGGGGACCCAGCACCCCTGGCGCAGGCAGTGGGGACCCAGCATCCCTGGCGCAGGCAGTGGGGACCCAGCACCCCTGGCGCAGGCAGTGGGGACCCAGCATCCCTGGCGCAGGCAGTGGGGACCCAGCATCCCTGGCGCAGGCAGTAGGGACCCAGCATCCCTGGCGCAGGCAGTGGGGACCCAGCATCCCTGGCGCAGGCAGTGGGGACATGGGGACCCTCAGTGCAGGCAGCGGGGATGCTGGCATGGGGTCAGACAACCGAAATGGGGAGAATAAAGACCTTTTGCTAAAGCTCCCGGAAGCAAAAAAAGAAAAAAACAAAACGCACACTAATTAACTCAGCAGCAAGTTGTTAGTATTTGCATATAAATGCAGCCACAAATCATTACAAACAAGCCAGGACAAGCCAGGCCCATTAGCATAGAGAGATGCAGCCCGGCCAAGCGCTCGGTGGGTCACTGAGCTGAGCCAGGCAGGCTGCCAGCCGCTCCTGGGGGAGCAGGGGGAAAGGGGCCTTATCTCCGCAAACACTCCTACCACCAGCAGCAACAGAAGCCATGGGGATAAGGTCTCTTTCCATATTAAAAAACAAAGGAATGGAATAAACCCTTCAGTCCCACTCAAAAGCAAAATAGGAGGTGGGAAGAGAAAACCCAAAGCGGTGACTCCCCACCACGGCAGCCACGCTGGGTGAAGCCCCTCGCTCATGCCTTCTGCGTCCAACCGCTGCTGCCCCCTTTGCTGGGGCACAAAGGCAAATGGGAGAGGCGAGTGTTTAGGAGAGCCTGGATATTCAGAGGTTTGCCTCCCCGAGCCACCTTACAGCTGCAGGAGCCTCCACGTCAGAGCTCTCCCTCCAGGGAGGATGTGAAACGCGGCACACGCCTCATAAATAACAAATCACACACCTGATGTGCCAGTAGAACATGCCCAAAAGCCAGAAACGCTAAAAACCTGAACAGAACAAAAGCCAGGGCTATTACTGCAGTTCAACAACTTCACTCTTCCAAAAGCCACAACTAGAGCAGTTTGCTTTCTCACATTGTATTTTATCTGAGCCTGCCTCCTCACTCCTGAGATTTTTGGCACTTTCTCCGGTGCCACCAGAGGCTGCAGGTGCGCTTGGCGGCGCCTCCGACCCTCGACAGCACACATGGCAAGGACTGGGATGGAATCAGCTCTCTTTGCATTTGCTTAATAAGTCACTGATTAACATGGAGAAGAGGATTCACTATTACACAAAAATTTACTATTTTTCCTCTTAGAAAAAGTCAAACCCCACAATTCCACAGTTTTGGGGTTCTGCTTGTTGTCACACACCCCCTAGGCCCCCTTGCCCCCGATGTGCATCTTAAAATCTAAAAGAAAACTCCAGCAATTACCAGTTTACATCAAGGCTTTAAAAGAAAAATCCAGTTTCTAATTTTAAACAGGAAACTCTCCCTGGCAAGATCCCAAGAACCCTTCCACGGTGACTTTTATTAAATGCAAGTTTCTCGTCACTGCAACTCTGAGCACAGACTGTCAGCTCCGGCAGAAACCACGCTGACACAGCCCTGACTTTACAGACTGTCCTGGGGCTCCCACCTCTCCCCCATGAGACACACAAAACCCCTCTGAAAATGGGAAACATTCATCAGACTACACCCAGGCAGGCGTTTTCAAACCAGTGTTTAGAAATACATTACCTCCTTATTTGCAGTGAGCAAGCATGCCTAGTTTCTTAGAGAGGCCGCAGCATGACAGATCTAAACAGGAGCCAAGTTTCAACGATCAAGCAAGATAGTAGGGATGAGAGCTTCCCCACCGCAACAGAACAGCACATTCCTCAACTGTTTTGAAAGAGTCTTAAAGTTGCTGTGTTCTAGACGAGATTTTTCTTCACCTAAACGCAAAGTTTCAAAGCGGGTCCTGCCACAGAAATCACAGCAGCTTCAAACAGCACTTCCCACTGTCGCGTCCTGCAACATCCGATTTAGACACCATCCTTCTTCAAGCCCTCAAGTGTGTGTTTGCAGGATAAATCACTTTTATTTGTCCTGACTCAGAGGCTGGTTGTTAAGCTCGCATTTTCACTCTGGGGTATTAAGTTTTTCTTCACTAATGACTTTGTATGGAATAAACCACTAAGAAATCATCAGTCTGTAGAAACAATCAGAATCTGAGGGCTTTGTACAGGAATCGCTCTTTAACGACCGGGAGAATGGGCCCCTGTACAAACATGTCCATAACTGCTGGAGGAGGAGGCTGAAGCGATGGGAAACAGAGCTAAACGATGCAGCTAAATCACTATAGCAACTGATGGAGGTAACTGAGTGTGACACCCTATCCGGACAACCGGCAGCAGCTGAAGGAGAGGTGACACAGCTCCGCACACAAGTGTGCCTGCGCCACAGGGCTGCATCGCTTCATCTCCATCCGAAACGCTTCAACAAACCTGGCAAAGTTTTCACACTTGGGTCGGCCTTATCACACCAGTTCAGCTTTGAGTGGATTAAAAACCTACCCTTGTGCTACAGAGAGCAGGGAAGGGGCAGCAGTCCCAGCGCTCTCGCCTCCAACACCATGCTCGCACAAGCCACGCGTGCGGCACCATGCTGGAGCGGTGCCGGCCAGTGGCTGGGCACGCAGAGCCCCCGCCGCTCAGATGTGGATATACAGACCCGATGTACCTTGTCACGGAGTCTAAACACGTCTGACTTTCAAATACAACGAGAATACCATGCAAACACAGCAGACATCCACAAGCAAAATCCAGCCTCAGTACAACCTGCCATGAGGGAGACGCATGTTGCATGTGGTGGCCTGCGCAGCTCTCCATCATCCCTTCCACTGCCACCAGGTACATTCCAGTCTTTTACAACGTCAGCAGAGACATGAAACGGGCTGCTTCTAAATATTATTACATGACTGCTTAAATACAAACAAAACCAGTTTTTAAACCTGCAGCAAATGTTTGGTTTAGAACTACAGAGAACACTAAGTAGAGGACACGAGATGGAGATACTCAGGTTATGTATGAAGGTCTCTGAGAACAGGAGGCAGTTCCTTCAGAATAACACTGGCCAGTCCCACCACAGAGGACCAGGAAAAGGCAATAGCATTTGTTTATTCATTTAAGCAGTGAAAATGCAAACAGAACTAACCCAGGCTAAACAGTTGCTCCATGTGCCTGCCCCGACAGGGGTGGGAGGTTCAGTGGCAGAACTCACCAGGGCGCAAAACCTGGAGCAGATGCAGCCGCGCCTGGGGTCACGGTCCCTGGCTGCCAACCGCCCAGCTGCTCAGGGGAAGAGTTTAGCAATTCCCACCTGCAGCCCAAGCAGAAACGCCAGCTCCCCGTGCTGGGGCTACCGAAAGCAGAAGGACATTCAGATGGAGCCCAGGGCACTGCAGGAACCAGCTCCTTCCCCTCTCAAAACAAGAGGACAGAGCCACTGCACAGCCAGTCCTGGAAGGCTTCACAGGGACAGGGATCCTTTTAAGTTTAATCATTCCATACTCCCAAAAGGAGAAAATACTAATAGAAACAAAAAATACAAACCACTAAAAAGCTGTGCCTTCCTCCCCGGTCACCCTACACCAGATGCATGCTTAGGCCCTAGTTCAACACATGCTTTAAACCAGCACGGTAGCAAAACAAGCAGTCCTCCTGCCATCCCTCTTCAGGAAGGGCTTCCATTCCAGCTTCTGCACTCTCCACTCCAGCACAGCAATCTCTGCAGCAACAACCCGTATCACACGATTATTTCAAATTAAAGGGAAGTTTGCAAAAAGAAATAATTAAAAATCAAAGATTTTGAGGAAGCTTTTTTTTTTTTCTCTCCTCCTTTGGCAGAATTTTTCTAACCCAGGTCCCTTCCCTAAACTACTTCCCCATGCCACCGCATCAAAGCTGTGCCAGCAAAAAGAAAAAGCATCCAAAGCGAGACTGCCCTTAGCAGCTGGATTGGCTTCAAACACATGCAAGAAGACGGCCTCTGCAACATTGTTCCTGCTTCTGTCCCCTCTCATCCCCGCACAGCACCAACGTTGAGCCCTCTTTGAGGTTTACGTGTCCATACACATGAGTAAACAACAGAAATTCAACATACAGTGTGTGAACACAGCACAATTTGCTCAGCCCCACGTAAACTTGATTGTGGACTTTCTTGGTTTGGTTCAAAAATCAACTAGCTTCGGTACAGCTCGGAACTGTTTCCAATTCAATTAAGCCATACTAAAATAAACCATTCTTGAACTGAAAATAAGTCCACAGGGCATTCTAATGTGCAAGTAAATCCTTTGAAAAAATAATAATAAATCAATGCAAACTCTTCTAAGTAGGGAAGGTTGCTCGTCAGCAGAGTATTTCTGATGAAAATCTTTGAAAGGGAGTTGGAAACCGAGAATAGTTTTTCACAAGACACTTTTCAGAGCCGAATTGCATTGTTTACTTAAGACAGTTAAAAGGATATCACCAGCGTGAAATGAAGTCAACTTCAAAGTCACACAGTTTCAAGTCCTAAACATGCCACAGCAATCTCATTTTAGGAAAACACATGCTCTATTTTTGTTAAGTGTTTCTCTTCCTCTGCAGTGCAAGAGGCTCACACAAGGAAGGAGGAACCTTAGGAAAAGAAAAAAAAGCCTCGCAAACTTTTACACTCAGCACACAATGAAAACATTAAAGAACAAACCCTCTGTTTCTGCTTCAGTTAGACAAAGTAGCTGTTTCTGCCAAAAGAAGCCTTATATTAGCATTATCTTCTCCTTTTGTAAAGGATTCGTACGGTAAGATTCTCAGTCCTCTTTTATTTCCATTTGTCAGAAAGGCAGGAGCGACTCCCAAAAGCAGTTGCAAACATCATTTCTGCAGGTAACAGCTGCCCTGGGATCCTCACGCTGTATCCGTCACATCCTCTGAAGGTGATCTGTGGAGCAGAGGCAGGCGGAGGCTGCCCCTTCCCAAATCACACCTTTCCCTCGCCTGCTTTGTCATCCGAGGGCTCACTCCAGATCCCCTTCCTCTCCTGAGAGCCCTCAGGGTTGGGCACAGCCAAGAGCATCGCGTGGTACCGTCTGCAGGGACTGTGCTGTTCAGCATCCAGATAACAGTAACAACAAAGAGTGAGGGAAGCTTAATGAAGGTAAATTAAAATAGAAGTTGAGAAAGGATCCATCCTGCTTAACAATCCAACAAGGTCTCCAACAAGACACAGAAACAGCTTTTAATAGCCCAAATATTCTGAATGTGGAAAAGTGAGACAAAAATACCATCTTTTACCTCTTGGAACTCTAAGTTTAAATGGAAAGCTGTAGCTTGTTTTTGCTTCCCTATCTTTTTTTTAGTTTTCAAATGCAGAAGACTCACTTCGCACCATCAATAGTAAAAAAAAAAACCCAGAGGCTCCGTCTGACACCTCTCTACTCACATTCTCCAGGTCCCAGTGCTGGAGAACTTCAGCAGGAGGACTCAACTGCCACAACCCACCCACGGAGCCCCTAGCAGTGGTGCATCAGCTCCCTGTTCCCACCACCCTTGCCAGTTCCAGCTGAAGGCAAGCGCAGCACAAATTCAGCAGCAGATGAGAACTTCATTCCCAAGCATCCGGCTGGCCAGCTTGTTCCTATTTAGGTGGTACCCAAATCTCTGAAGGCCCAAATCCTCTGCAGAGCTCTGTGAGGCACCCATGTCCTCCTGTACGGGTCAAGGCAGGCAGTAAGGAGGGAGCTGGTTCGCTCATGCTCTTTGCTTTCTGTAATAACCTGCACTTTGGTATTTCTCATTCGTGCCACCGCTCTGTCCCTGCCTTGGCACACCAGAAGAGGCCCAGTCATGCTTTCAACAGAGGACAGAGCTCAGCAGACAACTCTATCACGCTGAAGACGAGTGATAGGGACACTGTGTAATCCATGATCTCCGGAGGATGGCCAGTGCTTCGTGCCAAATCTCATCAAAAGCATTTTGCTAATCATTGCTATTTCATGGGCTTCACACTCAGAAGAACGAAGGGGCAGAGAAAAACGTGGCCGAAGGAATGAAAACCAGAGTCCTGACATCCAGCTCCTGCCTGAAGCAACCAACATTTCACAGCCCAGTGGCTGCTTGGACTAAATGGGAGGAAATCTCAGCTACCTATCAGAGGCTACCTATCACTTCAGAGACACAACGCTGTGCTCCTCTGAGAGGCAACAAGGAAGGACTGCTTGGTTGGACACTGCCAGCAGCAGGAAGACCTTGCAGGAGGCTTCTGACAACCAGGACCACAACCCTGGGCACTGCTGGGAGGTTTCAAGCAAAGGGAAGCCAGTTGTGCCACCCCTGCTGTTAGGCTGACCTCAGCCAGCCAGGATGGCACAGAGCAGAGCTCAACCATCTACAGCAAGCTCTGAGCAATCCCCTCGGCGCCGTCAGAGCTTGGCTTAGCCAAGTTCCAGGTGAAACTGCTTGCTGCACGCCTGCCACGAAGGGAGCTTTTCACACAGGGCTGTGCTGGCACCAGACCCACCACCTGAGGAATTTCCAGGATCCCACGCAAACCTCCAGGACTTCCATACCACTCAAAGAGGAAAGAGTGGAGAGACTGGTTAAATTGAAGCAACCAAGGAAAAAATCTAAGGCAGCTCCTTCAGATAGACACCGCTGTTGGCCAAGTAACTGGTTTCTGAAATAACAGCAGGGCATGAGATGCAGGCTGTTCCCCTGAGGGGCTGGGCATCCCATGCCAGCACCAAATCCTGTTCCATGTGCGACAGTGCTGCAAGCAAAGGGCACAGGCTGCCAGCAGCACCTGGCGCAACACCTCCTGTCCCCTCTGCGAGCCACGCAGTATCACCACCAAACTTTCCCCCACCCAGTCCTCCTCCAGCATCAGCCTGTGGTGAGGCAGCACACGCTTCTCTTCCACTGTCCTTACTCCATGGATAATAACGCAAGCCAGCCACTGGCATGCTTCTCCATGCCGCTTCTCCGTCCGGCTGCACTGCAGAACCAACGCGATGCCTACAGGATCACATCCGTAGGAAGAAGATGGAGTTCAAAACACCCAGCTGCCTACACCTCCATATAGACTTGGACCCTCTACGACTACAAACCCTTGCCAACGCAACCAGACCTACACCACGACAGTTATCTGCGCTCCAGAAAGCAGCACAGCCAGGAAAGATGAAAAGATGTTAAGAAATAAAGACGAACAAGCCCCGTTTCTTAAGTACCAGAGCACAGGTCTCTAGTATGACCCACCCACCGGGAGGTGCCACGCTGCTCCAGGTGACCCGCCTGGGGATGACGCCCCACTCCTCAGCTGGCCCCATCCCACCTGCACGGCAAGTAACCCCCTCCCCAGACCCATCCCACAGCAGGGCTGGCACTCATCGCATGCGTTACCCGAGTGAAAAGAACAGCTCAGACAAGGAGATTCACCTCTCCCTTCCTCCCCCATCCTAGTAACGGTCAGCTGAAGCAGGACACTGGGCACCTGCAATCATTCCACAGAACAAGGTTTTGCAACCAACACAAGCAGTATCTGCAGGCAGGAGCCACCCAGAAGCGCAGTCGCTTGTGTGACACAGGTACCAGGTTCAGATCTGCCATGTATAAACCCAGCTGCCTCCCTCCTCTCCAAGGTGCCAGAACAAAATCTCCTGGCACATGCCAAGCATTGGGAAAACAAGGAAGGTCTACAGCATGAATTACTTCATCTCTGACGTGGATAGAGGAGGAAAGGACATCCTTCTCTAAGGACCCCAGTGCAATCACAGTTAAAGCACTGCATCTCCAGGTAGGAAAGTATTTATATACCAGAAACCAGTTGGAACGAATTGTAACAGCTTGTGAGTAATCTGGGAGGGAGCTGGTGGGGGGGAAGAATTGAGAAAGGAACAGAGAACAAAATTTAAGGATGTAACAATGCTCTGGGAATTTAAGACACATTATGATTTTTCATAATTAACCCCCACTTACAGTCTCTGCATGTGAACTATGTACTATCCCATTTCATACTCCAGCTGAGGCAAACATTTGGTATCTTGCCCAAAGTCAGCGTCAGAGCTCAAACGGATCATTTGACTTCCAAACAAGCTCACAGTGTTAAGCTGCTTTTAACTGTCTCTACGGAAGATGAAAAACAGCAAGAAGAAAGGAATTGGGGAAGGAAGTATGTAAGACTAAAAGGGACAAAATTAACAGGAGAAAATTAAAGAGGAAAAAATTAGGCTTTGACATCTGAAGGAGCTTTCGAGGAGCAAACACCGGGGTGCTGCAGACCCATCTCCCAAGGGAAAGGCCAGAGCTCCCATTCCTCAAAGCCGGAGCTGAAAGTGCTGACTGCAGCTCCCTGGGGGACACAGCGAGCCCTGTCAGCCCGGTGGGACCCACTAGGCGCCTTCGGCCAGGCCCAGTGCCACACCTGCCATCCCCTTGTTGTCCCCAGCACCACAGGGGAAGGAAGCCCCGCTCCCGGCCCCAGCACCGGAATGCCAGCTCAGCCCCAGCAGGCCACGGCCGTCCCGCTCCTCCGCGTCGCTGCATGGAAATGACGCCAGAGCTCAGTCCGCGGCATGCGTTGCGTGGCCAGGGCACCTCGCATTAGACACCAACAAAGCAGAAGGTTAATTTGAAACTCACAGCCCCGCTGCTGCACGCTTGTCTCTCCCTCGCCCTCCCTCCTCGCTCTCCTTTCTGTGCAAAGCCTGACATCTACAGTTCTGTCTGGCGCAGTCAGGGGCTGCCAATGGGAACCACGCAAGGACAGCGGGGACGAGGCAGCCAGCCGAGCTCCTCCGGGCAGCCCACGGCTGCTCGCAGGGTTTCACTTGCTCACACGCCAGCAGGCACAAAGCAGCATCGTCCGGCTAGGTGACACGCACTGGGTGTGAAGAGCCACGCTGTCCCTGCATCCCACTCCTGGGCAGGCGCTGAAGTGCCCGCAGTCGCCACACACCAATCAAGCTCATCCGAGATCAGCTCCATCGCTGCACATTGACATCTAACGCTGCCGAACAGAGCCAGCCTAAGAAGAACTACGGCATCGTGGCACCACCTCCACAGCCAAACTGCAGGAACTGACTGCATCCCAGCACTTCAGGGACAGCCTGTCTACTCTGCTTCCAGAGCTGTCTGAGGGTTCATACAGCGGCTTCTGCAACACAAGAGGTACAGGTGAAAAGCAGGAGCTGCTGTGCACAGCCTGATTCCAGAACACCTTCACACCCCCAAAGCAGCTCTGGTTAGCAGATCCTGCAACTCACAGATGCGTGCCTAAGACACCAAGTAGCTCTGTACACCACACACTACCCCTACTCAGTCTTCTGAACTAACCTCCAGGCGGCGAGCACATTTTCCTATTACATGGTATCTCACCAAAAATACTTAGTGAAGAATCCCCACATTCTACATCATCCTAAACAACTTGCACCTGACTGCAGCTCTCGGCCCAAAACAACATGCACCTGACTGCAACTCAGCTGGCTGCTGCTCTACACCCCTCTTGCCTCCCCGTTCTTCACTCAGCTCTGTTGTAACAAGAAGGAAAGACCAAAAAACCTCCAAGCCCATCACCACACATCACAGATATTCAGGAAACTCAGCAACCTAACCTAGCAGGATCAAGCACATCATCGCGATGTTACTATCAACACTGAAGTACGTGCTCTGAATTCCGCTGCGAGCATCAGTCTGTTTGCACAAGGCAGTTGGTGGCAGAATGGCAAGAGGAGGGTTAAAACTCCTGCTACGGAACCAATCCAACCAGCCATTTTGGAGCAAGGCTACCACCAGCCAGGCAGGCACAGCTGCGAGTCCGAGGTAAATGTGAGTCAGGACACAGGGTGCCTTGCTGCTGCTGCCAGGGATCCGAAGTCTCAGGAGCAATTCCCAGAGCACGTCTGCTCCCATCCTCCTCAAGGAGGGATCTACTCTCCTGCAGGCATGTTTGGGCCACTAAAATAAACACTTACTAAGACCTAATGTGTTACAGGCCCTGCAGGCTCCGCTTTCCCAGATACTGCGCAAGGGGGAGAATGGGAGAAAACCTTTTACTGGAATCACCATGCACATCATCTGCTCCAACATCACCAGTGAGAGTAGGAACCCATGAGGCTCAGCCTTCACCAGATTTAAGATCTGAAAGCCCAGGCACTACAGGGCCAACATCCTCCTGCTTGCCAGCAATGTGCAGCACAGTTGAAAACACTGGGAAACGTTTGTTTTCCAAAGGGCAAAAAAGATATTGCTGCTGTGCTTTGCCTTTTATTAGCAAGAGGCATGTTTGGCACTTGTGACATAATGAAATTACAATCAACAGCTAAGTGTCTTTCTCCCAGCAGCAAACTGGAGGGCAGAGCAGGGTGGCCAGTCAGCACCAGGGCTCCTCAGCGCCCAGAACATCCCACTGTCCTTCCACCTCACGGGCCGACCAGGCTTGGCCCCACTGAGCCCAGAGCCAGGGCCCCTCGTTGGTGGCACCCGGGATGCACCGGGAGCCATCCATCAGCTGTGGCCGCCGGCACAGGTCTCCTTTCCCAACACCCCTGCCTGAAAAATAATTTCAGATGGGAACGAACTTTAAACTGTGTTTACAGTCCGCCTCTGGAAACACACACAGCGCACACCTGGTGTGGAATACCACCGCTCTCCAGCCAGCGTTGCTGTGGAGATGAACACCCACCTCCCTCGCCGACAGACGGACAGATGGACATGTCTGTCCGGCAGAGCCGAGGAGGAAGCGCTGGAAAACACTTGCTCCTCGCCAGCATTGTGGGAACCAAGCAAGACCCGCAGCATCTACTGGGGGAAGGCAAAACGTCGACATAAGTGGGCTGGCACGGGCCACTCTCCCACCGCCGGCCACGAGGCAGGAGCACGATGGGGCTTCCCGGTCCAGTGGGATCCCTGACCCAGCGGCAAGGATCACTGCCTCCCCAGCTGCCGGCAGCGAGAGAAGCCCGACTCATCCACCCTCTTCTTATTTTTTTTTTAAACTAACTGGAATTTATCTATTTCTCCAATCCCTGCCTACACACCATCTCAACCTCAGTTCACACAAAAATGCATGAATCGCAGATCAGAGACAAAGCAGGAGGTGGGATGGGCAGCCCTGCTCCCTCTTGCCCTCACCTCACCCCACGGCGCGAGGCGGTTATATTTAGGTACCGCCACGGTCTGTGGTGCCGCGGCCCCCCTCGGGCACGGCGCAGAATGCAGATTTTCCAGACAACAGACCACAACAGCTCCGTCAAAACCATTAGAGGCTGCGGCGCCCAGGCCTGCGCACAGATGTTTTGATTCCCACTCTCCTGCCACGACAGCCCTCGACAGCCCCGTTGCCGCTGCGCCGCCACGCGCTGGACACCTGGCCCCAATTTCGGCTGGCGAGGAAGGGAGGGAGGAGGGCAGGGCAGCCGCGAGCCCCACCAGAGGAGTTCCTCCCTCCGGCCTCCCTGGGGGGATGGTGGGGCTGGGCTGCCAGAGGGGCGCGGGGGTCACCCCACCGCAAGGAAACAGAAGTGGCGCAGAGGGGGGCAGCACCCACGGACACCTCGCTCCATCCCCAGGAGCTTCTCCCTGGCTGAAGCGCCCGCTCGGTCACAAGAGAGTGCGAGGACGGGCACAGCCCGGCGAGCAGCACGAGGGTCCCACACGTGGCCGGGTCGAGGGGAGCAGGTGGGACCCAGCTTTGTTCGCAGCCCGCTTCTCCCACCAGCCGGACGCACCCGCCGGCACGAGGCCCCCGAAGCCGCACAAAGGCCAAACCTCGGCCGCGCTCCGGCGAAGGGAAGCGGGAGCTGTGAAAACGCTTGGCCTCATCCCAGCCCGTCCCTCCTGAACCGCATCGCTCTCCCCAGCGCAAACACCCCTCCAGCTCCGGCACCGCGGCAGGGCCGGGGTGCGCACCCACAAGAAGACGGTTGTTGGAAGCTCTCCCACCGCAGACGAGCGAGCCCAACGCCGGCGGGGGAAACGTGTCAGCCCCCGTAGAACGCCGTGCGTGAATAAAGTTGATGTAAAAGCCCGCCGGTCGGTTTTCAGCTTCTCCACACAACATTTTTTATTATCATTATTAGTATTATTATTATTGTTATTATTTTGGAAAGCAGAAGGAAGCGCTAATGGGGAGGCGAACGCAGCCAGCCATATGTCCATCAGTTTGGGATTTAGCGATCCCCGCTGAAGCCGTTCAACCTCTGGCCAGGCCCAAAGGAAATCTGCTCCTCTGCGCTGCTCGCGGCCTCTGGCACGACACCGACGGGAACCGGGGCGGGGGGTCAAAGCAGAGAGATGAAAGAGGGACACGCGCCTCGGCTTTTGTCAGAGCGGCCGCCGGCGGGCCCTGGTTTGACAGCAGCCACGACAAGGCCAGGCGAAGGTGCCAGGCGTCCAGGGCCGCCCGCATCGCCTCCGTATGCCCCAACGGCACCTTGGCTCGGTCCTGCGGGAACAAAAGGCGGCGGCGGGGTGGGAGGGAGGGCACGGGGGGCTCCAGCATCGAAGGCCAAAGCCGCTGCGAGCGGCACCGCCGCCGTGCGAGAGAGGGGATGGAGCCAACTTCTTGCTGCCCACTCCTCCCAAAATGACCGTGTTTAGAAACAAAAAAAAAAAAAAAAAAAAGGGGGGGGGGGGAAACCCACAAACCCACAAATACAGCAAAGCAATCTCCACGTCCAGATGCAGAGTTTCTCTCCCCTCTGCTATGCCTTTTGTTTGCTTTTGTTTCTGGCTGAAGGTGGCCTGCGGAGCGGGACCCAGGCGGGAGGGCGACTCGGGAAGCGGGGTTCCCGCACGGAGGCCGGCGCAGGAGGAAAGCCCTTGTCCGAGAGGCAGAGCGGGAGCCTGGGGCCTGGCTGACCGCACGCCGGTGGAGTGCCCAGCGCGGCTGCCGCCCGCGGGTGCTGCGAGGGCCGGGGGGCCGGGGCGCCCCGCTGCACGGCCAGACCCCCAGCCAGCCTCTGCCCGGGCGGCAGCCGAAAGCCACGCTCCGTCTCGCGCTTAATACCGGACCAGACCGTGCTCCCTAATGAGGGAGCATTACAATCAGCTTGTAATGCTGAATTTTTAATGCTGCCGAGGGCTCTGTTACATAATAAAGGGGGAAACGGGAGCAGAGGGTGGCTGGCAGGGCGTCCCGCTCCCCCCGGCCGCCCCTCGTGCCCCCTGACCCGCCGCTTACCGCCTGCGCCGCGGGACGGGGCGCGCACGGCACCCATCGGAGCTCCTGCCCTGCCGCCAGGGTGCCACAAACTTTCCTCAAGTGCGTGGAGGGGTGATGCCAAAACGCTCGCGCTCCTCTCCGCCAGGGCTCGGCCGGGAAATGATTTAAAAGCAAAGTTCACGAGCATGTTAGCTGCATGCCCTCGTATGTTCCCGCACATACGGTCCGCGCGGCTCCTCGCAGTAATACCCTAAGACTGTAAATCTATAACCACTGCAATGATTTAGTGATTAAAAACATGATAACATATTGTGTAACTGCAAACCACAGAATCCCTGCCAACTCTCCTCCAAGATACAGGAACAAAAATACAGAAAATGTGTTGCTCGCAGCAGTCTTCCTGAACTCAACGGAAAGATTTTAATAATAATAATAAGAATGAAAAAAAAAACCAAAACCCTAGACATCAGAAAAGGGCTGGATACAATGCAAGGCTGGAAAAAAAAAATTAAAAGTTTTAAATATGATTCTTGCTCTAACAAATTACAAACTAAACATGCCTCTCTTTTTTTTCCTCTTTTTAAGTTTGTCGTAACTGGAATAACTGGTCTTGTGTGATGTCTTGCATATTCAAAGTGCTTTGTAATAGGATACGGAGACCAAACCTTATTTGCCTAAACTCAATGGGGTTTATTTTTTCCCCTCTTCCCCCCCCCATTTCTTTTTATTTTCCCTCCTCCCCCCACCTCACCCCTAATAGGGGGTGCGTGGGGGGAGGCAAAAGGAAGAGAGAGCTTTAAGCTATGAAGAAAATACCCGAAAGACGAAGCTACAATTTGTATTACGGCGAGGAAAGCTTAATGTTATATATACAAATACATATATATATATTTTTTAAAGGCAGCTGTGGGAGCTTTGGCCTCTAAGCAGCCAACTTGACCCCATTCTCTCTACTCTCTTATTTCCCCCGTCACAGGATTCCTGCACCTTCAGTTGCATTCGAACTCAATGTGACCCTAAGGAGGGAGTCACCGAGCCTCCAGAAAATTGCTCCATATTAAACAGGAGCGAGGAGAGGGGAAAGACAGACAGAAAGACAGACGGCCGAGGGGGAGACGCGGGGAGACCACGTATCCGCACAAAGTACAGGACAAACCCCAGAGCAGCTTCCAGCAGGGCTTGGAAGAGAAACGAGACCTTTCTCGCCATACGAAAAAATGAATTATATTTATATAATAAAAAAAAAAAAAAAGGGAGAGGGGGTGAGACGGGGGGGGGCTGGAGGGAGTTTAATTGGAAAAGCAGCCCCCGCAAGGGGAATTAGGGAGGATTTGGGGCGCCGGGGCAGCCGGAGTTGGGGGGCGCGGGTCGCTCCGCGGGCGAGTAGCGAGAGATCCAGGGGGGGAGGGAAAGGGGGGGGGGGGAAGGGAAAAAAAGAAAGAGCGTTTGCAAATATTTAGATAAGCGCCGCGCGATTCAGCATTAAGTAATTAAAAACTGAAAGCGAGAAGGGCCGGGGGGGTCGGCCTGCAGCGGCGGGCGCTGCCCTCACCTCCACAGCCCCCCAGCCGCATTCTTTCCTCCCCCCTCAACACACACCCCCCCACCCAAAAAAAAAAAAAAAAAAAAAAAAAAAAAGCAAAAACCGCGGAAAACAAAAAACGCTCATTTACTCTGTCGGGCCAGGCCCCGGCGGGGCAGTTGCGAGGCACTTTCTTCGCCCCCTTTTGTTCGCGGCGCCCCGGGGGGGGTCGCGCCCGCGCCCCCGCCGCGCACAAAGCGGCTCCGCGCCCGCTCCGCGCCCCGCGGCCATGGCCGGGCGGGGGTGCCCCGGGGCCGGGGGATTTGGGGGGGGGGGGGGGGGGCTCCGCGCCGACACCCCCGCCGCGCCGGCACCTGCGCATCTTCCCCGGCGGCGGCGGCGGCGGCTCCGGGACGGCGAGCGGCGCAAAGTTTGCAGGGGGATCCGCGGCCGGTGGGTGGGAGCGAGCGAGCGAGAGAGAGAGAGAGCGAGAGGGGAGGGGGGGGGGGCAGGACCAGCCCCATGCAAAGCAGCCCGGGCGCCCCGAGCGAGGAGGAGCCCCGAGCTCGAGGGGGGACACGGGGGGCAGAAAAGTTGCCACTTACGCGGTCGCTTGCTCCGGCGGCGGTTTTAATCCCGGGCGGCGGCGGCGGCGGCGCGGGGGCTACGGATCCCATGCAGGCTGCGGCGGCTGCGGGAGCGCGCTCCGCTCCCGGGGCAGCGGGCGCCGGGGGCAGCGGGAGCCGGGCTGGAGCCGCCGCCGCCGCCGCCGCTGCCCAGCAGCAGCATCGTCGTTCGGGGAGGCGGCGGTGGGTTGGTTTTTTGTTTTTTTTGTTTTTTTTTTTTGTCGGTTTTTTTTCCCCCTCTCTCTCTCTCTCTGTTGGCTTTTTTTTTTTTTTTTTTTTTTTTTTTATTTTTCTCGCAGCCCCCCGGAGCGAGGGGGCCGCGGGCGGCGGCGGCGGCGGCGCTGGGGTCGGAGCGGGGCGGAGCGGGGCCGGCGGTCGCCGGAGCAGGAAGCGCCCGGACTCAGATCTGATGATTGGGAAGAAAAAAAAAACTCTTTGGATCTTTATTCTGCTAATTAGTTTCCTGCAAAAAATGGCTGATTAGTGCAGTGCGCATGTGCCTCATTACCCAGGCACGACGGGAAGGGCTAATTAGCCACCTTCTGGATCAATAAGATTCAGCCCAGGCGGCGGGGGAGGGAGCGAGCGAGCGAGCGGGGAGCGGGCGGGGGGAGCGGCGGCGCCTCGCACCGAAACTTGGGGCGAAGCGGCCGGCCCCCAGCCCGCCGCGGGGGGGTCCGGGCTCCGCGCCCCAACGCGCAGCCCCGCGCGGGGACGGGGGGGGGGGGAAGGAGGAGGAGGAGGAGGAGGAGGAAGGAGGGCGAGAGGGAGGGGCGGCCCCGCTCCGCCGGCCCCCGCGCGGGGCAGGCACGGCGCGACCCCCTCGCCGCCGGTCGTTGTGGTGGTGGTGATGATGATGATGATGATGGTGAAGTTGGGGTTTTAATTTTTTTTTTTTTTTTTTTTAACATTTTTCTTCCCGAGAGGAGCTGGGAAAGTTGCGTCTGAGCGCAACTTTGTGCCGCTCGGGCGCTGCGCGGGCGCGGAGGGCGGCGGAGCATCCCTCCGGCATCCATCCTGCATCCCTGCCGCGCGCCTCCCGCGTCCCCGCCGCATCCCTCCTGCCTCCTTCCTGCATCCCTGCGGGATCCCTCCCGCATCCCTCCCGCAAACTTTGCGGCGCCTCTTTCGGAGCGGGACAGCGGATCGATAAGCGCCGCGAGCCCGGGCTACAGGTTTCACCAGCCAGCGCTGGCAACAGCTTTGTCATTTTCTAAAAATAAGAAGCTAAAAGTTATTGTAGAAGAAGGGGCTTTTTTTGTCCCTCGCACAATATGCCTTTTGTGAGTTTAATGCCATTCTGGGGCTCTCTATAGCCCCGGACAATAGGGAACTCCAGGAGGCGGCTGTGCCTCTGCCTTTTTTCTTTCTTGCTTTCTCTTTTCTCCCCCAACCCCCTCCTCTTTTTCCCCTTTTTTTTTCTTTTTTTTTTTTTTTTTTTTTTTAGGAAAGGATGCAACATTCCTCCAGTCCCAACAGAACCTCTGGTTTGGTTAAATAAACATTTCTCTAGCCTTACAATAACATTTTTCGCTTTTCTGTTCGTGTCCTTCTGTGATTATTATTTAAAATTTTTATTTCCAGCAGCTCTTCCTTCCCCATTACAGCTCGGGTGAAAATGTAGATGATCGCTAAGAACGTGGGATTTGAATTTTAGAAGAAGGTGAACCAGTAAAGAACCTCTATCCAGGCTTAAAGAATATATTTTCTTCATCTTTCTGTAAGAGACTTTTATTTCTGGCAGAAATGCAGCTGAATTAAATAATCTCTCCTGACAATCTAAAGAAGCTTTTCAAATTGCTTTTTTTTTTTTCTTTTTATCCTTTTTTTTAATAATTTTTATTTTTAATGTTATCCAAATAATTAACTTTCCAGTTTGTTTCATAGCATTGAACAAGGAGCGCAGTTGCGGTCAGTTTTGCCATTTGGGAGAACCGTAATGTAGATGTATTTTATACTGAAAGGTAATAAACTGCATGTTTATCAGTAAGTATTTTTAATGAAATGTATTGAGCTTTCCATATTTGTTAATGTCGGGATAGAAATGTGAAATCTTGACAAGTCCCTTTGGTGGGATGGAGGGGATGAAAGACGAGGACAGATGATTAGAAATTTGAAGAGGGGCTGTGCTACTTAATACATTACTGGAAGTGTCTTGCATTTGGAAGATATTCCTAGGTTTTAAGAAGCGAGGTTTAATACGTACTGTAGTTATTTGAGTATTATAAATGCAGGACTGCTGTGGACTGTTACGATGCGCATGCTGTGTAGGAGTTCTTAGATTTGTTAAATGGAGAGGCTCTAGGACGTTACCGGTTCGCCTTTAAAAGGTGCCCTTAAAATTTGGCAGTTCCGGCTCAAAATATGTTTGTCTAGGTTCATGGAAGAATAATTGTTAATATTACGTGCCATTCAAAAAAAAAAAAGAAAAAAAAAACAAAACCAAACCACCTCAACCCACAAAAACAACCCTAACTAAAAAAAGAGGAGGAAAAAAACCCCAAACCAACAAGCCCTGGGGCAAAAAAGTAGGATTTTTCAAGGCTGTTTGGTGTGCTATCTGTAAAGGTGCATGTAATTTGTAACTATTGTTCTTAATGAATGTGGAACAAACGTGTTTTGATGATGAAGTTGAGGCGAGAATAAAGTAACCCTTGTCTTGGGGCACTTGGTATAACTTAGAAGTGGTGCATATTTTCAGCAGGGCTTGTAGATCTGCTGGCCCGGTCAGAGAGTGGGTGCTGCCTATGTACACACTTTCTGCAGAGCAAAGAAAAAGTAAACATGTGAGGAAGGTGGCAAGGAAATCTAATAACTGCGCCGATGCTCCAGAATAGGCACCTTCGCAGGAACGTGTGCGAACGCAGCGTCTGGTAGCCACGTACGCTTGCTTGGCGTTTGCTTCGTGAATTCTAGTTTTGTGTCGCTGTCCTCTAATTTCCCATGACAACATATGGATTCCATAAACGCAAACATGCCGAAGTGCATCTGTCTGGGTAGTTAACACAAACCAAACATCCCCCTTTTTGGCGATTCTGCTGTTCCTCTGGCTGTGCTGCGCTGTGCCCTCCTGCCACAGCCTCTCGCTGCTCCTGCATTCTTGTCCTTTCATGCTCCCCGGGTGATCCCGAGTGCTCCGAAAGGGAGGAAGGCAGCGGGCACTGGGGTCAGGGGCACCCAGACTGCGGCCGTGCCCAGGAGCTGAGGGTTTAAATGGGAAGAGGGGAGTGTGCCCTGCAGCCCCCAACCCTCCTGGGAGCTGGGTCCAGCCTGAGCAGGCTCAGCTCTGGGGTCAAGTCTTAGGACATCTTCCATCCCCTCCTGGCAAGGGCAGGAGATGAGGCTGCGAAGGGAAACAGCCAGGCTGAGTGGATGACAGAGATTTTTCCCCTCATCCTGAACGCAGCCAGCCATAGGCTGGGGAATGGAAGAGTTCCCTTTTTTTTACCAGGGTGCAAAAAAAAAATAATAAAAAAGAGGATGGTGAGGAGGGAATATGTGTGAGAAAAGAAGGGAACAAACAAGTGATGACTGCAGGACCAGCCAGAAAAACCACTCTGCAATTACCAAAATAAATCTAAGGAATTAAGGAATAATTTGTACAGTAATCTGTAGGTACAGCATTCAAATACATATATGCACGCGTCTCTCCTCTAGAAAATTTACTTCCCTTAAGATTTCTTTGTTCTAGGCAAAAAGACAACCCAGTTGCTAAAATATAAGAAGGGACTACCCTTGCTTTAATTAGAAATCTTGAATATAGCCTCATCTGTAATACCACAAATGTCTCCTGTTTCTGCATATGTATCTCTGCACATGCATAGATAGGAGTTTTGGTTCAAATAGCTTTTAATGTGCTTAGTAGAAAGAAGCTCTCAGTATCAGATCTGCAGGGAAAATAAGACTGATTTTTCCCATAGGATACTTGTTAAAGACGCAGTTGAATTATTAGATTAACCCTATTTTTTTTGTGTTTCGCAGCATATCTGATACATTTGAGCGTAGAATCCTATAGTTTCATTTAGATGTTATTTTGAACAGATGGAACTAATAGCAGCGCTTTAAAAGAAGGTTATTATTTGTAAAAATGTATACAGATTAAGAGGAACAACTTTGAAGCAAAATGTTTTTCTCGGGCAGCACAGATGGCTTTCTGGACATAACTTTCAGAAAAGATGGTTGATACCTTTGACATGTAAAACAGGGGTAAGTGGCTCTTGTTCCCTAGGTTGTGCAAGGAGACCAGGTCCTCTCCTGGAAATAGGACTTGGCTGTTGAGCTGAGGAGCAGCTCTGTCCTGAGGCAGGAGCGGGCCAGATCTGCTGTGGTGAAAGCAGTTGGGCTACGGTGAATTTTTAGGGAGCCCCAATCCTATCTCATTGCTTGGACACTGGGCTGGCTCGGGATGAACCGGGGTAAAAGCTTTGAGGTGGAAGAGACTCGCTGGACAGGAAGGATTAATGTAGGGATAGAGCAGGGAAAAAGTTCTAGGCTATCTATTTTAATTCGGGCCTTAAAAATTGTTGGGGGGAATAAGGTGGGGACAGAATCCTGCTTACAAAAAATTTCCATAATATCGTCCGCTTGCGTAGCTTTGTGCTTCTTGGAAATATGTCTAAAGAATCTGAACAAAGCGTAGAAGGCCGGAGTCCTTGAAGGAGCTCCAAATGATAAAGTCTGCCATTCATTTTAAACACAGCGTGCATTGTGAAAACACAGGTCAATTTGAAGGCATTTGTCAGATTTCCAGTTCTCTCTGCTCTTTTGCAATGGAAATTTGCAATCAAATCCCTGCACTAGAGTTGGGATGTCTGGCTTTAGCAGTTTTTATTACTTTATGCTCAAAGCATCGCCCAGGTAAGCTGTCTTTTCATTTAGAAAGTTTGTTTGCATGAAGTTGCATACAAGAAGGGGGAAGGCTGACATGAATTAGGCTGGAGCAGATGCATTTGTTTAGGGGTTTGCACAGGGGGGAAAGGGCAGCCGATCAGCAGCGACTGATTGCAAAGGGCTGTCTAAGCTGCAGAAGCGATCTGATACCGTTTAAAGACGCCCAGCAAGAGGCATGGAAAGGGATATTCCAACAGCAGCGTGTTCATTGTTGGGATGCAGAAATGCAGCAGGGCTTAGAAAGAGAGGGCTGGAGAGACGCACCGCTGAGCAATTCTAGCCAGATAACGTGAATTTCTTCTGGAGGCACGTAGGTGTTGTTTAATGGGCAGGGGGCTGCCTCCTTTATTGCTGAGGGAGAGACGTGTGGGGCTGCTCGAGGGGAGCGTGAGTATTTCTCTAGAAGAAATACCTACTGTAGGATCTGGGCTGGGGGGTTATTCGGAGGAAGGTTTTTCTCTTCTCTGTTCTTTTGTCTTGGATATAATTCTGGGGGTTTACCCCTTTATTAAAATAAATCTGTCCATCTATTTTATAATCACTGGACTTACTGTAGCTACTGGGAGCGATGGGACATCGGCAGGCGATTCCAGCTGCCTCTGAACCCCTGGCTAGGGTGCTGTAGTCAGGCTGAGTAAATAGCCCTTAAGCCAACTGGCAGATTTTTAATATGAATTTGCCTTTTTTTTTTTTTTAAACAGGCCTTAATACAAGATGAGTAGATGTGTTTGTGATGGAAATAAACACTTGGACGACATCTATATGTTTCCTTGCTTTTTTAGAGAAATGAAGAAAAAAGTCTTGGCATTTAATTAGGACTCACTAACCTGATAAATATTGAACATCATTTCTTTGTGAGCTGCTCTGTGCGCCGAGTACTCTATGGATGGATTCCACAATTGCACTTGTTTAATGCCTATATCACCTCATGCCTATTGTATTTATGTTGTCATCAATGTCAGATTTTAATTAAACAATTAAATCACTGTCACAGTAATTTCCCTAGAAAACTATTTTAAATGAAAAATCCCACAATAAATGTTTGGAAACCATCTTAAAAGGAAAAAAGAGGGAAATAAGTTACAAAATAAAATTACAGTTCCCACAGAATTAGAAAGGAAAAAAATGTTTTCAGCACTGGGAAGAATTCTGGTTTACAGAGGTGGATTCCACAAAATTCAGAGGATGTCAGTAGTGGTGGTAAACAGCCTGGCTTGTCTTGGGGCTGGGCTGGGGCTGTCGGGCTGAGCAGAGGGACCCCAGCCCAGGGCTGGTTCTGTGTCACCCCCCTCTATGGGCCACGAGCAAGTGATGGGCACTGCAAATTACCTGCCTTTCAGAGCAAGCCAGGTATCAAACACTCCTTGGAAAATAGTCTATCCGCCTTCTTCCCCTCCAAATTATTTTAGAATTGAGACGGAGATTTACAGAAAAGCCTGTGTCGAATTATTAAGTTCAACGCCGATACCAGCTGTATTTACCATATAGTAACCACATCCTCAAAACCTAAATGTAAGCAGTGAGAAATGTGATCTGACATAGCATCTTCGCTACAGCTAATCAAATGGCTCATCTTTACCTCTTTATAAATATCTGCTCTTATTCCTCTAGAACCTGTACTTCTTTGCATGGAAAAATCACAAATACGAGATGCAAAATTCATCAGACAAGGTATCTGAAAGAATCATGCTCTCAGATGTACATTCACAATATTACCTGTATTTAACATAAGCACATTTGACATTTGCAGCACAGCCTCCGATGCGAGGCGTGCTTATTGAAATTCGGATTCCAGCCTGCGATCTACCCTGCAGCTAACCCCGACCCTCCCCTATTAGCTGGCGTAGCCGCTTTGATTTGTGCCCTGGGAGGGCTTGGACGGTGAGCTGAGCGCTGGGGAGCTGCAGTGACAGCTGGGGGGGCTCCTCTGCTCCCCCTGCGCCCCAGCAGGCGCCCAGCGCAGCGCTGCGCCCGCCTGGGGGCCAGGCTGAGGGATTCCTCCCACCCCAGCGCCCAGCCTGGGACAGGAACCCCGCGCAGTATTTCTTTTAGGTCCGTGTTGCATTTTTACTGGAATGCAGCTTTGCAGATCGGGTTGTGCCTGGGATGCGTGTGGTTTCTATCAGCCCTGAAGTGTTTTACAGCTGGAGATGATTTGGGGGGGGCACATCTAGCCTGTCCATTTGCAGCCAGTCTGATGTTAGTCTGCTGCTCTCTCTCTGATTTTTTCCTATGTTGCCTCCATCAAAAGGTGAGATTATCACTTGGTGGGGGGGTGGGGGGCAGTGGCAATGACGACCAGGCCCATCCCGCCTTCCTCCTCATTTTTAGTTTGCTTCTTGCAAAAGCAATTTGCCAGCAGGTCCTCCTTCCCGCGGCCAAAACAAGCTGGTGGGAATGGCAGGGATCCGCGGGGCTGGATGCTCCCGAGTGGGGCAGCCTGAGGGCCTGGACACCCAGGCTGGACACAGGTAGCAACTTGTAGGGAGCTGGCTCCACTTGTGAGTCTGGGGCACAAAATCTTTTACCTGAATCCAGCCAGTGAGTATCAGCGTGATAAAGAATGCGCTTTACCGGGCCGTAGCTGCACTAGAGCGTCCACCAGCCACCTCAGCAGCTGCTGAGATGGGGCAGATCCTCCCTCAGACCCATCCAGGGCCATCCTGGCTTTGTCAAGCGAGGCACGGCCACTAGAAGTGACTTTGCTGAGCGTGTGCAGGCAGAAATACATATTTTTTATACTCGGGAAAGGAAATGGGGGAAAACTGATGAGGTTGCATAGAACCCTCCTCCAGGCAGGAGAGGCTGTGCTGGAGGAAAGTATTGCTCATAATGACACTTAAGCCCAGACACTTGAATGCTAAAGGTTAAACTTACATTCTTCAAGAAAGGGCTTCTTGCCAGCTTGAACTGTGTTGTGTGTTCACTATTGCCTCCTCCTCCTCTTCATCCACTCTCAAGCCACTCTTAGTATTTGTTGAAATAACTGAGTTGTGGGGTGGTTTTTTTCCCCTCCCCTAATATATGTTCTCTGTGCCAGTCCTCAGCCCTATGTCTGTCACAAGGTTAAAAAAATAAATCAGTCTGATGCCAGTACAAAAACGAAGATTTTTTTTCCTTCGCTGCAAACTACTATAGCTTCAATCCAGAAAAGACCAGTCTAAGCACATTTTCTGTCCTCCAGTGACACACAGTCCATAGAACGCCATCCCCTAATTCCTGCGCTCAGCTGAATAACCGAAACGTATATTGTGACAATAAGGCTAAAAAGTTAATACGGATTTAAAATACAAATTGAAAGGCTGATATAAATACAATAAGCAGTGGGACGGAGAAATAACTTTCGGGGACAAGTCATCACCAGAGCTGGTAGTAATGCTTCAAAATGTTCAAGCCAAGGAAGGAGAAACAAAAAAATGCCCACCCAGGAGCAGCAATTTAAGATGAATTTCAGCATGTGAAGAAACAAGGCGCGCTGTTTGGATGCCGCATTTAGATCTTAATGATCAAAGAGCACCTTCTCCATATACTTTCATGCTTTTCCCCAGAGATATTTCCCATTAAAATAAGAATAGAAATAGCATTATGGTTGTGCACGCCTTCTAAAGCAGCCCCTCTTACACAGTATCACGTAGGCTTTCCATAGGGAGTTGCAGGTGAAAGCAAGAAACAAGAGTCCCTGCGTCTCACCAGCAGCAGGTAGAGGAGATCCAGACTGGAAGGCCGGATCAAACGCTTTGAGGAGGAGCATGGAAAAGAGCCACAGTGAGCTGCAGAAGTCAAATGCAGTTTTTATTTGGGTTCAGAGATGATACAAGTCTAGTGATGTTCATTTTCCTTGCTTCCAGCAGCAAGGGAACAGGGAGTTGCAGTGCTCCACATCCCTCTAAACAACAGCTCGCTGCAGTGTGTTTCTTGGCACAGCCCTAATTGTATCTCCTGGCCCCAGTGGAAGTTCACACTTTTTAATATCTCTTATTGCTTCTGCAACTGCTGCCACTAGTCAGCAATCGCAAACAGGAAGCCGTGACTCAGCAGAGCCAGAGCCCGTGGGCTGACCACGGCCGAGGAGAGGGAAGATCCTGCAAAACACCCGGGAGGAGCCGGGGCTGGCCAGGCACCGCGGCAGGTTGCGTTGTGGGACTGGTGTACGGCCAGACCCGCGAAAGGACCTGGAGACTTGGTTCCTAATTCAGCCCTTCGGCTTACGCTGAAACCTGGGATGCAAAAGCCCTGGTGCCACTCTGGGCCTGAATGGAGTAGGAGAGGTACCCCAAACACGGTCCTCAAAGCATGGGGTGGGGGGTGTCACAGTAGAGTGACAGAGAACAGGGACATCAGGACTGGCCCCAGGTTTGGTTGCCTGTCCGTGCTCTAAAAAGCAAGGTTTCCCCCCCTCAGTTATCGAGGCGCAGCGGAGGAGGAAGCCGGTGACCCCTTGGCTGGGCGATGCCAGCTCAACCCCGTTTTCACACCAGTGGCGCCCAGGGCTTAGCCGCACCACGTCTCACGTAGCATGGGGAGTGGATGATCTATTCCGAGCCTGGTTTCGTCTGTTTTCTAACTGTATTTAGCAGCGAGTTTACTCCAGACTGAGCCTGCGTGAGTAAGTGTGTATGTAAGGGCTGAGGATTGGCTGCAGCAGGCAGAGGGCTTGCTGAAAGGCTTGTTAAGGAAGCACTACTGACCATGCAATCCAATTACATAATGCTTCAAAAAATAACCGTGCTGGGAGTCGTGTCTGGGCAGCGCGTTTCGGCAACAGAAAGAGGTATCGAATGTCTGTCTTCCAACCCAAAGGCTGACAGTATATTTGTGCCACAATCTGACACCGCGCCTCGGCCGTAAACTGCTCTAAAGAGGAAACTTGCTTCCAGGGGAAATGTCTGCTGTTCCCTTTCAAGGCAGTGCTGCACCCTGCAGACCAACGTTATTTGAGTCCTTGTAAAATTACCACTAATCTCTGCACTCAGGATGCCTTGCATTTTATGGGTACTTGCTATGACGGCAGCTTTGTTTTCTGAGGTAAAGGAAAGTGCTGAGCAGGGAGAAGGAGGCACCTGGCCATCCGCAGAGGCTGTGAGGGATCCCCCAGCGGTTTCTCTCCGCTGCTCCAGACAGATCAGACACGAGGATGATGCACAGTAACATACTATCAAGCCTGAAAAGTGCCTGAAAACAACACCCTGTCCTGTCTTCAAAAGACACGGTCTCTGTCCCAGGCAGGAGCCTGCACAGTGCTGTGCGTCTCTTCTGCTCAGGTCCAGGACGAGGGAGGGGACCGGACTCTCAGTCACAGCAGGCGACTCAGTTCACGTGTTGGATGCCTGGGGATTTAGAAAACCCCGTCTCCATGCAGCACAGGTAGTTTTTACCGTAGTTACTAATTTAACTGCTAAGCTGCTCTGAAAGGCGTCACAGAAAAAGGTACATTTTTAGTGAATAAGGAAATAGCAAACTAAGAATATTCTTGGCACGTTGCGAAGCTTTCTGTACCTGAATTGTTGTTCAATTGCTGGGAACGCTTGATGCGATGTAAGCCAGCTTCTATGCTTGCAAGGCATGCCTGGATTTTAACCTGTTCTCAGCCCAGGGAGCAGCAGAGCTTCCCAATACAGTCAGCCTGGCTGCAGCCAGGGCCCCGCTCACCTGGGCTTTTCCAGCAAGGGAGGGGATGAAGCACATCTGCCGCAGCTACAGCCTGGAAAAATCAACAAACTCTACCTCCTTTGATGTGCCAGCACTGCCTTCCAGAGCAGGCACCACGCTTTAAAGCTGTGACACAGCAGAGCCGTGGGTTTGCTTTGCTCCTCTGCGTTCGCCATCTCTGCTCCCAGCGGCCCGCGGAAGGCAGGGGAAGCCGCCTGCGAGGCCGGCAGCGGGGAGGAAAGGGTGAAGGCAGAGCTCCTCCAGCCCGGCTGCACGCTCCATCCGCTGCCTTCCTCCCATCTATTTCTAGACTGTTTACCTGGCAAGCGCACATGACCGATCCAGAAGGAAACGCTGACATCACCCGCCACCGTGCTCCCTCCCCGCTGCTCGCCTCGCTTGGCCCCTCTCCCTGCCGCCCTCGTCCCCCTGCCCAGCCACCCCACGCCTGCGAAGCCTCTCCCGTCGCTACACGCTGCTGCTTCCTGAGGCATGAGACACGTTGTCCTGTCCACCGCAACAATGCGGCCTGGCACGCTGCTTCCCTCTGCGCCCTGGGCCGTGACGCAACCCGCGCTCAACCCCGACGGCCGCCAACCATGCTGCCAATGGCCGGCAAAGCACATGTCTTTGAACACCAGCGTTATCATTTGTCTGCCTTAAACGTACAGTTGCTTTTGCTTCCCAGCCAAAGCAGCTTCCCAACCCCCTTTACACCTACGACTCACACCGTTTTGGCCCACTGGACAAACTTCGCCGCCGTAGAGCAGCCGCCTCCCCACCCACCTCGCTGCCACGTCGCGTCTGTGTGCCGGAGAGCGGAGCCAAGCAAACCGCGCTGCCGGTTCCTCGCCTCCTTCGCTCTCGTCCCCAGGGCCGCTTGGCGTGGGGAGTCCGGCTGCCTGCATCAGCCTCTCCAGGCGAGCCCGGGGGAACCAACAGCCCTGGGGACGGCTTGGGCTGCAGCCGGCGGCGCAGGTGCTTGCTCTCCGGGGGTTATTTATCCCGGGAAGCCGGCAGCGGAGCTCCGGACTCGAGCTGCTCTGTAGAAGCTTTCTTGGTGCATTTGGGCAGGGAGCCAAAGTATGCAGTTTAAAGGAAATGTTTAATAAAGACACAGGAGCCTCAAACTGTTTATTTTTCCTCGCAGAAAGGTAGAGAGACGATGTCCCTGGAAACTGGCTGCTGGGCCAGAGAGGCCGAGCTGGGGCATGGGCTGCGTTGGCTGCCAGGCTGAGCGTGGCCTCTTGCCTCTCCCTCCCCTGACAGCCCTGGCCCGCGGGGTCATAAACCGTGGGGGGAAAAGGCAGCCTATTAGTAACTCTATTAAGTCTCCATTAGTTAGGTGTGAACTCATTACCCTAATATACTTGGAGGTAGGATTCCACTTGCAGGACATTAGCGCTGTAATAAGCACGTTTACCACCAGAGCTGGAGGGAGCGTGGGAGAGGAGCCCCTCGACGCCCAGAGCTGGCAGCGTGACCACCAAGAGGCTGATTTCACCCTCATCACCCGGGGTGGCCATGCTCCTGCATGAGGCTCCCTGTCCTCAACAGCGACAGCTCCCAAACCTGCCCTCCAGACCCTCTCTACGCTCCTGCATGGGGCTCCCTGTCCCCAACAGTGACAGCTCCCAAACCTGCTCTCCAGACCCTCTCTATGCTCCTGCATGGAGCTCCCTGTCCCCAGCAGCGACAGCCCATGAACCTGCCCTTGAGACCCTCTCTTCCTGCAGCAGCAACAAGGGAGACCTTGAAAAACACTCTGCTCATCCATCCATCCACTGCATGAGGAAGGAACAACATGGGCTGGACGTGGCCACAGACGTGTGAGGCGGGCAGAAGGGGTGGATGTGGGGATCAGGGGATGGCGAGTGCACAGAAAAAGCTGTTGGGATGCTGGGGTGCGTAACCGAAAAGGGAAGGATAACCCGGGTGTGAGCTCATGGTGGCCTGACTGCTCATGCTGCTCTCCTGTCTTTGCCTGACCTGGCATTTTCGATGTGTTTGTGCTTTGTGACGGGAACTGCCTTCCGCTGTCGGCAAAGCTGTGCGTACTGTGAGGAAGTCATAGCGAAATAAATAATGAGCTTATAGGAAATCAATTAATTAATAATAGATCGGATGCAGGAGCAGGGCTTGAACTTGGTTTGCAGAATTAGCACTGTAAAAATATGATCATATGTAGAAATGTTTCTATTTCTCTATCCCTTTCCAGTCGGCTTTTATATACCAGTGTGAGCTGCCCGAGCCAGGACCGCACCTCTGTGGCTGCAGGAGCTCCAGCACGTTGTACACCTGCTCTTCTGGATGCCCTGTGTGTCCTAGCATCATTTTAATCAAAATGATAGTGAGCAATGGTCTTGCTGTATTTTAGTTGTAAAAGATGTTGTGTTTGAGACAAGGAAGTTGCTACCAAAATGATGAGGGTACAGAAGCACCGACTGCCTTTCAGAGACAGCACAAAAGCAACCTGAAGCATATGGCCTTTGAACAAAGCCCTCCCTTGCCCTCTGCCAAAGCCCCTCTCAAACAGGCACTGCTTGCCTGGTAGAAGACAAAGCCTCTGTGCCATCTCCTCTGTATCCTTAGTCCTACTTCAAGGCTGCACAGTCCATGCGGAACTCTTCCCAAAACTAATTTTGCTCCTAAATAGGGCTAAACTGTACACGGTCCCTGAAAAAAAACCCATTCCAGAGCACAGAACTATGATTTAAAAATTATTTCAGGAGGAAGCATGAGCTTGTTTCTAAGATCCTTGGCCAAAAAGAGTATGAAATTAATGATATTAAGTGCCTAAAAATACTCTTGAGGATCCGAGACTTGGAACGAGGGCCTGGCTTCTATTCCTAGCTCTGCCACAGACTTGCTGTCTGCACCGAAGGACTGGCCAGAGCAGTACCCAGGGTAGGCTGGAAGTGCCCAAAGATGAAGCCGTATGGGGGTGGACTTCAAAACTCACTCCTCTGCTTTTTGTCCCACTTTCCTGGCCTGTAGAATGGGAACAATACTAATTCGCCATGGGGAAGGACAGCACGTAAAGTCTGATGTTGGCGTAAATTCTCCTGATGCATTTCCAGATGCGCAGGAGGACCATGAAATCATGTCCATTTACAGTAACTGCTGATCACGCTCACTTGACCGTTTCTTCCTTTCCTGTTTCCATGGAATTAACTCTTACAACTCAAAACATTGGCGGGTCCAAACAATTATGATTAGAAAATAAATTAACTGATAGAAAAGTGCTTTCTCCCTCCCAGCAAACCCAGCACCTCCTCGCACTGGCCTCCAGGTCAGTGGCAGCCGTGCTAATGTAAGAAAGATAAAGTCCAGTATCTTGCAAAATTCAGTATTAAATGTCTATCCCACTGAACAGAAGAAGTAAAAGGCATCCTTAAAATGCAATGCTTGCTTTTAGCCCTGGAAAATCCAGAAATATCCACATTTTCATAGGCTATATTTTATCTAGGAAAATTATTTCATTACTTAAATATAATTTTATGGGTCTTTCTCACCCTGTTTTACTCTTATCCTGTTAACTAAGGAACCTCTTTCTAAGTGGAATGCAATACAAAAATGGATTTAAAAAATTGTGAATGTTTATAAAATTTGAACAACTTAAAATTGTAGGATGCACAATGATAAAATAAAAGCCCACGAGCAAAACCTGAGTGGAACTTACTCGTGGCTTTTCTACTTAGGAAAAAGGACATCTCAAAGCTAGTTTGATAGGTTCTCAAATCACAGTAATTCCCAATGTGTCTCAGCCATGAAATAACCTTTGGCATAGTAATTTAAACTGTTAAGCAGAAGATTCAAAATAGCACACTTCGGTGATGAATGGGAAAGTTTATGCCCTGGAGTTGCTCTTAAGACAGCATGGGGCAATGAGATGGCACAAAATCCTGTAGTTCTGTATAGATCTCAGACCCCACCAGGTTTTTTCATCAGTGTGGATACTCCAAGAGAAATACAAAAGCATGCAGTGAAAATCCCTGCTCACTCCACAAAAAGGAAAGAAAGATATTGACATTTCCATGTGTGACTCTGTCTGACGAAATCAAGTATTCAAATGACTTCTGTTTACATAGTATTTTGAGGAATAATGCTAATTTGCAGAATTGGCATCTGGGGTACAAGTATACGTACCCTGGGAGAGCACTTACAGAGCCTTTGTGAAGCTAAGTAATAAACGCTTTGTCTTCACCACACTATTTATGGGTTGCTTGGGGGCATCCTGCTCGCTTTCTGCCCCTACCTGGGCATAAAATTATTGCAGAACTGGGTTTTAATAAGACCAACAGTAAATCTGAATGACCACACATGCACAGCTATTCCCGCTCCCCTGATCTCGAGCATTAATTATGAAGTGGAACTGTTTATACAGTACATACCACTTTCCTGACTTCTTTCTTGTTTATGTCTAAACCTTTATGGACATAAAACTTTGGAATTTGCTTTTGGAATAAAACTGCAGTTGAAGTGGCAACAACTGTGTTAGAAAACAACTTTGCTGTTGCTCCCCTGGTTCTGTGGTCACAGCAGGTTTGCGTCTGCACTGGAACGCTCTCCTCTTTGAGCGTGTTGTTTCAGGTCATCTCCTTGCTGCCTCGTCTGGATGGCTCGTTAGAAACTCCAGCTCTAGATGGCTCAGTGTAAATGTCCCAGGTTTTCCTCTGGATTCCTTTTCTTTCCTCTCCACTCGCCACCATGTCTTAGCCCACAACCAGTGTCCCCACACCGCGTCGGGGCAAGATTTGCAGTGCTCCCTCTGCCTTTGCTGCCAGCCTGTGATTCAGGTTGTCTCTTTCACAGTGGATTGAAATGGCAGCACCTCTGCTCCTCCAGACAAAACCGTTCCCCACGCCCTCAGACACCCACCCCTCACCCAGAACTTTCCTGAAAATTTCTTCTTTTACAGGAGGTTATTATAAACCCAAGAGACTTCCATCTGATGACATACACGTGTGGACACTGAAGTAAAGTAACTCATGCTCTGCAAGCACTAAATTATTCCTCGTCTCACTGGCCTGACTACCTGTTTCGTCAGGCTGTCACATTATAAATTAATATGTTAGCTGTTTGGGGCTGAGAACTCTTTTTTTTCCATTTGTTCAGTAAAACAGATACTCTACACCTTGGGCACCATATAAAAATAATAAATTACCGTAGTACACAGGCAAGGTATTATTCTTGTCTTCCCTTCCCTTTATTTATCCCCTCCATCCTTTGCCTTTCCTCTGATCAATTCATCTTCCATTTACTTTCTATTTCTGTCTGCAGGTTTTACTCTAATACGTATTGCACCGATATTCCAACTACGCCACCTGCTCCAGAAGTACAAGCTCAGAGGCTTTACTGAAGTGAAGAAAAGGGAATCAGCAAAAACTAAAGGGGAGGAGAAGAAATAATTACTGTAAGAAAATTAAGGAAAAAAAGAATTGAGCCTCTACCTGGTGTCGTCTCTTCTGTTGATTTGGACGCCTTCTGATTTCTGCCAGACTCTTTCTTCACTCTTCACATCCAACACAGAAATGTGGAGACCTGAGAGCCACAGGAATCAAATGGGCTTCTTTACGCAGACAGGTTGGGTGGATTAGTACGTGTTTGACCCAATCTCCCTTGTAGGTTAAAACATTTTTTAATTCTGGTGGGCTGTGTCGGGATGGGAATGAATAAACTCTCTCTTCATTTTAGTGTCCAGCTAGGAGAGGCTGAGCAGGCTGTGTGTTAAGTCTGTCCAAATTCCTTTCCTCCTTGGCAAGGTTATCCTACCTAGAAAAAAGAGGAATTAAAAATAAGACTGTGTTTGGCTTCTTACAACTTTGGTTCTTCCCCCATGTCTGTACATTCCAGTTTCCAAGGCACAGTTCTGACCTGGGTTTTAACACATAGCCCCCCAAAAGCACCCCTGTAGTAATGGTGAATAATTACTTATGGTAATAATTAGTGCATCGTATTTTAAAAGTATCATGTGATTTTAACTTATACATAAAATCAACAGAATTTACTGTTTGTTCTTTTTAAAAAAATAAACAAGCAAAGAGGTAAAATTTAAATATTTATTGAAAAACTACATATTGTAGCCTTGTGCAGTTATTGGCAAGAGATGCAGTGCAAATAAATCCACCACTAGCTGTGGCTTCCTACGTCTCCAAGCCCTGGCCTGCAGGATGCTCTGCTGCTCCAAACCCAGTTATCGCAGCGCTACCAGTGCCCCCAGTCACTGCAGCTCCAGATCCATCCCCAGGAAAGCTCTTTTTCTAGCATGTGCATTGCCCAGGTACCTGTTGGGCCCTCACCTCTCCTCCTCCTTTCACGGTAAGTTCTGGGATGTAACCAGGACACAACTCTACTGAGAATTTACAAACATCAACCACATGTTTTGGCAGGAGAGCTGGCCTGAAGGACACAGGAGAAAACAAGATGCGTGTTTTCTCTCCTTGGCTTCCCTCCTACTCTCTGCAACGCTCAGTGTGGTCTGCGTGGCAGGCAGTGCCTTTTCGGGGTCTGGGGATCACCAGGTCTGTGGATGAGCCTGTGGACCTGCTCAGGATTTCAGAGCATTGGTGTCTTGGGCGGGCTCAGCAGGTGAGGTTAGGCTGCTTGGAAATGGAAGGTCTCCTGATTTTGGGATCTTATTTCCAACCCTCCTATTCCACACGGCTGTGCATTACTGATGGGCAGTGCTAGCAGATGGCAAAGTTCGAGCCGGGCTAATTAAACATACTGAGCTAATAACCTTCCATTTTGGGACCGGTATAATTCATAATTTAATGTATTGCTGCTGAGACATTAACCTTTCAACAACTGGCATGGTGCCCACAGCAGCCTGAGTGCTGACCATCTTTCAGGAAAATGAGTATTATTGTTAAAACAGGCATAAATCATTCATGGCTTCAGCTTTTGTGTCAAACCGTACATGAAAATAAGTAGTAGGCTGGGTAATTTATTTACCTTTTGGTGGTTATTCTTATGATTTCATGATCATATTCTGTGATTCATAAACATTGGCCAAATGCCATTCTGCTCTCATTTTACCTTTCCAATATTGCGGTTGTTATTCTGATTTCCATCTTTAACAAATTCAAGACTGATGCAGAATTTCTTCACCCAGGCACAAATATAATCTCGTTTCAAGGAGGAAAAAACTTATTTTAGGCTAATGCCACAGTATTTAACATGATTTATTGAGACTACGGACTTGTTACATTTCTGTATTGTGCTAAAAGAAATGTTTCTTTCAAGATTAGTGTATAAACACAGATCCAAAGGCTGAAAAAAAATAAAGCACCTAATATCTACAACTATATGAATAACTTCTGGTTAAAAATGACATGGGATGCTGGAAAGAGGAGACTGTCAGGTGTTGGAAATGTCTCAACAGACCTGCCAAGCAACACCTCCTTGCTGGAAAGATATTACAGACCCAGGAGACCTTTACATTGACTTTTGGGATGCTGCTGGCCAATTGCATCATAGTTTGTATCCCAAACAACTTTGTTTTCTAGTGAAAAGACAATCAGAGCCACCGGTACCGCAAAGCTTGCCTGTTGATACGTTACTGTTAAATGCCTTTCGTAAAGCCCCATCAATCCCAACTCTTGCTGTTATCGTCAATAAGTAGGAATTGCTAGGATAAATTTATTACGGACTCATAATCTGCACCCCGTACAGCAAAAGTTTTCAGACATTTTGGACTAAAAGACTACTTTCAGTTCTCAGTATTTAGCGCTTACTGGCACACCTGCTAATCAAACACTGACTGAAAACATTGCAAAGCTAAAATAAATTAAAAGCCAAAGTAAATGAGAATAAAATCCTCAACTGTATTTCAGGTACAGATTGATCACAAACTGGGGTGAAAAGAATGCCAAGTGAGAGCATTCGCATTTAGGTAGCGGAACAGCTGAAGAGCTCCCAAACGTCCAGCCTGTTCCAGTCCCAACCACTGGTAACAAATCCAATCTTATTCGTACAGCAAACTAGATCAGATGCAGAAAACACAGCTGTTTGTTGCATTTGCTGGTTACTTCAAGATTTCACACCCCCCCAATACATCTCTGGGAATTTATAATTTACTTCGTGAAGCTATGAAACGGCAATCTGAGAGCTAAGATTCACAACAGCCTTCGCCTGCCCTCAGATATCAAATATAGGACTGAGTTGGCAGAAAAAAATGACTTCCCTTCATTCTTCATACTCTTAATTGGAAGAGTGGGTACTGAACAGTTTTTGAAAGGAAACTTTCTGAAAATAACCAGGCTGGGGGTGATTTTCAGAGACAAAAACTTCCAAGAGATGCTACACCAACCTTCTGGTTTTTGGGGGTAGTTTTGGTTTTGGTTTTTTCCTAGTAAAATTTATACAATTTATAGTATCATGCAAACAACAACAGATGTCAATGTAACAGCCTAGACTGTGCCTGACAGTAACATCTAAACTGCAGGGTCAAGTGGGGAACTCTGACCCACTGAACGGAGCAAGTGGAGCCTCCTCACTGTATAAAATGAACCGTGTCCCCCTCAAACTGCTTCGATTGCTCACATAACACATACATAAAACTTCTTTTTTGTGAAATCCTTTACAACTACAGATACAACCTTGATTATGTAACTGGTGCGTAAAATGACATCTGCAGAAGCCCTGCGAGAATAGCTCTGACATGAGTGTGTTCTGCCTCTCAGTCCAAGTCCCACAGTGGTCTCTGACCACCAAAGTTGGTATTTTCCTGCCAGTTCTCCTTCAGACGTAGCTAGGAGGAAGCTCACACACGGTAAACGTTTTAATAACGATCACTTCCTATCTCTTCTAATCAAATGGCGAACAAACGAGGCCAACACTCAATCAAAAGAGGAAATTGTGTTTGTCTTTGCAGACGCATTAAAGGCACATTTACAAAAAATCCTAAGTGGATGCTGAAGAACTAACCCATTTGCAAAATTCCTGGTTTTGACGACGTTAACTAAGAAATCATCAAGAAGCTATCTGTAAGCATGTCTGTCAACACTTAGTGGCCAAGACAATTCCAAGACCATGACATTTAGGAGGTATAAGAGAATAAGGGAGCAACATCAGCATGCTTAGTTTTAGGCTTCCCCTCAATATTTTACATGGTTGCTCATATGACCATGGGAACAGTGCCAGAATAATTGAAACACAAAGCATTTGAACCAACTTATGGGGGCAGCACTTGGAAACCACTCAGAACATGAATTATTTGAGAAGTTAAAGTTCCCCTGCACACCTTCAATCATACTGGAAACATACAGTGGTAGCCCCCCCAAAAGTCTGTTTTTACATTGACAATGACGCAGTAGACAGCCTCTCACTCCTACAAGTGATAACCTGTCTCTGATAATCCACACCTGCATTACCTGTGGCCCCAGACTGAGCCTGTGCGCCCGCACTAGGGGTTTAGAGAAATCCCATGGAACCAGATGCACCTGGATCAAAACTCCAGCAGCTACTTTTTCCACAGACAATATAGCATCGCTGCATTTCACTCCCTCTGCTGGCTCCATTTTATACGTCAAATGGAGTTTTTCAAGACCTTAAATTTTCCTAAGGCTGGGGTATCTGAAAGTTCACCTCACTCTTCAGACGTGAGGTTCTGCACAGCTCCCTGCTCTGCTTGGCACTGTGGCTGGCAGGGGTAGAGCCTTTCTGGCTCCAGTGCTGAGCCATGGCATCCTGGGCTTGGTACAGGACTGAAGAGGCATCCCCAGCATCCCCAGTTGTAAGTTTGAGTAGGAAGTGTGCATCCCTGGTCTAGGTTTGGTGCCCCCACCTCCAAACAGAGAGCAAGACCTTACTGCAACAGCCTCATTACTGTTGGCTGCAAAATCCTTCTGTGCCTACACGTAACTTCAGCCATACGTATGCTGCCAGTGCCTGTTGGCTTTACGCACCTCCCAGAGAAAACCAGAGTACATTAAACCATCTCCCCTGGATGCTGTTCTACAGCGTGCTCCTGGAGTTTTATCCCATTTCCACATGATATTGATCACACCTGATAGCACAACACTCACTTCAGTGAAGGGATATGCCTGCTCTTGCTCCCAGGAACAATTAAGCAGTACTTCTGGATCATCCTTCCAGTGATACATCTCACCAATTACTCAGTATTATTTTCACTGCTGCATGGATAACTGCACAATTGGAAAATTTCTTCTTTTGAGTGGTCAGAACTGGCAACGTTTGAAGACATACAAGGTGTAATGGTTTTGAACTAGAAGAAGAGAAGTTTAGACTAGGTATTAAGAAGAAATTCATTACACTGAGGGTGGTGAAACATTGGCACAGGTTGCCCAGAGAGGTGGTAGATGTCCGATCCCAGGAAACATTCAGGGTGAGGCTGCACAAGGCTCTGAGCAACCTGATCTGGTTGAAGACGTCCCAGCTTACTACAGGGGGGGTTGGACTGGATGACTTGTAATGGTCCCTTCCAACCCAAACCATTCTATGATTCTATGACCTGGAAACCCACTAAGGCTTCTGAGGAGTCAAGACATTCAAAATACACAAACAGTACTATAGGTGCATGAGGAATTTTTTCTTATTGTCTTCTTGTGTCACAATATTATTTGCTTTCTCTCTATACTTCCTGTTGAAAAGGAAACGTGCACCAACCACAGTCCTTTTCTCAAACAGACTGGAATGCATTCTGCCAAGGGAAATGCCCTTCAAATACAGTATTTAGGAAAAAAAAAAGAAAATACTTTAACATTTTTTAGAAACACAGCTCTTAAGTTTCAAACAACACAAAAGTTAATAATCTGTGGGTACAAGTTAATGCTGCCATGGCTCTGTGAAAAGACCTGCAAAGTCAAGTGCTTCCTCCATGCTGTCAGGCAGGCAGTGAGGAACATCAGCCCTCTTGGGCAATGCTCACTGCTGCAGCCACGCTACCCAGATAAGGTTCTTATGCAATTTTCTGTTTTCCAGTAGCCATGTGACTTTTATGGCAAGAATTACTCAATATGCAGTTCCTGTCTGAAATGTCCTACCCAAAGTACTCAAAACAAGTTTCAAACAAACCAAGCATCTCAATCTTCTGCATTTAGGCAGGTATAATTGTTATTTTACAAGTGAGAAAAAAAAAATCAATTTTTTCATTTAAAGAAGGGCAGGCGCTGTAAGGATGCAGGCACTGAGCATCCTCGGTTACAGTTTGAAGCTAGGAAGAAGCGTTAAAAAAATCAGATATGATAGAGGCTGTATATCTGGCATGACCCCTCCCCACCAACCATTAGAACTTTTTGCCAGGCATACATCGACTTTGCCACAGAAACTAATCTCGTACCTCATTGTTCAAACTCGAACACTCATCCGCAGCTATTTTAGATTCCAGATTTTCACAGTTTCTTCCCTCAATAACATATTAGGCTACAGACTCAAAACCAAAGCAAAAGCTGCTTTCTACACTGTGGTTATAAGGGAGTTAAAGTTCAGGTCTGTAATTGCTCTCTTGAGGGCTTATTACTTGTTGATTACTTATTCCTTTTGGGAATGGCATCAAACCTATAATAATAAACATTCATTTCATGGGAAAGTTTGTAGCTGCCGTAGCAGCCACGCGGCCCTTCTGCCTCTGTAAGCAGCACAGGTACAAACCAACCAGAAACGATGTTTGTAACTTCTCTAAGAGGCAGGCTGGGCTGGACATACCTGATCTATGGGCTTTTTTAGCTGCTGGGTTAAGAACTGCATCTTCACCTTTGGCAAAGGCTTCTGTGAGTGCTCCTCTCCTCCCTCCAAGCCCACAAAGCTGCAAAGCGGGGTCTGGTTCAGGAGCGTGTACGTGGCGTGAGCATGGCTGCTCAAGGACATCTCTTGGGATACCCTCAAAATTCTTGCAACTTTACTAAATTGCTGGCAGTTCTGGGAACAGCAGCAAATATAGAAGTAAGATTGCCGGTACCCTGCCAGTCAGTTTTGTGGAGATGCTTCCTACCAACTTCCATAGCGCTTCATCTCTGTGTTATGTGATGGCATCTAAACAGGACAAGTGGCCCTAGGATGCTGCCCTGAAACCTGTGTGCTTCGTGCTTCAGGAAAATAACCTGATGTATCAGGATGGTGAACGTTTGCTGGTATTGACATAGTTTCTAGGCTACAGCCTGTTGCGCAGTGAGCCTCCTAGTGCAAGTAGCCTGTGGCTCCCATCCAGCCCTCCAGGAGCTGCTGGGTCAGGCTGGCTCTGCCGGAGGCTGCTGTGTCCTGATGGAGCACGTGTAGCTCATGGGAACCTAGACACCAAAATTCAATAGAAGAGCTTCTGCTGGTAAGAAGTCATGACAGGACAGCTACAAATCTCCTACTGCCCAGCTGGTCAGCCCATCCCTATTTATAATCAGCGCTCATATCCTTAATTTTCCAAACCACCAAATTCTCCCAACTGTAATAGAACTGTCTGAGGTGTAATTTTCAGTCGAGGTCCTTAGAAAGTATTTGGATAGCCTTGTTTTTACAGCCTGGATTTCAGAAGGGATGGGAAAATAACACAAGCTCATATAATGTCAGGCAGGAGAGAAGTTGCCCTGAGTCTCTGATCGCGGTGAGTCTCTGAAGTAGGGCACCGGGTCTCCTTGAAACCCCTCTGTAATGAATTAGCCTGAAGTAAAAATAGGTGTTTATCTCAAGTCGTTGCCTCAAATAGCTGGCTACCTGTTGGAAGAAGGGTCTGATCGATGCAAACTAAGGCAGCCATGCGTGAGCTGTTACACAGTGGTTAGTATTGATCAGAGCTAACGGCTGCCGATAGGAATGTGGAGTGGACTGACAGGTAGAGAAGAGGGAAGGAGGAAACGGCCTTCGCTGGTGGCAGACGTACAGAGGAAAGCCGATAAAAAGTCAATTCCACTTAACTGAATGGCTGCTAACTAAATATTTTTGGGGCCAGAGCCTTCTCTGATAGCAGCTGGAGCGTCTCTGCTCCAGAACTGAGACATCAAGTGAGCGTGGCATCGACGGCTGAGATAAGAGATGTTCGTGACGGCTGGCGGAGCAGCAGAGCTGAGAGTCTGCAGGCCAGCCCTGCACGCCGAGCCCGTACATCAGTTCTGCACAGCAGCCCTGAACGCTGGCCCTGCTACAGCACCTGCCACCGCTGCAACCAGCTCTTTGTGATGGGAAATGGGGACGATGTGGGACGGGTTCATGGAGCAAACACGGCCAGTACTTAAACACCTACTTCACAAAGAGAAAGCAATGATTTGATTTATGCCTCTTGCCCATGAGATCTTGCTAAGGACTGGTGTGAGTTACTTGTTGGCATGGGGAATCAGCATAGATTTTCCAGCTCCAGCCTCTGCTGGCTGGAGACACTTCTTGTGCCAGCATGGGACCAGCAATCACCACACAGCCCATTTCAAGTCCTGAACGTGTGGAAAGTTTCAAGAGTCTTGGCTCACTAAAAGTTTAACAAAGTTGGTAAATGCCCCGTGGGCTTGTCTGGGTGGCAGTGCTATTTCTGCTAGAAACTGCCAGCTGACACCATCGTGTTCATGCTCCCATTTTCCAGTTCAGAGGTGCCTCTGCATTGGGAAGGACTTCAGAATTCGAGATAGACGCATAACGGCTCTCTAAATGATGTACCATGTTATGAAAACTTACTGTATTAAAGGTGCTCAGAAACATGGTGGCATCACCCTGTGTAAGGGAGGAGGCAGAGAAGCTCTCCTACAGTTGTCTGCTTCCTCCTCAGCACTTTAGGACAGCTTATGGTTGTCTTCCTCTCCGAACTGCTCACATCAGTGCTGCCTTGGGGTCTGTTACACGGTGTGGTCATACACTAAGAGAACACAAAGCCATCAAGAATTGTTTTTCCCGGTCCCAATACTCAGTCTTTAGATTATGTTTCAGGCCAACTTTTAGCAGACTGGATTTGTGCGTAAGGCACCTAATATAAAGTAATTCTCCAGCAGTTTGATTAATAGGGTCATAGTCATAGCTTCAGTTCAGGTTCAACCTTTTTAAAATTTTATTATTTTACCGAGTAATAAATCAGGATAGCAGGAAAAGACAGATGTAGGAATGTCCCTGTCTACCCATCTGTTCATGAAGACAATGGGTCACAGGATAATGGTTTCCAGGTTTGGGGCAGCTGATATTGGAAAATCTACTGGAGAGGAGTTTGCAACCCAGCCAGCGCTGCCCTGAGGAAGGAAGAGGAAGCTGGAAGACAGTTAGCATGTCCTACAGAGTTGGATTATTGACAGGGGAAGGAGGAGGTTGCAGAGCTAACTAGGATGAGATGTCTCTTTGCAGACTGCAAGAGGAGAGGCAGCCCTGTGACACTGCCAGCTATCCCAAAATAAAGTGGGGTGCTGCCCTTTCTCACGCAGAGGAGGAGTCCATTCCTATCCTTTCAGCACCAGTGGTGGGTGAATAAAGATCACCACGTAGGTCCTTAATGAGCTGAGTATTTTGGTGATGGAATACGGCTCCGATATTATTATAGGAGACAATAGCTTAAAGAAAGAAAAGCCAAGTCTTGTACGTCCAGAGCAGACTTCAAAGAGGAGAAAGCAGAAGCTTTGCAGTTCAGTTTGTGGGAAGTGATATAGATGATACAGATTGAGAAAGTACGGAGGTGTTCTTATGAGATTAAAAGAATAAGGGAAATAAGAGAAGAGGTTCAATCTCTGATGAAGCTGATGGAAAGCCTACAGGGACATGAACTCACACAGGAAGGGGAAGGGCTGGAGGTGGTGAACTTGAAGCTTGACTTGTTAGGAAGGAGGGATGGAAAAAGAACAAGAAATCTGAAGGGATAAAATAGACAAATCAAATACTAAGAAAGACTGTTATGCAGTGGATTTTATACAGACTGAAACGTGTCGGGTGGCAAGAAGAAGTGGCTGTGCTAATCAGAGCCGAAGATGATGGGCCTTTGGAAAAGGGAGTTTATTATTTGATCAAATCATATGGAAATTGTGACCGGTAAGGAAAGAACTGGAACTCTGCTTTGGTTGTATTAAGTTAAAAACTCCATGGAAAAGAAAAACCATAATGAATGTGCTTTGCTTCTCAAACCAACTGGTTTGTTACGTGCAATGCAAATCTCGGGATAGCGCATATAGATGCAAATGAATTCATGTGTAACACAGTGAGAACAAGTCAGGCTAATGTTTGAAATCTTTGCCCTATATTTATAGCTTGCTTATTATGTTGCAAAGCAAAGCAAGTTTTATATAGAACAAACATTTCACTGTTTTCCATCTTCCTTTAACAAGATTTAATTTTACTTTTAAATTTTAATTAGTTCCATGAAGGGGCCTGGCATTCTCAATAACAAATTATTTGTCATTATAACCTAAAGACCATTAAAAGAGGTACAAGTCATAAATCAGGGACCTGATTATCAAAGTGTTGTCAACAGCTGGACTCTTGTATTTGTATTTGCATAGGTTGATATTTTAGGTATTTGTAAATAAAACAAAGCTATCGTCCTCATTTCTATCACTGGCTTACTTACTATTCTTACTTTTACATTAATTTAAACAAATGTTAAACGTGAAATTTTGGCCACTTTAACTACACAGCAAAGGCACGGGCACAGCTAGAAAACTGTCTTCAGGACACACAAACCACTTGCTGGACAAACAGTAAGATGATTTAGCAAAGAAATCAGTTCTGTATTTCAGTATGTCGTTCTGCTAAATACTATGCAATTCAAAACTGAATTAAAATCCACATGTTAAGGTGCAGCATATTTCATTCTGCTTTCTTCCCAGGCTGCATCCCTATACTGTGTTATATTGTTTTGTTTAAGAGCTGGCATGGTACAGGAAAAACTAATGAAATCTATTAGACTTATAGTACAAAAGAGGAGAGATTTCTAAGAAATACTGCACAAAAAAGCACAGATTAAAAAAATGGAAGCAGCAAAGAGCAGCAACTATGTGCCACATAAAGATAAATACAAAAAGCTCAGCTTTCTCTTATAAGACACCCACAGTCTCCATCTGTCATCTCAACCCTTCCTCTCCCAACTGTTCTTAAATTAAATGAATGCGCCTAATGGGAGATTTTCTCATGAAAGCTTATGAGAGTTCATCCAAAGACAAATTAAAACAATGCAGTGTAATCATGCAATTCACCTCTCTAACAGGTTGCCTGGCTTCAATGGTCACATTTACAAAAGGGGAAAACAACAAGACAACACCCAAATAAAGGAAAAAACAACTAAAGAGCAAACCTTTCATTGACTGACACTGATCTACATGTGAGTCGCTCTCTGCAACTGTTCTTACAGTTGTGTAGCTGAGACTAAAGGTTATTTAAGTCTGTCTAAGAAACTACTGTACACATCTGATTTAATGATTTTGTTCTTTGTAGGGCTTGCAGTTCGAACATGTCCGGAGGGATCAGCAATGCTAAAACAATATATCATTTTGTCTTCATGTAAATAAAGATAACTTGGGCTACTAAGGCTTAAGTGTTTTTAAAACATATTTTCCTACTCATCACTTATGGTTTTAGTTGCTTTTAACATCCTGTCTAGGATGAATAACATGTCCAGACTTTCAATTTTCACTGTTGTTTCTGGTCAGCTTAATTTTGGCATTGTTGTGTAGCAACATAAATCTTTAGTGTTTGGCTCAAATGCATTTTGTTTCTATCACCTGTAGACATATTAGCAAAGTGGTAATGAAATATTTCTATTAACACCTGGTCTAAAGGAAAAAAAAACTGAAAAGGAAACAGATCTCAAATGTGGACACCATCACCTCTCAGTACCTTCTGAATAATAACTCTTAGTTTCCTCTACATTTAACTGTAGTTGCTCTTTGAATTCACAGCAGGTAGTCTGATACCAAATGGGCTGTTTCCTTAGCCAACGTTCCCAATAAATTCAGATGTAGCTGCACAAAGGAATTGAAAAGGACAGAAGCCCCCCCTGCCACCCCAGAGAAGTTCCCAGCACCAGGGACAGGTTGAGGCTGGAAGCACCTTGGCTGAAGGATGTGTGGTTGGACCATTGCTCCTCAGTGGTTCTTGGCCAAGGCAGCGCCCAGGAGCATCCCCACCTGCCAGGGAGGTCAGGAACAACCAGACAGCCACAACCAGCTGCCACGAAGCTGGTTGGGTGGGTAAATCAAGGGTTTCGTCTTCTCTCACCCCTACTCCAGGCCTCTTGTTATGCTGCTGTGGCTGCTGCCTTCCCTTTCTCTGGGACTCAGCAACTGACTGCAGTACTCGCTCAAATGATGAGTCCCGTTGGATTTCCTTCTCTCTTGCTTTAATATCTCTTGCTCCCTCCTTGTTCTCTGACATTCTTTGCATGATTTCTGCACTCATCCTCTTCATTACCAAAGTCACTCGGACTGCTTGAGTTCACAGCAAAAGGTAACCGAAATCCTCCTCAGATTCCCCGGTCTCTGTTATTTTCTCTATGTGCTCTTTCACAGTTTCTTCTATTGAAGTCCCTCACTGTTGTACTTAAACACTGTGAGTGACAGAAATCCAATGCTGACCACTTCATTATCTGCCGACCTTGTCCCTCTGGCCTCCTGCCCCTCCATCTCTCTTGGGCAGTTTGCCCTGCGTCGCAAGTCCTTGTTAAAGGTCAGGACCCCAAACCATCAGAATCGGTCGTGTTGTTTTACTGTATCACCAGAGAAATCAGGCCTGTCGGATCTCATTAGAGCCCTATTTATGGGTGGAACACCACTCCTGGAGCAGGATGAGCTGCTACCTTTGAAACACAATCTTCACCAGATCCGATCAGCATCTCACAGGGTTATATTCCATCAGTCAATCTCTCATAATCGCTCCCACCCTTATTGGCATGGCTACTGCTGTCCCTGCATGAGAAAGGAAATCCTCTTAAACAAATACTCTCCGCGGGAGTAAGACTCGGCTTCCCCATGAAGAGGTGCAGGATGCGGCCTCTCGGAGGACAGGTGGCCACCTAGGGTCATGAAGAGAAGCCTGATCAATAAGCCCAGCGCACTGCACTGTTATTCATGTAGCAGCTACCCATAGAGACATTTCATACTTAATATAGTGCAAATGATGGAAATGTGTTAACGGATCCTCTCAACGCGGCTTTGAAATGAGCAGGGACCTGTCACCACTGTGCTGGAGCAGGGAAGTGACGTGACTTCCTGAGTATGACATTGCAAACCAGCGGCAGCACTGAAAGTGTATTTATTCCCAGTCTTATAAGAACTTCTTTAAATCATGACTCGTATTACCTTCTTCTCTAATGTGACTATTAGAATGAAGAGAACCTTTCCCTCTAGACTTGTACTATGGTTTAAGACAGTCATGGTAATGCTGGCATTGCACTAAGGAAGATGTTGTCAAGTGAGTCAGATGGTAAATAACATTTTGCTGCATGCGTTTATTGAGTGTCTTAAAGAGAGGTTCAGTGCAGCTATGGATTGAATTGATAATTTCCCCAGTGCACAATACAGAAAATGATGCAAAACCATTATGTGAATTCTGAAGACAATGAGAAATCTCAGCAGCCTAAATGAGAATACGTCAAAAAGTAAACACAAAGACTAACAAAAACCATAGGAATAGCACTGAGAAACAAATAATATCCAGAAAGAAGCAAAGGGATCTCTGTAAAACATGACAGGACAGGGGGAGGCACTATATTAAATTCCCAAAACGTAGATGTTTCACTTAAGAGAAAGATTTGTAATGATTGCCTGTTCTACCACGTGAGCTCCAAGTTGTGCCCTACAGGGTCACCTGTCATGTTTTTTTCTGAAATGCCTTTATAAGTTTTTAGCATTCTTTGCCTGAAACAATTCTACCTTGTGAGGGGATGCTCCTCCTGTTCAGGGATACAGAAGTTCAGCAGATGTGCAAAGGAAGATGCCATTGCTGTTAAACCCAGCAGAACATAGATGGAAAGAGGGGCTAAACCTCCCTGGATTGAGGAACCGTAAAGGCAACCAGGCCTGGAGGCAAGGTTTGGATGAGTTTTTATACCACCTTGTTGGGGTTTTTATGTTAAACTTAATGCCTAGAAAGAGGATGAACTTGGATGTTGTACAGTGAGAGGATTATCTTTGTGTAGCAGGCTCGGGAAGGCACGGCTCGCATGCAGTCCACAGTGGAATTTCAAAAAATCCTTCTTCAAAAAAAATTATAGAAAGAGGAAAAACTAAGAAATTCTCAACTAGATGGAAAAAAGAAGATCTTAAGAAGTCTAGCAGACAGCCCTAAAACCAAAGCACGTAGGCTCAATATAATTTCTTAGAGTGGCAAGAGAAGGCAGTAACTGCACAGGAAGAGCCAAGTTATCCACAAGGAGATTTACTAGGAGCTCAAACCCCCGAGAACGTGGTCCAGATTACAAGGAAACACTGCATTTACTGTGCCTAATTCTGAGCCAGGCAGGTGCATTTGCATTTTTAAGAGGATGTGTAAAAGAGAGACACGACATATATGAGGGGTGCAGTAGCAAATAGCCTTAATGAAAACAGCATACATTCTACTCCAGATTCTCAGGCAAGTTCTGGGAACTGAGAGAATGAGCTTACAACACATATGAAAAAGCCAGAAGATCTGTTTTCAGGTTAGGTCACTAATTCTGATATTTTTGCATCCATTTGGGTCAGCAGGGTCATAAAATATGACCTTTCCATTTTGCAAAGTTTCTTCTAAGTCATTCTCTTAAAAGCCTCTTTAATCTGTTCTTAACCAGAAACAGTGGGACTATCTCAGTTGGGCCCCTTTTACATTTCCATGCGCATCTGCAGACGCTTGCTGTAAAGAGGCATGATTTTCAATAGGAAAAGAAGAACTAAATTAGGCTAAAGCATATTTTAATTTAATTCAATAAAATTTTGGCTAATATATATATTATTGAAAATAATTGAAGATGTACGTATATTATATCTGTCATTGTTTAACATTTCAGTATTTGCTTAATTAATGCCTTAGAAGAACAAGTTACTCTTGATGATGAGGAGCACCTTTCCTTTGGATGTTACAGAAGAGATACCTCTTTTACCCCAGGAGAAGCTCAACATGGGCTGTTCGCTGCAGATCTCTTTCTCCGTGTGGTTGCAGTGAATTTGCTGCTTGACTGCAGCACCGAAACGATCTGTGAAGTCCAAAGCAGAAAGAGAGTTTGAAAGGCAAACATGATCTGTGATCAATATCCTAACAAATCCAAAGGCAGCCCCAGCTCCCGAAGGGTTAATCCAGAAGAAAAAAAAAATGCAACCGCATGTTTAGGGGGCTAATGTGTTTATCGATGGGAAGGCCTTTAAGTCCTCAAAAGGGAAAAGCTTAGATAGATAAGTGACGGGAAGTTCAAATCAGCCAGCCCGGTTTGGGTGGAATGTGATTATGTTTTCCAGCTGATTTACTTTTTGGGCTCCTGGGATTGTCCTCAGCTGTGGGTCTGCACCTGCCCAGAGCAGGGATGTTCCCAGAGCAGTGAGTGTTTGGGCTGGATGCACCGCAGGCACCTAATCCCAGCGAAAAGATGGGGGGCTAGTATCCACACGGCGTGCAGCTGCACCTTTCAGCACATTCTGACCGACTCTGATACTAGAGTGTTGCACCCATCCATCGGAATTCTGCACTTGAATCCCAGACCCTCGTGCTGATTTCTCTAGAGGCGTTCTGTAATGCACAACCAAGCACCCCTGCGCTCTGCACCTCCACTTCCCAGCCTGGAGCTGGCTTTCCACTTGCGCATCGGCACATCCCTCCTGGGGCACTAGGGCAGCTGCCTCAAGCCTGGAGGACACCCCAGGCCAGGGCTGCGCTGAAGAACTGCGTTGGTCCACCTTAACTCCCACGCGTCCACCCGCCCTGGCTGCACGGTCAATGCCAGGGTCAGGGGTCGGGTGTCCGCCTGCTAATAGAGTGTAAGCCAACATTGTCCTCAAATTGCTGGAGTAAAGGGACAATGCCCACCTCCTGCCGCTGGCTGTACCCCGGGGGACCGGGTATCGGTTTTATTGGAAAACTGCCAGGCTGGGAGGTGATGGAAGTGGGTGATAGCAGCTAGCGAGGGTTTGATTGCTGCTGGAGAGCCAGCTGGCTGGTCAGAAATCCTCTGAAAGGCAGTTCATTGACCGACCCCACGGAGCTGACTATTGATAGCTGGGTTTTCCTCACTTGATGAACCTCAGCCCTCTTTGCTAGCCTGCGCGCGTGTGGCCAGCTCTGGGCTGGCCTTTCCAGCCTGATCAAACCCCCCTGGTGATCAACTCAGCAACGTTCACCTCCCCTGAGCCCGTGCCCCGGCACGAGCACCCTGCAGTCAGAGCAAAAGCGAGGGAAATGAGGATCACATATGCTGCCTTCTGCACCGTTTGACACAACTTTTAAAAACAAAGAGAAATTACTAAACCAGGAGGTAAGAAACACTACCAGACGTCAGGACAACAGTAACATTAGAATTTTTATAAGTGTACCCATTTTGATCCATCCCAGGCCACCATGTGCACCTAATTAAAACATGACCGAAAGTATCAGTAGACTTCTCCACTCTCGGGACGACAAACACCTCTGATTGCAGGGACCATTGCCGCTAACGTAAAGATGTCATGATAGTGTATTCATCATGAATTTCTAAGACCTGCCATGTTGGGAAAATATTGTAACTGCTCTAGATACATCACATTCCTGCACCAGTTAAGAGATTATAAGAAGATAAATTAAGTTAATGGTCCCTCTAGCCAATATCCTGTCATCAACAGTGACCAGTGGCAAAGCCCTGTAGGCGAGAGTAGGGAATAATTGAGCAGACACTGATGCTTCCTAGAAGCCACCAACAACTTGTGATTAAAGGACTTTCTGAACTATGAGTAGTCTTCCTCTTTTTAGTTGTCATCAATGGATTTTTTTCCCACGAAGATCTTCAGTTGCTTTTTGGATCCACGTACCCTCAGCATCCATAGCCTCACAGAAGAGCTGTGCAGTATAACTTTGTCTTGGGTGAAGAAACAGCTTAATTTCTTTGTCTGCTTGGTTTTAAGTTTCTGTCTGCACCTTTCATTTGATGCCCCCTCATTCTCATCCCAGGACAGACAGCAGACTGGCAGTTCCTATTTACTTTGTCATTTTTATGATGGTCACTGCGTTGCATGCCACTTGTTTCTTCCAGACGGGTGGGATCTCACCTGCTTCATACTCTCCAGCTGCTCGGAAGCTGTCCCCTGTTCCCTACTCCGATCACTTTTCTTAACTTTTCCCCGTTCTCTTATACCTTTTTTTGAGATGAGACCAGAATTGTACACATTATTTAAGAGGTGGCACATGAGAGACGTATACAGAGGCACAATGATCTTTATGTTTTTTCTCTATTTCTTGCCTTATAATTCCTTATGTTATTTGCTCTTTGATTATTGCTAAGCACCAAAATGTTATTTACGGATAACTATTTATTGTAGCCCCAAGATCTCCCACCTGAGTGCCACACTACGTATGGCCTCATCGTCTCTTGCCGTTCCAGGCTGCATGGCTGCTATGGAACGGCATGTTTGATAATCTGCACGTTTTAATTTAACTTTGGGACTACTGTGCTGTATTGCACTGTCAGAAGCCCTTGCAGCTCTGCTCCTGCACGTACAGATTATCAAGAGATGCCAGTGTCCCAAGTGCCTATTCAGGAAACAAATAAATACCCTGGAAAATTGTTCCCTACAGGCCAGGCAATCTGGTTTGGAATAGACACGAAGAGGCGTGTGAGGAGAGGCACCACTGTGGCCTCAGAGAGGAGAATGGGTACAACACACACTGCCACCACCAACAATGAAAGGCGTAAACTGAAAATACCTGCATTTGAGAACTATTTTCTCAAATATAGAAACCCTTTAGTAACTTTGTGTCGGTGCCAGTACCTAAGGACAACTAGGACCTTACTGCTTCTTAGCTGCAGACAGAAGAGAAGTCGGATCATGCAAGATGCTCAGAATAAACTGAGTTAGGAATGACTTCTGATTCATTTCTTATTATTGGTGGTATCTGTAAGTCCTGTATTCCCCAGAAGAGAGGGGTCACGATGCACCCCGGCACCGCATGGTGGGTTTCCAGAATGTCACTGGACTGGTTGGTCGGGATGAAGGTGACTCCAGACTGACCCCTTGGGACAATCACCACCCGTTCCCTCTGCCAAAGGCCTCTGTGCGACAGTGAGAGCTGTTCTCAGCTCTGCAGAGCACGCCACAGCTCTCCTGGCTTTATGGCATTATATGGTAACTTGGTAGTCCTGTACAAAGCCAAACAAATGGGATATTGGATACAGAAGCTTTAGGTTTGATCTTTCCAGCACTGATTCCAGTGGAAATACGGACACCACATCAATATACAACCGCTTTAAATAGTTCTCCCACAAATCAAGGCTGAACTGACAGGCAAGCAGGCTTCTAGCTGAGACCCCAGCTGAACAATGCCAGCGGCATCTTGGGAGAGAGGGGAGCGGGAGAGGCACAAGGACTCCCAGATGTACCACGGCCACCGCTAAACCAGGTTCTCAGCCACCAAAGGTTCCCAATAGTCAGAGCTGCTCCTGCTACCGCTTTCCAGCAGTTGTGCTGGGTGCAAGAAATCTTTAACTAGTTCCGTAGGGGAGAGCATCAGCCTGCCACCAAGGCTCTGGGGGTCCACCAGAAGAGGGGACGGGGCTGTGATCCCGCGCTGTGCACCACGCTGTACGGAGCTGGGAGGAACAGTTCCCTTCTGCAAAACCCCAGACTGCGAATGGCTGGAGACGCACTCTGAGCAGTGAGAGCTGACAACGGACTCAACTGCGCAATAGGAGTGACTTTAGTTTTGAGACTTAGTAGCTCAAGGTCCAGATTCTTCGTACTGTTTGTGGGTTGAGGTTTTTGATTGACCAAACTATCAAAGGAGATGCCATGGTTGGTTCCTGCGGCTCAGGCTTCTCCTTGTCTCTATTTGCATATTCAAGGATCGCTGCCGAAGCCTGGCTGTCAGAGATGGTGACAGTTGTGGGGGTTTTTTAGCTTTATCAAGGGGGATTATTTTTAACCCAAATTATTTTGCATTGTAAATGTTTAAATCCACATCAAATCCAGATTAATGCATAAAATAGTCCAAGAGGGTATTTACTGGGGGGAAAAAAATAACAATAAATCAAATTATTATGGGTAGTTCCCATCTGAAGTGTTTTAAAAAGGGGGAAGCCTGAGATTGTGGCTAAAATATCACGTCAAGGAGAAGATTCAAATAAACCTCTCTGCAAAATGGCCGAAGTTTACATACAAACTGGAACCCTTAGTACTTTTTCACAACATGACTGGAATTAATAATGCAGATAAATCCTAAATAAATCAGGATTAGTGTTAACTACGTCTTGAGGTTTAATACGCTCTACGAAAATGAAAGGGGGCCGGCAGGGGAGGAAGGAGCTTTGCCTTAAACCTTGCCCGCGAGCGAGCAGAGCGATGCCCGGGGAGGAGGGCAGGGGCACGGGGTGCTCGGGAGCCCCGAGGAGCAGCCGAGCAGGGCAATCAAAGCGTCTCTAATCACTGCTGCTCCGGAGATGTGTTCAAAGGATCTTGTCTGGCCACGGGCTGCCTAAGGTCACAAGTGAAATGCAGTTGCCGGGCAGGGGGAGGGGTGTCTCGGATTTTTGGACAGCCGGGCTGTTTGGATCTGTTTTCAGGAGGTCAGCCAGATTGCAGTATTTTACCGTCTTATCAGCAAAAAGATTAAATTTCCCTTCGTGGTTAAAGAGCTCAGCCCCACTCCGAAGGAAAATATAAATAAAACTGCCAACACAATCGCCCTAAGTAAAAACGGCCGCAGTGTGCCGGCGCTCGCTGCAAAGCCCGGGGAGCTGCTTCCCGGTGACCTCTGCACCGCTGGCCTCACCGCCCGCTCTGCTGGGATGTCACCGACATCCTCCTCGTCCTCCTTCACGGTGTTTAACCACCCCGGCGGGTCCAGGGAGAAGGGTTAAAGCTGTGAGTGAGTGAGAACTGAATGAGTGAGGCTTAGCTTTGTTGCTTGCAAAGGCCTGGGTCATTCCTGCCGATGGCCCCTGGCTCTTAGGGCTACTGCACGTGCGAGTGAGGACCATCCCTGTCCTCCCCACCTTGTGCTTGATGAGGCCAGGGCAGATGAAAATCTCTCACTCTCTAATAAAAAAGCAGATTTTAAGTTTTTAAACTCTTTCTCAAAGCCACAGAGGTGTAGAAAAATGCTTTCTGCGTTCACTTTGTTACCTGGGAATTCACTCTGACCCTGCCCACTCCTGCTCTCTTCGTGCACATCTGTCCACAGGCACCGTTTGCTCTGGGCTGCCCTGCTTTGCTCAGGTGTGAGAATGGGCTGAAAAGGCTCAGAAATGGGTGGCGTTTTCAGAAATCTCATCTCCCATCTGTTTCCTGTTCCTTGTTTCAGCACTTCCTCGGTGCTCACACCAGCTCTGAGGCTCAGAAGAGACAAGGGCCAGATTCTCACCTGCCTTGTGCCACGGCTGATAACTGCCACCTGTGCCAAACAGTGATAAAGGCTTCAGAAGAACCACCCATCACACGCTGCCCCTGCCACCCCTCTTCACTTTGCCCAGATACGTACAGGCAGTGCATAAAACAATGCAGTCCTTATGGAGCTGGGGCTGGGGCCACAAACTGGAAGGCTTTGGGGAGACCTTCGAGCAGTCTTCCAGTATTGAAAGCTGGAGAACCGCTCTGCAGAGCTCTGAATCACAGAATCACAGAATCACCAGGTTGGAAGAGACCCACCGGATCGTCGAGTCCAACCATTCCCAACAATCCCTAAATCATGCTCCTAAGCACCTCATCCACCCTCACCTTAAACACCTCCAGGGACGGTGACTCAACCACCCCCCTGGGCAGACCGTTCCAATGCCTAATCACCCTCTCTGTGAAGAATTTCTTCCTAATCTCAAGCCTAAATCTCCCCTGGTGGAGCTTGAGGCCATTCCCTCTCGTCCTGTCCCCTGTCACTTGGGAGAAGAGCCCAGCTCCCTCCTCTCCACAACCTCCCTTCAGGTAGTTGTAGAGAGTAATAAGGTCTCCCCTCAGCCTCCTCTTCTCCAGGCTAAACACCCCCAGCTCTCTCAGCCGCTCCTCATAAGGCCTGTTCCCCAGCCCCTTCACCAGCTTTGTTGCTCTTCTCTGGACTCGCTCCAGAGCCTCAACATCCTTCTTGTGGTGAGGGGCCCAGAACTGAACACAGGATTCGAGGTGCGGTCTCACCAGTGCCGAGTACAGGGGGAGAAGAACCTCCCTGGACCTGCTGGTCACGCCGTTTCTGATCCAAGCCAAGATGCCATTGGCCTTCTTGGCCACCTGGGCCACTGCTGGCTCATGTTCAGTCGGTTGTCAACCAACACCCCCAGGTCCTTCTCCTCCAGGCAGCTTTCCAGCCAGGTTTCTCCTAGTCTGTAGCTGCACAGGGTTGTTGTGCCCCAAGTGCAGGACCCGGCATTTGGCCTTGTTAAACCTCATGTCGTTGGTCTCAGCCCATGGATCCAGTCTGTTCAGATCCCTTTGGAGCCTCCCGACCCTCCAGCAGATCGACACTTCCACCCAGCTTAGTGTCATCTGCAAACTTGCTACGGGAGCACTCGATGCCTTCATCCAGGTCGTTGATAAAGACATTGAACAGGACTGGACCCAGGACTGAGCCCTGGGGAACCCCACTTGTAACTGGCCTCCAGCTGGATTTAACTCCATTTCCCACCACTCTCTGGGCCCGGTCATTCAACCAGTTTTTCACCCAGGAGAGTGTGCGCCCGTCCAGGCCAGAGGCTGACAGTTTCCGAAGCAGAATGCTGTGAGAAACTGTATCAAAGGCTTTACTGAAGTCCAGGAAGATACATCCACAGCCTTTCCCTCATCCAAGAGTTTAGCTCACAAAGGCTTGGGGCACTCATTCCTGACAGTACATGTTACCACCATGTGATGCAGTGGACCTTTGTTTCCAGTCCATACTAATTCTCCCCTTCATCCCCAAATCCCTTCTTTTGGCTAACACTGATGTTTAAGTGAGCACACGCAGGTACCATAGTGTGTCAGACCAAACCAACCAACTCATTCATTGCTCAGTTCTGAGAAAATAAGTGTATTAAGGTCCATGTCAGAGCCATGAGATCTGAGGCCGGGCTCCAGCACCGCTGACTTCTGCCCAAGACAGAGCGGTGCTGCTCCAGCCCCATTCCCCGAGCCTCCTGCCGTTCCTTAGGGAATGGGAGAGCAGGGCTGCCACGTCCAGCCTGAGCGCCCAGTGCTGGGTTCAGCTGCAGCCAGCAAATCCTCTCCAGTCCCAGGGACCTTAAGGCTGGCTTTGCTGGTCGCAGAAAAAAGCTTCTAGAGGTTTTCCCAGGAGTCTCAATGTAAATGTTCAGAAGCCCTGGGATATTAATAGAGAATAGAAGCTATTTTATTTATACTCTGATGTTTAAACATTTAAGTTTTGCTTTCAGCTGTTTCCAGTACGAGAAAGAAAGAAGAAAAAAGGGGTGGGAGGTCAATGAGAGATGGATGCAACGTGTGCCACATCCATTGCCGTGATGTGGCAACGTAACGCGAGACCCTTGTCCTGGCAGGCAGCATTAGAGTGAATTCAATGCTGTAGAGGCCTGCTTGTATTCCTTAAAAAACCACATAGCACTACTCATGTGTGTTTGAAAAAAGTGAACTTCCCAACCCTGAAGACATCTGTGTGGAAGAGGGGCTGGAACAAAGAACCTGAAAAGCTCCTCTGAAAACTGGGTGGCATTGAAGACGATTTACTTGGCGCGCCCAAAGCTGCAAATTTTTATTCATGAGGAATTTTATACATCTTTACTAAAAGAGGATATGGAAGCAGTGATAAAAAACAAGAATCAAAGTACAACAAATCAAACAAAGAAGCAGCTTTGACAATCAGTATAAGCCAAAGCTAATATACGTGAAGAACTTGTAAGAAAAGTCAAATGCATCGAGCGCAACCAACACAAAGCTCACAAACAATCAAATAGAGATTTTTTATGTTCACCTTTGATACAAGAAATTAATAATGGATTATTATCTGCAATTGTTAACTGTTATTAAACGGGGGGGGTGGGGTAAAAATGTCAATAGCTGTGGAATAAAACATTCCTGGTGCACATCTGAAATCAAACTGGTTCGTGTAAATATATAAACAAGGTCACATAATAGTAAAGGTGTAGGTTAAATAGCATCTGTTAAATATAAAGATTTTTAAATACCAACTCTGAGCACTTGTATCTAATAATTTTAAATGAATAATCTGGAAACTCTTCAAAGGCTTCTGGCTAGTTCTTAGTATGTCTTTGAGAAATGGGAAAGTCAGTAGGAGACTTGGGAGGCAGTTCAGCTGCAGGTCTTTAAGAAGTACAGGGGATTGGCCTACGTATGCAGGAAAAGGTCAATGCTTGACATGAGGCAGCAAAGAGACAAAGGATAGAGAGATGTGTAACACTAAGTAACACGATTGCACTAGAAGTAATTATTTCTTTAAATTCATAGAATGATAGAATAGTTTAGGTTTGAAGGGACCTTAAAGACCATCCAGTTCCAACCCCCTGCCACGGCATTGTCTCAGTAGTCTTCGTTATGAAGACTCTTAGATCACCAAATTAACTTATAACTATGTTGTAAACCTCTATCAAGCCCCGACTTCCCCAAGAAAAACTTCCAGACCTCCATTCAGAAATAGAGAAGCCAACACTTCACATCCCAGTCTTCATCAACGTGGCAACGTGAAGAAGTAGGTGGAGGTCTGCAAAAAAAAAATGTCCAGGAAGGCAAGACAAAGGGCATTGACTTGCTTGGACATTAAAACAATTGCATCGGAAGAGCCCCGTGCGTTATCTCAGGGCTCAGCAGATTAGGAAATGGTAATACTCTTAAATATATTTTGATTTGTAGGGAATCACAATGCTCATTCAAACAAACAAGTAACAACACTGGTATTGAACGCTGCAAAGTGGAGGAGGTAAAGCTGTGGCGAAGGCTGCTGGAGGAGAGAGAAGAGGAACAAAGAGGTGATGCCAAAGGGAGGCTTGGTGGCAGCTGAACTGAGACACTGGAGGAACTAAGGGTACATATCGGATGATGCTTAAAAACGAGAAAGCCAGATTAGCTGACAGTGCCAGCTAGCACTTGCTGCCTGATACTGTGAGTTAGTTTAATGAGAAGCTAAGCAATTTGAGAAAAGGAGCATGAAACTCCAGCAGGAAGAAAGAGAAAACCACGCAGCCATGCACTGCACTAGTTAAAACTCAAAATCAGCGGCAGAGACACAACAGGTAAATCACACATGTGAAACAAGTCTCTATACTGTATGGCAATTATTGATGAAGTATCTAAAGGCCAGGTTGGACGGGACTTTGAGCCTCCTGATCTAGTGGGAGGTGTCCCTGCCCATGGCAGAGGGGTGGAACTGGATGGGTTTTAAGGTCCCTTCCAGCCCAAACCATTCTAAGATTCCATGATCTAAAGAAATGTATATTCTGGGAACGACTAACAACGGGGGCTGTAAGTCAGAAGGGTTATTTATAAAGCAGTGAGACAGGGTTTGAGGATCTGATCCTGGAAAATGCTCCTTACACCCTGTCAAAAGCACTTAATTTTTTGGGAGGTACAAACAATAACAAAGGCTTAATTGTAGTTACCGGGAAGCTTGGCTACGAAGATCATAATTCAGTTAGATTTTTAAATAGTACAAAAATTAACCCTAATAAATGAACAGTAATTATGGCCAATTTCAGCAAGGCAAATAAAGAATGAGGGAAACATTGGCCAGAATTGAGTATAATGAAACAATAAAAGTTTTCAAAGCAAAATGACAATGGACTTATTTCAGCAACATGATTAATTTTGATTTTCGTGGGATTTATGTGTATGCTTAATATCTTCCCTGAATGGAGACGGATTTTTAATGCAGGTCTCTGTGCCTCAATGAATTGGGGCATCTGTCTTACACTGGATAATTATGAAATCAAACAGAAAAATAAACAGAGAAGGAAAGAGAATCTGGTTCATCCAAGGTAAGAAAACAGACTATGGAAACAATAAAATTTTAAAATTAAAATTTTACACAGAACATATTAAGATGAAATGTTTTAATTTACATAAAGACAAAAAAAAGATAAATAAGGATTTCTCTAAGTTCTTAATGCAAAATTTGCTAATAGATCAGCTAGGCATTAAAATTACATCTGATTTTTGTTTGACTTTTCTTAAGGAGTGGTGGGGACAGTTTCTTTTCTTTGGCAGAAAAGAAATATGAAAATTAAATGGGACAACGATCATGCTTTTATGAGAAATCTGCTTTCTTATTGGAAATGTTGACTTTTCTGAAGGGAGAGGTAAACCAAAACCCCAACATCCTGCTCTCCCTGTCGGGACGCAGAGCGCGCAGTTTCATTGCAGGTTATCTGACACGATCAAAACCCAATTATCAGCAGACGGCGATGTGAAATTGTCCCCCAGGTCCCTGTGCAGCAGCCGTGAGCACCATCACATGCACCCACGGTCTCCACCACCACCTCTGTCCTCAATGCCACTGGCCTCGCGTGGACAAATATTTGAGGGCAAAGCTCTTCATGTACAACTGTGTGTAAGGATGCTGGAAGTAGGTGGGAGCACCTGGGAGATGTGGGCTGGCTTCCTGATATCTCTATTAGGATATGAAGACTGTTTTTATGACAGCCTGTGAACTTTCCTAGGTGTCACATCCCTTGGGAGGGTCACGGCAATTGCCCATTTCTTGGGATCGCTTAGTAAAGTCTCTAAGACCTTGGAAATATACCCTTGTGTCTAAAGATCATACAGAAGACAGGCTTGGATAGCAATCGGTCTTAGTTCTCTTCCAAGTACTTTGGAAATAAGATGTCTCAATGGAAAAAGGTATTGTTTTTAGAAAAAAATAAAATTAATTACATTTCAATAAGATTTTGGATTTCTGTCTGCCTATATTGAACTTCATCTTGCTTAGTTGCTCCCAGAGGATCCCGCAGCGCAGCATTGCTTTGCTTATCTACAGTCAAACCAACTCTGTTTAAACCAATCAATTTGCTGTAGAAAAAAAAAAAGCAGAAAACTAAGTAACCTCATTTTCCATATCTGATATGATTAAAACTTTTTACATGTAAAAAACAAGCTATATTTGGAGTCACTGCTTAATTTGACAGGGCAGCTATTGCTGAATGCTTCAGTAGATGCTGGAGGAACTGACAGCAGTTGTAAGTCAAAGGTGTCTGTTCTGAAGACATCTAGAACAAGCTTAAATTATGTTGTTTGCCACTATAAGTAGTTCAAGCAGTAATTTCCTCTGAATGCTTAAATTTTCAGATTTGTTCCTTTTTTTTTCTGCCCTGTAGAAGTGACATTTCGTGGAGTGTTCATGCAACCGGTAGCCACAGAAGGTAACCCCTTCATACAACACAGAGGATGCATTAATCCTGGGATTCTTTTTTTATTTCTTGGCACACTTTTCCCAGCTTTGCTCATGTCCAGACCTCCCCAGCACTCCCATGTTTATACACAGAGTTATCCAGCACCCAAATGCACTGCATAATACAGAAATGTTCTATTGATTCCTGCACCAAGCTCATCCTCTCCGAGAGTCACAGTGTAATCTTTTGAAAGAGTGTAATTCCATCCTCAATTAAAAATGCTAAGTAACATAGGTACATGTCCCTAAATAAGTTGTCCTAACAGCCTATTAGTTTCATTGGATAAAACACCTAGATTAAATTTCTCCAGTTTTTCACTGCAAAGTCTGTTTCCTGACCACCAACACTTGTTGCAGCTCTTCTCTCAACTCTGCACAATTTTCTTTTTAAAATAAAACCAAACTCACGAATGAAGGCTGCAACCCTGACAGTAGCCACACAGTTTAATGCACCTTGTGATGCCCATTTGGTACACGGCCAAGAACCTCATTAGCTCTTGCAAACCCATCGCGGTGATGCTCATGTCCCATTATCTAGCATGGGTCTAGGTCGTTTTCTAAGACACAGTGGTTTTAGCTGCTGGATACAATGACCAAAAACCAGGTGCCTTTGCAACATTGCAAAATAGACATCCAAAATTCTGAATAACTTTGGTCAATTGACCAAAAGGTTGGTTTCTAAACAGAGGTGTAAGATGTTACACCAGATTGCACAATTCACAGAATCCTAGAATGGTTTGGGTTGGAAGGGACCTCAAAGCTCATCCAGTTCCACACCCCCTGCCATGGGCAGGGACACCTCCCACTGGACCAGGGTGCTCAAAGCCTCATCCAGCCAGTTCAGGAACTGAAATGAGAGACAGCAAAGCTGCTGAAAACACAGAGAAATAGGAAAAGAAATAAATATTCAATAAATTAACAAATAAATAACTGAATCTCTAGCCAGCTTTCATAGGAAAGGAGGGACATATTAAAGCAAGTGGAACATTAATGCTTTCCTATGGCATTTAAAACGTAGTATTGCATTTAGAACTATCACCTTCTGTGCCCGTTGACCATGAGGGTGCAATCTTTATCTTCCTCATCTCCTTAGCTCCACAGTTTTTACTATTGTCACTTTTATTTCACCTTAAACAAGACAGTAATACTTATGGAACGTGTCACATCTTCTCATGAGCTTAGCAGCAAGAACTACGACAACCACAACCTGATTTAGATGCTGTTGACATAAAAGTAGTAAATTATAATAATAATTATTATTATTATTAATGATAATGATGATGCCCTCAACTGAGCTCTCTTCATCATTACAAAAAGTAACTTAGAACAAGTGAATGATAAAGTGCACAATAGTGTTATAAGTAACACTGAAAAGCACGGAATTCTTACTAGGGTTTGACAACAAAAAAAACCCCAGTGTGGGCCATCTCAGGAAAAACTTCACTGATAATTTGGTAATAATCTATTATCACTCAGTGTATGCTGACTCTAGCACTTCTACCCTAGAGGTCATGCCTATCTATGTACACATATAGATTTATATTTCACTGGGAGTACGCAAAGAAAGCCAGGGTAAAGCTTAGTGTTAACTTTCTTCTAATGCCAATGTTCTCAGCGCCAGCTGATTAACCCGTGCAATTTTAATAAAAGAGATAATACTGGATAACAAAATCAAGAGTAAAGAACTATCTCCTCCCGCCTCACATCACTCGGCTGCATTCTCCATGGGGCCAGAAGGAAAAGCCATCTCCCATTTGCCCACCAAACCACATATTTAATCCATGTGCTTATGTCAAACTTAATTACAGCACATTTGGCATAAAATAACAATCTACATCCTTGGAGAGGGGAACTTAAGTAGTTAATATGTGTGATTGAATGAAAGTGCTTTGCTGAATGTTTATGAGAAACCCAAGACGAGTGAAATGTGGTGATATTTTAACTATTTAAACACCAGCTCTCCTGTCCTGTGCTGGAGCCCTGTGTCCCCCTACGGCACCTGCCCAGCTGCCGCATTCCAACAGAAGCTGCGGACCAGGAGAAGTGCTCTTGTACACAAACCTGGCCAAGCTTTGCCCAACAAACTCACCGTTCTCCTGGCAATAATGTTGTATTATTACAAAGGAGAGATTTTGGAACCTGCTTGCATCCCTATTTGACGCCCCACAGTTTTAGACAAAATGAAATTTTGCCACAAGAATCACCCTGCTCACAGGGACCTGTAGGGAGCAGGACAAGGTGCACGCTGGCCCTAGCTGGCTCTCTGGACTCTGATCCCAGGGACTGGGAGATGGAGCCAGCGGAGACTCCGAGCGTGCTTCAGAAAGGAATCAAGATTCACAACACTGACCTGGAGCGGCAGGCAGGTTGGAGGAATTCGTATGGGCAGCCTGAGAAACAGGGGCTGTGCGAGGAAAGGATGAAACCAGGCTCTTCACAGCAGCAAAAGGCAGAAATCTGAACAGAGAGAACGCTCAAAGAAGTATTTCACGGAAGTAGTGAAAAAGGGGAACAGGCGTCCAGAGGGGTTGCAGAGATTTTTAATGCCTGACTGGAGAAGGCCCTCAGTAACTTGATTTCTGTTGGCCTTGCTTTCCGTGGGGGTTTGGACAAGGTGACCTCCAGAGGTCCCTTCTCACCTAAATTACACCACGATAACCAGGAAGGCTAGAAATGTGGAGGTCACCGCAGTCGGCACCTGAGATCACAGAACGCAGAGTAAAGTTTCTGTATAAGAAACGGTTTCTGTAGATAGTGCAGGGAAAGAATAAAAAGTGTTCAGCAATGACCTTGATACAAGGAGCAGAAACAAAGAGGAAATAGCTGGATGTGGCAAGGAGGTTATAAGCCCTGGTAATGGCCTGCTCCTGCTCTCATACAATGAGAATGGAAAATCTCCTATTAACTTCAGTGACACTGGACCAGGCTCTAAAAGAGCAGACACTAAAGTGGATGACAGTGTCAGAAAAGAGAGGAGGAAAGAAGGAAAAATTTAAGTTTCGCTTTCATCATGATGAGTACGAGTTAACTGCTGAAATTCTATTGTCCCTATGTCAAAAATGAAAATAAATAGTTTGCAACAAATACGGCGGAGTCACTGCTGCTGGAGTTAATTGGCTCTGTATCTTTAAAAAGATGGCATGACTTTCTTGTTGCTGGAGATGAATTCTTGATGATTTATTGGAGTTAGTGTGAGTCCTTCACCCTGCCCTGGATATAAGAAAGGTGACAACAGCCTAAGAACCATCAGATCAGGTGCAAAATCCTAAGGAACACATGCTACACAACAATTTAGGCTGAGCACTGTGGACTGAATTTTACATCACCATCATTACAGTTTCTCTGCTAGTAAAAAATAAGCTTAGTTTGGACACTAACTGAGAATATATACGTGTACTTTTATATATACATCATGTCCTGGTGGTGGCAGGATCATGAACAGACTGCTTTTGGAGCCTTTGATATGTACATATATATAATACAATTGTATGTAACGAAGCACACGCTGTCGAACAAGTTGCAGAGTTTCTATAAAAGCCATAGTTTCATCTAGGGTGGCTAAAACACTGCTCAGACTAAAACAGAAATTATATTTTTTGGTATGGGGAAGGTTATAAGAAAACACCAAGATTCACCAAAGCCCCTTTGGAGCAAAGCTGTTTCGCAGCCTAGGTGTTACTGCTTGCTGCTACCACTTGTTCTGTTTCTTGTGGTGTTTTCACCTATTTATGCCTCATGAAGAAGCAACGTCCTTTTCCTTTTGATCCACGGGACACGCTCCCCCATGCCAACACAAATCTGAGCAGCAAACTTCTCTGTATCAAGATACAGGAGTGAGTCCGTGACAGTGTCTGTCAAGATATAGTAGAGCACTCTGAAGGCAAGAGCAGCTATCACCCCCCAGCACTGTCCCGTGCACAGGTACCAGCAACACTCTAAGGAAGCGGGTATTCAGGCACAGCCTGAACTCATTCCAAGGTTTGGTCCCAGTCCCACAGAAAGCCTGGGAATGGAAGCCCGGGCTGCTGGCTCCCAGGCCAGCACTGTGCCCTGCAGAACACACTCCCTGTGCTTATCCACAATTATCACCGATTGCAGATAGAAAATGAGCTGTCCTGGCATCTCCCGGCTCCCGTTCAGTGACGTTCAGGCTTCTGCCAAGTGTGGTGCCCTCTTCCCCTCGGGGCTGGAGCAAATTCCCCTTCCCACGTCTGCCGGAGAGCCCTGTCTGCTCGGAGGGACCCAGGATTCCAGGCAGAGCTTTCCCATGCCATCGTCCCTCAGAATAGCTCCGCTCTCCGTATTTTTAGCAAGGCTCTAATGGGCCAATATGTTTAATTTTCCACTGTTTCCACCCTAGCTCTAGTCCTGCTCCTCAACAGTCTCCCCGCGTTTCTGCTGGCGTGTCTGGCCAGCGGTGGAGGGACGGGGGATGCAGGGTGGAGGAGCCTTGGAGATGGTAGCTCTGGCAGCAAGAGCTGCTTTGCATACTTGGAGTTGTACAAAGCTGATTTTCTGAGAGAGAGAAAGACGGAGAAAGGGGTTTCTGTAAGTAGCGGAGACAATGAGAACAAGGCAGGCACTATGCCAAGCACGGGATGGCTGCCAAAACACATATCATTAGCTTGGGCCAGCTATAAGCAAGGAAATGAGAAACATATGTTGGAGAGCAAGGTTAGGAGCGAGGGACTATGGGTCAGTGACAGTCGTCCGAAAACTTTTCCCTTGTTCTTCAGCTGTGGCCCGATGGTGTCAGATGTCATTCTGACAGCCTTCATTTCTCATGACGGCCGGGCCTATTTTGGCCTCCTTGTTTTTTGTTGTGTTTTTTTTCCCCTCCCCTAATGGGAGTTATTGAGAGGAAGAAGAGAACAGACAAGAAAGCCTTTGCCATTTTTTTTTCCACAGTTATGGGAAAATAACCTTGTTTTCTGTGATGTTCTCTGTAATCCTCACCCTTTATAAAATAACAGTGTCTCAGGACTGGGATTCTGCCTGGCCCTGGTGAAAAGAAAAGGGTGGGTAGTGTATTCTTAAGTAGTTCTTGCTGTTCTTTCTTAAATATAATTAGATGCACCTCATTACCTCAAACTAAAGGCCTTTTGTACTTTTTCAGAGCTGTACTTCCTGAAAGCCACGGCATGCCATGACTTGCAGCATCCAGTCTTATTTTATCACATTAACAGTGTGTTTTAAACAATTTTACCCTTTATCCAAGCTGTTTGCAGATTCATTTTTCTCCGAAGACTATACCCAGATGATATGTTACTCTCTGACATTCAATGAAGCGTTTGAAGTTCCCGCTCCCTTTCCCAGCACCACTGTATCTCTCCTTCCTTTGATGGAGCTTTCGCTAGATAGCACCTCAAAGATCATTGTTACTTCCCTCCCAAAGCTGAAATATTCCCAGACAGACAACAGCTGAATAGGGATCTAAGACAGCATCTCAAGAGACCTTCGTTCGGCTACTGTTCTGCAGCAGACAACAGCTGAACTTGATAGTTCCCTCCACTTCACCAGCGTGGTGCTGAGGGATGAGAATCTCGTAAAACCTCAGACAGCCTCAGGTCTGACATGTAGAAGGGGTTGATCTTGCTTTTGGGCTTGGAAGCGTGTGCAGAGCAGAAAGAAATGCGAGGATGCAAGGAAGAAGATCGGGTATAAAAAGCCAAGTACCACTCTTCACAGAAGGCCCTTGAAGCAAGGTAACAGGTGGAACCAGTGGAATTCGACCTCCGCTGCAGCATGGAGCGCAGCATCAAGCAATACATGCTCAGCAAAGCGGTGAGGGGTGGTCCCCTTGTCAGCCTGTGCACGGCCACCACCAGTGGGTGAGCGGCCAGAGTGGTGCACACTGAGGACATCTGGCTTGAGCACATACGCTTTTCTTTTAAGTCTGGATTCCTTATCCTGGAAAACACATGTTCTCCTGCTCTTGCAAACCATTCAGAGATGTGTAACAGGTGCCAAAACAGAGCGGGCAATAATGTGTGAAAACCTTTGATAGTTAGCTGGACGTATTCCGTGTGACCCACATGACACGGCGTCTGGAGCTACTTAGACCTTGGAAATTGTTTTTTATAGTATTTCATTGGGTAGCGGGGTTTTTTGTTGTTTTGGTTTGGTTTGATTTTTTTAAAGTCCAAAGAAAAACCACTTTTTTTTTTTTTTTTAAAGAAAGGTTCTTTTGTGCAAATTTACCGTGATGGTTTTCATTTACAGTCAAACTCCACAGACTAAACTTGAGATGGTCATGCTTTACATTTACCTTATTCTACTCTATTTGTTTGATTGCTTAGACACATAGAAGTCCTTTCCTTCGTCGTTTGCTTTTGCACTTATCTCATGTAATCCAACCACTGCTTTTTGTTTACATGCTGTTCATTTTGATTCAGAGTAAAAATCTTCATCCCTAATCTGCCAATAGGTTGTCAGCCAGGTTGGCATATGACAGCAGAAACAAACCAAAAACACTGAATAGAAACATCTATATCTACACGTTTGTCCACACCGAGGTGTTTGCATTTATGCTTCAGTGTTACCTTAGAAAGAACAACAAACTGAATCAACCACATAGCACCTGGATTTTCTGTGAAGGTTTCCTGTTCAACTTACAGATGCAAAAGTCTCCATTTTGCTTAACAGCAGAACCATGACATAAGTAGGCTGGTGGTGTGGACTAACTGTTGGGCACCTGGTGTCTACTCTCCCGTTCTGCTGTGCTAGCAGGAGCATGATGTTCTCCGTGCCCCTTTTTGAGGATAAGACTGCTCTTGTGCAACGCATGGTGTGTTCCCACACAGGGCATCGTTGGCATTGTATGAGTAAGAATATGTAGAAGACTGGATTTATGGAGTCATCTTCAGCACTGGCTGTGGTTTGTCTGACAGGGAACCATCCCATCCTCTCTCACCTTGTACGTCAGTTACTCTTGCTCTCTGTCTGAACCCTGAAGAGCTCTAGTCCCTTTGGAACCAAAACGATTTAACTGTAGTGTTTGGCCTTGAACAGGGATATCGTGGTTGAAACTGAAGTCTAATGCACAAGAAGTCAACCCAGAGATCCTGTTCTGGACTAAGGTCCAAGGAGACCCAATAAAACCAAGCTGTATTTACAATACACTTCCTCTTACATGATATGACTCTGGAAGTAGTCTAAAAAGAAAAATAAATACCTCCATGAAGGCACAGTAGAAAAAAAAAAACACAGCATGCAATCACTGGGGAATAAGCAACTGGAGGAGAGAACATTGGATAGCTAAACTTATAAGTCTTAAATTGCAAATTACTCCCAGGATGCCTAAAACCTCAGATCTAAAAGCTTCATAGGGTTGACTCAGTGACAGCTGATGCCAGGCTGCTCTCTGGACAATGCTACATAGAAAAGTCCTGAGGAAAGTGCAATACGTATCATGCCTAAAAGTTTGCAAAAACTAGTTTAATTTCAATGACTTTCGGTGACTTTTCACACCCTAAAGCTTGATCTGAGACCCTGTCCACCCTGCCTGCGGAGAGCCTGCCCGCAGCCCAGGGGAAGCTGGAGTATTAAGTTCTGAGGGAAATAGGTGAGGTCCCAGATCAGGTTTGAAAGGAAAAGAGAGATGAAGCAAAGGTCGTCCATGAAGTGACAGCAGGTAGAGACCAAGGTCAGGTGAGAAATGATGAGGACAAGGCTAGCCAAGGGAGAGGACAGGCTCAGGCTGGGGACGGCTATTACTGCACTTAACTCATCAGCTGTGCTGGCTGCAGCCAGGGAAGAGAGATGACGGACGTGTCATTCTGTGCACTTCAACTCGCCAGCTCTGAGACACGGACTGGCACAGCACATGGGGGCTGACACTTATTTTCTCTCAGACAGCAAGCAAAGATGCTTGGGAGTGATATCCCTCTCTCGCCGCTGCTGGAGCCTGAGCCGGGCAGCAGCACTGAGAGCGCGCTCCTCACCGCACTGGGCAGGGGGCATTATCAACAGCGCAGTGTCCTCCCCCAAAATCTCTGCTGTTCACACAGGCATGACTGGTAATGTGAGATGATCTAAGATGAAATTCAAGGTTTAAACAGAACTCTGAAAGCCACGGTTCTTCTGCTCAGAGCTCCGAGTCGGCTTCACCAGCACAGATCCCAGTAACTTCCAGTCACCTCGGCCCAAGCACAGCAATTTCTTAGTTATACAATGTTCCTAGTTGTGGGGTTTTTTGCTGAAATGAGATATAAAGAAGAGAAAGCGACAGATACAGGGGTCCAAAAGCAATATCTACCATTAGAGCTGAAGTGATACCAAGATTATTGAGAAGCTGTGCATTCTTGAGCTCAACAGATACATTCAGGCAACAGGGAATGTAGCTTAAGAGTCCAGGTTCTTCACAGAAGAAAACTAAACAACACCACCACATTTTCAGGAATCTTTGGGAAAGAAGATAATACCCTCTAAGCTAATGATAAGTTAAGTTCAAAGTTGATGATACATATTAGCTAACAGAGACTGCTGAGTTCTGGATGATTGCTCAATGTAGAGGGTATTTTATCCCCTCCAGGAATGCACCTTGTGGCAAGCATTGGGTATTTTCAGAAGCTTAATTTTCTCCTCTAAAATTAAAATCACATTAAGTGTGTTTAATTCAGATTTACAAAGCAGTGGGTCACACAGATCCAGCAATATGGATTTGCCAACAGTTTTGAACAGGAAATGAGAGGGTTCTAGATAACCATTAATTACATTTAAAGGCAATGACTTCAGCATAACTCCTTCCCAAACTCATAACCGCTATTAAGATGTAATTTCATTTTCTCTGCTGCTAAGGCTACCTTAAGAAGGTCCAGCCATTTCCATACACCCCTTATTTTTGGAGACGGAAAGGAAGCCTTTGTTTGGCTGAGATTTTTTTAAGCCTTGGTCATCTCACTTGTGGTTTACAAAGTGGCTGCAGAAAGAGCTCTATCAGCACAACTGCCGAGACGGCAAACCACAGCCTGGGAACGGGAACGCTTTACATGGGGAGCGTGGATGGAAGTGGCAACACTCAACTTCAGCCCTGGTATCTGATGCCTGTTCCAGAGAGAAGCAATGAGCTGCACAGGCTCATATGGCCACGGGTATCCAGACACAAATTGATGGCTGTCGTTTTGTTAAAAAGAGCTTCCTTAGAGATCCAAGAGATTAATTGGCTGCTGGCCACCTGCTCCCAGGTAGAAGGTTGGTGAGAAGGTCTTTTCTCCCACTGCTTTAGAGACTCTGTCCTCTGCACACAGGAGTTTGCTGACCTGTCACCCCACTCGCACAAGGGGTCAGTGAGTGAACCGGGCTGAGAAAATCAAAAGGAAACCAGCTAGGGGAGGGAGGCACAAAATCCAAAGAGCCCTTACCTTCCTCTTGACTGTCTGAATTACGATGATGTTACTCTCAAAACAGATGCTGCTTGATTAAAATTATAGACTCCAGGTAGAAAACATCTGAGCAGAGCTGAGGATGTGGACTAAGGAGACTAAGTGAAACTGTGCAGTGTTAATTACAGCCTCAATCGCATATATTTCAATTTTTACTCCGCTCTGAGTAAGGGTTAGAAAGAATTCAAGCAGCTCCAGTAGAAGTAGATGGATGCACAATGCCTTTCTCCTTTCTTTGGATGTGTTAGAAGACAAATAGGCAGGTACTGTCCACGGAGCTGGAACCATTCCAATCAAACCTTATTTCCTTTTTTATTTTTATTTCATTATTTTCACTATATGGTCACATGCAGTTATTTCTCAAATTAATATGCATGTTTGCAGTGATATTTCATGTACCTTATGCTTATTTATAACTATTTAATTCGCTTTCCTCAGGCAGAGTTATGATGCGTTTGAGGTGAAAGTAGAGATGTTTTAGTGTTTGCTATCAGCAGATACCGTTTCTTGCTGTTGTCCCTATGAGACAACACGCAACTACAGAAAGAACAGGCGGATGTTAGTGTGAGTTTGCATTTGCACTGAGCAGACACTCGACTAGACGAGTCCTTGAGCAACTTGATCTATTTGTAAATGCTTTGAGCAGGCGCTTGGCCCAGATGTTCTCTAGAGGTCTCTTCCAGCCTAAATGATCCTACGATTCCCTGGTTTTATTTTCTGCTTTTACACTACACGTTTCCTTAGCAAAACCAAACAACTGGTCTAAAACGCCTGTGTGGTAGCAGGTAGCCAGGTGTTATTATTTATTAGAAACCTGTGGCACACAAATCACTGTAAAGCTGCACTGTCTGTGTGTGTGTCTGCATACATGTATGTACATACCTCAGTACTGCTCCGTGCTGCAAATCCACACTCCCTGTATCTCAGGGGCGTTTATCAGGTAATCAACTAGTATACATTAAAGAATCTTAAAATGTCAGACTGCCAATCAAGCTGATTGAATATTAAACAAAATTTCTGATGTAGGTTTAAAGACTGGGTAAACAGGGAGGTGCAAAAAGACCAAGAAATATATGTATTGAAAGATATAATATTTGCATTTAGCTTGAAAATAGAAGCAGCCAAGGTGCAGCATAATTTTTCCACGTCCTTGTAAAGTCTCTCTGAAAATCGCAGACTGATGTCAGCAATGCCTCTCATTTTGCCCTTTCTGAGGGGTTTATCAGGCCTTTTTCCTCCTGCACTGAGCTACTGTCCAGGCTGTGCCCAGAGCCTGCCTCCATCCGCCTCTGCGGCTGCCAATGTTTCTGGTCACACACCTTATGCTGTCTATAGTTATTAAAAAATGCTGAGGCTTTTAAAAGGGAAGTTATGCTCAAGACTGTTACTGCAGCCTACTGAGGTTCCTCTGTGTTGTTTCCAGTGTGTGCATTTGTCTTTGGATACAAACAGGGTCTTGAAGCAGATATGTTCATTACAACTTCAGAAAAGGAGACATACACTGAAGGACAACCGGATAATTCCTCCCGGACTGGGAATCCAGCTTTACTCTAGAATTTCACAGCCCAAAGCTTTGTAAAATTTTATTCTTATTGAGTGAAAACAAGAATAAAAAGATGTCGGGGAAGATGTACCCTGCAACAATGGGCATTTTACACAGAAGGGTATAATCATGCTTATGGCAAGGTAGATTACTGAAGGGTGCCCCTTTTCTTGTAAGAAGCCCACGAACAGATATCCCCCACCCCCAAAAGAAAGCATCTTGCATTGGCAAGACGTGCCAGTGGGAGTTTGTTTTTAATTTAACAGAGATACTGGTTTGAGCTGGGGGATTAATAGCTTTGTACAGAAAGATACATACACACACTGACACGAGACAGCATGATCCGACGGGATGTCACAGGCTCATCAGAAGAGAGCTCAGACCGGTGCTTCTGATCCTGCTGTTGACCTGTCGTGTGGCCTTGGGCAAGCTCTGCCCCAGCCACATCTCTCCTGCCTCTTCTTCCCTTATGTGCCTAACACACGCACATAAATTGTAGGGGACAGACCCAAGAAGTGTTCAAAACCTGAGCTTCGGGGGAAGAATTCATGAGGCCAGGTTACTCATCCGAGTCTCAGACGCACTGAGCAGGAAAGGATCCTCAAGCTCCGCGGCAGGCTGAGCTGAGAGATGCCAAAGCCAGCCCTTCAAATACTGCTCATCTACACGGGCCGCTCCACCAGTGTGCGGTCACCAACCACACGACGGAGCTGAGCCCTCCGAAAGCACCACCGCTCGCACATTGCAACAATGCCACCGTGGTTTATCCAATTCATTTAGATTTTTACTTTTTATATTGGCTCATAACTACTAGATGATGTAAATGACAGGCGTGGACTGTCAATTAATGCTTGAAAATCATCGCAACAAAGCTACGAAGCCAGAAAGATGCATGTTTGACTGCCCGGAGCTGGAACAATTCTGATCCCACCACAGTACATAGTAGATGCAAAAATAAAACCTCACAGATAGCCTAAATTATCATATACCATAAATATGTGTGCTTAGCTAACTATAGGGGCCACCTGTGTCACGCGTTCAAGCGTTCATACTCTTGAACTGGGAGAGGGGACAAAGGAAGGTAACTAATAATTAAAGAGAGCAATTTCTTAAGTAATTTCTTAACATTATGAGAAAGCATTAGCCCAGGTCCTAGAGCTACCTAACTACCCACCTTAGTTAACTATCTGCTTAGCGTTTAGGACTAAGATGACAGATGTTCATCAAGCACACTGCATTTCTGCTGTAAAGCTGCTAAACGATATCTTAAGGTCCTCAACTATTACAAGCTCTTTAAAACTTCGAATGCATGATCTGAATCATTTTGATGTGCCTTTGAATTGAACTGGCTTCCCTTTGCATTTGTTTCTCTGAGGCTGGATGGGGCTTTGAGCAGCCTGGTCCACAAGAAGGTGTCTCAGCCCTTGGCCGAGGGGTTGGAAGTGGATGATCCTTAAGGTCTCTTCTAACCCAAACCATTTTTGAATTCTACCAACAGACACAAAGTTAGGTTTGAAATATTTTTTTTACCTTATTTTAAATGGCAGCATCACTTCAGCCACTCAGATGCTCCGTACAGACTGCCCCTGCTGCCACTGTCACAGTGTTCTTTACATCTGTGATTCTGCAATACCAAGAAAAGCACAGCCAGTGGTTCCAAGGAAAACTAACCCTGAGAAGTAATGAATACTTCCTAGTTCCCTTTATTGGGATTTAACTGATAAATGGAAAACTTCAAGCCAAGTGAAACGTAACCTTTCTGTACCTCCACTGAAGAAGCTGCCATAGCCCAGAGACCACAATTTGATGACGTTTTGTACTTTACTAGGTTATAAAAAGAAATTTAATTAAGATAATTTATTTTGCCTCTCCTTCAGGCTGTCCCACAAGTAACTACAAAACTGTGTAGAAAGGCGCATTAAAAATTAAGAAATAAAAGACTGTTTTACAGAAGCTCATGTTCCTCCTTGCTTAACAGCATAATCCATTATCTAAGTCAAAACACAAATGTCCTTCATAAGCAAACCAACTACGTAGCCAAGAAATAATAATGAAATACCTTTAAGAGAATATAGTAATAAAACGCATATATAGAAAGAGTAACTTTGCAGGTAGATGAGATTATTTGGATGAGACCTAGTACAAATAATAAATAAGATAAGCCTTCTCTCAAAATGTATCAAATTCATAATAGAAGCAGGGAGATTTAAGAAAAAAATCATTACTAGCACAGTAATTTCTTCTAAAGTAGGTATTTAATTTAATTTGTCTCCACCGGTCATCACACTTCAAAACCATTTTCACCTAAATGCTTTGTTTCTGTCCTGTTAGGTTAAGCCCGAGAATTCAGTCAAAGCTGGTAACTCCAGAGAGTGTATAGATAATACTGAAAGTGGAAACTATTTTCATGCTTAGAAGTAATTCTGTGGGAGTGAATGTATTTGCAGCTTCCAGGCCAGGCAGGACGACCTTTCCAGAACTTGCAAAATCAAATAAAAATAGATTCAGACCTTCTTAAAATGAAACTGCTTGAAAGAGAAGCCTTGAACTAAAACAGTGGAAGAAAACAGAATGCGCGCAAGCAAATATACTTAAAAATGAAATTTTAAACTTGGAATGGCAGTCTCTGTCCCCCTCTTTCTCTCTCACTCTCTACCATTTCTCTATCATTCTTATCAGAGCTCTGTCAGCCCCTAAACTGACATTTTCCCATCCTGATCACTCCCAGGATAGAGAAGAAGGAATGTTTTTTTCACTTGGCTGATGCAAACAGCAGATCATCCTACAGAGAAACGTCAAGGACAGTTTGGAGTCCTAATCCCTGATCTGCCTGCCCTTTCCTAACTAGCTATTGACATTGAACTTAAAAAGCTGCAATGCTGAGATGAGATAATGAATTCTGTTTGCTTTTAGTGTGCAAGAGGAAGAGGGTGAGATAGGGGAGAAGGAAGGGCTCTAGATTTAAAGGCTCAGTTACGCTGCCAGTCTAGCTGAAATCATCTAATAGCTGAAACTTGTTTAAGGAAAATAACCAAAGAAATAAACACTATTTTTCCCCTGGAGCACAGTGGGCGGGAAGGACAGCACAGGCTAGAAGAGCATCGTTAGCTGCTGGCGGCTGTGGGGACCTACCAGGAGAGCACAGCCTGGCCAGCTCCAGCAAAGCTGGAGATCGGGCTCCGTGTACCCAGATTTCTTCACTGGCATTTTCCCTGGCTCTGCTCCTCGCTTTTATTGTACCATGTAGAAACGCCCAGAGTTATGCTCTCATAACCAAAGAGGCCAAGTCCACCCCCGCTGGGTGCATTCTGAGCCTCGGCAAGCGAGCTCACTGAGTACGTTCCCAGCCCTAGGTGGCCCCTGCAGCCCATGGACAGCATCTCAGCAGCTCGCTCCCACCCATCGCTGGCCTTCCACTCGGGTGCAGAAGAGTTCCCAGCGCTCAGGTCCTGAGCATCTGCCCAGGGACAAACCCCCTCAGAGTGGCTGCTACTGCTTCATGATGCAGCCAAGGAAGGGGCGAATCGTTCATCTGGCCACCAATCAAGGCTTCGGACTCTTCCCTGCTTCTTTCTAGCTTCAGGTGCTGTGTCCTCTGAATTATGTTCTCCATCCCTTAAGCAATTATTTATTCATTTGGGAAAGTTTAGGAAAGGCTACTTATTGTATTTAACATTTGTAGAGTAGCTCATCCTCACAGATGCTTCTGCCATAATATCACTTACTCTCCCCAAACTTCATTATAGTCTAAGTGGTAAATGATCAAGTTTTGCTATCATGTTCCCAGGAACATTCGACTTTGAACGCCTGCCATCCACATTTTTAGAATGTTGAGTCAGAAAACCTGTAAATCATAATCTTAGTCACAAGACATTATTTTTAAATAGCACTTGCTGCTTGTTCTTATGTTGTATACTGATATTTTTACGAAGTTTTCAACTAAGGACTCATTAATTACACCCTGAGGATAATGATCCTTGCTTCTGGAAGCTTAGCTCTTTTGTTATTTTGTATATTTTAGCACTAAATACTCACAATTAATATTGTAGTAATCCTAAGATGCTGAGTGAAATCAACACAGCTACTCTTCCTGTTATCAGAAACATGAAAAAATATATTTCTAAATCAGTGTTAAAATTCTGAGAAAGTCATGCAGATACAGCTTTTCCAGATATCGCTAGAGCTAAGCACAGAGAAAAATAATACCGGTTCTGGGATGATTCATTAGGAAGAGCGAACAGTTGCACCAAGTTATGTAGCTTCGAATACATAAGTGAATTTGTTTACTTTCTTCTGAGGCACACAGCAAGCATAAAAAAACACAAAAAACCTCTGCTATCTCTTCTTGAAAATTTAAGTTATTTTTTGATAAGTAGATTCTACCGGAGCAGAAAAGGAAATCAGAAAAAAAAGAGAGTTGGAGAAATCAAATTATTTTTGGCTGTACTTCAGGAGGGATTAGTTTACCAGTTTTAAAAAATTATTACCATTGTTAACTACTCATATCAAACATTTTTAGATGCTTCTACCTATTACTACCATAGGAAAGCCAGTTTTGTCTCGCCTTCCTCTGAGACACTGTAATACAGTCTCAGCAACTGTGTATGAAATGTCAGCTCTTACAAAGTCCATAGGACTTGACCACAAGTTAAAATTCATCCTAGATGTTTAAATTCTTGCATTGTGCCAACTACACCTATGTAGGAATACTGATCAGCTAAGCATTAACCTCCACGTAGCAGAGGGATTAACCAGAAAGGGTTATCTGCTGGTCTACAAACACATAAACTGTATGGAAACCTGACACAAATGTTGAGATGCAGCATTTTATCGGTTCGACAACTGACCCTCCTCAATGAGGAAAATTCAAAGCCAAGCCGACAAGTGGGTTTGAAATGGTTATTTGTCAATTTTCTCCACTCATTGATATGTCTTACCCACTCTTTGCAAAACAGAGCAAAACAAAACAAAATTTCCAGCTGCTGAAACAGAGCTTTTTCTCTTATCTCCTCCCAAACCCGCTAATCAACATAATTCATGGTAAGAAGGGAGGAAAATGAACAGCCTCACATGGATATTTCATCAAGATTCTGGAGAGCTTCATAAAGCAGCCTCTCTTAGAAACCATAAAATGAAACAAGACATATTTCTGGGGCTGTCAGCAGGTAGATCCACTGGTTTTGTGGTAAGTAATCTCTTTGGGAGGAAGTCTTTGCTCTGATGTCTGTGTTGGATGTTCTGTGGCTCCCCCCAGCCGCACCAGTGCAGGTCTGTTCACTGGGAAAGGAGGCGGTGATGATATTGCTTCTAACAACCAGACTGAAGTATAGCCCAAGGCGATCTTCCAAAGCCCCCTCCAAACAGCCTCTAATTAATTTTAATCCTGCCACTCCAATGAGTCCCAAGAGTGCAGCAACCAAAACAAAAAAAACCTTCATCAAGTCATTCAGAAAAGCTTTGACGGCGTTGCTTCAAGATTTTAGGGCTCCAAGCAGAAAGTGCTGTAGAAAGATTTTTATATGCGCTTTTCCTTCATTTTCTTTATTTTCTATCCTCAATCCCATAAGAAGCCTATTTCTGATGAAGAGCATCATTCCCATTCCTCTCGAGGCCCCACAGGTTCACTCTACAAGGTGGGTGTCAGGTGTTAGGGAAACCCACCACGGTTATCCATGGAAATAGCTCTCCTCAGTCTGGGCTAAACACGGCAGACCTGTCCCCTTTACGTTCTCCTGCAGCCCTCAATCCCTAGGCAGAAAGGCTGTTTGCAGAAGTGGAAGCAGAAGCAAAATGCAACCAAGCACCGTTCTGACTCTGAAGATCCAACATTGTAACCTAAACCTCCACTGCCATCGTTGGCTTTAACACCAGCCAACGCGGCAGGAAGGACTCTGCTCTCTAAGCACATAAAATTACTTATTTTGTCATATTCTCTAGTATGAAAGTAGAAACGCTCATTCTATTTTTGCCTACCAGGAGTGTTGCTATAATTGCTCCCAAAGCCGTGTGAATATGAAATTTTGGGAACGCTCTCAAATTTAGCAGTAAAAACACTCTGCATGGTGCAGTTCTCTGCATTTACCTTTCCACCAAATTTTATGCAATCTGATTTTGCTGGAGGAAACGCTCACAGTAAACAAACTTCTAAAGCTCTATAGAATTTCTCCCAAAATGATTTTTAGATTTGCATGTGGCTAAGAATATTCGTGATGGAAAATGTTCATAAATAGAATGGCAGCTTTCAAAAAAAGGGAAGCTCAGGAAGATGAGTACTGAAAATTACATTGTGATTTGAATAGGTAGTGAAGGCTTCCTTGTGAATCACCTTTGCAAAAATTGTATTCCTCTGTTGGTTTATTCCATTTTAGATGCTTCGTGGAGGGAATCAGGTGCCAAGGGTTTCTTGGGAAAGGACTTTGTTTGGCTGGAGGTATGAGGTGTTTGGGTGTTAACGATAGATAAGAGAAAGGAATGTGAGAAAGGACTGGATTGAAAATACAGACACTCACACCCTCCCATTATATAGGTTATAAATTGAGGATCACACTATTTTTTCCCCACATTTCCATAGTTTTGATTCAGGATATAGAACACACACATACAGAATTTTTCCACATTGCTCAATGCATGGCCCCCTTTATTTACTTTCTACAATTCAAACCCTGCTCTGACATCCAAGTTATTAAATTCCTTGTAAGCTTTTCTTCAAATCCCTTATGACACAAGGTGCTTTTATTACCTCTATTTTACCAACTGTGGAGCTGAGATCTATAGTGATTAAAGGAAAAGTATCTTCTAACTGTGGATGCCTAATTAAGAGAGGTCTACAAACAGTTTTCTAAGAACACTCCTCACGTCTCCAAAATGGTCTTCAGTAGCAGTTGTGAGTACAAATTCAGACCCCTGCATCTCAAATGAACCATGAAGAAATTGAAGAATACCCAATTAGTAACAGTCTGTGAAAAGTTAGGTTGAAGTGAATTAACTAGCATCACAAAGCAAAAAAGGTGGCAAAGGAAAGGAAAACAATCGGTTTTCCAAGGCAGCATTCAACCATCTTAACCATCAAATAATCCTTTCTTCTCCTTTTCTTAGGCTGATTTGCTACTTCCAACTTCTGGAGCAGACAAAAGAGGGGTCCTGCAGACTGCAATGCCCTCCACCACAACCTCTGGTCCTTCCTCCTCCTCGTTTGCTGGCCCCAGCAGGGGTCACTCAGAGCCCAGGAACGACAGACTGCCCAGCCAGCTCACACTAGGGGTGGGCAACCTAGAGATCATGGTGATGTGTCACCAAGTAGCATCAACGCCACTTGGCATTTTTATTATCCCCGTACTTCTGATATCAACTTTGTGCCCAGCATGCAGCTAAGCCTGACTTTGGTCAGCATCATCTATCTCCACCTACATCTGGAGGCAGATGGTGCTGACTCTGGCTCCCCCTGCTTTCATCAGCCTCCTTTCCTGGAAAAAGGTGGTGCTATCTGCTGTTTCAATGCAGAGACAGCAAGACCCTCAATGCGGGTGATCTTATCTTATTCCACAGCTTCTGCCATGGGGTAGAAGCTCAAGAGTATCACATGTGCCTTAACCTGGTACAACACGCAACAGCCTGGAGCTGGAACTGGGGGATGATCTCAATATCTGGCTCAAGCGTGACCATAGTGAGTAGAGCATCGAGGACATCTGTTCAGATTTAACCCCATTCTCCTGAACACGTGGGAAATGTAGGATGTGGAGCTTTCCTTAAAGCTTACAAAATGTGGGTAAACAGTCACAGAAACTGCAAAAGATAAACATCTGATCCAAAATCCACCCGCTGCCAAATGTAAAGTTTGAAATCTGGACTGGAGATTTCTGGAATATCTGGTAGATAGAATTCCTTAAAATAAACTAAACAATGTATACCAAACCAGTTGTTGAGAGGAATCAACTACTTGATCAGTTGGGAAAGAAAAGAAAGCCTGTGGCAGACAGAGGATTTCCAGTCCAAGTGGTTCATGCCTGACAAAGGTAGAAGCAGCTGGAAATAGCATTTCATAGTAGGAAGTCTAACTACCAAGGGTTTGTGCTGAGAAACACTAGCACGAAATGTTTCAAAGTGTGTCTGCAGGGCAGGAGGACTGGCCAGATCTTTCCAGAGTTCGCAGTGGCAGCAGATGACTTGTCAGGGCGATGCTAAAATGCGGGGAAGCTGTGAGTTCCTGCGTGGAGTCCCCAGCCCGGAGGGCAGGAAGGGCTCTTCAGAGTTTCCTGGAAACAAGGACGTGTCCACACCGCGTTCTGTGGCTGACAACATGGAAAGGCTAAAAAGCTGTACTGTGTCACTAGCTTGTAAATGTTTCCTCCAAGTTTTTCTACTGAATGCACCATAGAATATTCTAGATTTACAACAATAGGATGCTCGCATGTCAAGAAACGCTTTCTGCTTCCAAGGTCTACATATTCTACTCTATTAAATTCCTCAAGGTCTTTTTTTAGTATTTACATGGTACCTCCTATTGCAAACAATCCCCTAGTATCTGGAACGCTCCAAAGTGTCTGTGCCAAACACGGTGATTCATTGCACTGCTTTAATAATGGGCAAGAAAAGAAGCTTTTGAGTTCTGTAACCCATAACAACTTTAAAAAGAACAAAGGACCCTCTCCAGAGTCACTGGAGTTAATAGAGCTCTTTTCACTAAAGCCTAACCTGAGTTTCTTGAGCGATTAAATATAAGCTCTCTGCCATCTCACTCAAGATATTCTCTAGCTGTGGCGATAGTGGCTGTTCATTTTCTGCTTACCACCATAATGAAACAAAATCATGGAAGGTTAAACAAAGACACTGATGGTCTATAGAGGTGATTGGAACCAGTGAAATGGAACCAGCATCCTCTGAACTGCCTGCTCGCCTCAACACAGGCAGCAACACACTGACTCTTCCAGAAGGATTTTTCAGTCCAGTGTCTGCTTAAACAGTAAGCGCTAATCTATATCAAACAGATCACTCGTGCACATTAAGGAAACTATTTTCTCTCCTCCTTTTCCAAGGACCACATTCCTCTAGCCACCACTGACAGAGGTCTCCCCTAGAAGACAATCCTGCACCCACCTCTCCAGATCGCACACATTAAAATGCAGGTGAACGCATCAAGAGAAAATCAGTGAAGGACCATTATTTCAATCTGCTTTTAGATCTCACTGGACACTTTAAAGGCTCAGCTTGACAGGGTTCCGTCTCATTTAAACTATATATCCACCTAAAAGGTTGGACCAGATGATCCCTGAGGTCCCCTCCAACCTGGCATCCTGTGATTGTATGTCTCCTGAGACCAAACAGCAGCTCACTGTCTTTTAAAGCTGTTTTTTTACAGGCAGATCTACCAAGAGGATAATAGGGCGATTATCCGTAAAAAGCTGAAGTGAGGGGACTCTCTTTTAACATGAGAATGCAGGCTGGTTTATCTTTCGTGAGGCATGTTTAATTTATTGGTATTTCAGTTATTCATATTGTTTAAATACATTTTAACTATCTTACATATCCGGGTAGAAAAAAACTCATCAACTCTAAAAATTTGTTCCAGAGAATCTCACAGCTTATGGATTTAAATGGAAGAAGCTCATGGTAACACCCAGATTGAGAAAATTTGTTTCGGTTCAATGTCATTCTTCTTCTCTTGGAGCCAACTACTCTTTTTGAACATGATTTTCTAAGGTCATAATCAGGAAAACAAGATTGCCTGCCTAGCAGTTCCCACCTTACTCCCAATTTGACCAATTTCAACCAAAACAAAGCCACGCTAGAAGTCTCAGAGGCATTTTGTGTTGCTACAGATGTTGACAAATTGCTTGCTGCGTGGAAGAAATAGTGTTCCCCTGGAGAAAAAGGCCAGCTGCTACACAGCCCGTGCAGCCGCCACTGCCAGAGCGGTCAGCATGAGCCTTGGCTGCATCTGCCAGAACATGTTGTCCCTCACACAGCGAAAGGGCCAGAAAGATGGAAAGAGATGTAGCTTTTGCCATGGCAGGGTGGGCACGATCTTCATGCAAAACTGAAGTATGTGGACTTGCTTGCCTACTGACCTAATCACAGAATTATACAATGATTTGGGTTGGAAGGGACCTTAAAGATCATCCACTACCGACCCCTCTGCCATGGGCAGAGACACCTTCCATTGTATTTCAGGAACGTGTAGTCTTAGGGTAAGAAAGAGCTTCTATATGCAATCACTGCAGTCAAGACTCAAGCATCTCATAAAACCTTTGATCAGTTCCTTTTAGCATACTGGAAAATCATTATGCAGTGCTGGGTTCCCCTGGCAAACACTCTGCCGGTGTTTCCGTTTGCCAGTATGAAATAACCAACTTAGAATGGGCAGATGTGAAAATTACCAGGAATTAGAAAGAGGCTTAAATGACACTTGACATGAGTTAGTCCATAGCATGCAAAGGCAAGAAAGCCATACCCACCGCTTCATCAGAAAAGTAAACACCTGCCTAGATCCCCACCGCAGCATCTCCTGCATGTTAATGGAAGGGGAGGGGGGCTCAGAATTCAGGAGGAAGCACACCCGCACCTCTACACTGCTCTTTTGTATTTCAATTTTCTTTGGCCAGTGGGGATGATTTTATAGCATCACAGCAGAACATTATCTTTTATACTTTGACAAAATGAAACCGAGTCCTTGGGATTTTTTCACCCATTGCTCTCTTGGCTACTTCACCGCAGTACTATTTCATTACTTATTGATTTTTCAACATGCTGTCTGCATCACTGTAATTTACACAAGTTCTGATAGCCCTCAGCGATTCTTAACACCTCAGGGTGAGATCATGGAGTTCACTTGAGAGAGCTAAGGTAGGCAACAAGTTCTTCGGCAAAGACGACAAATTGACAAACTTGATAGTCAAGGAGGAAATCTGAGCAGGTAGAGGCATGTCATACCCTAAATTAGCAAGATATTTTTCTTAAAGAAATTGAATTAGAGCAAATTTGTACCCTAGAAATTACTCTCACATACAGCTAATAAGGGACTGCAAAGCGTATGGCTAAACCCCAAGAAATTAATAATGCATGTCCCTTAAGCAGCGGTTGAACCAATGCTATTTTTGTTGTAACAGGAGATAACCACTAGTCTACAGATAGGCTTGTTATTAGAGAGTGCAGCTCATCACAAACAAGGACAATGAACTACAAAGACCTTCTCTTAGACTGATGTAAGCAACCGTTTCTTCTTCAAGCGCTCGGTCACATTTCTGCCATTTTGAATAACTCCAAGGCAGTCGCTTGCGGCAAGGGCAGCGCTCGCTTTGACCAGAAATGATGTCGAAACTGATGGCTCTGATACGATGCAATTTAAGACTCTATATGCCTGTCTCCATTTTGCTGCCTCAGAGCTCCAAGACACAGATGTTTCTGCAAGAAACTGGGCCCTGCTTAGCAAAATGAGCTCTAATCTTATCAGAGGGCCTGATTCTACTGGTATCATGCACACTGATAGCACTTCAAATCACTTTAGGAAATCTGAGTCCATGCTGACTGGCCTTTCCTTCCTTCCAAGTAAACTACAAAATGCTTCAGATGTTTTTTTAAATGCTCCTTCCTCTGTGGTTGGAATAATATTCCCATGAGCTTTTTAGCCTGGCTCTCCTCTCACTGAACTATAATTTAAGGAAAAAAAGTTCTATATGGAATTCTGTGATGACTTTTGGGTAAGGCGGAAAGGTCTCATGAACCCTTCAGTATAGGTTGATGCATCTACTTTTGCTGAAGGTCTTTTACCCTATAGGAAAACAGGAGACTGAATGGAGAGATGGTGAAGTAAACCCCAAATCAAGCAACTACCTGTAGTTTTCTCAGTATCTCAAAATCCTAAGAAGAGTGAGTTTCAGTGCAAGCAAAACCACACATAAGACTTAAAGAGTTCATCTAATGAAGGATGAGGAGATCTTCTGAGAACGTTTATGGGTGGATACTTTGGGTAGTTTTGCTGCCAGCTGTACTGCAGAGAAATCTTAAAAGTAATAAAAAATGAAACATGTAAGGGCCTCCAATGGTCAGCTGGAAGTATAAAGCTCCTTCTTATGGTAGCACATATGCATATGGCACAAACTCTTTAGGGCATGCACCAGTAAAACCTGAAACTCCGAAAACAGTTTCTCTCCAAGATAGTGAGCTAGCAAGCACCTTCCATATAAAGTGCATCCAGGTGTGATTCAGGTGGATGGGGCATCCTTCGGAAAGATGCTGTCTGGAGGAAGAGGTAAGCAAGTGCCCTGTGGGAAGAATGGAAGTGCTCATAGACCACCAGTTTAGGTCTATAACTGGGGAGATACTAACAAGGTTTTGTAGCACGCACATCAGGATACCAGTCCACTGTTCATAAAATCTTGGAGAACAGGACTGGGATGCCCCTCCAGAGGCTGTCTGGCCGGATGCCCTGTACCCTGATCTAAACTGACAATTCTCTCGGTGTTGTATGTGCCCTTTGAAAGCCTTTCAGTCCCTGTATTTTCTATTTGGAGATGGATTTCCTGATAATCTCACTGACTTTCAGGTTGGAGATGCTGTAAGAGAGCTCTTTATAGGAGCACAGCAGTATCAGAAACAGTGGATAAGACCCCCCATCACCCTGCACACCTTTAACAGAGCTTCCGCAAGCTTAAAGATAAAAGGATTTCTTCTACCAGTGGGTTGTACACGTTGGAGGTTTGTACTGCTTTGTGCATGGGAGGGCTTGACTGGCTCGTGGCATGGCTGTACCTGCATTGCTGCTCTGTCTTTGTGGTTTGTCTTGGAGCTCAAGAGTTTCCTTAGGCACATTGAAAGTATAAATAAGTAGAATAAAAAACCTGTGCTGTGGTGCAATCCAGGACTTTCCCCATGAATTCAGCATTCAAGAGGGTGCTAATACCAACTGGTGGTAGAAATCTGTGTTAACAGCAAGATGTTCATATGCTTCCTGAGACTTTCGTAGATACTTTCATGAGAAAAGGCATCCTGATTCCTGAGAGCTGCAGATTGCCCCGCACCTCTGGCAGCAGGTGAGAGGGAGCAGGAGGGCTCGGAGCTGAGGCCACAGCAAGTGTGGTGGAACAAAGGGTCCCTCCTCAACGGAGCATGGGGGTGCTGATTGCACACAGACAAGACTCGCAGAAGACCTTGTTTCAGGAGGTCTTAGAGGGAACGGGACACTGAAGAAGACCATCTGTATTACCTGGTATGCTGTCTGAAATGACTCTCTGGATTTCTCCTGATTTCCCACTACCCTGAGCTCCATGCGATTCCGCGCATCCCCTTTTTATAACCAAGTGCCAGAAGCTGTTGGCCTCACACAGCCACGAGCCTCCACCTCTCCACAGCACTGTGCCACGTGGCCACAGCTACAGGTTTTGGTTTTTATGCCTCACTCCTCAAATTGGAACCAGGAAATACTTACAGGAGCCCAAAATGGATTTGTTACAACACTGGCAAAATGGTATCCAAGAAATGGTGACCACTGTGATTTGGGGAGATAATCCTAACAAAGATATGGAGTTCTTCCTAAGAAAAAAGATAAAGAAATAGCAAATGTTGCCTGACAGCAAAGGGCTCTCAGCTTCCCAAGCCACACGTTGCTCCTCCAAGCCTCCAGTCCTGACTTTGACCACGCTGCTTTTACAGGGTGAGAGGGGTTCAGTATCCCCAGCAAAAGAACCCCAGCCAGGTTGGAGTCACACTAGGAAAGATCGCGGATAAATCAGCTTTACTGCAAGAAAACGAGTGAGGGAGAAAAGAGAAAAAAACAGAGCAAAGAGGATCTAAAAACGTCCTAGGAATTGTTTATAAAAGGCTGCAACTGTAATTAAAAGCCTGTGAAATTCAATGGCAAGGACTGCACAGAACCCCCTGCTGCTTCTCTTCAGCTGGAAAACTCTGCATTGCTCTCGTTTTTTGATAGTACTTTACTTAATCTAAAATGCTAAGTTTTAAATAACAAAGTCCTTTACTTACGTAATATTTTTTTGGACACTTTAGCAAGCTCACACCAGGACCTGAGCTCTTTTAAATGGATCTTTAAAGGAAATCCATGTAGGTCTGGCCGGACTCATCATTCAGCCTCTCAGCATCCTGCGCCGGGGCCCACGGAACCAGCCAGACCCGCGGTGTCCCCCACGCCTCGCTGCGGGAGCTTTAATCAGATAGCAGTGATTAGAGTCCAAGTATTTTAGTTTGCTGGAAGTCAGATACAAAATAAATATGCTTCAACCCAATTTGGATATTTCAAAATACTGGAATTCTGCATGAAGCAGACCCCCCTCTCCATTTCTAGAAGCTGTATTCCTTACTGCTATTTACAGTGATTTATGGAAGAACTCAGGAAATTGACTTATACGTAATAACATTTATTTCAAGAATATCAGTGTTTCATAAAACTCAGCTCGTATCTTCAGAACAGATTTAATTTTGATGTAAATATTTAAAGTAGTAAATAATATGTTTCTTTATAATTTGTCCCATTGCTGAAATAGCCAGCCTGTTACAAATCTACACTCTGGCTCTCATTTTAATTTGCAAATTTCAATTTTCAGCTATTGGGTGTTTGAGGCATCTTCCTCTGCTCTCTGGGGTACATGCTCCTCTTCATACCCTAACGGTAAAAGTATTAAAACCTCTCGTTATTTGGCTGCAAGCCTCCTTGTATTTCTCCTCAGAAAGGAAAACCAAAACAAATATAAAAATAAGAAAAGGCCAAAATGGAAAAAATCAGTGCATAAGAAGCTGGTCAAGGAGGATGAACAAAAAAAAAAAGCTTTTTTTTTTTTTTAAAATAGCAATTAATTTGGAGTATAAATCATAACTATCAAGTATTTTCTTCTCCAAGGATGGAATTAGATCTCAGCCGGCTCTCCGACAGTCTCACAGAGGTAAGATGAGGATGAGTGGTCTGACACCTGAATGCTTTCTCTGAAGCCCCAACGTGCTTCTTGCAAATTCTTTACTAAGAGATTCAAGTGGGATCACAGAAAAAAGCAATCTGGTTCCAGGTTGAATAAACAGAGATGGCTTTTTCATTCTCTTTCTCCTTGGGAAACCCGACCGTTAATTTAAAGATGGAAAAACCTTTTCTAAGTAATGCCAAAGCCGTGGAGTTAAACACAAAGAAATTCTGGAACCAGAAAGCCCTCCAGTTCCTCCAGTGGGCAGACTGGCCTGGCCTTGCATGTGCATTTCTGGTTTGATTTATGTTTTATTGTTTTTAATCAAACCACTACCTTAAGCTATTGCTTATAAAAATTGGCAAGGATTTACCTAATGCTATATCTGCAAATAGGCAAAGTTAATGATATTAATATCTGCTGATCCACAACAATGTTTTATTCTGTAACTTTAAAGGAAAACATGAATGACCTCATAAGAACCTGAACTGCATCACTTCCACACTTTGTTTTTTTATATTTCCCACACTACATTAAAAGCTTTTTCTGTTTCAGACGTACACTTGTGCACACGCGTGTGCGTGCACACTCATACCTGTTCACTTATTTACAATTTTGATTGCATGAATCCGTTTGTCAACGTTGTGCGAATAATGCCAGGAAAAGATACTCTTCAGAAAATCAATACGCTGAAAGTGCTGTTTTAGGGTTGCAGTAGTTGTTGGTTGTGTTTCTGAGTTATTCCTATTGACCTGAGTTCAAAAACAAGGTATTGATTTATAAAGTACCTTCAGTAAATAAATGCACATTCTTCCTGCTAACCCTAATAACCTGTAGCATACAGAGCAGGGTTTCAGCTCCGCGCGGGGAAGTGCTGCACAGCGTGTCAAGAGTTTTCCAAAAGCTGGCAGACTTTTTGGATGGAAAGGGTAATGGAGAGAACGCTGCCAAAGGAAGGTGATTGGCTGGGCTGTGAGCAGGAATTGAAAGAGAGGGGAAGAAACAAGAAGGTGATGACTCCTTGTGAAAGGAATTCCTGCAAATTATTAGGTTTGTGCGTATTTGCAAGTGACGTACAGGAAACACTAGTATAACCTGATGGCGTGCACTGAGATTTGCCTCCACTTGTGGACAGTCAGGATGTATTTTTAACTTTCATGAGAAATGCATCCATCTCTGTGTGAAGGATGAAATTGAGACCAATTTGTAGACACAGGTTTTAGTTAAAAAACCCAAAATATTCAGCGGGATTTAGAATAATGCTACCTCTAAACTGGAAACTGTTTACAAGCATGATCACCTGAATCATAAAATTGTAGAATGGTTTGGATTGAAAGGGACCTCAAAGTCCATCCTTTCCCACCCCTTCCACTGGATCAGGGGCTCCAAGCCCCATCCAACCTGGCCTTGAACACCTCCAGGGATGGGGCAGCCACCACTTCCCTGGGCAGCCTGGACTAGTGCTTCAACACCTTCACAGGAAAATATTTCTTCCTCATCTCACTCTCCCCCCTTTCATCTTAAACGCATTCCCCTTGCCCTATCTCTGCACTCCCTGACAAAGAGCCCCTCCCTGCAGCTTGACCACACCACCACAAAACCCGGCACTGCGACCTGGCTGTCAGCATCACCGCGGTGAACCACATCCAGCTTGCGATTGCTGCTCCAACACAATCACCTGGGCATTAAATCTGTGCACCTAGGGACTTGCATCAGGCTTTTAAAGTCTGCTGCAGCTGCTGTCTCTCTAATTTGGGATTACCATCACAAGAATGGCTGTCACCAACACTGCGCTATTTTATCAGATATCAAGTTTTAGAGAGAAAAATATCCCTTATTTTCTCTCTGCCTTACAATATCACGTGAAACCAGCCTTATGGGAAAAGAGGCAAAGAGGAAAGTTACCAAAAAATATCCCAAGAAAAGGCATACGTAAAAAACATTCATGTGAGGGGAACACGTCCATCTCAAGAGTCCATGTCTTAAAACTCTTACAATATTTACTGTCCACAGAGTCAAAATAACAGTCTAGCTTACTCAGTAAGAGAACCTGGCTATGCTGTGATCACAAATATCTGTTACATTTGTACTGGTGTGATGAAATGCCTTTGCTCCTCAGAAGTTTTCAGTTTGGGTACCATCTCACCCGAGCATCCCCGAGGGCAGCCAGCAGCAGACTGCAGGGAAAACAGCCCCAAGGTGGTAAATCTCAGAGGAGACCCAGAGACGCAGTCTTTATCCAAAGCATGTACTCTGATTTGAAAGGTAATATTTCTGCCATCCCTGTTTTCCAAGTCTGAGGGGGCCTTTTCTTCTAACAGTAAGGCTGCAAATAAGGGATGCCCGCACAAGACCAAGTTTCCACTGCCAGCAAAGTGACAACGTGACAACCATAAAGAAGATCGTTATTAAAATAAGAGAAACAGAATTACCAACAAAGCTCTGCTCTCACACTGTTTCAAAGGATCGTTTCTATTTAGCTCTTCCATAGCATCTTTCATCTCATTTCCCACTACAGACTTAAAGGAATTAGACAGTTCAACGAGGCAAGCAGTAGGAAGAAAGCCAAGCGCTTCGCTGCGGCGCTCCTGCTTTGCTTTTACCGAGAAACCAAGTTGTTTAGTAAGTACAGAAATTCACCTGAATTTTCATACATTCAGAAGGATTATAATGCCCATTTATTGTCCTCATTTTTATTGCTATGGGGTGATCTTGTCAACAATCAATGGACTTTTTATTGCTAGTCTTTATCTCTCGGCGGTGTGGTGCACACCTGTACCCAGTGCACGTTCCCAGCTCGGGGCTGAGCGCAGCTGGAAAATCTGCTGGAAATTTTCCAGTGCAGCATCTTTTCACGAGATCCGTCAGCTATGAAACACTTTGTGGGAATGTGATAGTTTAAACCCATCTTGTGAGGAGGCTCGGCAGGTTTCAGAAAGACACATGCCTCCCTTTTCCACCCTCGTGCTGTCCTGCAATGCCTCGGCTGCTCCCATCTGAAACTCCAGATACCCCCAGCTTGGTTCTCCTGTAGCCGTCCACTGATACCAGCTTTGTTGAGTGGGTCTCATGCTTTCCTAAAGCCATCAGACAACTACCAAGATGAAAGAAGACAGCTGTGTCGGTAAGCACATCTCGGCAAGATATCCTACAACCTGCATAAACAGTAAATATTTCAAGCTTTGATATTGTTTATGAGAATCTATCAGTTTAGCTCATTATGAAGGGAAAGACAAATGCATCCAAAATTAATGAAATTTTTCAGACAATAAAATTTTTAGAAGCACTGCCTGTTCATTTTAATAGTTTATGAATGTGAAGTGGCCGATCTATCCCTATTTTTACTATCGTAAACCATTCGGACGCCAAATGCAACATGTATTTCCATAACATTGTTATAACTTAAGTTCATCTCATAGTTTTATTTCATAGTCCTCAAACATCATATTTCAAAATTTATGGTCTTGCTACAAAGGTCATATACGAACAAGCGTAAGTCCTCTAAGATCTGTTATTCAGAAACACTAAGCTGATGTTAGTTTAATTGATTCTGTGGAAGCAGCAATGCTTGTAACTCCTGAGAATAAGGGCTTTTCACAAACTAGCAAACTTTCCAGTGGGTAAAATAAATATTCTTGTATCCTTATGTAACAGGGTATAGGGACAGCATGAAGCTATGTCAACGCACATCTTTAATGACGCAGTTTAGTGTAAATACTGTGTCCTAAAGATCTAAATGACCACAAGCCACAGACAAAAGCCAGTAACACCTCCCAAGCGTTTCCTTTCTTGGGTGCAAGCTGAATTTAAAGTAGGGCTCAAAGTAAAGCCCAAGGATTTCAATAGCCTGGATAGTTAGAGGAGTCCAGGATGACCCACGCTGCATGGCAAGTGGCCACACAAGCCAAGCCACCAGCAGAGGCTTCCTGGGGTTCCTCAGCAGCCTCCCCCCCATCCCAGACCATGCACTGCACGCACCATTACGATCCCACAGAGCATCGGGCACATCTGCTATGGAATCTCTGAGCTTTTTCACCAGGACAGATGTAATAAAACAAATTTATTGCTCCTTTTCCCTAGCAGGATTATAGAAAGATAAACAAAGAAATTTTGAGTTTGTCAAGGAAAGGCCCCTTGAACTTACGTATGTGACTAGGAGATTTAAGACTGCTTTTCCCAGAGTAAGCCTTGGAGTAAAACTATTCTTGTCCCATTTCTGCAGAGCTCCGAAGAAGAGACAACAGCTTGATTTTGAGGATCGTTTCACTTGGAGAGAGCAAGGACTTAGCTGCAGGACTGCTTGTGAACTGAAGTGCTGATGCCTCCCTGTGCGAGGAGGCAATTCAGAGCCTGGCCAGAAAGATGGGCTTAGGAAACTCAGTCAATGCTGCTGATTAAGGATATGAAACTAATTACGCAAGCCTCATAAAGCGTTATAGAGCGAATCATAATCAAACCAGGGCTGACGACAGCGTACACGGCGGGAGGAAGACCAACAGCTTGTCAGAGACCTGCTGAACGCCCCACACCTTCCTCCCATCCCCGGCCCCGTTTCCCCTGTGCTTCCTCTGCAGGACAAGTTTCTGCTCCCCATCTCCCAGATGTGAACCTGAATTCCACAGCTGCACTGCAGGCCGGCCCTAAACTGGAACCAGCTGGGCAGCTGGTGTGGGCAGCACCGTCGCAGCGCCCACCAGCCAGCGCTCCAGGGCCCGGAGGGGCTCTGCTCCACACAAAATATCCATGCTGGGACTGGGACTGCACTACCAGTAACAGCTGTGACCAGCCTGGGGTCTCCCCAGCACCGTTCCCCCACCTCTGGGTGATGGTGCTAAAATCCGTGCCCCACGCGTGCTCGTTGCACGCCCCCTCCGCTCGCTCTTGGCCCCCTGAGGAAGAAACCAGAGCGCTGTTTTCCCCGGTAGGTTTTCTATGAGTTTTGCTGATAATAATATTATGGTTTTCCCTGTGCTGGCAGTCGGATGAGAGGAGCCTGCAGCCTTTGGAGGGATCGATCCGATCGATCCCAGAGGCTCCATGTCATTTCCAGGGGATTTGCTAAAGAAGCTACTTATGTCCCTTTTTCATTTTCACCAACTCATTACCAGCTGCTGCTGCTCCCTGCGTCTCAGCAGCACCTGCAGGAATGAAACTGGCTGCTCCCGGCCGCCTGATCCTGATTTAGATACCTTTTCCGCAATTAAACATCGCCGATCAGAGCTGTTGGCTACAGACGGGTGATGCCAATGCGCAGGGTTCATTACCCACCTCTCCCCTCCGCCCAGGCACACACAGACACTTTTTTTTTTCTCATTTTTTTTTCCCTTTAAAGGGCAGCCCAGCACCAGACTAAGCAACTGATCCCTTGGCTTAACTTTTAAATTAAGACCATTGTAAATTTGGGAACTTGAGAAGAGATGGAGAGGACACCCATAATCCTTTGCAAATGTCAAGTGGCTCTCAATATTGGTTACTTTTCAAAGGTAGCTAGGCTACAGCGTGCTGCAGTAATGAAAAAGCCCTGCCAGGCCCACTCCATAGGGCTTCAGTCAATATACATAATATTATTGGGCTTTGAAAGGATTAAAGATTGTTTCTTTTGCTTCCTTGTAATACGGTGGCGTCCCATGCTTTAAACTCCAAATGTGGCTTCTCCTTCAGGGGAGGATGCCGGAGCCCATGGGATGCTCATCGCTGTTCCCTGGAGCACACCTGAGCCTGTCCCGGCCCCAGCCGGCACCCTCGGCATGCTGCCCTGCACGGCTCCCAGAGCTTCCCCACGACTCCCTTGGTCCATTCAACCATTACAACCGACAAAGGCATTTCACCCTTCTTCCACACCAAGAGATGAAGAGAGAATAGAGAATTTATAAAAATAGAAGTTAAACAACACTGAGATTCTCCAGTTATCAACAGGACCCGAGGGTGGACTGGAAAGTGATGAAATATTTAGAAAAATAACATTTTTTTCTCTACATATTACCTGAAAAAGTTCATACATCTCCGTTTTGACTGCAAGATCTCAGTTCCTCACAAAAACTCATTAAGTATAAGAAGTCTTAACCATCAGCACTCATCTGAATCTCCTGCTACTCTTAGCCATCATGGCAGCTTTGTCAAGGGAGGCAGTGCAGGATGAGACCCCAAAGCAGTGTGACTCCTAATGTTTGACCTCCTTGCTGAGTTTGGTGTTTCTGAAAGCATCATCTCAAGAAAAGGCACACACAAAACTTTATTTAAGGGGTCTCAGACAAAGGACCTTGCAGCTGATTTACTGCCAAACCTCTATTTTTTATCTTTTCACATTTGTTTTCTCTGGTTCCGATATTTAATTCATAATTTATCTCACTGAATATGGTGATTTTTTTTGTCACAACTACCTTAGAATCAGAATTGTTCGGTTGGAAAAGACCTTTGAGGTCATCAAGTCCTGTCCATATTGTGTATGTATATATACATATTGTACCTTGTATACATTATAATGGCAGGATTCCCTCTGAAAGGGAAAAAGCCACGTGGGGAAAGTGCTGGCAAACCTCTGCTCTCACTCATATGCAAGAGAAATGAAGAACTTGAGATTCCCCTGTAGGACAGAGCAGAGCTTGGCATCAGCAGAGCCCTCCCTCTGGTCTGGAGTGAAGCTCCCGTGACTCCATGGCAAAGGGTTTCCAACACCTGATGAATTTTATTCAATGTGAACTGGTCGCTTGCCACTGAACCTTTACCAAAGTCACTAATTCTAAGAAAAGCAGCCGAAAAAAGTACTGGTTTTCCCTTACTATTCTTATGATATTATGATCTTCGACAAATGAGGTGGAGACTAGAATCTGCAAACCAAGCAGGTGTAGCAGCAATATCTTAAGCTCAGACCATGGAAACACAGCCAGGAGAAAGCCTGATTTACTTTGGAAGCAGAAATGAGAAGATATGCGGTGTCACAGCACCGTAATGTGAGGCAACACAGACGTCCTGGCACAGTGAAACACACAGTGAGGTCTTACGCTTGCTGTTTCTGGCTGCGCTTCTCCCACTGGGACCCCATGGGCAGTTTCACACTGAGAATTACCCGGATGAGTAACTTGCCAGCAGAAGACAGAGAGACAGGAAGAGGAACAGAAGGAAATGTTAGAAGTTTCTTAACAAAGTATCTTAAAAACCTAAATCTCAGGAAAATTTTTAACTGAAACCTAATGAAGGTGCCTCTGCAGGCTTTAAGCCGTCAATCCTAAGCAAGGCTCCCCCCGCTTTAAGGGCTGATCCAGCTCTCATTGCATTCAGAGGAAACCCACGTAGCTACGACAGTGACTAAAGCTTCTGATTTCAGATTTCTTTTAAGAAGAAAAATGTTCGATATTAAAACAGCAATAAATATTATGGAGCACTTACAGACCAGATTACAGGGCCCTTCAGGTGCTGGAAATAGTTATTCTCAGGTCAGGTGGGGAACCAGAGGAGTGACTTCTTACTGAAGTCCTGCTGCCGCAGCCAAGTTCCAGCCAGCTCTGACACAGCCAATTTAGTTGGTTTTGCAGGTGTTGGATGAGTTCCAAGTTCACTGACACTCTGCCCACTTGTTTATGGAACTGTTCATCAATGTCCAATATAAGAAGGGTTTTTAGTATTTTTGCTGTGTCACAAGAATTGCAGTAATCCTTACAAAAAATAGTAGTTTTTCATTATTCCAATGCAAATTCCTTTCATAGAATACTTGGGTTTGGAAGGGACCTTAAACATCATCTAGTTCCAAACCCCCTAGCATGGGGAGTTTCAGAAGGATAATAGAATAAGAGATGAGGCTCCAAAACCTGACAGAGCCCGAGTTCTTAAGGATCTGCTTTCTAGGACAACATGCATCCAAAATGGAATAAACGGTAGGTTCTAAATGCCTCTGGTTTGTCTGGTGCTAGTGGTCATGGGCACAAAGACAGTGATGACGGAACAGTTTAGCAACTGGTATCTTTTATGAGATACATAGAGATACCATAAACTTCTCTAACATCTTGTAAGTATTTTATAAATGTCACAAAACCCCCACTCAGACTTCAAAGGGGCTGTAAAAGTAGAGAGCTCCGCTGCAGAAACCCGCAGGTGAGGAATCACACTTTAAATGAGGGGAGAAAGGAGAACCAAAAGCAGAACAAGACCAGTCCAGAGAGTGAAGATGTGGACATTACACAAAGATAATGGGGGGAAAAGGGAATAAGGACTGAAAAGGTATCTATGTAATGATCAGGGGATCCTTTCTCAAATAAACATTCTTCATAGATTTCTTTCTTCTTGTGTGATCACAGAAATCTCAGACTTGTGTGGTGCTTCTTGACTGGCAACTCAGAGAAACGAGCCCTAACCCTGCACTGCCTGCAGGTATTACACCTACCTCTACCGGTAAAGGTTCTTAAACACGTTTTTAAAGTCTACAGCACAAATAGCCCAAATCTGTTAAAAGAAATGAATTTTAAAAAATAAAATCAAAAGATTCTAGGACGATGGGGGATAAATTAGAGGTTAAATACTGAACAGTTGTTCATGTATCACTTTAGGATTTTGTTTTCCTCTTAATGGTAATTTTAATTTGAATTTTCAGGCCAACAGTGGTATTTCTTGAGAAATCTATACCATTCTCCTAGCAGTTTCCTTTAAATAACTGATGGATCTCTACAATCTAAATTCCAATTTAAAAGATTTGTCTGTAAGAAAATCCCAGTCTCAATAAAAGGTAATGCAGCTGAAGCTCTTCAAGCCCGGCTGATGGCAATAAAGCAGCAGTGAGTTTTTATTATCTAGAATAAGTTAACAGAGTCCTAGTAATCCTTCCTATTACCACTAAACACCTGAATACAGATGCCACATTGTAAGTGAAGATAGATTTTTAATTTCTGGAAGAGTAAGATCCCACGCACAGCTTGTGCTGGGAAGGCGATGAAGGAGGGAGCAGGGTGCGTTAGATCTTTGCCAATAAAAGGTTTCACATTGCACAAGTCCACGGGATGCTGCAGAATGGTAAAGTCATTCATCACATGTATTTAAAGTTGAATTTGCTGATATTTTATGGTATTGGATTTTATTTCTATTAACATTTTATGCTGAAATTACAGAATGATTCGTGAGTACTGAATTTTTGATTGCTTTTATACTTGCTGGGACACTATTAACGTTGATTTACGTTAATAGCACTGTAAGAAGATATTAACAATGAAATTTCCAAAAGCACTTAGCATCCCATAATTGGAGTTAAATGACAAAAAAAATGAGGGGATAATAAAGTACAGAGAGAGGCAGGATTTTTGACAATACTCCCTCTAAACTGTATTTTTGAGGAAGAATTTGTACAGGACAATTTTACAAAAGAATAAAGTCACCCATCAAGAAAGAGAACACTTTCTGTACTGACTAAGCAACGTGACGGCGAATTGAGTTGTAGGTCAAGTACCACCTCCCTCAGGCACTGGAGACAAATGGAGGAACTCAAAGGAATGATACAGATTTTGCATCTTTACGCCAGATGGGTGCTGACAACTCCAGGTCTGCAGAGCACTTTTCTGGACTGAAATCCAGGAAATAGCAGTGGGAGGCTGATACGGGAATGACATTAAACAGGAAAGAGATTAGCCAAGTTTCGTCTTTTGATGCTGAGAGAATGAAGTTGCTCATGAAAAGGATATAAAATGAATGCCACACAGATGAAATACAGAGAGATGTGGGGCAGGGAGCAGCAGAGTGAGGTGTGCTTCTCTCTGACCCGACACTTGCATTCACCAGTTCTCCTTGGGCAGCAGTCACACCACAGAGAGCGTGAGACACTTTCCAAGCGGATGGAGTTGAACAATCTGTACTAAGATACACCACTACCAGCTCTAGTCAAGAAAAAACCTTGTGAAGCAATTTGAATGAGCTGTTCCCTAGGGAAAACCACAACTAATAACCTTTAGGTTTAAGTAGGTTCTTTCTCACTTGATAGTTCACGCATGAAGGCAGCGATGAAACCTCAGAGCACGCGTCTACCTTCAACACCTTGGCCCCTTCTGACTTATTGATTCTTGGTAGTCGCTGGACAGCATCGTGTTCTACCATTGGATGTCCTCAGCATGTCTAGACAACTAAGTTACCCAAAGGAGCAGGAACGGGATGAATGTTTTCAATTTCAAAGCACAAAATTCTCTTAAAATGGAGTAGTTTTGATGTTTCATTTCAGTCATGGTCACATCTCGGGACATTCAGAAAACTCATCCTGAGAATTAATAAAATGGCTTGATAAATCTGCTGATGTGATCCAGCAGGGCTGGTTTTACATTCCCATGCTGCAGAAGACTGCAGCCGCAGTTGAGGGTCAAATGACACATGACAGCCACGGAGGTGCTGCAGAAACATCTCACTCTACAGAAGATGCAAGGGGCAAAACTACCCCAGAAAGAAAACACTCATTTCACGGAACACTTATGGTTTTCTTTGATCTCAAATCAGGCTAAAACAAATTTAAATTTTTTTTAAAACAGAATTTCCCCAATTTCTATTTTGACATCACTCATCCACTGGTTTTATACCTTCCCTTTCCATTAAAAAAGCATCAAAGTGCTTTTTGTTAAAAAGTGCTGCAATGCACTTCATTCTCAACACATGCAGTTAAATTGCTCGTTTAGTCAAAGAACATATAGGATGATGTGACATATATGAAAACTCTGAACAAAAAAGTTACCTTGAAACAAAGATCTTGAAAAAGACAACATAAAGAAACAAAACACAACACTTGATTTGCTTCAAGTAGATCTGGAAAAAAACATTAGAAGTGGTTGTGTAGATGCGTTTTATCAGTCTTGTTTAAATGACGTTTTTGTGGGGGCAAGAAGAAAGAAGATACGCCAAAACACGTTCAGTCAGATTTGATCAAGAAAATAACTATGAAAATATTATGTTGGAAGGTTGCTTTGTCATTTTACTCTGACCAGTCAGGATGACCACGTCAGAGTTTTGTTAAAGAGAAACCATACCAATTTATGGCCCACTAAACTGTGGAAGAAAGTCATGTTCGAAGTCAAATTACTCAGTAATGAATGAAAAGTCTTGGCTGTACTTAGGAAAATAAACATGGAGCAACAGCAATATTTCCAAAGTGATGACACATCGGGTGTGTGAGTCAAAAATGACAAAAGCCAAGGGAATCTGAAGTAGGACCAAAGCCAGCTCTGTTTGAGATCTACAGACTTACTGATGTTAAGGTCAGAGGGGACACTGTGATCTCACAGCCTAATGATTTCATCCTCAAATTTAGATATGAAGCTGCTGTAATGGCTTTTAAAATATAAAAACATGTACAAACAAAAGCATAAATACTAACGTAAAGCCTTCAGCTGAATAGGATTCTATGAGATGAGTTGGTAAGTTGGCTGACTACCCCATTTCTTACCAACACAAAACTCCTCTCCCATCTCAATTTGTCGAGCTGTAGGTTACAGCATCAGCACATGGAGATACCAGCTGGGGAAAGTTCTTTTGTCTGACCACAATCAATCAATGCACTGGCCACTAAATGCAAGATGTTATTACATGAAAGTGAAAAGAATTTCTGCATCGAAAGATTAGGCAATATTCCCTTTCAATGGAATAACAACTGTTTCACAAGCAGAGCTCTATCTTGGCTGCAGCTACTTTCACCTAGTTAAAAACAAACAAACAAAGGCCCGACCCATACCCCTTTTATCAGCAGGAACCACATTTGCTTACACAGAAGATCTGTCAGCAGACCAGAGTAAATAGATCAAATAGAGCTGACAAGCTACTAAATTTAATATGCCTCCTCATGTCTTTAAAATTCCTATCTACCCATGCATTTACGAGGTAGTTTTGTGGACTTCTTAAGTAATTATATTTCAATAACAGGCACGAGCATGAACATATGGAAACCGAAAAACAAAACCACTGACCGATACATAAATTAAAAACTGATTGATGGAAAGATAACTTAGATGCATCGTTAAATTGGTATATGATTGGAAAAAAACAACAGATCAAATACTTGTGTAATGCTGCAGCTCAGCAGACTGTGATAGATCCATATCCAAATTAACAGCTAGATAGGAACCCAAATTAACAGCTAAGCAGACGTAACGAATGGGTGAGTGCTCAGATGGTCGTGGAAGGAGCTGATAGACAAAAGCACAGCCAGGTGTGGTGCTTGGGAAGCCAATGGACAGGTACCAGTGCGTAAAGGAGAAACACGGAGCCACAGAACCAGATAATGGCGGGCAGGCATATGAGGACACAAACTGTCCCTCATCCCATCACTCTCCTGGATGCTCTCCCACAGCCAGTTTTCAACCTGTTATCGCACTGTTCAGAAAGCATCAACTCCCATGGGGCTGCTGCTTCAGCCTGAAGGGAACAACACTGAGAATGCTGCCCCAGGAGAGCACAGCTGACACTAGGGCACCAGAAAATGACTATTTCTGGAGTAGAAGTAGCAGAAAAAGCTGGATTGCATGTGTAGGAGTTTCTGGGAACAGCAGAGAGGAGGTGGCCGTGTCTCCAAGAACATGCACAGATCTCTGTGACGCCAGAGCCTCCTGACTGTCCAGCACCTCACTCACCGCTGGAAGCTACGCCACCAGCCAGCGTCTGCAACATCTCAAGTGGAAAAACGTAATTTTATTAGGGCTCTTCCAGTCTCACGTTCAGCATCTGCACTGCAGCAGAGCATACAAAGAAAGGTTATGAAGAATTTCTCATTACAGCCATAGGTGCAGTATTCATTACATTACGGCCAACCTCCGTTTGCTTTCCTCTGTTAATAAAGTGCACGCTGGGTCCAGCTGCCTCCCCAGCCCCTTGCCGCACTGCCCACAGGTGCCCCAACCCTGGGCCACCCAATGCGTCACCCCCACATCCTTCATGGATGGGAAACTCCTTCTGCTTTGCCTTCTCTAAATTCTTATTTCATGGGCACCTTCGTTTGCAAACCTGCTCTTGGAGGCCCAGAGCTGTAATTAATCCATGTCACAAGGAAGATGTAGTGTCGGTAGAATTTATGACTGGCGCTGAGCTGCCGTGATGAGCAGGGGCACCTTAGCCCCTTGTGATATAAATGCCTCTGCTAATTGGATTGCAGGAGCTAATCAGAAGCTGGAGAGAGAATGAACGTGCTCAACCTCCCCGCTGCTGGTGCAGGCTGATAAAGCCGGCAGCTGCGCTCCAGGAGGAGATGTGGGAATTGCATCCCCATGCGGAGCCTCGCCCAGCATGGCTATTGCCGGGTGCCCACGGCTGCCACGGCACAGGGGGGGGCTGCACAGGACAAGGGAAGTTTCCCCACTGACCGCGGGCAGAGTGGTGCACGGAGCGGCTGTGTACGTGGGCACAAAAGTGCTGGGAGGCTGGTGAAAAGCCCACACCACCCTGGCAAGCTTTCTCTAGCCAGAAGCTGTCAGATAAGCCATAAGCATCCCAACCAGCTGCTCCAGCAGGCAGCACCACGGGCATCCCCTGGCCAGAGTACGGCAGCGGCACTGCAATGATCGCCTGGCTCAGCAGACAGCCCAACAACCACTCAGTAGTCCTTGAGGTCACTGTTGCTGGCCTTGAGCATTAGAAAGGGGGCTGAATACTCAATGATCCCAATATCACATCTCTTGATACCTTCGGTGTGTGCCTTTCCCCAGAAAGACCAAAATCCAAAGGGATTAAGACAGAAGAAACACACCAAGGATGCTCCCAAAGTAGGAGTAGGGTTGACTATGTTAGAAGCAAACTGGGAGTGTCACCTGCTGTGTGTTCCAAACATCATATGACCCGTCGGACGGTGGGCAGGAGATGGCTCCCGACAATGGGGTCAGGATGCTCTTGAGACGCTCCGACTCCAGTCTTCACAGCAGCTTCAAGCTCTGTGATCATCGCTACCTCCTGGCCAGGGTGGACCTGCTTAGGTCTGACCTGACTCTACAACCGCACGTGCACAAACCAGGCATGCGCAAGTCCCTGCTGGAGAACATGGATTTTTTTTGCCATCCAAGGCTTTTCCACATTCAAACAGCTTTTCTGTCTTCTCCAAGTCTTTCTTATTGCCCTTTATTTTCCTCTCTGCCTCCCTTTCTTGCAAATACATGGATTCGAAAGTAAATCCTGAAAATGATGACTAAAACCAGTAATCCCTCCTTACAGAAATACTTTTCCACCTTCTTAAATCTTTTTGGAGGCGCAAGGGAGAATAACCCTTGTATTTATGCAAATTTAAAAGTGGCGTGTGATGATGGAAACAAAACAGTGCTGGACCGCAGCCAAGGCATGGCACCGACGGGGCCTCTCAGCTGCTCGCCTCTTGATTCTTCAGGGGAAGCAGCTGTAGAGAAATGAAAATACAGAAGCCCTCGTGCACACCCGCCGCCGCCCGCGCACGCATTCCAGCACCCGTCACCTCGGAGGCGGCAGGATGCGGGCTCTGGCCAGGCGCTGCCTGCAGACGCTGCCCGAAGCACCCCGTCGTCCCCCACAAGCCTCCCTGTCCCGCTGTTCCCGATTCCCCTTTCAGGAATTTACAAACATTTTCCGCAGATCAATATCTGTATTGATTATTCATTGTGAGCGAGTCGTGTGTCTTTGGTGATCCAACCTGGCAGAGTGAGCAGCCAAAGGCTGCTGCAGTTACTGGGGGAAAGAAAGGATAAAAAAAGATCCACGGAAGGCGAGAGGCATCCAGATCTTGCTGGGTTTGCCACTGCCAGCTATGGAGACGGATGGAGAGGAAGGAAGGAAGAAAATGGGAATGGCATGAAAAGGAATGAAGAGACAAGGGAGCTGAGGAGAGAAAGCAAGAGCAGGAAAAACAAAGTCATCGCTGGAGAACTGGTGCTGGGGCACCGACAGCCTGGAGAGATTCCCAGCCTCGCGCTCGCCGTTCTGCACACAGATGCGGTGGACTTATTGCTCTGGGAGCGAAAAGTGACTCACGGTTTTGGTATCTGCTACGTAAGAGCTTTGGGGGGATTCCTTGGCTGGCTGACAGAAAGGGAAGAAAGCAGCAGCAGTGAGGTAAAACGCGATCCCTTCCTCCTGCCTTCTTGGGAATATGTGTCGCCCGGGCTGGCTGGAGCAGCTCGCTGCTCGCTTATGATATGCAAAAGGAGAATAATTAAAAGCGCCAGCATCACTTGCAAAGTGAGTAAACACAAAGCCTTTCAAAACATGCTCTTCAGCTAATGAGAAGCTGTAATTTCTTATACTTAGAGGCAAAAAAGACACTGATGAGACTCAGTGGAGTGTGTGTGCATGCGCGCCTGCGTGTGTGTGCATGTGTTTGTAGATATGAGAGAATCAGTTAATTGTTGATGATGTTTAGAAAAGGGATTATGAGAAAAGACACTGAAATGATGACAGGGAACATCTTGGATCAGAGCCAAAGAAATAAAATAATCAAGGACAATCAAGCCCGCAGCTCCGGAGAAAGCACTGACTGTTTTGCCGGGGACTTGGAATGAATTTCCCCACGCTGCCGAGCTACAGCTGGAATACGTGCTTGGCACCAGGAGGGAGAACTGCAAGGAGCAGTTTGCTTGGAGCATGAAACAACAGAAGAGAAAACTATGGAGCTGTGCTATAATTCAGAGGTTAAACAGCTTTGTCTGCTTATGTGTCAGATGGAGACTTGATTTTGCCCACATCTGACCTGCTCTCTGAAAATGCAACTTCTGAAATCCTCTGCATGCAAGCAGAAGCTGACGATTCTCCATATGCCTCTCCAGAACTGATGTGATGTTACAAAAACAAAGAAAAGGGAGCTTGAGGAACTAAGTTCTCCTGTGGCTGCAGGACCTGATGGACCTGACCATGGGAACTGACTCTGGAATCGATTCCTTCATTAATTCTGGAAATCGGAAGCCCCTTACTCCAGTGGGGGGTTGCATCTTGCTGCCTCCAAGTACACAGGGAAGGTGACAGTCATCGGGAATAAGAGGAGCAAGCTTTCCTTCCCACCTGAGCATCTGATTGCTGTCCTGAACGAATGGATTTTAATAAATGTTGGCTTTCTCTTGGGCTGAGGTTGGGTGGGGAGAGAGGACAGGGGGAAATTTGAACCATCTTGTGACTGTTACGTTGTAAGTGAGCTCCAAAATGCCATCTCTTTGTTTTGGATGTTAAACTCCATCTTACTTCATTGTTGCTGAATTTTGGCACATTAGACTCTGGGCTTCTCCAGCAGCAGAAACACATGGTCTATTACAGTGGGAATCTTTGGGGACGCGGAGGCAGAGAAACGAGCCAATCATACATGGCTTTCCCACATATCATGTTTTTTCAGCATTTGCAGAAAGCGTTTCGGATGGTATGTATGTGTGTGTGCACCAGGGAGGGCGGGAGGGGGAGAGGGGATGTGCAAGAGGGGGAGCGAGTGCATGGCACGAGCAAGATGTTGGGGTATGGCTGTCAGGGATGCGGCGCGCGGTCCCTGCTGCCAGGCAGACACCCCTTTCCCTGCACCGGGGCTCTGCCGAGCCTGCTCAGACCTGAGCTGAATGTTAAAAGCAGAGGACTAGATTAGCATACTAACCAAGTCGTGTCAACCCCCGGCAATCAGCAAATGGCCATCTCCTCGCTACAGCCGGTGCGGCAGAGCCTGCCAGACGCTTAACCGTGTCCTTTGTTAGATCGCTTTTTATGTTTGTATTTAGCTTTTGTTTTCCAATCAGACCCTAGAAATTCATTAACAAGAATGAAAGGCAAGAGATGCAAAAACCTATAATGAAAACAAATGATCTATTTAAACAGTGCTCAGGCTGAAAGGAGGGGTCTTGTAGTGCTGGGGCCAGAAGAGAAGAAAATCCCGCAGCCTGGAAAATGCCTGGACACATGCATGTCCTTTCCCGTGCCAAGGCTCCATGGAGACAGTTGCTACAAAGCCGGTGGTCTGTGTAAGGATGTTGTAGCGTTGTCTTTACAGAGCCTCAAAGAAACACCAGCAACCAGCCAAAGAGAGAAGTATTCATTGTTCCCGCTCTGCCTGCCGTTAATATCATAATTACCACCGCAGCTACCAGATGGGCTTTAATTAGGAACAATCTCAGTGCCTGTAAGCATAAACTTCTAAAATCATTTGAGTTCCATTCACATCGTTCCTCCTGTTTGGAAAGAGGAGCAGTGAGTGTCCTGCAGCCGACCAGGGAGGCAGCCCCTGGTGCGAGGGCGTGGGCAGCGTGGGCTGCAGGTGACACGGGGACCAGGTGCTGCCTCCGTGCCCGGGAGCCGCAGCCTGGCCAGCAGCAGGGAGGCTAGTCCTGGCGCACTGCGCTGTCCGGCTGCCTTTGCCTCCTGGGTTATTCCTTAAACAAATGATTTCGTATCTGTTAACACCCCCTAAACTGTCGTCCGATAGTGGAGAATAAAAAGATTTAATCCAAGCATGGCCTCTTAATCAGGATCCATCAAATAAGGGAAAAATTGAAATAATCAACATTGTTTGATTTTTATTTTTTAAATGGTGTGTGTGAGCTTTAAATACCACAGAGGCAGACTTTACGTATTTGTCAACAGGATAATAATGTAAATACGAATGTGGAAAGGAGGAGTATGTGATGAGCCCCAAAGCTCCCTGTGCAGCGTGAGTGTGCAGGGCTGGGAGGTCAAACCTGGGGACAGAGCCTGTGTGCACAGCCCGGGGATGCTCTCCCTGCTGCTGCATCTGGGCAGGAGCCTGAACACAGCAGCCCTGAAAACAGGCCGCTGCCACAGGTATTTTCTGAGCTCTGTCAGGCTGTAATTTATACTTTTGGGAAGAAGGAATGTTAAGAGGGAAAAAGGAAAATGTACTTTAGCCCATTTTGCCTCTCTTTGTACTGCAGGCTGGGTGATGTGGGCAAAGGCTCTTCAGCTCTGTGTGTGTCAGTGCAGGGATTTCCACTAATTCCAGCTGATTTACAACAGCTAAGGATCTATAGCTCAAATATTTTAAAGACAGAGAACTTAAAGAATTCATCTGTTGAAGAAATTGGGAGAAAATCTCATGTATTTCAACACCTGCCATAAGTCTCCATCTTCCAGTATGGAAAACAACAAGTGAATGTGCTAATGTTTAAGGAAATGTTTCTAATTGACACATGGTAAGGACATGCTGGACAGTCTTACTCATACAGTTTAATCTACCTTCACAATGAGATAAACTATGTGAAACTGTTAAGAATATTCACAATTTATCCTAGGCTACAACCAGTCCTGATCATTAAAGTTCTAAATGGAAGAACTGCAAACAGTAGTGAACATTTGCTGCTTTCTAGGGATTCCTATTGACCATGGCTGGACTTTATGCTGTGGGACCAGAGAGTTTTGGAGCCACTGAAATAAAAGCATATTTTCACAGTAGCTTCTGAAAGAGTTTTGTGTCAGTTAACCAGAAATATTTTAGGAAATCACACAAGAACTGTTTGTCATAGACACCAGGATATCAGCCAGGCGATGGGCTACAAACATATTCCCACTCTGTTTTTCAGTACTAAAAGAAAAATAGAGGAAAGTTACTTAAAAATACGTTATATTATGCCAGAAGATCAAGACACACTTAAACTGAAGAATAAAAATAGGAAAATACCAGCAAATGGAAAGGCTATGGCTTTGGCAGAGCCATGGGGTCTCTCTTATTTGGGATGTTCGTCAGCCATTAAGAATGTTTCTCACTTGCTCAATAAACAGAACAAACCCCAGAAAAAACCAAGGATTTTCCAGCCTTTTCCTTGCTGTCAGTAAAACCTGCAATTCTGAGCATATGCTCCACTGCCTGACTGCAAAATAAAACTCCCTCGAGGAGAAAGCTGCAGTGTAAATGTTATTTGCCCTCTGACAGAGGATAAATTTCTCTGGATGCAGTTACCATGGCCACAAACCTAATCAGCCTGGCAGGGGTGAATCCAAGCTCCCAAGTGCCCCCTGTCCTCCCGCTGGATCAGGGGATGTTGTGTGCCCTGTGATTTTCCCCACGTGCATCCACAACAAGTGCTTTCAGTGCAGTGGGGCTGGTGCCAGGGCAGCGGGGCAGAGGATCTAGAGTGCAGGATGTGTCAGGAACTTCAGCGGGCTGATGTAGCGCCCAGGAAAACAAAAATATTCCTATCAAAATTTCCCTCTGCCCAGGAATCTTTGAAGTTAGGCTCTGTTCCTCCTTGTTTGTTCTAGCAGAAGGTGTTAAAAAGAAATGGCAGTGACATGAAAGGATGCGACCCGCCAGCTGCAGAAAATGAGAGCTCTGGGTGTTATTAACAAATGCCCCTTGTACTCTGATACACAGTGTTGGTCCTAGTTTTTCTGCTTCTTTCAGACTTACCAAAGAGCAATTAGCCCATAAACAGGCAATTATAATAATACCCTATAATAAAATCCATGACAACTATAGCAGCAATATGAACAATGGTGTTTCCCTCACCAGGCTAGGCTGAAATCAAAGCCTTCAGTTTAACAACCGTCTATTCTAGATCCAAAGGGAAAACTGAGGCTGGCATGGAGGAGAAAGTTCCTTTTTCCAAGGGAAGGTACTGGAGCTGTATTCTACTGACACTGTTTGCTTTTCACAGGACTAAAATTGTTGATTTTCCTTCCTGCGGCTGATTAAGGATCTGGGTCTGCTCCAGAGACAAATGAGACTCACAGCATCTCACCCTTTAGTAAAATAAAATTGTACCTGCTTGTGCCAATTGTACTTTTAAAAGTTAAACTTTGCTAAACAAAAGCAGTTTTCGCTGGGACATTTAGAAGTTCTTCACTTCTCTTGAGGCTTCCTCCTTGCCAGTCGTTAGTCTCACTGCTCAGTGCTTACCTAGCCCAGAAATACTTCTTAGGAACTGAAATCTGCACTCCTGCATGGTTACCCTGCAATATAGGCCAGTTCTGCTTAAATGTAGGGAGCAAAATCACAGCTTGAAGTTTCTAACAATTAAGAGAAAACTAAAAACCAGTGGATGCAGTGAAAACAGATATGCACCCTGGGTTCTAGCAACTCTACAATTTCCATGCATTTGTCCTACAAATAAACTAAATAGAATAATATTGTGATTACCAGTAAAACCATGGGCACAGCTACCTGCCTGGCTAGTGCTGTTTGTGCATACCCATGTGCCACAAACTAAACAGGCTTCTACCTTATTTTCACATGCAATGAAGTATTTCCCTACTAATCCCAGACAGCTTGCTTTTTGCCACGTGTACTTGCTCTGAAATAGAATTAAACCTGCAGTTTAATCTAACCAAGACGCTCAAGCCAACTGCCCATAGTCATCTAGTGCACCCACTGGCAACCTTTATTGTGTCTCACCCACGTACCAGGTTTGGTTTGGTTTCACTTTGTCATAGCCCAGTCTTCCCTCTTATCAATCTGGCGAAGTTATCATAGAATCATGGAACAGTTTGGGTTGGAAGGGACCTTAAAGCCCATCCAGTTCCACCTCTATGCCTTTGGAAGGGACACCTCCCACTGGATCAGGGTGCTCAAAGCCCCCTCAACACTTCCAGGGATGGGGCATCTACTACTTTCCTGGGCAACCTGGGCCAGTGGCTCACCAGCCTTACCGTGATGAGCTGTGAGGTTGCTGAATTCCCTCAGCATCTTGCTACTTTTTCTGCCACAGTCATTAAAGAAAACTACAGCTTGGTCCCCAAATGGATTCCAATTGCAGATGCTGGGTGTTTGTAAAGAATACTCACAATTTTCAATACAACACAATCAATCAGGACATAACAGCATGAAAAAGTCACAATTAGCCACATGTTATCTCTCCCAAAACCTTGCAAAATTTCCCCATTTCAAACTCCTTTCTCATTCCCAAAACGGCCTGAAAAGTTGCTTGACTAAATGGGAAAAAGTAGATGCTTTACGCAGGATCCTCTGAGATATTAAGAGCGCAAAGAGAATGAATGTCTTTGCCCATCACAGAATTTCCAAGGGTTTCCATTTAATTTATAAGTCTGATGATCCTCCAGAAACTGAAGTGTGCACTTGTGTTGTAAACAAAATACTTCAGATAAAAACGTATGAAGAAAGCAAGTAAGAAAGCTTCCTTAAAGGATTAAAAAAATCCAACACAAAAGTAAATACAGGAAAAAATCCAACTCCAAACTTACATTCTCAGTTTTTAATCTAGATAGAGGATAGTGACAAGTACTTTTTGAAGCCTACCATTAATCTTTCTATCGCTATCGATATTACACGAGGTTAGTTTGATATTACGGAGCATCCCAGATACTACGAGTGACTTTATAGTGACTCAAGATATATGGTTGTATTAAACCCAGGTACTTCACAGTGACTGAGAGGTTTCTAGTTACATGAACAATAATTCTGAATGAAATTCCTACATTTGGACACTAGGTACTTGTGCAGTGCCAAGCCTAATGGTGGAGACGCCAGTAGGAACAGAAGAGATAGGAATTTTCTTCCCGTGTTCAGGAGGATGTGGGTTTTTTTTGTCAGTGCATCATTTAACATAGATTTGGGAAACCAAGTATCAAAGAATTGAAACAGACCCCCTGAATATACTTTCCTTTCAAGAAGTCACATGCAAAATGAAACAGGTCAGGAGTCTTGTTATTTTCTCATCTTTCCTTATGCCTGTTTGACTAGGACAGAAATCCAAGGAGCAGTTTTCCTGCTAAGAAGATTAAGGCAAAGACACTAATCATTCAGCCTGTTCTTTAATGACAGAAACCAACAGTTAGGCCCAACATAATTAAATAACAGAGCCCCAATGGTGCCTCACCAGCCCACACAGAACCATAACCTGACAAGGTATCAGCTTGAAGACATCTCAAAACCCCCTCAAAATAACAGATGGTCTTGTTCAAAAACCACCTTTTCATTCACCCTACTGCACTGAAAGTAAGATGAGCCAAAATTAGTGACCAGCAAGCCAGGTGCTACGAAATCCTTCATGCAGATCGTAATTATTAAAAAAACATAGTGTCATTAGAAGAAAGAGCAAGCAAACACTGCTCCTCCCCAGAATGGCACAGGATAAGTGACACAAAGAACTCTAAAATCTCTGCCTGAGAACAGCATAGTTGTATTACATGTAATCACATTTCTTTTAATCCATGTTATTTACATTACATATCCCAGGAGGGCTACCGACACAAAAATCACTTCTACAAGGCTTAAGAAAATTAGGTCATAGAAGAACTCCGTAACTCAGTATAGAAATGCAAAGACAAGGTTGCAAGATTCAGTGTCAATGAGCAGAGTAGAGGAGATGGTTCATTTTTAGAATGGAAAGAAGTTGGTACAAACTCCCCAGATCAATGCCTGCAAGTGAAAGAATATGAAGCATAAAAGGAATCCTGAGGGATTTGGAATAACACACTGAAAGAATCAGAAGTTTGTTTACAGCATAGAGTTAAAACTTTTTATCTATGTTCAGCTCCGATTCAGTCAATATTCCCAGCTGTTCCACCTTCCTGCAGCTGAAAGCTGACCTGAACCATCTTTATATGCTAGGTACATTTTGTACTCTACAGAACAGACAGCTGCACTTACAGAGCACATTCCAGTTCCCTGGCTTAGTATAGGCAAGACTGCGTTAGCTATATTTAAGTAGCCTTGGCGATGGAAAACCTACAACTTTATCTGTACCATGGACTCAGACTCGTCTGTCAGCAAAGACACCAATTCTGCAGTCTTGTTTCTCTGTGCTCAGTGCTGTTACTGATTTATTAAACAAGGAAGCAGATGTGGAAGGCAAACAAACAGCAAAGAGTTAAGAGAAACACTGGGATTCATGAGAAGCCTTCTGCTTCCCAAAGAAAGCACCACTTTCAGCACACAGCTTAGATGGATGACTGAACAGGAGGTCTGCAGGATGAGACCTCTCCATTCTGATGAGGTTCCTTGTTGTAGTCACACCTCTGCAGGTGTCATGAATTTATGAACAGGAATTACAGAAGCCTAAAGAAATACCGTTTGCCTCTCCTCAATTTGTTATTCCTCTGTCTACCTTCTTCTACACTTCAATGTGTTTTACCATTTTCTAAGCTGGCAAGAGTCTTGTTTCATTACTTGAATGTGATCCTTGGTCTTGGATGGCATCTGACAGGGAGAAAAAGCACAGAGAACTCTAACATGGGCTTGAGAGAGAAATCCTGGCCAGGTAACAGATACACCGCTACAGGGTCACTTTGCAGCTGAGACTGCAACCTGCCAGTCTGCAAATCCTGGTCAAGGGCAGAGCTGTTGATGGTAACGATGCCTCCTTCCCACCGTGACTCAGGGAGCTTTAGCCTAAATGTGAGTGGTGCACTACGACTCCATGATGGGACATGAACGTGTGTGAGAGACAACAGGCGAAAGGCTAAAATGGCACACATTCAGAGCTTGGCTAAAACATAAACAGTAGAAAAGGAAGCTATTTGAACTTAAAAAGATACTTTCAGAAAAAATGAAGTTGTTTCCAACCAATGAAAATAGAAAATGACCTAAATCTAGCAAGCTAAATGCAAAAACCTTGATAATGCGAGACAAAAAAAGGTCCCAGAGAACAATTGTTAGAGTTATGAGAGCGAATTAAAACTTCTCAGACACAAAAGCAGGAAGCCTGTCAGTCACTTCATGCAGCTGATGGATGATCAAGACGTAAAGGGAGGAATTAAGAAAGATAAGGAGGAAAATTTAATTCTTTGCACTGGTGTTCACTGTGGAGGAGGTCAGGAAGGTCCTCGCACCAAAGAAACAAATCGCCAGAGGCACGCAGTGGTCCTTCAGAGTTTTAAAAGAGCTCAAATATGAAATTGCTGAACTTACTTTCTTCCTTTGTATTAAAGAATAAGTGACAAATCTTTAAACCAGGCTTTAGGAGCAGTGGTGTGAATCACAGATCAGAAAGTCAGATTTCCAGAACAGGCAAAATGATAGGAAACTATTGGACCAATCTGAATTAGAAGAGACGACTAAACATAGGGTCTCAAGGAGGAGTCTCAAAGCCAAGAGAGAATTTGTATGTATAGATCTGAGTTCCCTGACAAAGGAAACAGCCTCGCTAATACGGGAGATTTGGACTGATATGGTGGAATCAGATTTTCTAAAAGCTTTTCTAGAACATCCCTCACTAAAGGTTCTTAAGGAAACTAAACTGTCATGGAGTAAGGAGGATTAATCTTCCTGCGCGTTCCTGATAAAAAGATAGGGAAAAAAGGGTACAAACAGAACGTTAGCAAAGGAGGGGAGCAGAAGATTCTGTGCTGCCTCGGCATACTCATAAATAACCTGGAGAGAGAAGATAGTGAAGTGCCACACAGATAATGAAGTTAACACACAGACTTTTTCAGGAGAGTGAAGTTTAAAACTAACTGAGAAGAGTTCCTGAAAAACCTCACAGAGTCCAGTAACTGTGAGATAAACTGCAAGTGCGTGTTCCTGTTTGAAGAGGGTCCTGGGTCTAACCAGGCATTTTAAATCTACCTTTTTTTAAAGGAAGATATTAGCTTGCTTTTGTAAATGAGTTGGCTTGGGGAAAGATTTGATACTGGTGTCATTTGGACTAGTGGGAGGGGAAAGCAGAAGCCCTAAGACTGCATACTGGGGGTTTTGCATAGCACCCCCCATCCTTGGGGAAGCCTTAGAGGAAAAGCAGAGGAGCAGAAAGCTAAAGCTTCTCATTTTGGCCATATAACAGGATTAATTACTGGGACTTTGGCAGATACTTTGAGGATAGAATCCCCTGGTCCCTGCAGTGGTATGGGAGATGAGACAACAGTCCTATCGCTGCTTCCAGGTTAGTTGCAGGAAAAGACACGACTCCATCCTCTGATGGATTAGATGAAAGAATAAATTCTTCTTTTCCCCTGAAGTCTCTGCCATGGGAGAAATCCCCCCTGCTCGTGGCAGAATGCGGAGCAAACACCTCCCATCTTGGGGGATCACCCTCCAGAGTCCATTGTGAAGTGGCAGAAATTTGATAGGAGTGGTTGGACTCAATGATCCAGTGGGTCCTTTCCAACCTAGTGATTCTATGATTCCATGAAACCCTTTTTGTTGTTCTGGACTGGACTCGGGTGGTAAAGGTTTGCTGAAAGTGCTCTACCTCTGTGCCCGTGAATGGCATCCTGCTGCCTGGGTGAGTGGCTCTCGCTGCTCTGCTCCCGGTGCCACCCTAGGAGGCAGAGGCCACGTCCCTGGCTCTGCAGCACAGGGCAGTGGGAGGAAGAGGCTGGATCTCCTCCAGCTCCAAGGCTCTGAAGAAACAAGCAAGTGGCTGAACTGGGGTGAGTGGCTGTGGCATCAACCCACACCCCGTGAACAGCCCCCACATACCTCCTGCGGCAGATGAGATAGCAGGGACAGAAAGAGAGAAACAGCTCTGACCCCCACCACAGATTTATCTTTCACAGAATTGCAGAATAACCAGGTTGGAAGAGACCCACCAGATCATCGAGTCCAACCATTCCTATCAAACACTAACCCATGCCCCTCAGCGCCTCGTCCACCCGTGCCTTAAACACCTTCAGGGAATGTGAATCAACCCTCTCCCTGGGCAGCCTCTGCCAGTGCCCAATGACCCTTTCTGTGAAAATTTTTTTCCTAATGTCCAGCCTAAATCTCCCCTGGTAGAGCTTGAGGCCATTCCCTCTTCTCCTGTCCCCTGTCCCTTGGGAGAAGAGGCCAGCACCCTCCTCTCCACAACCTCCCCTCAGGTAGTTGCAGAGAGCAATGAGGTCTCCCCTCAGCCTCCTCTTCTCCAGGCTAAACACCCCCAGCTCTCTCAGCCGCTCCTCATAAAGGAGCTGTATTGGGAAGGAGGCTTGTCCCTCTGCCTGGCCTGGCCTGCCTGTTCCTCTCCTGCTGCTCACGATTGACATGGGAATCCCTTTTGCCAGGCCGTGACTGAGGCAGAGCCTTCTCCCTCGGCAGCTGCCTTGATTTTACAGCAGCTGAGCTACTGTATGGCAAATAAAGAGCGTCTGACAATGCCTACACTAAATTAAACTGGAGACCTCCTCGCCAGCACAGAAACAAAGCGCGTGGCGAAGAGCCGGGGAGGGCGCCGGTTGCCCAGACGCCTGTCCACGCGGGGCAGCAATGCGGGCAGCACCTTCCCAGCCTTTGTGCGGGGCCGGCGGCTGCGGGACAGCGCGACGAGAGGCGCGTGCACTCGTTTTGTCCTGCCGCGTGCCCACATACTGAGGCTGCTTGTTTTGTTCTGATCACAATTAGCACCGTGCTAAATTCCTCGTGCCCCGCGCTAATTCAGGAGGATGGGCATGTCACACCCCGCCAAGAATTATAGGCGCCGCTGCTCAGATGGGGTCGTGCCTACCCTTTCATTAAGCTTTTGTTTCAAAAGAGAGGGCTTGAGGATTCTCCTTGTTTTGTCAGCAATACCTGTGGAGGCACTGGAGGGTGCAGAGGCCACGCAGTTTGGTCTAAGGGGTGCATGTGTGTGTATGAACACACAGCAAGTCAAGGGATCCACATCGCGCTCCCCGATTCCTTTAACTGGGAAACTTAGAATTCCCCTAATTAGGAAATTCAGAAAAACACAATCTCCCCAAGGCGCTGAAAATCCCAGGATGCACAAGTGCTGCAAAGCTGGTGCCAGGCGCTGTGCAGAGCAGGAGCAGAGCAGGGAGCACAACCCCTCCTGCCCCGTACTGCACATGAGCCGCAGAGTTACAAGCCAGGACAAGGCACTGAACGCTGCACCCATCATCCCACCCTGTTTCGTGTCTTTGGACACCCAAATATTCTCAGGGCAGGGCTCTGCCCAGATCTCACTTGTCTGACCACGTGCAATGCTATTCGGAAAACGCTGGTTCCATTAATACCTGGTATCCAACGGATTCTGCCATCCAGCAGCTGCTCCTGTACACGGGCAGCCAACTTCTCCACAAGCAAAGGGGCAGCCCCTGGAGGGAGGGTTCTCCATGACCTGCTCGGCCCCGTGCCCAGGGGCTGCAAATCCCCCTGCAGACCCAGCCAAACTTGGGAAGAAAACCTCACTCCTTGCCTTCTTCCTAACTTCAGCCATTGTTCAAACATTGCTCCTTGTATGAGCTGGGGATGCTGCAATAAAGACCAAAATGCCATCCGAAAAATGGTCTCTGTTAAGCTGGTGATGTTTCTAACATTTTTAGATGGTGATTCTCCTGTTTCTGGCGATGGCCAGCATCCACCACAGACTCAGCAGCCTGACTTTGGAGGACACTTTGCTCTCCTGACAGGCCTGCCTGCGGCATCCAAGGCCACTGTAACCTGTATGAACAATAGTAAACCTCAGTAATTCAGCGATCGCGTGGAGGATGCTGTGAATTACTGAATCTGTCAGATTAGCAGTATGAGAGCAAGCTGTTCCAAAGAGACAGAATAATGCTTCACAAAATGCAATTTAACTTATTTTCTTAATTGTAGGTTGATTCCTATTTATGCTAATTCATAACAAATTATGGACTGTATTATGTAATTGGCAGAACGACAATAATACTTCAGTAATCCTAGAGGGGGGTTGGTTTTGTTCTGTTTTTCACATGCTGTTGCTTACGTACATGGACACACACATGTCCCCGTATATCCAACACACAGACACAGAAATGCCATCGATTTAAGTGCGCTGCCTTGCTCCACTCAGCAAATGAAGTCATTTTATTGAGTGCTGGGATTGCTCTTTGAGGAGCAGTGGAAGGGACAGGGATCCTCTGTGTAAAGGCTGAGGCACACCAGGATGCAGCTAGGTACAAGTGTGCTGCTCTGCTGGCTGGAGTCCTCCCATAAACAGCTCTGATCAAGGGGGACCCCTCAGGGTCGCATCCTGCTCTGCTTCCCGACTGCAATCTGATAGCTTGGAAAGAGGACAGACTGACAGATAGGGACTGACTGCTGAAGGGAAAGAGACACCATCCGCTCCTCAGGGAGGGAAGTCACCAGTACAGCCCTGTGCAGGACACCTCATGATTAAGGTTTAAATCCAGGGTTTTACCTTCAGTGTGCATAGCTAATGGAGCCTGACCGAGAGCGGGCTGGGTGTGCGCTCAGCTCCCAGAGTCGGACATTTGATCTGTAATTGTTTTTCAATGACTGTATCTTTTTCCGTGTTATTGGTTTACACGGCTAGGGTTTGTACAATATTGAAAATCAATAAAAACACATGAAAAAAATGTTTTCTCACCCCCTCCCCCTTAAGAATTAAATGATCTTGTTAGGATTGTGGCACCACTGTTTGCAACTAGTTAACCCGTGCTTTCCTTCCCGTGTCCCAGAACAGCTGGGTGTTCTCTCAAGGGCCAGCACTGTGGTTTGCTCAACAATGACCAGTAGGCACCATCAGAAGAGCCTGTGTCCACAGCCCAACAAAGCACTTGGCTGCCTGCTAAAGCAACTGCTTCTCCGAGAGAGTCCAAGGTGACAGCACCTGTATTGCCACAGATGCTTCAGCTCTCAGGGAGGAACACAGCCCAGGGAAAGAAAGTGACTTTCCCTAAGTTGTATGGGATTCCCCTGGCAGAAGGAGCTCACGCTCCTTGCTAGGATAATGCATCTCACGATGTCTGATGTCCCTCAGCTCAGCTGGTCAGTCCCAGAGAAGGCAAGCGTGCTCACAAACTTAAAATGTCACCAGCATTGCTTCTTTTTTATTTCCTTGCTTACACAACAAACCCAAGTAGAACAAAAGCAGAAAAACCCCACAACAACCTATTTTCTCTCAACTCCAGATTAGGATTGGGATAGAGATGCTACATGAGGTAATGAGCATGATGAGATGAGAACATGGGAGCTACTTAAAGAGATTAAGGGATTCACTGCAGTGTAATTGAAAGGACTGATAGCCTCATTGTGGCCATTAATGGCTAAAGGAGAAGGAGCCCAATCTGCTGCAGCATTAACTGGTGAAATCAGACAGAGGTGATAGTGGCCAGGGAATGGTTCACCTGTACAAGAGGCTGGAAATTCACAGTCATACGCAACACACCCCGCACTGGGTCACACTGACCCTTGCGAGCCTTTGTCCAAGCTCATGACGCTTGGATACAGAGACCGAAAAGTGACTGCTTGGGTCTGCTTTGATGACTCTAAAAACTGAAGACTGAAAGAATTTTCATATTCAATTGGAACATTCATATGCCTGAAACAAAACGAAAAAAGTATTGTTGGTTTAGTAAGAATATCCAAGAAAATTCTTTAATTTCAGACTGTGATTTCTTTAAAAAATAGGTTCCATTTCAAAAGAAAACCTTTTGGATAAAACAATGTTTTCAGTTTTCCATTTTTTTCTAAAACCTTTGGTCAACCTTCTGTCAAATCAATGTACCTTTGCAAACTTATAAAAACTGCTTTTCATGAAATTAAATGAGTTCTGTGTATGTCCTGGATCACTGCGTGAGCCCTTGTACCCACGGTTACACAGGGCGAGGTGATCTTTCCATACACATTTTATGGAGAACTTCCCCTTCAGTTGCAGCAACGGAAGAGTAACCGGTCACTAGTGTTTCACTTCCAAACATGATGCATCTCCACATTCACAACCTGCCCGTTAGGAACCACTTGACAAAGGGTCTCAAAGGTGGAGAACTGCCCTGCCAGCCCCTCAGTGGCCACACACGACCCAGCCGGGAACTCTCTCCCCACAGACCCTTGCCTGGAGAGAGCGTTCCGCAGGCGACTGTTCCAGCCCCACGGATTTATAGTGCTGCACACACTTTGCCAAAGCCCCCTCTGGTATAAACACACACACACGCTCCCTTCAAGTTAACATCATTTTGTCACGTTAGCCCGCTGATAGATCTGGCCTCACAGTTTGGAATTCTTCAGGAATTAAAGCCTTACATAAACATATCATCTAACTTTATTACATTATAATAATGACTTTTAAATAGCTTTGTAATATGTTCTATAACCTTTCTCTAAAGTGCACGCTATTGTACTGTCACAGTTTCATTCACCCTGTAACATTCCAGTCAAAACAACAGATATGAAGGTAAACACAACCGAGAAGGTATCGAGTGGAGTGGCCCCTTTCCCAGGTTTATAACTTGCTTTTCCAGACTGCCAGCTGCTCTGTAGACAAGCCATGCTAATTGTGGGACAATTCGTGTATTCTTAAACTAAAATATTTTTTGGTTAAAGCAACGCATAAATAATTTATTCATTTGTATTTGCATTTAAATAGTTGAAAAATGTCCAAATTAACTGCTTTGAAAATTGTTCCAAAATTTCCCCCTAGGCTGCGACCTTGTGGCCAAGTTCAATCTCAAAGCAAATTGAAAAAAGGGTTTATAACTAAAACATCAAATGGCTCTGAATGTGCCTTGCTTCAAGAATCAACTTACTCTTTTGCAGACTCAGCTGAATGCTCAGTTGAGGCCTAAACCTTGGGTTTCAAATATGGGTTTTCCACCAAGTTACCCTAATCTAGTGTTGACAACTCAAGATTCTGTTGGAGAGTTTTTCTCTCCTGCTACTTGATGGCTTTCTTAGTCTTGCTTGCAGACTCACCTAACAAAGTAAGCAGCTCGGCCTTCTATTTAAAAAAACATTTCTAATGTTTACGTTCGCGGTGAAAAGCATTCATAGAATCATAGAATGGTTTGGGTTGGAAGGGACCTCAAAGCCCATCCAGTCCCACCCCTGCCATGGGCAGGGACACCTCCCCCACTGGATCAGGGGCTCCAAGCCCCATCCAACCTGGCCTTGAACACCTCCAGGGATGGGGCAGCCACCTCTGCTCTGGGCAACCTGGACCAGGGCCTCCCCATCCTCACTGTGAAGAATTTCTTCCTAAATCTAGGACTTAGGGAACTCAACTCATGGTCATGACAATGTTGTTATTTCACATCACCTCTAACCTCATATGTTCCTACAACCATTTCTGCACCCAAAGCCAGAATGTGGCACCTCAAGGCACTGGGCTTTCACGTCCCAGTCTGACTACTGAACTCAAAAGCCAAACAGCATTTTGTTACGGTTACTACGGTAAGTTTAGCTACACAGAAATGGCTCTTCTTTCTTCCCTTGTCATAAATCTGCTTTCTGCACATCCTGATGATTAATTCACTACAATTTCCTTGCAAGAAAAACTGCTGAGAGGACAGAGAGGAAGCACAGGCACCACTCTAAGATCTCAGCCAGCAACAAAATGTCAGGAACCAGCAAGGAAGGGGGTTTCTTGACGACATGTGTCTTGATACCAGCCTTCCCAACATGCTCCCACAGTGAGGAGGGAGCTCCTGTGCTCATCACTATGTTCCTTTCAGGAAGAGAATGAAGAAAATAGATAAAGTGTACAGAAGAGGACAGAAGTCAGAAGACTTCAGCTGTCAAGCTTCCATCGGAACAGGACTAAAGAAGTAACCAAGAGGTTTGTTTTATTTAATGCTTATTTAAATTCCGTCTGCCTGACTATGTCAGGAGAGCAGGATGTACTTGCCAATCAAGAACACATTAATTGACTGGTAATTCTGGCACAGAAGGTTGGCAGGAGGAAAGCAAGCAGAAGCGTGGGGCAATCCCAATGGTCGGCACTTAGGGACAGCACTAAAAGATCAAAGCCTCCAATGCTACTTCAGCTCTTTCTCACCACAGGGTCCCTGGGTCAAAGCTCTCTGCAAACCAAAATCCCTGTTCCAATCTCTTCTCCTGGCTTAGGGGCAGCATGCACTTGGAAGACAGAAAATATAAAGATTTTGTAAAGGGATGACTTGGACTCAGGGCAGAGGGTGGGGTGGCCAAGGGAAGCAGCAGTGCAATAAAAAGACTTTAAACTCCTCCCAGAGGAAGCCTGCAGCACATGTGTATCTTAAGAGAAGGTTACCTCACCTTCCCTCTCATTCCTCCCTAGAGCAGCGCTAAACTAACTAGCGCTGGCTACCTGCCTAACTGTATTTCCCTCCTTCTCTTCAAAGTCATTTATTGCTCTCATATCAATATTGTCCAATTCTAGTGTTTTTTCCACCCATGGTTCCAGCTCCCTGCACTGCCTCGTGAATTGGCTGACGGGCTCTCTATGTTCTTACATCAACGGCAGTGGCAGCAGCAGGGGGATCGTGGTACAAAAGCAGGCACCAAGAGCCAAGATTATGCCTCCGGTACCTCGCCGGCTCATGCAGCGCGTATTTATCTTCTGTAAATAACCCTCAGTTTTCACATGGATTATTTAGACTTTCTGATGAAACTGCAGAAATGTCAATGCGGTGCCTGAGCACCCAATCAGGCAGCGGCTCCCTGACCCCTGCCCTCCGCCTCTCCAGCATGACTGCTATTATCTTCAAGGGGAAAAACCCTCCTTGTCTCTCGTTATACCTTTTTTTATGATCTAGGATTCTGTTAATAATGACTCCGTGTTACATAAAACAGATACATTAATGTCACCAAGTCCCAAAAGTACTGAATCAAGCTGACTCCTTCAGAAAGGAAGAAAGTAATAGATACAAGCGAGGGAAAGCCTTAATAAGAGCGCAGATCCTAAGGACAGGAAGAGCTCCACCAGATCGCTTTCTCCTTCCTATTTGAAATGGGGTATTTAAAGGGCGAGAGAAGATCAGAGTCGTGGCAAGATGACTGTGAACACACCATCAAAGTGAGCAAATCAAACCTGTGATTTTAGGTGGTGCTGCAAAGGCATGCTCAGCCTGTTACACTTGTGTGCTCTGGTCCCAGTTGCTAATGGGGAAAGGAGATGGAGAGCACAGGCAGCCCACAACCTGGCACCCACCTTTCATCTCCGGAACAGAAGTGCTGGCTTAGGCTAGCGGCTTTGGAGAAATGAGTTACCTGGACTCAGTTTAGAGGAAAAAGCAGGCAACCCTTTGACCTATGCATATGGCTGAGACTATTTTTATGCCTCTACAACTGGAACAGATGTTACAATTAAAAGCAACAGCCAGTGATTGTCAGTGTGAGACAACTATTCAAACAGAGCAAAGTCTCTCATCAGAGGTATGAAGATCTTTAGTGGCAAAACTGTGAATCCCACCTTCAGGAATTTGGGAAAGGGTAAAATCCAAAGGCCAAGATGAGGCATATAAACAGATGCAGCATCTTTTATAAAGTGGCACCCACTAACACATAAGACTGAATTTGGCACAGTGAAAACAACAGGAGAAAATGAGGGGCCCTGTGGAGCCATGGCTTGGAGCTCCTGAAAGGTGAAGTTCAGGCAGGACAGTAAAACTAGCCTCAATGAGCGCAACTTCCAGAACAACTCAGGATTTACCTCATCTACCTACCTAACAAATATGGAAAAATCTAAATTAATGGTAAAGGTCCAAGCAACAGTTTTGATTCCTTCTTACACCTGGCTTGTTGAGCCTGGAGACCACAGCACGGAGACAAGGGAGAAGTTCCCATATACAACAGACTGTAATAGAGAGGGGCTGAGCTGAGAACTGAGAAAAGCAAGAACACACAAACCAGAAGTCCATTGAGTAAGAGAGAGTTACAAAGGGAAAACAAGAAAACAGAAAGTTACTCCTTAGAAAGCCTTCTTTAAGCTCCACCAATACATCAGCTTTTCCTGATCTGCACTGTAACAGAAAACACCTCTCACAACAGGCAGAGCTTGTGGAACAGCCCTAGACCTGTGCTCAAGCACCATTTAGACTCATCTGTACAAACAAATCCAAACCCAACTCCCCTGATAGGGGTCCTCCAGAGTATTAGATCTATTAAAATTTGTATTTTGCAATCACTTCAGTTTACTTTGCTTCTTTTCCAGGTTTTGTGCTAGATTAAATGGATGAAGGATCAGGCTTTGCTTAAAAAATATCTATTTTCTCTGGGTTGTGCCACTGCTAGAACAAATTTTAAATCATGTGATACAATCATCATCATTTTGACTGATAGGTTCTCTTTAGATCAGCCTGTGCGTGTTTAATAGAGCAAAATCAGACTTAATCTACTAATTTAACACAGAGTACATGACACATTAGCCGTTTTTCTTAATTCGCTACTGTATAATGTTGAAACAGCGATGAGGGTTGTGTTTATGTGGCATTCCAAAATACAGCAGCCGCCACCAATTCCTTCCATTTCCGTGGATGAAAATGTTACCATCTCTGCGTCTCTGTTCCTAATTCATAAAATGGACATCGCAAGTTTGATCTCAAAAGTGGTGGAAGGATTAATTTGTGAACAACTAAAAGTATAATGTATGTGCTAGGTGCAATTATTCTAAGTGCTAAATATCTCATGAAGATGGCAGATAGGAGAAAGACAACAATAAGACTGCTATTCCTTTTTTTGTTTGTTTCATTATTGTATAGACAATGCTGGCCCTCAAAGTATGCCAGGCATTTTCCAGATCAGAAGAAAATGTGATCCCTACTCTGAGAGCACCTAATCTAAGAAGTCAAAGATGAAAGAGGGAAAGGAACTCAGGATACAAAGGAATCTATGTAGTGACAGGTCCCAGCTTGTTATTTTAATTAAAAATATGCTAAATCCTTCTTTTCGCCTCTTTCAGCCCTCTCATCCAGGCTCTAAGTTTCAATTTCAGCGTTTGCATAACCTTTCCTAATCATCCAATGCTCCCTCCACATAATGGAGCTCTTTGGAGCCAGCTTGGGAATGGGATACATGGACTGTGACAGTGGGTAGGATGATAAACACCAAAGACTGGTAACCCAGTAGAACCAGCCCAAATGCTTTTCCAGAGAACCACGGACAGCCTACTGATAGAAGCCCTGGAATTCAGAGGCTTCTTGCCACTGACAGAGAGCAAATTGAAGAAAAAGTCCACAGCACTGGATCCCCCTTCACTTGCACCTACACACACACAGCTCGAGAAATGCATTCACTGCACAGAACACGCTCTCCTGAGGCCCCGGCATGTCCTCAGATGGACCATCAAATCCTCTGGGCCAAATATATAAAAATGCTACTATAGTAGTGACTAGAGAGGGACCCAGCCGTTCCATGCTGGTTTAAATCTTCCAAGAGTTTTACCAGGGGTTAGAGTCCCATCTGCCCCCTTCCCAATGCCTTCTAGTCCTTCCTGTTGACTGGCCCCCAATCCTGAGGCAAATGTCTCCAGGCGCAGCTGAACTCGCTCCGTTCCCCGCCTGCCCCCGGAGCCCAATGGATATTCCTTCAGATGTCTAACAAGCGTTGAACACAACTGAGGTTTAGAGAGAGACAGAAATCAATACCACAGCTTCCACTAGTCACGCTGAGGGATTAGCCGTCCCAAGGAAAAGCACAGACGGCTGAATAGGAGAATCATGACTCCGAATAACGCAAGAGGTTTATGAAGCTGGAAAGCAGCCTCCGGCCTTGATAACCTCCAGCTGGCCTAGAAGAAAAGCAGGGAATGGGAACCTCACGGGGGAGACACAGAGGCAAGGTGATGAGTCCTTTAAATGCGAACTGAGTTCAACACAGTGCGAAAGGAGAGGGAGAAGACATGCAAAGCTGTTTGGCTCATACCATTGCCAAAGGAGGCCCCACAAACCTCTAATGACAAGAGATACGGGATCCTGTGTCACTGCTAACAAGCACTTCTGTCTTAAGAAACGTAAATCCTCTCTGATCTGGAAATGCTGCAAGAAACATCTAGTTCTGATGGGCAGAGGTAGGGTTAAGACAAGCACTAGAATAGAAGAGTTGTTCTTACCTTAGCTAACATCATATAATTTTCTGTGGTTTTATGAGTTGAGGACTTGCTGCTCTCTATTGCTCTTGCTTTTGTTGTTTTGGTCACTGCATTAGGGCTCCAAAAGCTGCAAATATGAGTTTTAATTTGTCTTAAAAGTGTCATAAGTGAGAAAATAGGGTTTACAGAATAGAGGAAGGGGGAAGGAATGTTCAGAAGGCCTTCAAGGTTTAATGAGGCATCAGGAACATTTGCATAGTTGTAGAGAGGTCATTAATGACCTCTGAAGTTTCCAGTGCTTCTGAAGTTTACAGCCCAGCATAAGGTTACTGGAAACACCAAGTGAATAAATGCTCTCAAATGTACTCTGAGAGCCCACACAATCACGGCGGTGCAGTGTGCTTCAGTGCCCAGGAAGCATCATTGATAGTCGACGGGAGCTGCAATGTCATTCTGTGAAAGCAGATGAATTCTTTACAATCCAGATTTCACCCGTGGTGAGAGAAGAGCAACGAGACAATAGAGGTGTTGGAGAGCAGACAAAGTTCAAGTAATATGCAGAAAAATCCCTCAAGGTAATTTCCCGTTACAAGCCTTCATAAAAGACTATTTATTTTTTATTTAGCTTTCTGATTTTTCTGAAGCAAATTAATACGGGGGGGGGAAAAGGTGTCAATACTTCTCAATATAGCAGCTGAACAGTTCGTGCACAATATAGGAACAGCAAGATGCCCTTTTAGACATATCTTCCTGAAAATCGGCCTCATTTATGACCTGAACATTTATATTATTTCATTTCTCCCAACTAGCTGTATTCATCTCTCCTGATAGCCAACAAGGATGATGTGGAAGCACATAGCACCAAAGATGCTCACACAACTTCCCTCTGCTTTTCAGAATGGTCTCTGGTTCACTAGCCACCCAAATTTATTTCCCATAACTGAAGTTTAAATCCATGACCAAGAACAGGTCTGTACCCAGCTGCCTGGCCATGCAGGCCTGTCAGAGAACGAGCTCTGAACTTCAGCTCAAAGCCTCACAGCTGTTTCAGGTTTGCTCCATTTTAGGAAAATATAGTCATTTTGAAATCGCTAACCAATTAGTTGAGGAAAAGGACCCAACAGTAGACATGGTGGAAGCGGAGCAGGAACACTCCTGCCCTGCCTGTGACAAGGTGATTGGCTGGGGTAGGGGTCAGATTTGTACAGCCAGGCGGATGTGAATATTCTGTGTCCATTAACCCAGAGACTGATTCGCAGGAGCCCCAGAAGCTGTGCTATCAGCCCACCCTCTCCCCACAGGCCTTTTCCTCCGAGGCTGGCGACCAGGGGGCACAGCAGGACCGCAGTATTTTAACCTGCCCACTGGTGAGCCCGTCAGCCACCTGCCCAGGGGCTGCGACTGGGACAGCCTCTCGCTCTCCTGTCTTGGACAAAGTGAGGTCGGATCGGTCTGCCTTGGCCGTGGCACGTTGCTCCCGGCTGAGATCAGCCTCCAGCACAGGGAATGCATCGCTCCCTCGTGAGACCATCAATCAGTCCCCATCCCCACCCCCACCGGTGCTTTCTCCTGCATTAACCTAAAATATGAGGGCATATGCTCGCCCCCAGTGCTTCTGCTCCCAGAAACCACCCTGTCCCCTCCCTCCAGCGCTCCTTATCTAAGGCAGCGTGTCACTGCAATTTTATGGTCAACATTACAGGCTCAAGCCCTCCTTTGAGCCGATCGCCCCACGCTGCATCCGTTAGGAGAGCAGCCAGGCTTCCCGCGAGGAGCTGCCTCCTGTGCTGCTCTGCCTGACCCCCTCCGCCGGCAGCCGCCATAAATCTGCCGTACCTGATGGGAGATGGGCTTTTTAGGATCTCTCAGGGTGCTTTGAGGTAGCACTTCTATGAACTCCGTGCCACAATAAATAATGCTACCTGCAATATGTCTTTGGGAACGTGTCAGCGGTGGCTGTCCTGCCATGAATTTTTATTCTTTTGCCGTCTGGAAGATAGATTCCAGATACAGCATTTCCCCGCACTTAGTGTCAAATCTCTTTACCCCTTTGCCCCGGCAGAATGACAGGGACCACAAATAAAATAAAATAATAAAAAAGAAGCATAGGAAAAATGGCCTTAGAGCAGAGGGAAAGCACTAAACTCACCTCTCTGCAGCTGAGCGGCTTCAGAGACGACAGCAGCGACTACAGGCAGGGGTAATTTGGAATAGGAATAAGGTAATTTTTGTGCACTGCAGATAAGAATTCTGCATGAGGATTCCACAGAAAGAAGCGTAAAGATAAAATTGCTATAAAGGGCATTATGCACGTAGAACCAGAAAAGATGGGAACATGGGCCATCCCAAACTGCTGTGCCACAGATGAGGAAATAAAGTACTGATCCCACTAAAGGAAGAATTTTTTTAATGAAGAAACCTTCCCACTGTAGCTAAAAAGGTCATCCAGAACAACTAATGAAATGGACAAGATATTTGCAAATCTTGCACTGCAGATTTGATATCAAGGTTAGAGCGCAAAGGGAAGAATGCTGTGACAACTGCCAGCAGGAATCCCATGAAAAAAGAAATTGCAATTGGCACGAGCATCTTGTAATGTTCACTTGGATTGCTGAAAAATAACATGCCGTGCACCCCAGGGGTCAATAGTGGGGCCAACGCTGTTTCAGAGCCTCATTAATGAGCTGGGCATGCACAGGCAGAGCGCACCTTCCGCCAGGCTCTGTAGATGACACAAAAGCAGGAGGAGTTGTTGACACAGCGGAGGGTGGTGCTGCTTTTCAGGGGAACCTCAAATGGGCCAGCTGGAATCTTGAGACTCAACAAAGGGAAGAGCCCAGTCCTGCACCTGGGGAGGAACAACCCCAGACAGCAGGACTTGCCAGGGGGTGACCTGCAGGGAAGGAACTGGGGCTCCTGGTGGCCATCAGGCTGACCACGAGGCAGCAACGTCCCCCTACAGCCAGCAGCGTCCTGGGCTGTGCTGGGAGGAACATTCCCAGCAGGTGGAGGGGGGTGATCCTTCCCCTCTACTTAGCACTGGTAAGGCTGCATCTGGAATACTGGGTCCAGTTCTGGTCTCCCTGGTGCACAACAGATATGGACTTATTGACCGGATGAAGCAAACTCCAAGACGTCTTCCAACCTCAGTGGTTCTGTGACTGTGATCTATTTGAGGAATGCAGGCTTTATTTTCCAGTTACCACATAAGCAATTGAATAAACCACCCCTAGGACTCCAAGATACTTTAAAAAAACGCCCAGGCAGGTAAAATATTATTAGTTGTACAAATCAGTTGGGAATATGAGAAATATCTGCTCAAACAACAGCATAGCAGCTGGAAAAACTCTGTAAAAAGATAAACAGTTCCAGCTAGAGTGGAGTTCACAACACACATTTTTTCCCCCTCAGTCTCTCTCTTGTAGTGCAGTGCCTTATATAAAGCCAAAATAATGACTCTCTTCCACTTCTGAAAAACTATCTTGGCTGAACTGGGATCTTATCTTAATTTGAAGACATTATTTTACTTTCTTCCTTTTCTCTGATGAAATTACCAAGTCTCATACCAAGTCTCACATCCCTTACATCTAAAAGATATTAGGACAAGTGCTCCAGTATCTTCACATTAAGATGCTCGCGCCAGTTCTAACACACAGTGTGTTAAAGACCTCACTGCTCTACCATTACGTCACCATTGCCCAGTCGTTAAGTTAGTATTTATTGATGCTGTATAAGATGTCCCCTTCGGCATAGGTGCTCCCCAACTCACATAAAAAATGATGATACTGTAGTTAGGATACAGCTACCCTCTCACCTTAACATTTGTCCTCTTCCTATTTCCACCTTTGAAATGGAATTGTAAACACTGGAACCGAGACGTTGTTAAAAATATATCATTAAGAAACAGTTGTACAAAACAAGCCACCCAAAGATGTAGAGCCACTGCTTTTGCCACACAGCAGAGTTAAGGTGGAGGAGATTTACAAGGTCATTGACAAATGCAAGTATTGACTGAGTATTAAAGTGTCTTGTGATTAATACAGCCTTCGAAGTAATTAGTGCAGAAGATCTCTCATATCTCACCATGTTTAAATAATGTATCTGTGAACACGCAGGCCCCCTGTCAATCACTCTGGCTGAGGCCTAACATCACCTCACCTGATAACTCATTTGGAAACTGGGCTTCCAGCCTGATGAATATCTTTCAAAACCAGCAAGTCTTCCCTAATTGCCTGGGGTGACCTATATTTAGAGCCTTGCAGTTCACTGGTAGCGGGGGGGCGCATAGAGAGAGAGAAGAGAGCTAGAAGAAAATGCTAAAGCGCGCTATTTGTACAATAGTAATAAAACCCCAGGAGAGATATCAGAGGCAGTGAGCAGAGCTGGCTGAGGGACCCACGGCAGGAACACAAAACCAGCATTTACCCAACCTAGAGACACTGTTCCCGTGTCTGCTGTAGCCACGCAACTCTTCCACTCACACTTAGCTAAGGGTCTATGCTTTTTCATACAATAGTCAATGTTAAAACTGGGAATTATGGAATTGCAATTTGTTTTTTAATTCAAAGAAACATGTAAGCCAAGATGGACATAATTTCTTCCAGGTCTCCTAAATTCCTCTTGGAGAAAAGAGGAGTTTAGCTAATACATTTCAAAGCTATATCTGCATCTGGCTCACCAGCAGGTCCCAGAACTCTACAAGAATTTTGTATAACTGGAATAACAGCAAACAGGGCTGGAACAGATCTCAGAAAGTCATTAAATTGATCTTTCCACCCACAGGCAGAATCAATTACACCTAAGCATCCCAGTATCCTGACGTCCTAGACTGAAGGGATGGGTCGTGTTAATCTCATAGCAAAGTGGTTGTAAACTCTTGATCAAGTCACAGTCATCTGCATCCTCACTAATTTTCCCACTCCCTGGGACTTGGGACCAACAGGCTCATAGCAAAGTCTAACTGTTCCAGAGGTACAGGAGTGCAGAAATAAGAACAACTTAAATTCTACAAGATAAAATATGCTCCAAAACCAGAAAAACGTCAGGAAAAAGTAGATAATAGGAAAAAGAAAAAAAAAAGAAAAAATAGAAAAGAGGGTGGAAAAAGGTATCTGCAGTGCGTAGGAGGTACAGAAGCATCAAGGGAAGGAGCGCAAAGACAAGAAATACGCACAAACTCAGAAAAAGCTTACATTTTGGAAACATTATTGCTCATCTATTTTCCATTTTTTGCAGCTATTTAAGGAATACTTTCTTTCACGTTATTATATACTGGTGATAAAAGATAAAAAATATACACAAGAATATGCTGAGAGGAAGATTATATAAAGACCTAAAAGAGTCACTCTGCTCTTCCACCGATGCTCAGTGACATTACAAAACCACGGTATAAGGAAGCTCCCATTCCTCATATCAAAGGCTCCATGTGGGGTTGTACATTCTGTATTTAAGCAAACTCTTTGAGCCTTTCTTGGCTCACCCTTGAAATAACTTCCACAGAGGGAGAAACCTCAGCTGATGCCAAAGACTCTCAGGGATAGGGATGGCAGCCTCAGCACCCCTGTCTCAGCTTTTGGTCCCCACCAGAACAACCTAAATCTGACCTGAAATGAGGTCATCGCCATCTATGGGAACATTAGGCAGCCAGCAGTTACCAGAACCACGTGTGAGTTTTTCTGGAGCAAGCCAGCATTTATCCATCACCTGGATCCAGGAGGTAAATGTTCTGCAGTAAGAGCCACTTCAGCAAAACAAGCAGCTTCACGCTTTCTGGAGTCCAAGAAGCACCAGGTACTAATGTCGTCTTAATCTCTTTCACACCATTTTCTTTAAACAATTGTAATCACAGGGTTTCTCTAAAGCACACTTAGAGATGGTTAAATGTTTACTGCTTATTGGGTAAATAAGGCTCCGGCAAATGGTTTCCTTCAAACTCATTCATTTCTGAACCACTACTTGATTCCAGTTTAGAAAAAGCAAAGAGCTGAACTGCAACCCCAACATCCATCTCAAGCTCTTTCAGACTTTCCTCTAACAGAGTCCAAGGACACACCAATATTCCAGTATTCTGCAAACACCACACACTCCTGCTCACTGCCCAACATCGAGGGGATGCACAGCTGCCAGCCAGAGCGTTCCTGGTTTAGAGGAGAGCTAGGACCACATCATCCATGCACTGGTGGAGAAGACACAGCCCTCGCCTCCCACTGCCCAATTCAACTTTCAGAGGTTAAAACAGACATGGAAGTCAATCACCCTCCTATATCATCAAATCAGAGCAATTCCTAAAGCAATTTGGAAGGGATAAAAAGAAGGAAAAATCCTTCTTCCCGGAAGACATTGAAAGAAATCCAAACATGGAACTTGTGGTGTCTGCGTTAAACAAAGCACTACAAATATTCTCCTGCCTTTAGTGTTAATCTCACTCTCTTTCTTCCTGCACCTGCTTAATGCACCATAACTCACAAGTCCCTCTTCCTTCCCTTCTTAGAAGTTTATTTATCGTGACTCTTTTACCAGCTATTGGTTCAACACACTCCATCCAAATATTCATCATTTACTTCTCTGGGTAAATCGTATTTAATCAGCACAGGAGAGAAAATAGCATAATTATAGATGCCGGATGCCATTATACTCAGAAGAAATTAAACCTTGTCTTAAGCTGTCCAGTGGTGCCTCTGATGAAAACAAGCAGGCTGCATCGCTCCAGAGGTTACCGAGAGTTTAGCCGTGAGGTAGGACCAAACGTACCTTCTAGGATCTCCGAACTCAAGGAAGAAGGAGCAGTGGAGAGGCACGGAGGGAGAAAGAGAGAAGCTACTATAGATAAACAGAGAATACCAGAATTTCTTATAATGAAGCAGGAAAATTAATTTTTTTATTTTTTTTTAAAGAATACGATGAGCCAAACTTCTACAAACAGCTACAGTGCAGGAAAGCGAGGTTATTACATAGAAATGTGGTGGTTGCAACTAAATCCTGTCCACAAAAATCCTCTCCTTAGAGTAAAGACAAAGATACTGCATATTTCACCTCTGGTTGTAGGGTGAGCAGAGGGGGAATTCTTCGGAGTAGGAGCCTCCTTGGTCCGTTGGTTGGCTTAGCACTGCAGGGCTGAGCTTCACCAGACTGCAGCGAAATGGTTCAACACCAAAACGGAGGGGAGTGAGGACATCCAAACAAATCACCAACCCAGAGGCAGTGCCTGTTTGACATCATGCCAATCACAGTATTTCTGTGTAGCGGGGCTTTTTTAATGTAAATAATTCTATTTTAGTAATACTAATGGACAAATTGCTTGCTAATCGATAAAGTCCAAAAAGTCATTACAGTAACAAAGATGCAAATAGCTCCTTAAAATTGCCCAGAGGAAGATGTGGGGCAGTCTTCTTCAGCTGGCACTGAACCACTTAAAACTTGACATCACCCTCATATAAAATATCACAGTTTACCTAGATTATAGCATCAAATGCTGTAGGAGACATTTCACCCAAAGGCGCTTCTTATTCATCACTTGACATCAGCGCTCAGGAACGACAGCCCAGGTTCAGACAGAACAATGGCCAGAAAGGCTGCGCATTGTATTCTATTTATTATTTATTTTTTTGCTAATAATACATCTGAGGTTTAGATAAGTAACTAAGAGGAAGGAGAGCTCCTTCTAGTCCATCCTGCTGCCGACAATTAAGAAACCTCAAAGTAATTTTTGAAAATGTCAGCGTCTCATTTAGCAAACGGATAAATAATGAATGAAGCATAATCACTGTCCTGTGCTGGTGGTACAGCTTCGCGGTGTCATTAGTAAACTAACGGTATAATATCTTCGTGTCACAGTTTAATTATATCTTGTAATTAGTTTCAGCAATGGATTGCACAGAGTCAGGCCCCCTGAGCTAAACAAAAGGTAATAGAACTTTCAGAGTCCTCACATAAATCAATTATGAAAGTGTCCTGTGTTATTTGAGGCTTGTTTGCTGTAATTTTATGCACAAAGAAGAAATGATCCCCGCTGCCTATGGAGGGAGATTCACCTTACCCATTGCCTGCCTAAATGAGTTCGAGTGCTACAGGAGCATGAGCCCACCCTGTGCTGAACATCTATCAATGCACGCCCATCTAGAGGGGGCCGGGAAGCAGAGAGAGCGCGTGGCATGAGCAATGGATAAACCATGTGCCTTGTCTGGTTGTGAACATGGCAAATAGAGGAACATTAGTTAGCACTAGGCCAGGTTGGATGGGGGTCTGAACAACGTTGTCCAGTGGAAGGTGTCCCTGCCCATGGCAGAAGGGTTGGAACTGAACAGTCTTTAAGGTCCCTTCCAACCCAACCCATTCCGTGATTCTCTGGTTACCTGCTGGCACAGTTAAGATGATACTGTGATTTTTCTGTTGTTGTTGCTGATGTGTTACAGGCACTACTGAAATTTAGCATTTTACAGGTATTATTCATGTAATCCTCTGCATCCAAAGCTGCATTTCTGTTCAAGGGGACCAACTCACCACCTAAACAGCACCTATACTTCCTCCTTCCTCATCTATAGAGTGGAAAAAAAAAAACACATGCAAGACATCTGCTCTCTAGCTTGCATTAGCACCTCAAGACAAGCCACCAGAACAGATTCCTGGCCCCATCTTCCTGGTACGCTTGGGTTAGTTCTTCCCCTTGCTTGGTTTCTGGCATTACTCATTAGGTGCCACGGGAATGAATCAAGCTGAAGAGGACCGTATTGGAAACAGACCCGCACAGACTGAAGGGTCCATTGAGGTTATGCAATTGTAATTGCAGCAGATCAAAATCTCTGCTGCCATCCTGCAGGCTGCTACTTAAGCTCCGGAAATTCTACAGAAGACGCTCTTTTCTTAAGAGCTCTTTATCCCTCATCAGCAGTGCGAGCATATATAAACTGTGGATATAAAACCCTGTACCTGTAAAGTGACTGTGAATGATCTCCACTATCCCAGCCTATAACTCCTCACATAGTTTTAGGGGGAAAAAGAAGAGTTGCATTACTGGAATTAAGTGTATGAAATAGCATTTCACAGTTCAAGCTTAATAGCTGTATTTTATTTGCATATTTTTTTCCACAGCCTTCTTAAGAGTGCTCAGTCTTCCGCTACCCCTCCTCTGCGTAGTGATGCACACGCATGGCTCTCGCTGCTCTGGTGTGTGAGCTCCTAAATCGTTTGTCTTTTCATGTTCCTCCTCTGCCCCCACTGCTCGGTGTTGGAAGCTGCCTATGGTAAGTGGGCTGGAGAAGGAGGGGGGGAAAAAAAAAACCCAACATAAAATCAAACCTCTCGGTGTGTCTAATTTTGGCCCACCAAGATCTCCAAAAGCAAAAAAGGCTGCAAGCAGAAGCAAAGGGCTGTCCGCAGGTCACCCAATCGAGTCGGAGTGTCTGAGATCCCTACTGCGGGCAGCAGAGGAGAAGTGTGGAGAAGAGTCTGAAAGGTGCCAAGACATGTAATCGTCTCAGTTCTGATCAAGCTGCAAAACACACTAGGGTCCTGGTTCAAAGCCCTCATCAAGTCTGCCTTGAAAGTGAATCGAGTGGCATGCTGGCCTTTCTGTTTATACAACAACTTACAGGTTTAAATGAAAAGCTGCTTGATAAAGCAGCCTGAATCCTCCTATTGTGAGCCCTTCAGCAAATTTAACAAAAGAAAAAACACTGACTAGAAAAAAAAGGGGGGAAAAAAAAAGTCCACTCCTCTGAGCGGTGCTGCAATCCGGCTGGTTGCCATGGTGACATGATGACTTGTTCACATGGCAACATACCTTAGGTCCACTATTAAAATGATGAGAGTAAACTGGGTTGCACTAAGTATAGTATCCTGGGTGCTCGTGCAAACCGTTCTCTGCAGCGGGAGCTGGGACGGATCCTGGGGTACACGAGAGAGGGAGAGGGCAATGAAGCTGGAGAGGGCCCTTCTGGTGGGCAGTTAAAAAATAAGGGGGGTAAACAGAGTCTGGATCTGTATCAAAGGTGAATGACAGCTACACAGATGATAAATTAAACATCATTTTGATATAAAATCTGCCTTTATGAGCTAAGGGATGATTTCCGTACATCAGTAACCTGCTTCGGAGGGCACTGAACTTTTTAGGAAGTGATCTCTAGTAAGCAGGGCAAAAAACAAGAGAGGAATCACTGGAGACTCTATCACTGCACAACTAACTGTTTCAAAAATAAAACTTAAACAATAGCTGCTGCTGCAGTGAAATCCAATCATGGAGTTTGTCATTGACACTAAAATCCTAAACAAGTAGAAAGTGGTAAATTGTGTGACATCTATTCAGTCAGAATGAAACCCAAGACTGCAAAAAATATATCTTCATTGAAATATATTGGTGTGTTTTCTGCAATTCTTTTAATTTTAATGTATTTAAACACCTCCTTCTGAGAGCATAGCAAATTGGGATACTGCTGGGGAAGTTATCATCCAGTTGTTCTTCATTTAGGTGAAGGACAGGATGAACCTCCCTGGTTTATGAAGCATGTGCATTACGCAACAAATATGAGAAAGTCTCTGAAAATATAAATGATGAGAAAAAATACCTTTAAATACAGATTCTGCTTTAATTTTACCCCCTTCCTTTCATTACTTTCTATTAAAGGTGGTAGCTTGGTACCTTGCTTGCTCGCCAACTTTAGTGCAAAGTTCTAGCTTTAGATAACGTAGCGACCTGGAGTGCCTGCAATTTGAAGACACCAAGCGCAAACTACTAATGCTGATTTTTATCACTGCACAGTTAAACAAACCCCATAATGGCATGAAGCCCATAACGTGCAGAAGCGCTCATTTTTCCTGCTCTTGTCACTGGACATTAGCCTTCACTTGTCTGCAACTCTCCTCTATCTCCTCAAGATCTCTAAAATTTGCAGATGACTTCTGGGCAGCTCCTGCATCCCTTGCTGTCCAGCACTGCCTGCAGCATGGATGCGTTGCCAGGCCCTGCTCTCGCAGAACGAAGAAGGAAGAGGGCTCACTAGTCTCACTGCTATGCTGGTCAGTGCTTAAGGGACAGCTTTGGAGGCCACGCTGCAAGCTCCTAGCATAGAGGGTGTGAAGGCCCCACAATTTCAGCACGTGTCACAGCAGAAGAGGGTTCCTTTCATCTCTGTTGCTGATGAAACAATAGCTTTGTCCCACTCCTCAAAACACAGTGAACGATAACTGTCTCATAAAGATGGTAAACTGTACACAGGGAAAAAAAAAAGAAAAGCAGCCTTCTGGTGTCTATCAAACTATCATGACAGCTGCACTCATGTTTCCTCCGGAGGACCAAAATAACTACAAAGTGCATGAAATCATTAAGCACGTGAAAATCCCAGAGGTAGGCTTGGGCTAAACCTCATGATTTCCCATCCAAAAGGCATCAAAGAACAAACCCTCATAGTTCATTTGCTGTTTCCCTTTGCTCTGCGTGTACCTGTGCAGATGAAGTTTGCCTTTGCCTGGTAAAGCATTAACTCCGAGTGCGCTCTTTCTGCATGGAGAGAAGCTTCCCTGCCATCCTTCAGGGCTGGACAGTCATGAGGCAGACAGGCAGGAGAGAGGACGGCAGCAGCTGAGAAGCCCAAGTTGGATTAAAAAGCCTTTCAAGCACATCTGTACATCCACACATTCACAGTGTGTAGGAGCTTTTCCAAACAACAAAGGGAATCTGTCATTTTAAGGTAAAGTAAATATCATATTTTGCTTAAGTCAATATGACAGTCCCTTGCAGGAACACTGGTGATGAGGTGCTGATTCGGTAGGAGTCTGGGAAGCTACCTTCACATTGCGGCAACAAGGCGCCTTTTTTATTCACAACACTATTCAGTTGGTAAACTAAAGTGTTCAAATGGACTTGGAATTTTTCAGCATGTTGCAATGCTTTGATCAGGCCTGCAGTTTGATGCCAAGTACAAAAAGCTATGGAGCAGAAATCAAGGCTGTATCTGACCAGAAAAAACTAAAAGCAAAGAATAGACATCACGTTTTCAGTTTGTAAAGACTGATGCCTAACTAAAGAGAATATATCAACAGTATTTTTTTTAAATTGGTGTAATTCCTAGAATCATAGAATAACCAGGTTGGAAGAGACCCACCGGATCATCGAGCCAACCATTCCTATCAAACACTAAACCATGTCCCTTAGCACCTTGTCCACCTGTCCCTTAAACACCTCCAGGGAAGGTGAATCAACCACTTCCCTGGGTAGCCTGTTGCAAGGTAAGAGTAGAAAGTCTTTCATGATGCTTTTTTTCTCTCTTGTCTTTTCCTGCTCCACCCCAGCATATTCAGAGATGATTTCCAACTTTCCCCTTTCCAGTGGCGCAGCACACACCTATCTAATCCCTCCTTTAAAACAGATACTTCTACAAACTGAAATAATCTTACTATTTTAAAAAAAATCAATCCCTATAAAGAGCAGAGAAATGGAATCAAGCTCACCATTTCCTAAACTTTTAATGATAAATCTAATTTTAGAAATAAGTTTTATCTGAAGGATAAATCAGGAAAGAATTTCAGCCGCTTGTAAGAACTTCATTAATGGAAAAGAAACCTGAAGGTTCACCAGTGAGACAACAGGTGTTTAAACAATTCCTTCCACCTACGCTCTCACGTCGACTTTATTTTCAAGTTTCACTCAATGATGGAGTTGTTTCTTAGCTCCTTGTGTGCTTAGCCATTTAATTAAAGCAATCTATATTGAATTCATGTCCAGATGCCTTGACCAGCAGAGCCAGATCCTCATTGGCATGCCAGCTGCTCAAAGAAGAGCACGGCCCTTTGCATACTAATCAGAAAAGAAGGCAGTGATTCATCAGCCTATGATACCGCTTCAGCATCTACAAGCACTTATGACATGTAATTCGTGGTGCATAAGCAAGCCAGGCCACATTAAAAAGCCTACAGATAGTCAGAGATAAAAATTAATGACTTTTGCTTTGTGCAATCCTGCGTGCATTGGGGGTGGGGGGGTGGGGAATGGGAGGAGACTCTGGGATTAATGGACAAATGTAAGTAGGCACAAAGGAACAAAGAGTTTCTTGGCCTTGTTTACATATTGAACAATAATAATAAAAGAAAAGTGACAAGTTATGGGAAAGGCAAGTGTGAATTTTCGGCACGAGTGACTTGGAAGACTGCTTGCAGTTCATTATGGATGCAGAATTTCCATACTCATTATTCCGAAACAAACCTCCTTAGAAGGCCCTTCTGGGACCAATGGCAGCAGTTTTTATTATTCATCTTTCACTAGTATTGAGGATGTCATTATAAGAGCTGCACAGAGCTCTTGGTGCACGGCACACAGGAAGAGAGGAGTATAACTACCTTGGGAGGAATAGCTTATTTTTCATGAGGCCAGAGCAACCAAAGAGTCAGGGTCACAGTGGGCCACAGTTGTAAAATCAAGAGAGAAGAGGGAGGTAAATCAAGGACAGCAGACAAAGACATTACGTTATGCACCCGTGACAGCAGCTTCTGTAGATCAAGTTCTCATCAACACTATTCACGTATCACCATTGTCATTTGAATCTCCCTCTTCCTGCCACAAATCCCCTTTCTTCCCCAATGATGGATTCATCCTCCTTGAAACAATTTTGAAGAAAAACACAACTGTTCTGTTGTTATTGTTTCTTTAATGTTTGCTTTTTGTTCTGCTTTGTGAAGTCTCCACGAGATGTGTCTATCAAGGAGAACACTAAAATTGAAGTTACTTGCGACATCTTTCTACACAGAGAACAAAAATGATGCATGTGTGATAGTTCCTACAATCAGAAGCTCGGTCTTACCTCACGTCTACCTCCAGCACACCAAGCACTATCACTTAATTCAGCAGCTTCCAGGGGCAGAGGTCTACTGGTTTCAGCAGAACTCTAGCCGGGTACCATAACTGAGATCTGGTGGTAGACTTTTCCTTCTGTCACGAAAATTGCCAGTGACACCTAGCACAGAGCCCAATACCTCTTCTTCCATTTCTACAGGTAAATGGTAACACCAGTTTGGACTCCGAGTTCAGTCCACTTCAGCCACTACGCTCATCCAAGAAAGGCAATTTATTACCTATTGAACAGAAGTTTCTACTCTGTAGCTGGGAACAGTTATTTTAGGAACTACAGATTTATTATAATCGCATCTATCTTGGTACTATGTAAAACTGCCATTGCCATGGCAATAGTGTTAAGAAAAATGGAAAAAAGACTATACTTTAGTCAAGCTTGTTGTTTATTTTAATACAGTAGACAACAAACTGTTCCTATGGAGGTCAAATACAACCACTGCATGACTCGGAGATAACAGTACAAACCTAGAACTTGATTTGGCATTTAAGCAAGATGCTGCACAATCACATCTTGGCACTTTCAGGTTCTGGAAACCGCAGCCCTTAAGATGGCCTTTCAGCAGAACGACATGAGAAGTACCCAGTTGTGCCAGCAAAAGATACTTGGTGCTGATGCCAAGAGCAACTGTGATGCCATGCAGCAGGGACAGTACCACTAAGAGCACTCTTTCAGAAAGCTTTTCTTTGCTTCAGGGGAGAAAAGGCGGTTCCCGAGATTCACACACACCAGGGAGGGGAAAGCAAAGCTCTTAGCTTTTCCTTTTCCTGGTGGCTGCCTGTTCCATGACTGACACGGCCGTACCGATACACCATGGACTCGTGCTGGAATCTGCAGGTGAAGGGCGGGCTTGGCATTATACAGCTGCAGACCTTTATATAACGCAAATTAATTCCCCTTCAATTTGATCCCATCTCCTTACTGGTAACATCCATAAAGATCATCTGGAGGACTACTTAGCCTTCCCATCCTTTCACAGCCCTGAAGAACAGAGGGTAGAGCACCGGGACTCAGGAAAACAGAAAATCATTGATATCGGCAGGCAGCTGAGCAGAAATTCAGAGCTATCAGTTGTGTTTAAGATCTACTGCTGTCTTACAACCTTTTGTTCAGCAAGCCTTACTCTTTATTTATCAGTTACACCAGTTAATTTGATATGTTTTGCAGCAATATGTACTGAGGGTGGGTGAAGGAAGCAGAAGTTGCAGCTGCATCTGCAGTCACTGTACGATTTATTTACAAGTGGGGCTTTGTGGTGCAGCTAGCTAAAAGAGGATTAAATTACGCTTTGTAGATTAAGAGTCTGAACACTATAAAACTCATAAGCCTTTGTATGCTAAGCAAGAACTTTGACTCCCATAGGAGCTTGCAACAGAGATTCTGACTACGCATTGAAGACTTGAATGTTTTTGATACTTCAGTGTATCTTTCACAAACAGAGATATTATCAAGCTACTTCGGAAACATTTTAGCAGTACAAAAAAGTTAAACTGAATCCTGATGTCCAGTACATTTTCACCTCAGTTCCTCCACACAATCAAACAGTTTTCCCATTGTAACAGTATTATCACCAGCTACACACTAGCAGTGCAGCCATTCCACTGCTCCCTTCCCAGTGCAAGAATACTGGCCCAGATCTTCACTTACTGGAAAATGCACTAACACAGCACATGTACACCCGCCGCCCCAGCCCTCTCTGCCCCTTCGCTTTTCTCCCCTTTCCTTTGTCTTCTCATATGTGGTTTACAAAATGAATGCGACAAATTCTTTCGAAAGAACTTTTTTTTGGTATTTAGATAGCATTCTCCTTAAAACAAGGATGAGCAGCACTGTTGGGAGATTAAGAAAGTAAAAGAAGCTCTGTGCGTGCGCATTCACTTGGAGATGTTTGAGACCAGTCACCGTAATAGTCCACTAACAGCTGCTCCTAGATTCAAAAATACAAAGGAAAAGTACACTGTTCAAAACCAGGTCCTGCACGCTCCGCGCCCTCGTCTGGATGGGGCCACAAACACAGACCCCATCACCAGGGCTTCTTCCCCACCACTACCCCTGTGCTTGGGTTTAGTCAGCCTCACACCTTCCCGTACGGCCCCCGTTTTGCTGAAATAAGGTGGGTTCCAAACATTTTGCTGCATGATGGAATAAGAAGTGACTGTTGCTGGAGAAGTGCTGGGAGAAATGGCTCCTCGATATAAGCCAGCTCCAGCAAAGAAAGGAAGCTCCAGAGGCAATATTAAATGTTAACTGTCCGGGAATAGCTAAGAAGAGCATGTTAAACAGTAATCGCTAGGTAACTGTCTCAGACAGACAGAAAGAGAAGGGTAAAAAAACCTGAAGTAGCTATCTTTAAAGAGAACAAGCAGATCTGAGTAATCCAATTTAGGGGAGATAAGAGTCTGCTGGTAGCACTGTCCTTTAGCTGGACAAACGCCTTCGTTCAAGTGTCAACCCCAATCCTGGGGAGGTCAGCGCACGGGGCCTGCAGCCTAATGTACTCCTGAATTGGCTGAGTGGATTTCCGAACAAACACGCTGGTCCAACAGAATTGATTTTCAGCAGGCCGTATGGGTCCCTAACGTAATTATCCTGCAGTGAGTCAGTTCACAGCAGCCCCTGCATTTAAAAGCTGCTGGTCAGCTGAGAGGAGAGGTTACTGCCGGTGCCTCAGCCTCACCGCCAAGTACAGCTTCGCTTTTAATTGTTTAAACAGCAGTGGAATTTCTTTTGCTCTTTCTCAACAGAGAATCATTATATCCCTGTTTAAAGAGGTCTGGAGGGACCTCAGAAGAAACTTTCCCTTCAAGCTTTGTGTGCTAATGAAAAAAATCAAGTCATAGCTTTCTAATAGGCGAATTCAATTTATAACAAGCAAATACAATCACTTCGACACCGGATCGACACCACAATGAAACTTCCTGCAACGTGCAGCCTGGTGCCAGGCCCCGTCTCCCCTGCCGGCTCCTGGAGTGCAGCCACCTCAGCTGTTGGTCTGCTCTGACCATCCCCAAAACCACCGCTGCTGCCTGGGGCGGCCCCTGGCTCCTCAGGACAGATAGGAATAGGCCACACGGGTCCTTGGTCTCAACCACATGGGCCTCAAGGCATGATGGCTCAGCGCTGTTACGGCTCAGCTGAGAGTGGGTTGTGCCTCCACCCAGCAGAGGTGTCATTCCCAGGCACTTCAATCATAGAATCATAGAAAGGTTTGGATTGGAAGGGGCCTTAAAGATCATCCAGTTCCAACCCCCAACTACACAGGATGAATTTCCAGGGCGTTGGAAGCGCTGACATGCACCAAAACACATCTGGGGAAGCATTTAATACAGAAGAGCCAACTTCCTCCATGACAAAGTAACATCAGATTTGTACAACAGCCCGATAAAGCAAGGCAAGTTTTACAGTGTTTTCCTCTAACCTGCCTTTTTTCTCTCTCTTGTTGAAGGTTTAGACTAACTCTAAAAGCCAGGAGACAGCCCTGGGAGGCCTGTAGTCCAGAGCTATGTACAAAAAAAGTCCATGCCCTAACACCAGCCCTTGTCCTGCAGCCCTTGCCAATAATAATGATGTGATGCAGCACTGAATACTCTAATGAGATTCCCTCTTCCCTGTTTCACCACAGCAATGTCAGTTCTTTATAGAAGCAGCTCAGCAAGCCCTGCACTTGCTCTGCCTGTTCTAGACATCACTAAATATCTTGCACCTTTGTTTGTAGGTTTTTTTTTGTTTTAGGTTTTTGTACCTAGAAGTTTCCCACAGTGGGGAAACCACCAGCACCGTGGGCCAGTTCACAGCAATTCGACAACAAGGCTGCATTTGCAGAGCGAGTGTTCTTCGAGGCACAGCGTGCTTTAGAACCACCACTGAGCAATAGTTAAGTGCACAGGAATTTTGGTGTTGCTGAGCTCCTGCCCTGGCAATGCAGCTCTCCATATGCCACTGGATGGGGACTGAAGAACAGTCACGCTGGGGCCAGTTGCAAATCAGCGTCCTCTCACCAGCCACAGCCAGAAAACACAGGCAGTGCAGTGTGACACAGCAGGTGGCATGGAACTACTGTGTTCCATACCCACCCATGAACCTTTTCTCCAGGAATTTGTCTAATCTATTTATTCTTTTGTCCTCCGCAATATCCTGTGCAATACATTCCATGCATTATGTGCTCTGAGAAAAGGTACTGACTTTTCTTTGTTTTAAACTTTCCCCATTTGGTGAATATCCCTTACTTGTAATTACGCCCTAATAATTTTTCCTGTGCCACTTACAATTTACAAGCTACTATTACATTTCCTCATCACATTTGTTATCATAGATGCTGAATGCCAACTTTTTTCAGTCCCTCTGCTTATGAAAAGTGCCCCATATGTCTGTAAACAGCCCAACAACCTGATCAACTCAGTTCTCTCTGCTGCTATTTGCAAGTAAGGCCCAACATCCTGATTATCCTTCCGAGACCGCAACGCTTATTAATGCGGAACCCACCCCTCATATCTCCACTGAAGAGAGCCAAAAAATGTTAATACACCCTCAGCTTTTCACAAAGCCCCTATTTCATCTCTAGTGCTAAAAATTTCTTGGCAAACTAAAGCTCCACCCAGACAAAGTGACCTGATTTATTTTATATTGAGAGAATTAGTGCCGATGCAAGCTGCTTCAGAGCTCACCAGCCCAAAGTTGCAAGCGAGCAGACAGCAATCATTCCTAGACTGAGCACCTACCTGAATAATGGATTCACTGCAATACAATTTTGTATTGGCTACATCTATGTTTCCTCCAGTCAGTCAGATGCTGCTTTAACTGCACTCTGCTCTCCTCGCTGCAGTTGCAGAAAGCCATCTGTCAGATTCTCAGCCTTATTTCCCTTTTCCTGTCTTTCCCCAAAGTAGGAGCAAATGGGGCCAGATTCCAGCTGTATTTTTCATCCTCCAATTAGCAGGCTCCAATTCATCACTCTGAGTATCTCCTGGCATCAGTGCTGAGATTCCCTCCTCACGCCTGGTAAATCGGTCTTCATTTAAAACCCTCTCTCTTAGCCCTAAATGGAAATCAATTCTGCAAGTTTAGCAAATAGTTAATTACTCCACAAAGAGGATTGATTGGCCTTTGATCACCAGAAAGCTCTGTAGTGCTATTAGTCTCTTTCATCTGTGATTAAACCACAGAGAAAAAGAAACAAAAACTAAATTAGGCTTCTCCTGTTATCCTACAAATATTTAATGACGGGATAATCTCCTAAAGGTGCGATCAGGGGATATACATTCCACCAGGAAACGTCTCCAGCTCAACCTTGAACCCAAATTCTCTTCCTGCAAAGAGCCTGGCAACGAACTTTACAGAGGAACGGAGCTGAGCTCAAAGGGACGCTTTGTAGTACACACTCTTCTTGGCCTTTTCTTCTTTCCTCTTCTTATGTACGTTTTAATGCAGATAAAGATTTTCCCAACGGAGTCCTGACATGAATAATAATAATAATAAAGGCTTTCTTTAAATTCGGTTTTGGCTCTGCTGACTTTCTCAGCAGGACAAGGCTGTGTCCCGTTGATTTGCAGCATTGTACAGAGCTGTTTCCGCAAATGATGGGATCCTCCCACTTCAGACAAATTTCAAATATCGCAGCCTCCCACTGCTAACCCACTCTGAAATTCAGTCCCAAAGTAAAGCAGAAAGCTTTCGACATAGCCCCTACCCGCACTGCAGCAGAAGCCATGACAGGAAGGTCACAGGATGGAGAGCAAGAATCGAGTTGCATTTCTCACGTTCCAGGCAAATTTAAGGTCTAGGAACCTTCCTTTCATGACATTAATGCAAACCTCATTAGAGGGTGGCTGGCAGATCCCAAGTGGCTGGCACAGCCTGCGTGTGCTCCTCGCCATTACTCACTGCAGCAGCAGCCACGGTAACAGCTATCAGATGCATTACGAGCCCCTCCAGAGGTTCTCGGCAGCGAGGTCTAGTGACCACGTTGTTAGGCGCTTTGTCAACATGTACTCAGGAATTGTTCCTTCCCCAATGCCCCCAGAATTTTAGGAGAACAGTGCCAACGTGCCTGCTCTTCTCTCACAAGTTGTCATCAGCTGCAAACAGCGCTGTTCCCAGCATAAGCTGCCGGGTACAGTGAGGAAGGTCAAACCCAGCACCAGGCAAGGAGAGCTGCCTGAATCTCTGCAACCTTTGTCTCTCTGCCTGGAAAGGGTAACGACCACAGCATTTGGCCACCTACCAAGTCATTGCACAAACCCAATAAAGCTGATGGGTGTGAAGAGGCAATTTGAAATGATCGTTTCTGCCGTCAAGCACAGCACGCGGAGGCTCTGCGCTGCAGGTCCTTCGGAAAGGAATGATACAGACATAGATCCTGGAGAAAGTTAGGTTGCGAGAGGCATATCTTGCCAGGTAAAAGGTGACCTGATCAGATACAAGGCTGGGAAGTGAGGAATGGAGCTGGTAGGGCTGAACTTCAAGAAGTTTCACAACTTGCTATGAAAACTGATAAAGTTCTCATAACTTTTTTTTAGCACTAAAATGTCATAATATACTTCATGCAAGAGAAAAGAGGAGCCTCCTGACATGTTTTCAACTCTCGAATGGCAAAGAGTCCTTGAGGGGCCATGCCACGCATCAGGCAACAGCAGGCGTTAATTAGCCTAGATTTTCTATTGAATTGTTTGGTGTGAGCGTGCGCGTGTTTTTCTTTCCCTGGGTGTCTCATTTGCAGAATGTTCAATCATCCCCTCTCTCTTTCTGATTCTGCAGCCGTGTGTACTTCTGTGCGACTGTCGAGTCCTGACACCTGTCAAACAGTGCCACAGTAAATTGGACGTGTCAGCCCCAGTGTGCTGGTGCCAAGGTGTGAATTAGATAGAGTCTCTCACTGCTGTTCTTCTGACCTCTTTACTCCATTACTAGGACATCCCGAGACACACCAAGCCTCAGGGTATCAAAAAAACCCAAAACACAACAAAAAGGACGCCACAAACCCATTGCAACCTTAGCCAAGTGGCTCAAGGATTTAGAACTACAGGGAAGAATTTAAATACATAGAATTTGTAAACCCGCTGATCGCATTTGCAAAACTGCTAGAAAACGGGCTTTGCAGTTTTGTTTCGTACCATACCAGGAGGCTCCAGGAGGTCAGAAAGAAAAGGGAAAGTGAGTGAATAGTTACTGGAGCTTTCAGATTAAAAGACGCATAGGTCATTGTGCGCAGAAAAAAAATCACTTGTTTATATTGTGCCCATCACTGGGGATGTGGTTGCCACAAAACTCTGCGCAAACAAAAACCCCCAAACAATGCATCTGACTGAAATCACCCCGATTCCGGTTCCTTACCTTACGCGGAGGTTGGGGGGGTTGTTTTGTTTTTTAAAACAACGGCTACCAGAACAAAAGGCTGATTTGTGCAGCAGGCAGTTGTGGGGACCACCTATTGCACGGGGCTGCAGACACATATGGTGCCGCACAATAACAAATAAGAACAACAATAAAGAAAGCTGCACCCACTTTGCTCAGTACGGTGTTCTCAAAGTTACACAGTAAGAAGCAATTATCCCAAAGTGGCAATTTTATTTGAAAATAACATTTAAATTAAAATGGGCATTTCAGGACCTCCTGCTGAAGAGTGACATGGGCTGTTCAGGGGCCCACTGTCACTTTGTCAGCTGTCACACGCTGCCTTCTGCTAAATGGGCGCAGTTTGCCTTCACCCTTTATCCAGACTCTTAAAAATGCCGCACACATTTTATGAAGACCAACTAAGTGGGATTGCATCTCTGACAGCTGTTTCAGCTTGGATTCTGTGAAAGTGCTTTGCATACATCTATCTTTCCTGCTAACAATTTGGATAGATAACAAAAGCTGAGAGGAAAGGGGTGAATGGGCTGGGGACAGGGATGGAACAAAGAGCTTCCGCTCCCCAGTCACCTGTTAGAATCCAGCCCAGGGTAACACCAACCAAGGCAGGCATTTTCATGAGAAGTCAGCTCAGCAGCTTTGGTTAAATGAATGTTAGGTCTCAAGATTCCCTGCAGTAGATAGGTGAACCTCTTGCAAAACCCCACCACAGTCAAGCATCACATGAGGAAGAAGAGATGCTATTGCGGCCTCAGACACCAAGGCCTGTTGACCATCAGTACAAAGCTGACAGTATGAGAGGAATGCAGGATTCCACTGAATTCCTTTACATTCAGTATATTCTGAGATGCCCCTTAGAATGTCATGATTTTTCTTATTCTCTCGTGTTTTTAACCAACACGTTTGACGATTACAAATTGCCATCTAACAAAACCTGTCCTGCCATCAATGCACAGTCCCATGGAACCTTTAATGCTGGAAGTTATCAGTTGAACAGCTCTCACAACAACCTACTCTCGAGTTCAGTGTTGCCCATGACCTAAAATACATTCTAAGTTTCAGATATTCCTAATATTTCTGTGTACACAGACTTACATTCCTCATTATACGCAGACACATTCAACAGCAGACCCACACTTTGGCTGCTGATACACCTGTAGAAACCCTCTCTCTTGCCCTTCACAGCCCATGCCAAATTCATCTCCAGGTGGGCTTTGGTGTTCCTAACCCCATGCTTGGATAGCATCTCTGTGATCCTCCTGGGTCTCCTGTTCAGGCCCTCCAGAACTCATCCTCTCTGCAGGACCGCATCCCATGGGATAAGGAGAAAATCTTCCGATTAAACTGGCAATTCTTATTTGCAAGGCAGAAGCAAGGCATAAACTCAACATAATAACAATACCGTCTGAATCGATTCATTAGAATCACTAGATACATATACTGAGGACTTCGTGATCAAGAGTTAAACTGCTAAATATTTGAATATATAAATATTTTTAAATAAAAACTCATTCACAAAAAAATCTCAACAGATCAAACAGCTGCATGCTTTGACAAGAACACTACAACATGATGTATGCACTTAGTCTCACTCATCATTTGATTTCAACAGTGCTGGTGAACAGCAGAATCAGGGCTGCTTTGTGCCAGAAAGGCACCATCTGAAGAAAATATCAAACCAAACGTACCAAAATGAAATGAAAGACCAAGTGCGTATACAAGAAGCACCACTTTTCTATGGGGACTAGCAGACGTTAGGTGGTAGCTACCTGTCCTTTTGCCTTTCCAAGTGGTAGGGGGTCCATTCTCTGTACTCCTAGACAATGTAGCCAAACTGGTGGGCACCAAAAACCTATTTTTTGAGGTTCAAGAAGGGTTTCCCACAAAGGCTGCCAGTGTCTTGGGTCTAAAGCTTTCCTGCTCCAATAGTTTCTCCGTGCCTCAACTTCCTTCCGCAAAATGAATGTATTTTCATGACAGATTACATTACAAAGATTTTCAGAGCTGTGAGATTTTCACATCTATGGTAATGAGGACCGTTTCAATACTTAGAGTAGATGGAACATGTGCAGGAGATCTACTGATGGGAAGTAAATTCTAATTTCTTCCTGCTTTTATTGCTGATTAAAGTCAAGAAATGTCTGCCGTTTGCTCCATTCTGTGTTGTGAGATCTCACATAATCACTGACAATAGTTTAAGGTATTATCTGATCTGTGAAAGTACATGTATTTAAAAAGAGGTAAAAGTCTTAAACCCAACATATTAAACATGAAAGGGGTGTCTGGTTTTCTTGTTCAAAGTAAGGGATCTGTTCTCAGGAATGACACATCTATTACTAATTAAACAATTAATTTATTATGCAGCCCTTGTAGAAAGCAACATATTTGAAGTCTGAAAATGTCTGCTAAAGAATGGAAAATAATTTGGATACAAATAATTATCGTCAGGATTTTCCTTTACACTGGAATACACTTAACATAACTTGAATGTTGCTTTCCCAGAGCTAAGTAACAGGTACTGTGTCACTGTAACGCACAGGCAAAGCGGAGCAATAACAGGGAGTCATTTTTCCTAAACATGCCTGTTTCTGAGCCATTTAAACAAGAGAGACAGACAGATATTTATCAAGTGCTTTAAATTTTTAGTCTGCAGGATCAGCTTTAACACAGAAGAGATTCTCTATCAGAAAGTCATACAATGAACCATCACTTGACTCCCCAAGAAACCTGTACTGGGCAGGAAGACAAGATTCTCCATCCTTGCCCAGTGATCAAACGCGCCAAGAGTGAAATCTTTAGCACAGGAAAAGTGGAAGAAGGATTGTCAGGACTTTAACCAAAAACCACAGCGGATTATGTACTGAATACAAAGGTTAAGTTTCTTCCTATATACAACCACTAGCTGTGCTGAGAGCTACAAGTCCAATTCTTTTCTCAAAATAGTTAAGTGTAGCATTGAGTTTCATCTTTTGAGGTAGGCCATGCAACTGGCACACACCCCATGCACAGCACAGTCCTTAGAGGCTCCCCGTTCAGCTGCACAAGGAAAGCTTGAGTATTCCAAATGCTGGAATCTGTTCTGTTTTCCTTTCTGCATGATCCAAAAATCCTTGCAAGAAAATGCACTGCACATCACATTTCTATGTTACTCAACAGCAGGAAATTAGTATTCTCAACCACAAATAGAAACTCAGTTACAACACAGATTCAAAGGTCTATCCTTTTATCTAAAGGTATAATTTTAAATAGCATCCAATATCTTGTCTATCACACCAAGAACTCCACTCCACTAGAGCAGAGGTCCTAATCTGCCCTGTAAAGCCCCTTTCACTACCAGCTTTCTCAAATATTTTAACTTAAGTCTATCTCAGACTTGATCTTTTACTCCAGCTTTTCTCTCTCATCATATTCCGATTTTTGTCTATGTTTGGCTCTCTTTCTCCATAACAACTCAAAATCCTTTACTAAATATCTTTATCACTAAAATACTTGCCTAGACATCCATTGTTTATCAAACACAAAACTAAAACGTCCTTTCTCTAGTCTTAACATCTTCATATTCCTCTGAGAGCTGGGACAAAGATAATGTTCCAAGTTTATCACTGTGATATTGCAACCATCTACAGGTGCTTACTTTTTTAGTGCATACATAATATATTTATCTCCCTCCTTTACTGCTCCTTATGATCTGTTCCCTATGACTTCTCTTTCAGTATCTAGAGGCTAATTCTGCCTTTGCATTTCCCTTTCTATCAGCCACCAATACAGGTTTTTTTTAAGTGTCTTCATGATTTTCCTGTGCTGCTTTTATAATTGGGCCTCTCTAACAATTCACAAAATGAACACACTGTTTTAAAATAGTTCAATAGTGCTGGCTGCAGTTATGCTGATTGTGTATGGAGACCACTGCTGCCGATGCCATTCGATACCACCTCTTCATTGCTGGACATATATACCATATCTCAGACTTTATAACCCCTCAGGCAGAGATTGCTTTTTATCGTATGGCACCAAGTGCAAAGAAGAGTTTTACTCAGGGGCAGGGATCTGACTGCCAAAGCAGAAAGGAACAGATTATTAATGAAAACAGCCATACAGCTCAGTTGCTTTTGGCTCCTTGTGATCAGCCACGCTGCCGCACCTTCCCCTGGATTCCCAAGTCCACAAGTGTAGTCACAGCTGCTATCCCTGGGATCAGCTGGAGTAGGCTTCACTCCAGCCTTTTGGCATACGAGACAGGATGGTGCAGCCTCCCCAGCTCAAGCCAACACTTTGAGCCTCTCTGGTCTCCAAGAGCTTCCCTCGGCTGCGGGAACTCAAAATAACGCACCCCAAAAGCGTGAATCAAAGGTAGAGAAGAACGACTTTCATCACTATCCCTTTACTCTTTAAATGAGAGAAAGTTGCAGATCTTTGTGGAACAAGAAATCTGGAATACAATTGCTTTACTCTTCAGTCTCACCTTCTCCATCTGCCACTGCAGGGTTTGCTGCCAGCTCTGCTGGCAAATGCTCCTGGGGCAGGTGGATGGGAGGATGAAAGCAATCCTCTAAAACAACTGTCTCTAAAACAACTTTCCCTCCTACCTACAGCCTCTCTTCCTCCCACAGCCCATCTAGACTGAGAAGCAGCAAATTCACAAAGGCATCAGCAGGAGAAGGCAGTCAGGATATCCAAGTAGGTTTGTCAGGAAAACTCAGTGTAACAGAACCTGTACTAATGCCTGTGATGTGCAGCACCAGACAGAAAACAGAGATACTGACACAAACTGGAATTCTCCTTTTGACCCAGCAGCATCCCATCCCATCTCATCTCAAATGATATTATTTACACAGCAAATTTAGCTGTGTGAGGTTTAACGAGCAGACATGATCGTTCTCGGAAGCTTATGACACTGCAAGAAAGGGAGCTAGAGAAGAAAACATCATCAAGCAGTAAAATTAAGAGTTCATTCATCATATTTCTTCCAGCTTTTAAATATCTGGTGTATGTTTTATGATAAATCAAACTCAGGGTATGACATTGGCCAAAAGCAGCAGGCTTAAAGACAAACACGTTGCAGCTTATTGATATCGGAGCTCATTGAAAATGCAGAATAAAGCACGGTAAAGATACCACACAGAGTGCAGTGAAAACATGAAGGAAATCAAGTAACGGGTAAATAAATCTCAGCAACTGAGAGGAGGGGATAAAACACATGTAGAAGCAGAGCTACATAAACCCATGGAGGCGTTTGCAGATTGCACAAGTCCATTGAGTGCATTCATAGAATGGTTTGGGTTGGAAAGGATCACGAAGCCCACCCAGCGTCCAGCCCCCAGCAGCAAGCAGGGTTGTCCTCAACTTGATCAGGCTGCTCAGAGCCCCGTCCAACCTGGCCTTGTTCATGAAGAACAGAACTGCCAAGTGATTGGAGGCGGGAAGCAAAATAGACAGAATGCCTTAAAATTAAGATACGTTTAGGAAAGAGAACAACAGAACTTTTCCCCATGAAGATATTTACTCTATTAATAACTTGATATCGGTAGCGTGTTGTTGACAGCTTGATTCTAGACAGGTCTACCCAGAACAGCATCAGCATAGCTCTGCCCACAGCTGGCTGGACACATGGTTATGCCAGAAGTCCAGAGATGCATGAGATCTAGAAACTATTGTGGCACAGTGGACCCTGAGAAGGGACGGGATGCGTGGGCACTCGCTTGGTTTCATACATCAGCTTCACAGACACCGCACAGCTGCTCTATTGCGGCTGTATCGCAGGAGGCAGCTTCAGTACTTTTGAATGTGATTAGAGAAAAGACTGGAAAATGGGATCCTCATGTTCATTATGAGAAAAGTAGTGCTTGAAATAAAGTCCCAAATATGTTTTGTAGCTGCCTTAGATATAACCATTATTAGCGGCCTTAAGAGGTGCAAGAAATTTCTATAACTGAAAATGTAACAAAGGAACAGAGTACTTGGGGAGAACAGTGGAAAAATCAAGCCCCTCTTTTTTTTTTTTTAATATATTTTAAAGGTATACATTTCTTCCGATTTAAATTTACCACCAAACCTCCCAGCTTCTCCCCCAGTGTACCAATTCAGAGCTACTTAGAAGGAAAAAAAAAGAAGAGAAAAAGGAAAATCATTAAACAACCCCCCAAAAAGAGGGCTCAATGAGGTCTCATTTCGTCGTAATGAGCTCCAATTTAACATGATCATTATTTCTGACATTAAAGGCCTGTGAATAGTGTCACATGCCCAGAAGCTATTTTTTTTTTACCCTCTAATGCCAGAAATAACAAGCTGCAGTTAAGGGACAGTGAATCAGGGTCTGTAAAATCACGTTAAAATAGGAATTTTACTACTGATAGAATGACTCTTATCTAGGCAGCCCTTTCTGAAGTGTGCTGGTATCGGGCTGGTACCTGCCATACCTCGCACAGCAACAGATCGGCTCTGCAAAAGGAAGAATATCACCAGCAGAAGCCCTCCTGGCCTGGTGCAGAGCTGCTCCGAGGGTCACAACGTCAGTGCAAACCAGCCACACTAGGTCAGACCAAAGGCCTGTCCAGCACAGAATCCTCTCTGAGGGCAGCCCCAGCAGGTGCTCGGGAAAATCCTTGTAGGAACAAAAGAAATGGGAAAGCTGGGGAAGGGCTCTTTCTCAGGGAGTGCACTGATAGGACAAGGGGTAAGGTTTGGAGCTGAAAGAAGGGAGACTTAGAGAGACATTTAGGAGAAATGTTTTCCCGTGAGAGTGAAGAGGCCCTTGAACAGGTTGTCCAGAGCAGTGGTGGCTGCTCCATCCCTGGAGGGGTTCAAGGCCAGGTTGGATGGAGCTTGGAGCCCCTGATCCAGTAGGAGGTGTCCCTGCCCATGACAGGGGCAGGACTGGATGAGCTCTCAGGTCCCTTCCATCCAAACCATTCTGTGCTTCTATGAAACACTGGATAATACTCCCCCAACCTTTGTTTTTGGTTTTTTTGTTTTTTTTTTTTTTTTTTTTGTAACAAGCATCCAGTCCCCAGCAACCTCAAGGTCATGGATTCCTAATTCTGTAGTGAATACTTTATTAGGCTGCGAATTTATCAATACAAAATAATTCAAATTCATAAGACTGAAAGAGCTCAGACTCCTCAGTTTGCTGACCTTCACTGTATTTTTTTAAATTTCTACCATATCATTGTTGGAATGGGTCACAAGAGCCTGACAGAGCAAGGGAGATGTGGCCATCCTATGGTGTGAAATATTCCTGTATTGGTCTGCCTTTCTTCTCTGAAACTTCCTAATGTTCTGTTACTTGTTTTGATCAACATTAGGTGACTGGATGATTTCAGAAAGTTGGCTCTGTTTCCAAAAGTTAAGCACGTATTAAAAAAACCCCAAACAAACAAAAAACCAAAACCAAACTGTATTACAAATATGTAGTTAGGGTTTCCCCTTGCCTCACATGTGTTTGTTCGTATTTACAGACACCTCATTTCCCCTCATTGTGTCACCATGTCAGCCCAGTGCTAGTCTCCAAGCCAAATCATACGTTTAATATCACTTATCTCATCCCACATAGCAACTTCAGTATCTGCTCCATTTCAAGACCATTCACAAATGTGCTGAGCAGCGCAGAGCGTGGTGAGCTCCGTACACAACCTCCCTCTGTTGGGAAGGACACCAATTATCTAGTGATCACAACCCACTCGCCATCGACAGCATCAGTTCCCTTGGAACATTCCCTGAAAAACTATTTATGTTCAAAACTTAGATTTGGATTCTAATATATTGTACCATTCAATCACTTATCTATTTCCTTAAAGTGGCCTGATAAGTTTATCCCTATTAACTTTCATTTGCAAAAGCTGTGCTCATTCTCCATCACATCAAACTTATTCCATTTGCGATATCCTTATTTTTTCACAACAGAAATAAAGTTCACTACTTTCAAATTCTCTGCATCACCCTAGAGCCTTTTAAGAGAACCGCAATCACAATCAATTCCTCCAGGCTGGTCCAATTTAAACTGCAAGTTACACAATACAGTAATTTGGCTATTTTGAATTTGAGTTCATTAACTCTTGGCATCTTGTCCTGACAATTTGTTACAGTTGTTTTTATTGATTTGCTTTAAAACCTTCTCCTGACATTTTAATTTGAGACAGTTTTTCATACCTATTCCCACTAAAATGAAAAGATTCTAACATGATAACCTCTCAGCACTCCTTCACGACACACGCCAGTGTAGACATCAGAGCTTCTCTACCATCACTTTAGTTTTTGATAACTGATTATTTTATAACTGAGTCATCTCACACCCCTCCAGACTTCCTGGCAACCTTCATAATGCTGATGTATTTGAGAGAGTATCCAGCGTTGCCTTCTATGTTTTCTGCAATTTCTTTCTCTTAATTTCTTTTTCTTTTGGCTTAGCTTACAATGATTTAATGTTTAATTGCCAAAACTTATGCTTCTGGGACCTACAAGAAAGCTGGGGAGAGACTATTTACAAAGACATGTAGTGATAGGGCAAGGGGGAATGGCCTTAAATTGAAAGGGGAAGATTTAGATTAGACATTAGGAAGAAACTCTTCACAAGAAGCTGGAGGGATACGCTGACCCAGGCTGCCCAGGGAAGTGGTGGCTGCCCCATCCCTGGAGGTGTTCGAGGCCAGGCTGGATGAAGCTTGGAGCACCTGGATCCAGCGGGAGGTGTCCCTGCCCATAACAGAGGGATGAAACTGGATGGGTTTTGAGGTCTTTTCCAACCTAAACTATTCTATGATTTTTCCTTTTCTTTAAAAATCTCATTTTTGTATAGTTCTCCCTTCAAAGTAAGACTTTACTACAGTCAATTTTAGGTAGTGTTGTTTATTTTTTTCTTACTAAATTGCTGTACAACAGTTGCCACCTGTACTATGTCCCCTGCACTGCAAGAAAACAAAACCAGTCTCTCCTTTTTGGGGTTCTCTCTAAGATGTGATGACAAACGATAGTCATTTAGAGTATCTAAAAAATTTGATCTCTCTAATAGTCTGTTTCCCAACATGCACACACGCAGTCATCTCCTTTTCAGTATAGGTCTAGGACTCAACTGCTGCTACTTTGACATGAATCGGTACCCACAGGGACTCTCATTAACTGTACTTACTGATAGTTATGGTTTTGCCTTAATTAATTCCACTATTTCTTCTATGTAGAGATTTATTCTTCATCAGCATGCTTTACTCCATCATTCCTACTTAATTTACAACCTTGAAAAACCCCTGTGTTTCCTGATTATCCTCCTTCTATCCAGTTTCTGAGATCTATTCTGACAAGAGTTTGAAGCAGACGTTGCCGATTGCTCTCTGCTATGTTTAGGTGCCCAGTAGCTGTCTAATTACTTTATTACATTTAGAAAGAGGTGGGAAGGATTCTGCAGAGGACAACTCATTCATCTCCTTGAAGCCCTTTTAAATCTGAGTTATACGAGGTGAGAAATGAAGGATCTCTTTGCTGTTGGTCTTGTTGGGTGTAACAATGCCACCCGCCAAGAGTCCCTTCCAGCAGCACAGGCTTAACCTTCCCGGCCAGCACTGGGAGCTCCTGGGTGAATCAATAAGGTCCTCATAGGGAAGCCCTATGGTCAGAGGTGGAAGTATGTGATGAACAGTTCAAAAGGATGGACACGGTCTTAGAAAACACAGGTTGCCTAAACATGGGACTAATCTCCTTCTAACCCGGGAGAGAGGCCTCAGGCTGGAGCACAGCCCATGGAGTGAGGGGATGAGAGACACCAGCACCAGCAGAGCACTTCAAGCACATGCTATGAGGTCAGAGTTGGAAGAAAGTTTCTAGCAAGTGTTTGACATCTTGAGAAAACATCAGAAATTTTAAAGCCGTTGCTTTTAGCTTTTTGTTTGCTACAAGTAACCTCCCACTTTCTGCCATCTACTGCATTCCAAGTGATTTCATAGACTCCAAAATGCGTTTTGATAAAGGTGCCGAGGGGCCGATCGGTTTATTGAGGTGTACGGACAAGCTGTAATGCACTGAAGTGGTCAGTGCGATGTAAAGGGAAGCTCAGCTACAGATGTACTTTGGGGAAATCTGGTCTCTTCTGCTTAAAACAAATCCACACACAAATATAGATCCAGACACTATAGTGTGGTTCCAGAACTGGACAAAGGACTCCAGCTGACCACAACTGTCATCCCACACTCCATGTGAAATATTTATTCAGTGCTACAAGATGACACGGATTTTTTTTTTTTTTTAAGACAAAGATATAGTTATTCTCAGAAAACACACTTGCTTGCATTCACTACACATAAAACAAGTGTTTTCAGTAGTATTAATTCCATTTTATGATCTCTGGTACGTGAACTCCGTGCTTACGTAAAATGGAGATGAACAGGTTATTGGGAGGGGCGTTTTTGTCTGAAACATGTGCAGGTAAGGTGACCTCCAACTGAAACAAAGAAAACCTTAAATTACTGAATGACCTCAGCTCTCTTTCATGTGCTCTTATAGCAGCATACACACGTGAATATGGGTGATGATTTTTTTTGCGCAATTCAATAACAGGTCTGGATACAAAGGTGTTTGCTTAATTGTGACTATGGAATTCGGCACATGTGAGATGGAGACAGAGAGAGAAGAGGCAGAAAGAAATGCAGGTTGATATGTGTCTGTGAAATGCGGGGTAAGTGCAAGGCTGAAGGAGCTTTCAAGGAAAAAGGACCCAATTTGTATCTTCATCGATAATTGGTTTGTTTGTGTGGAGTGAGCAGGCGGCTCAGGCGGAAAAGGCAGTGGAAGAAAGTGATGGAGTGAAACAGCAAGGGCTGCGATTCCCTGCCTGATGAGTTGGAGAGAAATTGTTAGTAACTGAGGTAGGTCCCAGAGGGGTTCATTAAGTGACTGGCCCTTCACAGTACCCTGCCACATCTGACCTGGAAACATTAACATGAGGCCAGTGTTACAACACACAAGCGTGAGTGCGTGTGGGAGGCAAGGAGCACACACCAGTGAGCCAGCGTGCGCCTGCACACGTGTGAGTGCATGAGGGTTGCTGTCTTGCGACACGTTACTTGACTGTCCTATATGTGAAAATCCCCTCCTCTCGCCCTCAGGCAGCTGCGCTCCAAGTATTTGTTGGCATCACTGTCCCTGCTGCTGTGGGAGGAATCACGCTGGTAGTTACAGTCGGGACTAGAGAACCGAGACAGAACATTAAACCATGGAAGGACAACGTCACTGCCCCAAATTACAGGACAATGATGACTAAAGCAGGCAACATAAAATGACATTCTGCAAGAGATAACTGATATTTACCAGGAAACTAGGGGGTAGGCAGGTAAAGAAAGGGGAAAAAAAAAAAAAAAAGGAGTAGGGAAAACTAAAAGAAAGAACGAATGGAAGCTTAGTGAATCACACCATTTTTTTTGTCATTTAAATACTGAGTATTTAAAAAAACATCTAGCAGGCTTCAACCTTGAGCTACAACTGAAGCACAGTGTTTAGAAATTTAGCTAGAAAGTGTCATATCACCCATCCAACAGAGTTATCCAGCAGAAACAAACGTTCAAGTTCATAGCAATGATCTGAGTTAGTAGCGAAGAGCATTTGCACTGACCAGTGGGAAAAGCATCAGGGAATACAACCTACCTGCCTCAATCACATTATACACGGGAAGGGAACAAAGAGACAGCCTCAGAGCACTCAGTTTAACCTATATTAACAAAATGATTCCTGCAAATAAAACTAAGTCACTTCTCCAGAACTGTGTTCACATCCTTCTTACGCATATGACTACCCTCAGTCCTTCTAAAATCCGAGTTCTTTCACATCCTTCATGTGCCCCTGCTGGAATATAATCACAGGATTTTAAGTATTACCATTCAATCAAGATGTATTTTAAAAGGCTTAACAGAAATTTAAAAGCCAAAAAACCCCAAACAAGCCAGCTAAAGATGGGCAAAGGCTGAGTGGCTGAAGGAAAACACATCGGCCAGTTAGAAGCAAAGTGTTCTAGGGAAGCGATGAAGCAGAAAGATAGAAAATATAGTTTAAAAATTGCAGAGAAGAACTCTCTCACAGAAACTGTTACAAGACTGGGAGGGACAGCAGTGGTGATCAGATATCCTGCAATGAGACTTCTGAAAGCTGAAGGGGTGAGAGTATGGGAGCAAAACAAATATAGGAGAGGGAAGAGAAGCAGCGACTTTCATGTTATGAAACAGCAGAACAAAGTCAACGACAGGAAAAAGTGAACAGAAATAAGACAGAAATTGCACGACGGAAATGTAAGTGTACTTCACCAATGGTACCTACGAGGACACAGTCAATTACAGCCTGGCCAAAGAAAAGATCGGCATCTAAAGGGCACGATTCCTGGCTACCTCTGCATTTGCACAGGACAAACAGCCTGGACCTCTGCTCCTGGTAAGCCCTATGGGCACTGCAGCGCCTGCTGCCACCCCCAACACTGTCCGAGGACAACTTGGCTGGAGAACTCTACGCTGTTTTATTTTTCACATATTGAGTCACATCATCACATTTATATGTGAAGATTTTGACTTCAGTAGGATCTTTCATATGCATTTGGGTTTTTTTTTTCAGGAATTAAAAACCCCATCAGTATCCATACACTAGATTTTCCCCCAAGCCAATGAATAAACAGCCCAAACCTGGACAAAGTAAAACCAATATGAGCAACATCCACCCTCTTCAGCGCGCAGGTGTCTGTACCTACTCCTGGCAACACCACCTCATGACTCTCGTGTCAGGGTTTCACCACCCTCCAGGTAACAAATTGCTTCCATACATCCAGTCTAAATCCCCCTCCTTGTCCTGTCACAACAGGCCTTGCTAAGAAGCCCGTCCCCATCTTTCCCGTGGCCCCTTTCAGTACTGGGAGGCCGTAACAGGGTCTCCCCGCAGCCCTCACTTCTCCAGGCTGAACAACCCCAACTCTCTCGGTCTGTCTTCATCGGTGAAGTCCTCCAGCCCTCACATCATCTTCGTGGCCCTACTCTGTTAATTTAAGCAAGTGCCAGGTCTAATGACATTTTCCTGCATTAACTTGATTTTACATTGCAAACTGCCAAAAAGCAGTGAATGGTGCTTCAGGAAAGAGCTCCTAACAAACAGCTTTCCTTGTTTGTGTACAACCTCTCCATCCACTCGGAGCTAAGCTTTCCGTAAGCACTGTCAGCGGAGTGCTCTATACCAGCAGACAATTTACTAAAAGATACAGATCAGGAGAAGGAGGACTTGGTAATCAGATATTAGTATTTTTTAAAATAAAAACTGACTCCAAGTTTTTTTAGTCAATTAAACGCATCCGGCACATCATGCATGTGATGTAATGACAGCTCAAGACTAGAAATGCTTTTGATGCATTATTAACCATAAAAAAGGCATTAAATACCAAGCTTGAATGCCATAGGGATGCATATTTCAACAGAAATTATTTTTCAATATATGCTTAAAGTTTATTTTGGTAAACAGATGACTGTGGGCTGTCACAGATGGAGACAGATTTATGTTTAGTTGGAGTCTTTTTGAAACGAAAGGAAATAGCTGGACTTGTTGAACACACAGAAGGAACATAATTCTTTCTCCCAGCTATGAGAAGGTTGAGCGGTAGCTTGGAAGCTGCCCCAGTTTGCAATATTAATTTCAGGGTGACAGTTGGGAAGATAAATAAATAAATAAAGGTAAATAAAATCTTAAAAAAAGAAAAAAGAGAAAAATACATAAAAGAGGATTAAAAAAAGTCTCCTAGCAGGAAGCAACGGGAGAGAAAGATGAAATTTCACCACCTGATCTCGAGGTGGTACAGCCATGCATTCATCTTCTGAATCTGCACACAGAAGCCATGGCAAAGTTCAAAAGCACAGCAAGTGAAATGAATCCTGTTGCTTGGAAATCCAATAACCCCTGGCAGAAACTTGGAGTTTTCCATCTAGTATCACATCACCAACGTTATAACCACCTAATTACCATATATCCAAATGAAACAACAACAAAGTCAAACAAAACCAGTCGCCCTTCTTGTCCTGGAAAAGACAACCCGTAGAGGAACTCTGGCAGTGAATTTCTGCTTTTAGTTCATGGGGGATTCTTGACTCCAATTTGCAGAACCAGAGCAGCTAAAGAAAGACGACCCTGAGGGAGAAACCCTCTGCTGTCCCTCCTACTGTTGCGCACTCTTTTCCTCATTGTCCAGTGTGTTTTTCAGATCAAATCTGTCAGCACGGACATTTAATATCTTCCATTTCAGGAGAATTCTCAGATTTCAGTATATCAATGTTTCTTGCTGATATTCAAATTATTCACCTGTTTCCCTATAAACATATATGTATGAATATACACATTATCATAACACACTTCAGCTTGGGATTGGGGTTCAGCCCTGCTCACCATTCTACCCAATGCCTATTGATTTTGCAGGACCATTATGAAAGTGAGGTCTGCAGGATCAACCCCTTCATGTTTAGAACTTCAAACATTTGTAGACTGCTATCAAGCCTTCTTGTACTCATCTCTTTGCCAAGCTACACATATTTAGCTCTTTTAATCTTTTCTCATAAATCAATCCCCTCAGCCCCTTAATCCTTTTTGTTGCTCTTGTCTAATCTCCTCCTGGTTTGTCGATACCTTTCAGTACTGCGGTGTCCAGAACGGAACTCGATATTCCAAGGTGCCGTTGCACCACGCAAGCACGCGGAGCCTGATGCTCCTGACCCCGTGGTGGGAGGATGCTCCAGCCAATTTGGTTTTGCTGATGCCTCACACGGCAAACTTCAAACGTGGGATTCCCACACTGCAATCTGCTGCCTGGCTACAAGGGAAGCTTTGGCCTCAGCAATTCCCTGGTTCCAGACAGCAGTTTCTGGTTTTGCGTACTCTACAGCTCCTCCTGAGCTATTCTAGTCTCTGAGGATGTACCACACAACCGGTATGGCTACAGCAATGCTGCCTGCCCCAGCTCCCAACTCACACCAAATAAGCCTCAAGGGCCAAATGATCCAAATACCTTTCTTTCAGCCTACCTTTACTTCACTCCACATTACCCCATTGCTCTTGGCTAGATTCCATCGGGAAGCAATTTTCTCCTTAATGACATGCTGACTCCATGTGCTCCGCAGCTATAGCAGACATGGGGGCATTTCTCACCACAGCCCAAGAAGGGCGCCTCTGCTGTCATTTCCCACCTAGGGAAGTTGCAGAAGATGGCCAGACACTCTCAAACCCTGCTTTTTAATGCACAACGTGATCACGTTGGGAGGTGCAGAGCGCATCCCATCTATCCCTGACAGAATAGAAGCTGCACTGCTCCCCAGCGCACTTCCCCGGTGCAGCTGCATGCTCTGCCGGACACCAATTTCCCCACTTGCAAACCACTGAGAATCTTAAACAAGCACAAGATCCATGAGAAAAAAAAAAAAAGAGTCCTGTATAAATACTAATAATTATTTTAGGCCTGCAAGGGCTTTACCCATCGAAAGGACATGGGGAGATGGCAGCTCTGATCTAGGTGGTGTGTAAACTGCCGGGTGTTTTCCCTACATACTTACAACCTCCCCTCCCCAACATCTTTTTTGATCAGAAATGCCGCTTCACCATTTCACTACCAAAGAATGTTGCAGAAAAACATAGGTTAAGTTGCCTTTAATCTTTAATTCATATACAAGAACGTATTGCACATGGTAAAGTATAAAGGCAGATCCAAAGTCAGCGGGTTATGCAGACTCTGCCAGACCTTCACTTTCAAAGAGATGCAGCCTGGGGAATTACACAAATGGCCTTCCATTGCCCTCTTAGTTTCTTTTTATGGCAAAATGCTCTGCTTTTATCAATTCCTCCCCCTTCTATGAGTCCCAGAGGCTTAGGCAAAAGAAAAGGCAGATGCGCAAAATGCACCCTTCTTCCTCTGAATGGAGTGGGAGACTCGCTCCGCAGGAAAGCGACAGCCAGATGGAAAATGCTCTCTCGAAAAGTAAAAGCCAGTAAGAACAGACAATCTTTCTGCCTGGGTGAAGGAATTTGGCCTCGGCCAAAAAAAAAAAAAAAAAAAAAGGGACTGCTCTTTTCAGGGCCCCGTAGGCACTAAGGCTGGAACAGACAGAGGAGGAACATGAGCCTATTGTTGGAGATAACTAGCAAAAACAGAAGCAAAGAGAAAATGATCCTGCATGAGGATTCTTTCAGGGAAAGGGCACTACGCTGAGTGTCCAGCTGAAGCCAGGCAAAATGGTGCATTTACAGCAGGGTTCAAAGCAAACCCAAGGAAGGATGGGGAGCAAGCTCATCGGCACTTTCCTACTGATGAAGCCAAAGCAGCGATCCCAAGCACATACGTATAAATCCAAGAGAGGATTTATACATGTTTAAATGCATAAAGGGGTCCTTTGCCACGCTCAGCGTCCCAGCTAGCAGGATGCAGGCAGTGGGACAAAGCCATAGGGACTGAAAGCTTTTACAAAACAACTTCCCTTCTGAAAACACAATTTTTCCATTTGAGAAATCTTACAAAATCTGCATTTTGGAGAAAAAAAATAAAAAACCTACAAAAAGAGGTCTCAACATAGAAACAAAACTTTCAACACTTTCTAGAGAAAGTATAGCAGTTTGACATTTCACAATTATTTTTTTCCTTTAACTCCTTTCAGTAGAAAATGTTAAGAATCTAAATTAAGTATGATATATTGTTTCCAACAAAGGAAGACTTTATTTGTAGTGAAATAACATTTATTTTGTGTCAATCTAAAACAAAGACAAATTTAACAGCCGTTTTCATTCAACTAATTAATTCAATTAATCAACTGGTTAATTCTAACACTAAATATCCTTGCTCTAATTAAACTTAGATATTCTTGCACTGATTTTAAAAATTAAGTCCAAGTTAAATGTCGTGATAGCAGGGGGAATCCTTTGGCATTTAGTGTACATTTCTCGTTTGGGGTTGTATTTTTAGATTTGAAGAGATCTCTGCAATCGCTTTGAGGCTGAAAATTGAAGGAATGAAAATAGGTAGGATTTTTGCATCTAAAATATTTATTTCTAAAGAAAATGGCTATGTTTGGCCAGCACAGCCCAGCAGAGGTTGGGCTGCTTGGCTTTCTTCAAAATTCTGTTGGCTTATTTCTCAGAACAGCAGCAACCAAGGGCATGGAAAGTGCACAAGAGGGACCAACCAGCATCTCAGGCTGCAAACACGATGTTTGTTCACTGAGCCATGTTCTAGGCAGCGCACTGACTCGCAGTTTCTTGGTACTGAAAAATATATTCCAGAAATTGCTTAGTAACCAAACAGCAGCACTGAAACCAAACCAAAGCGCTGAGAACAACTCGCACAAACAGCAAATCTGAAATCCAAGGAATGTCACATCCTGCGGTCCCTGGCCCATCAGTCCAGGTGCCCGGGCTGAGGGGAGCATCGCCCTGAGCAGCCCCATTAGCAGAGGACACAATTAAAATTTATAAGCATTTTCTGCCCCAATAGTAGTGTATGGTGTCAGCAAGGTGGGAAGAGGAAACGCTACTGCCAGACCAATTTTGTGTGAAGAAATTTAACTGTTGCAAAATGAAATTAAGTAAGATTTTTAGGAATGCCCATTGTCTTTTTTGATTGCGAGATGCTCTTACTCATAAGATTTTTGACAGCAGAGAATGAAGAGTCTGTAATTGGCAGAGAAAGACACACAAACTGATTAAGAAACAACCAAAATTTTCCTGCCTGCCACCTTTCAATCTCAACATGTCACTGTCTTACATGCAAAGATCTCAATAAAGATTCAATCTGTACTAATTTACTCAAACCCAGACGCTTGCACAGTATGACTGCAGTACTACCTACATGCTAATTCAGCTTGAAACTTTAGCTAAACCCACAGCCTTAGCTCATGGAAACAACAAATGCTTTGAGTTTTCTACACGAAGGAATGTTGAAATGCTGGGTTAAATTTGCATGCAAACCACAAAAGTCTTATCAGTTGAAGTTCATGCACAAGGCACCAACCTGTTGTGTGGAGTCAGTCTAAAACAGAAATCTCAGCTGACATTAATTATCGCGTTAGGTTGTTGCTTCTCAAGAGCCACCTTTTACCAATATGTGATGCTTGCAGTTCTCTAGTTATGAGCCCTTGTAGATGTAAACATTTTTCATTAAAAAAAAAAAAAAAAAAAGGTATCTGTGGTAGCAGCAGAAGATCAAATGGGGAAGAGAACAGCTTCTATCCAGAACACAAGGGCAAAAACACTGACAAGGACAACACCACACCATGACCTGTTCCCAACATCAGTTTTGTACAGCAACTTGGAGTATTGACATGCTTTGTTTTAAAAGAGATTTAAAACTTCTACTTGTATTTACAAACAGAAGATACTGTCAGTTTTCATCCATACATACGATTAATAAAACGTAAGAGCCTGCCTCTATCTCTAAGTGTTTAGATTTCTGAATGCCAGAGAACAGCTAGTTTAAAAAACAAATATAGTCTGGCTAACATGACTTTGGAAACATTTCCTCTTTCACCGTGATACCCATTTAAAAGTGTAAAGTGTTCCATGCTAATAAGAATCAACAGGGAAAAACAAAATTAAGCACAAGAGCTTAAATAAATTATCATCTCTGTAACTCTGCCATAAATCCCCCAGTTGGGATATGATGATTTAGCATTTGCTGCTCTGGCACCAATCCAAATGCCTTGGGTTTCTTAATGGATAAAATATTGCCTTTTCACCTTTCTGACCTTACTTCAACTTCACTCTGAGGTGACACGAATCTCCTGCTCTCTTCTCAGTCCTTGATGGACAGATCAGACAAAACGCAAGAACATTTCTTATATTGCTGCAGCCCTTCGAGTGCAGGGGGGTGGCTGGGCATGAGAAGCAAGATGCCTCCTGCCAGCATCTGGTCCCCGGTGGAAGAACGCTCACACGCTTTTTCTCATCTACTGAGCACGACTTCAGCTCTCGGAATAGGCAAATTGAAAAGCTGCAGGCAAGTCCCCTGTGATCTGGAAGGGGAATACCCTAAACACAGAATGAAGAAAAATAATATGCACCCCCCACACACAACCCCCCAAAATCCAAGCAGGAAGGGTCACTTATGAGCTGATGCTTGTGTTTGCATACTAGAAAGAAGCATTTGCTACTCTCTTCAGAAAGAGCAGTGCTTCCACCCAAGCTTACTAACACAGGATAACTAGCCCAAGGTTAACCCACACAAGTTACTCTTATCCAAAATGTAAATATTTGCTTTATTCATTTAGGGTTCATGCCCTGGGAAAGAGAAAGAGGAGAGAAGGAGCAGGGGAGGAGAACCTGGCAGGACTAAGCCTGTAGCGCTTCAGTTAACGAACAGGACCAACATCACCCACCACTCCAGTGGTAAAATCCTAAACACCACCAAGACCCAAACTTCTTTTCTCTGTGTTAGAGAGAGAGTTCCCTCCAGCCATTAGATATTGAAAAGTGCATTGTTGAGAATAACACTTCCCTGCAAGCATTTACCAAGTTGCTTTTCAGGAATACGACTCCTGATACATAAGCCTTGTGCACTCCATTCACTGCTTTTTCTTCAACATTTTAAATACTGTTTGGCTTTTCAAAAGGTGATTTCAAGGCCATTTAATTGAGGAAGTCAATTCCTCAGCTAAACCATTTTTATTAGAACATTTAAGGAGTAAATCCTGTAGTGCTTACATTTATCTGGTTTATCTAGCTTCCAGGGACACAATGAAATCTCATTTAGAGGGTTTGGTTGACTTATCTCCCAGCTAAAATGACAAGTCTCCATGCCTTTACAAACCATACTACTAACTTGGGACACCCTTTACCGGGCATCATTCTGTTTCCACTTCCCCACAGAATCAAAACCACTAACTTTATGGCCACAAGCTCTGCCGGGGGAGATTTAGGCTGGACATCAGGAAAAAAATTTTCACAGAAAGGGTCATTGAGCACTGGAACAGGCTGCCCAGGGAAGTGGTTGATTCGCTTTCCCTGGAGGGGTTTAAGGGACGGGTGGACAAGGTGCTAAGGGGCATGGGTTAGTGTTTGATAGGAATGGTTGGACTCGATGATCTGGTGGGTCTCTTCCAACCTGGTTATTCTATGATTCTATGAACTTTCTCCTGACTGTGACATCAGGTACCTACTTCATGGCTTCCAAATGAACATGGATAGCAAGTACCAGCTGGCTGTTGCTGTGGTGTCCATCAGTCCTGGGCAATGTGAGTTGGGGGTACAGGCAAGCACGAGATGAATTGTACAACTCTGCCTGCAACCTGGCTGCTTCTGTTAATCACATTTCAGCTTCTGAATACACACAGCGAAGGACGTCAGAGCTAACCTCTTCATGTGCCTAACGTACATAAACCTGCTTTGAACGCTTATGTTTTGGATACATTAGAAGTTTCTGGGTACATAACACACCAAAAAGACCATTGAGGACTAAATATTCTCAATAAAACATGTTACTACACTAGAGCTGGTGTAGTGTTACTACACTATTGACACCAAAGGAGCTGCAAAGGGAAAATTAATGCAACTACTAGAGATATTTCTTTGTGCCATCACCTTCTCTCTGTCCTTGCCTCTCTGTTCCTATACCTCAGACACTCTCTTAATTTTGCTTACGCGTTGAGCTAAATGTGATGCCAGAATAACGCACAGGCATTTGCAGCATTGGTCAATGTGACCACAGGGAGGTTTTGCTCTCCCTCAGTCTGCCTGTGGTACCTTTTGCACAGCACCATGAGGTGCCCCATGGAGCCTCTGAACTTTCCAGTGGGAAGGTGGAAGCACCGCTCTCTGGATTTGGCTTTGCCGACATGACCAGTGGATGCCAGCAACAGTCAACATGCACCAAGAGAATTGACCCTGAGGCTGTACTGAGAGGTGTGATGAAAGTTGTTCATTAGAAAACAAAAGCACCTAAATTGAGGGTCAGAAAGGCTGGTCACGCTGAGGCAGGGGAAGGACGGTCACCACTGGAGCTACCGAGTTGGCAGGGAGGCTGGGGGGCACTGCTGGCGCTTCGTCCATCCCACAGGGACGGGCTTTGTCTCCTTTACTGCCTCATTCCCCACCCCCTGCAGCTGACCTGGGGTCAGAGGCACACATGCTGGCCTTGAACTCCCCGTCTGTCTCTCCGCTGTTTCCCTGCCATATTAATTACCATTCCCCTCTGCCAGGGCCAGAAAACAACCTTCACTGCATTAGTGCTAATTAAGAAGAGTGAGCTTCCTATTCTGGCTGCTTAAATCACACTCCTCTACTCATTCAGAGCAGAAAGGAGTGCTGACAATCTTATTAAAAGCAGAAGGAAACACCTTGGTTGTGCTTTGAGCTGGCAAATGGGGCCGGTCGGCTGCTGTCCCTGATGCCAGCCAAGCTGCAAGCGTGAGCAGGAAGGGAGGGTGAGAAAACTACAAGTTTCCCAGGACTAGATCTGTGTCTCAAGGAGAGACAGGAAGAGCACCCTGCTTTGGAAACATCTAAATTTGAAAGCAGAACACTCAAAACAAGTATACTTAAAACACAGCCCTGTATCAGAATAGCAGTGTAACTCTCCATTAAAACACGAACCTAGAGCGAACCCACACGAATACCTTCCAGAGATGTCAGTATTTGGAAAACAGTTTTTCTGATTCTCTCAGTATCACAGCAAAATTTTGATTTGCTTGAGCCACATAAACAGATGAAGTCAGTAACAAGGAACCATCACTTCCCATGAGCTGCAGCCTGTGCAGGGCTCTTGGACATCGTGCTCCTTACCCAACTCACCCTTAAACACATACAAAGTCATTTGTGCATTTTTCAGTCTAACACACAAAGTGTTTCCTCTCTTTTAGTCATCTTGGTTAATATGCTTGCTAGTTTTAATTACAGTGTAATAACGGACAGGATTGAATTCTAATGGGGAGGAGGATCATGGAGAAGAGAGTCCAATACTGCAGATAAATTGTGCGTATAAATAATATATTAAAAATCATTCTTCACAATACCATTAGCCATCTTTTTGGAAACATAAGATCCAATGGAAAACTGAAATTCTTGTAAACGACTGAGGCTTGAGGGCTAGGGACTGACTTCACCCAGCCAGGATGGGAGAGAAGCCTGATACAGCCTTCCCAAAAGAGCTACAGAGGCCTATACTGTCCCTCTCTCCAAAAACTCTTGGTCAACCAAAATTCCCAACACTTAGACTTCTTTTCCTGGTAGAAAATATAGAGAGATCCAGCAGAATAAGGTCTGTCTTAGTCTTCTCTAGTGGCTGGTCCATAGAATGGGTGATCATTACCGTCTTGTGCATTGTATCCCACCAGTGGAAGCAGAAGCAGCGAAGTGGAAGGTTCTCGCTCCATTAGATCATGCATTATGAAACTCCTCCGATTTTAATTTGTTGTTGTCGTTGTTTATGTTTCCAAAGAGCCAGGAAAATCCACAGAGAAAAATATTTATTAAAAGAATACTATCCCTATTGTAAAGCAAGGCGGGGAGGTGAAGCAAGTTTCCTTGTTCCACATGCATTAAGATACCAGCTCTTACTATCTCATGGCATTATTTTTCCATAGGACTCAAACCCCACACGTTGCACAGGACAGACTAAACACAAGCAGCTCTAGCTGCTGTTGCCCCTTCACACAAGGACATGCAGAGCAGTGCCTGCAGCCCTTGCCATTCAAGCCCATGTTGCCAGCAGTGCTGAAAAGCATGTCTGGAGAGCACAAAACATCCACGCTATTACTTTTCTGGAACAGGAGTTTCTGCAAGATGTGTTTGTCCTGGCTTGATTATGCATTATATGACTGGAGGAAACCATGATAGGGGTGAGGAGTTTCAGTTATTTGAGTTCAGCAATATCAGAGCCTTCAGTGTTTGGTTTACAGTCCTCTGGGAACAGCAGATGTGTGTTAATCACACGCCGTTATTTAAATTTTTTATTGCTAAACAACTTTCAGAATCAATAGAAGGCAATGTCCTGCTCCAAAAAGGATGCAAGTTAAGGGTCAAGAACAAACACTCTAAGGTGGAAAGCCCAAAAGCACCAAGCCAGGCTGGTTCTGCCCAGAATATGTATTTGGAGCCAGCACCCAGCACTCGGCGAGGCCGATTTCTCCTTGCACCAGAGGGCTAAATCACATTAAGTCATGCACAGAAGCATTAAATAGTTTCCTGACATTACATTTCTGGGTAAGCAGCTAAAGTGTAAGCAGTTAAAGCTGTTGCCATAGGAACATTAACAAATATAGTGATGTATATAATTGTGACTAAAATGGACTGTGAAAAAAGAAAGAAGATGGCCTACATGATCAAAAGAGTTCAGGCTCTGTGCCGCATGGCTTGTCTGAGCACCAAGACCTGGAAACAACCGCAGCAGCCTGGAGCCCACGGAGGAGCAGGCTCTGGGCACGTCCTCCTGCGGCCGTTTGCCCGTGCAACAACACCCCAGAATAACCTGGTCCAGGAGAGCAGCAGCCACACGGGCCCGCAGCCTCCAGCCCTGTTTCTGCTGACGGACTCTGCAGGCAGAGAAAGGCCTTGGGAAAGAGAGGCTAGGTTTTACGCTCAATAGCTCAGGTTCTCCTTCCCCTTATTCCCCCAGCTTTACAAAAATAGCACGAACAAATGTTCCCATTAGTCACTTGCTAGAGGGAAGCCATGGGGTATGTGCTGACAGTCTGAACACCGAGATCTAATTTGAATACTATTTGCATATTCCAGGTAGACAAAGTGCAACTGTATTAAAAACAGACACGAGCAATGATGTACAAAGTGAGACAGCAGTCTGATGACATTTACCAGAAATCAAGCCTTTTTCCCAGCGCGCTCGCGAGGGCTCCTCACGGCTACTGCTGCCCAGCCCAGGCAGTTTCAGGGAGGCTCTTAATTAAACTTCCACTTGCCAAGATCGGTTTGTATTTGCAGAAGCAAGGACACAGGCATCCTCATGGGAATATTCGGCAGAGGGCTCTTCCCTCTGGGTAACACCATTTGCTAGTCCCAGCAAGCAGGAGACATTTCAAGGTAATCCAAATGCAATAAATGTCTTTCACCACTGTTGACTAAGCTGAAATTCTGCATGTTATTTTCAGGCATTCAGCTAGGACTAATCAGTGTCAGAAGCTCCTCGTAGGTCTGAACTTGAGCCATTCCTCCTCAGTGACAACCTCTTGATCTTTACAAGCTTAGCGATCTTTGGCCTGAGTGTCACCCCTGGGAGTTCTGAGGTTAAGTTTTGGGGATGCAATCAGTGTCTGAGCAAGGCAGGACAGAACTGCACTGAGGTTAGGTCAGGGTAGGACCAGGGAGGAAGGAAGCTCCATCTCATACTGGGGTGCCTGTTCTTTGCCCACCAATTCACACGACGCTGCATCAAGAGTGGGACATCTCAGCAGCGCTTCACCAAACGTTTGCAACTCTATCAAGACCAAAGGTCAATAGGTATTGACTAGATTGGGAAAAAAAGTCAGTCAACTAGATGCAGGAAAATACCGTATGTGTGGCATTTTTATCTACCTGTTCATCTACTAAGACTTTTCAACACAAGAAAACAAAAAATGCATCACATCATTAGCGCATCAGCATTAGCTACACACATGAGGGCAAAACCAGTGACCTAGCTAATTTTTTCCCTATGTAGTTCAAGAAATATATGGGAAATCCTTTGTTTTCTTACATTCCCAATTGAAGAGCTCAGAACGTATTTTCCCCTATTTATATACCTGTTCATTTGCAGTTATTTAATAGACAGTACTATGTCTAGATTAGATTATAATCCATACATAAAAGTATTAAGAAAGTGTAATGGGCAAGATGGACATTTGACCCAATCGGGTTTGAGCCTTCTCCTATTCTCCCAATAAGGAGTTTCCTCCTTTTTCTACGTGCAGCCTCAAAGATAATATTTGACATTTTTCCCACCCTAAGGATTTGTTCCTGTATGAATTTCACTGAACACCACCTGCTCGGTGACCCTCTGGGAGCTCCGAGGAGACCCAGTGTGGAAGTTCAGGCAGGCTGTGTTTCCCGTGTACAGATTACAATATATATAAAATAATAGTTTGTACAAGTTCAGAGGGAATAATTAAACATTGCTCTTAGCTCCTGGCAGTGACTTTTACAACACTGGGTAATGAGTTATCACGTTTTGACCTTTCCATCCAACTCACCTTATGTGATGTGCTGAAAAAACTTTGAACACCATATAAGCAAAAATAACACGAAGAGCACTAGAAGAGAGGCATGGGTTACGCCGTCAGTTGCTGCAGATAAATGAACGCGAACATCAGGTATCCGTACAGGAAGCGACTGAACTACTTCCTAGTGTTGGATTTAATAGCAAATTACCAAAGAGACACTACACATTACTACAATCTGCACATCAAACCAGGCAGAAAGCAACCTGCAATTATACAATTAGATTGATACACAAGCTTCCCGCTAGTGTTTATTTCTGCTGCCAATCACGCTGCTTACTGGAAAACAAGCACTCTTAGCATCCCTCGTGCCTCACACTTTTTCTCCTCTATGCTTTTCCATTTTGAGGGGCTTTACTGATCACATCTTGTCCTGATGAGTCTGTCTTTAAGATTACACCTCACCCAGGAACCTTTCAGCTGTACTGAAACCCATCTTTACGAGTGGTGTGTAATCTATCCCAGCAGCACCTAACTGCATGGAACACAAGAACAGGAAAGAAGACACACATAAATGGTTATTAGCTGATGAAGACAGCTGATTGAAACCGAACAAACCCCATGATTTCAAATGAAAATTATTAAATGAAAATCATTTAATGATGCTGTGCCCTGACAAAAACCATGAAAGGTGAATGCAACTAGAAGTCTTTGTATTTGAGCTTCATGTCCTCATAATACAGGGCCTCTAAATAACTAAATGTTGAGCACATCTCAGATATTATACTTCAAATACATCTACTAGCTCAGGTTCAATGCATGTGTGATCTCTCGGGTCCCTGTGATAACTTATTTTTCCCATCCTATCTTTAACCACACCTGTTCAAACGGTTCTACTTCGTGTCCCTTAAGCATCGCTCACTTACACGTACCTCTTCCAGCCCTAGTGCTGAGAGCTCTCTGCTTCTTAGCGATGTAAGTCTGTGCACCAAATTGATTAGATAAGTCTGTACAGCAGATACTCTTTATACAGCACAGCTAATCAGCAGGGCTCTCATACACAAACATACATGGATTCACCTGGCTAATCTTGAAGAGCTGTTGCATCACGTTACATCTGCATGAGAAAGAGGTTTCTCAGCCTGTCAGGACAGGAAAAGGGGGGCACACATCCAGTCATGAGAACACAGCTCCAAATGGTGAAGGTAGAAGATGAAGAACCTCCCAACAACCCTGGATGTGCACAGCCTGCCCCAGGTGCCGATGGCAAGGTCGTGGGTTTAACTGGGTATTCATGGTTGCCAGTTCCATCAGTCAGAAACACACACACCACAGCAGTGTTTTTACATATTCTGTACATATATGCAAATAAGATTTCTGATAATATTTCTCTTTTCAGAAATCATTCTGTTTAGGTTTCATAGAATCACTAAGGTTGGAAAACACCTCCAAGATCATTAAATGAAACCATCAGCCCAACACCACCTTGCCTACTAAACCAGATCCCAAAGCACCACAACTATATGCTTTCTGAACAGTTCCAGTGACGGAGATTCCATCACTTCCCTGAGCAGCCGGTTCTAGTGTTTCACCACCACTTTCTGGATCCCATTTAGCTTTCCTAACAAATTGTACCACAAGAGTCCTGCATTTCTCAATAAACATTGAGAGATTTTGCTCAAACTTTTACATCATTCAGCAGCTCAGATCTCAGTGACTCACGCACACGTTGTCTGGAGCCCACATTTTACAGTGGTGGCAAACGATTCAGCTATGTGGAGGCAAAATAGCTTAGAGAAATGGAGCGGCATCTGCAAAAACTCAGGTGGCATCGCACAGGAGAGACTAATCAAAGCAGGAGTAACAAATTCATAACTCGCGTCCTTGCTCAGAGAGCCAATACCATGGCTGCAAGATTCAGTCTGCCTCGATTCACTCCTTCCTATCAGATGCGAATCTCCCCTTTTGCACATGTTAATCCTGAAGGTTATCTTGCTGTGCTGTGGTACCCCCAGCTCCCACACAACCTCCCAGATAAGCAGACCTTCTATTACCAAATTGGAATTTTCTTCTGCTCCCTTTCCTCTAAGGAATGCACACTTTTACAGGAAACAGGATGGCCCGTTTATGGCCATCTTTTATGACAACTAAAGTGTCTTGAACTGTCACACAGCACTACAGCGCGTGGAAATGACATTCATGGATTTCAATAAGCAGTTAAAAAGAGACTACAAGTCCTTAGATTCCCTTATATAGAAGGGCTGTTCCATTAAAAAAAAAAAAAAGCCAAGTATCTGCTCACAATAATGCCCAAATACAATGTTTTTATCAATAGCAAAATCAGCTGGTTTCGGAAGGCACCAAGCCTTCAGAAGTCACTTACAGGGGTTATGGACCAGCCAGTGTGCATGTGTATTTTTATTCCATTGAGACTGAGAAATTAATGTTTAGCTTACATCACAGAAAAACTGTACAAGTTATCAGAACAGAAAACCTTGGCACCAATGAGCAGTTCTTTCAAGAATGATCACTTGGCACAAAAAATTGTTCAGCTTTATGCACCGTTCTGAGCAGATTTGTTACCTAACAACTACAAATTCCTCAGTCTATACACCACCAAGGAGAGGCAAAGAGATGATCATCTAATTAATAAAAGCCTTCTGTGAACTTGTGTGAAAAGACACCAGTTTTCTGCTGCCATTACCTATTTTTGAATTGTGCCACACAAGGCACTTCAGAATTTTTATTTGGACATGAGCTCAAGAGGTTTTCTCCAAAGTGAGAACAGCAGGGATGTGCCCTGTCACCATTTCAGTATCGAAAACTCTGCCCAGCTGCCATTGTCCAAGGGTTTAAAAAAAAGTCACATTCAAACCCAATCTAACAGGCAATGCTTTACAGCATTTTAGAGCATTTTACAGCATTTAGGTAGTAATTTGCGGCAACTACCAACTTCCTCACTGAGGAAACACTATAATAAACAGAAAAGGATGACAGCAACATTCAGAGTCTGTAAATTTGAAGCACCTGCACAATAAACTTGCACTTTTCTTTCTTTCTTTCCCAGAAACTCCACATAGCTGTAAGTAAAATGGAAAACATTTTTCACTGTGTGCACCTTTTACGTCAAACCCTCCAGTAAAACTATTCAAGTAAGGCTTTTTCTTCTTTTTTAGCACCTCTGGTGAGGCCGAGGCCTGATGGTCTCTCAGGGCTCTCAGCACAAGGGTCCCAAGAGAGCACATTAAGCACTTCTCCCAATCTGCATCTTGGCAGAAATTCTGTTATAATGCAATGCAACATTTGGATGTACAAAAGAAGCTACATTATACACCGGTTTGGTATTAAAATGAAGCCTTTTTCCTCTGGGGTCAGGAGGCCAGCAAGCTCTCCGCCTACACGTGCGGAGTACACGGGGATTCAGCTGTGCCTTTTGCTTGTCACAATAAAGACGGGATTAAAACTGAAGGCAGGTAACACAACGATAATCCAAAGATCAGGCTGCCCAGTGGATGGGCTGTCAGGGCACCAGCACAACCAGCCCTCGTCCTTCCCCAGGCCCCGACACGGGATCCACACAGCTTCACGCTTGGAATCACGGTTCCTGCGTTTCGAGCCCTTCCAACCATACTGGGCAAGGCAAATTTTCTGTATTTAAGAGACATTTAGCAGGCTACAAACAAATGGATCAAATTGTGCTCTTCCATTTTTAACGTCATCTAAGTAGAAAGCACTTACCGTCAGTGCACAAAGAGCTCAGCCATGCTGGAGAAGAACAGCACAGCAATAAGAGCAAAGGTAGAAAATGGAGGATGCAGATTATAAAATTCAGTCACATTTTAAAATTTTCTGCTACAATAATTCACTTTATGTAGAATTAATGTGGATGATTGAACGTTTGTGCTGTAATTTACTTATAATTAACATTTTATGGTGAACAGATTTCACCATCTCCTTCATGCTGTGAACTCCAAGCCATAGGTCAAAAATAGAGATGAAACAGATAAGCACAAAATATTCTCACTGAAATATTAATGAGATTTTAATTTACTACTTTAAAAATACATCTTTCATCAATGCCTGTATATCAAATCATTATTTAATTTTTTTTTAACATTGTATTAAAAATATAATGAACTTTCCTAACTGGTTGAAAGACCCTGAAATATCTATTGTGAGGAGACTGCTTAGGGGAACAAAAAGGTCCAAACATTCGCAGCTATCAAAAATCTCACATGGTGATTGGATGGGACTCAGTTGAAACCGAACATAACACAGATACCACTAACCAACTAAAACAGAGTCTCTAGTCCCACAAACCCTGTGGTCCAGCAAAGAGATGCTGCTCTTCCTACTAAGAGCTTTTTTAAAAGTGTAAGATTTGCCTCTGCAAAAATTCAACTACTTAATGGGTTTCAACACAAGTTGCTGCCTTCACTGTTGAGATATAACGTATACAAGGTGTCGCTTTGATCAGGCAGTCTTATCTTTTAAGCCAGTTCTGGCTAAATTTGAAACCCTCTTGAACGAGGCTTTGCCATTAAGAAGGACACCACGAGTCAGAGGAAAAATACATTTCCTCATGGTCTAGGAAGAAAAGTCAAAAGAATAGTCGTTTAAAATCTCAAATCTACTCACAATGTGTGTTTAAAGCTGTCTGTCTTATTACCTAGAGACGCCAGACCACATCTGAATAAATTAGCAAGTCATCTGCAATTCATGTGGTTTCCTATATCCCAACGTGCTATCAAACAGGCAACTGAGGACATTCCCGGAACAGCCTAGTGACAGCAAATGAAGATATGGGATGACAATGAAAAAGTCAGCAGAAAATCATAAGTCAATGGAACTATTTTATGCTCTTTGCTTCCTAGCCCGCACCAGTCCATTCAAAAGCCTCATTGGAATTTCAAATGAAAAGCTGAATAATACAAGCATTATAAGTCTGTTACAAACAAACCTAAAATGCATCAGGAAAAATATACATGGAATTTTCCTTCTTAAATCGCATTGGGTGTTTTGCTACAGGTTTGTTTGCTGGGAATCAGCACCTATTTGTTTTTAGAGTAAGTCTATTGTCCATATGCTTCCCCCAACCCCACCCCTTTCAAGACATTGTGAGTCCAAAAGTAAGTTATTTACCTGTGGAAGAAACCTCAAGAGAAATCAGAGCCTGAGCTTACTGTGGCAAACTTAAAGGCAGTGGCTCAGGTTGCTCAGAGAAGTTGTGGCTGCCCCATCCCTGGAGGGGTTCAAGGCCAGGTTGGATGGGGCTTGGAGTAACCTGATCCCATGGGACGTGTCCCTGCCCATGGCAGAGAGTGGAACTGGATGGGCTTTGAGGTCCCTTCCAGCCCAGACTATTCTATGATCCCACCACTAAATTACTTCCAGCAGAAAGTTTGATTCTTAATTGCAGACAGTGAGACCTCTTGGTAGAGAAGCAATAGGAAGGTGGTTTCTGATGGGTCCCAATACCCCCCACCCCTCCTGTGACAAGGGGGCAGCATGTGGGTATTTTCCAAAGTTGTTCTGTAAGGCCAGGGGACTTGTTCACACAAATCTCTGCTGATGATTAGAACTATTCATTAGAAGTACTTTAAAAAATAAACAAACCTTTACCATTACAATTAAAACAATTTGGACCATTGTTAGTAATCACCGAACAAAAAAATATAAATACAAACTACCAACAAGATCTGAGTGGGATGAAATGTGGCTTCAGAGAATAGCAGGATAAATCCCTGAAGTTATGAGAAAATATACGATAGTTTATTCACAGATAAGACTTGCATAGGATATCTGTTAGTTGTTTTTTCTAAAAAAACAACCATTTTTCATTGTCAGACTCGCGCAAAAAAAAAAAAACAAACCCAAACCAACAAAACCCTAAAACCTGACGTGCAAACAATATAAAAGGGAAAAAATCCCCACAGGAATTGACTACCGAACCAAGGATCCCAAAATAAAACACTATAGCATGACCCAGAGGAATCCCAGGTGGACTTCCCAGTCACTGCCAGACAAGAGGACCACGCATGTGAAGCCAGAACAGTACTTGATGCTTTGGGAAGCCAGAGGGGTGGCAGCAAGAGGAGCAAAGGCCCATCAGGTTGTGACATGCCACATGTCCCAACAGAATGCAGGCTGCTCTGTATGCTCCTGGGGCTCTGCAAGGGGGATGGCGAGTGTCAGTGATGGAGCAGGCAGCACAACTGCCCTCAAGGTGGAGCAAAAGCTGCCGAAGCAAAGAAAGTTGCCTAAAAAGTAGATTAAAAAAATGCAGTGTGGTAGATGTCTCCATCCCTTTGATCTCTCACCTAGTGCTGCCACACCACCGAAGCTACGTGGACTCATCTTCAAATGAAGTATTAATGATGAGAAACTACTCTAACAGATGTTATCTCTGTACTTTCTCATTCCCAGGACCTCTATTACCATTTTTTAACACACGATTTCTTCTCTTAACATCAGGTAGGCTTCTACTCAAATATTGGGCTAAGCCTTGGGAGGCTGGCTTCACAGGCACCTGCCTGAAGAAAATCTTAAGGTGAAATCTGAATCTGAGCCTTAAATTCTAACCCCTGAATCCCAGAAATGTTATTTACTGAGCACCACGTTCACCTGGAAGAGACGTTACTCACAGCTCCCTTACAAAATGTACCGTCCAAAGCATACGCTAAGACACAGGCACAGCACACGATGCAAAACCATCACCCTGTTCATCCAGCACGTACCATCCACCGGCGGGGTACACAGGATTCCTGTTCTCAACTCAGCTAGAGAGCGGGCAAAGACACCCTAAATAAGTGTTAAACCACCCTTCCGAGTCTTAAGAAGCAGAAACAAAATAAATATACAAATAAACAAACACTTCAAAGATAACAAGATCTCACCAGTTGCAGCTCATGTCCACTCAGCCTCTTTTTTTTTTTCTCTAAGTGCCTTTCTTTAGTAAAAGCCATCAAATATCATTGTGAATTAGTAATAATTTGTTTTTTAGCAGCATCGAAGAATTAAAGCAAGAGAGAAAGGGAAGGCAGGCAAGAGAGAAAAGGATGGAGAGAAAGAGAGAGGTTAAGCTCAAAGGCAGAGAGAGCGAAATGGACCAGATTATACAAAATTAAAAAGCAAATACGCGCAGACAATTTGTGCCGAGTGATTGCAAGCAATTACAGTCCGGCTTTTCTGGAGGGAAAATTGGGGAGGGGGGGAAGGTTATTTCAGCTTAAAAGGAGACTTTATTCATTCCTGATCAGCTTCTCCTACTATTCTCTCTTTTATTCTTGGATATCAATTTAAAAAAAAAAAAATCACCCTTCAGATGTTACATGTCTAACCCTGGGAATCCCACCCCTGGGCAGAGAGGGAGGATTTCAGCTTCCAATCGGCTCTTTCTATAGCCCTGAAAAAGCAATTTGCTCATAAAGGATAAAAAAAAAAAAAAAAAGGGGAGGGGGGGGAAGAGAAAGAAAGAAAAGGAGGGCAAAAAAGGAAAACCACAACAAGGGCATGCATTTCTCTTGGAGGAGAGCTTCAATTTTACTGTAATTGTCTGAAGAAGAGCTGCTTTGATCTGCAGAATTATTATTATTCTTCAAATGCCGGCTCGCTAATGTCACAGCTGTGCTTCGGCATGACACACCGAGGGGGACCAGAGGGAACCTGGGCCTTGCCCCAGCCGCAGGTCCCTCTCCCTGCTCTCCTTTGTGTCTCTGAACTTTATTTCAGGAGCATCTCAAGCAGCCGCCCAGCGCGGTGGCTCTGCTGTGTGGGGACAGGGGCTCCATGCACTTGTGGAACGGCTGCATGGCTCACACTCAGCCCCCTCGGCTTGGGAGAGAGAGATTAAAATGCAGAGATAGCCTCTCTATAAGGATCAGCAGAGAGGGCTTAAAGCAATGTATTTTCTTGCCGTTTGGTCTTCCTCAGTCACGAGCTGAAATGATGGGAAGAAGGCTGCAAGGCCTTTATTACATTTCTTGTCTTACGTCACTACCTGTTGTTGTCATGACCATCTCCATACTGGTTTGAAAACAAATTCCATGAATAAAGGAAGTCTATATTTTTTTTATGATTACTACTTCTACAAATCAGATTCTAGGGTGAGATATTCTGCACATCAAGAATACAGCTTCAGATCTTTCATGACTGGGGCCAGAATCTTAACACCATCCCATACTGGTACCCGTTTCTTGCGAGATACTTCTGTTCAGATAAAACCTTCCGGAAAATACCTACTTAACCTATTCTCAGAAATTATCATTTCTAATTATTATTTGAAAATAACTCTATTTAATAATGAAGTTTTCCAAACTCCTCATTATGCAACGCCTTCTTCTAAAGTCATATTTGACTACCGCCACGCTGGGGAGGTCAGCTTCACAGAGCCTGAGAGCAAAGAGAAACACCAAGCGCCTATAACTCTGAGTCCACGTGGTTAGAGGAATTCTGACAGAATCAACCCAGCACAACGCAAGTTCAACACCAAAAAGCAAAGCAAAGACAGATGCAGCTCTCAAAATCAGGCTGCACCTATTCAGCCATAGGAGACTCTTGAAGGACATAAAAGCAAGTAACATCAAAAATACCTTTTCACACATTCAAGTGTCAGCTATTTAAAGTTCAACGCTTTATGAACTACTCAGTCTAAAAGCAAGATCAGCATGTCAGAAATTTAGAGTCTTCTCTTATCAACCAATGTGTAACTTCTTTCCCAAACTGCTGACATCCAATGGGATGTTTCTATGCCACCAATCAAGTCCTGAATACCACGTATGGTCATCGGAAGGATTCAGTGGGCAGGTGGTCATGCTGTGGAGAAAGTGGGCTTTGCACCTTCATCTTTCTCGATCCACTTTACTTCAAACATCCCAGACTTCTGCTCTGTGAGGACCTGGCATTTGTGTCTGAAGAAGGAATGATTTTTTAATCACTCAGAGTAAGTAAAATTTCTTTTCCGCAAAGCAAAGCTTTGGGGTGCAGCAGAGAATCCTAGTGATGAGAGAGTGGTGATCAAGTAGTTTTGCAGTTAACTACAAACAGAACAAGAAATTTCAGATGTTACAGCTTTCCAGCAAGTAAAGCACTCCACACTTAGAAATTCTGAAAACTGACACCCGCAATCTTGAAGTCTTCCCGTAATTAGTTAAACAAATAATACTTTGTGTTAAGTAAAGGTTTCTAAAGCCACATTTGTACATTTTTTCTGTGCTTGCACAGAGCACAGCCCTGCCAACTGGACCCCTGCCTTCATGGGAAGGAGGCGATGAAAAACGGAAGGAATAATGTCTTTAAAAGTCCCTACTATCTTTCAGAAATAGTTTGTCTATAAAATATGTAGCATGCACAAAATATACCAAGACACGGCGTGACACAAGCAATTTATTGGCATTAGTCTGGGATGAGCCACATAAGTCATGCAGGGCTTCACTACTCATAAGTATTGCAGTCATTTCAAACTCATCAATAACACCTTTACTCTCCTGCATCCTAGCATGAACTGCGTATCCATCTAAACCATAAACATATACAATTTTTCAGTCAAAAGAGTAATAGGCAAATAGCTGGATTTCACTCATTTTGTGTTCTCCAGGTAGTAAAATAGACACGTATTTAATGTACACACCAAAAAGCACAGTGCCAATAAGTAGAGAGACTCATATTTCCAAGTTAGTTTATAGACAGCAATATTTTATGGCTGTACTGGTAAAATCATATATGCATATAAATATAGATAAATATCTGTAAAGCCAGAATCTGCACACATGACAGAGGGCTGGATAAATGCAAGACAAAGTACATGATAAAAATAATCCCAATTTCTATATCCAGTTATGAAGTCTTGACTAAAATTACTACTTCGAAATGAGATCTTGAGGTTGCCCAGTGTCCTCTTATACCAATCCCAGAGGTTGCTATCAGATGTTGCTCTTTTGCTTTATAGTTTTGCTAATTGGTCATTAAGATGTCTATAATTCTAATTCTGCCTTTGACAGCAAAACACTGTGGGTCAGCAAGTAAATTAATCTACTTCTACACCTCAGTTTCTCCAATGACAAGACAGGGAAACACATATCCATCATAAGGTCCTGTAGGAGTTAATCTGTTAATGTTTGTATCAATCAAGTTGTCAAGCACTATTTAAGTGCTTATTATTACTCATACAATAATTCTCTCCTTCAGGGCCCCGTAGGTTTGTAAATGCCTCTTTCACCACATACACGAAGTTCTGGTGGGGGGGCAAGATGATGATCTGGATTATGGACTGACCAAGCACATCTCTTTGTAGGTGGCCTCAGAACAAGTGCTCCAGGACAAGGCAGCCCTGGAATTCCCAACGTTTTACTCTTGTGCTGCAGAACATTTTGCCCTTTTTGTTTCACCACAACACTAGTCTTGGCCACACTCTGCACTGGAACAGGGAACTGATGGACATTAAAGATACAATAGTATCTTATGCCCAAGTACTGCTATACGCATAACCTCGCATGAGCATCTTTCCCACACAGCAAAGTGTTAGACAAGGATGTTCACCTCCTTTCAGTCTGTTCCTCCTGCGTGTGCCCCCAGTTTTGGCCTGGAAATCATTCAGCACAAACTCTGAGAACATTTTCTGTCCATCCAGAGCATCATTTGCCCTGTTACAGAGAAGTCCTCTGCTTATGCAGGATGCCTGGCTCTGAAACATCTTGGATAGAGGTTCCACTCTGTGGCACACGTGCTCTATCCAGCTTCTGCATACAGTCAGGAAGCAGGACAAACCTTGAGTCCACACCTACAATATCCTCAGAAGCCCAGCAATTGCCCTCACAGGCACAAGGTGATACCAGAACACGTAACACAGTAAAACACTTCCCGGAAACTTGACTCCGAGTCTGCAAGGTCATGTCTAGCACATGCCATTGGTCTGAAACTTCCAGAGGGTACTCCAGTAATTCCACACAAGTTGTACAGCTACCCTACACAGCAACAAGAGCTTGCAGATTGTCCTCAACCTACAGCCATGAGTCACCACTGTCATTAGAGCACACCACCATCGATCCATGTATCAGCACCACATTCTTTATCTATACAACTTCTGTCTATACAAGGCATCCAGCATTCAAGGCACGAGCTACCTGGGATTCCTGGAGCCTGTACACATTGGAAGCGTCTTCATAAAATATAGTCGCTATTCTTCCAGTCTTCTCACAAAATGAATTCCCTCTACTGGCACCAGTGAAGCTAAATAGAACTTATAAAATATTGAGCAGATCATCATATGGAATGCAACTAAAAAATGTGACACTTTAATTATTATCTTTATGCTCCAGAAGTATCCCATCAATACGAGGAGTGGATAATTCACAATGCTGTTTCAGCCGCTCTGCAGAATCAGGAGATACTGGTGCATCATCTGTACCCAACGTGCAAACATTAGTGTGATGCATCTCTGTATGTAGCCTGTAGTTATTTATAGATTGTTTATGCACACCCTTATTTATGAATTTATTTAATTTATAAAAGTTTATATGTAGAGAGTGAGATGATAGATTCAGAAGAAAAATATCAACACAGAGTATGACCGTCCTGCCTCGCTTAGCTGAAAGCCCCTGCCACACATAGGGTGACCTGGCCCTGAGACTTCGGAAAGAGAAGTTTTATGCAAATGAGTTCTTCTGTGGGGTTTTCTCCACAGTAGTCTTAAGTGAAGCAGTTCTTCCAACCTTTAGACATCAGATTGACGAGTCCTTCGCCCACAAGTGATCCTTGGAAAATCAGTGAGGTTGGGGCTGCTAATATATCCGCAAACTATGCAATTTCTGAATTTATTTTGTATTTCCAATACAAGCTGTGCTAGGTGCAAAATTGCAGATCTTCCAGTAAATCACACAAAAAATAAATGTCTCTGCACAATTACTTGTTAAATAGCTCATTTCCCTACTGCTGCAGCATTGACAGTCAGCCACCTAAACTCAAAGTCCATCAGTTTCCAAGCAGGATTTTATTTTACCCAAGACCTCTTTTCCTCTTTACCCTTGAGGCTGTTTTCCCCATAAGACTTTAAGTAAATCTTTCCTTTAAATGTATATACTTTTATGTTTTCTCAATGCACCAAGCATGACGGAGGCAAATGGCATTAATTAAACACATGGCTGGACGTGCTGACTGTATATATTACTGACATTTCACTCTGTCTTCAAGTTCCTCTTGCCACGTGCTACATGGATAAAATAGCAGAACAAATGATACAGCAGGTTCTGCTGGGTCGGAGCAAGTCAATACAAAAAGCAGCGTGGTAAGCGGCTCTAGAACATCAGTGATTCATTGACAGGCATCTGCAGAGGGAGAAGCAGAGAGACTGTTTCCTCCCTTGCATCGCACTCCACTTTCCAAGGGCTTTTGCCATTTTTAGGATGGTTTCTATGTCAAAAGACACGACTTGGGAGCAACCCTTCAGTTAAAGACAAAGCAAAGGCTGTCCCTGGTTGAAGACGGTACAGGAGAAAGAGCTGGATGCTGCGGGGATGGATGCAGCCTAGAGAGTGGCACGCGTGCAGCAACTCTTCTGGACCCTGGCAGAGCAGGCCAGGCCAAGGACAAGCCAACCTCTGTTATTTACTTTCCTTATCTTTCCTTGAGACTAAACATGCATTTTAAATACCATCCTGACTATATTCAAAATTAACATTTGTAATAATTTTGATCTCTCTTTCATCCCTGAGCCACTCCTTGGTTTGAGTCTGAGATTCCTGCCCCCAACTTTCTAAAATTATTCAAGTTATTTCTTCTTTGCTACAAGCCCTGCCAGCTTAGTGTTTGTGCCTCACTTTCAGGGGTATTTTATTTATTTTCTTCACTTTTAGCTATTGAAATCGGCAAGAACAAATTTATATAATAAACCTTAATAACAGTTTCTCCCATGAAGTTACCTATTTATCTCCTATTGTAGTGGTTTAGAAAGCACGAAAATGATGGAAAAATATAGGTGTAGTGATAAACCTCAGGGACTGATAGCGAATAATTTAAAATAGTCTTTACCCATGGGGGTGATGCTTGGAACCCACTCACTCTGTGTGAACCTTTCCCAGTCACTCAGACTCCTCCTTTCATAACACTCACAGTAATATCCTCTCCACACAGACAAAATAAACCCTGTTTATCTAAACCTTTTAATCCAAATCTGTTCTATCTCTCAGCCTGTATCACTTACCCAATAGCTACCACCTTTATCTGAATGTTTTTGATGTCCTGGATCATTCTGGATAAGCCGAGCTGCTGAGGGAGCACACGCACGACACATGCTGCCAGCCACAGCTCAGAAAAGCTCACTTACCCCACAGGAAAAAGGTTTTAAAGTTATCAGCAGCAAAGATTTTTCTGTTGGTATTCCCCTCATAAACATCATTTAAGCAAATTACAGACAGCAGAAGAGCGGGGAGTCGGGATTTATTTCCCCCTAACCAGCAGGAATGACACCGTTTTGAGACCTGCCCTTAATTCTGCAATCCGTGCTAGAGCCGCAGCAGTCCCCCCTTCCCCTCCAACACAAACACAACGTGGGATGCAACACTTCACTTCAAGCACAGCAAGACTCACCCTTAAAGCGAGCTCCTTGGGAAACAGCGAGAGACTGATTTGGGGTTTTGTACAGCACCAGGTACACTCTCAACACCAACGAAAGCGATGTCAGCATTTTGTTCTTAATTATTTATCCATTTTTAATGGTGGTAAGAAACAAATACCATGAGTGTTTTCTTTGCTCTGAAGAGCCCGCTGCAGAAAAGGATGAAAACCACCCTTTATTTCCCCCTGGTTCTTTATTTACAGACCCATCTGCGTGCAGTTGCAGAGTCCAGTTGAGCCCTGTTTATACCCCCGTTTCCCTCCAGCACTAATTAGTATTGCAATCCCACAAAGAGTGAAGTTGCCCGAAACCTCCCCTCACTCACAATGATTTATGTTCAATTTGTACAAATGGAGAAAATGAGATTTCAAATTTCAATGCCATTTCTGCAATGAGGTGATTAAAAGAGAGAGAGGTATTGCGTTCTACTGTATAGAATATTGATCCCAGTGCTATTTTCCTTAGCAATAACCATTAGCTCAGTATTATTTGCAAACCTCTAATGTGAACCTGGAGATGTAATTTACATTTGTGCTTTACTTATTTGCTTTAACAAAACAACACAAAAGCTTTGGGTCTTTCAATCTATCCTTATTGTCAATAAAATTAGCAGTTCATAAAAAAATTAATGTATATGCAAAACCATCACTTCCTTGTAAACTACACGGCGACTGTAAACGTTGCTCAGAACAAAAGGGAGATAAACTATCAAAAGCCTCTGGCCATTTAACAAATTGAATACCAAACGAATTAAGATGGAGTTCCCTTTTGTCCCTTTCTTTAATTTCTGGGCCCCTGGGAGCCCGCAAAAGTTTCAGAAGTCTCGGGAGGCTTCCCCCGAGGAGCGCGGCGTTGACAGGGGGTGTCTGATGGGAACATAATGGGCACGGGGAAGCACATGCTTCTGCTCACAACCGGTGCCGTGGCTGTTGCCAGCGCAGGAGTCGCCCACCACGGCCTCTCCAGTGCCCACGCGTGCACGGGCACATGCAAATGCCACTGGGGAGGATGCCAAGAAAGAACAAAATGAGAAAGAAGAAAGAGCATAATTGTGGAATAAAAGAGGATGGCGCCCAGGCCGCCGGGGCAGCCGTTTGTCAGCCCCCGGCCCTTCAATAAGACAAGGCAGGTCCTCCCGTCGTGCTGCTGCTCCCTGCAAAAACATCAGCTGCTTCTGCTGCCTCACAGAGTTTAGAAGACGAGAACAAGGAAAGAAGAGGGAGAAAGGGTTGGGGGGAAAGAAAAAGCTAATGACCCATAATTGCCATGATAGTGGAATAGGGCCCAGGCAGCTGTTTTACATTCCCGGTATGTATAGTATGCAAATATCTACAAAGGGCCGACACAGTTTCTCTATTGTGGATCCTGAGGGTAACCAAATTAGCCTTTGGCAACCATGGTAATTGGGAGGTGCTGTTCCCATTAGGAGTCCTGCAAATTATGAAGAAAAATGGACCAAAGGCTTTGTCACAAATAATAATGCCGAGAAGAAAAGAGCAGGCGGCAGTCTTTGCTTTCCTCTCCTTTTTTTTTCTTCTTTTTTTTTTATTTTTTTTATTTCTACATTGTGTTGTTAATATCTGTGTTTAGTAATAAGAAAACAGTCCTCGGTGCCCTGCTGGACCATCCTGGGCTTTCCATAGCAATACCAAGTTCTGGGGAATACTAAGTATGGGACAGCAGCATCAGTTGCAAATTCCCCAAGCAGAAGCCTCGCAACCAGGCACCGTGTGCAGTCAGACAATGCTGCCCCTGCTCTAATGCTGCTTTTAGCTACATGAATCAGAATTAGGAAGAAAAAACAACTTTGCTAGCACTCTATTTGCACAGGACAAAACAGGAAGCAGAGCGCCAGCTAAGTTTTTTCTCCTGAACTTTGATTCACGCAGCTAAACACAGATTTGTTCTATGAATCACCCGACTTTGCTGCACAAGAGGCTACATTCTCCACTAATGATTTAAATTTGTCTCTCACTCTTCCCACCTTCTTTGATCATCCCCTATTTCTCAATTCCAGCATGCAGAATCCCGTTTGATTGTTATGCTCTACTAAAAAATTCACAACTGCCAACTTTTTGAGTGGAACTCTCAGCTGTGACACCGCCAGTCAATGCCAAAAACATTAAATGCTTTTGTCTTTAACTCCCCCTAAGAACAGAGCTCACCGTGTCTATGAACCCTCCCACCCAAGATCATGTGTGAGCTTGCAACACGTGGTGTCACGGCAGCGAGACCAGACCTACACGCGTGGTCCATCAGGTTCAGGTAACTCCCCAGCCACTTTCCTGGAAACATCCCAGCAAAAAACCCGACATTGAAAATGAAAAATAGGAAACAGTCTCATTTGCTTTGTGATTTCTACTTGTAAACTTTGTGATTTCATCTCCTGAATAAGAAAATAATTCTTGGGTTCTTTTTGGTTCAGAACAAAAATTAAAGCAAGCTGCCATCACGAGGGCTGAGCTGTGCAACCTACAGAAGCTCATTACTGCTGCTTCCTAAGTGCTAATTTCAGGCAAGACTCTTGTTTTAAATTTTATCTACCTTTTTCCTAATATAATGACTTAGGAAAGGACAGCAATTACAGGGAGAAAAGAATGAAGTAGATTTCTGATTTACAGTCCAGTGGACAGAATAAACAGAAGCAGAGATGGTAGAAAAAAATATCCAAACCTGTTTGACTACAACTCAAAAAATATAGAAGAAAAAAATAGCTGATGAAAAGGAAGGCTGGCAAAGGAAGCCCTCCACGGCAAAGCTGGCCTTCTATAGATTGACTTAAGCAGTGAATTACTCTCCTTTCTAGATGCTGATTCAAAGGACCAAACTAAAAGCAGAATTGTAAGTAAACAACACTATTTTCAAGATACATTTGACTTTTAGAAAATGGCATGAGTCAGTGGAGAAGTCCGCACTGCGTAATGCACGCAGACACAGTGACCACAAAGGCAATGGGACCCCCGTCAGGCCTTCAGAACCTGACCCGAGGCTGCCAAGTGCCTTCGTCTGCTGTAAAAGTGAACATTTCTCAGAATTAAGCCTTTTTTAGTCATTAAAAATATAAAACTGAGACAAGGCGTGCATCTCTTCTAATAGAAAGAGAAGCTGAGAATAATCCCCTCTTTTAAATAACAGTCTAATTTTTAGATACTGTGGTCCGTAAGAAAATCCAGCCCCGCTAAGCCCCAAGCTCATCTCCCAGCCCACCTTCATGCAAAATCCTGCTACTTCAGCAACAGATGCTGAGAGCCTCCCTGCCCCAGAACAGGCAATCACCTGAATTTAAAACCCTCTTCCACGACAAGGAACGAGGGGATGACAGTGCCAGGCAGGAGGAAGCATCTCCAGGAGGGTCCAGCCTGCAGAGAGAGGACATTGCACCCAACACCTCTGCTCCCAGATCTGGATGAGAGGCAACACCTATTCACTTAGTGCATCGGGTGATCCCGCGACATAGGGCTGAAACATTCAGGATCTTTCAAAATGCAAAGAGGAACACCTATACTGTGCACCCTGACTTGGCTTTCTGTGAAACAGATCCTCACTTACTTGGCACCGACACAAGTTATTAGATAATAAAAGTATAAATCTTTAAAGAGCCTTCGTTTCTTTCTATGCATCCAAACTGCCCTGATGAGGCAACGTGACCTCCCCACTGGCCAACCTGGGCAGCTGCCCAGTCTGATTTCTTTTGCCCGGTTGCTCAGGCTGACGGTGTGAACAGTCACTTTAAAACGGCTGCAAATGCCAGGAGAGCATCCAGGCCATTTAATATAAATAAGATTCAGAACAACAACCTCAGGAATCGACACTCATTGTGACACTGTAAACCTAAATTAACAAGTTTCATAGAAAAAAAAAGCCTATAAACCAAGTCTCACAAAGAGCCGCCGTGTTCCAATTTTGTCATGCTCAGACTAACTCTTCATCTTAAAACCACTACAGCAAAAGTCTTAACCCCAGATCTTTATTTTTTCATGGTTTCCCCTCAGGGCCTCTTTAAATAGCCGGCAGAAGAGTCACTTCCCTGTCGGTGTAGTTGGCACGCCTGCAAGTGTACTTAAAGTTTGCGTCTGATCAAGTTATGTGTATTGGATCTGAAACCAGTTAGTCAATTCTTTCAGGTCCCTAAGTGGCGATTTGTGGTAATGTCTACATCAATACTAACAGAGCGGTTTGCTAGCTGGTTTACGTAAAGCAAATGTCTGAAGGATGGAGCAGCTGCCTCTGAGGGTTCTCTCAGTTAATGGAGATGTGGCTGGAAAAAGAAATGCGCAGACACAAGAGAAGTGCTGCTTTTAAAAGGACCATCCTTCACCGAAGCCCAGAGGAGGCGACGGGCAGGCATCGCCCAGGCACAGGCACCCTCTATCCCCGCTGTCTTCCCATCAGGCTTCTGTCACGGAGCCTTCAGTCCTCTGCCGTGCAGCTTGACTCGGCTCCCTCTGTCTTTGCACCAGCAAAATACAACCCTGTTGCATTCATTAACTATTATTATTGTTTTAAGCAAGAATCCTGGTCCCTCCTGCATTTTCTTATTCCATGGTCTCCCAATAGTACACACAGGCCACAAATTAGGAAACGTAAAAGGTCAAGAAATCAAACCAAAACAACCAACCGCCAAAAGCCAACCACGCTAGGGTAACGTGCAACTAAAAATTAGACAAAGGTAAAAGATGTTAGATGAAACAAAATGACAATTAATAAAAAGCAGGTGGTGACTAGCATGAAACAAATTTTTGGTTCAAACAATAAATAATAAGACTACAGCAGCAGGGGTGACAATGGTCCCTGCGCTGCTCAAGCCCTGCAAGGGGCTCAGGTACTGCAAGTTTTCAGGATGCTGCCTGTAATGAAGATACTTTCAGACCCTTCTTCACATTACGTACAACTGAACCATTTAAAACAAACAAGAAAAGCAGCAGAAAAAAGCCAAGCATGATATTTCCAAATCTACAAGTTTTTTTGTCTCATTCAGCCTCAGTTCTTCCTCAGAAGACAAAGAGGGCTCCAGCATCGCTGTTCAGGGGATTTTCAAATTACAATTTCATTTTCTCTTTCTAACAGAGATCCCACCCAACTGCTGCAGATGGAAGAATAGATTATTGTGTGGGGAAAAGGAAAGCTGGAACAATTATTTATTTATTCAAATTTTCCTTAAACAAGAAAGCAGATTTTTTTCTTTTGTTTATAGCTTGAGTTTTTAATTTTAAAGTTTCAATATCTGTATCATAAGGACATCATAAGTGCCACCTTCCAATGAATTTTAGCTCTTGCTTTCAAACTGCTCCAGGATGAGCACTGGCACCTGGCCCTACAGAGCAGGGGAAGCCCCAGGGTGCGTAGCCTCAGCACTTCACAAGTGCCTATGAGCCAAAGTCTCTGCCATAAACAGTTTGCTGACTTTGTTTCTTTTGAAGCTCCCTTGATTTCAGTGGGAGAGCACATAAGGCTTAATAAGAGCAGACTATAAGGAAGGATCATAGAAGAGAAAGGGAGAGGAGGAGAGAGATGTTTACTCAAGAGAAGGAAGCAAGAGGATTTGTTTATGGTAAATACATTTTAAAAACCTTCAGTAGTTTTGGCAAGCACTAAAATGCAGCACACATCATGTTTGTGTTTGCTTTTGGGGTTAGCTTTTGGTTTTAAATTCATTTTTGTTGTTCTTTTTAGATCAAATAGCAAATGATTGGCAGGATCTTCAAAATCTGAAAGAACGCTCATTTATTTTCTTCCTTTATTTTCAAAGACTGGTGTATGTAATATCTTACCACTGTATTTACCGCTCCTATTTACATACTTGTAGTGCACGTGATGGCAATATCCACATGTGGTGAAATGCATTTAACACACAAGGTTGTTCAGGGTGCAAGGCGGTGAGATTTAACAGAGAAATCTGTCATAATTGTGGCCAAGAGTTGAATTTTTGACCAGTAAATAGAGAAAGTCTGCATTACCAATGGATGTAGTATTTTCTCTTAGTCACCGATGTCCCCAAGAAATAACATTAAGGCTGAAGACTTTAGAATATTAACTTGTTTTATAGACAAATCTCCCCTGGTGGAGCTTGAGGCCATTCCCTCTCGTCCTGTCCCCTGTCACTTGGGAGAAGAGCCCAGCTCCCTCCTCTCCACAACCTCCCCTCAGGCAGTTGTAGAGAGCAATGAGGTCTCCCCTCAGCCTCCTCTTCTCCAGGCTGAACACCCCCAGCTCTCTCAGCCGCTCCTCATCAGGCCTGTTCCCCAGCCCCTTCACCAGCTTCGTTGCTCTTCTCTGGACTCGCTCCAGAGCCTCAACATCCTTCTTGTGGTGAGGGGCCCAGAACTGAACACAGGATTCGAGGTGCGGTCTCACCAGTGCCAAGTACAGAGGGAGAATAACCTCCCTGGACCTGCTGGTCATACCGTTTCTGATACAAGCCAGGATGCCATTGGCCTTCTCGGCCACCTGGGCATGCTATTTATGGCATGTTATGTAGTAGACTTTTAGGACAAAAAGCCTACTTTATAAAATACTTCAAATAAATATTAAAAGAAGAAAAATTATTGAAGTGTAATATTCAAAAAGGGTAAACTCAAATCTAAAGATCCATCTCAATAATTATCCCCATGAAGACCTCGCAGACATCTATGCAATTGTTACTCTTTGCCCCCAACAGCAATCCATTTGTGAGTACAAGTGGTCAACCCCATGGTAGCGCACCCAGTCACTGTTTGCCCACGGTACCCCAAGAGCAGGATTTCCCTGCTCCCCAGGGGATGCCAGTCTTACAGGTGCCCCACACCATCCTGCCTCTCCATTCCCTCTTGGGGAAGGGGATATCGATGTTCCTAATTCAGGCCTTCTATCCAGGATTTGAAGAATAGAGAGAGGAAATGACTGAAGGTTATCCTGAAGAGGAACAACAAACCTACTGTACACAAGTCAAAGGAAACCTGCTACCCAACAAAACAGTTCAGTACTTTAGACAAAAATGAGAGGCCTGAATAACTTTTTTTTAATATATAACAGCAACTGAATCAATTTGGGCTACTTCCTAGTGAAATTCTTGGGTTTTGCTACCAACGGGATTATATCAGTTTACAGCTGCATGCTTTTACCATGGCCATGATGCTGTGCTTAAAGAAAAGTGATGGGCATACTTCAGAAGTGGGAAAGAATTTTACTGCCTGGCACCAAATATTTTGACAAATCAGTGCCTCAGATCTGGGCTGATGGGATGAACTTCAGTTCTTTCAAGATTTTAGCCCTTCCAGCTGTCACTCAATACATGGGCAAGAATTGAGTCAAAATGAGGTGCCTGACATGTTTGACAAACAGCAGTGAGCACAATTGGAGTCAAAACATCTGCCAAGACCTTGCCAGCCTCTCTCTGTCCTCCTGCCTGAAGGAACAAACACAAACTCATTCTCCCCAATTTGGGAAAAGATAGAAAAATTCACTCATTTACGGATTTTATGGTCAAAATCATCCCGTCTCATGAACATCTCATTAGAAAAGAGGGGAGAGAAGCAGGAGTACTCTTCAGTTAAATTCAGGGATGGGTTAAAATGTAACCTGATAAACAAAAAAAGCAGGAAGAGTTTTGGTCATGGAGATTAAGGGTCTCTTCCTCCTGATGTTCTTTCCATCTCTGGAATAGTGACTCTAATCCCTGATAATGCTCCTCTCTCTTCACTAGAGATGCAGACACAGGTTTAACTGGGAAGAGGAGAGCATCAACCCGATCTGCACCAGGTCAGCTCATTACTCACAGAACACCTCGAGAAAGTCTTTGTGCACGAAAATGCTCTTTTTTTTGGTTTGTAGTGTGACTGGGTGCAGGTCACCACCTTCCCCAAATCCAACACAAACGCAAAGGTATTTGTTGTGAAAAATGGCAGCAATGATTAAAAATAATAATAATAAAAATATCAAGCTGAAAGCACAAAATTAAATAGCTAAACAGGGGAACTGGGCCAAACGAAGACAAAGCAATGCACTTAACCCACCTGGAGAGCAAAACAGGCCATCCAGCCCCGCTGGCCAATCGCCTCGGCTTTGCGGCGGGAGGAAAATCCGCTCGGGCGCATGTGGCTGGAGAGCATCTCACGGCCACGCCAGTGCCGCTCCAAGCACTCCGAGCCTTCCCACGTCCCCGTCACACGGTGCAGATTGGCTGCCGGAGCATGGTGGGGAGGGGGAATGAACTGGTAGGTGGTGGGGGAATCTGGATGGGGAGGGTGGCTCTGAATTTATTATTATTTTTATTTAAGCTACATACATCAAGTGAAAAAAAAAAAAAACAGTTTATTCCTTTTGGGTCATATGAGGGAGCCACTGGCAAAGATAATAATATATGAAGGAAGAGAAAGAGAGGGAGAAAGAGAGGGAGGGAGGAAGGGAGAGAGAAGCAAAAGGCTTTCTATTATTCGGGACACTGGTGATGCACACTGAGGCAGTTGGAAGATTAAATTAAGTATTATATCTGCTGACCCCATTGCCATGGTTACCGGACAGCGGAAAATATTAATCAAGCCAAGCCTTTTCAGCTGAACATACCAGAAAAAAAATGCTAAACATAAATACGTGAGTGTATATATATATATATATATGTACATACTTGCTGCTCTGCCATGCTAGTGCAGAGTACCAGCAATCAAACCACCTGATATCAAGATAAACAAATTTAAAATATCCTTGCTGCACGAGAAGGCTGACATCACCATCGCAAGCGCAGCACGGGGAACGGGGGCTGCAGTGTGCTCACTCTCCCTTCAGCCGATTAAAAAGGGGATTTGAGTAAGGAATGGTAACATCTTGATGGGTGCCTGAGCTGATGGGGTATTTAAGTCTCTTCTCCCATAAGGAGGTAAAGCACCGTCTCCCAAGCAGGGCAGCACCATCCAGCAGCAGGCAGAACGGTTTGGAATCCTCGCAAGGACGACCCAGATGAGGTGCCAGGTTATCATCCTGCGCAAGTCCCAGCAACGCCAGCCCACGAGGCAACCACATGTGCAGAGCCGCCCTTGCCGTGGAGCCGCAATGCCACATCCAGACTTTGCGTCTCCCATGGGAAATAAAACAATTCCCACCAACGTTGTCTTTACCTTCAGACTGGAATTAGTGCTCAGAGGAAACGTAGCTGAAGCCTTGCTCTGCACATTGGAAACTACACGTTTGTAACCTCTGTGTAGGTGACCTGCAGGGCCCTGCCGTCCCGCACATACGGTGCAAGACAATACTCGGGTATCTAAGGCGATGGAGAAAAATATTGCTGAGCTAGAAAGAGAAGGCAACCATCTTATACTGAGCAGTACCGTAATGCATAATAACTAAAAATGGAATCTAAGCCACTCATTCTCTGCTTTAACCACATATTAGAAGGAAGACAATCCTTTGAACGGAGTATTTTCCTCCAGTCAACAAGTCCACTTTTGTTTTGTTGCCTGTTTTTGTACAGAGTATATCAGCTCAAATGACAATTTAACTCAAATAATGAAATATTGGGTAAGTTAGGTATGTAACAGAACAACAGTATCTTGAATGCATCAATATTTTAGGTATGTCATCAATTAAAAAAAGTGCTCTGAAAGAGTCTCATTCAACCAGCAATGGCTGCAGCCTTTCTGTCCTCCCCTTGGTACTGCATGTGAAAAAACAAAGCAAGAAAAAGATATTTCATGGACTAAACAAAACACAGACAGATGAAACTGAAAGACAATTGCAGTGAGGTGACCTGCCATTCCAAGGCCAGGGAAGCCCTGCCTGCAGCACAAGGCATGAAGGCACAGACATTTCTGTTGCAGCGCGCGTGAGGAATTCTGGACAGAAAAACAATCGCTCATTGTTTCTTGGTCAGAACTGGGGCAATCGCGCATTATGAATTTCTTGATACCTGCAACCATCTCAGCACGGACACAAGCATCCGCCAGACCCCAAGGGCCAGGGCGAGTCCAGCAGAGAGCAAAGAGCCTGTCATGGAATTAGAGAATCATTTAGGTTGGAAAAGACCTTAAAGGCCATTGAGACCAAGGAAAACTGTCCCACCTGCATATGCCCAAGTGACCCCATGCAGCCACCCTTCCCACACGGCCCCACCGAATCTCATCCCAGGGCTCTCGAATGAGCAGATTGCTAAATACAAATATGCATATAAAACATTTTATAGATTATACAAAACAAATGTTATGGTTCACTTGCAGTTCTGTAAGAACTGAGCCAAATTTACTGAAGGCATAAACAAGTACATCTATTTCATTTTTAACATGTTAATGAAGAACGAGATTGTTATTTGTTCTTCGTCTATTTTGTGATTTCAGCCAATAGTTCTAGTGATAATTATCAACTGTTTATATTTAGATAAAAGCAGTCCATATGGCAACAGCAGAACAATCTGATGTTTAGATCCTCAGCTACATGTTTTCTATAAATAACATGATTGAATAACTGTAACAAATTATTTCATCAGTCTAAAAGCAGATACCAATATATAACAACTAAGAAAACCATTTACTCATTATCTGGAAACAATAAATACCTTCCCAAGTACATTTAACACTTAGAAAAACACAAAAAATATTAAAATACAGATATTAACCCATAAATGTGTACATGAAATATAAAATTATAGAATCACAGAATTGTGTGGGTTGGAAGGAACCTTAAATATCATCCAGTTCCCATCAACGCACATGAAGTATTAGCTGGGTTCTTATGATAATTAAAGGACCTCCCTAATTTTGCATAGATAAAGGCATTTATTTGATATGTTCATATCTGAATCTTACCTAAAGATCTTCCCTGTCCAAACTGTCCTACCACTTTTGCAGGTTCCAAAACTCATGAACGTCCCACCTGAAAGCAACATTGACTCTTGACTGGGGGACTTTGAAAATATTCATTGTCACACTGACATTGTTCCCAACATTACAGCAATGTCACACACGCCCACGGAGAAAGACATCAGCAAAGGCTTCCTGGGATTTTTGGTCTCAGTATCCTTCTTCTCACACAAAGGAACAGCCCCTAAACAAAACCAGGATGGGGGGCAGCGTGCTGGCTGCCCAGCCACCCCTTCCCGGAGGGGAAAAATGATTGCGGCACAATGGCCGGCACGGACAGCTTAGGGCAGCTGTGTCATATAAATTGTCAGCAATGACCATAAGCACTCAGAGAAACAATTTAATTCCTCACCCCCGCCATCATGGGCTGATATATTCTTTCAAGGTCATTACCCAAGGCTAGGAGGGTCGCATGATTAACGAGTGACATGTCCAATGAGGGCGGCTGTGCCTGAGCAGGCCTTATATTAATTAGACAGAAGTGCTAAAAAATAAACGGTGCCTAGCAAGGAGGGGGCCAAACTCAAACCTTGATGGCTGCTGCACCTCCCCAAACTCTAAAAAATTCACCATCCTGTTCCTTCACCTTGAGGAAACTGCTGCTTCATCACAGAAGCTCATAAGCAGGACACAAAAGATGCTTCTTTCCTGGTTCAAACGATGGGCTCTCGCCCCAGGTTTCCCCTGAGCCTTTGCTTTATGCTTTTCTTCCTCCTCTCCATAATTCATTGACTCACACCGCAAGGAAGCACAAAAGACGACTGTTCTAAACTCTAGAACGTACACTGGTCTATCACTGAAACCCTTAGCAATCTAATCCCATCCATAAAAAAAAAAGAAAGAAATCTTTCATGACAGTTTTGCAAGTTGAATGTTTTTATAAGAACTAAAAGCTGCTCTTGGGCATTGCTGACCACATCTCATGCCTCTCCACAAAGAAAGGAAAAAATCCCATCCATGATTTCTGACACTATTGTCCATCAGAAAGGAGATTCCATGTGATGAGCCAACTGAAAGGACTACTGCCTTTAAATGGGAGCAGACCCAAACACACCCTGAAGCCCAGACCCTGGGCTAGCAGTGCTAGCGAGGAGATCCAGTCATCACCAAACACTCGTTCAGGTCATCAGCATACGGAACGCAGCCACCTCTGTGTGTCATTGCCTTTTTTAAGGGGTACAGAAGGAGCAATGCTAACAATAAATTAAAGCCACACAGCTAACCAGCTATATAAACTTTATATTTAAAAAATAAAGGTCCCTCTGACAACTGCAGCTGTGACCTAACTGCTCCACCCTGATGCCCCTCCGAGAAAACACTGTAAATAGTGCAGCTACCCCCACAGCCTGCAATCCTCCCAACACCATTTCCTCGGTTGCCCACCGTGTTTTTCTAATCCTGCTTTCTCTCAGACTGAACTGGATGGATTTCTGTCATTTTGCTTCCCTGGTGGTGTGTCCTGCCAGCTCCTTTCCCAGCTACCATTTCACAGGGTTTCATTGCTCCCCAACCACGCGCACTTGTACTTTTGCATGTTTACAGCGCTCCTGCCTCTGCCTCTCTTGTTTGAGGGCAATAACGGGGCTCCCGAGGACCTGCAAGAAGGTCAGACTTTCCAAAGCAGTAATCCACCCTCTGATTAATGCACCCACGACACACAGCACTGTACACACCGGTCTCGATTGGTCTGGGGATATCAAGCCTGCTGTGCCATGCTGAATGGATTTGATGCTATTAAACCAGGAGAGATGCACTGTCAGCAAAGACACAGCTCAGGACCATCTATACTTATTACTTGCAGAAAACATCTTTGGACACCACCTCAGACTCGGATTTCCCCACAAAAACCTGGAAACCAGTCTGCTCACTTGAGAATAAACCACATAAAACTACATTGATTACCTGTTCAAATAAAAGGAGGAACCACTGCTTAATTTTCACCGTATTCAGGTGTTGTTAACAGGTCTGTCTGATGTTTGTGAGAATAAAACTACTTCAAATGAAAACAATGTACTCAGGATCTGCCTGAGCAAGAAAGACCTAATTTTCCAAGATTCTCAGCACTCAAAGCTTCAGATGACCTCAATGAAGTCACCTCAACAGTTTTGCAAAATTACATTCAAGTATTCTTCATATCCAACTCTTTGTTCAGCCCATGATATTGCGATGCCTCCCAGCTGCTCAGGTGAAGTACTAGAAACCACAACACCCTACTGTATTTTACCTTAGGATGCTCTTCTTGGTCACAGCCAAACTTTTGGAGAGGCAACCCCCTCATCTACCTTACAGCAGAGCTTGAGATCACAAACAACACAGAGCTGAAGTGGCCCGTGCGCTAGGAGAGGCTCAGATCTCTCCAATACCCACACACACACACTCCAGACTGGAGTAGCCACCCCACACAGCACCAGATAAAACTTGCACCCAGCAGATTACTCACAGCGTTCCTGAGAGAGAAGCACCTTTCTGGCTCCACTTCGTGCTAAAAGCTTCTCATAGTCCAGCTGGAAGCGCTGCCTGATATGGGAGAGCAACCAGCCCTCGCAGCTGCAGACACAGGTGAGTGTGCTCAGAAGTAATCACTGCCAATTAACAATCCTTATTAACCCTTTGTAGTATGACTTGCTGGGTTTTTTTTATAACCCTCAATTTCTACTTCTAATAAACTATGAGAAAAAAGTAATCATAAGAAGCGCTGAAGTTAAACATGAGCAGCAGCTTTTTCAGGGTGTCAGTGCCATAATTTCACTCATTAGTTTTCCACTTTATACACTGCTCAGACTAGAAAGGACAGCACAAAAAGAAAAAGCAGTTCCTTGTCCTAACAACAAACTTATTGTCCATTACCTACTTCTTGTAATCTACCACCAAGGGTTCCAAGATAATAATGAATTCCCCCAGAATGTCTGTTGGACATTTAAACAGAAAAGCATAAAATCCTGGAAAACAGAATTTAGCCAAACAGCTGAATACTTTGGCTGGGATGTTAATTAGACTTGGAAAGGATTGGGTTTTTTTAATCCAAAGCAAATTTTCAACTTATTTTCTAGTAACATAATTCTGGCAGATTTTCTTCATTCTTCTGAAAACAAATATTAACAAGAAATTCAAAAACCTAGCACAAAAGGACGGTTTATTGGGAATGGAGAGTGTGTTATAAGAGCCCTAGTAGTATGTTCCTACCAACAAAGAATTCTGTGCCATCATTACACTTCTATTTTCCCATGCTAATTCTCATCACTGATATGAGCCTAGGCTGCTTGCTGGATAGAGGGAGGATTTTCCAGGCTGCCTCATCATAATACTCGTGCTGTCAATCCCTACGTGCCACAGTTAAGGCAGAGGCTCTCTAGTTTCCCAGTTTACCTGTAAAAATCAAAACACATCTACCCTTGGCCCAGACGAGCTGCCCCAGCGACGGCGTGATTATACACCGTAATAACAGCATCGACAAACAGGCTACACCTTCAAAAGCAGCCAGAAAAACAGGAGTATCATTTTAGGAAGACACGTGATATAAGAGGACGTGGGAGTGTGCACGGGACCTCAGTTCTTGGGGCATCTCTGAAATAAGAGAAGGAACAAAGGTGAAAACCAGCCAACATTATTGTAAGCGAATGTAATTGAGACGGTGTAATATCAGGAGAGATAAAAAAGGTACCTAAGCACGTACGTGGGGAATGGGGGGAAGAGAATGTGTCCAAGGAGCACTTATGGCAAACCTGCATAAGACAAAAGAGGTGCCCACCCCGCTAGGGAAACGCATGTACCTGAGCACACACAGGCAGGTCCTGCTTCAGAGGTCTCTTTTAACTGTAAATAATTGCTACTATATAGTGATAAATAAATAAAATCTATCATCTATCATGCATAATAATTGCATAGAATATATATCGTGAATAAACAACGCCTCGATAAACCCATTTTATTACAAAAATAAAAGCTGTGGACATTTCCCACTCCCTCCCTTCTTCCACTCCTGCAGCCCCTGGCTCCGTGCTGCTGTTCAACACCTAAGGCAAACACACTCTCTCCCTTTCCCTCTCTGTTTCTTTAAAACTCTAAACCACAAGGCAGCACGCGAGCAACGCCATAGGTCACCATATCAAAAGCTGGAGCTTTTACAGGTGTCCTCGATAACACAGCCAATAAAAGGCAGCAGTGGCAGAAGCGGAATCACTGACCTTGTTTGATGCCGCACCAGTAAAGGGAGACGCCAGCACTGCCATAAGGAGCAAGACGCACCACGTAAACAGGCTGGGCTTTTCTTACACTAAATCTTTCAAAAGTCAGCTCAGCAGTTAATACATGCAAAGAAAAGATGTAGCTGCTAATGACACAGAACTTGGCCAAGCAAGACACTTCTTAGCAACAGTGATGACCACCAAGCGCAGCTCCCGCCCCGTGCTCCTGCATGGAAGCAGAGCGCACGCTGCACAAGGGGCGCACAAACACCGTCCCTTCACCCCAGAACCCCCCAGCTCTAGCTGAGGGTGCGAGTGCCGGTGACGGCGGGGCTCCAGCACAGCAGCTCCAGCTCGTGGGTGAACCTCACGCAGGGGCTGTCTCCACGTGCATGTCACACACGCAAATTCTCCACGTGGCAGCCAAGATCCCTTTACACACACACATCCAGCCAAAATACACCTTACCCCCCAGGTGGAGAAGTCTTTACTGACTGAACAAGTAACCACGATTTTGGCAGGTACAAAGGCACAGTCCAGCCCTTCACGATGGTGGATTTTTCTTCCCCGAGGCTGACCACTAGGAATTTTCCCTTTACAATTTTTGGCATTGCCTTTAAACAATCTTGGTTTATGCAGAAACATCAAAACTTTCCCATCACCTCATTCTCCAGTCCTATATCCGTATGGTTACTGTCCCCGTGAAAACATATTATATATCACTTATAAACGTACATTAGCCTTAAACGCTTTTTATGACATGGGTTTTCATGACTTTGAGCTGGTAACACCGTTTGATAGTTCTCTGTTCTGAAATTACTGTATTCCTGGCCCTTCCTAGAAAGAGTCCTCTTCATCCACAAATTGTACTGCAGGGATCACTCACATATCTGGACAGACAACTAGTAATCTCAGGACAGGCGTCCTTTTTCCTTATGGTGGGCTGTTGGGGGAAGGCTGGGGCACTCTTCATGCCTCTTGTTCTTTCTCCTAACTAAAGACTTTTGCCTTTGCTTTGTTTTCTGATACAATTTCTGCCATCCTCAAGGAGGCCATGTTTCCACGGACATTTAATTTCCCCCCCTCTGCCACCCAATCATTAAGTAAGGCTTCAAAACAGGCTTTTCTACGTATACACTGCCTCCGTATTTCTGCTGAAATGCCACTGTCAGATCTAGTCCTACACTTTTAGAATTTCTCTCCTTGAACACTGAGACCAGCTTGGATCTAGAATGAGCGACAGTGAAGGCAGAGAAATTTGCACTGCACTCAAAAGATCTACATCTACTAAGTAGTATGTGTACTACGTGTGGTTGCACATACACGATCCACAGAAGCGATGCAGAGACCACATGCTGCAAACACGCAGAGCTCGCACATGCATGGAGCAACCCCATGTTTGCACACAATAGTGCTAGAGCTAAATGCATCAGAATTGCCTTGGATTCATTTATCAGGTGCCTATATACAGCAGATCCGCAGACGCATTCTCTGCAAAGCTCCGCAAGCAAAGGTAGGATCGCTGTTTGAATGGTGGCTTTTCAGCATCAGCACAAGCAACATTGTCTGGTGTGACACGAAGCAAAGGCCAACGTGAATTAGAGATGCCAGAAAAGAACGATTCCTCCCCTCCCATTCCAGTCCTTTCCTCCCAGTAACACCCAGTTCCTGTACATTTAGAAAGGGTGGAAATAGCGCAGTTCACATGAAAAGCTGACTCTCATGCTATTTTTAATGTGTTCCCTGTGTATCAGAGGAGTATTTACGTTACATCTATTTAAGTGCGTGTGAGTTTACGTGTTAATGCCTGCTTACATACAGGATAGAAAATACGCAGTACAGTTAGTCAAATACATGTAAATACAGACAGAATCCTATTTATTTGGCAGACCACATAAAGGCTAAGAAATGAAAAATGCACTCACGCCCTCTGACACCCTGGCCGAGTGTGTGCACGAGAGCTCTCGTGGTAGGGACTGAAGACTGGCTTCTGGCTCCCTCTCTCTCCCTCTCCCTTTTCTGTTAAGAAGGTACTTTGAGCGCAGGGATTGCTCACAATCTGGCTGTGTGATCCACATGCAGGACTCGTAATATGCCTGCTATTTCCCTCTCTCTCTCCCTCTCCCCCCCACCAAACCTCCCCCCACCCCATCCCTCTTGTTCTCATGTTCAGTGGTTATTTTAGCTTAATGTGGTGACATCACAGCTCTCTTAGTGAGATAAAGCCCTCGCCGTGAATACAGAATACGGCTCCACTGATCACCTCCCAACGATGGGATTTAGCGAGGTCTGATATTTAGTGCTCATCGCTACAGCAGAAGATGCTGTGTGCTGGTGCAGCTCCGTGCAGGTTTCACTGTGGGTTCGCACAGAGCTGCTGCAGCATGTGGGCGATAGCGTGGTGTGTGTCTCTAAGCCGGGAGTGAGACCTGTGAGAGACACTTTTAATAAGTTGACTCATTTTTAATAGCAGAGGGAACGCCTAGACACCCGTCTGTTCCTATCGCATGAATTTGGTGGGGTTTCTGCACAATGGCTGGAAGGAGACGGTTCTGAGCTGAGGAGAGAGAGATAGAAGACATCTCATTTTTCAGCATCATAGAGTAGCCAAAATCACCCTCTGTACTGAAATGAAAATACTCTGTGAATTTTCAAAGTTACCCAAGAACCCCAGCTTTTCATTTATCTGCAGCTCCTCCACCTTTTCGTATCAGATTTGCAATAGCCTCAACATATTTCATGATTCTGTTTTGCATTCTTCTAAAAGGGGAAACAAAGAAACAGCACGAGATATTATAAAAACTTAACAACGGAACAGATAAGAAATGCAGGAGGAGAAAAATGCAGTCAAATAAGCTCTCCATTATTAACAACCGTGCCCTGAGGTCTACGCGCATAGTCCCAAAACCTGAATTATCTTAAATCACGAGGTTACCAATAAAGACAGCTTGGGACAGCAGAAGGGGTCTGTGATTTCAAGGGGTTTGCAGACCACATATATATGATTAACATTTCTGTACTAAGGTTTATTACTTCATTATAATATTTTCCATCATAAATGAATAGGTAAAACACCTGGCTATTAAGTATAAACCCATCCCTCAGGATGATCAGATTATCACTTGAATTTAAAATCTTTCTGAATTTTTAATAACGCATAACAAATAAGATTATTTATGCACTTTCTTCACTCAGCTTGCAGGCCCCACAGTTCCATGCAATGCAAGGTCTGCAGGAGGGGACACCGACTGCTCCCCCTCTCTGCTCTTTCTCCTCCCAGCTCTGCCCGAGACCTCTGTATTTTTGTGTGGAAGGGACAAGAGACCCCCACGGTAGGCACCACCAGGTCCCAACCGCTCTGTTTTAGAGCACAGGGTAATTAGCACCGTGCAGGAGTCGTCAGCCGTGCCGAAGAAGCAGCTGAGGAATCAGGAGCTGGCTGATGGGAAAGTCAAGTGGAGGCCTGGCTGTCTGAAACCTCTTCAATAGATCTGTAGTCTGGACTTGAACCCTGCCCTCTCACCTCAGGGTCCCATATTTCTTCCTCCTTCCCCCTCTGCGTCTCCATCGGCAGCGACGCACGTTGGCTGGCGGCGAAGGGCTGTGGGTGACCCCCACCCACCCACCCACCGCCAGCCAGGGGCAGCGGGAGAAGGGTCCCTGATTTCCTCACAGGTAATTAAAGGGACTGTTTTCAAGGTTGCATGGGCAAAAGACAATTCAGCCTAATAAAGCATCGATCGGCCGGCACTAGGGTAGACAGGAGCTGACATTCACTCCGAGGTACCTCCAGCCGACGTAAAACACTGTGCCGGGAATCATCCTCGCTCTGTTCGTCATCGCCTCTGACCTGCCTTGGGAAAGACAGAGTTTGCTTTCAAGGGATATTCATTCCATAATTACACAAACTTGTATGCTGAGTGGTCTAAAATTATTAATTAGAGAGGCAATTTTTTTTTTGGTTGGGAGGTTGTTTCTTTTTTTTTTTTTCTTGTTTGTTTTTCTTTCTTGGGATAAATGTTCTTCGCCGTTCACATTATAACCCCACCAATCAGCGCAGACAGTGCTGAATGCATGAGGTCAGTTATGGAGATGCAGGAAATTACTGGGGATTGGCAGGGACGTTTTTGTCAATTTGTAAGCAAAACCCTGTGTTATTGCCAGGTTTTCATCTTTTCATCACTGTCAGCCTGTGCCGGCACAAGATATCTAAAAGCAAAATCATTTCAGTGGCTGCTGGAAAATTAACAGGGGAAGATTAAAAATTTTGTGTAAAATAGAAAAAGGAAACAGGTACTTACATAAAAAAAAAATAAGCCAATTAAGCCCCTTGGAAGTGCTGACATGTAAAGCTTGCTGCTCACCCTAACCAGGCATCTGCTTTCTCGCTTGGAAGCCGAGCAGCTCGACAGCATCGTGCTCCCTGGGCTCCCAAACCTGCCCTCGCCTCACCCAGCTCCTTTCTTCTGTCCCAAATGTTTGCATTTGTGGGACGTCTGAATGGTAATAAAAGGGCCAGGAAATGATAGTTGTGTCAAGTAAATTGGGGTGAATGCTGGGGGAGGGGAGGATGGATCGATTGTGAAACAACTTGCGCATTATCTGGGAAGGATTTGCTCACGGTCCTGCGCTGCTCCGTGTTACAAGAGGCCCCGCTCTCAACAATAGCATGTCCCCTCGGAGCAGGAAACACAAAGGGAATTTGCTCTGATTCAATCCACACAGTGAGGCCCCTCTGGGGCTAAAGAGGGTCACTTTTACCCTGGCTAAAAATAAAGAAAAAAGATTTTTTTCCCCTCTCTCACACACGAGCAAGTTGGAGAAAGCAGCCCACCTCCACTTGACGAGATGCTTAAAAACCACGAGCCTTCTCATTCATTTTTTCCACTTAGACTTCAGAATTTGTCAGAATTTACTTAAAAAAATTTAAACTAGTCGAACGTGATCAAAGAACGGCAAAACAGCCTTGTCCTTTTATTCCATTTACTCCTATAACAAGTGCCTTTACTAGAGGACTGCTGCAAGCCTGGCCCCTAATAACAAAGGAGGTGACACTGTTCGGACACAGAACTGTAAACTGAATTTTAAAAGGCACACGAGAGCCTAGATATCAGGATTCTGCTGCATTCAGACATATTTGTTTTTTAATACTTTGCCTTTTTTGTTACAAACAGCAGTTAGCCTTCTGCTTCTAATCCCAAATTCTTTCATCGTGAACAGGTCAGTATAGAAAGGCAGCAATTGTGTGTGCAACACCTGCTGGAATAACAAAAAAAAAAAAGGGAAAAAAAAAAGAAAAAAGAAAAGTTTTTCCTAAAAATCACTAAAATGTAGCTCAGCAGATCCTATCTGCATTAATTTGGCTGAACAACAAGATATTGCTGGGGACAAACTCTGAATAAAGCGGTCCCGAGTTCCCAGAATTGGCACAGCTCAGGCTAAACAATGGCTGCTTCCTATTCACCTTAACCCAGCTTTTCAAAAGAACATCCCCAGAAACACAAAGCATCAGCGGGAAATGGCAATTTTATGAATCCTAATCAATCAAAGGGCTTATTAACTCAATGTGAAGCCAGATTAAAATCTTTAATTATAAATCGTGCTAAAAGGAAAAACAAAATGTACTTATGGTACATTGAAAATTCCGGATATTAACATAGTTGCCATTATCTCTCTCAATATTAAATTTCCCCTCCCTGCCCTGCAACATGCTCACCTTTTTCTGTTCCTAAAGAACAGAACTGTAGAGCAAACTCATTTTTCTCCTTCCCAGGCTTATTTAAAATGTATTCTTTCTCCCGCACACCCGGGTTTGCAGGGGAGCGGGGTTCGGGAAGCCCCGTTCCAGCCACGCAGGCGGAGGTGAGGGGGGGAGCGGTTGTTTATTAAGCGCGCCGAGGCGGACTTAGAGATTATTTTTTTGGGGCCACAATCAAACGTGAAGCATTTCTGCTAATGAAAACGGCATGCATGTCTGCGCGAGCGCGGGTGATTGGCAGGGCTGCAGATTGTAGCCACGGGAAGGGCCCTCGCTGCGAGCGCCGCTGCGAGAGGGGCTATGGGTGCTTTTTTTTTTTTTTTTTTTTTTTTATCAGGCAGACATTTGGGAAATGACCACGGCAAATGCAATCACAGTTGGACGGGAGGGTGGGGGCGGGGGAGAGCGGAGAATGAGATCCGCATGTTTTATTTATTTGTTCAAAGTCACGGTCATCCCATTGTGTGTCCCTCTCCGCGCCTGTCATCTCTGACCCCTCCAGCCCACCCCCTGCCCCAGCCCCATTGTCAGCACCCCAGGCGGAACGCGGCTCGGGTTGATCAGAAAACACACCTAACTTCTCCAAAGCACGGCGCTTGGCCAGAAAGGGGCTGATTTTCTGTTTGGAATATTAGCATTGTCAAAACACGCTCTAACTACGCTGTTAGGCGAGAGGTTTCCTGCGCAGTGGCCGCGCTGCCTCCTTAGCGGGCTACTGGCCGCACGCCTCGGCCTCGCACGCCTTCCCCTCCATGGTAAATTGGGTTTGCATTGGAAATTAAAGCTATTTTGGGGGGGAAAACAATTATTTTTCAAAGCAGAGCGAGATTTCCTTCGGAAAAAGATCCTACAGGATGGTGATGCTAGGTCACTGCTTCCTACAGAGAATTCGTATTTTCCTTTCTACTCCTCACTTCATGCATTGCTTCCCTAGGATTATTCCCTCGGCGCTCCCAAAACGCAGAGCGCCTTTTCTGAACCAGGAATTTCCAGATTTGCAACCACAAACTGAAACCTTGGAACGTGTTTCCCTCCTGTGAAACTTGAGGAAAACGCAGCTTGTTAATCTGAAATATAGTTTTAATTTTAAAAAGGGAGAGCTTGATTTTATATTTTACAAGTGACCGCTTGGCTCCAAAATGCTCGCAAAAGGGATTTTCACACCTTAGAGAAGGGAATCACCTCTCTGCTGTCTAATTGCCATCTGACAGCTCTACGCTCTGTCCTGAATTTCCGCTGCTGCCCACGGACACCGGAGATTCCCTGCCTGGCTCTTTGCAGCCCCTCTGGAACGGGCAGGGGCCAAGCCGGCGTGGGCTCAGCGAGGTCCTCACGTCCCCCACACAGGGTAAATAATTCCTAATTCTGCCTTTCAAAACAGGAACAGCACCTGTCTGTAAATCGTGCCCAGCAACACATGAATGGAAGAGCTTTGGAACACAGGAAAGAGAATTTTAAATATATAATCCACCTAGTAGTGAATTTTTCTGTGTTGAATACACAATACTCAGATTTGGGGGGGTCCCACAAATACATCCTCACACTTGCACGTGTATATATCAGTTCCTCAACTGGGTATTTATGCCCTACACTGCACATATGGAATCAGAGACGGCACCGGGTTATTTTTGTGGATTATTCTTCTTGGCTGGAAACACTAACACACAAACATTTATAGAATTCCTTTAAAACCTTAAATGCCGCGTACCAGCGATGCTCCTTTGAAGATGATCATTAGACCTAATAAACAGGATACTGGATGCACAGATCTTGTCCTTTTCAGCTCTTGCGACTGCCTTTCAGTAAATTCAGAAAAGATCCTTTGTGCCTAACTCAGTTTTCATTTCATTGCTTTTAAATTTGTTCAGCTTGACTTTTGACACTTTAGAGGCTTAGCCTTTTTTAAGTACAATAATATAATAAATATTTGTGTTGCCAAAGAAAAAGCGAATCTGTTGTTAGTGTTAGAGAAAGCCGGATCTCTTTTTCATTCGTTTGTTATAAATAATTCACACAACTATGTGCATTTTATAAACACAATCTTTAAGAAACTGATACTATCAAACATTTTTGAGATGACACTCAGAATCATATACATATGCGCAAAGTATTTGAAACTGTAAAGAAAAAAATTGCTAATGAAAGGAGAAAAATAAAGATATTTTATGTAAATAATTACATTAATACAAAGTGTTTTCAGACTTATTTATACAAATTATTCCTCTGAATGACAAAAAGCTTTGACAAACTACAAACACCTATCAAAAATCGTATTTGGCTCATTTTCCCCTCACAATTTCCATCTTTAGCTTTGGAAAAAGAAGATGGATTCAGAAACTCTCCTACTATCTGTCAATGCAGTAAGAACAAGCCCAGTCAAATGCATTTTTCTTATATGTTAAAAAGTGTTTTCATGTTTTTCCTATAAAACATTTTAAGAAATTGTGTTTTTGAAGAGTTTAAAAATTAAACAAAATAAATTATTTTAGTCCAAAATTATTTTCCCTAAAATATTGATGTGCAGCACATTTGATTTGATTAGGAAAAAAAAATCATATTTTTAAGTAACAATTTTAGACGTAGGAAATACCTTCTCATTTTCCTACAGCAGACACTTTAAAATCATACAGTAAACAAATGATCTATTTAAGATGGATAAGAAAAACACTGTGAACAGACTACTTATAGCTCTGTATTTTTTGTATTTTCCACTACCAATCTAATTGTAGAGCATTAACTATTCCTATTTTGTTACTGCTAATGAAATGAGGTTTTCTTGCATTGTTAGAAATTACAATTTAGGAAAACTTGATATCATTTATAAATTCAAAACACAAAATTTCAAACAAACTACTCCGACTATTTTAAATGCTCTTTTAGGGCTTTCTTGCTGTTCAGCTCTGCAGCCCCACAGTGACCACACGAATTCCGTTATTCCCAAGAACAACAAAAGCCCATTTCTATTAACAGATGCTTCTACACACGGTAGTGTGGCCAGAGATGAAAAGGTGCCGTGGTGCACGTAGTTCCAAATCATTTAATCTGGATTAATCTGGGTTTGCGTTTGCCCCATAAACCTGACTTTTGGGGAGCGCAGTAGGCGAGGGGCGGCATCCTAGGGCTCTCCAGATGCCCAATTAGACTCGTCTCCGGCCCGCGGTTCAGCCTGGGTCTGTCTGTTGGGGTAAAACCATTTATCTTTATCATTCCCAGGGCGGGCGGGCGGGAGGGGCTGGGGGGAGGCCCCCGCATCGCCTGTTGTCAGCGGGCATTGATCAGCCCTTGCTGGCTGGTGGCGGAGGTGAGGGCAGCTCCCCCAGGAGCCCTTCGGGGCCGGGCCATGTCAAGGGAAGCTGTATTGAGTCATGATCCGAATGACTGCTCATTGAGGGAAACGGGTATTGGCGTCCCCATCAGCCGCAGACACCCTGGGTAACGCTTAAACAAGTCCACTCTGTTAATGTCAGGCCACCGGGGACACGTTTAGCCTCTCTGCTGACCATTAGACCCTTTGATGGAGTGGACAATAAACTTGACAGGACAGGCTGGACACTGCTCCTGAGCGCGCCTCAGCTGGCGAAGGCAGGACACCGGAGCCCAGCCACATCAGAGGAAGAGCAACAGGGGGAACGTCCTTCTAAAAACACCTCAGTCACTGAGCCTGACTCAAGCACCAAAGAGATTTTCCATAATTTTGAGGATTTCCTTTTTTTTTTTTACTTCCAAGAGCGTTTTCAACCAGCCGGACATATTGGAACCCATTATTAGCACCTTCTACCCGATAAAAATCATTCTCGCTCTAGAAAGAACGGAATGATGTCACTAACTTTGGTTACAAGACTTTGAAGGTCGTTTCTAAGAGCAGTTTGTTTCATGCCACATTCTCAGAAAAGAAAATAATCAAAAAGGAAAAATAGTAAAATTGACCACCCTTCTCCATCCAGAGAACAATTCTTGGGGGAACAAAATCAACTTTCAAAGTATTGATCCTGTACTCATCAACCAAAAATAAAAAATTAATAGGAAATTCAACCTTAGCTGTTTTCAGAGAAGGTGTTGATAATTGCATTTATATTATTTAAAGACATTATATCCAAATTTTTGTTACATTTGAGCTCACTAGTATTTACTTTCTTAAGTTCCTGCCAGCAAAAAGGACCCTGGCTTTGACAGAGCAAATTTCCCAGCATTTGGAAGCTTTTATCCCAATTTTAACACCTTATCTCTTTTCCTCTGGAGAATTAACTGATATTGCATTAAACCAGAAAATGATATAGAATTTTAAACAGTCCACACAACTGGAAGCTGACAGGTCATTAAAAAGCTCTACTGGAAAGAAACTTCATCCTAAAAATTTAGAAGTTTACGTATATAATATCTAAGCACATCTATATTTACGCATATACATGTGCTCACATATACAGCAATTTCTCAATAGCTAAATAATTTGGCTAAAATAATTTAAAACAAAACCTATCTTTTAATAGCAATAATTTTTTTAATATTAAAAAAACTGAAAACCACTGAGCTTTGCTTTCAACCTAATAGTCAACAAAAAGCAATACCGCTAGAGAATAAACAAGTATAATCCAGATTATTCAGATATGATTTGTATTTTCAGTCAAACCCTAAAGGCTTTTAACAAAGGAAACGTTATTTTTGTCACTAATGCATTTTTCTAATCTGGGGAACTTGCGGAAATTTAAAGATTTTTTTTAAAGCCATTTAAAAATATCACAACAGTTTCATGACACATTTCTTATTAACTTAGTTAATGTTGCGTTTGTATGAATCCGAAAACAAAGGGATTTTTTCCTGCTGCCCATCTGACGGCATTTGCTAAATGGCTCCGTGTTTATTCAGTCCGAGCCTGTCTCACACCTACAGCTGAAAGCTGCCCTCTTAGGAACACAGGTGACAATATTTCTTGATTTTTTTTTCCCTGTTATTATTAAAATAATATATAAAATTAAGGAGAATGCCAACTATTATTTTTCCCTGTAGGAGCTGTTACTTTGAGATAATATCAATTGTCCGGTATTCTCCGTGAGTGCACGCTCTCGGGTCACGAGGGCACGCAGGCTCTAGATAAGTAATAATTTAGTATATCAGAAGGTGAAAAGAAAAAGCAGAGTAAGAAAAAAAAAAAAAGAGAGCTCCTATTTTTGCAGAAAGCCTTCTCCACCAATTAAGTGTAATGGCTCCTGTTTATCATGGCTGGAACACCACGCTTCTCCCTGGGCCTGCGGACGCAGAATCCCAGTGTCAAAGGGGAGCCGGCATCGTTGCTCGGAGCTTCACCTATAGCTCCGCTTTGTGCTCGGCTTCTCTCACATCTTCTCTCGCTGCATTTCCATTTCAAGCAAGAGCTCAGGGATAGCAGCACGGATCAATTTTGACATCGAATATTTAGTAATACAAGGTATGTATATTTTATATAAGTATTTTCATTTAGTAGGAGCAGAATGCTGCCTTTCAAAAGGAGAAACGCAAACGCTCCTCGGTGTCAGTCTCCTGGCCACCCTACCTTGTGGATCACAGTCTCCCCAAAGCTTTTGTGACCATTTCTGACTGAGCGTTATTCACGTGGTCCATAACGTGGGTCTCGACCTTTCCGTTAGCCGTGGGCACCAAAGGTTTCACGGTGCACAGTTCTTGCTTTCTGGGCAGTGTATGACGCTGAGCAGGGCCCTGCTCTTCCACCCGGTCCAATAGCGCGGATACTGCCCTGCGCCAAGTCTCACGGAGCTCACGGAGCACGGATTAGCAGAGGAGTCCTCTGCAGGGAAAAACCGAGCCTGGCGCTGATTGCCAAGCATGAATTTTATCAAAGAATTCTGCATAATTAGGAAAACGTCCACGGCAGAATCATCCCCTCCGTGGGCACTAGCAGATGAGGCGGACGCTGAACCTTTTGGAGAAGAGACTGCGTTCCCACTCCCACCCAGCACTCGGCACAGCAGGGCCCCGGGTTCTGGATGGAGCCCATCCCTGCACCACTAACGTATCTACACGCTTTCAGTGTTTGGTGACCGGGGATATCTGCCTCAAAGGGTCTGAAACGCTGCAGGGTCATAATCTGGGTTTGTATATGAATAAACACAAGCCCTGGATGATCTCCGATACACCTACCGCAAAAGGATGAAGAGAAAATTCACAAATGTAACTTGACATAACTGAACTTTCACCTTTGAATCTACACAGAAATTAAATTACCACAAGCATTTACGTCTCCCTGTGATGCCCATTTTATATATTATAAAATACCTACAACCTTGCAAAAAAAAAAAAAAGATACTGTTAAAAAAAGCAGAAATTAAAAAAAAAATTCTATCTGCTTCATTTGGAAGGAACACAAAGGGAAAGTGCTTTTAACTACATAGTAAAATCCTAGAGGTTGCATCAACAAGATCTCTGTTTTTATGACTACCTGACTATCATGCATTTTCCAGCAGAAAACCTTTCCTTGCACACTGAAAAGCTACTTGTCATGCCCAGAAGCAGGACTCGTAAGAAATAAACCCTAAAGGATAAAACATTTGATGGTGGCTGAGAGGCACAACTTCCCAGCCTCCCACCACTCGCTCAGACCCAGAGAGGAGCTCACAGCAAAATCCAGCACTCATAAAACACTCTCTGGATGGTTCGCCCCGTGCACCAGTCCCACGTTTGGACCCCCTGTATACTGAGTCTACACGAATCTGTACTCAAATTGGAATTTCCTTAAGTTGCTAATACCTCAAACTATTCTTCTTTCTCTCCTTCCTATCTTTTCACACGGTGCCTAAAATCACATTTAACCATTCCATAATTTCTTATTTCAACCTTCTTTAAACATAGTATATTTTCTTGTTCCATTTTTTATTTTATCTTTTGCAAATCACCTGCCTGGCCGCCTGTTATCATTTTCGCCAGACGCTTTCATGCTAACCAGCAAGGTCACTGCAAAACCCATATTGATTTTCTTCCTAAATATCCAACTGTACAAATACATATTTTACCAACGGTTCGGAAGCCGTCCCTGAGAGCTAATGTAAACACAAACCAATACAGCTGCGAAAGCCTTTGGAACATGGAGTCATAAATGGACTTCAAGAGATTCCTGTTGGAGAAAACATGGCTGATTAACTCCATCTTAGCCGAATGGGAAATTCAATTTTGCAACACGGTCACCGCGGCTATGGACTGGGCATCAGGCACTCTCCTCCTCAGGGTAAAGGATTGTCCACCCCACAAAGCCACCCAAGCACCAGAGTGACATTTATCTTACCATTGTGTTCAAATACAGTATATTTTGCTTGGTTGGTTGATTTTAGCATTCAAACAGACCTGCCAGTATTTCAGCCCAGAGATATCCAATATCCTTACTTTGAAACGTATCAAATTTAATTTTTCCACGCTTATTATCCCAAACAGGAATCTTTCAGCAATTAAGTATCTGCAGTCTCTCCTCCATTGACAGGGAACCCAGAGGTGCTCATAAGCTGTCCTAATATCTCTCATATTCACCACAGAGTTTAAATGCCAGACCTGGAGCTCACCAGAATGCCCTGCTAGGTCAAGAATTTCATGCTGTTGGATTATTATTTTTTTCTTCCAAGAATGACAGAGTCCTTTTTGTCTTGAATAAGGACCAGCTCTCTCCCTAAGACCAGGAGCAACAGAGAAGCTCAGGTAAAACCACATTTTCTTTTTTCTTAGCTTGGTCACCATCTATGTACAGAAACATTTAAATCAGGATTACAAGAAAAACAAACAAACAGTGCGGATGGCTTGAAAAAGGGATTCAGCGACGTACATTTATAAAAAAACAACTTTGAATCATTGTACCAGATGCAGTCCCAGTGAAAAATGTATGCAGGCAACAGGGAGTTAAGTAAATAAATTTTTTCTTTTCTTTGTCGATGTGTTTAGTTCTCTTCCTGCCAAGACTCATTTCACTCTGCTATCTTGTGAGAGACACATATGGTGCAGTGAAATTGCCATCCAAGAAAGCATGTCCCAGCCTGTTGAGACATCATCAAATAAGATTAAAGCAAAGTAAAAATAAAAAGATAGAACGATTTTTTTTTTCTTTTTCTTGTACAGAGAACGTCTGATGAAAGTCACTGAGGTACTTGAATGCTTCTAAAGGTTTTGCAACCATTTCTTTACTTTGCCTGGTTAAGAAAAAGGCAGAAATAACAAGCCAATATCTCCTTTTTCTTCTTCAAGTTAGTGAAAAAATGTGTTTCATAATAAACTTGATGTATATGAATAAAATACAATATTGCCTTCTGCGCTTCTGTGGCAACAGCACTTAAATGCACAGAAATACCTCTGACTTGCTGTTCTGGTTGCTTCTCCACCAGCATCGCTGACTTCTGCAAGCAGAAAATCTTTCAGGGACAGGACAAAACAATTACTCTGTTAACCTAGTACATCAAAAGGTCCCAGGAACCTCCCAAAGAGCACATTCAGCGTCTCTCTGGCTACCAACTGCTACACCAAAAATTAAAATTCATCACCAAAGAAATAGAGAAATCCATGCTGCAGTACTTATTTAAGTGTGAAATTGTTGCCCATTTTCCCTACACACGCAAAGGCCTCGGGACACCAGTTAGGATGAAGAGGACTTTACAGGCTCTTTCCCTACAAGATCTTTTCAGTTTCCACATTTTAAATACAAGTACTGGGGTAAAGAAATCCCAGCTGATGGCTACTTGCCCTTGCACATGGTACTTAGAACAAGATATAGGACCAGAGTGCAATTGCTGGGATGGTTTACACTATTACATCAATAGGAATTGCTGAGAAGCAACTTGCCAGCTCCTCTCTTTACTGCTTTCAAATCAGGCTCTGGAAATATTTCAGAATTATTGTACACCTACGACCAGGAAAGCACCGGCAAATAAAATACGTACGATATATTCTGTACTTTAAGAGAATCCTGCACAAGGTCAAAAAAGAATCACAAGGGGACAGGAGGAAGTCAAAATCAAATTAGCAATGTTCATCACAATAGGAGAGGAGAGGGAGCTTCTTAACCATCCAAAATAATCTGCAAAATGGGGTTCAGTTTCAAGAACAGGAATATATTTTAGGTATTTCTTCGCTACCCTCTCCAGTTAGAGACTGCATTTCCAGATCTTGTTTCCAATGCATAGCCTTAACTGGACTGCAGGAAAGCAACAATGCATCAGTAGCAGAGATTATCCCTGGCCTTAATAAGCTGTTGTTGGCTTTCATAACAACTGCAGCCTAGGACGAGTCACACCGAGCTCAAAGACAATCTTACCAATAGCCTAGAGCAAGGATTATAGAAACAAGAATCCAAGGGGGTGTGGGAGGGAGCAAAAATCCCAAGAAACAGGGGCTAATGTAAAATCGTTTACATATTAACCTTCTTCCCTTCTGACAGTGGTCAAGTTCTGATTCAAAATACAAATTATCTCCAATTACTTCAAAAGAGGCAGTCACAGAGCTGTCACTTAACCTTCACCATCTGTTTGGCTCAAAAGAAAGCTGTACAGCCTGCCACTTTGACCTCATCTTTCTCTTTCCACACTGGACAGGCACCAAAAGAAGAGAAGATGGCTTATTGTTCTCCAGAGAAAAACGCAGCCCTTGGGGAGCTGGGGGTCTGAGGGTGCTGGGAGGGGAGGGCAGAGCTTCAGGAGGTGACTTCATTTAACTCTGCAAGGGAGAAGGATTTGTTTAGAGAGGACGAGTTTGCAAACCTTCCTCGCTCCTTCTGCCAGCCGTCTGGAGAGATGAGGTTTGTTTAAAAGTGGAACCTCTACAAAAAAGCAGTATCTGGCTAAACAACAGGGGTGGGGGAAAAAGCAAATGCTGGTTCCCACAGATTCTGGCTCAGAGAGTTTTCATCTTTTTCCATCTAGTAGTCAGATATACATAACAAAACATCAGCTATTTGAGATAGCAGAGGGAAAATAAATCTGAAATAGCTTTCTAGGAAAGATAGTAGCACAAAACCAGTGTTTAAAAAAAGAAACAAAAACCAAACCCCCAAAACCCCCACACAAACCAACCAAACAACACAACACAAGTAGGCGCACGCTCTGGGAAAGCACAACTTAACGTTATAAATATGACCTCATCGTAAGATAAATCAGAGTTCACTGCTACTTTCAGCTGTACAGATCAGACCAGACCTTCCCCCAAACCAGTCATCAACCACCACAGATTCCAGCCTTTCTCGTGACTCCAGGGGAAGGCAGGGAGTTCATGGCTCAAACTCACCCTCTAGAAGTGGCAGCAGTGAAGGACCAAGTACCAGTTCCCCCCAGCCGCCAGTGGAGGACAAGCAGGATGTTGGGGAATCAGAAGCACAACCTACAAACGCAGAGGTGTTGGGAATAAAAAAAAAAAAAATCCATTCGAGAAAAGAGATTCCAGAGTGGCTGGAGGGCACAGTAATAGGGTGCAAATTTTTGAATGCCTCATGCTTTATGGGCAGTTTCTAATGCTTCTGCCGAGAAACATTACAGCATTTCCACTGGCTCTGATCTTTATTTTTAGTTTTATTACCCACCGCATAACAGGTTCCTTCAAGAGAGAAAGAAAGAAAGCAGATCCCTCTGTAAACAGGAGCAACTCCATCTCCTGAACGTTTCACATAGCTGTGGCTTAGCATGAGGATAATTTCATATGTGAAAGCAGCTCTGAAAACAAACATCCCTGTAGCTGTGCGTGCTACATGACACTGTTGGCATCATTTGGCATGGGAAGGCAAACCCCTTTTCTTGTCACACAGTATTTAATAGAAGAAATGCACACCACAAGGCACATAGCTGGATGACAAGAGCTGCAAACTTTCCATTTCCATAGCAGATAGTAACAAGTCAGTTAAATATACAGAGCTACAGTACCGCCAATAGCAGCAAACAGTACTGAGCATGTTGGTCAGTGGGAGAAAGGAAAGCCTGCTGCAAAAGGTGCTGAATCAAATAATGATCGTGAGCAAATAGCCCTTTACTTCCCAAAGTCCAAATTCCTTTGCTAACTTTTTTTAAAACACAAACAGAATATTGGATTCAACAGGCAGTTCAGAGGGGGCAAATCCCCTCCCTGTGCTGGAATAGCCCGACAACAGCTGCAGCCACACTGAAATGTTTAATTTTACTTAAAACATTCTCTCAGGCCTATGTATTATTTGAAGTATAATGTACAGAATTATCTAATGAATTCTCAAATCAAATACTCTCATTTTGCTGCAGGCCATTTCCCGAGAACAAACTAAAGGCACACAGGCTTCTTTCTGTGTCTGACTGTTGAATTTAAACAGACGTCCATTGGACATCAGCTTCGTTCAGATTACCTCTCCTGTTCACTCTTCTGAATATCCAGCCATTGCAAAACCTCTTCATTTAAAAACAAACAGAGAATCAAAGTAAGAAAAAATATGTCAAGACTACCAGGCACAAAAAGCTCTCTTGTGCATTCTGGCCGTCCCCTCGCTGCGGTAAGGGATGTGGTGACAGTGAGAAAGTCGCCTAGGAGCAGCATCTGGCTCTGATTAGGTAACAAGCTGTAGCATCTGCAAACTTGTCAGTTCTCAGCCCACAACAAAGTCCAGCCAGCAGATCTGTGTTTGAAACGGGAACTGGCTGTTACATTTTATAAGACAAACATTATCTGTTCCCATTGCAGGGTGCCTTTTTATTAAAAGCCATATAAGAAGAGAAATTAAATGTGCTTGTTACACTTTACTTTCCATCGTAAGGAGAAAACCTATTTGGTTTTTAGTTTGTTGGCCAGAAACCTTTTTACTTGCCTTCCCTCGGTGAGAGGGTTGTAAGCTGACAGCGGTGATCTTACAGCCCGCAGTGAGCAGTCAGGGTGAACCCAGGCTGCTGTTCCAGCAGTGCTCTGTTTTTTCTCTCTAAATAAGAAAACAAAAATAAAACTCCCATGCAGCAAGTGGTGAGGAATGGAAGCTGCAGCTGAACTCCCCTGGGAGGCACGGTGGGTACCACCACCTCCTTTCTCCGCAGCACATCCAGGCTGGCATCGGCCTCGGGCGGTGCCGCAGCACCCGCCTCTGCCCGGCACCCACCTGTCCGTTCACACCCACCCGCTCTGCTTGGCTGCACAATATCTGAATTAAAATTACCCCATCTCCAAGGTTTCGCTCCCTTACTTCAGCAGTGGGTTTGACTAACAGATCTTCTACATTTCAGTACTTTTTCCTTCCTATGTTTTTCTTGATCTTTTCTCCACTCTCTACACTACTGAGTGGCAGCGACAGTCCTCAGTGCCTCTTCTATAACTTGAAAATTTCTCTCTCAAAAAATGAAAACAGACTATTCTGTGCCCTGCATGAGACTCAAGTCCAACATAGCTGAGGAAGAACAGAAGAATTAGACCTGAAAAGTTAAATTTCTGTCCAACTTCACGGTTATTTTTGAACATCCAATGGAAACCACTTACGAGCACCTTCACCAAAGAGATTGCTGTAACACTAAGCATTGGTCAAATCAGTAGCAGAGACCTAAATTGTATGGATCCCCCTTCGCAGTTTCGGGAACCTGCCAGAAATGTGTGTAATTTAAAAATTTCTCGTTCTGAGCAATTCGCTTCTGAAAATTCCTACCTCAGTGTCCTCGTCCACCTGGGGACCAACCTGTGTGACTTCAAACAGTACTTCAGGCCAGGTGTGCTTATCACAGCAAGAGTAACGCTATGTGAACAGGTAGAAATGAAACAAACCCAGTCACAGTGCCACCACAAAATCAGAGCAGAATAAGGAAAAGCTATTTTTCCAAACCCCAGTGTACTGCGGAACTCAAAAGCAAGGACTGCACGGGGAAAAACGCAGGTGATGAGAACTGAGGGTGAGAAGGGTGGTTGGCTTTCCTTTTAAACCTTGCTACAAAATCTGGCCTATTTATTAGTTATGAAATACAAACTGCGTTATCAACAATCTTAAGGAAATGGATTGATGTTAAGTGATACTTCAGTATCTGCCCCGTAGCAAAGCTACTGCACCATTACCGAAAGATAAGCAGAAAATCCTTCCTGCAAATAAAGGAGACCGCCCCGATGCTCTATAAACCGTGCAGCTGATTTTTAAAAGCCACTGACATAACTTACGGGTCTGGGAAATTGCTGCTGTGCAGTAGCACGCGGTGCCTCCTCTAAAGCGAGACTTATTAAAAAGAACAATTCCTAATTAAGATAATTACCCTGAAATGTTGTTACATACGCTGCAACTCGTTCTCTTTTTATTCATAACACAAATGAATCTCCGGATCGCGTGAGCGGGAATGGGTGCCACGCGCTGCCACGGGGAAAGCCGTTTGTCTGTTTTCCAAGATAAGGTTTTTCTAAATTTAATAAATCAAGTAGAGGGGAGCCGGCTTGCGAGCACAGGAGACGCAGAGCTGCTCCCGTTTGGGTAGCATTAACCGCTCGGGAAACGCTCCCTGGCTGGAATCGAGCTCTGCGGGGAAGAAGCAGGTGGGGAAGCAGCACGGGGACACGGAGCCCGCGGGCAGAGGCTGCGGAGCCGGGACAGCACGAGGGGAACGAGCGCTGCTGTGTGCGGGATGCGGCCCCGGGAGCCGCGAATCCAGCGCTCCTGCTGCACCGGGCAGCGCCCAGCCCAGAGCCGCCCGCACCCCATCCCGCAGGAGGGGTCACAGACACCGCAGCCCGCACCCCATCCCGCAGGAGGGGTCACAGACACCGCAGCCCGCACCCCATCCCGCAGGAGGGGTCACAGACACCGCAGCCCGCACCCCATCCCGCAGGAGGGGTCACAGACAGCGCATCCCGCACCGCATCCCGCAGGAGGGGTCACAGACAGCGCATCCCGCACCCCATCCCGCAGGAGGGGTCACAGACACCGCATCCCGCACCCCATCCCGCAGGAGGGGTCACAGACAGTGCATCCCGCACCCCATCCCGCAGGAGGGGTCACAGACAGCGCATCCCGCACCCCATCCCGCAGGAGGGGTCACAGACAGCGCATCCCGCACCCCATCCCGCAGGAGGGGTCACAGACAGCGCATCCCGCACCCCATCCCGCAGGAGGGGTCACAGACAGCGCATCCCGCACCCCATCCCGCAGGAGGGGTCACAGACAGCGCATCCCGCACCCCATCCCGCAGGAGGGGGTCACAGACACCGCATCCTGCACCCCATCCCGCAGGAGGGGTCACAGACAGCGCATCCCGCACCCCATCCCGCAGGAGGGGTCACAGACAGCGCATCCCGCACCCCATCCCGCAGGAGGGGTCACAGACAGCGCATCCCGCACCCCATCCCGCAGGAGGGGGTCACAGACAGCGCATCCCGCACCGCATCCCGCAGGAGGGGCCACAGACAGCGCATCCCGCACCCCATCCCGCAGGAGGGGGTCACAGACAGCGCATCCCGCACCCCATCCCGCAGGAGGGGTCACAGACAGCGCATCCCGCACCCCATCCCACAGGAGGGGTCACAGACACCGCATCCCGCACCCCATCCCGCAGGAGAGGTCACAGACAGCGCATCCCGCACCCCATCCCGCAGGAGGGGGTCACAGACAGCGCATCCCGCACCCCATCCCGCAGGAGGGGGTCACAGACACCGCATCCCGCACCCCATCCCGCAGGAGGGGTCACAGACACCGCATTCTGCACCCCATCCCGCAGGAGGGGTCACAGACAGCGCATCCCGCACCCCATCCCGCAGGAGGGGTCACAGACACCGCATCCCGCACCCCATCCCGCAGGAGGGGTCACAGACAGCGCATCCCGCACCGCATCCCGCAGGAGGGGTCACAGACAGCGCATCCCGCACCGCAGCCCGCAGGAGGGGGTCACAGACAGCGCATCCCGCACCCCATCCCGCAGGAGGGGGTCACAGACAGCGCATCCCGCACCCCATCCCGCAGGAGGGGTCACAGACAGCGCATCCCGCACCCCATCCCGCAAGAGGAGTCACACACACCGCATCCCTCCCCGTGTCCCACACCGCACCTTACACGCACTGCATCACATCCCACAGGGGTCACAAGCCCTGCATCCCATCCCGCCCCGGAGCAGCAGCACAGCCCCGCACCCCGTCCCCACAGATGCTGTGGGCTGCAGCCCAAAGCCAACTGCGTTTTGCAATGGTCACTGAAACCCCTTCCCTGCAAAATTAGGATCTTTCTCTCCTTTTGAAAAATTATATAATATCTAAAAAGTAAAATGGGTTTTGAGAGATTCTCGCTGCTGTGTGGGCACAGAAATGAAGGTGTGAGGAGAACTGGAATGCGTTGAAGGGAAACACACCAGGAAATTCAGACCCCGCTTCAGACACGCTACCCTCCGGGATGCTATCCTGTATCATAGTTTCCACCCCCATCAGAGCACTTCCTTGCTCCAAAGAAGCCTTTTCACTCTTCAGAAGTTGTAAAAAAAACTTACAGGTTTGTATTTGTAGTCTTCCTTCTGATGTCAGAGCCTTTAAAACGCTGCCAACCTTCCAATCAGCCAGCACCACGTCACACTAAGCTGTGCCCCACTGCTCCGAATGCTTCCCATGGTGACTTCTGGAATTATCCAGGAGACCGATGGGTAAATCCTGGTTGGTTAATTTCATTACTGACATAGTTTCTGCTTCTACATTCAAAACAGCAGCTCTTGAATGCTGAAGTTCTCTCAATATTCCAGCTATTTTAAAAACCGTTGCGATTACCACTACAAAACAGAGCCAGCATTCCCCTAAAAATGTTTTAAGTCCTCAACAAAGGGCCATGCATTTTAAAAGCAATACGGTCTGCCTGTTATTATGATTTATTATTATTTGCACTGCACCCAGAGGCCCCTGCCAGGGCTCCTTTGTGCAGGGCACCATACGGGACACACAGTAACACGCTGGTCTCAGCAACTTAAATTCAGTTTAAAAGGTTCCAGACCCATTCTGCCTGGGTATTTCCTCAATCAACGTGCTCACCATTTTTATCCTTGTAAGGGCTACTTCCTAAACTCTAACCAATTTTTTTGTCCACAGCAATACAGATTTAGATGTCTCCCAGCCCCTTTTCTTCCACTTGCAGCTACAACCCTACGAGTAACACAGCAACACGCTCGAAGTCATGTGTGCAAAACTTACAGCCAGGTTTTAAAAAGCATTTTGGGTCCAAGGGCACGCAAGGTAATTATCAGGATATTAACTGGACTGCACCAGTCACATAATCAAGCAAAGCTTGTTGATTTTAAGTGATTTCTCTTCTTCAGCTGAAGAAGAAAGTGGAAAGCAGCTGCTCTAAAAGATATTCTGAAACACAGTAAACAGAAAAAGCAATATGGCTATAGATGCACAACGTGAGTATGGAAACAAAGGGAAGGTGCACAGGTTGCACGTATCAGCTGAGAAGGCAAGAGTGAAAATAGCCTCTCCTATCTCAAAAAGCAGCTGGGGATGATTCACAGTAGGTTTTTCTGTAATAAAATTCCCTATGTTTCCTCACTTGGAAAATTCGGTTTATAGGTCGGTTAACAAGTATTAAAACCACAAGAGAACATGAAATGCACCACCTTTTCCTTTTGATCCTTTTCCCTTTTGGATGAACGTTTTGAAGTTTGGAATATAAAATCCCTGAATTTCTCTTGTTTTATGCCTCCACGAAGGCATTAAAACAAAAGTTTGCTGGCTGAAGAAATATCCCTTAACTAGTAGGGAATTAAAGCAAGCTGCCCTGCACCAGCACACCTGTGAGCCAGGTGTGCCGCCGCCCCGGCTCCCCAAATGGAACACCTCATTTACAAACCAAATCTGTCTAGAAAATTACCTGCCCCTCTTGATTGCTGCAAATGGTTTTCATCAGCCTGCACTGAACTGTACTCCGCTTTCGCCAAATTTACAGCACCGGGTGTAAGAGTCTTTGTAGGAGGAAAAGGGATAGAAGCAATGTTTAAAAGCCATTCAGTAAATAGAGGGTCCCCATTGAGAATGGTCAGTGCCTTGGGTGTCCATTCGTTAGGGTTGCGTCCCGCTGAGCACACTACATAACCCACCACCAAGCACAGAATTGGCTTGGCTTAAAGGTTTTAAAGGCCCTGTTCTCTTGCAGGATGCTTCGGTTTTGAAATCTATCAAAGGAATCTCAAAACAAATTACATGGTAAATTATTATCTCTGTTCTGGCCTCCTCTCTACACCCCACTGTTCAGCATGAATGACGATGGGAGAGCCGCTTGTGAAAGCCTGCAAGATAAGCAGATTACAGAATGTCAGGTGCCTCGGGCTACTCTAAATTTCACAGCCAAACTTCGCTGGCCAAATCAGTTGATCTGACTAATATGGGTCACAGGCCATTTCAATTAATGCACCTCTAATGACTAACATTTGCTCCTTAATGTGAAAGGAATAAATACGGAGATACACAAAGCAGCATCAGAAAGCAAAACGCTCTCCCCTTGCTTCTTGTCAGCATCACTGCATTTGGTTTCTCTCACCAACTCACGGAGATGGGGAAAGCAGGCTTGTGAGGAATACAGAATTTCTCTCAGAAAGAAATCTTTTATGCAGTTTTCCTATCATTACCAGTGCATTTCTGGCAGCTTTCAGTGTCCTCTAGATCCCAGTGTACTGAATAACAAGAGCTGATATGAAAACAGAATGCACAAAACAAATTAGCATTTTGAAAATAAAAAGCATGGCTTTTAATCCTATTAAGATCGTGGCTTTTTTTTTTTTTTTTAAGTTCTCTGAAAGATATACTGATGTTTCCATTAACATAAATGCTGAAATCAGCATTTCCTTTGAAAGAAGTTGTTAATATTTGGAAATGGTAGGATTTCCAATCCTAGATTTGATTGTTATTCTATGCTACCCTGCAAGTGCCAAGGTCATGGGGAGATTCACCTGCACACTGAGCTAAATGAATGCACTCGGCCACAATACATGTATAATTTAACATTCTCCTCTCAAGTACCACCATGCATTCCTAAAAATATTTTATTACAATAACAAATTGGTTTCAAAATCATGCATTATGTATTCTGAAATTAGGTCTGCCAATGAAACCCGTATATACAAACATACAAGCAACCATGCAGGACAGCACGAACGCAGAAATTATAGGTTCTAGAGGAGCTGAAAGGAACAATTAATTCTTCTGTAACTCCAGAAAGTCCTTTTTTATTACTTTGATCTCCATAGCTAAAAAGAACAAAACAATCAATTGCTGTGAAATATATTTAGAAATCAAACAGCGTGTCTTTTTCTACATGTCTTTATAGAAAGAAAATGTTTAACTGCAAAGTGAACAGTATATTACAATGTACATTTGGGAGTTCTTTTCTCCAGGGCAGGGTTGGGGTAAAATAATACAAAGCTTCTCAAATAATTTAAAAGAATATTAACTACGTTTTAAAACTTCCCCATTCTAACGCTTTAAATGTCTTTTTTTTTTTTTTAGATTAATCTCTTCCAAATATTTAAGATGAATTAATTAAAAAAATCCTGCTAAATTCTTGATAAAAAAAATCCGTCCTTTGCCATTTCTTTCTCAGTTAGTTAGCCAAAGAGTTAAAAATTTCATCACAGTGTTGAATTTTCAGCAGCAAACGCTGTACCATTAATGCACTTTCCATAATAGATGGTTGTTTCTGATTTGCAAGTTTCATTTTAAGTTAAATATACATTGATAAAGCATCCTCTTACAGCCCAAATATTCTTTTTTCTCATGCAAAATAAGCATGTTTCTTGGTCAACTGACATTTTGTTAAAATGGACTTGAGGTAGCTATTTATGAATAATTAAGATTAAAATGTTTCTGTGATTCCCTCAATGCTTTTTTATTTTAAAACATTTATACCATGTCAGAATGGACTTATTCTTCCAAAGGTAACTTTCCATTAAAATAATGGAGAAAATGACATTTCTAATTTTGATAATAGCCCTGAGTTCTTAACTAAAGTCAAAGCCTTTTGCTGTAGAAGCAAGACATATTTTAGGGTTGATAACCACCATGCGAATTCTTTGTAATAGTATTGAAATACTTGATTTGAAGTATTTAAAACACAACAAGAGCAATTAAATTTATATTTTAAAACAGCAGACCTAAACCTTTATTTTGGACTAAACTTTTACTCTGGACTATGTGTTTCACTTTGTTAAAAATGATTGCTTTTCTGTTATTAAGGCGAGAAGAAGAGCCTGCGGAGACTCCTATTAATTAGACTTCATTCCATTTTAAACTTCAGGAAATGTTCTCAAGTACAGCTTGCAAATGTGTGTTCAAACCAGATATTTGTTATTTCATTTTCATTCCAAGAAGCAAAAAAGCAAAATATTTTAAAAGCCAGTGTTCTGCAACAGGGAAACCAGATTAGATAGAAGACTTTAAATGTCTAAGAGATTTTAATTCATTAAATATTGCATAAAATTAGAAACTCTATGGTCACCTTTTTGAATACACATGCAAACGTTGCACTTAGAAACTGTTTCTCTGTAATTTCGTTTAGATGTTCTGATATGACAGGACCTACAGCTTTTTCTGTAGCGAAATCATGAGAAATAATTATCTCTAATCTAATCAGCAGTATCTGAAAATGGTGAATGTTAGCAGCTTAATTTGTGATTTCTGAAAAAGCCTTTTGTATCAGTGTTTAGACTGACATGTTGAAGCTTTGCTTTTAAAGCAATAATTAAGAAATTGTTGACAGAAATTAAATGTCACTGACTATTTTAAACAATTGTAACTGTTCTTCCCTCTTTCTTTCCTGAGCTTGAGCCTGACAAAAAGGGAAATTTAAACCACCATTAGAGAGGAGAACATGAGTTTCTGGACTGGTTTTTTTTTTTTTTTTTTTTTTTGCAATAAAGAGATGTGATTCATATAAGTAATAAGCAAACCCCACGCTATGGATTTTTAAATGCCCTGGCTTGTAATCCAGAGGTTAAATGATTAAACCCATTCCTGCACTTTTCAGTTTAGCTGCAGATATGTTTCCTTGAATTTAGCTGTGGGCAATTTGAAGCTGAATAGGAACCGCTCTTTTATTTGTTATTAAAGTCTGTTACTGTCTTTCAAAACTGTTTGTTACACACATCTGAGCACATACATGCATTAAGGAAATATACTGAAATAAATATAAGATTATAGAAACGAGACAAAAATCACTCGCTGTGCATTTTTGCATGGCAAATTACTTAACGAAAATTATAGATGGCAAAACATTAAATCACTAAATGCAACCACTGTCTTTTTTGTACAACTTCAAGTACAAAACAAAACCAAAATATTCTCCAAACATTGGCTGTAATCCTTAAAAAAAAAAAAAGGAACTTCAAAGGCAGAGGCTGGGGGTGCCTGAGCTGAGGGTAACAGGAGGAAGACAAGCAAACGCTTCCTGATGAGATGCAGCCAAGTGGTCAGTGCCGGTGAATGCGTCTCAGCCAGAAGCTTCGGATTTGGAGGAGCCCTTTCAAAATGACACTTACACAGGATACACGTACATGGGAAGCTTGAAAAGCACATAGGAGGTCACAGATCTATTAAAGCATTCCTTCCTGACCACTAATTATTCCTCAAGTAAAAGGCAGGGATGCCTGGACAGGAATAGCACGATTATGCAGTGCTGCACGCTTCCTTGGGAATATTTTGCTGTATTGAATTCAACAGTTTAGGTTATAAAACAGCAGATACTGTCACAGCTTGCAGACCCTCTGTACAGTTTTCTGGCTGGTGAGAAAAGGATCTGAAAGCTAAAATGGAATAAGGTTTCTACATATTTTTCCCAGTCTGGACCCTGCAACCGGCTGGCGAGCTGCGAGGCACTGGAACAACACGCAGGCTCCTAACAGGATTAAAGGCAAAGGAAGAAAACACAAATCAAAAGCACACCAGTGTTTTTCAGTACAGTTTTGCTTTGTTCACAGAATAACGGCACCCGATGTGATTTAATGCTGCAAGCACAGAGAGCGTGTGCCGAGCCCTAAATTCAGGGCGCTGGGAGGGGAAGGCGGGTGTGGGGGCTGGGGGGGGACGGCCTCGCTGCCCCCTGTCCTGGTGTGGAACCCGGCTGAGCGACCCCACAGCCACACGGGAATCGGTTTTCAGTGTGAGGAACCCGGCTGAGCGACCCCACAGCCACACGGGAATCGGTTTTCAGTGTGAACGCGGCTTTTGGGGTTGGGCACATTCTTCAGTTCCTTCTTTGAATGAGCATTCTGTTAAATGCAGATCTATTAATTAATCCTTTGGGGTGTTGGAAGTAAACTGAACAATATTTGTGATTTTAGTGGAAAGGTTTACGAAGCCTCGAGAACTTCATTTTACCATCCCTGATGGTAACTCAGTCTCATGGAAGCTTTGACTGGACAGAGACTCTCCAAGCTGCCTTATTTCACATCACTCGCTTGTATCACAGAAAGTTTCCTTAAGCTGTCCTAAAATCCATGGCTGCATTTTTCTGCTACGTGATGTCACAGGACAGGTAGTGCAGCCTGTGCTTTCAGTGTCCAGGAAGCCAAATCCACTTCCCCTGAAGCCAACCTACAACACCACACCTAGAGACGAGCTGCTGGAGAGCTGTCAGGACGAGACTGCTCAGAAAGCAACACGGAGCCAGGAGCACGAGAATCCTGCAGGCACGTAAACACTCCATGAAAACATCCAGATCTGGCCAAAAGGAAGCCCCACCACAGAAAACCCCCCGATATAGGATTAAATCAGTCCATCAAAGAGCTCAGCATTCCCCTGGACCGTGAGCACAACACAGTCTGGACACCAAGGTGTCCTGAGAGGCCTGCCCAGCGGTCCCTGTGCCGCGATCTCGGTGCCGCGATCTCGCTCGGGGCACCCCCGGCACGTGCCCGGCTCTGCCCGCTGCACGGAGGGCAGCGAGGGGAGGGCTGCACGGCTGCAGGGGTGAGGATGGTGGCTCATCTGGTGGTTTAAGGAAAGCTTTGGCTGGTAGCAGCTATCTCCCAAGCTTAATGCAGACTAAGAATAATTTAGGTGTGAGGATTTCAAGAGCAGTAGGAAGGTACGATTCTAGCCACAATGTACGTCACCAGAAACAGTGTTAGGCTGTACTTCCAGAGGCAGAGTGCTACAATAAAATAAAAGAGCAAATCTGTTCAATTTATGAAAACCTCTTTTTGTAGTAGCATGGGAAATAAATTCAAAAATATTTAAAGCACATTCTCAAGAAATAAAACAAAGGCAACAACGTGACAGTTGGCTACCTGCTGAAGTCATAGGATAGCGCCCATAAGAAGGCTTCATCCAATGTTCACACCACAGTGAAATTAATTTTTTTGACAAGGAAATCATATTTCTTCCTCCTCCCTCTCTGCTCTGCCTCACCTATCCCCCTCTTCTACCACTGGAAAACAGTCCCTTGTTTAATTAAGACTTAGCAGATCATCAGTACTTTAAGTTTTAGTCACAGCCATATGATCTTTGTAAAAGTTTTCTATCCTCAAATGTTGTTCTTCCAGCAAGCAAAACAGGGAAGTAAGATTGATTATTTGTTTACTAATGGTAATGAGCAAGAAAGGCTTCTTGCTATGCAGCATCTTTGCACAAAGTTTACACATTGACATTTAGGAAAAACTAAACTTAGAAGCACACTTAGAGTCCCTCCCAGTCAAACTGAAGGAGGTGCAGGAATTATCTGTCACTTGATAGGTTTTCCTCTCCAGATCATCTCTGGAAACTTTTTTCTCAGGCTCTTAGTTGACGAAATTTTCTTCCTTCTTTTAATTTGAGAATCACTCACTCTTGTGTTTGATGCATTTTGGGTGAAATGTCAGGCAATTATGGTGATGTACTTGCTTTTATATTACCCTCTCTCTTCCCTCGATGGCTTTTAAAAACAGACAGATCTCCTCCCCTGCCCTTGTGCGAGCGGTAGATCAGCCCTGGCGCAGGTGAAGGGAGGGCAGCCCCAGCTGTATCTCACGCTCCCACAGAGACTCCGTGGCTGCACTAAGTCCAAAGTGCAATAATTCTGAAAACGATCGCATGCATTTTAAATAGCAACTTAGAGTGATTCTGCCATACATCCCTCAGTAGGGCCCGTACCAAATTACTTTCGGTTTACTGTTCCTGTGTTTATTGGGGCTCATTCATTACACAGCACAGAGTCTATAGGAAAAAGCCATTTTTCAGCATAACAGGTTTACAGTAAAATTAGATTATAGTTTTATAAATCCCTCAGATAAAAGGCCCATATATCCCATACGTACAGAAAGGGACATACGGCCCACAGTGTCTGTCTTTATAAAGAACAGCTACTCTTTGGATTCCCCACTTCTTAAACAGTACAGTTAAAGGGCCTTTTTTCTATCAAACTATTGGCACGCAATTGCCTTTATCCTCTTTAGTGTATTTATTTATTTCCCTGAGGTCCTTCCCTCTTCTCTAACAGAAGGTCTAAGAGCCTTGATAGTTGGTATTGCCATTATCCAGGAGAATCTGTGGGCTAGCAGACAGATGGTCCTGCAAGTTGCGATCGCCACCATCTCTGATCCTGGAACCCAACTACCCAGTTTCCTACAGCCAAGATGCAGGACAGCAGAGCTGAAGGAGAAGGAAAGCATGAATCCAGCCTGAAAAGAATTTTTCTAGATTGAATGAAATACACCACCCACAAAGACAGAGAGAGCAAGGCCTTGGGAAACCACAGAACCTCTTTCTTTCTCTGTTTTAAAGAAAAACACTGTTTTCTCTTGGCCTTGTTAAAAAACAATTCCCGTTTAAGCAGTGACAGGCAGGGCTCTGTAATCTGTACATACAATTTAATCCTTTAAAGAATCAGCAGAACCCACATCAATCAAGCCTTCATCAACTTGTAAAAACAATATTTTGATTCAATCAGGTTCAAAGCCCTGAAATTCCCAACTAATTAATGCAGGGTCACTCAGAGGCTGTGAAGCAATGGCTAGCAGAGTGGTCAAATATTTACCTCTCAACACAGTAGACATTAGGACAGCCAAAGGACCTGAAGAGTGGGAAAGAATAGATAATGTGACTCTCTCTGCAGCAGGTTTCATTCACTAGAACTATTTGGATAAAGAATTATTACAAAGGAGAGGAAAAAAGAAACTGAAGCCTCTGCCGTAAGCAGCATTCTCACATCCTGCTCAAGGGCTGTTAAATGGTCAGTGACCCAGGCAACATCCTTCTCATTTTTTGGTTTTTAACATGCATGTCTCCAGACAGTTGAGTTGTTTTGCTTATAGTCCTTCCTTACAACATTCACAACAAATTACATTATAAGAACGTAGACAGCAAAAAATTACTTAAGAGTCCAAACCGCTGAGACCTCCTGGCCTGCTTTGTATTCCTAGAAATTAGTCTTGAATTCAGCTTTTTCCTTTAAATATTCCTGAATTATGTTCCTAGTGTTCAGTCCGTTCTATACGCAACAGAAATTTTCACAGTGTGAAGGGGGTGCCCATGTGTGCACACACGCCTCGCCCGAGTCTCACCTCCCCAGGTGACTCTTTGGAGCTTGTTTGATGCCGTGTTAAACTCTGCCTTATGAAAAAACAAAGAACCCAGGATTGAAGGAGATGTTATCCATTTCCAGATATGTCTTACAATGTAGAGACAGAAAATATCGCACCTGCTTAAAGTGTTACGTGTAAAAACCTTGATTAAAGCATCTCCCATTTAACTCCTATTATTACTACTACTCAACACCATAAAGTAATATACGAAATCCTACCTGCTTTCCCAGACTACTGGGATTGCCTGTATTTTTGCACTTCACAAACCACCAGCAAAGAATTCGGTTTGGTCGATTTTGAGACAGTTTTACATTCTGATTCCCAGCGTTCATACAGTCCTGAAGTGTCTGTGATCCTGAAATTACTCAAACCTTAAAAATTGCAACCGCATATGTCATTTTTGCAGTGACTTGACCTTTTCAGCAGACAGGTCATTCTGACACATAAACGGAACAAGCAACAGAGCCACCTGCTCTATACTAGGACTGTGCCGTGTTGGGGTTGCTAGAAGAGTGGATAAATGAACTGATTGCTACAGAACTGCATTATTCCCAGTTTCCCACCATACTCCACCTAGAAGAAAAAAAATGCAAACTGCTCAAGTCACCTCAGACCGAGAAATTCTAGGATAGAAGCAGTATCCCTTTTAGTTTTTGAGAAAGAACAAATACACGGTGGAATACCTCCCATTCCCAGCGGTCGCGCTGGCTGCTGTTTTCAGGCTGAAGGGTCACTCTGCAGGCCCTCCGGCAGGGGATGGCTTTTATTCCCTGTCCTGCTTTACAGCATCTATGCCTGGCGTGAATTTCCAGAGGAGATGCCGCAATTCTAAATTCCGTTGTTGATAGGCAAGCATGAGATGAATGTTCTTTCCACACATCCATCTTTATAATTAAACTTTTACAGGCTTTCAGTCAGGCATTTGAATAGGAAAAGTGCAAAATGTTTTCATAATCTCTGCGCCACTGAGAAAAGACAAGAATCTAATCACAACCAACCAAAATATTTCATACCACGGTGAAGAGCTTGCTTTCTCCTCCTTTAATTTGCCAAATTGTGGCTGGCAAAAGAAAGGGGACTGATTAACATCATAAACTCCGTTCCCACATTACTGGCTCATTTTCATTTGGAAAAAAAGAACAGATAAACAGAAATTGATGCACAGAAAACCTGATGTAGGGACAGAAAAACAAATTCTTTCATTTGCTGCTATCCACAAGATGCCTCTACCTGGAAAACTGTTTAGATCGCTGGAAAAGCTCTGGACACCATGCATTATCGTGCACAGGGCTGCTTTGAAACAACTTATAAAACATCTGGAATATTGTATATTTTATTATTCTTCTCTTTGGATTTCACTCACATTCCCTTTTGCTATCAGACTGAGGGTGATAAATGAAGACAAAAAAGTGCACATTTCTCCCTGTCTCTTAAAAAGCACTTGAATAAATATTATCCACGCAGCCAAGTGTGTCCTGCATTTGAATAGGTGAAAAGCAGCAGGGATGCCTCTGCAAAGAAACATCTGCCCTGCAGCTCTTGGCGCTGATGCAGCCAATATACTAAACTATGATTTATATCAGCAAATTTTCATGTTTCTTTTTGAAAGTGCTACTATTTCAGTTTTACCTTAGATCTCAGTCTAGCATCTAATCCATAATTGTTTGTAAATATGCACAATTGGGGAATTTCTCTTGGATACATCCCAAGATCTTTCCCTTGGTAGCATTCCTACAGCAATTCTGCGAACCACCCTGAACTGCTCCGTGAGGTAGTGCTATAGGATGAGGCTATTTTAAGCTTTAAAATACAACAGAAAGACAAACTTAACAATAAATCATGGCTAAATGTACTAAGTGCCCTGGATATTAACAGAAATATTGCCTCATAAACAGAAGCTTTATCTTCCAACGCTTTTGCTGCTTGTATTTCAACATAGTAAGTAACAGAAATTAAGGAAGTCTGAAATCTCACTGGTATAATATATATTCCCAGGAAAAAAAGATTTTTATGTTATATTTCAATGCAAAGTGTGCCCCTAATATTAAATTCCCCCAGAGTTTCTCCCAAAGAACACGTCACCTGGTACAGTACCAGAAAAATCCCTCATTATGGTGTCTGCTGACTGCATGAGCTCCTGATCTTTCCTGCACCATCGTACAATGACCCGAGTCCCACCTCGACCACCCAAACTGTCACCTGGCTTTGGATCTCTCCAGTTACTCTGCTTTCTCCCCTTGGAACCTGCAGGTCACCTAATCTGTCACCAGGCCTTGTGTTTGGACACAAAGACATTACACTGACACACTGCCCATCTTCCCCTGGTCAGAAGATGTCCCATCTTCTGCTTTTACCTATGGCCAAAGTTTCTATCACCTTGCCTTGTTCCACTGCCACCAGTGTTGTCACCTTGCCCTCTGAGCTTGTCCTTGTACATCTCCACACAGCTTATAGCTACACTCATCGTGTAGCTATACTTCATCCTGCCTTTACAATCAGCGTTTCACTTCAACTTTACTCCCAGTGACATCCATCACGGGTTTAGTATCAGAAATTCTTCTGGAAATGAGTTTTTGTCTCACCGTTTAAAAGAGATGATTTTTTTTTTTCCCTTACCAGAATTAAGGAACTTGAATAGAACACCAAGATAGGCACATGCCAAGACCAAGTAACCGTCACAGCTATCTGGGCTAGCTCATTTTTCTCTTTATGATCCTTGCTATATATCTACAACTACACTGTAAGCTCTCTGAAGTAGGGCTTGGCTTTTCTATATGCTCCAGTAAAACAAATTACATAATAAAAATAACTGATGTTTGAAATGTAATTGGTCGCTAGAATTTGCAAATCAGTAGGATAAAACTAGAACAGCTCTGTAAATCAGTAGGTGATGAATTGGCACGGAGTAAAATAAGCTGAGCAGTCCCTGTCAGTATGTCGCACAGTACATATATTTACAGTCCAGAGCCACTCTGCCTTCGTAGAATTTGCAGATTCTGATTCTAATCTCCAAAAGTAAAAGTCTCCACATAGAACAACAGAAAGATTATCAGCAGAGGGTGTCTGGGGAGTGCTCATACCCCTGCTCAGAGGTTAACATTTGATTTTTCTACTGCACGGACATCTTTGAGTGAAAGAATTAATACACAAAATTAGTTCTCAACATTACCATTTCAGTTGCAGCTACAAAAAATAATGTGTTGTCAAAAGCAAGTAAGAAGCAAACTGAAATTGGAAAATGAAAACAAACACCTGCAATAAAACCTCCCCTCCCCACAAAAAACCCAACTCATGTAAAAATCCACCTTTCCTCCACTGCAATGAACTCCCCACTAAATATAAGGTTTCAAGATTTCATAGCATACCAGATGTCTAATAGCTTTGGTCACAGGATGCTGACAATTCCATAACCTAAGGGACTGGATTGAAACGGCTCCACTTAGGCCGTCAGGACCTAAGCCAGTCAGCAGCAGTCACCATCCCTCCTTCTGGTCCCCTCCACCCCAGAGCACTCAGATTTTACGACCAGAGTGGAGAGCTGAACATGGGAACACAAGAAGAGAGTACAGCCTAATCCATAACTCTTCTCTTTCATCCTATTTAGTCACCAGCTTTGGCAGTCTCTGAACATTGTCTTTTGGACACTGTTAGTTCGTAGGGTCAAAAAACTGTTTCAATATTGAGAAGCACAATGTTTTTAATTAAATGCATAGTGATAGCGCTTATAGCAGTCTGTGAAAAATACTGAAGGACAACCATGCTACAGAAAGCACAGTAATGGCAGTAGTATCAACAATATTTACTGTTCTCATGTACAGTACAAAGGAAAATGGGGTTCCAGATTTGCAATTTGAATTTTAATTCCTTTGAATGCATTAGTTTGGAAACCTTCAATGCATACCAACATAATGTTGTTGCACTCAAAGAGAGGTTTCAAACTGTTTGGTTGTTCTTCACATTTGTCTGCGTGAGTTCTTCAGCTTATCTTTCCTGCTGTTCCATATGGGCTTAGAACAAACATACAGAACTGTTCTCAGACAATTTCTTAGAGAGAGATTAGCAATGACCTTTACACTCTTTAGTCCAATGCAAATTAAAATTAACCAACAAATGCAACTAAAGCCTCCCCATTTCGTTCTTTGTGGATAGAAATTAAGAGAAAGTGTTTTATTTTGCTCTAGAAATCTCTGTCAGCCTATATTGAGAAAGGCAGAAGGACAGATCAATAATGTCAGCCTTCCACCCAACCTCAAGGCCATCAGAGCCTCGAAAGCAGCATAGAAACCAAATGCAGGCTGGCTCCGACTCTCAGCCTGAAGGTGAGGCAGGCACATGGCCTATCCTAGCTTGCTTTTTACAGAACTTTAAGCAATATAGGTTACTGCGTGCTGGAATCCTAGAATCATTAGGTTGGAAAAGACCTCAGAGATCATTGACTCCAACCACATCTGTCTACTAATAAATCATGTCCCCAAGCACCTCATCTACACCTCCAGGGACAGTGACTCAATGCAGATGCTGTGGTACAGAAATCAACGCTTCGCACCGCTCTCAGCAGCGTTACTGTACAGCCCGTGGTCTTCCACGAAGTGAAAAAGAAGCTGTTCTCTCTTTGCATTTCAAAAAGTGAGCAATAAATCTGTAAAGGATTAATTAAGGAAAAAAAAGTTAAATAAAACAGCTTCTTCAAAAGTCAAATATTATACCTCAGCATTTTGCAACAGCCTCAGGAGGTGCACATTTACATAGTGGCAAGAGGAAGAAGTGGAGGGAGGATGCCACATTCAGGTGGCTTTAGCACCACAGCACAGCGAATGGCATCGTGTGGTTGTCATCCCACAGCCGTACTGCCTCCCCTTCCTGCTGCTCAGATCTGCTGCCAACCACACTTACTCTATCTTAAACAACTTCTTCTCTAGGATTTGGTTTTGTGTATCTTTGTCTATATCTGAAATGGAGAAAAAGAAGTACTTTCTACATAAAACTGTCAGCCCAGCTACCATAGCACGATCCAAAACTCTAATCCTATCTACATTGCTGTCTACTGTGCAAAGAAAAGCAAGCCCGCTTCTGAGACGCTTATTTACCTAATAGACTATAAAAGGTATCGAGGGAGTCATTCCGTTCAATTGGGTCAATCTTACGTATGTAAATATGTATTTAAATTTGGTAAATATGTACAGTATTTAGAGCACATGGAGAGAGATTCTTCTGTGGAATGAGGCACCTCTTTCAAAAAGGTTTACACTACTCCAGATTAACAAAACTCCTTTACACATCAATAACGAAGGCTGAAATATGCTGGAAAAGAGATGCCCTCTTTTGTTAACTGACTTGAGTAAACATTGCTGAGCTTTGCAGCATTCAAGTTCCAGTTATTAATTAAATGTATTTCAATAAGATTATTGTATCAAATCCACTCTGATATCTAATTTTAAGGTTACACATAAACATTCCATTTCACATGGAAAATTATTCACTCATGAAAACAATTTTGTTATTTAAGGAGTGTGTATGCGTGTTTGCCTACGTGCATGAATCCCAAGTGCAGTAAAAAGCATTACGTACACATGCATATATTTATCTTCCCTGTCTTTAAAATGCAAAAACTCCCTAAAAATAACTTTATTGGAAACATTTTTCTGTTCATCCACTGGAATAAAAGCAAGATCTTGGTACCTTCAGCCTTCTAGTTATTATACCTCATAGGAGAATAAATCTGTTGATACTAAATTACCATTCCCACTGCTCCGCAACCTGGAATTTATTGTTGAACTGGGCTAAGCAGAGCTTTGTTAAAGAAATAGTTTTATTAAGGAGTTCTCCAAGTAAAACCATCATGCTTGATACATACTTGTTAGAACTCGGAACAGTTCTGAAATAAATATATTTTTCAGGTACTTAAGTCAGTGCTCATTTTCGCAGGAGAAGCTCTTCCTCCATCCTATGGCTTATTAAGGCATAATGGAGGGTAGGAGGGGGGACACACAGGAAATCAGCATATTTCAAGGCTTAGAGTGAAGAGGTTTTCAGCCATGGTGAAAGCTCTGGAGGTTTCATTTAACAGAAAATTCCTCTCTAGTCCAAGTTCACACCTCGCATAGTCAGTATCAAAGTGCTATGCAATGAGAAACACATTAGACTACACTTATTTATATTACACCCTAAACAGCAACTCTAAATAATTTAGGATTTCTACAGCTTGAAGGGGAAAAAAAAAAAATCCAGTTACCATTTTTAAAGTCTGAAAGTGTGTGCTGTTGGGCCTCTGAGGGCCGTCGGCTTCCCTGGGATGAATGACACAACGTGCATATGAAAATTACAAACCCTTTCCATCGCCATCGTACTTGAAATTACTTCGGGGGGAGGCAAGCGAGGGAAAACAGTTTGCCTCTTGGCTCAGCTTCCCTTAGGTAAAACCACAAAACAGATACAAGACAAAACTGAGGCTTGGGCTCAGTTTAGTGACAACTAGGAAGTCAAAAGCTGGGCTTGGTGCTCTGTGGTCCCGCAGAGCCTGCGCGGGCGAGAGCAGGAGCCGCTCGCCCCAAAACAGGGGCTCCCGCAGCTGAATCTGCCCCGCAGCCGAGAGCAGCCACCCCAACTGCACGTTACTCCAGCCGGAGCAAAGCTTCTGAGAGCTGTTTATGAGGATCCATTTATTCCATCAAATTTATGAACGTGTAAATGTCATTTCATAATTTCCCTAAGAAATTATGAAGAAAGAAGAGAAAGCAGCGTGCCAGAAATGTCCCCCTCTGTTTGGAATTTCCAGATACGAAGCATTTCAGATACACGGTACTTACACGGTATGTACACGCACCCTCATTCATAGGTAAAAGGTGGTAGTTAAAAGCATGCAATAATCAACTAGTATGTTTACATTTTATTAAATATAAACAGTGCGGATACATTTATAAATATAGTAATTAGGAAATAGAAGAGACTATTTCAGTTGGAAGGGATGAAACACCTCGATTTCTGTTTTCAAATAGGCTTGTGAAAACTAAGTAACAGTATAACCCGAATTTCCATACGCCCAAACCAGATAACACTAATCAGCGTCCCTGTTAAGATTCAAGTAACTGACAGGTGGTATAAGGAAACACAGGGAAGGTGAGAGTCCATGTGAGCTTCAGAATTGACCTAACAATCAAAACTGTCCAAAAACATGAATAACTTCCTCATCACTACCTTTTTCCCCTTAAACATAGCAATGCACAGCAGACTGATCATCAAAAAACCTGGAAAGGCCTGCAGAACTTTTTCCTAGGTTCTTGTGCTCATTGACTTACTCCTAAACAAACGGAGGAGCAGCTCAGGGGAAGCCCGTTCTGTATCTGATGTTTACTGTTGAGGATTCAAGAGGTTCCGATGATACAGAGAGAAGCAGCTGAATTTCCCTGTAATAGGCTGGTTCTGTTCCCCTCGGAGGTGGCTATTCTTGACAAGTGAGTTTCTGCAAGAGCTGCATAGTCAAGCAGATTTGGGGTTAGGTCTGGCTCTCATAAGAGGACCCCCTGTTTGCTCAGCTTGTGCCAGCGATACAGCTTATTCATTTCTGAGGCGATGTCAGTCTGCAGAGAATGTGGGTCGCTTAATATTAGTATCAGAATAAAATCAGCTTTTGCAATCAGTCCCGACGCCTTCAGCTGACTGCTGTTTTCCATTAAAATCTTCTCTTAGATCAAGTTGTACAATGAAATTCAGCTTTCTGCTGCCTCCATTTTCAACAGATTATAATGAACAACATCTTACGTTTGCATAATACCTTTAGTAGTGTGTCAGAAAAGAATAAAGAACTCTTTCTAACAAAAGTCTGGTTAGAGGAGAAAGGAGAGAAATCAAGCAAAAAAAAATCTTATGAACTAGTATTGAATTTCAACGTTCTACTTGCTTATCATATGGTATAAATAATTCACTCCTGAAAATCTTATTTTCAGAAATGTTTACTGACACAGCAAAAATCCATGTGAGAGGTTACTGACATGGCATGTAAATGCAGACCTAAAAAAGACTGGAGTGATCACCAAAAGGACGAGAAAAGAACTAATCTAAGGAGAATATCTGCTAAGAAATTACATTGTCCTGAATAAACAGTCTGGGAATTAACAGTTCAGGTACTGAAGTCCCCTTCATTCAGATCTGTCCAACAGTAGACTTCTGTTGTTTAGACTTCTACTTCCAGTCTTTGATCTAGTTTATATTTTGATTTGAAAGATACAAAGAGAAAATTACTAAGAAAAATCTAGTGCCATACGGAAACAAATTTTTTCATGCCTTTTTTTTTTTTTATTCTATTGAAATAAACTTTGTGCGTTTGAAAACATTAAATAATCCAACGTGTGTGAGGAGTACTGAATAGAGCGGGCAACGGCAGGGCCACCGGCACTGGGAGCCTGGAACAAAGCTCCAGCAGGGAGGACCAGGAGGGTGGCTGGGGCCTGGACAGCAGGAGCTGCTGCAGAGGGGTCTGCACACAAAGACGTGTGAGGCCCACAGCTGGAAATACTAACAGCTGTGGTGTGTACCTGTCACCAGCATTGCCCACTTAAAGATCTAAAAGTACAAATTTCTGTTACTCTCCTTGGGTAAAAGAAACCTAACAGGGAGGGACAAAAAATTAAAAATCACGTCAAACCTATTCTGTTCAATTTTCATGTTGAAATGGCTGTTCCAGTGCACAGATTTTAAAAACTACCCGTCTGAAATGGAGCAGCGCGGTCTCGCAGGTCGCTCTCAACTATACACCCGAAAAAGGGACTTTTGCTGGAATACTCAGCCAAAATGGAAAGACGAGTCATCAGGGAAGAAGAGGAGGCTGTGAGGGCACGGGGTGGCAGTGAGGTGTGACGTTGTGGTAGAAGAACACAGGTGTAAAATCCAGAAGAGTGCACCTCCAAGAAGGGCGAGACAACGGAGCTACAGCCGAACGGGCACCCAGCGGCACCGGGCACACCCCGGCTGCTCCCTCCTGCATCCCACTCACTCCAGCCACTTAGATATTTTTCGTAACCGTTACACCTTTAAAAGTGGAAAAGGCACTGAGTGAAAAGGTTTGTTAATACAAAAATGGTTCGGGGAAAGGCATAAAAGCTACACGAAATTTTAAATGCAATTATCTTAGATTAGAATATTTGGCTTGAAAGATCTGGAGGGTATTGTTTTTGATAAGACAGAGCCACTTGACAAGGCCTGTCACCACTCCAGGTCTCTCTCTTGTCAACTAAAAATGAAAGGACATCACAAAGAATTAACTTCAGCTTTTAAACATTTTGAAAATGTCAAAGAGGTCATAGCTGATCTATTTCCTTATACAGTATATTCACTTGATGAAATTTGTGGTAACAATGTGTTTTTACTTTTCATTCAAATTGGTCTAAAATCCTGGTAATTGATCACAGACTAATGAGAGCTGACACGGGACCGGTGCGATTGGCCGAGCTTTGTATCAATCACAGCTGCTGCCAGTCCACGCTGTGCATATTAGACTTTCTAATGGCACTAATTGGGGACTACAGAAAAAAACTGCTAAATCTCCTCGTGTAGTTTCCAGAACCACTTCTTCGGTTTCCAGTTACTCTAAAGCCAATTTAAGCCCTTTTATAACTAACACCTTCCTACATATAGGACCTATTGTTCGTGCCTTCTCACAAGCCACCTAAATAGTCCTTAAAATATTCAGTGAGATGACTCTAAATTAAAAATGGGTCCAATCTGTGAAACGGCAGAAGTAAAAGTAGAAGCTAAATATTTGTATTGACCTTTTAGGAGCATTAGCCAAGCCAGGAAAGTACCTTAAAGGCATCTTATTATGCATAGAGAGGGTAAATTTTTAAAACTCGTTTAAAATAACACGTGACCACATTTGCTAGAAAGGGGGGTTATATTTCCAGAACATATTAGCATCGCTAAATATGAAAGTTATCAGGTAAAACAAGTTGAAATGCGGTTGTGTCATGCTAATTCTTCCCCCACCCCCTCATATGATTTGGAGAGAAAGGTCAAGTCTGCTGTCACGTCCCTCTAACTGATGCTCAGAGACCGTGTGCACTGAGCATGATACATTTAAAAGAAACCAAGCAATCGGCCATTTTCTGCACCAACTGTACTAATCATAAACCCTCCATCTTGAGCTGAAACAAGAGATTAGGTGCACGGCAACAGAGGCAGAAAGTTTCCTCTCTGTTCAAAACCAAAGAATCCTTTTCCATTTTGGACACGTTCCTCGCGCTGTGCAAAAGGGGAATACCATGAGCTGTGATTTGCGAGATAAACTGCCAGCGAAACAGACATTTACCGACAGATAAACCGCACGACTGAAACCTGCGTTCGTGATAAACAACGGGATGATACGTACAGAAAAAGCAGGTGCGGCGAACGTCCCTGTGAAGATATGGACTGGGAATGCTGCTGCACAGCTCGGTTTTTCCAGCTTATGTGCACGTGTGTTCCACACATCCCCGTACATAGGTAAGAACACAGATTTATATAAATCTCATTAACCACACCATGTACGGATACATGCATCATCTACACACACCCCACAACCATATACGTGTGGTAGAACTCGGACATGTACGTGTGTGCATACCGAGAGAGAACACCCGATATGAGAACATAGGGGACAGAAAGCAGCATTAAGCAACCTGAAATATTTCATATTTCAAGCCCTCACAATAAAAAGAACAAAACAGGAGACAGAGGTAAAGTTCAAAACAAGCAAGCACTAGGGTTTCAAACAAGAAGACCTAATTATACTGTTTGTTCTCCTACCCGAGATAAAAATAATCCATAACATATTAACAGGACCGTTCAGCCATACTTCATGTATTCCACTAAGCGATTAGTATTTGCTCAGTGGAAACAGCTTAGGAGAAACAACTGTCACTCGTGTTTCTTTTACAATTACATTTACAATGGACGGTTCACACAGGAAAACATTTGAATAAAGTTAGAGCCTGCATTTGCCATTACATGCTAAAAAACACTTTCCTGTACAATTACTTAAATACATTTGTTTAAAATACTTGGCGAAGTGAACCAGGTCACATCATCAGTGCAGGCACAGCTCGCTGAATCTTTACAAAGCTACGAATCATCAGAAAGTAAGACGACTGCAGAACTGGCTGTAGGTTTTCTGAACGAGGAAAGGAACAGTTCCCAGCAAGATCTGCAGACGTCACCCAAGGTGATTGTTCTAAAGCCTTTCCTTTCAAAACTGTCTCGCTTGTATTTTAAAGTGTTTCACTGATGTGAGCCACTGTTACGCCACGGGTAAATTTGATCCCAATTCAATTAGTCATTGGCATCAGTAGCACTTGAGCATATAATTACACGCAAGTATCATCTCAATGCTTTGCCAAACACAGACATCTGAAGCACACGTTTTATCACTCTGGTCACCCTGTTAACCAACAAGTTCCTTATACAAATTACAAAGTAATTTATTCAACTGTATTTTCCTATCCTATTTGTGAGGTACACATTCCCCATTCTCACTCTCATTTAATTCATATGTAAATGAAGATCTGAGAAGTAGTGTAATCGAATCCAAAGGAGCAAATGGTAGAGTAGCAGAAAGGAGAGGTATGGTATAATGTTTTTGATGCACAAAAATCAGATTGTGGCAATACACAAACACCCCCTTTTACCAGTCTGTCTCTGGGAAACCTGTTCCAGTGCCTTAGTAAATCTAGTACCTAGCATAAATTTTCCCTTTTTCAGCTTAAAACCATTCCCCCCCTCGTCCTCTCCCTACACTCTCTGATCAAGAGCCCCTCCACAGCTTTCCTGGAGCCTCTTTCAGTACTGGAGGCTGCTCTAATGTCTCCCCCAAAACTTCTCTTCTCCAGGCTGAACAACCCCAACTCTCTCAGCGTGTCCTCACAGCAGAGGTGCTCGAGCCCTCAGATCATCTTCACGGCTCTTCTCTGGACTCATTCCAAGAGGTCTATGTCCCTCTTATGTTGGGGTCTCCAGAGCTGAATGCAACACTACCTAAGTTTACTAGCAAAGAATCTCTCTCAGAAAAACAGTATGATAACGCTTGTGCTCATACAGCTCTAACCATATGAATTCTCAGACATTTCAAGGCATTCACTAACTAAAGCTCCTAAAACTTCCACTGAGTCAGTGACATGGAATGGTGACATCCTCTTGCATCCAGCAAAACGTAGACACCTCCAGTACTGATGATCAGTGTTTGAGGGAACAAAATACTGTATCATTCTATAGCCAATATTATTTGCTGAAGCACCCCAGAAATCTTTGACCAGCACCGAACTAGCAGAATCTCACATCTTTTCAAGATCTGAGCAGGTTACCACGCAAGGTGGTACGCTGCTGCTTGTACATCAATCACGCCAGGAGATTAAAGCACTCAGAGTCCCTTCCTAAAATGAAACCCTGCATTCTGGTACTCAACAGGAGGAACTCAGACTGCAAAGGCTTCCATTTCAAAAGGCAGAATATTTTTTTGTGGACTTGAACAAATATTACCACAGCACAGTGAACCCTGAAACACTCATTTATTTGGAATTAACACTAATTGTATTTGAAGACAAAGACTTTAAAGATTAAAAAAAGGCAGGCAAGTAAACCTCACTCCCAGACATGCTGTGACTGCTCTAAAAGGCTCATATTTTTTTCCATATGCCTCATAGTTGCATTTCCTTATGCAATTGTAATGGAGATTTAAGTCCTGTAGCTGACTTTAGTGCTCAGCCTGACTTTTTTCCATCTGCTTTTATTTTGGCATCAGACTGGAAAGGATTCTGGAATAGACACAAACACAAGTAATTTCACAAAACCAAGATGTACCAGACAACGGTGTTTGAGTCCCTTTTCTTGGGCGTCAGCTTCTGAAGAACACCTTTATGTTGACAAACTAGTACCTCCTTTGAGCATAACGTGCTTATAACTGAGTTTGCTCTCTTAAAAAAGAGACAGTAGACATTAAAATGACTTGTCTAAAAAGCATATTATATTTTTAAAGTGCAACATATTTTTTTCCCTAATTCAAAACAGCGAATGTTAAACTTAAAGACTCTTCCTAGTGCACGTTAGTGACAGGCAAAGCTCCCAAAGGGGTGACTGCCTTCAAAGACAGGTAAATGAGGGCCCATATAAAACAGCCAAGTATTGATGTTGTAGTAAAATTCAAGAAAAACACATCGGCAGACAAGTAAATTTGTCACTAATAATTTAATGTAATTTCCCTAAAATGCAGGTAATAGGTACTCGGGGAATACACCTCCAGGGTTTACATCAAATGTGCATGTGGAAAATTGTGAAATAATATTTTTTTATAAAATGTAGATGCTTGGGCTGACACGTTAGTTTATGGTGAAAATCGCTCTCCTGAAATAAAGGGGAGGGAAAAACATAAGCTTCCAAACATACATAACTTGTGTCTTCTAAAACCATCCCCAAAATGACAACTCAGATACAGATACTGCTGAACGCCGAGATCATTTATTGGAGGCTTCGCTTCCCCTTTAAAATGATGGACTGCAATTACCAAATAGTAATGAACCAATCATGTTGCAAATGCTATTTCCTGTGTCATTCTGAGTTATAGAATCTAATATCAAGCTCATTTAAAATATTCCAAAATTGCATATTTTTCTCTGCAGTGAAGTGACAGCTCAAATTGTGTTTAGTTGCAACCATATGACCATGAGCAAATCAAGTATAAAAATTTCATTTTCTCTAAGTGTTAATGTAATATTTTTAACTCGAATCCTACAATGGTTCACTTTGCACCACACAGGATGGTGCTGGATGCTGCTAAAGTACCATTATCAATTATAATGTGGTTTCTATACATTTTAAACAACACTTGTACATGATTCACGTAGGTAAGATTCAAAGAAAATAAAAACAGAGGGGGGGAAAAAAATCCCTTCTACTTCTTCAAACAGATAGGGCTACTTTCAGCTAGAAATTGAAATTTCACTGTGCAGCCTTAATATGATAAAGGTCTGCATTTTTTTTCCAGGGCAGAAAGGAAAGGGTGGGGGAAGGATAGAAAAGGAACTGTAAAAAAGGAAAAATGCAGCTGCCACAAGCTCAGATACTGAACAAAGGAGGAAAGAGAACCCAGGAAAAGAAGCATGAATTGATATAAAAACCAGAACTATAGAATTGCCATCATATTATATGGAAGTGATAAACAGTCCACAATGAAGAACGTTACCCGCAAATGCTCCACGCTGGTATTACGCTTGCATGTGCACATACACTTCACCACTACTAGGGGAAAACCCGATCCAATTTTGCAGCTGGGCACAGTAAGACATCCCCAGCTACAAGCACACCTCAGCTTTTCTAACAAATGTGCTGTTTCTTCACACCAACCTGCTGTACGTTCATGCTCTCTGCTCCTGATTTCATGTCCTGGTTGCACTCCGAGACGTCACTCTGGGTGTTCACTCGTGGAAGAGAATCATAAAATCTCACTAGCACTGGTCAATCCACATACGTAACACTGTGCTAAGAGACTGCAAAAGGCTATGCTGTCAATAGCTAAAACCTCAGTGTCACTGGGACCTAATCCTATAAGCTGGGACACATGCATCTCCCACTGAATAAGGAACCCGGATACCCACCTGAGACATCTGGCGACTTATTGGAACAGGACATATTCTGTACACTGCACACCTGGCAAGTTTTAACCTCAAAGAAGAACAAACATGCAGTGGGCTTAGAGTTACAAAGTCGCCTCTCACTTCTTTGTACTGAAGTTTCTCTGCCGCCTTTCCAAAGGTTTTAAAGAAAGGCTGACTTTAAAAAGCCACCTATGTTTTCTCCCCATCACACGGTGAGGCCTGAGCGTTTCGTCCCTCTCTGCTAAGGAATTGTACGTTGCACAGGCTGTTTTGGGAAAAGTGTGCTGCGAGGAACTAAATAACATCCTCTGAAAAGCACTTAGCATCTTATTACTTGATATATGATTGGCATGATTCACATTCATTGAAAATATAAAGGGGTTCGATCTCCTTTCAGAGTAAAATGGAGGGAGAAGGCCCAGGTAACTGGTAATGTGCACTTGGTAATATCCGTGTGTTCAGGGAAAAGCAAGGCCATGTCTCTCAACATTCAAACATGATCATGAAATGCTTCACAAAGGATATTAAAATATGAGGTGCTAAAATATTTGGCTGTGGTCATACGGCTGGCCAACAGCAGAGCCAGCACTTGTATCCTTAAGTCTGCACCCAGTGCTTTCTAAAAGGAATCAGTGATTATTTTATCAAACAGGGAAGACATTTTAATGTTTGCTCTAGTATTTTTTTCTTTGTTACATCTTCATAAACAATTTTTTTTCTGTTGTTAATGAACTTGTTTCCTTGTTCTGGATGTCAATAGTTGGGCTGCACACAGAATAAATTCCTAAAGTTGCATACGAGCAGTTCTAATGGAAGTTAAAACGATAAATGGATATTTAACTCCTGAACTTAGGGTCCGATAGAAAATGAAAGACCATGAAGTATGTCCCTAGCTACTTGGCAATGTTTGGATCTTATCTGCCGTCTTCTGAAATGCAGGCTGATTCAAAACTTTTCCTAACTAAACAGAGCAGTATTTGATTCTAAATTTTGACAAACAGAGAAGAAAAGCAATAGAAAAGATAAGGTAGGACATGCCTTAGTGTTCAAAGGGACAGAAAAATGAGGTGAATTGCTCAGACCGGGTTTTTTTCCTAGTGGGATAACTATAAAATGACTGAAGAGAGGTGCAAATTCTGGAGTAAAATCTCTGAATATAATCTGAAAGAACAGCTTTATAGGCATAGAAAGTTATTTAAAAAAAAAAAAGAAAACAAACAAAACCAGCAACCTCCACCACCAATGCCCTCCTAAACCCATGAACTGGAGCTTTATCTTAACATTAAAAAGAACACAAAAAAAGTCACAAAGTAATCCCTCATGAGATAGTCAGTAAAAATACTATTCAAATGGATACTGATGGCTGTTGCTGTCACTACCATGTGTACAGACACATATTTGTTACCTGTCTTTTACAGATAGCATGCATACCACAGTAGAAAAATCAGTGTCATGAAAAATCAATATATATTTAAATCTTTCTATCCCATTATGCTGCCACTGACTATAAAGTTGGTTGTGTTTATTTGTCCGTTTGGTTGTAAGAACACAAGGCACGCGGACACCCATGCAAACAGAAACCACCCACAATCAAGTAAACATCCAGAAACATTTCTTGAGAGTTTTCTCTTCTCCGTTCCTATCTGCCTTTGTGCTGTTAAAACAACAAAGAGGATATAGAAAGATATTACCAGCACGTTTGCACAGAGCAGGTAAGCTAGATTCCCAGATTCAAAGATTTTTCTTCTTATATGAGAAAACGTCTCTTTAAAATTGCATTACTGGCATTTATGATTCATTCTACAAATAGTGAGACTTCCACATATAAATCTGAAATTCATTTAAGATATTTTGAGTTTAATAAGAATAAAGGCACCCCATTTTTCAAAGCAATAAAGAAAGATGCACCTGCCACAACCCTGACCACTGAACAGGCTGGGAAGATACTAACTCGGTAAAGGTAAAAACTAGAAAATAAAATAGGAATTGATACAAAAAAAAGATAGCTCATCTATCACTCCTTACTGAAAGACACACATAATAAGACGAGTTTAAAACAATAAAAAAAAGCTGTCACTTTTTCTCCTCCAGACTGGGAGAACCTGCAAAACAGTAATAGAGGAGAGATCTTGTAGACTGTAATAGGCACAAAGTGTGCAGCTGAAGAGAAAATTAGCCCTACCAAGACTGTGTTGGCTAACAATATTAAATTCCCCTTTCTGATGAAGTAAAGTGGTTTGTAAACTTTCATTAAAAAAATTCATTATGTTTTTGCAGCAATAGATTAATTAATCTTAAATCTGAGCTGTACGCTTGTGCCTTTCACCTGATAATTTTTCCCTGCTACACCACTTTCTCTTTCTAGAAACTACCTTGAGCGCATCCCTGGCACTAACGTCCTTTCCAGCCCTCAGAATCTCTCTTCTGCCTTTTCCCCTGCACTGCGAGGGCCAGCCAAGCACTGAAAGCCAGAAAAAGTCAGGTCTGTTCTTCAAGGAGAGCAAAGGGGGAATACATCATGATGATACCAACCCTGTAACTACTAAAAAGGCAAAGCTATCAAGATAGAAGAAATTAGAAGCTATAATTTTAAGTAATTCCTTTGCAAATGATAAGCATTTTACTAATAATACTTTAGAATCTAAATTTCGTCACTTACTCAACAAAACACTGAGGTAATTTAGGTTAATGTGAACACCTTTGCAGAATAGTTAATTTCTGCCTCTGGCTATTCTCTAGTTTTCTATAACATATTGTGTATGAATCCTTCCCAGAAATGAAAGCTGCATGAGGGTGGCATTGGGATACAAACTGACAACAGCCAGGAAATTGAAAGTTCAGGCTGAGGCTTCATCCTTCATTTACACCACTGTTGGGAAAGTAGAGACACCAAGTTATGGACAGTGAAGGGTTTAACTTTTCATCTCCTGGATGTTGTCATTTTAAATAGGAGCCTTGCTGTTATTTAAATCTGGCTCGGGGAGGGAAAGGGGAGGTAAGAAAAAGATAATATTATTTCTTTGAGCAACAGGACTGAATGGTACAAGACATTTGTTCCAAAAGAAAAATGCCAACCCAAAGAAGCACGTAACTAGCAAAGCACCTGATAAGCACTAGTTTTCTAGAATTTGGGTGGATGACATCAGATGCAACTGCAGCCAGTCAGAAACGAAGCTTCACACCAGGTTACTTGTATACAGACTTCAATACTCACACCTTGGCCTTCCTGGAGCCAAGACTCTGCTCCAAAACAGAACCAAGGAGCAGCAGTGACTCGTGAATCCAGTTCCCTGGGGACAAGCACGAACTCAGCTCTGGGGTAATCTGGTGCACACTCTCACACCAGCTCTGACAATGGGCATGCATAGCTGGTCTCCTACTAGAGGGAAGTTTTGTGACTTTCATTCTAGTCCTACATTCTAGTCACACACCAAGGCTGCAATACAAAAATCTCCACAACTGCATCCTAGTATCAGTTAGTTGAAGACCCAGCAAACAGACCCAGGATCCAGTTACACGGCACCAGTCACAACCATCCACAGCCACTATAGAGCTTTTAGTCACTGGCCCAGCATGTGCAAAACTCTGTCAGCCATCAACTAGTGGTTAAAATCATTCTTCATGGTTGGCATATTACATCATGCACAGAAATCGTACCCTGAACCTACAGCTGCTGCATACATCTTTCAGATTGCCATCATGTCTATACCTCACCGAGTACAGTATCTGGAATTTGAATGCAGTTCAGACAGCTCGTAGCCCATATTCCACAAGCAGCACGTTAAACATCTCCATTCCAAATTTTTAAGCCATGTGAAAATGTTACAGAAAGCAACTGGATCTTCATAACACTGAATTCTTGCCAAAACTCAGTAGATTCTCATGCTCTCAGAAAAACAATACAGAAGTATTGCTGGCTGCTTGGTATTTCATCCCCACCTGAGATATGCAAACCTCAGTCACCCGATGCCCAGCAACTTATGATCCACAGAAGAGGTAAAAGAACTCACACAAAAATGCAATTAATAGGAGTAATATTTTAAAACTTTGAACATTATTATTCATCAAATGTTTCAATACCTGGGTCTTATGTGAGAATGAATGACATTAATTTTCACACAAAAAAAAAAAGTTATGAAAATTGATTCTGGAAAAAATATAAAAGATTTTTAAGGGAAAATTTTGCATTTGATTGCTTCATTTAAAAAGTTAAATAAGAGATGTAGAAAAAAATGAGAAGAAAGGCCTAACTAAAGGAGAAGAAAGCCCTAACAGTTTTTCACAGCCTTCATAGTAACTGCAGTAGATGAAATGGGACTTCAGAAGTGCCAGCGCAGGGAGAATAGTTCAGGCATGCCTCTGATTTATTTCCCTCTTCTGCACAAAAGTGCTGACATACATCTTGAAGCGCATTTTGACATATGAATGTATACTAGACCATTTACTCCATAGGTAATTGTACAATTTCCACTGGAAGACAATTCTCTGGTCTTGTGGAAAGAATACTTTTAGTAATGGATGACACCTGAATAATTAATTATTCCTCACCCTTCCACCAGTCTCAGATTTGGGAGTTAGTTTCTGTTCTCTGAACATTGCCTGATATTTTTCAGAGCTCATCTTTGTTACAGAGTTGGAATTTCTAGGTCCTAAAGCTTAAATTTTGTCTTTCAAATGGTAAGAACATTTCATGTCCTAAATCATGGGAATGTGGAACAGCCTGGAGTTTCTAGATTGAATCAACTTTTGGAAATGTCACTGCTTTGTGGTTTGAATGCTGAAGTGACCCCAGGATTCACCAAAGCTCAAGGTTGCTTATGCAAACTTGTCAATAAGGCTCCGATTCCTTTTTAGTTTCTAACATACTAATCAATAATATATAGCTATTAAGATAATTGACCATATAATCAATAATATAATCAACACCTATGCTTTTATCTAGATGCTCATGGACCCTAAATAGGCATTGCCTATGAAGCAGTCTCAGAAATTAATGATTTTACATGTGTCATCACTAATGTAGTGGGACCAACTGGGCCATCAGTAAAAACACTATCTTCAGCAATAAGCTTATGTAAAGATTGACTGGGGAAAGAAATATAGTGTGTTATGTTGAAAAAAAAAAGTAGGTATTCTGGTTACACTATCATGTTGTCATTATTACTGAAAAAACAAGCAGATACAGGAAAAGTGTGTGTCCTTCCTTGCCTCACACGTACAGAAAGGAGATGATGACAGAACGGATGAGAGAAGGTAACGGGCAGGTACGTAGGAGTATTTGACATAACACATACTGAGAATGCTGATCACTTTAGGACTATAGCGAGCTAAAATATATTCGCATCCACATTGCAAACCAGAGCCTGAAGTAGTTCTAACATAACATGGTTTCAGAAAGGCATCATGCTCTGCAAGAGTTCACTACCAATCTCCTAAAATACAAATTACTGGAGACTGTATTCTTGTCTCCTTTTAACAACTGGTGACAGGTAAGATATTTCAAATTTCCCTCTGGAGTTAGAACAATAACTCATTGAAATGTGTAAGGCCATTTACTTTCAACTCTGATGGACATTTCACTCCTGATTAGTCTAAAACTCTTCTAGGTGAGGAAACATCAGAAAACAAGTAAACACCCCATCCCCAAAACTACTGAAAACCAGCACAACCAGGTCTGTAGTCTTCTGAGAAAATATTCTAAACTCTAGGCTGTCTCTAGAAGTTTGGCGCTGGTGCTTTGGAATAGTGACCCAAGCATCCACATACAGAGATGCGAGCAGAGTGGCATTTTATCCAGCGCCACTGTAGATACAGGTGAACACCTATGGTTGGGGTTTCAGACAAACCCTTTACTTCACAGCACACTGGTGATGGTAAAACGCATCTCTCCTTCCAGCTGCACAGAGATGCTCTGTTTAGGTATGTGGAATCAAACCTGCCTGAATGACCTACAGCAGAAAGACCCTTGAGACATTCTGGGGATCATTTACAAATCCCACGCTATCTGTCTCTTCCTGAACATAGAAAAGGTGGTTTCCTTTTCATCCACAAGCAAGCAAGAGCCATCAAAACCTCCTATGCCCACTTTCTAAACTACCCTGGTGCTACCAAGTCTTTAATACCAGAGCCCTTAATCATTGGTGAAAACTGAAGTACTACTTGTTGAAAACAAGAACTGAGAACGCAACGTAGAAAGACAGAGGCAGCAAGGGCAGAGGCAAAGAGTGGTGTGAGAATCCCTGAGAACAGACCAGCAGCTCATTGGAATCATTGCAGGTAACACCAGCTAATGAGCAGAAGACTCACATGTTGGGTTCTGACATGAAATCATGGAAGCTTTTCTGGTGATGGTCTCAAGGTAGCTGTTGCAGAAGCACAGAGGCCCCGCTGGCGCTGTTACCTACATCCAGTTCTCACCAGGGCTCTACCGGCTTCCAGGAAGCTGACATTAAGGAACAGTTTCATCAATTTGCTCTAATGATCTAAATCAGTTAGAAAGACACAATTTCTGACTGACCAAAATGACAAATATGGGAACAAGGATGCAGGAGGTTATTTCAAATGAAGAATATGTATCAGTCTGCTAACAGAAGGCAACCCACCCCACACCCCCAAACAATTATTTCTACTAGGCTAATTATAATTGGCATTTCAGGTAGCATAGTCAGATTTACTTTCTGGCTTCACACTAAGAAAAATACTGTAAAAAGTAACTGGCTTCTATATTCAGCCAGAGAGCAAAGACAAACCATAGTGTGTGTTTGGAAAACCTCAACATCTGGTTATAGTAAAGAAATTCTCCCTGTATTAGGTTAACTGATTTCCTTCTGTCCTTCCAGATACCAACAGAAGAGAGGTGTCACCAAAGCTGGTTTTAGTCCTTTAACACCCAAGAGATTAACTTAACAGATTGGTTTACAATGAGGTTGTTAAAATGAGAAGGTCTGTGTCTTAGGATGCTCAACAGAAAAGGGAGGAAGAACGTAGGAGAGTGGCTTGGCAAGTCTCCATTAATGACTTCTGCAACTGGGAAATGACAACCATGTCCTGACAATCTGCAACAATCTAGGGCAAATCTTGTAAACAAACAAGCTACAGCATTCAGCATCAGCTTGGGATAATTGCAGGGAAATGGAAAAACAACAGCAAAACAGAGCCAACCATGCTCCAGCTACACAGTGCAAGACTAGTGACACGTGCCTTTCAAATGACAAAGCTAAAAAGTAATGGGCTACACTAGACTACCTAGGGGTGCAAGTCAAACTCATCTAGAGAATTCTATCTTTTTTTTTTAATACTGTATAGAAAGATTTTTAAACACCCTGATCCATAGAAATTACACTAGCAAAATAACCTGTGCAATTGTTGCTTTCAATCCACTAATGATTCCCTCAAGAAACTTTGAGTACTTTTCCCAGCTAGGGAGCAGCTTAACTCTAAAAGGAATAATTGGTTTGTGCATAACAGAAAAGTGGCTGACTGCCACTGTTTTCCTTCTTAACTTCCCCAAAGTTTCTTTTGACAGAAGTCACATAAACTCAGAGAAGATCTTTGGAAATAACTGTTAGTAGAATGAGAGGCACTATTAGTGGGAGAGAAGCAGCAACGTCACGAGAGGGACCAAGCAAGTAAAATTTTCTGACGTTCCTTTGTCTCAAAACAAAGAGACACGGGAGGGTGAAAGGTTTCATTGCCACTAAATGTTGCATCTCCACAGCCGTTCTCATCTTTTTGTCTGTGGATCTAAGAGAAAGAACACATTACTGCTCGTAGGAGTATGAAAAGTAGGTTAGGAAAGAAGCAAGGTTCTTGTCAGTGGCCTGAGATTTACAAGGCTGGGTTCGCACCTCCGCTGTAAACTGTTAGAGTGCACCAACTTGGAAACATTTTCCAACAGTAAGCAAAACCGCTGGTCCATCTCTCGCCACTGCACTGCATTATCTCCTCTGCTGTAATTTTAACAGTCACTTAGCATTTTAATGACAAAATACCCAAGTAAAAAAGCACTACATTTGGTAGAAGAGGTTATCGGCTCCATAGGCTCGATGAGATCGCAGTAGAACTCTGAAGTACGTGAACGTGGTGCACCCACTCGGGGTACATTTCAACCTCGGAGAAAAACACTGGGGTAGAGAGTGTAAAGATCTGATACGCAATGAATCTGCAAAAGCAGAATCTCAAAGGAAATTCTTCAGCATCTGTAAATTAACAGCTAGAGCCTTTATTTGCTTTACAAAAGAACAACGTTAATTTTCTCAGATTATCCACAGGCAGAATAATACCATTTTTATGAAACAATCTGAATTCTTAAGATTATTCTTGTTCACAGTACAGAAAATATAAGAATACGCATGTTCTCAACATTGGCCGCTGACAAATTCACAAGAGCTCTAACCGGGTTTTCCATATATGATAAATACACACGATTATATGATATTTTTATAGGCCTCTGTATATGTACGTACATCAAAAAGCACATCTACCCACAAGTTCTCCTTGTATGTATAAAAGAACCGCTTTAAAAAAAAAAAAAAGCTGTTTTTGCTTTCTGACAAACGGGCATGAAATAACAGGCTGACATCTGCCTCTGCAGGTCATTCCAGTCAGGCTGCTGCATGTCAGAATTCAAACTGCTCCATCCATCAATGGCAGACCAAAAATTAACGTAGCTTGGAAACTCTGCAGCAAGACAGTAACAGCCCAATTTAAAGTCTGACCTTCGGAGAACGGTGGGGTAAGATGGAAAAATTATTTCATGCCCTGTACCAAAGCCAACAACACAGTTCAGAGGGATTTTCAGTTAATTTTTTTATATATATAAAATAAAGTTTGCTAGGCTACAGCTGTTAAACTGGCCTGTCAGATAAGAAAACTGTTATGAAGGATTTTTAATTTATAAGATATTACCAATTACATTCACAGAGATGCACTTTCAGGGCATTTAGAATTTTAATTTCTCTGAATTACTGATTAATTTTTTTTAAAGCGTAATGTATTTAAGGTTATATATAACATTATTTTCTCAGTGATTTACTGGGTAAAAACTATAGTTGACCAGCCTGAAAAATTTTATTAAAATTAGATGCAATTTTTGCCATATATAGAATTTCAAGTCCAATTAAACAAATGGGATAATCAATTAAAATACTTTCTCAAAATTCCAATATTAATTTTTCCTATGAAGTAGTTGATCAAAGGAGTTATTTAATAATCAAAGAGGCACTCACACTAGCAATGTCCACCAGCACAAATCAGAGATGCCTTTAGCCTTCTGGACTCTACACCAGCAGGTAAGAGTGATTAATTAATTTGTTAGATCACCTGCTAACACACGTTAATTGTTCAATAAGCTAATTTAAGAGAAAGCTTAATAACACATAATTCAAAATTCCATCTACTGTTGTAAAGACTAGAAATACCACAGTTTAAAAACTTCAAGCAGTTCCTTAAAATTCAACTGATGGAAAATAAAATTCAACCAATTCTATGCAATTGCTAGATCACATTTTAGATGCACACCCCAAACCTGACAAAGTGATTTATTTTTCCTAAGCCTTTCCCTGGAGGTCATCTAAAAAGCTCGCTTGGTGTTTCCTCCCCTTACAAAGTATTTTTTATAACGTTGCAAAACATTTCCCTGTGCTAAACAGCTACTTACTTTGCAACATAATCAAAGACAATAATTGATCTGGAAGATGTTATTAAATAATTATAAGAGAATAGAAAGCTTCAGTGTATGAGTCTGCCAAAACAATAGCACATGGATATTTACTATTTCGTTCTTAGAAAAAAAATAGAAGCAAATAGAACGACTGTACCCCCATAGACAGTGAGCACTGGACAGTAAAAGGCTCCACCTCCTCAAAAAATCCAGGACAAGGACCAACATCCAGAAGATGAAGCTGAGGAAATTCAAACCCAAAGGTGTACATTTTAATATTTGATTGAAGAGCAAGGAAAAGACAGTTTCTTCCTGCCTTGAAATATCAAGAAGTTGAAACAGCACGATATATGCTCTATTTAAGCACGAGTCTACAGGCTTAATACAGAATTAACGAGGCTAATGGCATGTGTTATACATGATGTCAGATGAGATGATTTAACACCTCCTTCTGGCCTTAAAATCTATAATCAATGAAATAATCCATTAATTGCACTTTATAGAGTTTTTTACACGTTCTTGTGAAGTATCTAGGGAAGCTCACTGCCAAGGACAAGTTTCTTGCTTTGATGTAGCAGGGAACTGAAATATTTGCACACAAATTATCGCTGAGAAAGCATTTTAGGTTGCCGAGTTGAGGTGTAATTTTTGATCAAATCTGCACGGTAGGGAAGCTGTTGCACACCTAAGAAATCTGAAAAGTTCAAGTTACCACAAGCCATCTGACCAGAATAAGCAAATGCTTTCCAAATTTTATCCTCAGCTGCGAATTATTGGCTTCAGCATAAAAAAAGCAAATAAAACCCCCCAGCTGTCTCTTGCAGCAGTTTTAACAATTAGTAGTGACTATTTAGACCTAGAAAATCTTTTACTTTAATAAACATGCATGTTTACACTAGCAGCAATCATGTGTAGCTCTTTACAGTATCCCAGTACCTCATTCTTCAAATAAAACATGTAATTATTACACACCAGAAAAACTATGCCATTATCTCATTATTTCCATTAAACTAATGGAAATTATTGACACTTTTTTTTGTTTTCCACAGAATTAATGCACTTGTTACACACAATGAATTATTTGTAACTAGTCTCAAAACTTAACGGACTACAAGCAGTTCACAGTTTTCATGTCAATTAATTTGACTTAGTGAATTGCAGCTGTTTCAAGGGGAAAAAGACCAATTAACATGAAGGTATGCGGGTTACCCTCCACTTATTGTGATGTTATCAAAGCTGCAGTCAGCGTCCTTCTAAAGTGAACTCTTAGAGTTTTAACTAATGTGTAACTAGGTAGAATTACTGAAAAAAAGAAACTGGTTTAGTATTGTCTGTTGCAAAAGGGTCACGTGTGAGAAGAGTGTTTAATCAGGACAGTAGTAAGAACTTAGTTACCAAATATACTTCCTTTCACTTACAGAGTTGCTTGGACAGAGCAGAGTCAACTGGTAAGTCAAAAAGACAAATTTCATTCTTGTTTTCCTCTGTGTTTCCACAAGTGACTTCATAAAAAGTTCTCCAGTGCTCTCCAACCCTTTAGCAGCCGTTAACCCTCAAGCTTGAGGCTGCTGAAATACTGTAGGATAACCTGCAATACTGAGATTTCTGCTCTTGGAGAGTCCTATCTAAACTGAGAGAAGAAACACTGATCTCTAGACAAGGGCAAGTCATAAATTTGCTATACGATAAATGTTCCTTTGATTGAGGATAAAGCAGGGTCTACTCACATGGTAGATGTAACCGAGTTCAACCTTTGGAAAACGTTATTTCCGGATAAAAATATGAACTGATTTATTTTGAAGGAGAGCAACACAGCCACTACCCACAGCTTTCCCCTACACACAGTCACTTTACCTTTCATCTCAGATTAGCTTTCCACTGTAGGAAAGCTATAAATCAACAGTTTTGTGTTGTTAATAGAGTATTGGTACCTCCCTTTAATTTTAAACATGAGAATACTCAAAAGATTTTAACAAATGTTAGGGTTTCAAACATCTTCCCCTCTTCCAAAGGGTTGTTTTGGTTTTCTCACTGACTTCCAGCTTTGTACTTCACTGGACACTCATTTCCCTGCTGCTTTGTCTTCTTCATCTTCACCGAGTCCCCACATTATGGGGGGACAAAACTGGAGATGGCAAATGGAACTTTGTGTCATTTTATCGTGTTCTTTCTGAGAATTTCCCTCATCAACCAAATGTGCCACAATACAAAAAAAAACTAGGCGGTGTTGGGAGAATTGATGGTTTAGAGATTTCTGCCTTTGGGAGGACAAACTAAAGTTGAACAACAAATAATACGCAGAACATGGCACTAACAGCTACGAGGAAGCAGGTCTCCAAACAGCCAAAACATTTATTTACTTTCCTTCTTTTCATATGCCTTCTCTGTGCATGCTACAACTACAACAAAGGCCACCTTTTTTTTTTTCCCATTCCCTAAGTTTGTATGCTTCTGAACTCTGGAAGGGAGATACTAGAGAGAAGAATGGCCAGGAGGAGAAGACAATTGCTATGAGATAATCTCACTCTTCCCCAGTAACTCTCCACGCCTGCTCACCACTATCCACAAATGTCTTATTCCAGGGCAATTCAGGAGGGGAAGCTTCTCTGACAGACATTTACAAACACGTTGCGTTTATTTATAAATGAACATTTCCTATTGCAATTAACAAATTAACATATTCTAAATATTATGATTGCAAACATTTAGAAGTGATCCTAAAATTACATGTACAAGGATGTAAAACAGAAAAAAGGCAGGTGCCTGAAAACAACCTCCACTCAAAGAAAGAAACACGAGAGACGCTGCACAGCTCTTTAGCGCGACTGGACACTTTTGCATACGCTGACAGCAGAGAACAATTCTGGATACTACATGATAGGATTCATATTTGAAAACAAGTTACTTGCTCTATCTGAATTATTTCAACTCCCATCCATTACATTATTAATGTAATATCAACGTTCTATTTTTAAGAGCTAGTCCATTCAAGGGTAACAAATGGAGAATTAACCATAGCAGGTAACAACAACAAAAAGAAAAGAATTACATAAAACTATATATACACTAAGCTAAATTTGTTTTCATCTTCCATAATAATTATAACTACATACAATGCGAGTTACCTGTATTGCCACTAGAAATGTGTTTCCACTCTTTTTTTTTTAATTTGAAACTTGGAAATTGAGTAGAAGGAAATGAGAATTAGGGAACAGAGGCTATTTTTCACTAAATATCAGATAGATTTCCAATGCTGCATTGTGGTGAAAAGCAGTGACAGCACAGAAGTACTGCAGAGATGGAAAGGACAGAAAGCAGCTGAAGATATAAGAGACCAGAAAGAGAAAGATCTGATAGCTGTCTTTACACAGCTTCTCCATTTCTGGGATACTAATTAAGATCACAAGTATCTTGTTTTGGACAAGCAGCAGCAGTTTTGTGTCTAAAGTGAAGGAGCAGAATGATCAGATATTCTTGTCTAGAGTAAAACTGTCAGGAAGGTAACACCGGGTGGAGTTGGATGAGTTGCATTAATGGGTAAAAACACACAAAATCCCATTTCTGATACAGAAACTTATGCACGCTTGCAACAGAGCCACTTTTTTTTCCTCTTCCCACGGATTTATTTCACTTCATAAGAGAGGGAATAGCTACTCCGCTGAATCGGTCTGTTATTTTATTAACACACAGTAACCAACACAACAGGATTTGATTTCTACTTGGAAAATATGAGAACAACAAGAGTATATCATCACGTTAGGAGGATCAAGACTATTGCAGAGCAGTGTTACAAGAGGAACCCCAGATTTCCTTAGAACATACTGTTAGAGATCTATAACCAATTTCCCGATGGGAGAGGGGCTCAGGACCTACTCCACTGTTCCAAACTCATCCACTGCATTGAAAACTGCTCTGGCCCTAGTCAACCACGTGTACCTGTAGGCACAACCAAAGCTAAGGGGAAGCTACAGACATTCTCTATGTCCAACCTCACTTTTCCAGCTCCTGTGTTTAACATCTATGTGGAATGGCCACGTTTGCGCACGCCTGCGTGTCTGCTCGGGATGCGTGTGCGCCCCTGCTGCGATGGAGCAGCCATGCATGATCTATGTGATGTGCAAACTGGATTCGTGCACGTTGAAACATTTCAGTATTTGATTCTGTTTCTTGACAGAGAGCAAGGCTTCCACTGAAAGCTCATTTAATAAAAATAATGCAATGCAAATGATCCTGAATCAGAAAAATTAGATTGATGGAAGTAGCTCGGGCGCTGTAATTACACAAGGTGTATTATTTCCTAAATTCTCTTTGCATTAAATATATACCATACATTTATCAAACATAATTAGCAGTTTGGGTGACAGGGATTTGATTTTTCTCCTGCAATAAAAATCCCTCTACATCAGTACGCACTTCTAAAATGTAAGATGAACATTTTCTTACTATCATTGTTTATTCCTCAAAGAAAAAATTCATAAGATCAAAAAATCAGAGGAGGAATAACATGAGGGGCTTAGAAAAGAGAAGATGAGAAAAAAAAGATGTCTTGGTCAGCCTTCTGTGGATTTCATGAGCATAAAAGAAAATTATATCAGCCAAAGCTTTTAAGGTTGTTAGTCAAATAAATCGTATTTGAAAGCAAAATAATTGATGATACCCCAGTACAGCTTTATTTCCCTTATAACCAGCATTTTTTTTTCAAATACAGAAATAAATTGATGAACAAGCAGCAGCAGAAACAGAAGTTACAAAAGAAGCTGTGACAAAGTCGAGTGTGGTCAATGGGCATTCTACTAAAAGGAATAAGTTTTCAGAAAAAGCCGAAGTATATTCAACAAAGCCCTTATGTTTACGTAGTACTGCCTTTCTTTGCCTTTTGCTAATTTCCCTCTGTCTAAACCTAATTTAAAGAATAGCCTGGAGAATCTATTTTAAAACGCAAAAAAATTAAGGTGATACTACACTGAGCTGAAGCATAAGATTAATATTAATGTGCCATTCTCAGTTCTCTACTGACAGTGTTCAGGCTGACTTCTGATTGACAGTCTGTCTTCAGTTTGAGTTTCCTGTCTTCAATTTCCATTTTAACTTCATATTATTGCAACATGTTTTCTAAGTGTTCCTCGTGTTCCGTAATGGAGGTTGCTCTCTCTCTTTGCCCAGGACTGTAACAGTCAATACTGTGGGCTACATCTTCAAAAACGTTCCAGAGACTGAGCCTTCTTAAACAAGCTGTGTTTGGTTTTAAATCTGGTGAACATTACGATCAAAGTTCTGATGATTGAAAATTGCGCTGTTTATTGTGCAATATGCAAAAGCAGTTCTAACTTAGGACAGTCCCTTGGAGAAGGGGCAAAATATTTGAAATGAAATGCATGCTTAAGTGTTTCTATAAGTACTGTTTACAATTACATTAATTACTGAATAAATGATGCTTTTTGGGCTAAGTAAAACATCTAATTGTAATTCACACCTCCTGTGGAACCTCTACAGCAAGCAGCAGCCAATAAACTCCAGTTTTTGCAGTACACACAGTTCATCCCACTGTAAAACTGTCGGTTCTTTTCTGCTTCTTTCCCCACTGGCTGTGCTCAGCAGAGTTTAGCTGCAAGTGCACCACTGCAAAAACAACTGGTTTACCTTTAAACAAAAACCTACCCATCTCTCTATTAGTGCTTTGATTTCATTTAATCTCTGCTGCATGCCACAGGGCACCTTCAGTGCTTCTGTTTTATACATCCAAATCTCGATGTTCAAACTTACTTCACGCACTGAAAATAAACTCAGCTAGAAATGTATGTTTGCTTGTTTTTAGAGACATTTCAAAAAGCAAAACACATTAACAGAATATTACCCAGTTGTAAACTCTGTGCCTGTAGAAGCTTGAACTTTTATTTGTACCAGGATGGTTTGCATCATACTCAGTTTGATTGAGAAGGGGGGAGAGAAAAGACTGCTTGCTGATTATACATCTAATAAATATTTATCTTTATTTACACATGCTATACCATTCTTACCAAAATGCAGTTTTTGCTTCCCACAAATTCCACCAGCCAACAGGACAAGGGCTGGTTTTGTTTATGCTGAATTTTCATCTCCGCAAAATTCTGAATCCATGAACTGGTTCCCCTGGACCGGAACTGCCCACAGCCTCTCCCTTCAGGAAGATTTAAGGGTGTTTTTAGTCTCATAGCAACTAGCCCCGGTTAGCGAATATTTCCAGGTTGGGATGCCATTTACTAAACACAGGGACAGTAAAAGCTATTAGACATGTTTAAGAAGATTCATTAGTACATGCAGACAATTAGGAAACTGAAATTCTCCCTGAAAGTAAATGCAATGACATCAACCTCACTGGTCTTCTCAGACTGAAATGAGAACAATTTCAATACAACTAAGATAATGATGTTTTTTTTTTCTCTCTCTCTCGATAGCTGAATGTTTCTTTGGGAGTTTGGACACATGGGGGTTTTGTTTAGGTTTTTAGGTAGTGCAGGGGGAGTTTAGTAGTTTCACGGAAAATAACTCTATCAAAATAACGGCAGAAAGCACTTTCAGTTTTTCTCTCACAATCCCCTAGGATCACATGGGGACCTCAAGTCAAAAACCTTCACTTTAGAACAATAAATAAATAAACCTGCTAAAGCCTTCCCAAGGCTGGCCAACTGTAGCATAAGTAATGCAAGAGGCTGAGAGATGCCAGATAAATTTGATTACTATAAAAGATGGGAATATGTTTCTTTCCTCAGAGAATTCACAAAAAGGGGTCAAAAACAAAGCAACACTGAAAGCGCACAACTTCATTTCAGCAGCAACTCAAGGCAAAAATACAATACAATTTTGCAGAAACATTTTATCACATTGGTGCAGACACCTCCTAATCTTCTATTTCTGAAAAAGGAAAATAGGAAAGATAGAGTCCAAGAAAAATGGGAGTCTTCTTTCTTATTTTAGAAAAGTCATTCTGATTAGTATATCAATTTAGTAAAGAGTTGAAGAACTGTTTCCTTCGTCCACCTGCTACCAGTGTCACAGTATCTCTAACACATTTCATGAGGAAAATAAAAGTAATCTTACACTTCATGGTATTTGCCCTATTTGTCAGATTAACAGATCATTTATACTGAACACATTCAGAGAGCATCATTAGGAGAAATTACCCACCATACTGTCCTTGTTAAAGAACAAAGTCTCGATTCACTCTTAATCATTACAGCCCTGAGTAACGATTTGGCGCAGCGATCCCCTGCACACTGCTCTCCAACTAAGAGATAGTCATTGGCTTCAACTTGCAACATTTTTCCTCTGTAAATAGGTGATCCCTTGGCAGTTGCTATTACAACGGCACCAGTATCTGGGCACCTCTCTGGAATTACTTTTCCCTTTATGTATCCTAGGGTTGCTCTTGGCTTTTCCACTAACATATCAAGTTGGTGGTACACTCCAGCACACCCTCATCCCCAGCCAATGCTGTACTTCCAGCTAATAACAAAAGCAATTCTTACTAGAATCTATTAGATTTCACCTTATTTTCATTGCTTCTTCAAAGTACCCAGTTCTTCCTATTTAACATCCCAAACTTCCACTCTATTAACAGCATTTCTTGGCACTGGGTCTGCAGCCCAAAATCAGTAATCCATGTGTGATTTTCATAGAAGAGTTACAAATAAGAAGTACAAAAAAAAAACCCAGTCTTTGAGGACCAAGTAACTTCCATCCAGTCTGATAAATTCATTTTCAGCACACAAAACCACTTTTATTTGCACTACACTTGTTACAATCAACCTTCTACTTTTGAAAAATATATCTTCCACGGTGTCACTGTATCAGTTGCTCTCCAGGACTCAAGAAAGGATACCCTTGCAGTACTTCCTACTACTAATAGTTTTAGTATTAAAGGAAGAAGCTAAATATTTCTGGAACTTTCTGGCAAGTTCATTTTATTCCTTTTTCCATTCATTTTCCTATCTTTACTTCCTTCCTCCATGCTGCCGCAGCATCCTTTCTTATATTAAAGAAAATCAGTCTGTAATACAAGACACAGCTCTGTGTGGCAGTCCTTTAAAACCTTGGGATGAATGCTAGCATCTAACTTAAAGCACATTAACCTTTTCTTTGCATCTCACAATGTTAGTAAAAACAAATGGTAAATATTAACTAAAAAAAGCTATTGCTGCTTATTTTAACACAGTCTACTATCTAATTGCCCTGCAACTATAACTTTATCCCTTTTTTTTTTTACAGTACACGTCCTACAAAAACATTCATTTCCAGTAAAGCAGAGTCTAAGTAGCATCTGTAATAACACATAAAAATGTTATCTACACTAAATCAACAGAAAGACAACACCTTAATTTTCAACTTTCAAGGCCAAAAGACAGTTATAATCTGGAACGAAGAAGAGTTTCCCAAGAACAAAACATGTTTTAGTTCTCTAACAAATACTTGAAACAATAATCAATACTTTACAAAAGAGCAATTGCCCTCTACAACGTTTCGAAACATTCTAAAACAAAGAATAAGACCAAGATACAAAGGAGTTCAGTAATTTGACCAAAGGCAACTGAAAGAAAAGGGAACAAGAGGGGAATAAATATCTCCTCTCTCTGACGCTCTGGTTTTTCATCTCCGTATAAAGAGAAGCAGCTTTGCTGAGAAGCTGAGGGATGACTACAGCACCCTACAACCCCCATCTTGGCTATTCATTCCATGGGTTACCTACAGGGCCCTGGCTACAAGAACTCTTTTTCAGGTGGTGACCGAAGGAATTTGGAAAAAGGCAGGTCTGAGAAGAGCATTAGAGGAATGAAAGATTTGTAAACTGCTGCAATAGAGGAAGAAGAGGAAGGAGCTGAGACTGAAGATGTCAAGAACACCAAGCAGACCAGCTCTTGCTCCCCACTGTGACTAAGGTGTGGGCAGTGCTCACTTCTTTGTGACTGCTCACTCCAAGCAAAGCAGACACCACAAAGGACTCACCGAGAATCAGCTGCCAGGAACCAAGCACCGCGCCCCAACCAATAGCAGGTACGTGACCATAACCACACGTACAGTAACTTCAGTTTGTAAAAGTTGATTCCTGGTGAGGTTATATCAACCAGCTGCAGCAGCAGTATTCCCAAGTAGCAGGCAAGTCTGAACAACCTGCTCCTGCTGACACAGTGACAACAGGCATCGAACAGCAGTGGGTTGCTCCACAGTGCCTACAGAATTTTCTGAACCTGATCTTCAGCAAAAGAAGTAGATCTGAACAACACAGAGAGCTGGAGACAAAAGCATAGGCTCACACAGTGAGGATCAGCAGCAGGGAGTTCAGGTATGTGTGACAGAAGAGAATGAAATACCAGAAGCGCAGACTGTGATCCTGGTTTGGGAGGTCTGGGAAAGGAGGGCATAAAAAGCACTGGCAATATGAAAGTATGATCCAACGCTAGAGATCTGGGGGTTTTGTTCATCACTCCATTGAGTTTTGCACTCCTCCTCTAACAGGGTAGCACAGAAGACAGGAAATTCTGAAGCTGCAGATACTGAATGAAGGAAACAATATTGAGGAACAAAGAAAAGGACAATGCTGACTGTCATTTAAACAAACAAATTAGATGCTGCCTTTAAAAGCCATTTATATGCTGTCCTCCTCTTATGATCTTTTTACTTTCTAAACCCTTAAAAGGTTGCTCACATGAGCTAAGTAACTCCAAGTTTTCTCTCTCTGAATACACAAATAGTTCTATTGGCCACAACACCCACTTACCTGGCCACATTTCTTCCACTGTTTTCTTACATTACATGTATGTAGTTACCTATACACACATTCCTTAAGTAATTGTTCAAAACTACATTTTCACAATGACACAGATGCCTCAAACTCAAATGTAAGGAAATACTAATGTCCAACTAGCAAGGAAAAAGTTCCTTTGGATCCTGGTATGTATGCTTTAAATGAAAATCTCAATTATCCCCTCAGGAACCATGATATTACATGCAGGAAAAATTTTAGCAGACTGAGATGGAAAACTAGAACAGAGGGTTCTGTCACTACCCACGAGTTCCTACTCTGTATCGATCATGCAAATACACGATACCCACACAAAACCTGAACTCCTGATTCTCCCTTGAATATCACTCTTACCTCCACCTTCATTCCTAAGCCCACTACGTCTCTCAAAAAAAAACTACTTCACTGCACTCCTGGTCTTGAATCTTATCATTCAGTTCTTACTGTAGGGAAGTGCAAAGCATTCTCACAGCCATCATCATACCCACACGTCATCCTTTGAAGCAATGCTGCTTAAGCTCAAAAAAATCAAACCCAAGAAAACTTTCTTAGAATATTTACTGATGCAGCACCTTATAAGATTTTTTCTAACAAATTTTTGTTTCTGAGCAATGCTTATGTCTTTCACATAAAAGTGTAAGAGTTCTTAAAAAAATTTAAAGTTGGTCTATCTGAAATCGCATTAGAACAAACTGCCTCTCGCAGCAGCGATTTCATAGAAAGCTACAGCTGTACTCTGTGCATCAGACAGGAATTTTTCATTTCATACATACTTAAAACTTGCTGCAGTGATTCCACAAACCTGTCTATACTATTAGCACAAAGCAAAGAGAAGCCTCCTTTCCAACCCACTCTCTCCAATTCATTTTGGCCAAAATTCACCTGTGCAAGTAGATCACCACAGCACTCACGACAGCGAAGCAAAGCATACTTATCACTGGATAATGAAGAAAAATTCTTGTATTCTCATTACTAATATTGCATATTACACTTGAAAACTTCAAAATAAAATTACGTCATCTACATCACCGGCAAACTTACTACGGAAACAATAAGCCATAGAAAGCAACCAGCTAATGCACACAGTTGTTTCAATATTTTTGAATACAGATCGGCATTTATATCTTGTTTTCAGAAATTACTCTCCCAGGACAGTGTAAAAGTCTAGAACAAAGCTTCTCCTTGAAAAATGGCCTCTCCAGGCAGAGGTCACCTATGCATTCTGTGGCCATTAACAAGGAAGATCTCTTAGTGCAGCAGCTGCCCCAGAAAAAACCTAAGATGATTATTGTTGCTAGAACTATTATTGTTGGTATGGTCTTAAACAATCAAATATAGAGCTATGTTACGAAAACATGTAATTCACACACCTACACACAAAAGCCTTAAGCTCACACCATGGCTACAATCCACACACCTTCAGACCACATTAGACTGAAAACTGTATAGCTTTTACATAAAACTCAATTAATACTAAATACTTGCACTTGGAACTCGGCTTGGATATACAAAGGAAGAGGTTCTCTCACCATGTATGGAGGACGTCCAGACTGGATCGTGTAACACGGGATATCCTCTTCCTGGACACTAATTCAGTAATTCCACTTCTCGTTCAGGATAAATCCAGAAAGCTGCTAGCACAAGTGAAAGAAAAGCACAAATTTAGCAGGCATTTAATGTGAACAAACAGAAATTTTCCTTGTCCATCTGTCTGACGAAAATATTTGGTACCTGAAGGCCCCGCAGCCCAGGCAGGCACAGCTACCGGCTGCGCTCAATGCCAGGAAGGTGACATCGCTACAATCTGCAATGTGGGAAGCAGACCTGGCTGGAGAAGCGGCACCGTGGTCCCAGCCAGGCAGCTTAAAGGCATGCGATGGGCTGGCTGCCTTCAGCCTTGCAGACTCAAGTTTCCCACGCAAAGTTAAGACTATGAATGTAGGGTGGGTTTGTGCTCACAACAGTTTTGAGTTTATGCTCAAAAGACCCTGTGCATGGCCATACACAGCTCTGGTCTCCAAACATCTCGTGTTCCTACTCTCGTATTGAAGCCAAATCAGCCCAAATTACTTCCGTGATCTGTACTTCCCCACGGAAAAAAACAATGGAAAGCTATGAAGCAGACAGATCCCTTCTTTCTACTCCTTGATCCATTGATACAGAGATTAAAAGACATGAACCAAATGGTAACAAAAGCTGCAGATGGAAGGACACCTTTGAAGAAAGCACTAGTTCATGTTTTCAGAAAGATAAGGCCCAGGAGTCAATCATTATGAACCATATGAAAGAGGCACTAAATATAGATTATGAGTCTCCTCCTTTTGTGTGTCAAAACAGTATTTTAATTTTATTTTTAAATCTGCCAATTGAGGCAAAACTAATCACCAAAAAAGTGGTTTAGCTTTCAAACATCTGTCATATCTGAAAATTACCCATGTCAAATAGACAGAATAGGGGTACATGGACAGTTTTCACAGATTCCTAGGCTTGAAAATTAGAATATACAAATATTAATAAGAACTAAAACATCCAGTCAGTAAATTTCTTCTCTCCGAAAAGGACTTTGCAGAGAAAAAGAAGCTCCAAACAGTAGAGATACATACAATGTATGTACAATGAAAAAAACAGCCACATGATAAAAGATTTTACCAAACATGAAATAAATACAGATGGTTATGCTATTACATTTATGCAGCAAGCATGGAAATCTGCTTGCCTGCATTCACAGCACAGTTGCTTGAAAATACCAGTCTCTCAGACAAGTCGCTGCCATTACAGTATCATTAGGGGAAAACCTAAAGGGAACTTATATGTAATGACCAATATTATATGTAATGACCAATACTTCATAATTCAAAATTATAAGAGTCAGAAAAAAGGAGACAACCATTTCCACAGTTTCCTCTGTGAGAGGTTCCACAGGTTCTCCTGCATCAAAGAGGTAAGGGCTCCACTACCAATACCACGATGCTTCACAAAATAAGTACACCCAAAGAACACCACGATATCAACCATTTACAGAGAAGTCTGTGACTCGAGGCTTCCAGGATCCCTGCCTTGCCCTTCTCCCTCCAACACGGCTTCCTTGTAGGCACATGGACAGGTGCAAACAAGATTTGGTGTTAATAAATAAGCACCAACAGACCAGCAGACATCTGATAATGGTGCGTCTATGACAAGAATTCTGCAGCTACATGTATTATTTCTGCCACAGCATTGTCTGCATAACCTTGAATTGTGAATGCTTACGTGAATGTAGCAAGCAAGCATGTCAGTGCAGACCATGCAGTAAAGATCTACAGCTCTGAACTGTTCCACCTTCATTGTGAACTTCTGAGGCATCGAGTGCTCCCTTAGCAAGTTTGCCGACGACACTAAGCTGAGTGGAACTGTGGATCTGCTGGAGGGTCGGGAGGCTCTGCCAAGGGATCTGAACAGGCTGGACTGCTGGGCTGAGACCAACGGCATGAGGTTTAACAAGGCCAGATGCCAGGTCCTGCACTTGGGGCACAACAACCCTGTGCAGCTACAGACTAGGAGAAGCCTGGCTGGAAAGCTGCCTGGGGGAGAAGGACCTGGGGGTGCTGGTTGACAGCCGACTGAACATGAGCCAGCAGTGGCCCAGGTGGCCAAGAAGGCCAGTGGCATCTTGGCTTGTATCAGAAACAGCGTGACCAGCAGGTCCAGGGACCTTCCTCTGTACTCGGCACTGGTGAGACCGCACCTCGAGTCCTGTGTTCAGTTCTGGGCCCCTCGCCACAAGAAGGATGTTGAGGCTCTGGAGCGAGTCCAGAGAAGAGCAACGAAGCTGGTGAAGGGGCTGGGGAACAGGCCTTGTGAGGAACAGCTGAGAGAGCTGGGGGTGTTCAGCCTGGAGAAGAGGAGGCTGAGGGGAGACCTTATTGCTCTCTACAACTGCCTGAGGGGAGGTTGTAGAGTGGAGGGAGCTGGGCTCTTCTCCCAAGTGACAGGGTATAGGATGAGAGGGAATGGCCTCAAGCTCCGCCAGGGGAGATTTAGGTTAGACATTAGGAAAAAAATTTTCACAGAAAGGGTCATTGGGCACTGGCAGAGGCTGCCCAGGGAGGTGGTTGATTCACCTTCCCTGGAGGTGTTTAAGGCACGGGTGGATGAGGTGCTGAGGGACATGGGTTAGTGTTTGATAGGAATGGTTGGACTCGATGATCCGGTGGGTCTCTTCCAACCTGGTTATTCTATGATTCTCAACTCAGAAATCAATAAAATATTGAGTAATAAACAATGAGCCAGAAATATTCTTGAAAAAAAACCACCAACCCTTCTTCAGAATTGTGAATCATGGAGCCTACATATTTTCCAACATAAGTTCAGGAAATAAAAATCTCATTAAAGCTTTAGCCAAAATTTCTAATTCATCAAAGGACAGTGTTCTGAATACCAATGAATTTCATGAAAAAGAAGTGCTTTTTTCTTGTCGGCATGTCTGTAAAATATCTCTCAGGTTATAAAACCAAATCTGATGACACTGAAAAGTCTTTCAGGAACAAAGACAGACAAGTAAAACAACCACCAGATCTCTTTAATTCCAGGGAAAAGTGTCAACAGCAAAATCACTGCATCTCTCCCATAGCAGAATATTAAATAGTTCATTAATATCCATTTTCCCTTCTTCTCTTTTCAGAGGCTACTAAAATTGTTTCTGTTTGATTTTACATGAGTGAAACTCCTCCCAAATGAAACAGGTACAAGTATCTTGAAAGAACATTCAAGTGTACATCATTCAAGACCTTGGCAGTCCCTATCTCTGCGAAACAACAATAGCATCCCACTAACAACAATGACTTGCTTAACTATTCATTTTTGTAAATAATGGAACTGAAAATTATCTAGTGATGGATTTACACTTTTACAATGCATCTCAGGGATGAAAATGAATAGGGACGAAGAAATTATGTATATTACAATGGGTGACACACAGAACTTGAGATTCTAGCTAGCTTCAGAGAAGAACACAAGCTGGAAAATACAGCACTACAATTTTTAGCATTTTACCTTTGTCTAATACTACTGTGAGACATCCTATATGTATTATTTGTATTATAGTAGCACTTAAAGACTCCAATTAAAATCCAAACACCATTATATTAGGCAGAAATAGTATGAAAATTACAAAAGGTGTCATAGCCATTTTAATTCCAAACAACCACAATAAATTACCTATTTCTCAGATGTGCCTTCCTTTATATTGTAGTTATCCATAGACTTTAACATATTAGTTCTTATATTCAGGGAGAACATTAAAAGGATGCCTAGGCAGTCCTTTCAGCCTTTTTATTTTTAATTTGAAAACCATATTAATATTTCCAGTGGAGGCACACAGCCCAGAGTGAAAGCCTACTGACACAAGGCTTGCTTTCCTTAATCATCTTTCCTGAGAAGCCGCCCATGGAACCACAAGACCCTGCAGACCATGAGCTGAAAAAGCCTGCTTCCCTGAGGTATAAGACTGCAATTTCACAGAAAATTAAAGCATTTAGTTTTCCTTCTCATTGCTCCTCCTTTTTGTAAATAGCTTCTATTTTTTTAGCTTACGTACCGACGTACTAAACACCAGGTTACTCCAGTCTAGGAAATCATTTTACTATTAATACGTTTGTACACTGAACAACTTAAGTCTAAGAACTAGGTGTGATCTATTAGAAAGCTGTTCTGAGATAGAGATGCATCTTGCATATACATCTAGCCAGTCAAATAATTCAGTATCAGTTCAGTTTGACTTAAAGGAGAGGACACCACAAATTAGTATAGACATTGGAAAAGAAGATTATTTGGAGGCAGAAGACTGACAGAGGTGACAACTTTTCTGGTAACAATGGAAAACACTAAGTTTCTGTACAAAAAAAAAAAATAAAGATTTCTTTGTGGTAAAGTAAAAAGAGGCAACTGTTTACACTATTAGTTCTCTAGTAGGGTGTTTATTATAAACAGTATTTCAAACACAGGACTTTAAGAGACAACATATAAATATTTTAAACAGTAAAATATAGGTGTTGGGGGGTTTTTGTACCGTGTCCAGAAAATTTACACAAACACATCAAATTCTCCACCTAGGGAATTTACTTTATTGTTAAGTTTGCATTTAAAACAAATGTACATGACCTATTTTAGGGCTAATATAACTAAAAGGAACCTATTTGTTGTTTATTATTTATAGAAGATTCACTTCAGATTAGGCCTTTTGCAGACATGTGTATCTGTGTGGCATCATAAAGCATCTCCAGATATCCCCCAGCACTAAGCAGACGAGAAAATGACAAGTTAGGATGCATCCCAGTACACACAGTATTTTATAAAAGCTAAGATTAAAAGCTGGTTTTTTTCCTCTTCAGAAAGGCCACATGAAAGAGCTGGTACCATGGCTAATGCATTGACCTTCTATGTCTGATAATCACAAGTTCAAGTTCCTAGAGTTGGATAAGATGTGGAACTAAAGTAAGTGCACTCAAGCAATGCATTCTCCTGCTCAGTTGGAATCCTACTCACAGAACTAGCCCTACAGAAAAAAAAACAAAACAGAAAACAGTTTATTTTTCTGCATGTATAACCAAGGAGTTTTCCTGCATCATCAACAGGTCCTACAACCGTTTTCTTTGAGTCTTCAGCCTAAGGCACTGGTAGTTTCTTTCACTTTTTAATAGCAAACTTGAAATTATTTCATGTGAATAAATGATGTCAAATTTATGAAAAACAGGAATGTAAAATTGCTGCTTGTGTCTAAATTTTCACATTTTCTGCTTTTTTTCTTGTAAACAGAGAGAGTAAAACATATTAAAATTGTATCTGTCATATGAGAGAGAAAATGTCTCTACAAACCTTGACTTCCAAACTTCCAAGAAATCAGAAGTGTATATTTATACAACAGGCAGGCTTCTTAAAGTTAAACCCACTAGAAATCTAGCATCCACCTTTTGTTTTCAAAGGAGGACAGCAAAAGTGCATCAAGCATTTCTTCCTATCATCGACTAAGAAAAAGCACAGTTGGCCTAAAACCTTTATTCCTATCAGCCATTAGTTCTGTACAATTTTGCAGGTTAGTGTCTTGAGCTCTCCAGTGGCAGAATAAAACTCCTTCACAATGCTGCTGAGTGCTGCACAGAAAAGAAAGCTGCTGCCATCAAACTAGGCACCAAGAGCAAGAGGTTAGCTAGATAAGACAAACAGAGTTTGACTAAGGAGAATAACAATTAAAGCTTCTTTTTCCCTAAATGACTAGTACTACTAATAGTACGTATTAGGATGTACTACTAATGCACACATGACTGTTTTAGCACATCTTACGTTTTCAGATATTTATATTATCACTACCTTTACATCTTATTTACATCTTTATTATTACTACCTTTACATTTTGATAGGAATGGTTGGACTCAATGATCCAGTGGTTCTCTTCCAACCTGGTTGTTCTATGATTCTATGATCTCTATATTAAGTTACACAAAACAAATGAAGTCTGAAGAAGTGCTAGGACTCTAGCTGGTGTAAATCAACATGCAGATCATACCCAATGTTTTACACTGAACAACTCCTGATAGGATGGACTCTGAGGACTAAGGGAACAATACCATTCCAGGAAAAATACTCTCTTCTAAATTTGGCTCTTGAAAAAGTATTTCTAATTCCTCCCTTTTCACCCTCAATTCAAGCTCATCTCAGAAACAATAATTTATTTAGAAAGAGAAATTAATCTTAAGCATCTCCAAAGTCTTGTATTATTCCACTCCAGTAAATTTTCATAGATGACAATTTTTGCTTTTCCTTAGAAAATACAGTGATATTAGGTAAAAAAAACCCCACACATTGAAAGAACACTAACATTTCTAAAACAAGAGCTCTTGCTGAAGTTAAGAAATTGCCATAATTAAACTTGTTCAAGAAGACAGATTAAGGTCAAATATGTCTATTAATTTTGGGTATCCACTCTAAGCCACCTTAGGCTTGATTTTTTATTTTTTTTTTTTTTAAGCACAGCATTCAATGCCTTCCTAAAATGGTTTGTACTACCTCACACTGGAGCTGTGATTTTCCTTCTGCAATTCTGTGATTCACTTCTGCAAAGCGAACAACACTATCAATGCTGCGAACCCAGACAGCGGTGCAGGTGCAGCAAGAATCGTTGTGCACTAGAGCTGGGTGACTTGACCAGCATCACTTGCAGCGGTAGGAAAAAAGAGGGCTGTTATTTTAGAGCAGCATTTATGTGTTTACTCATGGTGTCCATGCTCTTTTTCCTATGCACCTTGTTAATTTTAGCTTCTCCCTCTCACGCAGCAGGAGCCTTCAGGAGCAGTAAACTCCTCCTTTCCAAAACAGAATCACCCCTGGGGTTTTCTCTGTGAACAGGCTGGGTGGCAGTGCTTTTGGCTCTGATATTAATTGAGTTATTGAAGGCCAGTGACAGCCGGTCACTGGCCCTCGGCCTGACTCAGTAGCCACAGCCCGTCACTGGCCCTCAGCCTGACTCAGTAGCCACAGCCCGTCACTGGCCCTCAGCCTGACTCAGTAGCCACAGCCCATCACTGGCCCTCAGCCTGATTCAGTAGCCACAGCCCATCACTGGCCCTCAGCCTGATTCAGTAGCCACAGCCCATCACTGGCCCTCAGCCTGATTCAGTAGCCACAGCCCGTCACTGGCCCTTAGCCTGATTCAGTAGCCACAGCCCGTCACTGGCCCTCAGCCTGATTCAGTAGCCACAGCCCGTCACTGGCCCTCAGCCTGATTCAGTAGCCACAGCCCGTCACTGGCCCTCAGCCTGATTCAGTAGCCACAGCCCATCACTGGCCCTCAGCCTGATTCAGTAGCCACAGCCCATCACTGGCCCTCAGCCTGACTCAGTAGCCACAGCCCGTCACTGGCCCTCAGCCTGATTCAGTAGCCACAGCCCATCACTGGCCCTCAGCCTGACTCAGTAGCCACAGCCCGTCACTGGCCCTCAGCCTGACTCAGTAGCCACAGCCCGTCACTGGCCCTCAGCCTGACTCAGTAGCCACAGCCCATCACAACCCTCAGCCTCCCGCAGGGTCGGTGTCTACCTCACCACACTCAGCGAGGAAGATGGGGCAAAGCCAGTGGTCAGGGCCTCACCTGGGGCTTTTTCCACGTGGGAAACGCGCTCCGCTGAAATTAAAGATGCATTCGCACTTTGTAACACATTTTCTTGGGGGGTTGTTACATCCCTCACTACTTCTAATTATCAAAGAGACTTTCTTTCTAAACAAAGGCTGCCACTTCTTCATCCAAGAACGATGTTAAGATGCTAAATGAGGTATACGATCACAGCGCCTTGCCAAACAAAAGGATAAGTCAAACACAGGCACTTGTGATTCTCTGCTGGATCAAGGAGAGGGAAAGGAGTTACAGAGAAGAAAGCCTAGATTTCAAATAAATGTTTCCATAATCAACAGTTACTGCAAGCAAGGTTCAGAAAATTACAGGAAAAGAAATTTTTTTTTCTGTAAATATCCCTTGTCTTTTTCCTCTTTGTTTAAGGTGAAATATCTTTTTTTTTTTTTTTTCTTCAAGTAGCACTCTTAACCTTTTCTTTTTCAGGTTAGCTTGGAAAAATGAAAAGAAAAAGCTAACCTCAATATTTTCTTTTAATTTGACTCAATAAACTATGAATAATTCCTCTGAAAATGCTAAAGCCTGCACTGTAACTTGTTTATTTAGGTAAGTTCTAAACTATATGTTGTTTACATAGAAGCCAGAGAATAATTGGTGCTATTAAGAAAAGATTTTTTTCCCCAGACATACATTATTTGTTAATATTCCTAAGCACTCATTATGTGAGCACACAGTCTCAAAAAAGCTTATTGTTTTCTCATTAAATTTGGATATGTTTGGAAGCATCTGTGCACTCAAATAAATAGATATTTGGATATTTTTAAGTTAATGTTTAATGTGCTTAAGTACATTTGTTTTAATCAGGTTCTTATTTGCACTCAAAGTTACTTCAAAAAGTTTAAGTATCAGAAGGCTCGATACAATGACTTAATCTGAGGGTAGTAAAATCCATGTGGTAAATCTTCAAACCTGCACATTAAATCACAACATTTGGATATTGACCTTCTACGACTATACAAAATTCAAGCATTTGCAAGGGAAAAAATAAGCATTTTTTTAGAACTTAGGCCAGTGAACAAGCAATTTGCTTGTGCGAATCCAGCTGTTCCTACAAATTGTGTTTAAAAAGCAGTGTCTGAACCTACAGACTTCTCTTAAAGTAATTTTTTATGAAAACTAGTTCTTCCTAACCTGAAAGGTGGCTTTAAACCACCTCTGAGCTGTTAGCCGTCTGTGTAAACTAGCTGAACAGAGTTTTACTGCCAGGGGATAGCGGGTCAGAGATGGCTCCTGCTGTCAGATCAGTCACCAACTACCTCAATTGCCTTTGGCAAGTCATTTAACCTTTCTGTATTAATGTTTTCCTGCCAGTAGAACAGCCCTTCATCACAGTAGGGAGGAGTTTTGCCTATTAATTAATAAAAATAACGACAAAAACGTCTGGAAAAATACTAAGATACTCAAAAAGCCTCTGTACATTAGATAGAAATGAGCTGTTTCCCCATAAGCGGGTGCAATTTCTGGGCAGGTTTCTACCACACGTACTTTAATGACTTCACAAATTACAAAGAAGAACAAGGCTCACAGTTTTCTTGCAACTCATGAATAATAACAACAAAGAGAGAAGCAGCAGTCTTTGTCTTGAACTGACAACTCGCACGTTTTAGAACACTTCTGGAAGTTTTAATGAGCTAAATGATTTAAAAAAACATATTGTTATATTCTCTTGACCTGAAACCTTACATGCCATGTTTCAGCCTAAAACAAACTTCTACTGCCTAGACATAAACCCCTGGAAAACAGTTTATCAGGGAAATACTGACAGAACATCAGCTACACTATAGCATGCTAACGGGTACCGCTATAATACAGTCTATTCCAGAATAATTTTTCTTTTTATTATTTCATTAAGTTGTATCTCACTAAAGTTCCTCCTAGGATCTCTCTACAGCACCAAATTTTTCATTGAGAAAACTATAAATCATAGGCCTAAATTACAATTTAATTATAAACGCCTTCCCTCCTAATGCTGCCTGGGACCTTTTACCCTCCTACATAATTCTAAAAAATGACCCCTGTCATAATTTCCTTCGCTAGAATAATATGCAGAGATCTAATCCTGAATCCTGCTGTCTTATAATTTAATATAAGAGGTAATTATTATTCAAAAGATAATGTTGCAGATATTGAAAATATTCTGAAGTTTAAGTCTAAAAACAACCTTGACTGGGTATGTAGTAGCCTCTTATTTGACTCTTGCAGAAAAGGAAACAAATAAAAAGGTTTTAAGACTTTCTGCAAAATGCTAGAAGTATTATTTGTAGCTGGAATTTGTCTACTGTAATTTCTCTAACTTTTGAACTACAAAGAAAACGCTCACACACTCCACAAAACCACAAAGACACCAGATCATTTATTATTGATTTCTGCTCTTTGCCATGGGTTGGACAGAAAGTTTTAGATTGTTACTATCTAGCTGAAAAATGTATTTTAGGTGGCTCCACGTTTCTGAATGCAAGGAAGCATTCATAAGCCAAAGTCAAAAGAGAAAAAAACAAATGCAAAACCATTTTCATAAAACCTTCTTCTTTTACCTCAAATTTTATTTTTAATTTATCACAACAAATGCATCTTTGTTTATCCAAAAGCTTTCTGTAAAGGAGAAGCTAAACAGTATTAAGACGTTAAGGAATTAGTACAGTTTTTCCTAAGTCGGAAAAGCAAGGAATAACACCATTATGTCAATTCATCTTGCACAAGAGACAGTGAATTTAATCTCGTACCAAGAACATAGCTATTATTGCCTGACTCTACTCACTTTGCAAAGAAAGACTTTGACCTTAAAGCCCTCTTTCTCTAAAACTGGGATTTCATCAATTAAAACTTGCTTTCTTTTTAGTTAACTCTTCCAGTAAGCAAGAATATCTGCCAAAGCGGTGAACAGATAGTACAGACAAAGCAAAAGAAGTTTAGGATGAACACGAGGAAAGAGAGTTAACAGAAAGAATTTCAGGAGTACAGTAGAATAAAATTCACAGAACAACTGGAATGTTTTTTCAGTTTCAAATTCAAGGATTGTGCCCCATTTTCTTCACGTAAATGAGATATCAAATGAGCTTCACTACTTCTAACTATATACAGCTCCATCAGTGGGAGCAAATAAAATACCATAACTGACAGATTCAACATCCTGAAGAGGGAGAGGCCAGTGAGGTTATCAGAAAATGGGGTTCACAAGAGGTAATTATAGCCCATGCTCACCCTTCTTAGGTGAGGCAGCACATCACTATACAGCTCAATAAAAATCAAACTATATAGTGCAGAGGCACCAGTTTACTACCGTCTTTGTTTTTGCTTTGGGAGCAGTTCATTTAAGATGTAATAAATTGAAGTTTTTTCCTGTCCTTCCATAAATCTAGGGACAGTGCAAATGAGGTGTTCCTCATTATGAACAAAAGAAAAGGGGCTCCCTAGATAGTGACATGAACTGGTAGCATTAAAGCACTCATTAAAAGAAGCCCTGTTCCTTTTTTGTAATAAGGAATATTACTTAATAACAGCAGACGCATGCTTCACTTCATATTGCTGAAGTGAGCTTTTGGGGGGCACTGAAGAGGAAAAAAGGGAAAGTCCATGGTACCACAAACATAAAATAGAGAGATAGAATTTTGCCTGTAACAAATTAATAATAAGTAAGGAAGTGTCATTGACTTGCTCTAACTGAATTGCTTCATGCAACAGAAAGATTTAAGGTTCTCAGGGGATTCATGGAAGATGTTAGACTGTACTTTTAAATGAACAAACAAAACCAGACTAGATGGGCGCAGGTAGACTGAAAAAGATTGTCAGTTAATGATTTCTTAACTTGAGGATTCAATAAAACACAAAGCTTACACAATTTTGAAGGAATCCTATTATTAGCAAACCAGAATGTGTTATTGCGATGGGCAATGTATACACCGAAAAGGACAGAGTGGAGCAATAATTTTACACTTCCATTTCCAACAAAATCTCTCTACCACAGCAGAGGTGAAGGTGCAGACTTGTAGACAATCTGAACTTCACCTCTTTGGGGATTAGTCACAAAAGAAAACGCAGTTATAGAATATTTCTGGGTATAGTTGCTCTTTTTCCACACATGATGGGAAATTAGCCCATCAAAAAACACCCAACTTTCTTGCATATGTAAGATACAAAACACACCAAGAAAGAAAAACATTCTGCCCTGCTGGCATTCTGTCTCAAGTGGTCCCATGCCAGGCACTTGAAGTCAATGAGAAATGTTTTGGTGGCATCTCTGCATCTTCATTCTACTCCTTGTCATCAAATGCCATTCCAGTTCCTAACATACAAGAAGTCTGCCTCAAAGGAAACACAGCGGAGCTCCTCGTTGGAGTCAGTGTTCAACAGGAAGACTTGGCAGGGCTCTGTGGTTTTAGCCACATCAGATCCTCCTGACTGACCTCAGAATTCAACAGGGGGGGAGAAAACCTCTGAAGAAGACATAAAGGTCAGAAAATAATGTGAATATGCAGCAGCAAGAATTAGACACCTCTAACAGACAGACTTCTCTACTTCCTTCTGCAGTGCTAGTGAAACCACGCACTCATGCCCCTATTCAGAAAGGAGAACAAGAAGGATTAATTGAACAGGTATTAAAGCTGTTGAGTGCTTTTGTTACAAGTCAGTCACATAGTCAAAACCTCGATTAACCCGAATAAGAGCTTTGCCCGAGTCAGAAATAAAAAACCAAGTTGACACGAGTATTACATTTATATTACACGCACGTGATGTTTACTTTAGAAATAATATTTTCAAAGAGCTACTGAAATAAGTAGGAAAACAGAGTGCGTTTCTGATAAAACTTCTCTTTTTGCTGTTTCTGCTTGACATAGTTACCCAGTGGTGTGTGCATAATGTCCACACCAGGGCACCACAACACGGTTACCATTTAGCAATGACTTTTGAAACTGTTTTGCTTTGCTTTTCTTGTGCAGTGTTAGTAAAACATGGCAAAGCATCCAGACACGAGTTCTTTACAAGGCAAATAAACCTTATTTGTGCCCTCAGAAATGTTGGTTTTCTTCCAATCTGCTTAATTATTAATTTGTAGTTTGATGCAATTAAAAATAATTTCAGTTCTCAAAAGCAGAAAGATGACAAAGTTTGAAGCCGTCAGCAGTTTAGTTGGCTGAGAAACGACTAACAGTTAACACCTTACACTTGTTGTGCACATCACAAACTTTCCGTCAGGTCTTGTAGTTACCCCTAGAGAATTTAATTCTGTTTCTGCCAAGGCATCACCCCACTTGCCAAATTCTTTTGAATTGTACTCCTACCACTGAATGTACTCAACAGTGCAGCGTTCTGTTGTCTGAAAGTTCAGTAATATATTTCCTACTTTGTGATTCAGCTCATTAAAGCAAGCACCGCGATGTCCGAGGGTCAGGGCAGCACTTGGCCAAACATCATTTTCTATTTCCTTCCAATTTGACATTGATAAGTACGCCCTAAATCTGATCCCTCAGCCCGGTTTTATACCTACACTCATACAAATTGCATTTCTTTAGCTTGCTTACAAACAAAGAAGTTGAGTGAGGCAGTATCAAAAACTTCCCTAAATTCAAGACAGATAACATCTATTGCTCCTCCTCTGGCCCCTCCTGTTACTTTGCTGTAGAAGGTGCTGTGTTGGCTAGACAATCTTTTCTCTGACAAATCTATGTTTATTATTCATTTCCTTGTCATCTCTGAGGCACGTGCAAATAGTTTGACTATTTTTTCAGAGTTTTAACAGAAACTGGAGTTTAGCTGGTCCATAACTCCTGTCTAAACTCCTCTTTAAGCTAAGGACACTAATCCGTCTTCCCATATTTCACCTTCCCTGCACAAGCTTTCAAAAAAAAAAAAAAAAAGCCACTGCTATTTCTGAGTTTATTTTGGCTCTACATGTTCTTTTTTAATGAGTTTCGAAAGCCACAGTTCTGACAGTAGCTATCTTACACATTTTAACCTGTTTCTTCTCTGTGCAGGGCTGAGATCCATTTGGCAACAGCATCAATTATGATAGCTGCTGTCCTATAGATGACCTTTAATAGTGAAGGAGACAAAAACATTTCGCTGTCTCAAAATTATCTTCTGCTCTCCACTAAACGATGACCCTACACTTTTCTTTATTTTCCTATTCCTGCTGTTGTTCTTCGCACTGTTATTTTTGCTGGTTCGCTACAGCTTGTTAGTTGCTGCTTAGCTTATGATTTGGCCTCTCTGATTTTTATCACATCATGCTTCTGATATATTTTGTACTTATTCTCGACAATCTACAAGGTGGTTTCTTATACCTTGCATCCACCCTCTGCACTAGGATAGTTTGCACTTTATAAAATGATTCCTTTTATGTAATTATTCAGACTTCAGGTCTGAGTATTCCCAAAAACTGTCACATTAGCTGTCTGAGATACCCATTGTCACTGATTATTCTTGCTTTTAATTACATACTGAACTCAAAAACTTCCTACCCTCTGATGTCCCGAGTAGATATGTTTTAGCCCTCTGCATTCCTCTTATGTGCTCAATTCTACAAACACAGCAGCTTATATTGCAGTAAGAATTTAGGTTTTTCACAGTTTGTACATGGAGGACTTTTGACTTTTCTCCTGTTTGTAACTAGAAGCCACGGCAAAAAAAGAGGGGAGAAAAATCAAGAAAAAGCTTGTATTCTTTGCTGATGATAATGCTTGTTTATTCATGGGTCCAAGAACATCCATCCTTCCAACTTTGCAAAAATACTTGTGCAGAGGGAACCCAGACCCGGCACACTTTCTCTCACATTTAATAGGCCACTTTAAGAGCACATTTACTTAGTCCTCATCAAACAAGGGTAATTGACAGCTTTCCACCCCTAGCATCCCCACTCAGAGAAGGCAGTTTCCCCAGGAGCCGCCTTGTACAACCTCAAACACTTTATTACTGGTCAATTTGGGTTTCCTGCCCAGTGTAAGTGGCAGTGCTGAGGGTCTCTAACTCTCTCTCGTCTCACTAATCAATATAAGCAGTCACTTCCACAGCATTTCCCTGCTACTCAGCAAGAAGGACGATAGAGACTGCCATAGGCTGTAAATAACCCTATGGCTTTGGTGTTACATCAGAAAGTAAGTTAAACTTCAGAAATAGGAGGCGGCTTTTAGTTTGGACTTTTTGGCTTAAGTTTTTTTTTTTCCCTATTTTAATTCTTTCCAGCAAAGACAAAGAAATGTGGTTGTCTGATGCGGTTCCTGGTAACTCCTTAGTGGAGAGGCTAACCTGTCCCCCACGCACGGGGCACCACGCTCACTGAAGAGAGTAACAGAAAAATTCTATAAAGTGACCACAGCTTTACAGTCCCTGCATTACAGCTACGAGAAAGTCGAGATTAAACAATTATTGCCTCAAACTCATGCAGTAAAATTTGTTTATGAGGTAAATTTTAACAAGAAACAAACAGTTAGCATTGTTTATAAGCAAACTCAAGCTGTAAAATCCAGGGAATGCTTTGTAAATACCGGTCCATGGGCCAGATGAGGTCCTGGAGGGACATTCCCTGCTGTTTGCAGCTGGCTCTCACACGCATGCACAATGTGACCAGCTCCAGCAGCCAGGTAAAATCAAAGCCAGGGCTTTTGCCTAGGGATGGAACAGTGGAAAAAATATTCATTCATTCATAAGGATATTTCTCCTCATGGGTCTTTCCTTCCAGTGCATGGAAGGATCTCCTTGTAATGCCCATACCAGAAATGTCCACAATAGCTAGTAAAAAGATATTTATTATCTATTATTTAAGAGCAAATAATGCCAGAATGTCTATGCTAAGCACAATACTGGTTTACACCACAGTATTTTGATCTAAATGATCCCCAAGATCAACTCTGACTGGTTTCAACTTCCATCTTGTTTAATAGGAAAAACCCATATTTGTACTTGGCACTGCAACATACCCTCTCTTTTAATGAAATTAATTCATTAGGGAGAGCCCCAGGAAGGTCTGAGACTTTGTGGTCTCCCCACAGCGTAGCATGTTCACACCATTCAGACGAATGCCAGCACAACAACGGGGAGCAGTGACTCAAAGCTAATTTCCACTGGCAGGGTGGTGCGAGATAGGTTGGGCTCCACTGCCTGAACTGTGCGGAGACTCAAAAACAACCCCCAAAAAGCTGCAGCCAAAGGCCACTGTGGATTAGAGGGCCCACGCTGGAACCCCAGGGGGGCAGACGTACTGTCAAACAAGCCCATGGCTGGCACGGTCCCTGCCCTGTCTGTGGCTCTTTGCAAGACAGCCAGCCCTTCACCTTGATGATCACCAAAGTGGGCACACCAGTTGAGGAATAACGATGAATGCTATTACTTTCATTAAAAACCCAAAATATTATCACTTGGCATGCTGTGAAGAAGGAAACGCACCATCGCTGACACAGCTTTACTAAACCATAACAACAAAGAAAGACAATACTGGGGGGGGAGAACGTAACAGTATTCTTTTGACTGCACACTACAAACAAAAAAAAAAGCGCCTTTAAAAGTGAATAGATGCCTACTGCAAAGTACTGAGGTGAAAAGGGAGGTCTCATCATCCCCGTTCCCCCAGGATCTCTTAGAGTGTGTGTGTTTCTGTGGTGGTTGGCTTGTGGTTTCGTTGTTCACTACAGTTTCCCAGAGCCCTATATTTTACTGAAACATAAGTACAGGCCCACCAATTCGCTGACAAGCTGATCTATTGGCTCTAGGACACTGAGGGGAATTATGCTCCTGCCGCCCTGATGCTCTCCTTTGTTTAGAAAAAGAAGAAAGAAAGAGAGAGAGTGAAAAAAAAAATCCTCAATCGTTTAGTACAAGTCATTTTACATGCTGGGATAATGAAGTATAAAAATGCCTTCAAAGGACTGATTTCCTACTTTTAACTCACTACCAGCCGAGCTCTTTGTGAGGCCCTCTGGAACATGCATTCCCAGCCCCACTCAAACAAAAGAGCTGCGAATTCATTAAACTATTTAATTATGCCTTTTTATTTTTCTCCATTAGCAAGCCCTGCCAGTACAAAGTAAATAAAGCCACCATGGTCTTTCCCCAGCAGACACACTGACTGTTTTTATTCTTTATTCAGTTTACAATATAAAGGGCTATTTTTTCCCCCCTCCTCCTATTCTTGGCTAGTTTCCTAATACAAGCCCTACAAACAGAAGCATCCAACTGTACATGCAATGCATGGAAGTAGAGAGCAGCAGCAGCACTCAGCATTGCAAGCACATACGCTAGACAGCTTTCAAAGTACCAGCAGCCAACGGCAGCCAAACAGCACTTTACAGCCAGGCGCGGAAAAGATATTAGCTTTTTTTTTTATACTCTAGTAAATTTGCTTTTTACATCTATTTCTTTTCAGAAGGGCTTGTTATTGAGCTTACTGTCCACAAATTCCATTGATCTCAGGCTGTGACTCAATCCATATGCTCACGCTTTGACACCAGCACAGCAAGCAAGCGATACAAATCCTGTTCAGGCTACAAACTTATTGATTTTATAGATTTCCCCCAAAGTTGTGATAATGATATATCATTGTTAAATTTGGTAGAACAAACTGCTTTCCCAATCTGTCAATGCGAGCATGAAAACCAATTCACAGCCTTGTTTAGAAGGCTTTCCCTTCAGAAGAATAACTACTGCTAGCGGAAGCAGATCACCAATACCCAGCCGCTGGCACGGGTTTGATGGATGTTACCTTTCCAGTTGCCCTTTCTTGACCTATAGCAAGCTGGGTTCCCAGACTTGCCTCCTGGTTATGGGAGCCACCTCTATTTTTCAGGAGCATTTTTCAGATTCATTATTTAAAATTTGCAGTATACGTAAAGCCATAATAAGAGCTTTTAAACGTATTTCCTGTAAATATTTTGGATGCATCCAGACAACATGAAAATTATTGATTTTAGGAAATTATTTTTGCTTGTTCTATTCCTGTGCTCATACAAACGGCAAAGCTATCCTTTTCCCTTCCATGAGAGGGAGACACAATACTGGCATGAAAAGAAATGTCCTCACTTCCTGCTTAATCACAGTTTCTCAATTTAACAACAGTGGGAACAGCAAAACACGCCTCTTCATAACGAACGGCTTCCACTGTGAAACACACTCGGGCACTTTCCTCATGGCTTCTTACTGCCAAAGCAGAAACTTGATCCAACACTCATCTCCTAACCAGCTAAAGAGGGTTCCATTCCAGAGGTATTAGTCAAAAGAAACTCAAGCTGTTTCTCAGGTTCTGAGAACATGACATCAGAAGTTCATCAGCCTTTACATGCTTATCATTGGACAAAAAGGCACTCACCAAAAAAATATCTGCGTGGTACAGAAGATGTACAAAAACTGTAAACAGCTGTTGTGTTTTTAACAAACCATGAAGCAGCTCTAAGAAAATGGTTTGGTGGAATTACAGTGTATGCTTTCATTCGCACATTCTCCTCAAACTCTGAAGCAATTATTAGCACTCCAAAAAGAGAATTCGTGAACAAAAAAACTTGCAAAAGAAACCAAAACCAATCAAGAGACAAGAATTACAATGTTAAAAAACAAAATTTAGGAAAACCTCGTGAATAAATAATACATCTTAAATAGATTTTCTTTTCTTTTATGCCTTTTCTTTCTGTTAGTTGTCCATCTTCATTCAACATACATCTCTAACACAGGAAAATCAGCTTAACTCATACAACTTTATACCAATAGTTCAATATGCACCACACAGTAAGAGCTTTACTATGTTCTCTCAAGTCTGGCTGTCAATATCTCCCCCCATCTGGCAATAGATACCCTCCTAAGCATTTAACCATGTTCCTGAGACAACAGCGCCAAGACAGGTTGAGAAGGGCTGAATGTCTCCTACCAGTGCCTCTCCTACTTTTGATTTAATTCAGGGTGATAGATGCTGAACTGTTTTATGTACCATGGCTTTTCTTTAACTCCAAATGCCCTTTCCAAATATGTCTTTCTGAGAAGTCTCTCTGAACTTCAGGGCTCTGAAGCACCTGCCTGCACTACCTCTTGTCTATCTTCTATGATGTGTAACAGCAGCTCCAATATACTTCTCATTCATCAATGGTATTTTCACTGTTTTTCTCACTCAAACCAAAGTTCCAGGCTGAGAGAAAGGTGATAGAACAGCCCAGTGTCAAATGTTTTATCATCACATGCTGAGGAGCTGTGCTTCACGCTTCTCTTCCAATGTGTAGGCAGGAAGGGGTATCACAACATGTCTTCACGAAAACAAATTGTCTATTTGCTGGACAGAGGAAGCACTATCAATAACATATGAAGCATTCAGCTATTTTTTGTTTGAAGATAGTGAAGACCTTAAAGACAAGCATTATTACCATTCCAGCTTCTATGATGGGAGAGCTGAGACTTGGTGAAACTGCAGGACTTGCCAAAGGCTTTGCATAAGACCAGTGATAATGTAAAGTCCATCACTTCAGATCCTCATTCCCGACATACATTATATCCACACTTATTCTGGATATTCACAAAGGGAATGTCCTTGTGATGGAAGCAAACATTCTACAGAACCTGCTAGCGGTCATCTGACATTTCAGAGGAAGCACAAGCACTCACAAGCAAACATCTTAGTTACCCTCTTACTTCCTCCACATCCCTTCAGCTCAAGCACCAGCACCTTTGCTGAGCGTCTCTGACACTGTATATTACATGCACACTCATATCCCCTGTTATTCCTTGTTTACTAGACAAATTACTTTACCCCACTCAGCCTAAGCAATAATAAAGGTGTTATACGCTCCTCCATTCATTTTCAGATTAGCTTTTATACTACTTGATCTATAATTTATACAACTCCACAACAGGAAAAATCTGTTCTTGGTTCTCTGTGGAATTTCCACTCAGGGCAATCAAACATGCATGAGGATGAACAGAACCTCATGGTTCTAGGTGATTAGAGAACTGCTGTCTGAAGAAATTAAATAGGCAGTTCTGAATGTATAATCAGAAAGTAAAACCATCCAAAGAGTATTAGTGCTTCCAAAAATTATCTTAATTCTTTCCTTGCTCCCCAAAAGCAACACATGCAGACCATTTACAGACTTCTAGCCTTCAATTAATGTTTCTTGGAAAATAAGTCTTCTTTTTTACATCGCGCTCTTTCTCAATTTCCTCTCCACCCCCTCCAAAAAAAAAAAATATAGAGAGAGAGAAAAAAAGGGGGGAAAAAAGCCCTTCCTGATAATTGCACTGGTCCAAATGTGCAGGGGCTTTCATACAGAATGATGGCTTCCCTTGTCTCCTGCATTTGTTCATCTCCTTTGGGAGGAGCAATTTACAGAAAGCATTATCGATTTTTGCCATAATAGGTACAGAGATGCCTCACTGTCCCTGCTCAGCCAGCTCACTCTCTGCATCACAACTGTCAGGCCAGTTTGTGAAGCCCGTCATTATTTTTTTTCAAGTAAATCCATCACGGGAGTGGGGGAAAAGTGATGAAAATAAAATTATTTTCACCTTGCCATAAAAAAGAATGGCCATGTTCCCTAACAGAAATAAGTGCAAATGCTGTCAACTAAGAGAGCGGAAGGGAAATTCAAAGCAAATAAAAGAGGACTTGGGGGGGGAAGGAAAGGGAGGAGGGAGTGCGAGGAGGCATGGCAGTAGCTAATTTACTTTGAACACATTCTGGAATTTTCCTGTTAAAGCCACTATTTACAACTCTTCCAGTTGTTCTCCATGTTCTCATTTTTCTGGAAGCGTTGAAATCTATACTTTATATGGGTATTTTCTTTGGCTTTTAGGACGTTGAGGAGATTGCAGGTTTTGTGATGCAATTATTAAATATTATTGGTCTGCAGGATGAAATCTGCCTTTAAACCTCCCTCTGAATACAGACCACCCACCCACCGCCGAGATTACCCATTGCACTCTGCTCCTTTGTGCACACAACTGGTTGGGGTTTTTCTCCCACTCCCTGTTCACCAGGGGCAGGCCGAGGCCACTAAACTCATTCTGTCCCTGATCAGCATCTGAATGTTGAGGGATACTTACTTCAAATATTTCTGAATCTAAAAAAGCCTTTTAGAAAGCACATCTAAAAACAAACAATTCCCCCCCTCCCCGCCCTTCAATTGCATTACTGACTCCCAGACAAGGCCTTTGGTATTCATCCTTCCTCCTTGATTAGTTTTTGCTGCACCCTTCATGTTGGTCACTTATCTCACGTCTTGAAGGTCACACGCTGTAGTACCCTATTCCAGCAGCCCTGGCTTGTTTTTTATTCCTGAAGACAGCCTTGTTTGGGGCTCAGAAGGTTTAATCCAAGAATTGGCTCTAGACCTAATTCCCAGATCCTCAGTTCATTAGCCATGAAAAGTGATAGCTGCTTAAGATTTTTATGAGACATTGTTCCAAAAGCGAACCACAGAAACTACACAATTACCCAGCACATTGTACAAAGCTCTGGCTGCCTTTGGCGCTGACACAAGAAGCTTGATAGCAATCAAACAGCTTAATGAAAAGCAGCAAGTTTGCTCTTCGTAAGGAGCAAAGGATCTGTGAAGTTTGTTTCCAAGTGGTGCTTTCCGTAAGGACACTTGTTAGGATAAAATTTAAATCATCGTACCCCTACTTCAGGAGCACTGGCACTAAAGGATACACAACTTGTCTTTTTGACCCTTTCACACGAGCACTTGCAAATATGCAGCATTTAAAGCTCATCTGCTTTGTCCCCTCTGGACTCTGGAGGAGATCTAGATATTAATGTCAAAGCTGGCCATTCGTTGCAATTAGGCCAGGCCAATTATGAGAAAAACTGCAGGGCAGCTGTACAGAAATAGCAGAGGATTTCTGATAGTCAGGGTGCAGTGAAACCACAATAACCAGCCCCACGTCCAAGTAATTACAAGGGGACAATGCAGGCCAGTGAAATCTAAGAGGTTTAGAAGTAAAGTAGATACTCTGCTGAATGGTGGCTTAAGACTAAACGTAGCCATAGTCAGTCCAGCTGAAGCGATTTCATCAACTCCCAGGCTCCTCCATCACAGCCAACAGGAATTGCCTCCCCCCAGTCCTCCTCTGGTAGGGCTCGGAGCCCTGTCCGTGCTCTCACTGCTGGTGCCAGACCAGAATGAACCGGGGTCCCTCTAAGATCAGGTTCCAGGTCTTTAAATCCTGCCTTAGTCTACTTCTCAGTCCATCATAGCAGCATAGAATCATAGAATAACCAGGTTGGAAGAGACCCACCGGATCATCGAGTCCAGCCATTCCTATCAAACACTAACCCATGCCCCTCAGCACCTCATCCACCCGTGCCTTAAACACCTCCAGGGAAGGCAACTCAACCACCTCCCTGAGCAGCCTGTGCCCAGTGACCCTCTCCAGGAAAAATTTTTTCCTAATATCCAGCCTAAATCTCCCCTGGCAGAAGTTGTGGTCAATTCCCTCTCGTCCTGTCCCCTGTCACTTGGGAGAAGAAGCCAGCACGTCCTGGACCAAAAAGGAAGCCACGTGCCACTAGCTCGGTGCAGACTTCTAACACCTGAGATCTGCTGCACAAGTTCCCTATGGACAATCCCAGGGCCTTAAGTGTTTGAGAGTAAATGAGTTACCTCACACAGAGGATCTCCCTGTCCTGAGAGGTTGTCCACATGGAGAACTAGCACAGAGTTAGCCAACATTCTCACCTCTAATTACTCCACAGCAATTTCCTCCTGCAAGTTTTTCAGAAGTCCCCAAGGTGAGGAACACGGAGCACTCGCAGCAGAGTCTCAGCACCATGAGGATCGCTCATTTGTGTCTTTGGACCCACAGTCACTGCACTGAGAGACCACCGTGTTCGGCAAATATTTCCAACCTGTTCCTCATCAGATCTACTGATGTAAAAAGTTACATAATAAAAGGAAAATTATACATAGAGCAACCAGCCAGGTCTTTCTAGGCAGGCACACATTAACGTGAGCTATCAGTGCTGCCTGCAGTAAACAGACAGCACCTTTCCTGGGAATATTTTCAAGGGAAAGAAAGTCAAACATCAGACTGAAAGGACAGCAGCAGGCACGTCCCAGGCTCGCAGATGCTGTGCTCTCATCCCTTAGTTCTCCACGACACACAGCTCCCCATCACTGACACTCAGCCCATTTCAGGTGGTACCCAAGATTTTTGTATGCCTGATGTAGCTATAGAAAATCAAAGACATCCTTGGTTTCTTACTAGAAAGCAAAAATTAAAACTTCATAATATAGATCAAGCCCATTAAGATATTTTAGCCAGTTTATTAAATGTAGAGGGCGGCTATTACTGCTATTTATCTAATACGCTCCACTGTGCAAACAACAGGCCCAATTTCAATAGCAGGGTAATTCTGTCGGTGAATTACCATCCTAAGGGAAAAATTAGTTTAAATTAGTTTAGTTTGTTCTTTTGCTCTGACAAGTATATTCTAGATCATAATTGTTTTAAAATCTCTTCTCTTCAGTACGTACGCACTAAGCGTTGTGGTGGAGCAGGTGGCTACCTTATGTCTCTCTCATTTAGCCAATACCACACTCGACTTAATTCATACATATGTTCAGACACACGCATACACTCCCAGAACAGATGTATGCACAAAAGCACACAGACACATATGTGGCTGCTGTTTAATAGAACAAGTACATTAAAAACATTAGGACCAGGAAAACTTGGAAAACAGCCTGCAGAAAAATAACTTTCACTTAACTTTTTAATTTTAAACTATATTAAATTAACCATGATTGCAAGAGGGGTATGCCCTGAAACCTAACAAGTCCAAGTGTTTGACACCCCAGTCTTTGCATTCTGGAACAAACAGATTTTCATTTGTGCGTTGCACACACAAACCACCCTTCTTCCTTGAGGCTGGAAAACACCGATAACTGTGGCCCCACTCTGAAAAAAATCACTACAGAAATAGCAACTTCTTACTCAAAGGTTCCCTCCTCATGTGTAAACAGGATCATGGATATTGACACTTTAAGGATAAAACAGCTATTTGCTGATTTTTAGCAATTCGTGTCAATTCAGATAGTAAGTGAGCAGTGTTGTATCCATTCATATCAAATACTACGTCATTTACTGAGCTCTGTCAGTTTTAACCAGTGTCAATCCATTGAAACCAGTGCAGGTCTGTGGGTACCAAGCACTGGATTAACATTTACAAGGTTAACAACACTCAAACTTCAGGAAAAAAAATTAAGAAAAAGGATAATACTCACAGAAAAACTGGCAAAAAAAGAAAAAGTGGTTTTTACTAAGTTCTTGCATTTGTCTGATTAGATCAATTGTAGCCAAGGAGTTTCCTGAAGCATCCTTGCTTCTGCAGCCCTTGGAGCCAGCACCCTAGAGCTTCTCCTCTTCATTATCTGAGGGTTATGTGGCTTTTGTTGTTGTTCTAGGTTTTGGTTTTGTTGGGTGGTTTGGGGTTTGTTTTTAAAAAAGAGGCAACAGAATTATTTGCCCACACATCCTTTTACTCTCCTTGGGGTTGTTAGAATTGGGAATCCCACCGCTGACCAAACCTGCATTTTAACAGTTTTGTTTATCTTCATGTTTGACAATGTCATATCAGTTCTCAGAAGAGTTAAATAGAACTGGAAGCGTAACTTAAATTGATATTTATGTATGTACATAGGGCAAGTGATGCACCCTCTCCTCAGATAAAGATCCATTTATTTCATTTCCTTGGTTCTGGTGTCCCATGGAATAAAAGTTGGAGACAAGAAACATTTCTTTGTTGGGTAGAATTAAAATAGCAAGTGAGTATGTAAGAAAGGGGGTTATTTGTAGAAAAACAGACCCTGGCTTGAATGCTAGGGTAGAAATGAAGTCTGCTTTGCTTTCTTTGTGTTCAGCCTCTGGCTGTCCAGCTGGTAACCAGATCATGTGGAACACAGGCCTCCAAAAGGTGGAAAAAGATCTGAAAAATGAAGCACTGCTGTTTTACTGCTAATTCAATAGGAAAAAAACCCTATAAAATATTAAAGAAAGTATTTAAAAATATATTAAACACAATTTGTACCGTAATAGCTTAACCTGACATCAAAACGCAGCTTACAGCTTGTTTGTCCCTAGTTTCACAGTGTGGATAACAGAATAACAGGCAGAATGTTCCATACAGCCTCCAGCACTTGACAAAATAGGATTTGGGCTTCGTTAAAACAAATTCCAGGTGGAAAATTGGGCATGCTGATAAAAGCGGCACAGGAAAGAGTGTTAGCTCTGATAGGGTAGGATGGGTATTGAATTCACTCTTAACATTGCAAGACTTAATTAAAGAGGTTGACCTGAGGACCCCAGACAGTGACAAGCTAAGATAGCCATTCCTGGTACAATATCATGTTACTGAAGTTAATTCTTTTTAATATGACTCAGTTTGGAATGCATATAGAAGATCCTAATTCAGGGGAGAAGCACGGAGCACATGCTGCATTGCGGCTTACAAACTAAAACAAAGAGTACACATATGGAAATAATGCATAAACATTAGTGTATTTGAATACAGACCAGCTATCCAGTGGAGACATTTTAATTTATTAATGTGAAGGTTATGTCATTTTCTATGGTCATAAATAACAGCATCTCTCTGATGTCCCTTCTTAATCACAAGAGGAAACCAAAAGGGCTTAGAAACACCCCTACATCTTGAATCTGTGTGTGTGGTGGTCTATGGTTCAGTGCTAACAACTCCCAGCCAGCATTTACACTTGCAAACATCATACTAATATCACTCTTGAAACAAATGAATATATTTATTAGATTGAGCCTTTAAGACAATCTTCTCCCACAAAATTTTTTTGCCTGAATTTGAGTCGTGTGCACACACCGACACTGGTGGTTGAAGTCAGTACCCACTGTCCTTTACCTGCCTTCCACCCGCTACTGCCTATCACATTTTTCACTTAAACTAAGATGATCCACAAAGAAAGTCAACCCTGAATTAAAAATGGAACATTCCTTTATGGAAAGGAAGCAATTTCCATGAGTGGGGAAAAAACATAGATAACAGTAGAGCAGCACTGTCAGTACCTGATCTTAACTGCCGTAGATTAACTGTTAAAATTGTGTGTTCAACCACCACCAGCATTATTTTGCCACAGGGTGCCAATTCCTTTGGAAAGAGGATGCTATTCCTTTGCTTCCATATCACTTGCCTAGAGATGGGACAGGAGGAGATGGGACCAGAGCCCATCCACAACTGACTTGGACCCTTTCCCACATGGACTGACTTACAACCGTGGATGAGGTTTCCCAGAAGGCAAGAGATGTTCAGCCTAGAACATGCAGCTCACCACCCTTCATCCCCCCAGACCTAACCCTTTGGCTGTCTTCCACCCACAATGAAATCCCACTAAAAGTGCTGGACTCATGTACAGGAAAATATTAACTACGCTTCCCATTTAGTTTATTCACTCTTCCCTTCCCACATAGGCAGAGAATAAAGAGGTAATCCAACACCAGGAGCAGGGTAAAACTAAGCGCTGCGTTCTAGGAGACCAGTGAAGGTGTCCAGGGAAGTGTCTGGTGGTAACTCTTGAAAGAGGCACCGTCAGAAAGGACCTGGGAGCATCACGCCCAGGTAGCTGTTGTCATGGCAGTGGGGCGCACTGGGTTGGTGTTGGGTCCCTGCAGTTCGGGAACATGCTGCACACCTTTTGAGGTATAAATACAAACATCACTTTCAGAACTAACTGCAATGCATTCCCTCATCCTTACCGCTCCCTTCTATATCCCTTATTTAACTATTACCACAATAGAGTTTGCCAACGCCTCAGGAAGTTTTATTTCACCACAATAAAGCAAAGATATGCTGAAAACTTTGGAAATCATAAAACTAACATCTGCAAAAGTTAAGGTGTAAATAATAAATGCATTTTCCCACTTTGATAGCTTCCTTGTTCACCAAAACAGACCCCAGTCAGAATCTACAAAAAAAGAGTTTTTGAAGGAAAACCTAGTAAGCCTAAAAACATCTGGCCAATCAAATTTACAACAATAGAAAAAGTGTAATAAAAGTTTACTTCTTTTGAAGAATAAAGATGTATTTTTAAAAGCTTCATATACACCACTGAAATTAAGGTTTGGTTCTAAACTAAACCTGACTTCAGCTGCAAGGCTGAAAGGAGACAAGCAGCAAATGAAAATCAGCTTCTGAACTGTCCACTGGCCTCATCATTAAAGAGATGCTCTGAAAATCCTTGAAAAGACCAAAATGAATAATTTGATGGGTGAATTCAGTGCAATTTCTCTTTGTGCGACTATCCATACTGCCACACTGACAACATCCCCAATGCCAGCCTTGCTCTGACAGGCCACCTTAAAACCAGTGGGTTTAGGGTAGAGGACAGGAATAAGGCACCGTCATATAAGCTTAACAGCATGACCAGATCTCTCCTGTGATCACTCCTGTACGTAAGACAAATACTACTGAAGGTGTATTTCTCTGCTGTCTTTGAATTACTGTAGCAAATAAGAAGAGAACATACAAATGGCCGTGCTGGGTCCAACCAAATGTCCACTTAGTCCCGTGTTCAGCATCCAAGAGTCATCAAAAACAGGTACCCAGGGAGGAGTGTAAAAATAGAGCAGGCATATAGCGATACTTGCCTCAAACACTCTCCCAGGTTGTGACAGTTTGTTGTTCAGGGACCTCCTGAGCAGAAGGGGTATGTTTGTGTTTAATATCTCTTGATGGATTTCCCTTTCCATGCACTTGCCCACTCTCCCCTTGCACCTCTGTAAACTTAGAGTATCCATCATATTTGACGGATACAAAGAGGAAACTTTCACCATACTTTCTATACTTCTTGCTTCATTTATGGCATGATTGAACAGGTTGTTGCTTTAAAAGGACAGAGCATGTCTTATTGATGATGTCTGCTATATCTCTAAGTGCCAACGAATCTTAAATCCAGACTCACATTTTCATTTCAGTGAGAATCATTCATTTGCAGCGCACTTTGTCATTCCCAAAATGACTGTCTTTAGTGGTCTCACTTTCCAAGGACTTGTTCTCTGTTTAGTGAATTTTGTGCATACTTTTACACTTTATGAGTTTTCCAGTGCCTTTCTTCAGGAAGCCTGGGTGATGTCATCCAGAATTCCCATTTAACTCTATGGTTTCCCTTCTTTGCTCCTAGTAAAATTATTGGAAACCTGTTTTTTGAAAAAGCTGGATGAATAGCTATGAGATGAGTGCTGTCAGTGTCTTCACATAAGGAAATACCCCGCAGAGGCCCCCCACAATGAAACAATCTAATATCTCCCCTGATTTGCAGTTGTGTCCTTGGATACAGGTTGGGCTCCCCCTGACACAGGGATGCAGTTTTTGCTATTACCATCACAGATGTCCATGCTGCTGTTTTATAGAACCTTACAAATGCAGCATCTTACCCACCTTTAACTTTCTGTACCCAAGTACTGTGTTTACACTTAGTTACTGTATTTTTTTTTCCTTATTAATAACCTATTTTAATGTAGCTGTTACAGAGACTCCCCCTTCCTTTTAGCACATGCATCAGGAAAGTTTCCCTGCTTCATTTGCTCCCATTACGTGAGATCCCATCAGAGCCATTGCTTCGTCACAATAAAAATGATGTGAAGGGCTCTTCAGCACTTTGGTTTTCTGGCTGAAGAATCCACAGCGATTCAGGTATTCACCTTGCCTAACAATGAATGGAACCAAAGCTCTGATTATGCAAAGATTCCATCCAAACACAAGCCTCCAATCTATATAGGCTGACCTCTCTTGGGAAGGACAGAGGTATTTTCAGAACTAGAGAGCAACTTCTGTTCACCTTAAATCAACCATCTGAGCTTGTTTGATAGTGGGTGTTTATTCTTATTATTTCATATTTATATTGTGCCATCATCATCTCCCTCAGTACCAACAGAAGAAATGACAGCAATTGCCCTAAAGAACTAACACGTTGAATGTCAAGCTGTAGAAGCAGATAAAATTAGTAAGTGAGGCTGGATAGGTGACAGGGGAGAGTGAGTTCTAACCATAACTGGATATGAACAACTCTCAGAAATGAGTGGTGTCCCTCACAGCTCACTGTTTGCTCTGCCATTCCCAGGCTGCAGCATTCTAGAGGCAGAGATGTTTTTCTAAGAGATGTGAAAGAAGGGAGGGCGGTGGCTTTGGGGACTTGGACTGCTTTTCTCACTCTTTAGTGACAGTATGGGAGAAAGTGCAAAAATATTCATCAGAAAAGCAAGTAATCAGAGAGGACAAGAATGAGGGCAGGCATAAAACAAAACCATGATGGGAAAATAAGCTTTGGCAAAACTATAAGAGCACTGAAATAGAGACATAGATTCTGTCAGATGCAGTAGAGCCAGCAAAGGACCTTGAACAGCACTGTGACGTAGTCAGAGCAGTGAATTCACCTCATTGAACATATTTGCAGCAGATCTGATAGAAGCAAGGCTGCTGGGGTGAAGGCTGCAGGAGCAGGGGCAGGGTGATCATTGCTGAGACAGAGCCAGGGCTCTGCGAGCAGACAGCAGATCCTGAGCGAGACAAAGTTTATAGCCTTGACACAAATCAAAGGAGGCTGGCATATCAAAGTTAAAGCCAGGCTTACGAGATAGAGCCTGTGGGTGTCTTGAGAGCTGAAGCAACAAAATAACAGTAACAGTGCATGAAGCTCAATTTGGTATAAAATTACTACCTCTGCTTTATCAAGAACACATCACCTCCCCATCTCTTGTGCTCTGATCGCCTGCCGGGTTCCATTTGTCCCTGGATATAAAGGCACAGAAATTTTCTACCCACACAGTCTTTGATCACTTATTTATCTGTAGAAACATGGCTATTAACCACATGCTCTTCAAGGTACTGTATCATATATTTCCCATATAGAATAAGGTCTTCTTTTGAGGCTTGGATGCATACATACATGTTTTGGCACAACGATTACTCAAAAAAAATCACTAGCAGCTTAATTCTGTGATGTGACTCCCACTAAAAAAATTAATGTTAGATTTTGTACCTTAAGTTCAGCTGGATTTGCAGGAGGTTCAACACTAAAATCCACAGTCTTGGTCTTCTGTTTTGTCTGTCAGTTCTCTTCTGCTACCGATTGCCCATCCAGGATTTTCTAGACAATGCAGCCAATCGTATGATAATCCTCCTCAAGCCTATGTGAAAACACCTACAGATCCCAAAACCCTCCATGGATTCTGCATGGCACACAGTCTATCAGTCCACTTGTTAGAGTCTGAACTGAACTTTAGGGCTCTATAGAGTCTCCTAGTCTCAGATGCGAGAAGTACAAAATATACATCAGACTTTTCCCTCTTAAATTAACTGACTGATGCAAAGAGAAGGATTCACAGTGTTGACCTAACCATCATAACCACTGTTTCTTCTCCTGCTTGGTTTCACTCCTGCTCTTCAAACAGATGGGATGAGGTTAAGAAAGGGCTGTGTCCTGTTGCTTGTGTATCTGATGTTCAAGCCCCTGACATCAGAGGGTATAAAATTCTATTTAATGCTACTTTGAAACTCATTCCTTTTCCAGAAATAGCAAATATTTTCTGAGACCAGGTAGGCAGAGGTACTGCCTGCATTGTGCAATAGAAAGATCACAGGTACCTTACATTTTCCAGTCTTGATTCCCCCAGTACTCATCTTTCTTTTGGTTCTGGATGTGCTGCTCCAGTCATAAACAGAGGCTTCCAAACTCCACAGCCTCAGCAGGAGCAGGACAGCTATCCTTATTGTGATGTGGCCGTCATAGTCAAAGGAACCATACAAAGCTTGACCTGCTGCCTTCAGTTGCTGTTCATTTCTATTTAAATCTTTCCCCTGATCCAGCGACAACGACAACACATGCCTCATTGCTATTCATGGACAAACGGCTGATGTTTTGCACTTCCCTCTCCGTACTCCGCTGCAGAAAAACTAAAAGTATGCAGGGTAGTTTTTAAAAACACTCAACTTATCTTTCTACAAAGATAATGGAGTGAGAGGACTCTTCCACTATGCATTTCACTGTGCTGATGGGAAATGCTGGGGAGAGCAGTGCAATAAAGAGCAGTGAATGCTGATGTTACCCTAAAGCCACTAAACTGCAGTGGTAAAGCATGGGAAACAGGCAGGCCCATCATACATCATCGTTACAGATATTTACACAAACGCCTCAGAAAGGAACTAGGAAAAATTGAGCAACATGGCTTTTTGGGCCTTTGAAGACTTTGATACAGCAGCCAGAAGGAACTTCACATTCTCAGAGAGGCCTCGCAGCAGCTCATGCTGCCATAAGGATGATGATGGATCATGAACCAACATTACACTGCAAACCCACCCAAAGAGACAGCAAGCTTGCCATCAATACAACCAGATCTTCTTCCTTCTTCAAAAGGCCAAGCGCAAAGCAAAATGCCCTAAATAGGTCCCTACGGAAGAGGAAGAGTAGGGGTCTCACTCATGAGCCAACCTACCCCTCCACCACCTCAATCAAGGAAGAATCCACCTCTCGCTATAGGTGTCGCTGTGGACCTATCCAGAGCATATGGAACATCGCACATCTGTGTGCGATAGGGAGCAAGGGAAGAAGAATGAATATTTGAAAATTAATGATGTCAGCCTGTCTTCATATATCAAGCTAATTTGAAAGGGCTTTAATTTTCTTAAAGGATAAAAAAAGGTTTCTTTGCTAGATTAAACTTGCAATTGTCATTCATATATTGTTTATAAGGTACTCATCTCCTCACTCTGTATTTTTTTGTTTTTGATTTTGTATACTAGTTAGCAGTGAAGACTTGTCTGCATGTATCAGAAGGAATAAAGAGAGAAATGTCCTTAACTGTCAGTTTTAATAAGAGGAGTCAACATGCCTCTATTCAGGTTAAATATTGCCCTGTCACATTTCAATAGAGTCAACAGATTTTTTAAAGAAAAGTCAAAAGCACTGTGTTTGCAAAAAATAATAATAAAAACCCCTACCCCCCACCTCCTTGTCATAGAGTGTCAAAGCCCTTCTTTATTTGGGGGGGCGTGGAGGCAGGACAGAAAATTCTTTTGTAAAATGTGAAAAATTACTACTCATAATTGGCACTGACATGAAAAAGGTTGGGGTTTTTTTGTTAGAAAAACAAAGAAAATCTCTAATTTAATAATCACCTGCAAAGTGTTATTGTGATGGGAACAAAAAACACACAATCAAAGTCATCTCTTTTAAGTAACTATAGTGTTTTTAAGCAATCACTGCACTTGACTGCAGCTCATACACATAAACCGATGATGTGCAAAGTATAACAAGACACTCCAAATTCCTAAAGTAAAGTTGCTCAAATAACAAGTGACAAGCTACACAGAAGAGGAGCAAGGAAGAGTCTGTCAGGTAAAATGCAATCACCAAAATGAAGTAAAAGTAGGAGATTCCAGAATGATTGATACCATATGAGAATTGACAAAGTTGACCTAATCTACCAGGCAGCATCTGATCTTCCCTCCAGCCTGGTAAGAAAGACCTTTATGACCTTCAAACGCTAACTCCTGTAGGGTTCCTCCTGCCTAGTCACAACTGCTCTCGTTGTACAGTGAAAGGCAAGATACAAAGCAGATGTCTCAGAATAAAACACAATTTAAAAGTTCCCCATTTAATTCCAGTAACTGTGTTTAAAGTCCAAGATCATTATTACTTCTGCTTTACTTTACTGAGGACAAACACTCTTTAGAAGCTAGTCCTTGTTCCATACTGCCCAAATTCACAATCACAATGTACTAGTATTTAATAAAGAAGGGAATACAAACCTCAGGAACCCAACACAGTTCCAGAAGTGGACAAGAAGATGAGAGTGGAACCACTTCAGAGGAGAGAAGTGCAAACTAATTCATAATCCTGCGGTTGCATCTGGCCTTGTAGCTCAGGGGATGTGGAGGGATCGATAGCTGCGGCTTCAAGCAGCCCCTCTTGAGACCCGCTCCACACCTCCCCTCGGAGTCCAGAAAAGGACAGCTGTTTGGATGAACTACGAGAGCCTCATAAATCCTTAAGCTAGATGTGAGCCTTCTTTTTCTAGGGGCAATCACCAGGGGTGACACCATGTCCTGCATTGGGGAACACGCGGTATTTCACAGAAATCTCTACATCTGTAAAATTGGTTTCATGCAAAGTTTCCAAAGCAAAGCTCACATAGGTCAGCGATGCCAAAAAAAGCTCCTCTCAGTTCAGGTAACTCAGATCACTAAAAATCCAGGTGGTTCCCGAGATTTTGTTTTACAAGCCATCTGCCAGATGCTTACATTTCATTTCACAGACTGTCTAATTTTCATGAAATAGCCCTAAGATTTATTCGGTGAAACCAAATCCTGCTGTGTGTAAAGCCAGGAGAGGCTGAGCAGAAATGCGGAGCCCCACTGGTCTGTTTGCCCCCTACCCCCCCCCCCCCCCCCAAAGGCACAGAGGCCAGCAGGACATGCTCAGGATGGTTTTTCCATCCTGCTTGGAGCCCATTTCCTCCAGTGCCTGCTCCGTTACTTACAAACCCAGTAACCAGTGCGCTCCCCTTCCACTCACCCTGTCCCTAAACTTACAGAAACACACTAAAAAAAAAAAAGATGAAATTATGTGAAAACAGTTTACCTGAAAATAGCACACAGCTCAAATAAGCCATCCTCAAGTTAGCACATCTGGGTAGAAACATCAGACTAAGATGGTGGTCACAGTATTCAAAAAGAGCACTTCATTGGAATACTAATTGTAATTACATTTTCTTGTTTTACAGCACACAATTTGTGAAGAAATCAAAACCAGAGTCACTTTATATTGACATGGGGAGTTCTTTGCTCCTGCTACTTTCTTGGTAAATGTTTACCTTCTAAATGGTTGATGAGCTTTAACAACTGCAACAAGTTCTTCCACCCTCCCTGCCTGCAACACTGCCTACGACAACCGGCGAGGAAGCAAAGCCTGGCAGAGCCACACTAAAAGATACCAAGACTCACTGGAGGTCAGGATGTCTGTTCTAGGATGCAAGAAACTGATAGTTTCTAGCACCTTTAATATTTTTGCCTGGCTTCCACACAGGTTTGTGTGATAATGCCCTCTTTACCCAAGCAGCCAGGGCCTCGGTAAGGTCCTTCACTGTGGCTGGGTAAACACTCAGTAGGTCAATAATACCTTCACCACAGTCCTGTTTAGGATGCTTTCTACTTGCTGTCAGGCTCTTCCTATAGGACACTTTCAGCTTTCTATTTTCTACAAATAAAGTAAAATCAGTAGAAATTAAAATGGTTTAATTCTTCTCCATCATGATCCCATGGCTCAGAGCAGTGCAGGGCATTTCAGATATGAACGTTTCCCATTCCTGCTGTCATTGCTGAAACCAGGACCTGATGCCACGGGAAGTTAATTTTCCATGGCATTTCACTTTAAATTTAGTCTTCCATCTGCACATTCTCTGAAGTAGGCATTACTAGCGTGACTTCATATAAACAGACAACAAATATTTCATAAATTAATCTTCGTAAGACAGGGTTCATTAATCTGTAAAAGACTCCAGTGGTACGTTAACCCAAAGGGCATAACACTGAAATCCTGTGATGCCTTCTGACGTACAAAAGTAGTTCCAAATTTGCAGTCATTATCCAAATGAGCCTCTTGATAAGTCAAAAGCAATCACGTACTTGGTTTGTGAAAACAAAAAAATTGCACTAAAACCTTACACTCACAAGTAATACACATTTAATTGTCCAGCTTCATCAGCAGCCTGGTCTGGGGGGACCTGTCCCTGCCCATCACAGGGGGGTTGGAACTAGATGATCTTTAAGGTCCCCTTCAGCCCAAACTGGGTTGAAGCCACTGGATTCTATAAAGCCCAATATGACAACTGCAGGACCGAAAAAAATCTCCAAACCTGCTGTTTTGGCCATTAAAAGACAGTGCTCACCATTGACAGGGAGTATCTCCAAGGCCACATTCCATCACCTTTGCCTTTTATTTAACATACATAATTTGGCTCTTTCTTGCCCCGATACAAGGAACTTCCAGGAGTTTACTTAGAAACAACTGTTGGGGTCTAGGGGCATTTTTTCAAGATTAAAATGACAAAAAGGCAGAAAATAGTCCCAAATTTACTTTAATATTTAGTATACATTTTATTCACAGGTGCCTAGCTGAGCATGCACACAGACTGTTTACAGGCAAAGGTACATGCATGAGCAATTTCTCAACCTGCATCTGCAGCCATAACATTTTGGCAGGCAGGTGAGTATTTCCCTCCTTTCTCCAGGTGCCTTTATAAAAGTCCCATCAAAATCTGGACCTATTCATCTAAGACTTTGCCATCTAGCAAAGCTTGGAGCCTTTTTTCCTTCACTAGCAGCTTTGTTTTCATTAAGCATAGCCATTTTCCTATTTTTCTTTTTTTTTTTCCTCTCCACATCTATAATATTTTCAACTTTGGAACAGTATATTTGGCTCTAGCAGGAATCTAAAATGCTTTAGCAGGAACAAAACTCTTCAGAGATTACTGCCCAGCACACCCTGGATTAAATCTCACAATTAGGAATTTGATTTGCATTCTCAAAGAGAAATTCATTGTTATAACTGCAACTGTAGTTGACACAGTAGAATAAGCTATTGTTGAAGTAATTCCTGCAAAAGGTCATATACTTACAGCCTTCAATTTTTCTTGACAACCTCTCAGAAAAGAACAGCGCCGTTGCTCTGAGTCCAAATAAACCACACTGACCACCCCGCTTACTGGCTGTTACTGCTCATCATTGACCTACCTGGCTGTACAAGGCGCTTTTGAGAGGCCTCAACGTTCACAATCCTGAGGAGACTTTGGTTTTTCCAGCCAAGGACGAGCACAGAGCAACCCCAGCCGTACGCTGCTGGAGAGCGGAGTAGATGTTAGGACCTATTTTTTTTTTTCTTTGTAGATTGTCTCTACTTATATTTAGGAGATAAGCTCTGTTTGAAGGGTTTTCCTTGCACACATCTACGTACCCCATATCTCTGTCTGGAAGGGGTGAGCCTCCTGCAGCAAGGATTCCCCGCATTGTCTTGTAGTGGATTCATAAGACTATTTCCTACCTCCCCAGTGACAATGTGTGGCATTTCATTACACCAACCCTGCTGCTGCCGCTGTTACACACTAATAAACTTTAGGAGCGCAGAGTTACTCAACTGAACACCATGTTAGTCTTAACATTATCCAGAGGTAGGATTGTTGGATTCATAAATTATTCTCTCATTGAACAGTGAAAGAGAGGGGAAACTCCTAGTTATGATTTTACTATAAAAATCTCTCTAGTAGAGAAGATGCAGGCTCAACAGAATTCAGCTTTTAAATTGCTCCTAAGAATCACCTATAATCCTTCCCCATCCCCTTTTAATCACACTAAATATGGCCACGTACCAGAGGGAAGCGTCTCGCCCATCCAGCACACGCAATAATTCCTGTCTGTTCTGTTGGGCTTTGTGTCATGCAGAAGGCATAATATCTTATTGATGAGCTGATATTAAGCTGTTTTTACCGTGTCAGAACACAAATTTCTTTCTAGAGACTTTTCTATGCGATTTTGTCCAAGGAGAAGAAACTAACGTGTTGTCACTGGGAGTCTGTTGGTAATACACAACAGGCTAACTCTGCCAGGGAGCATTCAGACACTCTGTTTAAATTCCTGAAAAAAAACCCAAGAAAGCATTGTATATGCTGCCCTAAACCCCAGCCAAAACTTCAGTCTCAGTAAAAGGGGTTTTTTTTTAACATTATATAAATGTTATACCCTGCATTTTACATACACTTCAAAGCTACCATTCAAATATTGCTTGTCAGGGGTTTGCCAATAGATTAATAGAAAATTCATTTTAGCAGCAAATATATTTGTGGATATTGTTGTGATTGATACAATTAATCTTTTTATTAGTGTAGTCATTGGGTATCTTTAGAGCTGTTTACCATACAAGTAAGTCATCTGATCTTTTGGCCCTACAATGTAAAAGCATTTTTAGCATCCCACCCCACCCCAAAAAATGCAGCTAACCTTTGAGTTATTTGATGAAGATATATTCGCTTGTTTATTCTTCACAGGTAAGACAAGATTTCCTCCAGAACCCCCAATATTTTTACACATCATGAAACAACGCAGGACTGTTCAGCATCTCCCCTGCATGAGCACTGCTGCGGTGTCAGGAACAGACCTGGGTTTTACGGAGTGCTCCTTCCACCGCAGGTAAAAGGCGACATTAAAGCTTGATGTATTACAGGTTTAACAGGTCACCTGCTCTAAACAGACTCTCCATTTAGACTGGACTTTTGACTAAGGATCCCATTAATTTAACAATTACTTCTCACTATCTCACTGGAAATGGCCTCAAGTTGCATCAGGGAAGGTTTTGACTGGATATTAAAAAAACTTCTTTAGAAAAAGTGCAGCGAAGCCTTGGAAGAAACTCCCCAGGGAAGTGGTGGAGTCATCGTACGTGGAGGTGTTCAAAAAGCATGTAGATGTGGCATTTGGGGACATTGTTTAGTTTGGGGGGGAGGGGGTGGCTGGCAGTTGGGCTCAATCTTAGAGGTCTTTTCCAGCCTTAATGATCCTATGAATGTGGTTGGGGTCTATGGACTGTCCTGGACCCCCTCCTTCAGTTTGCCCTAAGCATAAGACACCATTGCTGGTATTACTGCTACGTTGCCCTCAACCACACTTGCTTATCTCTGCCCCTTGTTGCATCTTGGGTTGGCTTTACTACTGAGTCAGGCATCAGAAGGGTTTATACTCACACTCAGGTCTAGTAAAACAATCATCATACAGTTGTGTGCAAATCAAACTAGAGAAAAGCTTAAGAAGAAAAACAGAGCTAGACCTCACTGGTATGAGATAGCTCATAATACAGTTAAGTTTGGGGATGTGGTGGTCATAAGAGACAAAATTCCCTAATGACTTCAGAAAACCCTAATCCACCCAACTAATCCAGTTTTAATTATATCAGTAAGCAAATAGGGGACCAGACTATTTTTCAAGATAGACTATAATGTATGAATAATTTTTCATGCTATTTCTATTCTACTTTTAAAGAACATCTACAAGTTATCAGTGTGGGCAAATCTATGGAGAAAAAATTTTAATAACGCAGCATGATCATATAATAAGATTTAATGTTTCTATTCCCCCAGTGCAAAGACTAATGGCCAAATGTGTTACTTCACACAGCAGCACCAAATCACTCAGCCCAGTAAAAAAACTAAAGGTGTTTTTCTCTTCAGTTCCTTGCTTGAAAGTAAGATACTTACCCTGAATTGTGAAGTACTTCCCATCAGAAAGAATGGAAACAGTAAAGGAAGAAAAAAAGGCGCTCCTTGTAGGAACAAGCCCATCCAAGAGGTAAGAAAAGGTTCTCAGCTCAGGAGAGCACAAGTGGCCTTGCCACATGAGGGAACCCATCAGGCTAAAATATGGTAGATACCATTGATACCATTGCACAGTAATATAAAGAAGCCTACATTACATTAAATTCAAAAAGCCAGCCAGGAGTGGTCATAGTTCTTAAAGATGCCTGTAAAGCCAAATTTTCCTTTTAGCAAAATATTAATGAGGTAGATAGAGGAGAGAGATTCAAATCACACTCAGCGATGTCAGCAAGTCCTTCACTAACTTTATCGACCATTTTACATCTTGTTGCATCCTATTCATCATTCTTTTCACCTATATATAAACTTCAAGTCTAAACTATCCAATACAGAGAAATTGCTTTCATGCAGAACTATGAAGTAGTCATTTCTCTTCGGCAATTATGTAATACATGTGACCAATACAGAGCCTGGAAAAGAATTTCTTGAGACAAAAATAAGTCAAGAGTGATCTGCAGCAATTGTTAAGCTCTAGGTCCTTTATACTCCATGAAGTGATAGAAAATACTGCTTATTTAGTTCTGAATATCTCCCAGAAAATCCAAATACTTTCACACATGCTGGTTCCTTGCAAAACACTTACGGAAAACCAGAGATATCAGTGCAGAAGATACCATTAATCAGCATAAACCAAACCTTGATTCATCCCTGTATCACTCAAGCTATGTAATGCAGAAGCTTGATCAAAATCATGCACCCAAAACACATAACTTAATTCTGCCCCAGAGCTTCAGTCTGTATGTATCTAAAGCACAGAGCTTCTTCCAAACCTAACTTCCCAGTTCCAAAAAACTACCCCATTTGGAACTAACATGTATTTCTAGGTATAAACTTCACAAGATGTTTAAATTAAATGTTGTCATATTTTTCAAGTCTGAAGAAATTCACAAAATGAAAGCAATTAAAAAACAGAACACATAACTAATAGATTTCATAACTAATAGATTTGAGTTAGGTGTGTAATTATAAATAAATTCTAATTAATTTCCTACTGCATCTTGGTTATCCATTTTTCACATGAACCCATTTATGTTCATTTGCAAATAAGGTAAAGTAGATGATGCTTTATACAGTATATTTGTTTTATTGTCTCATCAGCGCTGCCTTACGAAGCAAACAGCCCCATCTCTCTAGGCTGGGGTTCCACCTGCTCCCATTAGCACCAGGACACTGACAGGGACCCACACCGAGGAGCAGAGGTGTTGATATTCACTTTCTCTGTCAAAACGAAAATAAAACCAAACAAAGCGTAGCCAAGCTCCATTAACCACACATCATAGACTGGTTTGGGTTGGAACAGACTTTAAAGATCATCCAGTGCCAACTGCTCCCATTGTTCTTGCTCCTAAAAATCTTCCTAAAAATCTAAAGCAAACTTCCTTAGGCAATTCTGTCCCACTTGTCTTTCATTTTACACATAATTAGCTGTATAAATACCTCTGCCTCAGACACCTGAGGTGACTAAAACTCTGAACACTCAGATATGAGACACTAAGTACCAATGAAACTTTGCTGCTTCTCTGTAGAAAAGACGAAGATGCTTGGTGACTGCAGATGCAGCACCAGGTGAGGTACCTGACACCTTGATTATACTTAATTCTTCACACCCCTAAAGGAAAAACAGATGCAAGTCCTCCCACCTGTGATGTGCCAGGAGAAAATCAGAAGCAGAATTACCAACTTGTTACAGGAGGAAACATGCCATCAACCTGCCGCTGCTGGAAAAACAGGCAAAAGGTGCATCCCCAAAAAGGCTGGAGTTTGGGACACTGGCGGCCCAATCCCAATCAGCAGGACCCATGAGAACAGATGCATATCAAAGCATTTTCATCTTGTTCTATTTATCAGCATTGACTTAGCATCCACTACTGCACTGGCACACTTACCAGTTACACTAAGGTCTTTCTTTATAGAGTGTGTATAATCCTTTTTTATATACCTCTATTTTAAATCTACATGAGCACATAGCACCCATTACAGAACAGCCTGAAGTCCTGTCCCTCTGTCCTGATCCCTCCGTGCTGAAAGTCCAGCAGCTCCCTGAGCCCAGGGGTGTGGAGCAGTGAACTCGGCAGCAGCCAGGAGCAGTCCAAGCCACTAACCCCAAGGCAGAGAGTGAGTTTCCCTTGTGTCTTTCCCTGTGTGGTACCTTTATTTCCATTCTGCCTTATTCCTGTGGAATTTTTTAAAAGATACCTGGCTGCTTCAAGTAAAAATGCTGCCAAAATCATTCTCCACCTTATAGATCAAAACCTGAGCCAGCTACTTGATGATCTGTGAACTCATTTCTTTTCACCCTTGATACTCTGAACAGGAAAACAAATACAGTTGAGGACTGAACAGTTTGCCTAAGATATTAACAAAATGAAACTTTATCATGTATTTACATTTTAGCTTATTCCATTCCCATTACACAACAGGAGACACTGAACACAGTCGTTTCAAAACAATGTTCTGTCCTGCTGGACCTACAGCATCTGCACTGCTGCTCCCTTTCCATGGGAGCCAGATAGTTTTACCTCAGAGTTTACAAACTGATCCCATTTCTCAGCTCAGGAAAATCAAATCCTTCGCTACCAAACAAAACTGCACCACAAGCAGCGCTATCCTTACACTGTAATCAGAAGTTTTAAGATAAAAGCACTCTGCTTAGGAGGAAAAAAAAAAAAAAAGAAAAGAGAAAGGAAATAAAGGTAAGCTTTCCTAGCAAGGGCACCCTCACCCAGTTCTGGATTTTCAGGGAAGAAAAATAAAAATCTAAGTACAACTGAGATTTCTTTATTGCTGTCAAGAGCCAGGAAGGAGGCTTTTTGGACTGGAATATCATCAAGATAAAGAGCACCTTATAACAAAAGCTTTCTGCAGCAAAGGGCAGTATTTGCTTTTCTAGTTGGAGAGCACGTTGTTCGAGGCAATCTCCACTTTCACATTAACACTTGTTTGTGCCGCAGAAAACTGTTTCTAAGGACACCGAAACCAGGTTGCCTTCTTCTCCACTCTATTAGACACTCGGGTACCGCTGGGACAGGGGCCTCACAAACAGCCTGACGGGATGAGCCGAGATGCAGAATGAAAGCGCATCTCTAGTGCGATGCTCCTGCAGCCCCGTGCTGCCTGCGCTCCAAGCCACCCACTTCCACACTATATTCAGTCTTCTCTCTTTATACCAAGATAAAACAAGCTGCACTCCACAGCAGCCCCAGCTCCATGTGCTGCCAGGACGAGCCATGGCTGGGGCCATTCCTACCCCAGGCCACAGACCCTCGTTAGAGGCATTTTAATCTGGACTCACTGGAGATGGTGTCGCTGCCTTGGCTACCTGGGTTGACTCTGTGCTAAGCCCCTATTGTGTTCAGGCAGCAGAGGAGAAAAATAGGGATATTAACCTCTAACACTGATGAAAATAATAGCCACAATAAAACAGAGATGAAAAACACAGTGGCAGTAATTATTCTGCTCTAGTTTACCCAGGAGTATGCAGAGGCTGCAGGAATTTCCAAGTCCCTTTGGCCAGCCCGTTGTCACCCCACGGGCACACGGGGCTGGCGGTGCTGGGGTGGCAGTGAGTGAGCCCCCCAGCTGCAGCAGGGACCCCGCTCCACAGGCTCACGCCTCCAGCACGGGCGCACACACTCCTCTATCCGTCTGGCAGAGCCCGCTGTGGAAAACAGACCAGGCTGTACGTCAAATAACCTGCACCAAGCAGCCAAGCGCATTAAATCCTTGCTTTTGTGGCTGGCTCTTAAATTCCTACAGACCTGACTTAACAGACAAGAGAGGGCCATAAAAATGAACCTGTGAAACAAAAATAGACCTTTAGGGATTTCTCGTACGCACGCAGCAGGGACACCAAAACTACTTTCATTTGTTCAAGCTGTATTCCTCGGTGTGCGTAGATGCGGGCACGTACGGTGCACCCGCGTCTGGCTGATATATAAGCACACACAAGCAAACATCAAGGCTAAATTGTGCAAGTGCAAGGTTGGGTGGTGGGATATGGGCTTCATGCGTGGAAAAGCAATGATCACTGCTATTTAAAAGCAACTGTTTCTTCTTCTTTTCACACCCCCCTCCCCATTTTCTGTAATTAATTTTTGACATATATAGCACAATCTCATTCCATGAGTTATCTTAGTTCTTCCCAGGTTTAAATGTCACTCTTTGAAATCTTCTCATTCAAAAATCAACCCCGAGCTAATAAAAAATTCAAAGGTGCATCTAATAATAATGAAATAATAGCAGCAAAAAAACATGCACCTGCATTTATGCCAAAGAACAAGGGACAGAGGAGACAAAAATATAAGGAAAAAAGAAATTAGAGGGAAAATCATGATATTGTTGAAGGACTGCTCTCACACTAAGACCAGGGGGATTGGGATAAGGCTAAAGTTAATTGCATTTCCAGATGACAAACCTCTCACCTCTGAACTGAATGGCTCTTTATAAAAGCTATCAGTAATAAACTGTAAATCTCAGCTATGATTGCAAATAAAGGTCATCCCTTTCATGCTGCCACTTTCCTGGGCCTTATTATATTCCTGTCTGAACCTTTCTTACTTCTTAAGGTGTGCTGGCTGCCCATATAAGCAATCAGTAAGGCTTTTTGATTTTATTTTGAAAGACACAAGGCGATCGGATTTACATTCTGGCACCGCACTGATCCAAAATGGAAAAGCACTGAATTCTGACAAGACGACAGAATCCTGCTAGCAGAATTAATCTTCATCTTATATTAATGCAAAGAAAGGCAATCCCTTCTCTCTTCTTCCCTCCACTCTTCAAATTTATATTTTCTTCACCAGTACAAACAGGCATCTCCAATTTTCTTCTATCCAAAAGTAAAGATTATTGTGATAGTACTCGGGGAGGCTGCAGCTGGTTCAGCAACCAGGGACCCTGTCCTCATCAGGTCCTCTGCAAATCCCTCTGCCTCCCTGTGACAGCAGACACTACTCTGACAGCTCAGCGTGGGCAGGAGAAGGTACATCTCCAACACCTTTACCCAAATACCAGTGATCGCTGCTACCAACAGCCTGGATGAACACAGTCCTGTCCAGGTGTCCCAGGCAGCATTTAGCACTCTCTGGATGAAACAAGTCATGGGGAGTTGGACAAAGCAGAGCAGGAAAGCAAAGCCTGAAGCTACCTGTCCATGCAACCTTCCTAAGCTGGTTCAGCACTTATGGGTACTGACTGCTAGACCATGACAAATAACCAATGGAGCTTCTTGTCTGCCAACAAAGGTCCCAAACTAGACCCCAGCAAGGACCACACGTGTTGAGAGGAAGCAGCAGCCAGCATTAGGATGGGTGGTTGGTCCTCTACCACTCACATTTTCCTTTCATTAGCAGACCAGGAGACCTGCTATAGTCCAGATTAGCCAAATATTATGCATGTGGGATGCTGAGACTTGACTGTCTATTCAGAAAGAAAAATCTCCATCAGAGACAATATTTGCATCAGTTCACATGCTTTCAAGTAATTTGTTTCTCTACGGAATAATTCATATTTGTGACTGTCAAGATTTTTGACACAAACAATCTACCTCTCTAACCCGACGTTGCAAGGAAACAGCCTGTTCATTACAAAGACTTTAACCCAGGTAAACAATCATGAAGTAAAAAGCTTACTGAATTTTGGGGATATCCATTTTCACTGCAGTACCATCAAGTCTCCACACAACAGTTGACTTCCCAGGAATCCTTTGCAACAGGTTAGAGCTGACAAGTCAAAATGCAAGGTAATGGCAAGAAGGAGGGAAGGCAGCACATGGAACAGCAAAGAGGCTATTTTCACAGTGCCATTAAGTATGCCAGAACTGGAATTTAGGACCCAGCCTATTTATCATGATTTTAGTCCCCCAAGGCTAACAGTTCACGTGCTATTGCATAAGCACCCACCAAAACACTTAGGGACAGCTCAGTGGTCCCCAAGAGACAAAGCTTATGACGTTCTTATTGTGCCCATCCTCCTGAACATGAGCTGGAGCAGAACCAAAACTACACAGCATCTGTGTGATGGACTATCCACAGTGGGAGCAAACTTGAAGAGATGCTTGCCTGTCAAGTGAGAAGGAAGCAAGGAGATGGCCAGAGTCACAGCCCAGCATCGCAGGTTTATTGGCCACCATAGCTGGTGGGACATGGGATGCCTCTAACCTGCTGTCACCTCTGCTGTGAGGACAAGGGACTTCCATACAGACCAGCTGCCAGGGGCCAGGCCAGCTGCAACATCTGCAAAAGCCAGGAAGACTTTTCACCAGATGGGCTGAATTCTCTTCCTTAAAGGCTGCAACTGGTGTGACAGAGTTGTTAATTCAAGAGGCATATGAAACAATCTGCAAGTTTATAAGGGGATCTGGGACTAAGGGAAGCCAGACAAACTTAACTTCACAAAATGTTTACATTTGCAGCATATGCAAACTGGAAATTTAAGGAGAACAGACTGATAAGTCTGTTGTGCCCTCTAAATGAGGAGGAAAAAAGTCAAATTGCACAGTCACAGCAGTGACTGGTGTAAGGAACAAATAGACTTGTCTATGGGACAAGATAATTGTCTTCCACATCTTCAGGCTTTTGGAAAATGTGACAATGGCACATCTGAATGAGGCTTCTGACAAGTCCCAGATGCAGCCAGGTTTCTTTTACTTTACCTTTTAAACTGCTCATTTGGAAGGTGATATACTGATAGCTCTAGTTAGTGGCAGGAAGTAAGCACTTCAGTACAGCGCTTGAACAATGTCCCTCACTCACAAATTACATTAGCCCAAATCTATCATTCCTCCAGCTCTGCGCAATCATGCCAAGGTACCACACTCATCTACTCCATCCCCAAGCTCCAGTCTTGAAAAGACTGTCAAGAGAGACTCCTGGCCAAAGAAGCGCTGCAGCACACACCAATTTAAGTAGTAATACCTCATACGCACAGGTTTCAGTTACTTAGCCTTTTAAAGCAGTTTTACAAAGCTGAGTAAGCTGCTTCATTCTGCCATACAGGAAAACAAATTGGTCAATGATGAAATTAAACCCATTTTCAAAATACCAGCTGATTTTAGGCATCTTATTCAGAACCAAGACAGTGCAAATCTGAAGATTAGAGTACTTCTTGGGTACTTTGTCCAGAGAGAAGCAGGCTAAGGACTCATCCCTGGCACGCACCTCTCCTGAGCCCACAGGGCCAGAACCTCACTGAGATCTCCAAGTGAATCACCCCAAAACATCCTGGCTCCAGCATCAGGTCTGCACAGTGGGTCCAGGTCCTCATCCTTGGTGGACCTAAATAAATGCCTTCCTCTTACATCTGCAGACGCAGAGTGTGTTCATCCACACTTCACCTCCTGTGCTTTCTCACAGCAGGGAAATCGCATCTCATTCCACAGACCCCCCCCCCCCCTCCACCTGCCGTTTAGGTGCCCAGAAAAAAAAAAAAAAAAATCAAGCAAGCCTTGTGGAAATAATTCCAGGCGTTATCTGGTGTAGCTCTTGATAATTAACAGTCCTCCTTATGTCAGGGCATCGCTGCTTTGGGTGTGCTCACCAGATGTAACCTTGAAAGTCATCTGTATTGTATGAAAAGCCTTCATTAGTTTTTCTTCCTGTACTGCAACTGTACCACAGTGTCTGTGTTTGCAGTAGATCTCATTTAGTGCTCGTGCAGGTATTTGTTCATCTCTTGGGAATGAGAGGAATAGGTTTTAAATATATCTACTCTGATACTTAAGAAGGATTACTGTTTAATGGAGCTTTTAGGGGGAACTGGACTGATAGAGGAGGGATCTACTCCTTGCTCACCTCCTGGACACATCTCTGCACACACCAATTGACCCTCCCGTGTACTCCTGCTTCCGTTTTCACTTTAACGCAGCACGCACGCTGTGCCAAGGGTTGTCTTTTGGAAGCATCCGTGGGCAGAGGGTCAGGCAGAGATGGCCAAGATCAGGCCTCCAGGCTCTGGGGAGCACTCAGCACAAGCACGCAAGGGCTTATTTCTGGTTTGTGCTGTACAGAGTTGCCTGAGGTTCTTCTACCGAGGACAACTGAATGAGCACCTGGGCAAACAGGCTTTGAAATCTGACTTTGCAATGAAATGTGACTGTCTCTGCCGCGTCTAAGGCCAAATGCTCTTGACACAGAGGAGAATTAATTTGAGGTCTTACTGTAAGAGCCACAGCCTGAGAGGTTTCTCCTGACAATCCCTGTTTCTCTGCAAGTTTTCATCTTGGGGATTAGCATGGCTCCCAGTTAGCACATGAACCACAGGAGCAAGAACAAAGTCTTCTCAGTGACAGGCTAATGTGGTTCCGTGTCACCACATAGCACAGAGTCTAGACATCATGTAGTTTAACTGCAAGAGTGGCATCCAGGAGTCTCTTAATGAAGAGCAATGTTTTATCCTGGACTACAAAGGATGCAGTACATGTGTCAAAGAAACTGTTGCACATAAGATTGGGTTTGACCACAGTATGAACCTCAGAGATGGCTCCTGCATGCCAGGTCTCCCTCTTTAGGGGAACCTCACCTGGATGAGGAGCACAGAGGCAGAAGATGGTCCAGCATGAGCACCACACCTGGCTCTACACTTCCTGCAGCGCCAATGAGCTGTGACTCCTACTGCTAAAAAAGCCTTGCTGGGCAGAAAGGACCAGTGGGATGGGCTGCTCTACACATCGGGTGGCCCCCGGGGATGCGCTCCAAGTGGGAGCAGGGCAGATGTCCCTGCCCATGGGATCTCTGGGGATGGCCTTGGGAAGTACTAGAAGCTAGAGCGACACAGCCTGTCACCTCACGTCAGTCACCAATGACCAAAGGGCAGCTCCGATGAGACATGCTAGCTGGACACATACAGCATACACACATGCTTGCAACTGGCTTTATGAGTGAATGGATTCATCTTTAAAAAGGCAATATACACCAAGCGTGTAAAATTAAACTAATTGCTTGAAATAGGATAAAAAGTTCTACCACACACATAACACAGGAGTGACTGAACCTTTTCAATTCATGGGATCACAGATTTTTTAGATCTTCTATAAGGAGTAGATTTCAAGGCAGCAGCATCCAAAACACTGAAACATAATCAGTCAACAGAATTTTTTTAAAGCTTAAAAACTAATTCCTCTCCTGAAGATGGACATTAAAGCCCTAGGCAACAGAACCACTGAGGGTTTATTATAAAATACATTTCAAAACAATGGCTGAACGTTTTAGGAGCACAGAAGATAAAAGGAAGTAAACAAGCCTTTTTCTACCACTAAATGATAAATTAAAAGCAGCATCCTGCTGTTCTGCCTTGTTTTTTTATTGCACTACATTCACACCACTAGGGCTGTGGTTGTGTAGGTATTCCTGTTACAAAACACCTATTACTAATGGTTTATAATTTTGAAGCAGCAGTCATCTGTGCCAGCCAAAACACAACCAGGTAAAACCTTGTTCCAAACCAAAAAATAAATATTGAGAAAAAGAACTGCCTGCTTGACATAACAGGCACAGCTGCTAAGAAAGGTGCCCCTCACACATGCTTTTTCAATAATTTGAGTCATTTCAGACTGTAGTCTTTGGGGATTTTCATAGTGACCAGACTGTGCTGTTGTTGCTAAAGATAGAGACAAATCTTAATCCTGCTCTGCTATCTTCCCCCAGCACAGATTACATCTCAACATATCTGTGTAAAAATGCTAGAACAAATAATAGATACTTGCCTGTGAAAGGGGGGTTTACAGACTGAAGAGAAATGGTATCAGTTTTATGGTCTCCCAATTGTTTTTAAATTCATTAATACACAATCTACATTTGTTCCTGTAACACAAACCTGTAGCTGTTAGTTCATTCCTAACTTTTTCTAAATGGGCACGATTTTCAGTTTGAGATTTCTCAGTTTGCCTCCTTAAAAGTATTTTCTAATGTGCTACAGATAATGGATGTAGCATATGATTCCCGGGCTCTGACACAAACGGACTTGATTGCAGACTTTTTACACATTTGCTGTATTGGTGAAGACATTTAAAACCCCCAAAATTCTACTTCCTCACCTCCAAAAGGGCTGTGCTGCAAAATCCCACAGTGAATACATCAGCTGGAAAATGAGACCAGCCCGTACCTGTATTCAAATGCCCTTCTCAAAGCAGCACTCACTGACAGCAACACCTTAGGAGCAAAGCAGCACTGACCACAGCCCAAAGCCTCCGGGAGACAAGAGGACCTGATTGTCCTCCCTATCTCAAGGTACCACGTGGATTCCCACTGAAACTGGTTCCCTATGGCTCATCCTGCTTCCCTCTGCAAACAGTCACGTTCCAGCAGCACCTGTGAGCTACGCTGCAAGTGCCACAGTTAGGATGTAATTACCTTAGAGGACATTCTTCTAAGCACAATGTGTGGCACTCAACTCATGCTCACAGGACAGCCCAGACTGATGTATTTCAATGCTGTTTGAAGCCAGCTCACTGTAATGAAGATACCTGATGCATTAATATATTACAAAGCATCTTTATTCTGTACTTTGTGAAAGCAGTGCACAAGGAGCTTTTCATTCTTTGTTTCATAACTTGTTCATATAAAATTGCACCTTTAACCAGGAGTCAAATTCACCCCAGCCTTATCATGATCACAAAAAGCCCTTTCACCCTTACCTCTCCCCAAAAAAAATCTGCAATATTAAATCAACAGAATAATTGGAGGTGGAAAAGGAAAAGACAACCACAGACAAAACAAAAAGGAAAGTTTTATTAATGCTAAATACACTTTCCCTTCTGGGTTTACACTACTGTTCCCATAACTATTTCCAGATGGCTCAGCCATCATCCAAGCAGCTTGCTGGCAATGAAGTGGCAGCTTAGTGCCTCTTTTACGCTCAGGGGGCAAAATCCTGGGCATAAACATGATTTATGGGTTTGATAAGCCAAAAACAAAGGTAAAGAGACATTGAGAAGAGCAGGAGGTGGAATTAAAACTGTATTTTAAAAAAGCTGGCAGCTAAAGAGTTAACCCCAACCTTCTTCCTTTTAACACAGCCTTCTGTAGTAGCTAATGAAGGTAATGAAATATGACATGTAGTTTGGCCCTTGACCACAGAGTGCACCTCCCTCCCCTCTGCCTTGCGAACAAAGCCAAAACAGATGTAGCTGCTTCGGTCGGGTTTGGGGTTGACGACTGTTACACAGAGCAGGTCAGCAGGCGCGTTCCCAGGGCGCGGGCTCCTGGCACACCGCAGCGCCACAGAAGGTCCTGGCTCCGCTCCGCGGGATGCTGAGTGGACAACCCACTGCATATGCAAACGGAGCCAAAGCCACCCTCCCCATCAGCAGCACCAACAACCAGGCAGATATCCAGCCTCTTTTACAGACCTAATTCCATAAAGACCCATTCCTTCCATCGAAGTAAACATGAACATGGGTTTTATGTGCCTGACTAGCTTATCTACTGTTAGTCAATATATAATTTAACAGAAATACCTTATCAAAAAAAGATGAGATGGTGGGGAAAAGGTTTCACATTGAGAATTAATGCCCTTCTAGCTCAGAGAAATGACCCACCACAAACACGGCTGTCAGCATTTCACTAGTAGAGAGCAGAGACAGAAGAAGCTTTCTTAAACTCTTTAAAAAAATTAAATTCACAAAATGCTAGAACATATTAACCTTAAGTTCTTTCAGGAGCTCCTCACACATCCCTTGCTATTAGGGCAACAGAGTTGACTTTGCCACACTCCAGCCTGATGTGGCTGCCAGCCTGACAACATCACACAGGTACCACGTGAAAACATGTGCCAAGAGATACCACACACTTTGTAATACTCAATTCATCAGCTAAACACAGGAAAGCTCCATCACAGCTGCTGGTTAATACTGAATACATCAATAACAACCCCCATTGGTCCACTGGCATCAGCTCCATCCCTTCCTGCTTAAGAAACATCATCAGGGAACGTCTCAGTTCTTAGGGTAGAGGTCACCCATCCATCTTTGACAAAGACCTGCCTGGTTTTGTGGGGACAGAGGGGTGCAAGCTGCCCTGGGCATCAGAGAAGCTCCAGGGTGCAATGTTTACCCCGCTGGGACACCCACCTCGTTGACAAGTCTGACCTAAGCAACACAAGCTCCCTTCATTGTCACTGGAGAGACAACAGCATGGCAGAGGGCAGCCGAGGCAGGCCAGACAAATAGCTCTCCAGAGAGGAGCAGGCAGCTCCCTGACCTGTCCTACCTCTGAAAGGGTTTAATCGGTCTCCACCAGGTCTACAGAGAGCTGTGATGGCCCACTCAGACGTCTGTGCCTACCTCTCGGGGCAAGCATATGCCACCCCAGGTGACATCTGCCTCCAGGAAGAACCACTGACCCCCTCAAACTGCCAAGATCTAAGATAATAAAACCCAAAACCTGGAGTAAGCCTGGGAAACAAAGAAAGTCTCTGAAAACCATTAAACCTACAGACACAGCAAATGAGTACAAAGTGTCCTCCACTCTCACAGCTGCGAGAAGCCATTTGGCCAAACCAGTTAAGTGAATCATCCTCCCGTGGTCCACACGTGCCTCACAAACCACTGGCTCTCGTGGCTGCCTTCTCAGGTACATATAAAGTGCTAAAGTTGCAAAACAACTAGAAAATCCTATCATTAAATTTACCTATTCAACCTTAATTTGTCCCTCTGTTGCATATGCTTTGTTACACTTGCTTGAATTATATGCTAATTTGCTATCATTCTGCAGGAGCCTGACCTCATTTAGTGAGCACAGCAGAGCATGCGATGAGTTGGTGCTGAATAACAAAGTTACTCGTTTGTTACAGATGCACAGCCTCAATTAAACCACATTTGGGTGCATAACTTACGTACGTGACCTTAACCACAACGATTGTTGCCTGTGTGTAAGAAGGGGTTAATAATGATTTATTCTGGCTTTAAGCCATACGAGCACCAGAGTATTTCACAAGGAAATTCTGCAGGTATCATCTCAACTGTTCCCTAATGCCTTTCAATAGCCCCACGATGAATTGAGAAGGAAAGGATGATCTTAGCAGTTGGTATGTTGATCGGCTGCAGTGCAGTGAACAATGCACGGAGCTGGAATGAGGAAGGTGAGAGCAATCATGGGACATCCCCTGCACCATAAGTACCTCTACCCCCTGCACTCAAACAAGCCACAAGTCCTCCAAAATAAGCATTACAAGCCCATGTGACTTAAGGCTGGATCAACACGTTCATCTTTAAGGTCCCTTCCAACCCAAACCATTCCATGATTCCATGCTCCGGGGAGGGTGTACAAGGCTGGACATGTAAACTCTGGCACTTTCAACATTTTTCAGTTTGTTGCTTGACTTTGCAACCTTGATAACCTACATGCATATAAACCTCCAAACACTTCAAAGTGTGACTTCAGGTATCTAAATGGTTTTGCTGGGCTAAGGGCAGTGATGTTTCCAGCCTTCCCTGGCCCAGGGAGCCAGCAGAGGCTACAAGAGCCCCCACTGGTCTGAGGGGCTGGGCTGGCTGCAGCCGGAGCATGAGCTGGCGTAGCCAAAATCACTGTGAGTCCTCACCCACCACAAAGCCACAGAGCAATATCTGCTCCCCTCCCCAGGACCAGACCTTCAGCAAAGTTCAGCACGAGAGAAAAGGGGGGCAGAGCCCTTGGAAATTGATAGCCTGTTTCAAGCGTTATTTATCATTCCCAGCACAGACACTGACATGTGCCTTTTGAAAGGGGATACTGTACCTTTAACCTTGACTGTGAGCACATTGGTAATTTGGGATGCAAGCCTGGGTTCAAGCGAGGTGACCTTTCTGGGGGAGGGGCAGGATGGCATTTATTTATGAGGCAGTTGGAAATTTTTGACATCACATGCTAGTCCCATTATTCACATGTTACATGACACAAGATTGGCCCTTTTAATGCAACAACATCACATCAAAAAATTTGATTTTCTGCTCTGACAGCAGGCCTGTCCTCTGTAGTTCCCCCAAATGTAATCTTTTCAGGTTAAAGGCCACAGGAAAGCGATTTAAAAAGCACACGGCTTTCACCGAACATGGAAAAACAGGTCCTGGACCAGGAGCGTGCGCTCAGCGAGGGCAGGGATGCTTCAGGGCTAGAGAGAAATGGTCTTTTAAGTGTAAAAGCACAGTTGCAGTCCTAGTGAGGGGAATCCTTCTGCCTGAGCCCACAGGGTGTGATGCCCAGGGGTACCACAGCCCAGCCGCAGCAGGGTCCAGCATCACACAAACCCACCCGGGGTTGCCTGCATTGTAGCAAGCAGAGGCAGAGGGACAGATCCCACCTTCCCATACTGCCCTCCCACTCATGAGATGTGGGATGCGAGATATTCTTCCCCCTATACACACAAATAACACACACAGCTTCCTCAACAGCTATTAAAGCAGGTTTGAGCCTTCACTGTCCAGCAATATTGTGTACATGCCTATGTTTAGCAAGAAAAAATGCTTTTTCTATCCTATGTAAAGAGATACACAACAAAAATTAGGCTTACGCTGATAATTCTATTGGAAATAGAAGTTTGTGTATAGAAAATGCTATTTCACAGCTGTGCTGTACTTCTAGCAAAGGAAGAGACGCTGTTTGCTCACGGAGCCCCAGTGGCAACGTGCACATTAGCTCAATAACCACATGCCTGCTCTGTGCTGAGAGCTGGTTCATGGAGCTATACGCTCATTTCCATAGAATTTAAAACATCAGCTAATGCACTTAAAGGTAATGAAATATATTTCACAATAACGCACCACAAAGCATATATGTTAAATTACACGTCAGCCAATTCCACAGAGAGAAGAAAATAGTTTTTATGCTTAACTTTTCTAAATATCCTTGGATGAGGGCAGGCAAAAAGAGGAATCATAAGGTGGTTGATTTATAGCTGGAAAAACATTTCTAAGATTGTTACAATTGCTTTGTAGAAATATCACCCAATGTTGATTACGAGGCTGATACTAAAATAACATTACAAGTAAATAAAATGGGCTAATTTTATCAATATTTTTATCAGTATAAACAGTGTTTTCTAAATATACTACCAAAAGTACATGTAATAAGGAAAAGACACCCCAACATATTAGGAACAAGTAGGTTTTATGGGTACAAAGGATGCTTTTCTATTCTCATGGCAGAATTTTGCTGTGTTGCTTACCACTTCACCCAGGGAATCAAATCTATAATGGTTTTTCTACATTTGTCACTATTTAGTACTAAAATACAAAAATCAAATTTAAAAGTGATCTGTTCCAGCCAGCCCTGTTTTACTTCCATTCAGGTTCTCTCCTGCGGGCACAGGACCCCAGCCCTTCCCAGCCTGGCTCCAGACGATGCTGGAGATTGGAAAATGTGAACTGAAGTTGCCCTGCAAGCCACGAGGCACCACCAGGCCACACATGCAACCCACAGCCCCCTCCCAACCACAGGCGACAGCAGGATAACAGGCAATCACTGCCCAAATTAGCAGGTAGGAAAGGGGAAGATGGATCAGAAAAGCCAGGTTTATGAGCCAAAGCTCAGAGACAAACATCTACAGGAAAGTCCTCCTCCAGGAGTAGGAGGAAGAAGATCCTAAGGCAGTATTACATTTTTACAGATTTATATGGGTTTTGAAGCCAAGTCCCAAGACTGTCAGAAGATAGAGGGGGAATTATTTTCTTCTTATTAAAAGAATGAAAAGACCCAACATTGATTTTGTCCTTCATCACCACAAAAAAAACCTCCCAACTACTGAGAGGATGACGGTATGGATTATCACAACACCGTAAATCAAAGTGAATGTATTTATTAGGGAGACTCTTTGTTGTACATGTGTGTGCTGTTTGTTGGTCCATACCGTTATTATTTTAATTTATGGCTTGCTTTTTCAACTCTTTCCTTCCCCTCACAAGACTGGAGCCTGTCTACAAGTTTTACTCACGCCAGTTAAAATCAGCATAATGAAATGTCACAGCCAGATCCCATCACTCCGCAAGGATGTCAAGGCCGCGCCGTCTCTGGGACCCACCCGGAGTCCTGCAAAACTTCTCTCCGGTGGCAGCACCGCTGGGAGGGGCTGCAGTGAGGGCAGCAGGTGGGACAGGGCGATGGTGACAGCTAACGACACCAGCAGCACACAGGAAGGGAGCCTTTCTTAGCTGTTTTAAGAAGTCAAACTATAATTAAGTGCAATAACTTTAAGCAATTTCCAAATCCCACCTCATGTCTCAGTTTGTTCCAATCATAACCTCATTAGCAATAAAGCATATTTCTGCGGAGTCAGTGTTATGCCAGGCTGCGATGCAGGAACAGGGGAGAGGAATGGCACCAAGGAGCTCAGCTCAACTCTCCATCTGCCCCAGCTTAATTGAAACCAGACTTGACGCCCTCATCTGTGGCAGCTAATGACAGCACCCACATCAGGGAATCACCAGGCTCAGAGATCCAGTTCTAAGCATGCAAATTCATGGCTTGGGTGCTCAAAGCACGACATTGGCCCCCAAAACAGCCATTTGGGGTTTTCTTTAAATGCTTGCTGGTTTCTAAACTTCTGGGGCTATTTGTTTTAATCTTCTCTTCGAAGTCATGAACTTTTGGGTCCTGCATTGTGCATCAGCTACAATCAGAACACAGCCGCTACAATACCTCATCAGAAAACTAAGTAGTGGGAGCAGCAGCATTTGCCTTTGTGCTGCAGTCAGGTCCTAGCAGTTTGCTGTCCTATGTTTTTTTTTTTTTTTTTCAAGAGAAGGAAAGGAGAAACTAGGGAATGGGACTTTGAAAGACTGATGTGAGCTAACTTAATCTGAAAAATCAAGCACCTCTTTGACAAGGGAGAGCCCTTGACACACTGCTAAAAACAACAAAACACGGCACCTACTTTGGGAGGCAGGGGGACATAGTAGTAAGGAAATTACCTTGGAAAAGTGTATTTTTTTTGCTAATATTTGCTGTTCTGTGGGTAAGAAAACCATTGTGCTTCCACAGCAAGATGCATCAGTAGGAACATCTTCTGGTCACGCTTCTTACCGAAGGTGTTTGAGCAGGAGGCAGGCAGGCAGAGCACTCCCATTCCCCAGGGAGGAGAGCAGGACGCCACTGCCAGATCCAGCCTCACACCTCTCCGCACATTGCAACCATGCGACATTTTCCTGCGTGTGAAGTCACAGTTGGCTTGCAGGGAGTGCTGGTTCTATTCTTACTGAGCACCCTTCTCCAAAGGGAAGGGGAACACCATCCACATCCACTCCTTCCTCTCCAGCATATCTCAACGCTCACTCTTATTTCCCACCTATTCCCCTCCCTCGCATCTGACCTTTGTGCCCTCTGGCTTCAGCAATGCCTCCTCTGCTATTACTGTCCAGCTCCCCTCTGCCTCCTCCTGTCCATTTAAATAGCATTTTTCTTCCCTCCTCCCTCACACTGATTTGGCATCAGAGCAGGGAACAATAAGATCACAGGGAAGTGTCCAAGCTCTCCGTGCCGATGCCCAGATGAACTGCTGCTCTGGCCGCTCCAAGGCAATTACAGGATGGCTTTGCTTGGCTGCAGCCAGCCAGAGCAAACCCTTTGAAAGCAGAGGTTGCAGAGGCTGTTAGGCTTTAAAATTTGAGACAATTTTCTATGAGATGGCAGGAGACATGACCTGACACCAGAGAGGAAAGCTCCGCTACGGGGCAGCAAAATGGGGCAGAAACTGAGGACTGGCAAGCTGCAACACGCATGGGAAGCTGCAGTTTGTCAGCTTTGTACTGGCAAGATGCGACTGCAGCCCTACTGTTCAGGAAATGAGCTAAGGAATCCTGAGTGAGACAGCACAATGAGAAACATCTGCTCTGCTCGCAGTCCTGTGAAAAACGTCAACAAAATAGTCAATTCTACTAAGGCTGTTACTAAATGTGTTGGGAATATCCTCATAGAACAGGCTTTTGGGGCTATTTTTTAATAATTGCCTCAGTTTTGGTTATTATGTGGAAAAGGATTTTGTAGGAAGAGTCCACAGAAAAGCAATAAAAATGTACAAAACAAGTAAGAGTTTTCTTTACGCAAAGTGGACTTTTAAAGATTACAAGTACACATCTGGACAAAAAAGTAGGAGGGGCAGGGAAATCAAGGGATCCTACTCCTTATCTTCTCATACCAAGGAGAGGACACCCAAAGAAACCTAAGCAAAGGTCTTTAAAAGATAAATTGTGTTATTCCCAAAACCCATCAGCTGAATTGGGCACTAAAGGATTATAATGGACACAGCCTTCCTGCTGGGTAGCCCAGTCCTGCAGATAGTGAAATGGGGGCCAACCAGCGTGGAGTGGGACAGGACAGAAGTCAAAGCTGACAGGGTTACAACCACATGACTCTTAGAGATAGTTTCAGACATGCCCGTCATGCTTTCTCCTGTCACTTCTTCACAAATCCCATCGCACCTACAGAAACACCCATCTCCAGCTGCTCAAGATGACATGCCCATAACATCACCGCCAATGAAGTGTCCTTGTCCACACAGTCCTTCCCCAAGTAATAACCCATTCCTGTTCCACCACACCAGCATTCCCATTATGTTTCCACAACACCACACAGGTACCCATCACACACATCAGTGAGGATTCACAGATCTCCTGGTCCATTACCCACCTCCTAACACTCAGAAGCGGTTAAAGGATCCTTTCCCCCCCCCCCCCCCCCGCCTGGTGCCTCTATTAATCCTTGCCTCAGCTTCTTGGTGTTGTGCTAAATAAGCACCAATCCATCTTTCCCCCTCATCAAACATATATGAAGCTGGTCAGTGTTATTAGGAGAGGCCAGCTGAGGTACACGGAAAGATTAAGCACATTTTATAGGAGTACACAGCAAAATACACACAGTTGTGAGAACAGAGTTCAGGAGTTCCTGGCTCTGCCTGGGATTCAGTCAAACTCCTCTGCTTTAGAAACTGGAGGTTGTAGCAATATGACTTCAGTGCCAGTTCACATGAGCTGAAAGATTTGCCCCATCTCTGCACTCCACAGCTACAGCGAATAGAGAACTGAATAAAGAGGGACCCATGTGGGAATACCAGGAGAGCATCTTTGTTCTCACAACAGCAGATTCAAAACCAAGAGAACAGCAAAGAGATGAAAAACATGCAGCTTCATTTCTAGTATTACCGAGTTTACTTTGTTGTTGTTTTGTTGGGGTTTTCCTCCAAAATTAAGAGGAGGCATCGAAGGACCAACTTTCTGGAGCTCCTCCACTTGCCTGGTGGTGGCACACGCCTCCACCCACAGCAGGCTCTCTCCTGTAGCTGCTAATCCACTCCGATGCTCAACAGCAGAGCCTTGAGTTTTCACGGATTTATGCCCTACACTGCACACGGTTCTGTCTGTTTCACGGTTATTGTTCTCACCGAGTCTACTTCATCATTTAAATTATTAACAGCAGAATTACACTGACTGGGATCTCCTAGAACAGGCAGCTTTAAAACACAAAGGTTTGCATTGTAACATATTGATACGCATTGACTGGAACAGATAAATCGGGTAAATTCAGATTTAAGGGTCATTGCTTCATTTCAGTGCTCGTTGGAGGATTTTTGGTATAAGAATAACACAAGAAAAAGCCGGAAAGTCTCCTTTAGATGGTCACCTGCCAACTGTCACTCATATATTCAAATGCCTCCATGCCATCAGTGGGCTGCAGCTGCCCCATTGACGTGCCACAACATCACAGCACGAAGCACCTTCAGTGCTTCTTGAGCCCAGACCAACACCAGCTCCATGGCAGGGCAGGCACCCAGCGGCTCGGAGCAGCACATTGAGTGAGCAAATCTGCCATGAACTTCAGCGGGACAGAGACCTGCAGCAGAAACAAGTTCTTCCACCATAATCAAAGTCTGCAGAGTACAGACCTTGTACAACCACATGCAGCAAAGATGTAAATCAAACTCGCTGAGAAAAGACAGTGACCCTGGTGGGGTGGAGGAGGAATAGCAGAACAGAAGCATCAAGAAACTCCTGGGTTCCAGCAGATTGAATTTTTTCTTTCCCTCTATCATCTTTTCATTAGGAAGGAAAAATAGTTTCCCACCAGCCTGTTAACACCCCTATTGCTGTCATTAACTATGCAGAAAAGAAAAATCAAGTGTTATAATCACATGAAGTCTCAGTAAATCACAAAATCCCAAACAAATCCATTCCTCCCCTTCGACTACAGTTTTAAAACATAGCACGTGAGAAACCACGACCGTGAAATGCCACTGATGTTCAAAACAGCCACAAACCCCCCCACCTGCTACCCACCACAACCCTTTGGATACCTCAAGTAGTTTGTCCCAGCCATAAGATATTGCAGCAAGAGGCAACTACAAACTGATCTCAGACTTAACAATATTCATTAATAACAGGCCAGACGGTGCCCATGTTCAGACTATGCATATGGTTTGAATATAGAGCATTTGCTTTTCCCATGCACTGCATTACATATTTATACTGAAATAAAAGCTTGCTCTCCCTCCTTGCTTCTTCCAGGGTAATTGACAGATGGATCCGATTCAGAATAATGTAATCAATGCACTCAAATAGTTTCTACCGATGGTGCTTTGCCTGGGCTTCAAATATTTTATCACACGAGGGTCTATGCACTTTTTTTAGAAGTTTAGCACATGCACCTTCTCAGTTGATTTTTTTTTTCCTAAAAATTCTAGCCTTCTGAAGCAATACTTTCTCCACAATCAAGACAAAAATCCAAAATGGCTTCCACTGTACTAATAGCGAAAGTCTGATGTGCAAAGCCGAGTTCCTTTCAGGTACAAATAAAGGGTATTTTCATTACATCATATATCTAAAAACATAATACTCAGTTGGTCACCCAGGTAGGAGCTGCCAGAGTTAAAAGCTGGTTCAAGGCAGGTTTTCACAGTCACTGCCTGCGAGCAATATCTGAGCACACAAGTTTCATTTCTGAGCATAATGGTGAAAACAATACCACAAAAAATAAGATTCCCACTTAAATAGTGGCAAGGAGAAGATAAAATAGTTTTAAGGGATCTTACTGTCGGTATTTGCCAAGATATTCTCTTTCAAGGCTGAGGAAATTTCAAGTCACAGCTGCCATCAGCTCCACCACACGACTCTACTAAAGTTCCCAGAAGACACTGACCGCTTGTCCAGCAACACTTGCAACGCTGCAGACCACGGGGCCCACAAACAGTCTGGCTGAGAAAAAAAAAAAAGCCTTTACCACTGTAATTACTTACATTGCACAAAATCATTTCATTACAGACAGAAAGAAAGAATCAAAGTCATTCATCAGTTCCTACAACTGCAGAGATGCTTAACCAGGTAGTTGAAAATGGAAAGCCCAAACATACCTGCCACTATCTAAGCAGCTTCCTCCCTCTGCAGCTCCAAGGCCATTCACAGCTGCTCCACCCTTATATATATTCACTCCTCCTACCCATAAGACACCTCTGATAATTCACTGATGCCCTGCACCTGTGTAGTAGTTGCTAGTGCTGCTCCCACCACCTGGTTGTGCTCCAGCAGCTGATACTGCACCATCAGCCCCCCGGCAGGCAGTGGAGCCAGGCCTAGGCGGCTGCCCTCAGCCCAGACACAAACCTAGGCTGGAAAAGACCTAGAAGCAGCGGCAATAAGACTAAAGGAATCCCTACATCCCAGAAGGGCAAAACCCAGAATAAGCTCCTTTACACACTGGCCTCAAACATCAGAAGGGTACCAGAGAAAGTAAAGCATGATTCTCCTTTGCTTCTGAAAAATAGTCAGCTGTTCATGCCTTTAATGCTTTTCTCTTTCTTCATCGTTCATAATTACACACCTCACATCAATGGGCAACCCTCAGCTCTCAGACAGAGCAGCGAGTGGGCTGCTATCGGTACTTAGCTGCATTCTTCTTCCTCGAGTCTGTATGCATGCAGCTGGAAATAGCTAGATTCTCGCCTTGGAATAAATCAATCAACAGAAAACTTGCTACAAAGGATTAATTACCGGATCACAGCACCAAGGGGGGAAGGCATGTTTGGAGACACCTAGTCCAATGCCCCAGCTCAAGCAAGGTCACGTAGAGCAGTGGGTCCAGGACCATGCACAGCTGAAAATCGCCAAGGATGCAGACGCCACAATCAGGGTAACCTGTACCAGTGTCGGACCGCCCACAGAGGGAAAAGGTTCTTCTTGTGTTTAAGTGATTTTCCCTGGATTTCAGGTTGTGCCCATTGCCTCACGTCCAAGGGCTCACCGAGAAGACAGAAGGGACATATAAGCAGATCTTACTGCTTTTGTGGGGTGAGCTCACCCCTACAGGTGGGCGTGCTGCAAGCTTTGGTTGCTTTTAGCATTAACTCTGAAGAGCTGAATTTCAGCAATTAATTTACGTTAACGTTCTCTGCTCTGCTCTGGGGTACAGAGGCTGTTCTGCACATATACTTTTTATTCAAATGAGCATCACCACATAACTCTTCCCCAAACACGTGGTTACTGTATGAAAAATGTTCTGGAGATGCTAGTATGCAGTCACACAACTGCTGGCTGGGTGTTGTGTGGTCTGCAATGAGCAAAAAGAACTCACTGTGACAGATATTTTGAAGTTATTCTGTATATTGTGCTCTTTCACATCAATTTTTGCAATGATATCTATAATCAGAGGGTAATAATTAGTGATAATCGGTTCATACGCTCCAATCTAGTTAGTGTTCCCTATCCTCCCCGTGACTTTGCTGTAAGCCAGCAACAAAAGAGATGTGGAGGAGAAGTCGCTCAAAGGGACTGCCACGTCCACCTCCCTCCTGCCTTGCGGGGCTCTTCCAGCCAGGAGCAGGCACAGTATCACAACATAAAGCATTAGACATGCTCTGGGAACCCTTTGCCCAGCTGCTCATTAGTACTGCATTAGTCTGTAAACTCAAGCGCAAAACGCCTAGTTCAAGTTGCTCTTTCTTGATGTACTTGAAAGGTCCTGTGAATTTATGGCAGGATAATGCGGAGCACAGCACCTATTTATGAGTTGATCATTTGTACAAAACCCCCCTCAAAGCACCGAAGGTTACCATTCGACCAAGAGCTGCACTTAGCTGCTCAGAGGGCAAGAAAGCCAAGTATATGAAAGTTAAAAGCATTAATAAAAGTGTGACTTATAAATTACTTCATCTTTGTCACCCTTTTTGAAATGGGGTGATAGAGGCCAGGGTAAATTTATTTTTTAAGTGCTTTCTGAGACCTGCAAGGGTCAGCCCTGAAATGCTGTACTCTATAAATCATTCCATGCGTATCTGATAGATGTGAGTGCATCATAACATTAACAAATATTGATTTGTTTATCATTTGCAACTGTTTATAGCTAAACAGCAGACTTTAAAACATTTGTAGGAGGAAGAAACTTTAATCTATGAGAATGCAAAAGAGAAGCTGCCCTGTCTGCAGGAGAAAAAAGCAACCAATGTTATTCTGTCATCCGACTGCTGGCTTGGTGTACTTGTTACAGTCACATTATGAAACCAGTTATTTCACAAAATGACTAAAATTTCCAGGCATTTCATGAAACAACTTGTATCACTGCTGAGAACCACAACGAAACCTTGCATTATGGATGCTCAGTTGAATCACAGCTACAAGAAGGCGAAAGCAGAGTCTGCAGCGGGTAACCAGAGTGTGGATGGAAATGCTGCAGGACGAATGTTTGACTGGAGAAGGAAGGATGGGTGTTCTTTCCCCCCCCAGCATCCTCCTCATCCTGGAACGGCTCAGCTGTGCTGCGTCACAGGGACGCTGGAACCAGAGACAGGCCCCACTGCCATTCCCGGATGCCATCAGGCAGGTATCAGCCAGAGCTGCGCCTCGCACGCTTGCCCAGCACAACAGGAGGGTGTTAATGAATACGGTGGGTGCGCATCACCCACACCGCTAGTGCTAAGGTAAGTACTGCTCCTGGGACATTACCCTGGGACATCACACAATCTGGGATAAAACACAAGGTGGCTTGCAGTTGTATCTAAACGTGTACACCTGCATCTCTCTGTGCGCATCTCTCCAAGTCACAGAATCACAGAATCACCAGGTTGGAAGAGACCCACCGGATCGTCGAGTCCAACCATTCCCACCACTCCCTAAGCCATGCCCCTAAGTACCTCATCCACCCTCACCTTAAACACCTCCAGGGACGGTGACTCAACCACCTCCCTGGGCAGACTGTTCCAATGTCTAACCACCCTCTCCGTGAAGAATTTTTTCCTAATCTCAAGCCTAAATCTCCCCTGGCGGAGCTTGAGGCCATTCCCTCTCGTCCTGTCCCCTGTCACTTGGGAGAAGAGGCCAGCACCCTCCTTTCCACAACCTCCCTTCAGGTAGTTGTAGAGAGTAATAAGGTCTCCCCTCAGCCTCCTCTTCAAGTGTCCAACAGCCATCCACAGGCACTTTGCAGAACATTGCCCTGTGGTTTCCATCCATTCTATGCAGTTCCCAAAATTAGTCATTTCACAAAATGACCAGAGGTAGAATTCAATCCATGGAACATTTTATAAAGAAGTCCCAGGAGATGCAACGAGGACATACAGGTTGCAATACCACCTGCCCACTGACAATGATCAGGGCCACCAACACATGTGACTTCAGATTTCTGGCCAAAATCAGTGACACAGGCATAAGATTTAGCCCTTGGAGACCTCTGGGCCGTTGAGTGGGCATGGAGCACCATCATCATCACCACCAACCCACTACCAGTCACCAGAGAACCTAGAAGTTGATCTTACATCATTATCGCCTGCAAGGTTATAGATCTGCAAAAGACGGCAACATCAACAGTTCTGTATTTTCCTTGGTTTAACGTTATACAGCGGGTTGTAAATGCAGGGAAGACACCTGGAGCAAGAGGAGCAGGTTTGAAAAAAAACATAATAAAAATCTCATTAACCTAACGAAAGAGACAAACTGTCTGGCAAATCCATTCCTGATGCTTTAAATCATTAGATATTAGGGTAAAACCCAAACTTTTTCATTAAGCAACTGCAATAAAAACTGGGTTGTTTTCTCTCCCCGTTTTCTTTTCTTAAACAGCACAATTCTTTGCTTTTATTTATTTTGGGAACTTGACAGGCTCGATAACCAATTTCTATGCAGAACCACCCACCATTCACATCTCAGAAAGCTAATGAAGTATCATAAAATTGCCCCAGGAGATACGTACATGGAGACAGGCACAAACTTTTCAGGAGAATACTAACTGTAATTTCTTCAGGTGGGAAAGTAAAATTATGTAAGATAAATGAAAACAAAATCAAATAACCACCCATCAGTAGTGAAACTCAGTTTGCAAAGGACAGGCACCTCCTTGTCAGCACAGCAGTTCAGCAGCAGCTTCTACTATGGGTTAAAAAAAACTTCTCAGCTCCCCACACAGGAAAAAAGGCTGAGGAGTGACAATATCAGATTAAATGGTGCTGCACCAAACAGTAACCAGGAGCCTGTAACATGCATGGAAATAGACAGAATCATTCAGATAGAGGGCATGAATTCAGCATCTCTTATCGTGAGGGTTCCCCGAGTGCTTTTCGGGGGCTGCATTCCCACTGATAAGGAGATTTTTCTCCTGGTTGACTATCACACTATGATAGTTTCCATTGAAAAACACTGGAGAGTGGGTCTCTCAAACCAAAAGGTTTGAGAACAATGTCATCCTCTAGAACAACAAACACTAAACTGAAATTCATGTAGATTTCAGTGTTCACACATCCTCATTCATCAAAATTCAGTAGCTCCAGATTTAGTATTTGTTTTTTTCCCTGGGAGAAAGTATGCTGTATTTGCAGTGGTACCTGTTTGCAAATAAATACTGGTAAATTTCTTACATCCAGCGCTTTAAGAATGTATTCTTCAAGCTTAGTGGAACTGAGCCCCCAAAACCTAAACAATTCTTGTAGTAAAACAGCTAAATCAGGACAATCTGAACCCCAGAGCAAAATCCAGGCATGCAGAAATAGCAACAACTCCCCTACCCAGCTGTTGTCTCCAAGAAGAGCATCCATGGGCTTCCAAGGAGCAGAGTTAAAGCCTTGTTTACATCTGAACAGCAAAGTTAGATCACATTGTGTCGGGTAGTAGTGAAGTCCTACAGCTCTTACAGAATGCCCTATCTGCTCGTGAAAAGACTTCATTCTTGGGGAAAATGGCAGCACAACCCCAAAATAACCACAGCCAGTTCAGGCAACGAGAGTTTGGCTGCACTGTCTTGCAACTGGCCGTGGGCATCCTCAGGATTTGCGCAGGATGATTTACAGCAGCACGTTCAAAACCCCAGGGTTCTGGGCTGGAAAGCGGTAATGCTAGAATTGGCTTAATATCCCCAAATTATGGCACCATCGCTTGGCGTGTATATTTGTTCAGAATAGCTGCTCCTCGCTTAAACCCTTTGCTTCCCAGGAACAATCTATACCTGCCGTAAGCTCAGCACTTTGTCCTAGGAAATGCCTGTTTGTTTTAAAGCTTCTCCTTCCCAACTCACATGAGACACGGTCACCATAAAAACACGTTTACCAAACGGCTGCCTGCAGAGCTGCATCACAGCTGAACCCCAGGCAAAGCGGAGATTAGCTTTTTCCTTGGTGGCGAAGGAATTATAAATGGCCCAGCATGTGCTGGTAGTGCAGGGGTCAGGAGCAGGCACCGGCTGGACCTGGGGCGCATGGAGCCGTAGAAGCGCTGCCATGCACGGAGCATCACTCCAGCACAGGAGAGAAAACTCAGCAAGACCCTTTCTTACCAATTACAGGTCGTCAATATTGACTATCTGAGGGATTTCCATGCTCAGGAAGCAAATTAGAAACTCAATACCTGAACTATTCCTAAATGCAGTTATCAACTTCAGAGTTTTATCTCATAAAACCAATTCAGCTTAGAGTTTAATTCTATTAAATTAGGGCTTAGAAATAAGATTTGCTCTGAGAATGAATGCATCATTAGTTTTAAAATGCAATATACTGAAACCCAAAATGTGCGGCATTACAGTTTGAAGAATAAATGAGTAGAGATGGCACCCAAATGTACTTCTCCCTAAATATATTTACCAGCCCTGGAAAAATCCATTGGCTTATTAGGACAGCGAGTCTTTTGGTGTGCGGGACGTCCCCCTTCTTTAGGGAACGATAATCCTCTTGTGTCTCTCCTTGGCACAAGTTTTTCCTTTGTTCTTAAAACCTTCTTATTTCAGCAGCTGACAGAGAAAAAAGAATCAGCATCCTCTTTCTTAATAAAAATGCCACAATGAGATCCTGTCGGGCTTGTGCCAGGCATGTCAAAGGAGCAGGGACTAATACAGGAAACCTCAAGAACTCCCCGTTTGTGCAAGTTACAGTATATGGAAGAGTCACATAGGGCTGGTTTTTTTTAAATCAGGCTTCCAATACATGAAAAGCACCCTTCCATGGGGTGCATGTAATCTCTGAATAGGGCCCTTAGTTTCCTGTGGTATTGTATTAAAACCGATGTTTGATACAATAATGCAGGGATAGAATATGCTCAGAAGAGGACAAGGTAGCCCAACGGTGTCTGTCCCCTTGCACTACAAACCGCTGTGCGTTCTTTCATGCCGTACTGGCCGAACCGATGCAAGTGCAAGGCAGCACGAGAACTGTACGGCTGGAAGACAGGCACAAATAGAAGGGAAAAGGCAAATGTCACACCAAAACCACTACAAATCTTAAAAAGAAATACGATATCCTTATGAGACCTGTTTCACTGGCGTTGTTTATTCCAGATGTGGTATTTCAGATGGTCCAATGAAAACTGCAGGCTCCTCTCCAGACCTGGCCACATACTTTGCATTTAAAAAAGCTCTTTTTTCTAAAGAAAATAACGCTGTCTCCAAACACTATTGCAGAGTGAGTTCGCAAACTGTGCGGTGCTGCCAGAGCACCACAAAATAATTTGTAGCCCATTGCCTCTAACACCTGAAGCCTAGATTAAAGCTTTAAAGATGTATTATAATATGTGTTAATTTGCTATTTTTACTCAAGTAGATTATAACAGTTTTGTTATTGTTGAAAGTACAAAAATAAAACCAACTCAAATGATCTAATTATAATTTTTGGTAGCAGAAGAGTCATATGGAACAACACAATCGACTCTATAGAGCCTAAAATACTTACCAGTAAGTATTTTAATGTAACAATTCATTTGAAAATGCATGCAAAGCTGTGAAAGTAAAGAGAAAAGGATGAAATTATAGATGTCCATCTCATTAGTTACGCAGCAGCTTTGTGGGCTGTTGCCCAAACCATCGCCCCCTCTTCAAGCAGGGTCTGATTTTACAATATTCAGCCAATTCTCATGTTCAAAAATTAGCCAGGGAGGTACACTGTAGTCAGATGTTTGTGTTTTTCCATACAATTTCCCTCTTCCTTAATTTTTAAATTATATTTAGATCAAAACAGTCCTTGTATTTTACATGAACAAAAGTCTCAACCTTTCCCTTTTATGTTCCCTCTTCAAAAGCAGTAAGAACTTGTCCCGTTTGCCAGGCAACGTACTACAAAATATTCTATAGTTTTGCTCCAATTCATAGCTGCTTTTACTTGGTTTTCACTGAGCAGGATGGCTTTATCTGTTCCAAGCACTGAAACAGAACAGCCAGCTGAGATGCTACAGGGCCACTGACATTTGGAACACTATTTTCAGTCCTATTTTACATACGCTTTCAAAATTTATCCTATGAAAAATAAAAATCAGTTGGAAGATGGGCTCATTGGTGTCTCTGGCAATGCAGACGACCTACTTTCAGCCATAAAGAATGGGAAAATTGCATTGCTATGGGTGGCAAAGTTAAAGGAAGGAAAGAGTCAACACCTGTGCAAACGCCCAGGGAAATAAAATTCAACTTGGAACGGTGCATTGGAGAGAATGGTTGAGTCAACCCGACGCCTCTGCAACACTGCATCCCTGGCTGCACCGGCGTAAGGGACAAGGACGCTAGGGTCCATCACTCCAAGAGATTCACAGGAAAAATCCTGACATCATATTTTTTCCTGTCTACTTGTACTGTGCAGAGAAACAGCAGGGAAACGATGTGGTTTCATAAGTGTAGCCTAAAAGTGAATATCACCTTACGCATCTTTTAATGATGCGCTTCCAAAAATGCAGAACAAGAGAAAAGCAAACAGAAGGGGGGAAACAACCCCAAATTATTTTTAAAAGGAACTGCTTCTTTTAAGAGAAAATTAATGAGGATTAATCAAGGCACTACCTAAGAATAAAGATTGAAGGTAAAACAAACCGAAAGAAAAAGCTATTAAGGTTATCAAAAAATACTATATTTGTGGCTAAAGCGACAACTATAAACTTCTCGTTGATACTTTATATCTTGTGTGGCTTTCTGCCTATAAACAAATTGTAAAAGATGGCAACAGCTAATTTAAAAAATAAAAAGCGAAGTGTCGCAGGAGAGTCTAAATTGAGTCTGACAGTCAAGGTCACATAACTTTTCACTTTTATTTAAAGACATTGCCTTGATTACTGAAAAATACTGCAAGATGCATACACACAAATCTCGAGCCAGGATAGCCAGCCTCTGACTATATTGGTGGCTTCTTGTCCGTTGCTTTAAAAGGAACAACAGCAATAATCTCTTAAATTGCCAAACGTTGTGTAATTATCAAATTATGGAAAATTGTCAGAAATCATCGGTATTATTTTTTGAATTATGCTTTCTGTGTAAGCAATCTGTCCTAACCTGTCCTGTTATGCCTAAATAAATAGAAATTGTTTCTGGAAATATCAAAAAAATGTTTGCTGCTTTAGTTCACATAAACAGAAAGCGTTCATTATACCTTTGATTTATTTTAATTGTATTTACATTGTTCTAGTCCTTTTACTGCAAACTTGGAGAAAAAAATGTTAAATCCAGTTCTAAAATTCATTATCTGTAGAGAAAATGAGTTGAGCCTGCAATACATGTTTCTAGCACTGAAGGATTAGACGAAGCGTACAAGATCTCATGTCTAACGCGACCATTCTCATGGGCCCATTAGAGTCTTTATAGGTGGATCTCACTTACATCCTTGTTTAAAAGAAAAAATAGAGATTCTGAAGAGAACTGGAGCCTATTTGATGTTCAGCCTCTATTGTCTCCCAGGCAGACCTGAATGAAAGCCTGGAATTAAACAGCCTTTGAATTTACTTTTCATGGTGATCATTGCAAGTGATATAAAATAAAAAAAACTTGTTCCCGCTGCCAGCTCCCACGTTCCTTCCCCCTCATTCACACGCTTTTAAAGTTTATATAATTATGATATAATTTTGCCATAGATTTTTTATAAATTAAAGGCAATGATTAGCCATTTTCTTTTCCATTCTAAAAATTCCTTTCCGGGACTGGCAGCTCTCCTGGTTTTTCCCTTATGGCAGCGCACAAGCACCTTCAGATATTCATATCTGCCCTGGCCTCTGAGAAATTACTTCTGGAGTCACTAAGCTATACTTGAACTGGGAAACAAATAGAAGGTGACCAATATTTTAATCATACATGTATGTTACCTGTGAAATAATGGCTGGAGGTTTGGTATCACCCCTGGGGAGCAGGGGCCGTTCCCCCAGCTGCCAGCAGCACAAACGTGTTTCTTAGGGCTGACCAAGGAGGTGGCAGCTCCTGCTCCCACAGCCACAGAGGACAACTGGTCAAGGCATGAGGAGTAACAGGCTGTTTCTCCACACTATAAATGAGAAACAAAAGGCCAAAGACACAAAAAAAGGCTTTTTCAAACACACAGGTAACCTGAGGTGGCCTTAGACCAGTTCATTCTTAAGTTAAGAATGTTAATTCAGACTCCTCCATCAGCACAACCTATGGGTCCTCATCATAAACTTAACCTGAGTCTGTAACCTCCTCCATCCATCAAGTCCCCTTGTAGCACAAATCTCTTCACCTCAGCACCCCGCTTACATGAGGGGGAAAATTCAGTCTGAAGCCTGAAGGTATGGGAGGATTAACCATGGAATGTGTGAGAACTCCATGGGATCCTCAAGGGACAGAGGCTAGAAAAGTGCTAAGTATCACTATCATCAAAACGATCACTCTGTTTCGCATCTCCTGTGTGATCTTTGGAACACATATTTTATCCTTTCCCATGACTTTTGCAATCCTCTCCATACAATTTTCTTAGGATAAAATTCATACTTTATATAAATTATGAAGATGGTCATGTTTTAAAATTACACCAATACACTTATCCATAACAGAAGTAGTGTTATGACCTAATAATAATAGCTAGTCTTATTACTGAAAAAGTAAAAATAGTTTGGAAGGCACAGGAAATAAATATCCTGCCAATGGTGTAGCTGCACATCTTCCTCATTCAAACTGCTGTGGAATCGTTTTTCTTGCCACTTGGAGCAGTATCCTTTGAGGACGGACATTTAACATTTTTGGTGACTGTGTTAAGGCAGAGCTTTTTGGCATTTGGAAAGATTATTTTAAAACGGGATAATGAAAAAAACCACTCAGGTAAAATAGCGTGTCATGCCAGGCTCATTATACCAAAAAGATCGCACTGCCTTTGTATTTTAACTCTGCTATTTTTCTGCACCGAGGTACGTTGACTCATTCTTACTCAGTGGTGTTACCACGATAAGCTAAAACTAATTGCAACAAGTTTCAGAAGACAAATCTGTTGTACATGGGGTAAGAGGATCCAGGGCAAACCCAGGCACGGGAGATGAAGACACGGAAACTTGGACAGGGAGGGAAGACTGGTCACCCGGTCCCGCTGCGCAGAGCGGCTCCAGGAGGCAGAAGGCACGGGTGGATGAGGTGCTGAGGGACATGGTTTAGTGTTTGATAGGAATGGTTGGACTCGATGATCTGGTGGGTCTCTTCCAACCTGGTGATTCTGTGAAGGGCGCTGGGTTGGAGCCGCCACTTGCTTGGGTGTCCCTGTGCCTCCAACCAGGCCCTGCCTTTCCAGGCTTTGGGGGAGGGACGTGCTCCCCACAGGTGCACAGGCTGCGTCCAGTCCGTCCCGGCCAGGAACATGATCCCCTCCCTGAATATTGTACAAGCTCCGTACCGGCCGCACGCTCGCTGCAGTGCACCAGCACCCATCGCTTTGTACGCTCCCCTACTCCAGCTCAGAGGGAATGGGAAGAGCCTTCCCTATTCCTGCAGCATCCCTTTATCCCTCATTAGGGCAGGGAACGCCTAAAATCCCGCAGAAATATTGCGAAACGTGAGGTGAAGCCACTTCACCTACTGTGGCGACTGATGTGTTTTTAAATGGCCACCGCTGCACCTGACACACGAGCCTAGCCATGTACGGTGTGAAACACGGAGCGGGAGGTTGCATCCCCAGGGAACATGGAAAATCCAAGAATGGGAACAGCCTGGAAATGCACGAGGCTCCAAAGTGTCCCCCAGCCCATTGGGCACCGAGCAAGCGACACGGCTCGGGGAGCTGCCACCAACAAAGCAGTGCCTGCAGCCAGCCCGCGGAGCCATCAGAGCGGGCTGCTCACCGCCTTGTTCGGATGAAGGCAACATGCATAAAGAGGAACGAAAGAGGAAAGGAGCAGAGTTATAAAAAGAAAAGGAGAAATCATAAATTAAAATGGAGAGACAAAAAGCTCCGCTGAATTTTTTTTTTCTGTGCGAAGCAATAGTGGGAAAAGCATTAAAGCCTTACTCTGTTTCTTCATCTAATGACACAGAAAAAAGTCTTTTCTGCAAATAATTCAAGTAAACAATCTCCAGAATGCATGAACAACAATACCAAATTTCTTGAAATTAGCCAAGCTCACAGAATCAGCAGGCTATTATTGCTGCTTGGAGGCTGCAGCTCCAAAACCATGGATGAGGCAATTTGGGTCGGGGGGGGCGGGAAGAGAAAAGGGCAGAAAAAAACAGCCCCTTCATTCTCCATCATCATTTACCTGGAATTTAGTTCACTGTAAATTTCATTTCAAAAGGAAAAAAAAACCCATGTCAAACTCACCTTGGCTAAATATCATTTACTGATTTATAACAAAGATCTGATCCACTTTAACTTGCTAAACACTTTGTCACTGTTTCATATGCACCACTTCCAAAGAAGGGAAAAATAAAAGAGAGATTTTTAGGTCAAATGATTAAGAAGAAAAAGGATTTAAACCAACATTTTTTTTAAAGTTCTAATTGTTTGCTTATTGACACCAATTTACATGGAGCCACTTAGTGAATAAAGGTTTTCACAGTACACGGCACTTCTTTATGTCACTTTTTAGCCATCATGTCACAGCCTGGCTTGAAAAGAAGAAATGCTGAAAACTCGTAGGCCAGAAATGAACAGCCTATTAAGATCTGAAAAGCTGTCATCCCCACTGAAAAGACTTGCGTCAGCCACTGAGGATATATTTTAAACCGCCTGTCCGCAAGAAAACTTTAATAATGCAGCCTTGCTCTAATGTCTTGTGAGAGGAGAGGCAATTTTACTTCTTCTATTAACCCAACGTGATTACAATGGCTTATTTCATGGAATATTAAGTTCAAATTCTGCTCCCTAGGAGGACAATAAAAAAAAGAGTGTGCTTATGACATTGCCCGAAATAGCCACAAGGACCGCAACTCCTTGGTGCTTTTAATGCATCCAAGCAGTAATCCACCTTAATTTGCTAATGGTTAAGTAAATTAGCAACAAAATAATAAAATACAAAAAGGTATCAACACAGGAGTAAAATGCTTCCCTCTAAAAAATATTAAAATAAAGCGATGTTTGCGTAAGGATAGCGCTGGCCTTTCAGTCCTGTCCCTCCCCCCCAGCCAGTGAGGGGAAAAATAAACTCCTTGTGTCGGACGGGCTTTTGCCATGAGGCAATCATAAGCAAAGCAGTTTGTGCTGAGACCACAGCTGGGTCGGCTTTGTGCAAATGGAACCGTTAATAACTGCCTGGGAGCCACAAACACTTTTCAAACTACCTGAACTATCCCTCTAAGGGCACCGGGAAACGGCTCCCCCCGAGATGTGGGTGCTGAGCTGCGGGTGAGGGGGGCTGGGATGCTGCTGGGCCCTGGGGCCTCCAGCCAGACCCACGCCCTGAGCTGGACCAGACGGTGCCGCTGACGCAGGAGCATCTCTGCCGAACATCCCCTGCCCACCCCTTGCTGGGGCAGAAGGTATTTTGAAAATGTTGGGTTTAAACACCATTTGCAAGTAAATCCAGTGATATAAAAGTCAGGTGGGTCACGTCTGTGGGGAATCCCTGAAAATCCAGGGCGGGGGGACAAACATGTGGCCCCGGGCAGCTGGTCTGCCGGGGGCTTCTCAGCTCCAGCCATCCCAGGGAGAACCAGGAGGGAAGTTTCTTGGTGGGCAGAAACCTGTCCTCTTCCTTAACACACACGTACAGGCCTGATCCCAGGCTTAGAAATTAAAATCGGGTCGCTGGTGTTAGTAACTTTGGTCTTGACACAGTATAAAAATGAAAAGGCAGCGAAGGAGGCTGCCTGGCCACCTGCTCTGCCCACAGGAACCCGGGCAGCGACACGTTAAGCACCTCTCGCTCGACTCCTCTGCTCCTGGCACCGGGTGCTGCAGCCGAACCATCAATCCTGCCGGGAAAGGAGGGAAAAACGCTCGGTGGCAAATCGCTGCCAGGTGCCTAAAAGCCTGGCAGCAAGAGCAGGCAGAAGAAAACTATCACAAACGAGATGTTTTGCTTTCAAACTGGTGTAGGATGTAGAGGAAAAAGTCCATTACCCATTCCTGCTTTCTGGCACTGCCTTCCTCCAACTTCTTTCTTTTTTTTTTCCACCTAATGTGCAAAAGGAAATAATTTTTTTCATTTAAAAAAATAATGTATGCAAATAGCCAGTGAAATTATAAATAGCTCCCATTAATTCCTTCTACTTAGTCCACCGATTCCAAAGCAAAAAGGCAAACTTAAATAAATACATTTAAAATCGCCTGCTGTGTAATAGTAAAGAGACTGCATAAAACTAGAACAATATTTATTTCTTCTTTTCGTAACAGCTCCCTGTTTTATTAGGCCCGTGTTCCGCAGCGATCTGATAAGACGGAGCGAGGCTAAATGGCAAATGGCAAACATCCCAAATCGCAACCTGATGTATTTCCACAGCCCTGACCTTCAGATAAAAATCGTGCAGAAATCTGCAAACCCACCAAATATGCAGCACCGCATGCTCCGAGCGTTTTCAGACACAACAGTCGGGGGCAAAAAAAAAAGAAAAGAGAAGGAAAAAGAAATAAGGGCGTTGCTATTCAAAGCCTTTTGCCTTCCCCTTCCTTAGAATTTCAGGATTACGCTCGTGCGAGGGTGCGTACAGGCAGACCCCAGCAAACCTAAAGGTTTCTCACATCCGCAGAGGGGACTGCGGGCTCAGAGCTGCCTATCTGTGCACATCAGGGAAACACATTGCATATCATGGATAGACCTCACTGCTATATTATATGTATATTTAGGAAAATACTTCAAACGGCAAAAAAATTTTGCACTGTGAAATTAGCTAAAATTATGACAACTGTAAGAAAAAAATTATACGGGCAAAATTTGGGTCTGATGGAAGAATTCTTTGATGTCTGGATTCCAATTTAACCCCGACTGAGTTCTAAGAATCAAATGAACAAAGTATATCATACACCCCAAGTCTGCTTGTCAGTGCTAGTCATCATTTTTATTTTATTCTTTCCAGCCACATGTATTTACAAGACCCTGTGCTGACATTTCCTCCCTCCTTGCTGCATACAGCTCGTCGCCAAACACGTTTGCAACACACAGCCCAACTTTGTATTTATTTATTCATTAAAACACATGCATTAGTATCAATAAATATGTATAACAATATTTTCTTCACGTTGCTGTGCAGATTCCTTCCCCAGCCACGTCTCTAGGTCTGACGCTTGGTGGGAAATGTATAGAAACAGAGGCACATCTCATATTTTTATATATTTTTAGTCAAAAGACTGTCATAAATACTGCATCTGCACCTATATAAAAATACACCGGGGCTGGGGAGAGCAATATATTTACTAAATAAGACTATAGGTGAATAATAAAACCCTGCTTAAATACACATTCATTTTTTCAGTATCAGTGCACCAAGGTGCTATCGATGATGTGCATTAGGGAACATCACCTTTATTTTTTATACAGGGGCGTCAGCGTGAAGTCTCTATGAACTGTACACATTACAGGCTAAATAAATACCATAACCCCTCTCGTATGTGTGTTTTGCATATAAAAATCACTTTTTCTTCAGGTACCAAACCACTTTCTCCTATAAACCTGAACTGAGCTTCAGGATTTTTGAAGCAGTTGTAAAACATTAATAATATATCTAGGTTGTTTAAAGAATATTTCCAAATAACATGAAATATTTAGTCCGTCCACCCATCCCCACCTGCAACCCTACCGCCACCATAAAAAGATAAGATTTATCATGAAATGTTTGAGGGATAATCAGCCATTTTTGGCCAATATATTTTAATATTTATATACCTGACATAGCTGAATATAAATGATACATCATGATTTTCCATAGTGCATGGAATTTATACAATTAACCGAGTGATCCAATGGCTTTAGGGCACACAAGGTGCAAACAACGTTACAGTGGTTTGCTGATTATTGTTATAAATCTTATAAACCATAAAGACATTAAGGTGCATTTTGTTTACACCATTTATTTTCAAATATTATATGCAACAATATCATTTATCATTAAAAGAGTTACCCTTTCCCAGTGTATTTCACGAGCTACATTTATAGAACTATTCACAAAACACAGACTGCAAAACACACGTCTGAAACAGGCAGTAAAATTTGATCATTTTCAAGTTATTCCTAAAGATGATGGTTTTTCATTCTAAAATCAAGAAAACATTTAACCACCAGCTAGATCTGAGAAGTCTAATTTAAAAAGACACTTCGACTAAGAAATCTATTTGATTTCGACACACCCTGCTCCCCCTTAACCACACGTGTGTGCTTTTATAGAAAAGCGCATCCTTCCATCCATCTCCCCGCAGCAGCGCGGGAGGCGCAGCCCACTCCCCCGCAGCACGGTGCGCCCACACCGCTCCTCAGCCCTCGTTTACAAACCCAAACCACGTCAGTCTAAAAAGCTTAATCTACAATTTCAGAGAGAAAGAAAAAAAAAATCATTTACAAAGCCACAGCCCTGGATTTTACAATAATATGTATTTTTCCTGGAAAGAGCTTCATCCTCTCTCCCCATTCTATTTAGATGCAGGAGTACTGAGCGTGTATACTTACAAATAAAAATTCCCCCAACTGTTCCCAACTGGTCCTAATGTCCTAGTATTGTTTCAATTATTTTCTTTTGGGTTTGCACGCTTTTTGAAACGCCGTAGCCCCAGTATGTGAAATTTGAACCACAAACGGTCCTGAGCGAGCCCTGGCAGCGCTGGGGCTGTCCACCCGTTAGCAAAAGGGACCCGAGCGCTGCAGCTGCTTATCAAATCAGTTTTATGTTTCTGAAATGAGTTCCTGCTGCTGAGCCTGAATTCATAGACAGGCAGGGGAAAAAAAAAAATAGATTGATATAGCCCAAAACAAAACCTCTGAGAACACATCCAGGGCACTGTCTCTTTGTGCACATACAGAGACAGATGGGTATATTTGTTTTATACCTATGGAAACATGACATGCCGATTACACGTATGTATGGGGATTGTATAGCAAATCCCTGCAAAAATAACATGTTAGGGAGCCACACGCTCCTGCTGTAGTTTTGTTTGCTTTACCACAACTAAACAAGGACTTTCCCTTTTTGCTGGCCTTTTAGCAGCAGGTTTCAATCGGATATTTTTCCCTTCAGAAGGCACATGCATCGCTTGCTGAACATAATTCAATTTTTTCTAAAATTTACATTTTTTTCTGCAGCTAAATCAATCAGAGGAATAAAAAAAAGCAGTCACAATTTTGCTGTTTATTGTCCTTTTCTGACATGAATACACCAGCCCTGTGAGTTACCCAGAATTTGCTGCTCTCTTTCGTACTTATTGGCCTGCTTAATGGCCTCTTTCTAGTACAAAAAACATAGAAGTAGAGAACAAAAATGTGAAACTGTGCAGAATTGTCGACTTCAGGCATCGGAATTGTTTTGTTGCAAATCTGAAGGTGCTAAAACCTCATCGATGAGTGGGAAATAGCGCTAAATACAAGCTCTGCTAACTTTATTTTTAATGATGACTTTAAAAAGCGGGGATCAGCGAGGTGAATGTAAAAACTGTTAATCTTAAATTTCTACAAACCCAAGTGTCAGGGCAAGCATGTATGGTGCATCAAGCATAACAAGATGAAAACGAGGAGGTGTTGGTGAGGAGGGGGTCCGAGACACATGCTTTTCTTGAATCCCTCTGAATACATTTCACAATTCATCAGGTTTTGTCTTTCCTGCCACGAGTGAGGACAATCAGACCAGACACCCATTAGATTTTTCATGCGGTTTTTTTTTCCCTTGTTCATGACATGTTGGCAGGGAGGATGGCAATTCTGAAATCTTACCAAATGAGAAAAATGTCAGAAACCGAACTGACAGCTCGTGGTTACTATGGTGATAGGTGATATTGAAAAAAATATAAAATAAGACTCAGTTAATTCAAAAGGAATCAAGTTCAGTATTTTTAAGCCAGTTGATACAGATGAAAACTTAATCCCGATGCTGGGATGTTAGGTTGTTTTAGCTGAGAGCCAAAGAAACCATTTACTTGATTAGGTAATTAACTAGACACAACCAAATATAAAATGAAAATTATAGTTAAATCAGAAATAATAAAAATATTAATAATGTGTTTATGAAGAAAAAATAATTATATTAGAAAAAGAGTAGATTAGGAAAAATATTCTGCCTATATGAGTATCCCAGAATTCTCTTCTCCATAATCACAATTGCCTACACAGGTCCAGTTTTCTATCATCTGTTTGGAGCGAGAAAGAGTAGTTTCATTCAGTGACAAAGACAAATCAGCTGGAAGGTAAGGAAAGCTGCTGACTGATGTCTTTAATAGGAAGAAGGCTGCGCATGCAAGTTCTGCGGGAGCCTGAATATCTCCATATTTGTGTTTATGTATTTTATGGGCTTTTTACAAATTCCCAAGGGAGCTATTTAGGGGGCCAAACTAACGCGAGATCTGGTGTTCTCATGGTATCTCCATCGAGGAACTGAAATACTAAAATACCATGAGAACATCAGATCTCGTGTTATTTCGGCTGCATTAATGGTTCCCTTAGGTATTAACAAAGCCCGTGAAAAACAAACACAAATATTTGAGGCAGAAATATAAATGCTGGGATATCCACCGCCCCCCAACAGGAGCCCAGTGCACACAAAATATGAAATATGCCTTTCTCAAAGAACAATTTGTAATGCCGTACACATTTATAATTAATATTGTAATAAAATTATTGGGCGACCACCTTTGTCTTTCTGGTAGAAAGTTGGGTGTTTTCCTTACAACCCTTGAAGATAAAATAAGCGCACGTGGGGTTTAGGGATCTCGTTCTGCGGAACAACTTTTGAATGCAACAAATCTCCAAAATAATTTGAATATTGACCGTGCTGCCTAGGTGGAACGCACGAAGCGATGACTGGAAGGGCACTTAAACGAAACAAAAGCTCGTTTGGGCAATGCAGTTGTAATTCATTTATTACCATACAGGTTTATTTTAAACGGGATCACAACGGAGTTGAAAGGAAAACATTAAAAGGCATCGGGTCCCTCCAGAACCGGGCGTTCACGGGCAGAGCCGGGGCTCTTATTTATGACTCCCAGGCGGTGTAAGAGGAGGAGGAGGACGACGAAGAGGTGAAGGAGGAGGAGAAGGAGGAGGAGGAGGAGGCGGAGGAGGAGGAAGAGGCCTGGGCGCAGCGGCAGCCGACAGCGCCCTCTGCCGGCCGCGGGCGGGCAGCGCGGGGCAGACCCGCCGGGATCGGGGGAAGATGCTGATTTAGACCAGACAGAAGGAGGAATTTCTTCTCCGCCACAGTGCGGAGGCCCTGGAACAGGCTGCCCAGGGAACTGCCCCATCCCTCGAGCTGTTCAAGGCCAGGTTGGATGGGGCTCGGAGCCCCTGATCCAGTGGGAGGTGTCCCTGCCCATGGCAGAGGAGTTGGAACTGGATGGGCTTTGAGGTCCCTTCCAACCCAAATTCCACGATTCTATGATTCGATACCAAATCGCTCCGCACCGAGCAGAAAGGAGAAACTAAACTGGCCATGAAGCATCAGATCCTTTCACCGCCCAACGCCTGCTGCTCCCCAGACCAGTCTCACTCCCAGCATCTTCTTCCCTCGTTCCCAGACGAGCATCCTGGTGCTGCCAGAGGGAGGAACTGGCACCAGGGAGCCGAGCATCCCCGGTGCTGCCAGAGCAAGCACAGGTCCTGCACCAAAATGAGACACACATACAGACACTCTGGACATCTCCTGGGCCAGCCTGGCCTCCTGGGTCTCCTCTGTCACCCCGAGGTGCCCTAAGTTCTGCAGGAGTTCCCACAGGCACCAAGCCACAGCCCATTGGAACCTGCTCCTACATCACGTCAGTGCTGTTTATCCCACCCCAGGCTCACCATGCTGAGGATGACATGCTCACATGAGCACTCACAGCCGCAGCAGACAAGACAAAGAATAACATGGGGGTGAAAACCATCTATCATTATTTTACAGACAGGAAAACAGCATCTCCCAAATCCAGCCTCAGCAACTCACCCCGGCTCAGCCCATCCCTTTCTTTGCCCGGCCTTAAGGCTACAGGTTCATGCGACAAGCGGCTGAGTGCCACCCCCAGACTAAGAATCAACCCTACCCCACTCTTCTGCACCTGGAACACCACTGCTGTCATCTGCAGCCTCAGACAACCTCAGCTTTCCCACCTACCCCTTCCCACCCCTTCCAGCCAGACATCAGCCAAGGCTGGGGTCAAGGCAGAGCTGCCGCAGTAGGAGGAAAGGAATCAAGCAAGAGAGGGCACATGAGGACCCCCCCACAGCAGGCTGGAGGTCGGCTAGGTTGGGTTGGAGGTGAGCTAGGCAGGGTTTGACATGGGCTACCTGCTCTGGAGGTGGGCTCTCTGGGCTGGAGGTGGTCTAGGCTGGGCCAGAAGTGAGCTAGTCGGGGCTGGGGGTGGTCTCCCTGTGCTGCTCCATCTGTGTCTGCAGCGCTGATGGTCCCTTGTTACCAGCCCAGCCAAGCGGGTAAAAGCAGGTGAGGCACTGCTTGGCGTGGCAGGGGGAGGCAGAAGGCAGCAAGCTGGAGATGGACTAGAAGCTGCCTTCTGCTGTAATTATCCCACACAGTGCTCTGTGCATTTTCCCAGAGTCCGAATGTGGTCCCTGTCACACCCAGCACATCCCATACTCAATGAGTACATTTCTTGAGCAGCGAACCTGCTTTCTCCTCAAAAACACACCAAAACTTACAGAAAAGTGGTGGTCTATAAATGAAAATTGCCTACAGAAACTTTGGGAATCTCCACAGTAGCGGATGAGTCCCACTGTCCTGTGAGAGCTGCACTGCTGGGGTGGCAAAAGCCCAGGTCTTCAAGGTCAGACAATGAGTGAGGATGCATTTCTGTCCCTATAGGTAAGTTAATTGGGGTCGAGATTTTACTGAGTCCAGTGTTTCAGTGCAATCTGGATCACTATAAGAATACATTTTCATCCTAGGTCTTTGTAGACAAAACACCTCCCTAATGTCAGTGACGGCTCCTACATTTGATTGCATGTGTGACTGCATTAAACTGCTTTGAGGAGAAGAGCAAAACAAGTTCTTCACATACTTGCAAGAAAAACTTCTTGTCTAAACAACAGAATTATAGTAAAAGTTTAAAAATTGCCTTTTTAAAATAAATGCAATTGCAAAAAAATGCTCTGGGTGATAAGAGAACAATAAGGTAAACAAACCAAGCCCAAAAGATACAACAAACCTAATTTCAAGATAAAAACCTTGGGACTGTTTAAAATTATTAATATAGATTAGACTTTCGTTATACAAGAAAAATAGAGACTGGTTAAAATTGAAGCCTATAGAAAACATAAAGTAAGTATTGCACACCTGTAAAACTCCTTAAAAATCTATATTATGTATAACTTAGAATATGGTAAATTCAGTGAAATCCTGAATACCAGCAGAGAGGTTTGTCCTCCAACCCCCACAGCAGGAAATCTGTACAATCACCATACGTTCTGAAACTGAAGATCTTTTTTTACTTATTTCAATAACAATTAGAAGTCCCTTTTTTTTCTGAAGTGGTTTATAGTTTCCTCGTTACTGGACATGGAGGTGATCACAGTAGACAGCTAATGTTAAGTAATAATAAAAGACGATTAAGAATAATACTTTTTCCCTTTAAAATTTTTGATAAAGGATTATATTGTGATAATATTTGCACTGGAATGTGGGATTATTGTTTCTTCCTTAATATTTTTAATTTAAAGCCAGATGGTGCCTTTGATAGAGAACAAAATACAACTCGGAATTCTGGAGAAACCTGAGTCACCACAATCTGTTGTGTTTATGTTCACATCTATGTGTGTAGGTGCATCTGCCTGTGGATGTTATAACGCAAAGAGGAAAACCATCCTGCCCCAAAGAGCTGACACAGTGACTGAACCTGAGACAGGACGAAAGGTCAGAAGAAAAGCGGGAGATAATAAGGCAAGAATATAACCACGGTTAGAAACATGTAATCAGGTAAACTAACTCCACGCATATAATAACGGGTGTGGATTGTTTTCAGATATGCTTGAAGCAAATAAAAATGCAAATCTCCACTGACCCATCACTGCCTCTCTGACACCTCAGCCCTGGTACCACGCCACGATACATAATTCAAGTACCTTTATTTCACCACACACACACACCTTAACACACAGGGTTTGTCTGTAATCGAGGAGGACCACACATATTCGCTCGTTCAGAATAAATCCATATGAACCGGCTCCAGCATTTTTAAAGCAATGCTGCTTGTGGGGTCTGCTGATATCTCAAAGAAACAAGAAACTGTTTTCACATCTCATTCCCATAATGGATGAGCTGCGGAGCAGGGGAACGCTCTGGAAGCTGTTCGGTTTGTCACACGGACATGGAAATTCTCTGCTACTTCCACATCAGCCTTTCAAAGCTGAGCTGTTTCACCAGTCTGCTTGTATACATTAGGGACTGCGGTGGTCGCCAAAGGTCTTTGGGGTTTTTAATGGAAAAAAAGCATATGTAAATAATCCTTAATGATCAGGTCAACGGTCTTAGGGTTAACGCAGGGCTTCCCATTGCTTTTTCAGAACTCTCTGCATTGCAATTCTGCAATAGCATTTCAAACACAGAACTTCCAACATCTGCAGCAGCCCAGTGGCACTCGGTGCCCGTCCTCACTAGAACTGAGCTGGCGGCCACCAAGGACCTTCCAGCAAGCTCCATCTGGTTCCTTCTCTGTTATCTTCAAGTGTTGTTGAAATAACCTCTCCAGAAACACCACACTTTGGGGTAGTTCTTATCTTGTTTATCCCATTTCAATACATCTGAGTTCAATGAAATTAATCCTGATTTATGGCAGCAAGCAAGCAAAATAAGTTCTAAGTGGTCAAACCTTTTACCAGCCCCCCGGTGCCACAGTCTACCAGCTGTTAAGTCTATCAGTTTTGCTCCTTTCAGTTTTTTCAGGCACATTCCACCTCCTGCTTCTGCTCTAAATTCAGTTCAATGGGATTTCTGCGTGCGGAGCAAGGCTCAGATGCAGCCACTACGACCGATCTGCACTGGGTTTCAGCAGAGGCCAAGACGCAGATGCTCTTCCCAGAGAGGGACGCTAGTGGGGAGGGGTCTCTGTGCCAAGGTCACCGGGCAGGATTAGCACATGAGCAAGGCTTGATTTATAAGGATTTGAAAAATGTAAAGCACAGTTTTTTTCCCTGTGCCGTTTGGTTGCAATGGTCACTGCAAAATAATTGGAGTTGTTAGTGCTGTGGAGGTTGGCTGTGCTCAAAAACCTGCTTTGCCTCGGTTCCGAAGGGTTCATTACAAGCAGTAAATTTGTGATGGCATGGAGGGAACACACGGTATTATTTTTGCTGCCAAGGATGCTTTGAAAAGTTACTTAAACACTGTAAAGTCAAACACCTAACTATGAATGCTATATAGAACCATGACCACTGAACTTCACAGTTAGGAAGAATTAAGCTTTTAAAGAGTTTTTTCCACCAAAAAAAAACCCTAAACCCTTTAATGGTAGTTATCCAGGTGGCCCCTGGATTTATTGTTGGATTTCGCTTTGACTGCTATGGGGCTCCCAAGGGGACTATTACGTCAATAATTTCTAAGGCAGCATTTTATTCCAGGTAACTGAAATTCCTTAGAAGATGAGAGCTTCAGCTTGGAGATTCTCAGATCCCATTTGAAATCACTCACGCTGACTTCAGAAGAATTTTTAAAATAAATTGTTGTATAGCCTTCTGCTTTCAGTGATATGTATAATCTATATATATATATATTTATAAACATTATTTATTTCACAATTCAGAACTTAATTCCCCCTGAAGCTATTAAAACTATATATTTAATTACATTCATAAAGGATTTGCCTGGGATACAGTCAAAACCTACCACTAATTCAATACGTATTATAGAGTAACACACTTTGAAATTCTGAAAAATTAGTAATATGGGCCATTCGCTTTTGTTCTGCCCATGGAACTCCCATCAGAGTCAGTCAACAGCCTTTATTTATAAAGTCTGGGGTTTTATGAAGAAGTCTATAATGACTCTTCTTGGTCAAGCTTAAAAGAAAAAGAAAAGACAACGGTCTCCTAGTTTCCAATGTACAAAGCACACGTGGCTGGTAGGAAAAGCAGTGTAGGACTTCTATCTAGACTAAACAAATTTCAGCATAAAATGATAAATGAATCAAGCAACTTACACTCTCAGATTCTAAATTATATTAAGTCACTGGTTTTAAGAAGCCAGAAAAAGGTCATTGGATGATGCTTATATACTACGGTAAATAACTAAAATGTACGTAGTATGGCAATTTTAATCGTTAGTATTTTGAAAACTTTGAAAATCGATACAAGTTGTAGCGAATCAGGAAAATTAAACCGAAAGTATAATTGTTCCTTTTAAGACCTATTATATTTAATATCCGTTAACCATATTTGTTCCACAGGTCACGTTTTAAAATAAATTTACTATATTTCTTGCATTTGATTAACAGAAAGAGCCTAATGATACGTGCCCCAATTCCCAGAACGGTTGTCTCCACACTGGTGTCTATCTGGGTTTTCTTGCATAAACTGAAAACCATCTGCCATAAATATGCAATTGCTTTTAAATCCACCACACCCACTCCTCCTGCTCCTCAAAAAGGACGCACATCAAGTACGGTCTGCTCCTGAAATATTCCTTGCAAGTTGCTAAGTGGATATAAAAGAACCCAGACCTAAAATAATCTGCAAATAACTGTAACACAAGCCGAAAAAATGCTTTTGGATCTGGCAAGAGGGGGAGAAACGCGTCTATCGCCGAAGCCAACGCCAACGCGACGCTGGGCGAGCCGTGCGGGAGGACAGTGATTGTCACTGGTTTATTTTGTAAACGTGAAAGAATATTCCAAACCTTACTTAAAACAAGTTTCCTTTTGAATATTTCCTTTTAATTGAACAAGTGCTGAGCCGCACCGGGCTGTCACAGCTGTTACAATACATGAACCACACTTACAGTAACAGCTTTCGTTCCACATTTTTGTGGAGTAGTTTCCATAGCGCTGTGATCAGGGTTTGCATATTTTTATACCACTTGCATATTGAAAATAAACTCTGATGTTTAGCTTGCTTTCTCCAAGTGCATCTGGTACTTTTTTCGTGTAAAAAAGCGCAGGCAACTATGATTTAAGATCAAACAGTCAGAGAGTAACACTTCGGTTTACTTTTTACAAAGTTATTTTTAGCCTTCCTTTCCCTTAAAAGTGTAACTTAATAGCATATGGGATGAGAAAGCTTGGAAAAGGGCATTTTTCTTAATTGTAAGCCCTGAATTAAACATTAGGGCAAACTCGTCCATTCACAATATACCAATATTCTGCATGGAATAATACGTTTTGCATAAATACCGATGCCTCAGTCAAAAGTTTGGACCAGATAAAAAGCAAAGCGTTCAGGAGTTTGAATGAAACGGCAGCTCCAGTGCCAGGCACCTGTTTCCCAGCTGGCCCCGGGAGGCTTGGCGGTGCCCGGGGAGGGGACCCCGCGCCCCATCCCATGCTGGGCTCTTGGACGCCGGCATCGTCGAAGGGCATTAGGGCAACGAGGTGCAGCGCCAGGACTGAGCGGGCACAGCACAGGCCCTATTGCGAAGTTCATTCTTGATAAAGGAGTCACGTTTCATTAGAAAGATAAACTCAATTTCACAATTTCTCTTTTTAAATTTTTAATTTAATCCAATTAGTGTGAGTTCTTCCTCCGAAACCAAACCAAAGTCAGGACAAGGGGGACCACGTCTCGCCGCCTTCTCCGCCGAGTGGGAGCTGAACTGCCTGCAAGGTTTTATCACGCAAAACCCCCCGATGCTCGCGGCCGAACCCACTTCCCCACGGCACCACTTCACCCTGCCCAGCACCTTATGAATTAGCAGACTAAAAATTAGCAAAATGCAGCACTGCTTCTCACTTTAAATTTTAATAAGAAACAGAGGCATCTTCTCTTTCTTCTGCTGTTCCTCCCTCTCCTCTAAGAACAGAAGGCTGCTGGTGAAAGGAATGAAAATCTGGAAAGAATTTGGGGTGGACTGGCCAACCCCCTTTCATTTCCTTCAGATGTTTACAATCTAGCACCTTTCTGAAGACAAAGATGGGAAAAAAAGCTATTTTTTCTTTTGACTGAAGGGTGAGACAGGGGGGTATTAAAAACTGATCAATGTAATTTTTTTCACAGAAGTATTTGCACATCTGCGAAATAATGTAATTTATGAAAAAAATCTTTTTCTATGACATTCATGATTATAGCCTGATCTGGAGAATTATTCAAATATAAAATTAAATACTCAAAAACTAACTGTGCTGGGGATGGCTGAGCTTTTACCAGCTGTGCATCACACTTCTATAATTCTATTAAAAGTATGTAAGTGAGGCTTTCCAAGTATGTCTGAGTCTGTTTTAAAAGGAATGTTACATTTCTAAATGGCTTTATGATCAGTTGCTTTTTGTTTTTTTCTTGATTATCATCCCAGTTGTTGGATACGTTTTATCAGACTGTACAAAAAAAAAAAAAAAAGGAAAAGAAGAGGAATGCATACCCATGGAAAGCGCTCTATAAATTATATTGTATTTTATTATCACAGGGCTTAAGGAAAAATTGGCTCTTAAGAAAGGTTAAAAACCTTTAAAGTGAATTCTTCTGTTTGGTTAAAATTACTTTTGATTTAATATGATCCATCTGTAATCTGTACCTGGCCTACCCCCTCCTCCTGCTGCTCCCCGGGGCAGGCAGCGCTCCGGGGAACAGGGCGATGCCCAAGGGACCAGGGCACGGGGCAGCTTTTTCTGCCCAAACAGAACCAGTTGGGGTTGCCCGTAACGCTGCCTCGGTGCTAAGTTCCCTCCCAGCTAGGAACCACGGTTGCTCTCCACTCAAACAGAAATCCCCAGGTTTTTAAGCAATTATTCTGGTGTAGCCGAGTGGACACGTGTGCTCCCAGGCGTTATTTCTCCCCCCAGCATCACTCCTCGGAGCCGGAGCCAGAGGAGAAGGCACAGGGCTCTCCTCCTTCTCAACTCAGCCAGACCGGCTCCTTCCCACGGGCAGAACCTTCTCCACGGAGAAGTTCAAGCCTGTCTTCTAAGCCTAAATACAATGCTTGGTGTGGATCCTCCGCGGCTTTGTTATCTCCAGGTTACGGATAGTATAATCTTGAAACCAGGGGTTCCTTTCCACGCCACAAACCAGTTTTTGGCTGAAAAGGAAAATACCCTCCTAAACCCCACCCGAAGGCCATGGTACAAACCAGCCATTAAAAGAACACCAACAAAAGGCCACATTAGTGAAAGACACGGGCCCCGGGTACAGTTTAGCAAAGAGAGCAGCAAAATAAGGGATAAGATATTGTTTCTGCTGCCTAAGACAGACGGACTTTAATAACACTTAACAGAATGATGCACATTAACGATCTCAGAAAGCACTTCTTATGCCTCATCCATCATGCGGAGGAGAAAATGAAGCCTTCGACAGCATTAGGAATTATTCTAGATCTTGTCAGTAATTCGCAGCTTCTCGGTAGTATCGTAACACAAATTTGTGTGTATGAGACACTGACCATTAATCTAAGGGCTTTTTTTCCCTCACCACAGCGTGCAGAGAATGTATCAATTGTTTCATGGAGAAATTTCACAGATGAAACCTTACTAAATAAAACAGAGGAGAGGAAAGCAATATAGACAGAAACATAAACAACTGGAACTCGGAGACAAATTATTATCTTTAAAACAAAAAACACAATAAAATCTCCATATGTGTCCTGCCTCCTTTGCTGCAAACAGTCAGAATCTGCTATGATTATAAAGTTATTTTCATACATACAAACAGACTTATATTTAATTTTCTGGGAGGCTTTTTTTCCCTTTTTTTTTTTCCAGAGTATAGGAAAAAAAATCCTGATTTCTCCTCCCAAAAGGGCCGTGTATTTTTACAAATAGTAGCAAAACAAATTTCAACACAAAATGCCACGCGCCTAAATAAACAATAGCTTTTGGCAACCTCTTCCTTAAGTCGCAATCTGCCGTTAATCGCATGATAGCTATTTCCACTGGAATCTGTACTACAAAGGGAAAAGTCCATAAATATTTGTACAGCAAACTCCTCAGAAAAAAAAAAAAAAGCCTCTCTGAGCACACTCCAAATTCATTTCTATACCCGCAACATAAAGATGAAAGCTAATGAGTTATATGAAGTTTATGATAAATTAAAAGTGCTCTGCTTCCAACCCCCTCCGCCAGCAGATGTGTGTTTACACAGATATGATCGACTGCTCCACAACAAAACACTTGTCAGACAGAATGAGGCAAATTCGCCTCTGGATGTGCAGGAGCTGAATTGGCTCAGGGAGAAAAAAAAATGATAGAATTTGATCAAATACTAATCAGGCAGCAATAATCAGCCTCGCAGTACCCTAAAACATACACTATTTTATCTCCATTGAAATAATGACATATATCCAAAAAGTCCTCAAAGAAACTTGGGTTTAGGTAATACACTGTGATTGCAGCAGATACGCAGGATTAAAATCAGTCTTGATCTTCAAACAGAATAAGAATGTATAGTTCTGTTTACTGCACATATATTTGTATATAAAAGATATGACAAATATTTTAGGTTATTTAGAAACCCGCATTTCTTTATTTTGAATTTTTACAGAGGGAGTGCTGGGAAAGGGATTTGACAGCCACAGGTAAGAGGCACAAATTACAGATTAAACTCATTAGAAATTATAAACACTCATATAGTCTGTTAAACCCCCTGACAAAACATGAAAATTAGAAATCCAATAACCAAGCATCAATAGGGTCTTTAACGGCTGGACAGATGTTTAAACTGCACAATGCTTATGTCAGGAGTGAGACGAAACAGTTGAAAATCAAGGTCTGCATTAAATAACAAGGCATCGATGTCAGATCCGATCATTCGTATGAACTGTTTTAATCCATCTTTCACCATTAATTTCCAGTCTTTTAGTAGTGTACAATTTTGATTTTCATTTGATTTGCATAGTATTAAAAAATACAAAATAAGGAAATAGGCAGATGAGATTGAGTGTGCTCAAACTCACAGCACAGCCACCCTCGGAGCTGGACTGCACCCCACAGGTATCTGCAAAGAACTGGGGTGACCGTGTCAGAATAACAATGGAAATAACACTTTCAAATAAAATATTGTCTGCAAGCTTTAATTTTTGGTTTCTTTAATTAAATCACAGAGGGAAATATTGTGAGAAGAGTCCCCTCACCAACAGCAACTCAATAAATCCCTGCAATCGGGCACCAGGGTAGCAAAAGAAAAATTGTTTGTGTTCCTAAATGTAAGGTCTGACCTGGAAAGGATAACAAAAGAATCTGGCATGAATATGTATTTTTATAGGGAGTGCTGCTGGTAAACATTCTGAATAAAAGAGAGGGGATTATTTTAAAATAGTTTCTCCTTAGCTCTCAATATGTTTAATATGATGGTATGAAAACGCATATATAAAGCTCAAACACATTCAGCCCATACAAAATTCTTTACGGAGCAGTAAAAAGGCAGCCAGATTTCAGCAAAAGAAAACAAACAAACACCAGAAATCCTGTAAAGCTCCAACATCTCCCCACGAGCCTGCCTGCTCTCCAGCGCCGAGATAAAGACCCAATCTGCTCATCAAACACCTCCGGGCTCGGCCATCTAATAGGAACAAATTGGCAATGACTGCCCAAGCAAGTAACACAGGCCCACTGATTTGTAGATTGATACTGATGCCTAATGATCCCCTTGGGCAGATCAATAGCAACAATCCTCATCCCTGCCTTTCTTCTTTATTGGCACAGAGGAGCGAGGAAAGCCGCGCGCACACACGCCCCGTGCTGCAGGTGCACAGCGAGCACCCAGCGCAGGTGCTCACGGGTGACGGCCGGGGCCCGATGCACCCCGAGCGCCTCCGAAATGACGGCTGAGACAACAACTTGTCATTTTCTCCTAAGAGGTCCAGTGCTGCTAGGGCCTTCCCTTCACATGAATATTAACAGTGGCTCCGGACGCCGTGCCCTTTAGCACGGGGCCCACGCTGGGGGCAGGAGCTGCTCCCGCTGCACCCCTGTCTGCAGCGCAGAAGGCCAGCGAGCACCTTGGGATGGGCCCACATCCGTGCCTTGGGTCAGGGAAAGCTCAGAGACACAAATAATAGGATAAAATAAAACATTTACTAGTTGGGGTCTCTGAGAACTGAAGGCAAATGTGGCGTTTAGGTGGCAAAAAAAGAGGGAGGTGGTGACCCTGCGCATTGTTTGGGAATCCAGGGCACACAAGGCAGGTGGGTTTATCCTGCGAGCAGCTGTAACAGGGTTACACTGCACTCCTCTTGATGCTCTTGCCTTTTCTCTCTTCTCCTTTCAGTTGTCTTGGTGCCTCTCAGCACACTACAGTATGATCAATCAGGCAATTCCAGCGCTTGATTTTTATTCAGTTAACCATGAGTCACTTTCACCCACTTCCTCCAGCCTCACCCCTCACAAGAATTAGGGATTTTCTATTTATTTAGTAATCTACTGAATACAGTTATCCCATTAGCACATCCTTCTAAAGTCGCCGGTAATTCCTAAGAACAACTACTAGAGTTGCTTTGCATTTTTGTTTTCCCAGTGAAGTAATGTCACTGATGCTCTGCAGACGTGCGAGAGGTCATCTCCGCGTCGGGCTGCTCGCAGGCGTCACCGGCGGCACTAAATTTCTCTGGCAACTGTTTTCTCTCTCTAGAATAACGGCATATAAGCGTAAGGCTCCTCAGGTACGCTCGAATTATCAAGTAGGCAAAAACAGGAGGGAGAAGAATTATCGGAAAGTTTGCGTTTGCCACGTGTGAATTACGAATCTGGGCATTCATTTGGATGTGGTGTCATCAGCGACGCCTCCCCCCTCTGCACGCGAGCTGCGGGGGCTGCCGAGAGCCTGAGCGAGGAGCAGAGCGCACGGGCACAATTTCTAAACCCTATTCAGACCCCGCGAGCGACCGCCCGAGATGGGCTTTGTTCAGCAATCGCCGCGCTACTTTGATTCTTTACGGCTGTTTTATTAAAATGTGGATAAGGCAAAAGGCGAGGTGTAAAATCAAATTTCACCGACTGCAAATTTCCGAACCGTCCCTCCAACGAGAGGTTTTTCCTTTAATAACGAAAAACACACCCCTACCTTTTCGCCTACCTCGTTGCATAAAAACGGGGACCTGCTTAAAGTCTTTGTAACTCGACCCCTTTCTTTCATAAATCAATAATTTTCTGATTCTCACGTGCCGCCTTGGGCGGGGGGGGGGGGGGTTTAACACCAAAAGTTGCCGGGGTGCCGGGGAGACCCGCACCCATCTGAAAATTTCCACTCCAGCCTAATCATCGCAATCATCATCACGGGCACCGCAAGAAGAAGATGCGTCCTGTTCCCCTCTGACATCAATCAGCGTGCGGGGAGAAATCAGGAGCCCCCCCAAACACACCCACACCCCCTGCTCCGTGTACCACCCCCAAACACCCCCCACGCCCCCTGCTCCGTGTCCCCCCTCAAACACCCCCACACCTCCCCGCTCTGTGTCCCCCGCAAACACCCCCCACACCCCCCGCTCCGTGTCCCCCCAAACACCCCCCACACCCCCTGCTCCATGTCCCCCCCTAGACACCCCCACACCCCCCGCTCCATGTCCCCCCCAGACACCCCCGCAGCCCCCGCTCCGTGTCCCCCCCAGGCACCCCCACACCCTCCGCTCCGTGTCCCCCCCAGGCACCCCCACACCCTCCGCTCCGTGTCCCCCCAAACACCCCCGCAGCCCCCGCTCCGTGTCCCCCCAGACACCCCCGCAGCCCCGCTCCGTGTCCCCCCCCAGACACCCCCGCAGCCCCGCTCCGTGTCCCCCCAAACACCCCCACACCCCCTGCTCCGTGTCCCCCCAGACACCCCCGCAGCCCCGCTCCGTGTCCCCCCAAACACCCCCGCACCCCCTGCTCCGTGTCCCCCCAGGCACCGCCGCAGCCCCGCTCCGTGTCCCCCCAAACACCCCCACACCCCCTGCTCCGTGTCCCCCCAGGCACCGCCGCAGCCCCGCTCCGTGTCCCCCCAGGCACCCCCGCAGCCCCGCTCCGTGTCCCCCCCCAGACACCCCCACACCCCCCGCTCCGTGTCCCCCCAGGCACCCCCCGGCCCCGGGGGCAGCGCTCGGCGTTAATTCCCCGCGTTGTCCTGCCATCCCTCGCGCCTCGCCCCGCGCAGCCCCCGCGCGGGGAAGCGGGGGGGGCCGCACGTGCGGCGGCGCAGCGCAGCCGCGCATTTGCATATTCACGGCGCCGCCGCTCCCACGTCGCTTAAGCGGCGGCGGCGAAGCGAAGGTGTCTTCTCCACCCACCTTCCCCTCCCCGCTCCGCCGATGCTAACCCAAAAGAGAGGGCGAGGGACGGGGAGCTGGGGTGGCTGCCTTACCTCCGCACCGCGCTCCGCTCGCCGAGGAATTCCCCCTGCTTCCCACAGCGATTATTATTATATATATTTTTTTTTTTTGAGAACCGTCCTTCAGGGTGTTTTTTTTTTTTCTTAGTTCTCCCTTTCTCTCCCTTCCTCCTCCTCCTCTTCCCGTGTTGTGACTGGGTTTATATAAAAAAAAAACCAGCAAAGACAACTCCATGTTAAGCTAGCAGTCAGGGCATGGTGAAGTCTAGGGCTACAGGGGGAGGGAAGAGAGGAGGGGAGGGTCACAACTTAATGCCTTACAAAAGGGAACCAAAAGCCGGGATATTTTTTTTAATATCCCACGCAAAACGCTGGCACGCGTATACACGGAACGTACCCGCATGCAGGGCGGCGTACGGGGCGCTAATTAGATTTTCGCCAAAAAAAAAAAACCCTTCGAGGTTCAGCCTGCGAGGCGAATAAACGCCGCGGCCTTGGGGGTTCACGTGGGAACTCCAGGCGGCACCTGCCCTGCGGTTCCTCGGCCCCAAGGAGCGCTGGGGTTTGGGTTGGGGTTGATGTAGCGCGCAGCTCCATTTGCTAGAGCTCCTACAAGGGGAGAGCGTCCAGGTGCAGCCTCAACCACGCGTTACCTGCTTGGGCTGGTTCATCGTAACCAGAGCAGTATTGGAAGGGTGTTTTCGCACAAATTAATCATACTGTTTCATCGCTCCGGGAAAAAGGAAGGAAAGAAAAGAATCAGAGTTATGTATCCCCTTGGATATGTCACAGAAGTAGCATCCCCGTGTCTCAGGACCGGGTACCCAGGAGCGCAGGCCTATTGTTCTAAGAAGATGTAGCTGTTGTGAGCCGTGCGCAGCCAGGCTGCCCACAGTGCCCTTGCAAGGCAAAGCCCCTTGTACCAAACACACCAACCACCTCGCGTTAAACGTTTGCTGAGAATATGTGGTGCAGACGTGTGGCGCTTTTTTACAAACGTGTCATTACCGTGAATGATTAAGGGCTTCGTTGCTTCCCAGTGCAAGGTCTCAGATCAGATTGCTGACTGATTGCTGGATTCCACTGTACACCTCACAACGTCATTTTAGTGAGAGGATTGGGGGGAAAAACGTACTTTATTAAACATTTCTTGCACGCAGGATATTTAGGAAGGGTCAGATTTGTTTGTGCAATTGGCAAAAGCAAATTTGCCCCTAAGCTGAACCGTCGCAAGTCGTGTTTCATCCCAGAGTACATTTTTACGGAGAAGTTATAAACCCCTGAAATATCCGTTGTCCATCAGAAACGCCGGGTTGCTCTATCACAGGGGAGAGCGGCACGGGCTGCGCTGCTCTGATGCCGGAGCGACACAAGCAAGCGCAGAAGCGGCGTTTGCGGGTGGGTTTGTGCAGTAAATACGTGCGCGTTTGGTAGTGGAGGGGCTGCGGCGGTGGCGAGGCAGACAATGGGAGCTGGAGGCGAGGAAGGAGGTAAAGGCGGGTCTGCTGCCCGCGCTCCCCCGGCCAGGTTGCGTGGGGCTGAGCAAGGGAAGCAGTTCACTCCTTATCAACCGGTTAAGCAAACGCCAAAACAAAGAGCGGTTCTTTATTTTGACGGCCTCTTGGCAGACACGCTTTCTTATAAAAAATAATTTCTCTGCCTTTGTTGCTCTTCTTCTTCTTCAAAGAGAGTGGGAAGAACGCTCTTTCGTATTCAAGCCCGGTTTCCAAAGGGAGAAAGGTGATTTTTAAGAATCTGACCACCAAGCGCGAGTTGCTAGTCCTCCCCCAAACCACATTTTAAGAAAAAAAAAAAAATCTTTGATGGGACTCAAAGGGTCCCTGAAATAAAGAAGAAAGAAAAAAAACATCCAAAACATTAGACACAGAAACATTATATTTCAATATTATCATATGAATTAAATGTAATCCTTGAAGCGACTACTCCCAGGGGTCACATATTAGGCCATTTTTTTCTTTTTTTTTTTTATTTAATAGAGGTCATCCAGGCTGAAAAGCAGAACCCAAATGAAAAGCATCTTCAATGTGGTTATAACATGAGCTGCACGAGGTCAGGCAGTGTCTTGTATGGCCTCATAAAAAATACATAACCAGACAGCCTAATAGTATTTCTTTGCATTCATTTTTGGATGGGAACTGGCGGGTGGGGGAGGGGGCTGATGGAGATAGGGACACAGAAAAACCCCACATGTGCATTTCCATACTGCGCTGCTTTACAGACATTTCCGTTCAGGGGAAAAAAAAAAAAAAGAACATTCATTTTCAAAGATAACCTTAGCAAGCATGCTTTAAAGAACCAATCCAAACCATAATTTCTATGGCCTCTAAAAGCAGGGGTAGGGTTTTAGCGTCGCCCTACAGCTCACACACAGCCGCTGCTTTCGGACAGTCGTGCTCCAGCCATGCTTAATTGGGAGCGCACCCATGTTGGGCTCGCTTTCCTTAGAAATTTCTAATGCACTTTGTTATTTGTCCGTCCACAAACACAACCTGATTAATTTGAATTATTTCTCCTCTGGAAAGAAATAAACGTGAACACCCCCCCCCCCCAGTAACGCGGTTTCTGCTTTAATTTGCTCTCGTGGGGGAGGGGTTTGCCCACCACGCAGGATTTATGCAGGTTGCAAAGATGTGCTGGGTGGAAGAGAGGGCAAGAGAAAGGCAAGGCATCAAAGGGGGGCGGGGGGCGGTAAATAAAAATAAACAGTGCTAAAAATGCCGGGCGATAAAAGAATCTCTCAAAATCATCTCCCTTCCCCCTCTCCCCAAATATAGCCTGGAGACGGGTGACCCTGCTGGGGAGCGGAGGCGCAGAGGTGACCCGATGCTAACCAGCCTGTTAGAACTAATAAGGTGTGCTCCTAAGCCAGGGGCTGACACTGGGGCATTGTGGAAATAACTCTCCTTGTTATTGCCCATCCTCAGCTTGAAATTTACTGCTCCTTTGCATTATTAAAGAGACAGCTTGCGTGCACTATGGGGGAGAGGCGCTGGGCAGGAGAAATAACTGTGCACGCTTTTTTTAATGTTATGTTTGTGCTCTCTGTAGTCTTTATATTAAGATTCTGAGCATTAAAGCATGCTGGGTTAATAGGTTGTTATTTATTATTGGAACTCTTTTCAAAAATAAAATCTGGTGTGGAAAAATAAAAATTATTTCCCCCCTCCTCCTCCATGGCAAATGGTGAGAAAATAGGAAAAGTGTGAAATGTCTCGGAGAAGGTCACGCTGTGGCCAGTGCAGGCCTTGTGGGACCAAGCCCTTTCCCAAACATTTTCCAGTAGCACTGCTTCTCATTTAGATCAGGGGTTGGACAGAGCTTAAAACAAACCAATGCGGTAGATAACGGGGATGACAAGATGGAAACAAGAAAGGACTCGCTGCAACATGGGCCCATCCTCACGACGGCAATGGGAAAATAATAACAAACACAGAGCTCTTGTGCATCTCCGGTTCTGCGAGCTTTTCAAGCAGTTGTGGAGAAAGGCAAAACTCAAAGACAGATGTGGGTAGAAATACTTAGTGTTTGTCTTCATCTCTATTCCCACAAAACTACCCTTCTCCCTCACGAGCTGAGTTCGGCAACAAAACCAGAACAGCGAGTGGGGCTCCCTAGGTGCTGGCGTCCCTGCTGAGGGGCAGGCTGGGAGGGTGTCCGCAAGCTTGATATGTACATTTGCATGGGACAGATCAAATTTTATAGAAAATGAGCTGAGCTGCTCTTGCAAATGATTTTGCCATCTCTGAATCAGGTTTTATGGGCAGAGATTTTACACTTCATCTTTGTAGGGGTTGGAGGGTCCATATCGCACACACTCAGGCTGTGGAGCAGAGTCCTACAGCCGCTGCTGCCAGGGGAGCACCTACAATAATTAGGACTCGAGTATTATTAATTTTCTGCAGCAAAGCAGCTGACTGCACGTTGGAGACATCACAGTGAATGGTGATCAATGACAAATAAAATTCTCAAGGTAAATACAGAATACAATTGAGCAATCCGTGGTGGACTGGCAGAGCCAAGGGCTGCTTCTGAGGGCACTGAGCCAAGAGGGCTGGTTGTTTCGTTTCTCGGTGGTTTATTATCTGGGATTCCATGAAATCAGCTAACAGAGGGATTGGAGAGAATTCTTCAGAGAACATGAGAGCCATAGCAATACTTCAGCTGTCCAAGCCAACTGTTTTTTCCTGCATATTCAGAGAGAACCCATTCTTCTAAAAGGTTAATGTGGTCAGCTGCTGGGAAGGCCTGGGATGACAGCAGGAATCAATGCATAGTAATGTGATGAAATACATGTAACTGCCATCAAATACTGAAAGAGTATATATATATGTATTGCATCGGTCCTGCGCATCCAGGGACCAAAGAGCAGCTCAAAAAGCAGGTGTAATTTGAAATGAGAATTGTAGCAGACCAGAAAAAAACACTTTGAGAGAGCAAAGAACCTCTGCACAGTGGTGGAGATGGATTAGAGGGTGATGGGGGACATGCAGCACCTTCCTTGGCTTGTGCTCTCTGTGGCTTTCACAGGGCACGTGCCACGGATCGGCCTGCTTGTGCCAGAGCCCGTCCCCCAGCAGCAGGACCCCAGGCTGAGGGAGTTGCCCATCAGCCTTGCGATGCTGCAGGCTCTGTAGGAACCGTGTCAGTGCTTGCTGTGCCAGCCCCGATTCTGAAGGCTGGGTGGCACGGCACGGATTGAGGGGACGTGCACGCAGAGAGCTGCTGGACTGACCTGGTGCCTGGGTGTGACCCAAAGCTCTGAAAAGGCTATCTCAGGCGCTGCCTCTCACAGGAGGTATCAAAAACCAACAAATCACTGAAACTGCTTCACCTCTCCATAAAACGATCACTCTGGAACCACAGTCCAATGTCTGAATGTATTTATAACTTCTGTTTTAAACTACGCTATCCCAATCACAAAACTAGCAACAGTGAATGTTGAGCACTGGTGCACAAAGTGGGTTTAAATACAAAATGTCAACATACATTTGTGGTAACAAAGCACAAAGAAAAAGTATTGCTTCAGAATACCTGCCAGTTAAGATAGGGAAATTAAATCCAGTTTTTTGATAGTGCCAAATATAAACAAGCAATTAAAATTGATACCTGGACAAAGAGGCAAACTAGAAGCCTTGCTGACCTCTCCCTGTTATTCCCTTTCTGGCATTCTGATTTTGTGAATCCTGAAAAGCAGCCAAGCTGGTCTTATCAGCATCTGAACTTACTGATATTCATAATTCCTCTATGCCCAAAGTATAAAGTTTACTTTTATCAGAACACTTTCTTATACGGCTGGGCTTGCCTGTAATGTATATGACTATTTCTTTGTATGTATTTTTAATCATATATCTCCTGTAAGTAATAACAACAGCAACAAACATAATGCTTCATATTTTGGTTGGAATATCTGAGCATTCTAGGGTAAAATCAAAGATGTGGAGACTCACAGGACTGTTAAGCAGCTCTTGCACTCAGCCTTCAGGAGGTAAAGCTTAAGTAACAGGAGTATTAGAACCATGACAACACTCTACTGGATTTAAAAATACAATTTTCAAAACTGATTGCCAAACTCTGATCTCAATAGCATGCCAATTTTTTTCAGCTCTACCAGCTGATCCCATAAAAAGTATTATTTCTCCTTATAAACCTAGGCAAAGTTAGGCAGACAGAGAAGAGCAGTTTGTTTTGAGAGTTTCTAATCCCCCGCAGCTCTCCCAGTAACACTCAACATCCTCTTGAACTGACATCAAAAACACAATTATAAAAACAATAGCCAAAATTATTTCTAATGTAACTGGATTATATCAGTTCCGTATCTCCCACATAAAGCACAGAGGTGCTTACCCTGCCTGATGTTCCATTCTGTGTTTTTTAAACTGTTTGAAGGATTCTTTTGCTATTTTGGCTTTTCTGGATATCTCATTTTATGAATCTAAAATCTGCTTTTCTGGTCTTTCTGATACCAAGCACACTTCAGAGTTGTTGTCTGTGAGGCTGTAGCTTTTGTACTGGACAGACAGAAGGTGCCGGTTGTCACCTCTGATTGAATTCTGCTTGGTTTATGAGCATATTCAGCATAAGCACGTTCTTGTTTCTCCATACGTAATTCCATGGATGTGCCCATCTGCAGATCACAATCAAGCAGCCAACCACAGCAAACCACGAAGTAGTGAGCCTGTAGCAGAATACTCCGTGGGCAGTCACGGATGGACGAGATGGCAGCGCGCGAGAGCCACGACAGAGACCAGGAGGGGTTAGGGAACTCACAGACCGACCTGTTGACCTGCAAGGGGTAAGCCGGCCAAATAGAAGATGACACCCAGGTAAGGATAGACGAGGGTGAAACTTGATATTCTGCCATATAGGTAGGAAGCCGTATTCCTCCACTCCCATGGAAATAAGGCCTCAGCATCTCCATAGAGACCAAGAGACTAACAGAGGGAATTAAGATTAAATGAACAAAAGACTGAAGATCTGGCAAGACTGAGAAAGGCAAAGGCTGGACATGAGCACCTCTCAGAAACAAGGGCAGGAGAAAAGGCAAGAGAAGCATGAAGGTGGTAACACAGTCTTGCAGTCTCGGCAGGACCGGTTTCCATACCTCAGCGCATACTGCAGGAAGCTAACAAGTCGGTAGCTACTCTGCACCTCTGTGGTGTTTCTGCTCCAACTCTTGTACTACCCTCCTCCTGTTCTCTAAATGCAACAGCAACCCACAAAATGCTAAAACGTCTTTAAAGTAACCCCAAACCTGTAATTCACGTATCTGTAACAAATACAAGGTTGCATTTTAAGGCACTCTTTTGGGAATCAGAATATTAGATTGCTTTGTACAGAAAAGGACATATCTGCTAAGTTTTCTACGCACTTTAATTCTCAGTTATTAAAAAACAGCTCACAAAGCTTTTAGCATCCAAAACCTAATACCTAAATGTATGGAACCACTGCATGTGTCCTATTAAAAGTTATGAAGGGGTTTGGGATTTTTGTTAGTTCTTCATTTTCAATGCAGAACTGTTACAGAGGACCAGCATCCCCATGGTGAGGATGTTGGGCTTGGTCCAACTTCAGGGCATACCACCAGCTGCCTCCTGAGCTGTGGACAGTAATTCATCTCTCCCATGACTCACCTGTTTTAGCTATTTAGATTGAAACTCCACAAGATAGGGAGTGAAATTTTAGCTCCTCTCAACCCAGTGAGTTTTGGCACACGCTTCAATAAACAAAAATTATAGGTTAAACAAGTTCAGGTGTCTATATAGTGAAACACTGATCTTGCCTGTGGTCTCTAAATGCTTTTAGAGTACTAATAATAAGAATGTGGTGGCATATCCAAGACTACACTGCAGCCACAGAAATGTAAGGTCTTCATTTTCAATCACCTGAACGCTGCCAAAACCCTCTATGCAGAAAAACACACACCAGCCCCAGTCCAACTCTGGTAATCGTGGAAACGGTACCTCCACTTGCAACCAGAGGTACTCCATCGTTGCAGAAAACAAAAAGGAGGAAAAGCAGAGATCACAACTGGGATTTCAACCTCACCAAGCATTGAATTAGAAGTGAGAGGTGCAGAGAAGAGGAGAATAAATGTAGCTGCCCTGGAGGAAAAATGCAGCACGTAACTCAGGAAGGTGAAAACTGGGAAGCGACAAGGGGTATTTAAGTAACCACACAACATAGTTAGGGAGATTGTCATGCTGATAAGAGACTCCTACACAACCAACCAGCAGTTTTGTGTAGAATAGAGAGGCCCCTTGAGAAGACTCTGGGTTTCAGCCAAAGGACACATGAGGAAGCCTACGGATGGTTAAACAAATAGCGAAATCGACACTGGTTACAACTGAGAGTGGCATGGAAAGAGACATTTAATTTATCAAAGTGATGAGACTTGCTCTCTTTTAGGCCTATCATTGCGCAATCTGGAAGACTTTGTTGTTAGGGAAAATGAACAATATTCCTGTTTTTGCTAAGGATCATCCAATAACCCTGAGCTCCCATAAGCATGAAAATCTGGTTTCAGAATATTAAAAAAAAATCTCTAGCCCCATAAACGACCGGTTGTATGCAGAATAATGGCATTAATTTTTTTGCTGCTGTTGCTTAAAAACTTTGGAATCATATAGTCAATATTGCAATTTAACAATTAAGAGATGGAGTACAAGCGCTCATCTTTCAAAATCATGTTAAGATATAAAATGTTCTACATCACCTAGGTATTAGTGTTATTATTCTGCTTTCCTAAAGCATTTAGGTGTGGTTCTGCACTGTGAATGGTGCAGAGTAATTCATATTGGATTTCCTTAGCGAGCTGGGGACTACGTTAATAAAAACAAAGGCATGAACTTAAAACATACACAGTTGTAACTCCCCAAATGACCTTAATTTGGAATAAGGACACCTTTATTTTATTTAGTTTAGTGGTTCTTAAAGTTAGGATCAAGAGACTGCTACCCAGTAGTGGAATTTCTTTGAGTCACCTTGCATAACCACACAGAACTGACTCATTCATAAATTTTTCTGTTTATTGTAATTCTATAGACTATAGTGAAGGAGCCAGTGGTTTCATTTACAGTATTTTGGAGAAGTTAAACTAACCCCAAAAAAGCCAATTATTCCAGATGGAGTGATCCATCAGTAGATCTGTACCAGAAAAGGAGGTGTAACTTTCCTGTGTAAACAAGTCCTCAACAGCTCAAGTCCTCCTGAAGCTCAATGGCACTTGTGTTCATAAGTCACTTAGATGCTTTTGAAAACAAATGTGTCCATTTTATTCTTGCAACTTCTGACGTTGCTGAAAGATACAGAGAAATAAAAAATTGTAAAAACATCTGGATGACTACTCTTGCATCCTGGCTATGTTTTGAACCGCCCTGCAGCTGGTCCCCTCCTGCTTTTTCTCTGCTGTTGAGCTTTGTGCTGCCACCCAGAAGCCCCAGGCAAGCAGGAGTGAACTGCTCTACAGGAACTGACTAAAAAAAACTGGAATAAGAAAAAATTTTTGCTTGGAAGTGTCATGTGGTGTTATGTCCCAAATCAAGTGTAACCATAATACAAGTTAAACAAAGCCCCATCGCTTCTAGAGCCACCAAAATGATCAAAGGCCTGGAACACCTTCCCTGTGAAGAGAGGCTGACAGAGTTGGGGTTGTTCAGCCTGGGGAAGAGAAGACTCCAAGGAGACCTTGTAGCAGCCTTCCAGTACTTAAAGGGGGCTAGTAAGAAAGATGAGGAAAAATTTTTTAGCATGGCCTGTAGCAACAGGATAAGAGGTAATGGTTTTAAAGTAAAGGAGGAGAAGTTTAGACTAGATATTAGGATTAATTTCTTTTTGCTGAGGGTGGTGAAGCTGTGGCACAGGTTGCCCAGAGTGGTGGTAGATGCCCCAACCCTGGAAACATTCAACGTCAGGTTGGACGAGGCTCTGAGCAACCTGATCCGGTTGAAGACATCCCTGCTCACTGAAGAGGGACTGGACTGGATGACCTTCATGGTCCCTTCCAACCCAAACCATTCTATGATTCTAGCTGAAATACCAGTGGAGAGGATAATGCCACAAACTGCTCCCATGTTTGTACTCATGTCAATCAACAACTGGCAAGAATTGCATTGTCCAGTATTTGGAATACAAAACTGTGCAATTTAACCTATTTCTTTCTGTCTACAGCTTGCTCCCCCACCTCCCTCCATCTATTCAGTGACTTGATATATATCATATAGGGAATAAACATAAAATCTCTCAAAGGGGAATCAAGAAGGGCATTTTAAGAACAGACAGTCAATTAAGCATTATCTGCAACTCTTGTGCTTACATCTTTAAACAAGAAAGCATAAAACAAATTCCCTTTAAACAGCAGCTTACTTGTATAGGTGCTAGTTGACAAGTCTCATGCACTACTACATAGATGTTCTTAGAAACTAGATGATTATTCCTGGAATTGTACATACAGAAGGGTGTTGGTGCCATGTCTTTAAAGAAAAAATACATAATATATGCACAGCACGTGCATTCTACTGCATAGTTTATATTTAAGCTAGAAAGGCATGGCATATGGTGAAGGCAGTTTTTATACAAAGACGTGGAAATGTATACAAAGAACAATATTCTCAAAAATTATGCAAAGCTAGATATCCTAAAAAACTGCACTATGTCTAAAAAAGCTTACCGTACAATAGCATTAACTGATAATCTTGCAGACCATTTAAAACTCAACTATCCTTTCTAAATGGTGGGAGGTAATAGCGTAACTTCTTCTGCAACATCCACTCCCACCACAAAGCTCATTCTTAGGGAGATTCTTCTACCTTTTGAATGGACTAAAGTAACAAAAGAAAGCTGACCTTATAAAAAAGATACTCACTTTAAAAATTTTTCTGTAAGTAATTAATAAATGTGTGTATGTAGTTCTTTAAACTTGATATCTAATAAGACTGCATTTGCTTTCCATATCTTTGATTTTTTGAGTGCCCAGGGAGAAAGAGCATGCTGGATAAGAATTCCCTATCAATGGCAAATGTTTTATGTTCATTAATTGCAATACAATTAGCACAGCTCAGCCGCACTTTGGTGAACTCCTGCTTCCATAAAACAGAACTGCATATAGCTCAAATGGGATTCCCAGCAATGCATCTCTCTTCATCGTTGACTGCAAGGTCTAAATATGGCATCCTTGCTTTCCATTTAGAAGTGGTGATTTTGGACGAAGAACAACTCAACTGGCTCCAGCTAATTATACCTGTACATTTAGGAGATGTTTTCCTTTCAGAATTAAAGATGTCAGTTGGTTTTCAATGAAACTAAGATTTTTGTCAGGTGAGCTGAACTCGCCCAGTCGACCATAAACCCTGTGTGTGATTCTGACTCCACCACCGTCTTTATTCTCTGCAACGCCCCAGGAAGGACTGATCCCAACTGTTCCCATCGCTGTACTTTACAGAGTCAGCTGAAGTGCCCCTGCAAGAGGCATAACTGGACTCTCACATAAGTCAATACTGCTCCTCTCCACCCAGACTGTCCAAGACACTTCTCATAAAAATGTTTTAAGGGGCTGGGGAATATGAACGTTACAGCTCCCACTTCACTGAATCGGAACAGAAACAACCCCGAGACTATAACTCAATTCATTCGTACACTGTCAGGATGAGGAGCGCCTGTACCTCTAGTATCCCAGAAGGAACAAGTACAGCAAACATGTGCAGCAACCACAGATATCGGCTGGAAAGCAGCTAAAGACCAATTTGCCTTGTTGTTTCTCTCCATACACGGTTAATTTATTAGCACATGTAAACTAAATATGAGTTTTATTATCTTTGAAGAACATCATCTCTAATTAACTTGTGTAAAGTAGAAAAGATTACCAAGAGCTAAACTTTGCTTTATATTTTAAAGAAAGGTTTGCCGTAACTTCATCAAGAGTTATAATAAAGTTTTCTGTCGCAATTATTTTTTCCTTTTGACAATCTACAGAAAAGAAACAAACTGCTGGGAACACACTGTTTTTTTTTTTTTCCTGATGGTAATAACATACTGCAAGAGTTACTCATGCTGAGACCCACTAGTTATCACCTCTCTCTCTTTTATTCTCTTAACCAAACCCTGTGGTTCAGCACAAGGCTATTCCCATCAGCCTGGAAGATTAATTAATTAACAGATGACTTTGCTAATTTTACACCCTCCTATTCTACCCTAAATTTAGGATAGGCTATTTGGGAAGGAGAGCAGTGGCACTGAAAGTAAAGGATGTATGGTTTTAGCAGCAAATAATTCACATCTGGAAATCTGAAGCCAGGGCTTCAGGAACTTTCACCTTCTATTTAACCTGCTTATGCAGATCACAGTCCCGAAGCACGTGGACACGGTGCTTCCTAAAGCTACACAAAATTTAGAAAACTGATCATAAGAAAGGATTTAGGAGGAAATCAGTCAAAACCACTGAAGAAACATATTGAATGGCCAAAAAGACAATTGGACAATGAAGAAAGGCGACAACTTCAGCTAAAAGGCGTCTCAGTTTATTAGCAATAGAAGGTCAGCAATTAAAATGGAAAACCAAGACCAGGAATGAAAACAAGGGAAATGGGGAACAAGTAAAATAAACTAGAAGCTGTGGGCAGGAAATATGCCCACATGGATGAGGAAAGCTAAAGACAGCAGAAAAATGGTTACAGACCTGTGGATATATAGTTTTTAAAGCGTAATAGGAAACAGAAATCCTGTAAGACTACAATGAGATGAAGATTGTGAAGGTGAAAGGATGAAGTAGAAAACAGAAGTTTTCACAGTTCTTAATTCAAAAGAGGGATTTTGACAAATCTACCAAAGAAGAACTGCGAAGCACTTAACCACCGAGCTCAAGTGAAATTAAACAGGGATTTCAAGCAGGTATGTTCTCCAAAGCCAGCAGCCCCCAGGACACCAGCGCTGCTCATGTCCATCCTCTGGGCACGCCCAGAAACAAGACTTCACCTTGGTTTCTGCCAGTATTCAAAAGCAGATGCAAGTAACAGTACAGCAAGAAGATGTTGGTAAGAATGATAAGTTTTTACTGGTTAATGGTTTAAAGGTTTTATTGGTTTCAAATTAAAACAGGAAAGCTAGCAGAGGATTCAGCTTGTTGTAGTAACTAGGAGGGATATGTGTATACTGGTCAGTCAGCTGGTTTGGGGCAAAACACGGGTGTCTGGTTAGGGAGTTGGGAAGTTGTGGAGGGTTAACCCAGACAAGGTGCCTGCGGTGCTGCTTTTCAGCAGGGAACAGCAGCTGACAGAGACGCAAAGGCCAGTGGAACTGATCCTACAGTGGAAGATCTGAGTCCCAGCATCTGCAGAACTGATGCCAGACCCAGCACTGGACAACAGCCTAAGAACCCTGAAGTTAATAATTGAAAAAACATCACTGATTATAAAGATAGCACAGAAATGTGTCCTATACCCTGAAGAAGGGGGAAACAAAGATCTGGTGGCAAAGCCGAAGTCAGACAACTTAAATATGAATCCAAGAACACATTTCGTACCACAAGGGTGATCAGTCTCAAGGAAACAGTAGGGAAGGAGGGGTTAATTCTCCATGTGACTTTTTTATCCCAAATCCAGTGCCTTTCTTGAGGAGAAGCATCAATCAAACTCTCAAGTTCTGGACTAGAAAAATCAGCAATTGAGTTAAAACTCAATGGATAGAATGGACAGACAGCCCAGGACCCCTCTGGCCTTTAATTCTGGGGGGAAAGGAAAGGGGGACAGAAAGAAATAAAAAGAACAATCCCCAAAACACTCTCAGAGCAGCCCCACCAAGTCGAAAACAGCTGTTAGACTGACAACGTGCTCTCTTGCACTCAGGGTACTTCTTTTCCCTGCACTTGCTTGACAATAAACTACTACTGGATAAAAATGCCAGTTCTGGAGTGTTCACCTGTTTTCTGAAGGACAAAGTAAGACTTAAACGTTTGTTTTGAAGCACAATTTACAGCAAGGATTTGGGTTGAAACTGCATCAGTACTGAAGAGAGGATAAAAGGCCCAGCGGGGAAGAAAGCAATAAAAATATTGTAATATCCCTAACTCAATAATCAGCTCTCTCCGTCAGGGAGCGGGGTTCGGGGAAAGGGAGCAGGAAGCACGTTTCCCTGACGCAGGTGTGGGTTGTACACCAAAGCTCGTTAGAAAAATCAGGCAACACAATACACACAGCTACCTTGCTGCAAGCTTTTTGCTTTCCTGAGAAGACCCAACTCAGCATAGATGTTATCCCCACCCAGATCCACACTGGCACCCGCAAAAGTCCCTCTCTGCAGAGCTGGCACTTCCCAGCATCCCATGGCTGTGGTGCCCAACACCATCCCCACCAAACTCCACGCAGAGCCATGGCGCCTGCATCGCTGGCACCATCGACTCCTTGGCTGCCGTGGGCACTCGGGGAGCGGTGGGATGGTGCCCTCACCCCGCAAGCTCCTACCTCCAGGCAGCTTTTTTCATCTGCTGTACCTTAAAAGGCCATGACTGAAAGTGTACAGCTTTGAGTTCATTTTCATCCTTATCAGCTACATAAGAAACAGAAAAAAGAGAATAGCTTAGGAGCTCTGTGCTCGCAGATGTCTTATGTGTTGGGTGAGGACACAGATTAGTAATGTATGCTGAAATATCTCTTTTTAAATGAGGAAAAAAGGGTGAGGAGCTTTAAAAACAGATTTTAGTGTCCCAATGAAAGCATGACAGCAACAATTTATAATTTTCTGCTGACCAGTTCCCTCACCATTTCTCCCTCACTGTGCATCCCTTCTCTCCCTCTCCCCCCACATCCATCCTCCATTTCCCGATGACTTCTCATCACGCTGGCTCGAGCCTCATATGAAATGGTGACGGAGGGAAGAGATGAAGAAAGGGAGGAAGAAAGGTGCTACGACTGGGAGGGCAAGGGAAAGAGAAAGATTGAGAGAGACAGAGAGAATGTCAAAGCTCAAGTCTGGCATTTGCCTATTTAAATTCAATCATGCAGCCCTCGCAGAGCTGGAAATGGATGGCCTGCGTTATGAATTTCTGATCAGACGGCTGATAGGTTATGAGCGGGGACGTAATCCCATTGAGAAAGCCTTTTTTCCCAAGCAAGGGCAAGCAATAACTGCCCTTCGGAGATGGTTCTTTGCTTTGCCCTTTTTATATTTTTTTCCTTTTCTTTTTTTTTAAAAAAAAGTCCAAATAAGCATTTTTATGATGATAAATGTGTAATAATGATTCATTCTGCCTGCATCTGCAATGGGATATGCCTTTGCAAAGCAGACATGCACTCAAAATAAACTGCCATATTTTTTTCTTTTTTAAACCTAATTAGAATTCTGTCCTTCTTGCAGCTCATTTTGTACCAACACTGGTGATCTAAAAAGAAAGTGAAAGGAATGAACACATGCATTGGGACCGGTATTTTTAATACCCTGCAGAGTTTTTAACATTTTATAGTTTGCCTTTTTTAACACGATGTGTTTACATAAAAGGATACCAAAAAATGTTTCTTCAAATGGCAAGAACTACTGGCATACAGTAGAGACAAGGCAGAAATTATTTTAAGAGCTTATGTTTTCTTTACTCCTACCCATGCGACATCATTCAGCGTTGCTTCGTGTTATAGTGAATTAATCAAAATAGCAGAGGACACTGAAAGATTTACAGTAGCCAAATTCACCAGTGAAGGGAGGCACATAGCGAAGGATGCTGGTAGTGTACGCCAGCACCGGGGCCTCCAAAGCGCTCATAACTTTTGTAGTCTTAAAAAGTAGAAAACAAGGAGTTTGCTGTTTCAAGTTCAGGATACATGTGCTGAACCCATCCCAGATTGTGCCCCGGGGGAGAAGGACATCATACCAGAACTGCATTAACAGGGAAGACGCCTGATGTGACTGAGGCTTCTGTAAATAATGAAAAGGGAAAAAATAACGTCTGAAGGCATAGGGAGAGAGAGGGAGGAGCGCAGAATCATTTCAGTGTTGGTGCTAAGCAGAAACTTGCACTTGGAGCCACGCCTCTCACACATTTGAAACAGTGAGGAACAGTGAAATACTTCGTATATGTGAGTACTTTGGAAAAGAAAGTATTGGACACTGTGGCTGTCCTCACCATATGGTATCATTCATGCAAAAGAAATCCAACAGCGGAGGAACCCAATTACCAATGTGTTTAATTGCAACAGAAATCCAGGAAAGATTTAAAGCATAAAGCTAAACCCTTGTCACATCATTTCAGCTCAGTACCAGCTATGAGCTGACAGGTTTGCCACTGGGCTCTCACTCGCTCTACTCTCCTTCCCTCCTCTTGCTGGTACTCAAGTCACACTCATCCTTGTCCATGAAGAATTCATAGTCAATATGTTCAAATCCACCAGGATCTGAGCAGAGGAAGCCTTTGTGTTTCTCACCAGAGCCATCGACTTGATGCCTGGGTTCAGCAAACAGCTAGAAACCTCCAAAAACCAGGATCAGAGGTGTGCCAGTGAAACAGCCAACTGGGAAAACACTGCCTCGTACCCATGGGGAAAGCTGAGCTATGAGTTGTTGGAAACAGGACAGCAGCAACCACTGTCTCCATGCAGCTCATCTTTCTACAGCTGCACCACTTTGTTCATAGAAGCACATTTCAGCACTGGCAGTATTTTCAAAAAAGATTGGTAAAACCATGAGTTCCCATTACATCTCTCTTGACATAAGGCCTGCTGCAATTTGACAACTCTGTGGCGCTTTACATAAAGATAAGTGAGAAGATTGCAAAATCCCATGGCCACAAGTCACCACCTGCACAGAGAGCATCGTGTCTGTAGGGAAATTGTGGCTGCAGAAATGCTGTGCACAACCTTCCCACTTCAGTTCCTGTTTCATTCATAGTTTTCCCTACTAATGTGCTCACATATCAACAAATCACTTTAAGTAAGCCAAGAGATGGTTTTAATTGCCAAGCTGTTCCCAAATGAGAGCTTTGGGGCTGACGGCAGTCAGGCTGAAGCAGCTTCAGGCAGGTCTGGGGAGGGTTGGTGCGTGGTCACCACTGTTAGAAAACCCAACACATGGAAGAAAGAACAGGAGACAAATCACATGTCACATCACTGCTTTTCCTCTTTGATTTAAGCAGAAGGTGACTGCTAACAAAACCCAAAATGTGCTGTCTGTTGGTTCACACGGTGCCATGAGTGCCTTGGAAATAGAGATGGAAACTGAAACCCAGGCTGCCATGTCTATATGGCGTTTCTACAAACTATTTTAGGTTTGTTGGATTCATTCCCAGATGTGGCTTTTGCTTCTTTTAAGTTGTAATATGCCAAAATACCTCAAGACAAGTGAGCACCTAAAGCTATCAGTGTCTTAAAGGAGATCATAGTGAGCAACCGGGGCTCTGTGAAATTCAAGTGCTCAGTTTGTGGAAAGCACAAGACCAAAGAGTCCTCTGGGAGCTCCAATTTAGCAACCACCTCCCATCAGTCAGAAGCTGAAGCCAACTTTATTCTTAGAAATGCAACTACTTCCAAATAGCAAAAAGTGCAGGCTTTTCATGTTCTTCATTTTGCTCAAATTGTGGATCATCAGCTAAAAAGTGGAGCATTGCAGGGAGCCTCTCAGACGTGTGGCCAAAGCACCACATCCTCCCTGCAGCCCAGCCACATCCCACCTAACACTGTCTCTCCTGCATCACCCTGCAAGGGGCAGCATGGACCAACACGGAAGACCTTACGGCATCTCCTTACACAACAGGCTTTAATTTTCCTCTTTATTATATTGTGTTAATATAGCCTGTGTTAAATTGTCAAGCTGTAAGCACGAAGGGAAAACTGAAAAACATATAAAGTGATTTTCCACCCTGCTGACAATGTCACAGCTGCAAACAGCTTTGAAACTTTGCAAACACAAAATGAGGGTCCCACGAAACCGCTGCACCGCAAACATCTTGTGTATTTTTCCTGAGAAACACAAAGAGATGATGAACCGAGTGGTTTCCTATTTTCATGTGCTCCAAATGGTTAATTTTCTTCAGTATCCTCACACTGAAATGGGCCAGAAACCTCACAGCTGATAATTATGAAATAACGTGGCCACAGGGGAGTTCCCTCCCCATTGCCATTGGTTAGGGATTCTCTCATGTCCTGGAGCAGTATAATTTTGATTATTTAATTGAAATTATATATATATTAGCATGAATGTTCTCATTAGCCATAAAATAAAATATCTAATATTTTCAATCTTGTTGCATCAACATCTTGTGACGATGAAGTCCAAGGGCTAAAAGCACATTACATGAAAACATCGTTGTTTAAATTTGCCACCTTTCAGTGTCACTGCCTGGATTCTGGCACTGGAAATAAAAAAAAAAAGGAAGGGGTGGGAAAAAACAGCTGCCTATTTGCCTCCTTCATCTCTATTTTGTCAGATGCAGAATAAAAAAAATCGCTTTAACTGAGGTGGAAAGTATTGTCAATTATCCAGCACATCACATCATTCCTTTTCAATTAAAGTTTCTAAAAAATTCTGTCTTCCATAAAGCCAAGCGTTGATGTCCTCCTGTAGCTCACAAGACTGATCTGCTCCCAAGTCAAAATCCAGAAAGATTCTTTTTTTATTATCTGTGTTCTAATCAAATATGGGAGTTCCTAAGCTGGTGATTACAACTGCTGCCACTTGTATTTGCAATATCTACTTTACATAGGTCTTTGGTAAATCAGAAATAGAGGTTAGCTAAAGAAGCAAACCTACAATAATAAAACATCTTCTGTAAAAAGCTTTTAGTGGTTTCTTTAACTTATCATTAAATTTAAACTCATTTTTCCTAGTTCTCACTTCTGCAGTTAATAACTTTTATATAGCAATCCTATAATTACATTAACAAAAAAAGTAAATTTCCCCCATCTCTCACAGCATTACTAGTATTACAGCATTAATGGTATATTAACCAGTAAAACCGCAAATTAAGTCAACTCATCTTCCACTGATAGGGCATGAACTTGTAATTTAGGCGGGTTTGAAGTTTTCAGTGGGTTTTTAACTATTATCAAGATTCTGCTTTCCCCAGTGTAACAGTAAAACCCACACAGGAGTTATTTGCACATTCTAATCACCTTACAGCACTTTTTATTCGTTTCCTGAAATACAGCAAACATGGGACGTCGATTCCAAGGGACAGCAGAACCAAGATGTTGGACACCAGGGAGAGGTGGTGACACATTAAGAGATGATCACTGAGCAGCCAGAAGAGCACGTAAGCTTCTCTAGAATACCCTGCTTAGCACACCCTCAATAATTTGGTCACAACCATCCCACGTTATCCACAAACTCACATGCTAATGAACACATCAGTGGAAGAACCACCTCTGCCACTAAGTGCGGTCCTGAGCAACCAAGTCAAAGCAATTGGCGCAGAAAAGCGTGTGGGACATCTACTCCAGCCCCTCCTGTACACACACCAACAGCCTCAAGCCCACCCAGCTACAAAACTGAATCAATAAACTGCTAATGAAAGGGCAGGGGAAGCATTTGTGAGCGTCTGCCTTGGCTCCGGTGTCCCTGGACTCAGCACCTGCAGCTGTAGCCCTTGCGTCCCAAGGTGCGGTGGGATCCTCACCCAACCTTCATTATTTCTGAGCAAAGGAGGGGAGGGACAATAGAAATGCAGGATAAAATGAATGGATCTCAATAATAACTTGAACTGTCAAAAACATCTTTGGAGTATTAGACATCTATGCAGTGGGAAGGAAGCATCAAAAATGTTCCATTTCAGAAATATAAAGGCTTACTGAGCTAGTGAAGCACAACAGAAACACTCAGTGATAAAGGACATCACAGCCCTTTATAAACTGAACCGGTGGTTTCCCAAATTTAATATGCATGAACAGTGCATGTGAGTCCTCTTAAATCCAAGTACCAAACCCTGCCTGCTTAATAAATCTCACCAGTACTCCACTATTAGACAGGGGATTAAAACTAATCTATCAATCCCAAAACCAAGCACAGAGTGGATTAAAATGCAAAACACATGAGAGTATGAAGATGCTTAATGCTAAATAACAAACATTTCAATCACAGAAATCATTTTTATCTTCTTGTTTATGCTAAGTAGATACTATTAGGCTTAATATCTGTATTAACACAAGTGGGGGAAGAAACAGTTTTAAGGAGACCTAAATACTTGAATGCTACTGTATTGCTCGCAAGCAGAGGCTCTCTTGTTGAAAGTGAGTACACCATGGCGTTTAAAATAATTGTTTACTCTCTGAGGCCCGCTCAATGGTGCTTGACCTTCTTCTATTTTTTTAACCCAAAGCACTGCACCCATAGGGTCTTAAGAAAGGCAGAATTCAAACCTGTTATTTGCATCATAATATCTGAATATCACATTACCCCCCAACACTGGTATTGTCACAAATGTTAGTCTCGTACCCTGATGTTCAGAGCAGCTTGGCAATGAACAGCAGTTTGGGGTGGGTTTGGTGGGGTGTTTTTTTAAAGAGTAGGTTAAAAAGAGTTCATCGCATCACAGTATAAACATAAAAAGCAAAGATGCAGAGAGAAGTGTGGAATTGGAAATAGGGGAAAAGACCAAATGCGACTCACGCAGCTTCCAGTTCACCCAATAATTCACTTTATCATTGTCACTTGAAATTCATAGCAATGGGATGATCCCCCTTTCTGGCATTGTATGCAAGCAGCGTGAAGTTACACACCGATATCTGCATTTGTCCACCTGCCTCGCAGAGATAAGGATTTGGGGGTGTTGCACCCAGCTGTGGTGGAAGGCACTCTGGATGTTCCTTCGTGACTTTCTGAATGCTGGGAAATGCCCAGCGTTTGCCTAGATTTACTTGAGAGCATCCAAAACCTGCAGAACTGGACCTTATTTCTCAGTGTCCAAGCAAAACCTACCCACTGAATCAATGAGTAATCATATGATTTGATACGAAATAACATCCACAGAGGATCAGTTTGAGGTCATCTTCATCCTCATTTCACTTGTAGGCATATCAGGTTGTGAACTGATGTCTGCAGATGTGAAAGCTGGTGCATTAACCCAGTGGTATTATCACCAGCAGAATGTATAATGAGGAGAGCGAGAGCTGGTTTGCGCATGAGGATGGATAATGTCACACAAGTTCAGGCTATCTAAGCTGGAGAGGAAAATTTGGTGTCAGGGGAAAAAAAAAAAAAAACAAATGGAAAATCCAACCCTCTCCCTCAATTACACAGCACTGACTTACAATTAGGGTTATTTGTCCATGGGGTCTTGCTTTTGGTGTGGCAAGAGGCTACGGTGATATTTCAGCTGAAAAATGCAGTAAAGTTACACTATTCTGGTTTATCTTTGCATTGGCAGCTAAACATGTTTTCTGAAGTGCTGTCATTCCCTAGTTACTGCAGTCCTTCCACAGCAGTGTACATCCTTAATGGTAAGCATGAAATAAAAGAGACACGCATGCTATTCCTTCTGAGGGTTGAGAAAGTTAAAAAACAGATTTATGCTGTCTTAATCTCTTAATTTTAGCAGAAGTCACAAATTCAGGTAAAGAAAAAGGGAAGGCAGCAGCAGTTTGATAGTTTCTACATAAAATGAAGACATCGTTATTTTATTTCACAATAAAGTAACAAACACAAAGCAGCAAGCACAGCCTCTCAGCTCATCTCTTTGACAGTTACATTGCGTATCTGACTACAGCTCAGCTTTTACCTGCTGTTACCCTCCATGCCGCCTGTCTGCGTCATCTTAACACGAAGCGTAAGCATCCTATTTATACGTATCGACAATCTAACAGTAAAAAAAATGACTGTCTGATTTCACAAATGATGGAATTTACATAAGCAGATCTTACCCTTTTCCCTCTCCCCTAAGGAAACTGCTGCATCTCTCACCCAGCCTCAGGAATCAACTATGGACAAGGTTGGGCTCAGTATCCTCTTTGTCCCCCTCTAGATACACCCCAAGTCTAAAGTCTGCCCTTTCTCCCCTATTTGTGATCAGTAACCTTTCCCAGAAAGTGGGCCTCTCGAAATACCCAGAGCGGTTCAGTTCTGTTATTTAAAGGCATTCTCATTTTCCTCACTTAATATAACACTCGACACCAAAGATGCTGAGAAGGAAATGAGAAGTCAGGGTCATTACAAGTAAACAGCTCACGGTTGTTAGCAAAAGCTGTGCAAAATAAATTAATGACATTATCATCAGTAATTGTGGAAGCACTCATTAAAATGCTATTTGAAGAGAGGAAATACCTTTGACAGTGGTAAAATACCTGGGAAAAAAAAAAATCAGTCCATGGCAGCACAGGGCTCAAATAAGAAACCCACGGGCAGGAGAAGAAAGAAAAGCAGTTCAAATGCTTTGGAGCGCAGAAACTATTTGAACCTACATAGCAGCTCTGCATCAGCTGGAGTTCAGCTTCGCCCAGTCGGTTCTCAGTAAAGAGGTAGTAGCTGTTGTTATTTCCCCTTTTAGGGCCTTTCCTCAGAAGGAAAGTCTTGTAGCTGACACGTGTAGAGTAGCAGAGACTAGAGTGGTAGGAAGGGGCCTATAGTGACCCAGTTAGCAGGTGCAACCTCAGTGACCGGGGCAGATACGTCCATGCACAAGTCAGGTCCAGTGCTGAAACATTAACTTATTCTAAGAGAGAAAAAAGTCTGTAGGATGAGTACTTGTGTCTGTTGAACAGTCATAGACCTCTTTCCGTCTCCAGCTCTTATCTTTGTGCTTCCTATGCACTCTTGTGGTGCTGTACAAGGCCAAGCAGCCATTGCAACCCCGTTGTTTGGGGCCCAGCTGCATTGTTTCTGCATTTTTGGCACCACTGTCGTTAAAACACATCGCTGTTCAGAAATTCACGTGTCTCTGATCAGCCCACCCCAAACCAGGTCCCTCTCCCCAGCCAAGGCTGCCCTAGAACAAAGAGGGGCTAACAGGCCCCTGCGCTGTGGTTCTGCAGATCAGAGCGTGTAGAAGTGTGGAGAGGTTTATAAGATTAATTCTTATCTCTCCGGGCAGTGGGTCAAGTCAGAACCGTCATTCAACGAACTCTACGGATAATCTCCCTTTATTACTTTCAATCAAACTAAGTGTCTGCAATCTGCAGTATGGTTACTAATTTATTGAAAGAAATTACTTGTAGAGCTTGATTATACAATAGACAAAATACAAAACAGTCTGGGTCAGCATCCATTCAGTTCTTACATATCTCACTGCGTAGCAAAGCTTCTTCAGCCTCGCTGCATTAGCACCCAGCAGCTGTTCTGTGGGTGAAAATTCAAAGAAAGAAGTGGACATTTATGCTTGTCCACTTTCTAATTAAAAGAAAAGAAAAAGAAATACAATTAAGGTTATATTTGGTATCAAATCTAAAAATTTGCTGTTTTCAAATACTCAACAAACGCGTTTTGTGAGCAATCAAATTTCTAGTGCATTCTGGTTAATGGAATTCTGCTGCAGCCCCTGGACAAAACAATGTAAAGCTGCCTGGATTGCGGAAATCATTCTCCTCCAGTGATGGATAATATAGCATGAGGTTTTGCTTGGTTTGATTAATTTCAGAATATTGCAGAGAAGCTGCATAATCCCTAAGATAGCAGAGAAAAGAAGGAAGACATGATGAAGTAGGATAAAAGCGCGTAGTAATGAAGCGCAGACTGTTTCACATATTAGAGAAAAGCTCACAAACTCATGGTTTTTTGGCAAGTAGTAACCACAATAAGGGGCAACACTGGAATGCACTTCTGCTTATGCAATTATATTATATGATCTGAGAAGGGGTATTTTGAAAGCAAAAACCTGCTAAATATTTCCACAGCTACAACTGCAGACAGAACAGAAAGAAAATGCACATTTCCATTTTTTCTGTTCACAACAGCCATTATTTATACAAGTACTGAATATGGAAAAGGCTCTGACAAATTTACAGTGGTGTTTGGATGGATGAGGATGACGAATGATGGATGAGGGAGGCAGAGGATTCCCTTATTAAAGCATCAAATCTTTCCCTAAATATCAAACAGACATCTTAGCCTCAATTGCTCAACTCACACCAAAAATTACACAAACCAACAGTCAAATTTTGCATCTTGATAAAACCTGGAAATTTGTCTTCCATTTACACTTCTTTTCTACTACAGAATTTATCATTTTGTTCTGTTTTATACCTATTTGAAATATTTTTTTAAAAAGATGAATGTAACAACACACACAAAAATTATTTCAGTAAAAATTAGGTAATCAGCTTAATTACAGAGTTGCTCTCCTTCTGCAGCCCTCTTTTTCTGTGGCACAACACTGGATGGAAGATACAGAGGCCACAGGCCAGCTTTATGCCTCAGACAAAGACAAATCCCCCGTGTCTTCGCAATGCACCAGAGTTCATAATGGGAGATTCATTCCCTGTGGTGTCTGTTGTCCACTGGCCACGTGCCCCTGGCCATCGTCTCACCTCAGCTGCAGTTTCCTATACAAAAGCCCATCCGGAGCGGGTGCAGGAGGCAGCAGCAGCACCTCCTGTTCCAAATCACAGCAACTTGCTTTGCTGCTCAGCCTCACCTGCCAGCTTGGATCCCTGATAAACCCAAATACTGGGTTCATTGGCCTCCCCAGCAGCCCTGGTCCACCAGCAAAGCACCTCTCAGTGCCCAGCTCCCTGCACCAGCTCCTCGTGCCCTGCCCAGTGCTCCCTGGGCTGAAGCCTATTTATTATTCCAAATGCTGATTAGGATATAGAAAGGTTATTTTGCACAAACATCCTCATAAATGATGTCAGAGCCTTGCCTTTTTTCCAGACGACAGCTAAGCACTTGCACCACACTTCTACCATCAAACCCCCAAAATGCTAAATGTACAATTTCTGTGCTCCTTTCTCTCCAAAGCCCCATTAGCTCCCCGTTAAGTTTCACATGTGCACCGACTTTACCTTCAGACCACTAAGCTGTTCCTAGATTTTACTTGTCGAAATACTCCTGTGTGTATCTCTCAGCTACAGAGCTACACACACAAACCCTCCAGATGAAAATCCTGCAGACAGCACAGGTTCTGCTCTTCTGGGCTCAGCATCCCAGGAAATGGAATCCACATGAGAAAACATCCCCTTAACTGCCTCTTTATTAAAGCTTGTCAGAAAGAGTTTTCTCCTTTTTTGTGTGTGTGTGGAGGAAACCCATTCCATTTACAAAAATAATTGTTTGGCTCAGTTTAATCAAAAATGCAAAAACAAAAAGCCGCTTTCAAAAATTAGTTGTTGTTTTTCATGTTAAAGGTCAGAGATTTTCAATCAAGGCAGATATTTAGGTGAAAAATCCCATTTCCTCCAATACCATTTTTAGCTGGGAAAAAATGTGCGAGTGAAGATTTTTTATTCCAAAACCCTCTTTCTCCTCAGCTTAATTAGCTTTAGGTTCTCTCCTCACGTCACTGGGGTGCGGTGCAGGATGCTGCCAACCTCTCTCATGATCCTATAGGAAAGGCCAACGTCACCGGTCACTGCACGCCAATGCACACGCTGGGAAGAGGAATAATGTGTGCTAATGGCAATGCGAAACTCTTAGGAGTGTCTTTGCATTGGAAGTCATTCGTGATTTCACCCTCCTGGGAAATATATACCTTATCTGGGTCTCAGTAAGGGAGATAATTGCATTTTCAAGTTGTCACAGTTGCATATTGCTTCTCCATACCTGCCCATATGTTTTATGAGCTCCTGTATACCTGCCGCCTGCCCGTAAAGTGCTACGAGCAAATACACGCAAGAGCAGAGAGATGGATGACACATGACTAAACAAAAAAAAAAAAAAGTGATGGAGCCTTATTCAAACAACACCTTCGAGGGGTTGAGAGAAATCACACATAGGTAGATTTTCATTTGGTTGATTTTGCTTTTGAGGTGAGTGCTCTCAACCCACAGAGTGAACCTCTGCAAAAATAAATACGTAAGAAATCTAGATGAAATATAGAATGTACTCTCATCCATTTCTTGATGTTCTGCAGTTACATTTTTGCATGGAAGTCAATAAAATTCTGTGTAGTGTGTGGTTTTTTTCTGGTGGATGCAATTTTTACAAGAAAAAAATCGTTATAAGTAAATTCCTAATTGGGTAAAGCTGAGTTTGTTCTTAATGGAGAAGAGGATCAAAGTAAGGCAGTGCGAGAGAGAAGGCAATAGCTACAACTAGATTAGGCTGCAAACACCTTTAACTCTTCTTTTATTACTGCACCCATTAGACTAATTTTTAATTATTTTTAACCTTATAATTTTATAATTTAAGTCTCTAATAAATTACATTTACCTCCCCCAGGGGATGTGTTTTGATATTCGTTTATTTACTCCCTTTAGCACATGAATGACTATGGTAAAAACACCTTTCCATAGTATATTTAACATGGCAGAGCCCAGAAGGAAACCTGCCGCTCTCATAATATTTCTGGAAATAAAATCAAGTGTCTCCTCCTTTATTTGTTTTCCAAGAAGTCGTTAGGTGTGGCTCTTCAGCTCTGGCTGCAAACCTCACACAGAATCAGGTGAGCCCTGAGCAGGTGTTACTCCACTGGTAACGCACCCCAGCACCCCACTCCCATGGATGGAGTGTGCGGTTGCTCCTGGAAAGAGGAGACCTTCCAGACCCAGCTACATGAGAGACCAGGACTGAGGGTGCACGAGCCACAGGCAACATAGGTAGACTGTGTTGATTAGGCATTAACCATACTTGCAATCTTATTTAAAACATCTAAATTACAATTTATGCAGCAACAGGTTAAACCGTAACAGCAAGAGGAACAACTCCCTAAAACATAACAACTGGGAAGCACCTCCACTGCCTCAGACAGTGACCTCCCTGGTTCTTACTTCCACCCATGGAGAACACCAGCAGCTGCCAAGAGAGAAGTGGCCAATGCCACCCATCCCATGACTGGTGTCCTGTCTACAAGGCACAGAGACTTGGGAGAAGCCGGTTGGGACCTGCAACGATCTAGTCTTGCTACCAGTTCAGAAAACATCACTTCTTCATGCCTTGAGCTCTTGGTGCTGCTCAGAGCCTCCACCCGAGACCATACCTTACCTTGCATATCCCAATCAGCCAAAGCAACAGTGACACAAGGAGTTTAGCAAAGGAATTTCCTCACTTATACTTAAGAGTAAGTAGAGACTTAACAAACAATAGTGAAATAATGAAAGCCCCAGAAGATACTGTCCTCACAGCAGACTCCAGCCATTTGGTGATCCCAAAGCTCACAGGTTCCCAGGCAAGCAGGAGCCTCCTCTTTCCCCCACACCACCTGGACCAGTGCCATCTCCCACATACACTCAAACAGTGCAAAACCCACCTTCAGTTCAACCTCCTCCTTATGTTACAGACTGAGGGAAAATAGATGTGTCAGCCACACCAGTGTTGCTCACAGAAACATCATTATGCTGTAGAGGCCCTACATTGCTTTTCCATACTTTCATAGGGATAGCGTCCCAAGAAGGCGCATCCCCCTTTATTCGATGGGGTAGCATCCCAGAAGATGCCATTGTTGCCTTTTCTTGGACAAGGTTACTTGCACTTGACACGCAGCCTCAAACAGAGTTTACTGGATAAAAGTGGGGCTCTTGATTGCATTCAGATAAACATTTTAATATATCAGATAACAATGAAAGAAGACATTGCCCATATATAAAGAATAAAAGTCTCAGATTTGCAGAAGAGACTGCTTGCCAGCAAGCAGCAGGCAGCCCATCATCTTTCCACATAAGGAGGCACAAAACCAGCAATCAAAGCACAGTTGTCTTTTTGGTATTTGCCGAAGGACTTGGTCCACAGAGTTTCCTCCTCATGCTGGGGAAGATGGACCCAACTGTGGTTGGCCAGTGGCTGATGCACCACGCAAGCTGCAGAATGAACTGTAAATCAATGAAGGGAGAAAGAAGGGCCAGAAACACCGAGCGACAATGAAAAAGGCTGCAGAAGCCCTGAAGCAGTGAGCAGAAGGGAACAATTTTAACACTGTTTTTTAGATGTACAGTAATTTACTTGTCTGCTAACAAACATGCTATGCCACATACAAAGACCACAGCCACAAGAAAATTATCGTTTCAGAATCATGTGTGAGATCCCCAGGTGTGTGGAGGAAGGCACAACAGATCAAGTGCAGGGTGTTTTGCTAAGGAGATGCAGGTGGGGGAAGTTTGGACAATACAGGCAAGGAACAAGATATCCGACTGATGGTGAACTGCAGCGTGCCCAGACCTTCACCAGCTGGAGGCACCAGCTCTGACACAGTAGCATCTGGCACAAGATAACAAGAGCCTGTAGACTCCTGGCCACTAAATTCCACCTTTTTTTTAACTCTTTTCAGAAGTGGTGAGAGATCAGTTGATGCCTCCTAGTCCCTTCCAATCACGTTGTCTGTGATTTCAATGATCTCCTAAAGCCGAGGAGTTTAGTCCTCATTTAAAAAGAAAGTCTACAAGACCACAGAGTGAAAAATCACAAGCTGATGTTATCTTTAAGGTCTGGGGCCAAAAAAAAGCCTCGTGGACTTATTGGGTTGCCCTAAAAAAAAGGGAACACACTTCAACACGAGTCCTTCAAAACAACACAACTCTCAACTGCAGTTACATGTTGTGTTCTGGATATGCTCCGAGAAGACAGTAAGGCAATCCATCTCAAGTATTACAGCTTTTCTATAGACAACACATCCAAAACGGCTTCTTAGTGTGGGAAAACAAGTATATAATTACATAATTAAGCAGATGCATGACAATTTTTCTTTTATGTTACTCTTTATATTTTTAAAGGGCAACGGGACAGAGCTGTCCTGAAAAGCAATAAAGCCTGGGTAATTTAATACTAAATTGCATCCATATTGAAAAGTTTACATGAAGTTGAGAGCAGACAGAGGTCAGGTTTTCTACAGGACTGTCTTTAATTGTGGCCATCAGTTTTAGCAATCCAGATCTCTGGATCAAAGACAAATATAATGCGTTTCCTCAATGCTGAATAGTGAAAGCAGACAGTAAGCACAGCACTATCTTGCACCAAAAGGTCATAAAAATGATTATCAGAGGGGAAACATGTCTTGCTGTTCAACACACACCTTCACATAACATAGTGTGGATTTTCAATAGTCATATTTTTCAAGCAGATTTTTCAGCAATCAGGAATGTAAATTAAGAATTTTACTATTAGTCTCCAGATGCAAAGGGGATTTCTTGTCCTCTAACAAACGTGCCAGCTTTGTGTAGGTCTTCTTTAATTTTTTTCAGTTGCTTTCAATCATACTCTCAGCCCAGTGAAACAATTCCTCCCTCCTTAGGGAAGAGATGTGAGCCGAGATGCTGTTTTCTTTCTAAGGTGGGGGTGGGGGGTGTAAAGAAAAGGGGGGAAAAAATCAAATGAGGAGTAAATTATTAGCAAATCACATAGAAACAGGTTTCCTAGATCTGCAGACCCATTGTATAAATGAAGCAATTTCATCTCCGCTTGCTCTGGGGGGGTGGGATTTTAAGTGGCCAAGGGGGACTGGAACGGGATGCTAGCAGACGAAGCATCACAACATTTGCATGCATAGACCACTCAAATCTGCACCAGGAGACTACTTGTGAGAATCCATCTTTTTTCACTTAACAAGATACAAAATATAAAACACATTTGCCTCTTATTAAGCCTCTCTAGTAAGTAGTTCCAGGTCCACCATTTTTACAGAGGGGGGAGAGGGAAGCCTGGATGTTCTCTTGGGAATTTCACAGGAGTGACTGGAGATGAGGTACAGGCTGGGAGCCTTTATTACTTTTTTTTTTCCCCCCCCTTCTCTCTAAAAGCACAGAAGGAATAACATTTTAAATCATTAGCATTTACTTTAAGTAGCACTTTCTTCAACTAAGCTTCCCTTCCTGGCCTTCACCCCGTTAGCACTGCACCCCATGCTCACGTGGACAAGCTGCCCTGATGCATTCTGGTTTTTGAACTCAGAAGGCACTTTTTTTAGACTCTGGCCTCCAAACTGAGGCAGCTGGGAAAGAAACTGTAATCCTGTTTTTCTGCAAAGTGTACTGAGAATGGGGTTCTTGTGTTTATTAGAACCTAGACCTGCAAGGCTCATAGCCTCTTAGGTTCTTTTAGTGCTGCTGGAGTGCTCTTTTGTTTCTCATTTTGGTTTAAAAACAAAACAACAGAACACAACCCCACCACCAATCTTGGTTAAAAACAGGGATTCTTAGCAGCCTAAATTCAATTCACAGCCCCGTGTCACACATTGAGTAGCATTTTCATCATTTCTATGCTTGTTAAATATTAGATACAATATTAAAATATTGAAAAGAAAAAAAGGAGGCTGGTAGCAACTGCTTGAATTTACAACATAGACAGAGATAGGTGGAGGTGAGTTATGAAAGAAGTCCTGGATCCTGCAGCTTCGAGCACGTTACAGAAAATAGTTACGAAATACCCCTCATTCAGTGTTCAAAAAGGAAGGAAAACCAAGTTGCTCCTTTACCTGGAAAACGGGTGCTAATGAGACCTCTTCAAAAATAAAAATAGAGTAACTTTCACTGCCAAACAGAATTCGTGTTCTCCTTTTCAGTTTGCCCCAAAAGGAAACCCAGGCCACTAGTGCTTTGTCTTAAATATCTAGTACTTCTAACAAAGCAGACTGCGTTTCTGGAACACAGCAGGCATTGTCCTTCATTTCCACTCAAAGGAAGAGGCAAAAGAAATTATTTTATTTATGAAACAGTCAAAGGGATGGAAATCAGAGCATCTGTTGGGGGAGGGAAGCACAGAAACATCATCTCTGCTGCATTTGGCACCAAAGCTTTTGCATATTTCCAGTGCATCTTTCACAAGGCAGAGAGCTGCCACAATTCTCCTCCATCTCCTGGAGACACTGTTTTGAAAACTAAAGCACAAGTCAAACAACCCCTATTGCGGTGTAATAAGTTCAACAAGAAAGTTCACTTCCTTGGAGCAGCTGTGCAGGAGGTTAAATGTTGGCTTGTCACAGCTCAGGAGGTGAGAGGTGTCTCTAATCGGACACACACGTGGTGTACACAGGGGGTACATCATCACCAGAAATTCTTCTGGAAGGGCAAGGGACCCAGTAGGGCTCTGCGGCCACAGCCAAGCTGCCCCTGCAGGGTGATGGTACCACCCAGCTCCAGCCACAGAGCAGCTGCTTCAAAGTCACAGACTCTTACCACGGCAAACAAAGATGCACAACATCTATATGTCATTGGTCACAGCAGGAGGAGACTGAGACCACACAGGGATCTTGTCTGTCACCCCACCTCAGAAAACATGTTCACCACCTCACCACCCAAAATTTAAATAGCTTGCCCACCCTGTAGATGGAAGAACACTCACTTTTGGAATCCTCACCTCCCAAACACGTGCTCCACCATCTCCTGCCACCACCAATCCTCTTCCAGCCATTGCCCCAAGGCTGCAGCTTTGGGAGCAGGTGGGACAAAAGCACAGTTCTGACCTTCCCAGCAGCAGGCAGATGCTCCTCTGGAGGCACCAACCACAGCTGAAGAGGTCATTGCTGAAAGGCAGCATAGGCACCTTCTGCTCAGTGAAGCAGATCTCCCACATGCTGCCAAGGAACTGCTGATTTCCTTCCATGGTTACACCAGGTGATGGGAATTAAGAAAGGTGAAAACAATTACAAATCCTGGAGGAATATTTCACACCCACTTTTTGTAGGTCTCTTGGTCTAAACAAGATGGCAGCTCATATCTCTCCACCCAGCACATGTGCTGAGTTGTGCATGGATTCATTTGTGAGAAAAGAGATTTTGTGGAGGTCCTACAGCTCAAGCTTTAGAGAAGCTGCATGTAAAACACCGTTTCCATGAAGCACTCCACACTCCACACACACTGGCCAAGGAATGTTGCTGACTCTTAACCAAGTCTTCAGCTACACCATTATTTTCTGGCGAATTACAACATTTTTAGTTTGGTAAATGGGTCTCAGCAAAGGTTCCCAAAAACCAGATGTAATCTTCAACTTTCTCTTTTTAATATCTCAGTAATATCTTTACCTTTTTAAATAAAACTTCAACCCTGGATTGGCTACAACTGTCCTGAGAAACGGGGTTAAAATAGGTGAAGGTATTAACTAACAGATAAAAGTGCAAACTCCAAACAGCTCGGTTTCCCTCTGACTCTTGCCTGTGTGCGATCCTAAAAAGTGCTTCAGAACCCACTCTTGTGACTTGTTGCATGCTGGCACTTTCCCCGTATAAGAGGGTCTGGGGGCAGGAGGAGGGCTGACCTGGGCAGAAAGTACAGGGCTGAGAATTTAATGCCTTTGTACCTCAGTCACCTAATCCATAAAACAGGGATAATAATGCTCACTAATCTCAGAAAGCTTTAAAAGATTATTTGTTAAGATCATCAAGAACTTGCCAAGAAGGTTTTAAAGACCTGCAAAGTCTATTAATTACTTTATCATTATCATTGCTGAAAAATTACATGACTTCCCTCCTTTCCCTTTGTGCCATTTAGACCAGAAAGGTTTCAAGGTGAACTTTGTGTTTTTCTGCTTGATCACATAGCATGCAACACCCTGAGGCCACATCCCCACTGAAGTCTTGAGGTATTATTATAATGAATAAGCACAGGTTTAATAGTAAATTCTCCAGACCAAGTCTTTCTGTTTGTATTGTTACTATATAGGAAAAAATGAAAGCAATACAGCAGAGGCCAATGCTGTGGCTAATGACGACAAGCAAGGAAATACTGTATTAAAATGAATGCAGCAAGGGGAAGGCAACAACATTTCTAAAAGGAAAACTTTAGCTGTAGCTTTTCATCATCACAGCTCCCATCAGATCTCAGAATGCTTCACAGCAGAGCACAAGCTTTTCTGCACCCACTTAAACACATAGGTAAAGAGCAATTGTGCAAAGTCAAGTGGCGGACGTCCAACCAAGTCCCCAAGTCAATCCTAGAGGCATTGCTATAAAGAACTAAGGCCCTTTATCACTGCTAACACAATGACAGTTGCATGTTTATTAACGTAATATATCTGATTGTATTAAAGCCATATGCTTGTCTACACATGGATTCCTAGGTTTTTTTCTTTAAATCACTTGACCCAAACTTCAGTGCAACCGCACTGTAATGATTTTCATCCTTTAAGCTCAAAGCTTGTTAAAGCACTTACCAGCACAGTTGCCTGTCCAAGTTATAGGCAGCCTGAGACAAAGATTTCACCAGCTTCTTTAGTAACCTCCTCCAGTGGTTAACTACTATCATTAACCTATCTGTTCCATATTACACATTTGCATTTGGCGATTAGAAGCTGTGCCTACTGCCATTTGCAACAGCTTTCCCCACGCACATACACACACGCACAGAGAAGAATTTCATGCAAACTTATGCAGAAAGGAAAGACGCTGACTTCTCTGAAGTGCTTTAGGCAGCTAATTGTGTTCCAAATTTTTGTACTTCTACACAAATAATGAGCAAATGTTGCTTGCCACCAAAGCTGACCTAAAGCAGGATCATTCTGATGCTCTAGAGTGAAGATTTTTGCATGATTCTGGCAATATTTGGTCACACCTGAAAGATGAGCTTGTCTGCTATCAGTAAGGACAGATGTCTCGTGGCTGGTGTATTCAGAGCATGAAGTCACTTCAGTTCACACCTAATCTCCTCATCCCAGGGACCCAGACTTCCCAGAGGAATGGCCAGCGTGAGCGCAGACAGCTGAGCACAATAACGCCGGGGGATCAGTGCACAGCAGGAACATGCCACAGCCATAACCTGCACTTTGCATGTGCATCTACACCACGCACAGATGAGGGCAGTTGGTGGAAGATCTCATTTTATTATGGCCTCAGGACACCGAGCTAGAATTGGCCTAACAGGAAGGGGAAAGTTATTGAGCCACAAGCTTGCTCTCAGATGGTTTTCTCTTCAGAAGTTTACTTTACCTCCCAAACTAAATTGTTTAGTAATATTCAATACCTTTTTTTTAAAAAAAAACCTTTAAGTTGTAGCAGTGTGTCCATAGTTATTTATTACCTGCCTTGTGGTCTGAACAAATACGATTTTGTTATTCTATGTTGTCAATAGAAAAAGCACATATGGTTTTGGTTGACAAAATTATGATAAAATTCACTGTATCCTAAAAAATGATTGAAAAGTTTGCAGATGGTTTCTGGGCATAGTAGGGAAGGGAAGGATTGAATTTCAACAAAAGACGTGCCAAATTTTTTTCTCTTCTTACTGTTCACCATGTTTCCACATCCTAGATTTTTTCTTATTAGATACTGGGGTAAAGCAGGTATTCAGCCCACAAGTCATATGTTTCTCTTTAGCTTTTGGCATTCCATCACACTTTGTCATGTTCACATTATGTTATACCCAGGTTCATTGATAGATAAACATGAAATGACATCATGGGCCTCCAGTTACAAACAGCGAAATCCAATTAACAGTAATCTAAAGAGTGTCACACTTGCATCTCAAAAATTTCATGTTTGAGCAACGTTGGTCTTGCACATTTTGTGAAGGCTTTAAGTCAATTTAAGTTTTGTCTTCCTTTTTTTTCTTTCTTAAAAACTAAGTCCTGTTCTCAGTTCTTTCACTTCCCAAGGAATAGAAAGTGGGGAAAGGGCCAGGAAGTGCCTGCCCAGCCAAGATGTTATCTTCTTTCTTGTTTGAATTGATAACCTCCTTTTCCTCAGCGCTGTTCACGTAGTCAAGACAATCACTTCTGTGGGCTTTGCTGCAGCTGCTCATTGTGCTTTTGAAAATTCTGTAAAACAAAAGACCTATGCAAGCTCTGCTTTTTTGTGTTTCATCTCCAAAACAACTTTACAAAGAGATTTCACCTGTCATTTGGTGAAACACATTTTTTCTTAGACTTTGTCTTTCTGGGGAAAATATTTATTTAGCTTTCTGCTTGTACCTGAATGTTGCAGTGATTGGTGTCCCGGTAAAATGACAGCAGGGTGGGCTGGCAGATGGGACAGACCTCCAGACACTGATGACAGCACAGAGCTAGAAGCTGCCAGCTGGAGCCTTCCAGCCTCCCAAGACCATGGTGATTCGAATTAGCACGCTGAGACTGACCTGCTTCACTAAAATAACTTGTGAGGAGCACCTCTCACCTTCTCATGCTTTCCCTTTAATTTGGTAACAGACTTCAACCTGTCATGGACATTTTGCTCTCTGTAACACTCATGGTAGTTGATGATCTGCTACATCACCACCTCTAACATCTGTTCATACCTCAATGTACACATGTGCACGTAAATCCATGCCCCACATGCTGATCAGAGCAGGCTGGAAGAACAGAAACCTAGGCAGGAGACTCTGCTTTCCACAGGAGAAGCTGGAGGGAAGGCATCTTCTCTGCTTCTGAACAAGAGGCGAGCTCTGAACTCTGTCCGTACTCTTTCATTTTAGCCATGTTAGTGATGGATAACACAAAATACTCAGAATTCATTCAGCCTGCCAGAATATTCCCACCACTGCCAAACCTGTCAGTGGCCTTCAGCGGCTGTCGTCCCGCCTGCCCAGGGATGTCCTTGAAGCAGCAAGCCAGTCTGGAGAAGATGGATAATTGTTGAGGGGCGAACATCTGGAAGGTGTCATTGGAGTGTTAGTAGCTCTCCCAAACATGTCGATAAGTTTTCCAACATGGAATTCATTTTTTATAACAGGATACATGTGGAAGTTCATGTTTCAGTGGTGGCCAGAAGTGGCTCTTTTCTTCTTCAAAAAGATTTGTGAACTCTTGTCCAGGCTACTGTAACATGATTTATTTGGGTCTGCTTTCACAGAGCAATCGCAGGCCACAGTATTACAGAATATAGGAGCAGAGGCTTTCAGCTACGAGTTAATGAGAGTTTTGCTCCCTGACCTGCACCATCTGCCCGTTAGCCAGCAAGAACAGCGTAACGCTTGCCACGGCACAGAGCTGCTCCACGCAAGGGTCCGTCTGTCCTGCGCTGCCAGGACAGACAGCATGGACTGGGCTGGGAAAGGACAACAAAACAACACGTGCACAGAGCACACTTCATTTATACCTCAAAATACCTCACGTATGAAGAGAGACCCTTTTCTGAGGTTCTGAGAGGTACCTTTCCCAAAGGGACCATGGGACTGCTACCTCTTGCTTGGACAGAAAGCAATGTGCCTCTATGCCTTGTCCGAACTGCTACCCTCTGTCTGAGAGGCAGGATCAGCACTCTGCGCTAGTACAGATCCTTGAGATGATTCTTAAACCTCTAACCCACCAGTTCAGAGGGAAGAATTCTACCCAATAAACCTTCCTGACATGCAATAAAATAACACATTTATTTACTTGCTTGAACCCGCCAATGTGCTGTTCATTTCAGTGATTGATAGAATTGGGTTATAATAAGCATACTTTATTATTGAAAAATTTAATTTAAGGTTTAAACATAAAACAAATGGTATTTTCAAATCTATTTTAATGAAGACTATCAAAACCATTCCATTGCCATAAGGGAAAAATTCTGTCTCCATATCTGTTATGTATATATGCATAAAATCTTCAGCCTACAAGTATAAGTTGCCTGTCCTTCTATCAATCCATCATTCTGAAAATAGAATACAGAAAGCCTTATTTTTTCACTTAATTTTCATTAGATTCTTGAGGGAATTAAAGTAACACAATAATGGGCAAATTCTGCCACTACAAATCCGAATGACAGCAATGAATCTACTTACGGGCAGGATTTGGCCAAAACTCCAGCTAGGAGTGCCAGATATAGAGCAGACACCCATAAAAGTGTACTTAGAGCTCAAGTATGTCAGGCAGGTAAATAATACACTTTAAATTCAAACAAGAATATGAATGCCTTTAATGTGCCATAGAAGGTAATGGATTGGCTAGTGGGACAGCAGTGTAGTTCCTAGTGTGCGCTGTGGCTATAGGGAAGCCACTTTTGCATTGGTGCAGAGCATCAACAAGGCTTTTTGCCACTTGGGGCAAATCCTATGCTTGGCCTTGTCTGTTGTCTGTTGTACCTACACTCCTACCCACATTTCTAAAGAGGTTTATCTTGTACAGGGGAATGCAGGGCTTCTGGTGTGCTCTCAGCGAGGCTGCTGGACATCCAGACACCTAACCCTGGAGAAATTTAGCAGTGTGATGTATTATTGCCCAGTGCTCACGTCATGGACTCAGCACATCCATCTTCATCCCGGGTTTCCTTGTAGAGATGTTAGCCAGGCAATCCTTGCAAGTACCGTGCCAGAAAGTGCAATCCAGCAACCCTCTGGGGCACTCTTCTTCTTCCAGCAGGACTGGAGAGAGTCAGCAGCTTGTGCATATGGCTTTTCCCTTTTTCCATGCATGTTGTGACATTCATCTCTGCCCTCTTATAGACACTTGGAAAGAACATTTTGGAGGATATACTGAGAAAAAAAAAAAACTTTATAAAGCTTTTCTCTGGAAGCTCCCAGTGACCTCCCTGCAGTCGGTGTGGGCCTCATCTTTCTCATCTTTCAAACGAAAAAGTGCAAAAAGATATCTGTCATGCTGGAGGAAAATCCTGCCCCTGAGTCCTTTTCCCTCATCCTCTCTCCCCATGGCTGGGAGCAGCAAAAGGCTGCAGGTGACTGTTCCGGGATGGAGGTTTTACGGAATGGTCTCCCAGCCCCATCCTCTCAGTTGAGTGCTTGGAAGATGTCTCTGCTGGCTGAGCTGGCCCCACTCTCCTCAAATGCCTTCTCCATTCTTGTTTCATTGACCTTTATTTGTGGACAAATACATATTTTTTTTCAGTTTTAATGCACCTAAATAGTTGGTGGCTGCTTGCTTGTTAGAATTGAGTGTGTAAGTCAAGCTGTAGCCATGCACTGAAGTTCAAGGGGTAGGAATAACAGCATAGCATTAAGGATGCTGGGAATGTCCTCATTCACATTTCCCTCAATTTTTTAAATCACCTTAAACCATAACGGAACATTAAAAATACCAGGTATTGGCCGGATCCTTGTTTGATAATTTTTAAATAATCATCTGTATTCTAATATGGTTTGCACACTGGTCTGATAAGTCAACAGATTCATTTCCTCAGTGGGTCAGACCCTCAGTACATTTTGCCTTCTTGCAGAAAAGAAATTTATCTTTTGAAATGACTCATTCTTTCCCTGGATGTTTCTTTGATGCAGGTCTATTGTTTCAGTGCAAAGAAAATGTATTCCTTTAACAGTTTTATGCCTTCAGTGGAATTTGTGTAAGTAGGTTCCGCTGCACAAACACAAAAAGCCCTAATACATGCAGGCTGGGTCTACATCACACCGTCAGATGTCAAGTTTGATGACTGATGGTACTTACACAGATTTACACAACAAAAAGTACATTAAAAGGACGTTAAGATTGTGAGTCAATGTCACAAAAGCATGGAAATTCACATTTCAGGATTTAAACATCCAATATTGACATGGACGCTGACTATTAAAATGGTATCCCATTAGAGTTAAGATGCTGAATAATTTTTAATCTAGACTATTAATTTCCTGAAATTTGTTGTTCTCTCTGCCTCTTACGGCTTTCACATTTTTAATTAAGTTTTTCTTGTGTACGTGTCCTTGTCTTGTAATTTCTAAGTTGCTCCTTCTGTGTCTGGTATAATTACATAATATATGCAGCATGTATGATAGCTTAATTGGAAATGTTAACCACGATATGTACGGAAATCATAAAAAGCTTCGTGAAACTTTGAGAGTAAATGTTTCTACAAATTTACTGAGGTTTATAAATGGTTGTTTCCAATATTATTCTCTAATAAAAACAATTACACCCAACGCCAGCCCAACTTGGGAGTAAAATTATGAATTATAATAAGAAGGATTAGTACTTACAGAATCCTCATCACCGCACTGTTATTGGTTTCAGATGGAAAAACAGATTTAGGGGTTAAGTGATTTGCCAAAGGGCTGACTTCAAGTCAGTGTAAAAGGAAAAGAACCAAAACAGCCACGCTTAGAAAACACGCGCCTCGAACCAAGTCCAAGCAACAAAATCCAATTCCCTCTCTTTGATTGTTTGACCCCCTCCCCCCCGGTGTCTGGCATTAGTCGTACAAAACCCTTTTGGATCCAAACCTTTCAGACGTTGAATTGCTCTTAGGAGATGGGAAGCACTAAAACAAATGGGAACTGAAAGTGCTTAGAAACGTGCGCAGCCAGAGCAATGTAAAGTTAAAAACAGTGAAGAAAACTGTATTTTGAAATTTTTTTGTAACGTTAAAAAAAACCTTTTCCCAAGTTTACACACCGTATGCCAGGCCTCACCCTGGTGTGAATTCTCCTAGGCAGTTTTATAAGCCTTCTGGATAAATGTGTGTAGCAAAACCAGTGGCATGCTGTAACTTTAACCAGCAGCCTCAGAGCCTCGCTGCAAGAAAAGCAGAAATATGCAAGTTAGACAAGTGGATACAAAAAAATCTCCCCTGTAATGACTATTTGCTACACTCTCAAAAGGGGCCAGGGCAGCTCATGAGGAAAGGAGAGGAGCACCGCGAGGAAGGCAAAGTGCAATGAGATAAAACTGGAGCGGCTATTTTGAATACAATTTACGTTTGCTAATTCCATTTCTGTCTACACTGAAGTGAGGCTCCATCTCACAGCACAGTGCAGCCATTTTAAACTCACCATGGGTGAGCTGAACAGAAAATAGCTCTTCCTTGAATAAACCACGATATTGGTTCAAACGCTTATGGAGCTAAGTGATGGCGAACAGATGATCAAGGCCAATATCAAATTATAAAGTGAAATTTTCTTAATATCTCAAGATGACTCTCTAATTCCAGGACCAAAAGAATTGTCTCTCTTCAGAAGTGTTCCCACATTAGTGTTTTGGTGTTTAATTGGTACTAAAATACAACAGCTATGTCGAGGCACATTATTTGCAAAATACGATCGTTTATCAGCTTCAATTTTTGCTGAACTTGCTTTCCTGCCTGCAGTGGCTTCACTTTGGATGAGCAAGAGCAACGTCTCCCACTCTCTCTCTGCAGTGCCACAGGGAGCCTGGCACCAGGGCACCAAGCGGCAGCACCAGACCCGGCCGCTGGCATCGGAGAGAGGATCGGACAGCAGCAGGTGGAGGAGAACAGAATCACAGAGGAAACGCCTCGGTAGCCAGCAGTGGAGCAGCAAAGATGGAGACAACTAGCAGACATATGAAATAGATCTTGGTGATAAATGTGTATTGAAGGTAGCAGATGCCAGTGGCACAGACCCAGATACGCAGTTATCACCTCCTCCCACAGCGAAGGACTGGAGGCGCGTGGCAAAGGGCATCACTGGTGTGGGGCCCCTCCAGACATCAGGTCAGGGCTTGCCATGCAGTCTTCCAGAGTCTGAGGAAAAGCGCATATACTTATTAATGTGCTCCCAGTGTCGATAATGAATGGACAGGTCTGATGCACTCTGTAAAGAGTATCGGGTTCTGAGAGTGGCAGGGAGTGCATCAGAGAGAAGGTCTGTTTGTGAAACAATGGGCTCTTGTGGCGATATTTCATGTCCCCAGATCAAAGTCCACTATTCTTCTTCAGTCAAGTCTAAAATAGGGCTTTTGAGAATTGAGGGGAAGACAATTTCTACTGCGAGGAGTTGTCTAAGGGGTATTTCAGATGGTTTAGGCTTTTTGTCCCCACCAAAACACAGAGAAAACATGAGTTACTAGAAGAGGTTTTAGCCATAGCCAGATTCCCACACATTTGAAGTTTGGACACGAGACAATCCTAAAAGTGAAAGAAAAGAGCCGAGCAGTCTGTACTCTCTCTAGACCACTGCAATGCCATACAACACCATTTACCTGCAGGGTTCCCAGGAATTCCCTACCCCGAGTGGCTTTTTGGAGCTGAGCCACTTTCTGCTGAAGTGGTTGAGGGGGTTGAAATTTGGGGTTATATTGAGAAATGGGTTTCGGCCTCTGTTCTGACAAAAGACAGCACTATCAGAATGGTGGCAAGTGCTCTTTCATCCAGACTTCAGCGAAACATTAACATCAATAACTTTAAAAAGCTATGTTTCAGCAGACAAATTGTTATGAAAGAAAACAATTGCCAGCATCTTCACTAGTCCAGCCTGGAGTCCAGGCTTGTTTTCCCACACCGCCTCTGTGCACCAGCCATGCCGACACCAATTCCTCCTCCTCTGCGAAGTTAAGAAGGGCACTTTATTTTTTCCAGGTGTCCTGCACTGGTTTATTTATGGTCTCACTTTTTTTCTTAGTGCAAGAAATCCTAGCTTTTAGCCAGCTGTAAAGGATTGGCAAGATGCATTTGTAAGAGGAAAAAAAATAGCAATGCTTTTTTCTTACCAATCTTCACCCACCTTATTAGGCAGGGAATTTTCCAGCGTACTTAAATAAGCCTCACAGCAGCCTCGGTATCTGACCCACGAGCAGCGACGCATGAGAGCACTCGGTGCATTAGTCCTGAAAGCAGCTGAAACGTGGTCACATCTGATAAACCTGGGCTCTGGCTTAGGAAAAACTTGCAGTGAGGAAGGAAAAAGAAACGAAGACAGATTCATATTTCTATTCTCGAGCGTCTGAGCAAAATCACAGCCACATCACCTAAAAGCCCAGGAGCTACCGCTTCTCTTGCAATCCCTGCTAAAGTCACCTCCTTCCATTCCAAAGCCGGTGTTGTGGTGGCAGTTACAGAGAGGAGAGGCCCCCAGCAGTGCCCACGCTTGCAGCATCAGAGCAACAGCTACTGCTTCTGCACCAGAGCCCAGCAGCCCTCTAGCTGGATGATCTCACTTTTTAAATACAGAAATGGCAGGTTCAGAAAGGAACAGTTGTGCATCACTAGTCAGTCCTCTAGCTGTAAATTCACACTCAGAAGCAGAGTGTCATTTTTTTGCTGGAAAAGCAAACTCGGGTCACAGGGAACGTGTTGCAGCATTCATGAAGCCCAGTAACCCTGTGGGACCAAAACCAGGTGAGGTTTAGCAGCGTGGGATGGAGCCCGTGGGGTTTGTGCTCACCGCAGAGCTCCTGCCTGGAGCCTGTCCTGCAGCAGATCAGGCTCTTGATCATCAGAAAGATGATGTGGGAAACGTGCCGAGAGCTCAGTTTTGAAACAGAGAAGCATGAAGGCCCTGGAAAAGTTGTTTCTTGAAAGAATATTATTCTTGGGTTTATCAAAATGAAGTGTCAGATAGCTTTATGCATATGCTAGAGAGACTCTACCCTGCTTGGTTAATGGCAGGTTATTCCTTTTCTTATGCTGTCAACTATTGTTACTGATTGTTAATAGCATTAATATTTCCATCACTTAATTTATTTTATTAATCCCATTCAGGTTTACCATTACCAGCATATGAACTGTAAATAGCAATAATAATGCCATCAAGGTTAATATCAGTGATGCTGAAGGGTATTATGTAAAACACAGCCTGTGAGCGGCAACGAGACAGGCGCCTATAAAACCTCACCCACGATAGCAGGGGGTGGGTTAAACAAAGGTCTTGCACAGATTTACAGAATTGCGTTATCTTCTGGAAGAGGTGAAGATTTAATGCCGAAAGCCATCTTTAAATTTCCTGTAATGTTCCTTTCTATCCCCCAACTGTAAAAATATAGCCGGGGAACGTTCTTAGGGAACGGCGTTTTTATCTTAAATTATTAAAAGTCTAATAGTGGTTTCAGTTTTCTTCTAAAAGCAAAGGCATTGGAAACAGGTGATGTGTCAACTTTTAAATGAGAATATGCAGGAGTCAGGGTGATTGCAAGCAGCGTAACAAAAAGGTCTGCCTCAGAGAGCATGGGACAAACTGAATTACGGATGTTCCCCAGGAAGCCCGATGCCAAATGCCAGGGTGGGAAGGGGAAGGCGGCCAACCAGGGGCTTGCACCCATGGCTCTGTGCGAATGGCAGGCTCTGCTCACTTGGGGGTTTGTGACTATTTCAGCCCCAAGGGGGCTGTGCTGCCAACCAGCCAGCGACAGGAGGACCAGGGGATGGATCACTCACATCCCCAGCAGGGAGGGCTGCGTGCAGGACACACTGTCATTGGGCTGAGTTTTCAAATATCGGTGATGGCTCTGGGACCCTCATGTAGTAGCATCACCCGAGGCACCCAAAAAGGCCTCACAAAGCAGGGCTTGGGCATAGATGCCATGGAGGGACCCCGACAAGCAAGACACCCATAGCACCGGCCACTCTAGATGCTCAGGCTGTGAACTGTGCCAAGCTGCACTAGCAGGGTGCACAGGGGTGCTTGTGGACACTTTTCTTAAATCATCCTGGCGCAGATGCTGACTGAGGAGAGCAACGATCCCCTCTACAGTGAGCACACCAGCATTATTTATTCCCTGGGAAATAATAATAAAGGTGCTAGCTAAAGGCTTATCAGCAATTAAAAGGCCAAAAGATCTTTACACAAACTACTGTTCTCACAACTCCAAGTCTGGTGGCACAGTGAGGAGATGCAGGTCCCACATGTTTATCCTCGTGACATACACGCTGGTGCCCCCATTCCCGTGGGTGAGGCAGGGGGCCAGGGCAGTGACAGCCAGACAGGATTCATCCTGGGACATCCTTGAAATATTTGCAAATGCTGCTTTGGAAAAAATCAGTAAAAAAGAATCAAGAATTATAATTTAAATCCTATAGGAATTCCAAGAGAATATGGAAGCCACTGTTAAAGAGGCCACTGAATGCAGTAGTTGAGGGAAATCTGGAGAAAGGGCTCTGTTTGCTCCTCTGGGATGGATTTCTGAAGGTAAAGAATACATCGGTTTCCTGCACCCGGACAGGGTGACTTAGTATTCACACCACTTTATTTGGGAGGAATCTGTAAAAGAGTTGGAGCTATAAAATACATTTCTGCTCATTTTTCATGGTTGCTGCTGCAGAGGTTGCAGAAGCCGGACAGGGCGCAGAATGGAAAAGGACATTTGCCATGGAGGAAGGCTTCGTCCTGCGGTGGAAGCGGCCCATCGACACAGACCCTCCTTTCTTTGTTACATCTGCCTTGCCTTCCTCGAAGAATTAAATTAGATATACAAGGGGGAAAGAGAGCGGGAGAGGGGGAGAGAGAGAGGGAGGGCACGAGAGGGAGGGAGAGAGAGATGAGAAAAAAGGCTCAGGCAGGAATATATTTCCTATGTCTGGATAAGGGGAAGGATTCGAGGTAATTGCTTGCTTTTCTCATTGTTCTCAGCTGCCAAGCAGAGATTCATAGAGTGTCTGCAAAGATCTCTCTCTTTTTTCTTTTCCTCCTAATTCTTCACACCCCCATCCACCCCGATCCCTGTCCCTCCCCTTCCTTCTGCTTATTCCAGTCCAGGAAAAAAAAAAGTAATTTGTCTGTTTTATTTATGATGCAATGAAGGTATGCTGAACGCATCGGGATAACCTGACACTGGTCAAACTATCTGTCAGCAAAGAAGAACTGCCTTCATACTCCAACGAGTGCATAATTTAACCATTTCTCTACCAGAGGGCAATGCAAGCCCATCCATTTAAAGCAAGAGGGTTTGTCACTGCTCTTTTCACAATAAAATCCGGTTTTGTTGCATCCTGGCAAAAACTCGTACTTGATATGTTTTCAATCAACCCTTTATCTTCTCATTTTCACTAGTCATATACAGATTGTCTGCATGTAATAAAATTTCTACTTGGAAAAATATAAAATTATTTGAGATAGTCATATGAAAGCCAGGTCCCAAAACAAGATGGAACACACAAATCTGCCAGTTATGAAACCAATTCAGGATGGATTTAGGACCCAGATAGATCCAGACAATTGGATGCTGAGCATGGGAAAAAAATAGTAATGCCTCTGGTTTGAAAGAAGTACATATAATCCCATCCTCCTGATGCACAGGGGGGCAATGGCTTCAGCTCAGAAAGAAAATGCAACCCATCCAGCGAGCAGAGCAAAAAGGAAACATGAGCTAAAGGACAAGAGAGAAAGCAAGAGAGAAAATAACAAAATATTAGTAAATAATATTCCAAAATATTTGAAATGTGATGTAAGAATGAACAAAAAAATTAACTGCATAAGGGCTTTATTTTTAATTTTTAAAAAACCCAAAACAGACAAAAATAATCTGTGCAATTCCCGTTGCAACAGGATGGAGCAAACCAGGGGAAGGAATTACTGGTTGCCTTCCTTCATTTTAAATTAGTCACAATATTTTCTCCTCACCCCTGATACAGTGCAGAAAGAAGCAAGCACGACAGCTCTAGCAAAGCAAGTTGCCAAAGGAGCCTTTTTCCAGCCCAGCCTTTGCCAGCAGTTGCCACTGCACCGTGCCCCGCTGGCATCCCCACTGTGCCCCACGTCCCCCACAGCGGCACCGGGAGCTGGGAGAGCTCGTGGTACGAGACAGCAAGAGACACGCCGAGTTTTACCAGAGCGTTGACTTCATCATAGCAAATGATACTTAGAATTTGGTCCAGAACTGCGAGTTCTCGCAGTGTGAAGCCCTGCCAGGCAAGATTGCTAGAATACATGGGATGTGAGCACACCGCAAATACTCTGATGTTTAATAAATGACAGAATAAAGTAGAAAAGAACAAAAAAAGAATAAAAAGGTTTTACAACATCATGCAGTGTATGCAACAGGGATCAGGGAAGGGACGCCAGGAAACAGGGGTTTGACGAATTGCTTCTGCTCGTGCTTTTATTTATTTCTGATGCACACCAGCACTTGCCTTCACACTGTAAGCAAAGAGGAGAAGATTTTATGAATGGGAATATCTCTAGCAAGAGGGAATGTAAAATGGAAGGGAGATAATAGGAAGGGTCGGGTCAAAGCCAAGAGGCGGTTCCCAGGACGGGCGAGTGACAGCCGGCACCGCAGGCCACCCTTGCCGGCCACCGTGGGACGAGGATGCCAGGGGCCACCCGCCTCCCCGGGCTCTGCTCCTGCGGCTGGGCTGCCTGCACTGATCATTTTGGGAAGGAGGGATTGCAAAATGAAAATCGTTTTTTATCCTGCATTACCGAGAAAGCAGCATTTGGAATTGACATCTATTTTCCTTTATGAGATTATTTAGGAGTCAATCGCTATGGCTATATTGTATATTTACCTACAGTTACACGAGTATAAAACACACTAAGATAAAAACAAATATATTTGGCAAAACATAAAAATAAAAACATATTTTGAATATGGGGAATCGATTTGTAAAGGAAGGGATTCAGTAGCAGACAGAGGAAAAAAGGGCACATAATGTGGTTTGTCCTCTCATTTGGGAAATCCCACATCCGCAAAGAAATTATGAACATTCCTATGTGTTTCACACACTAATTACTCTGTAATAATTAGAATAGTTGGGACAGTCCTTTTTAACTTTATTGTTCATCTTTATTTTTGCACTATTGAATGTAGAAATAAGATAAAATTACAACCAGCAAAGCTCTTTTTAATTCACAACCATTTTAAAATCCGAAACCACAAATCTAGATCAATCCAGTGAGCTTTGATTTTATTGTCAAACTGCAACCAAAATTAAGATTAGTTAAAAGAATTAAAATTTGTTAAGGAAAATCTACAATGAGACTGAAATATTCTGTGCCTGGTTTTAACTTGGATCAATTTTTTAAAGCTCAGTTACAAACCTGACAACAGGATGTTAATACTTGAAACAGTCGCGTTAATTTAAACGTAGGAGTCCAAATAACATCATTATAATTCCAAACAGGTTGTTTTATCTCCTCAAATCCAGAGTTAAAACCTACTAAAATAAAATTACAAGAGCCTTTTCAACAGACAAGCCCCTTCAAAAGAAACTGTACATTTCTGCAACCTGATTTGTGTTAGGGATTTTGAAGTGTTCATAATTTGTATTTGTGAAACAAGCTGGATTATTACAGCGGGGGAGATCGTATCAGTTTCCCGGCTGCCTGAGTTTCCTACAGAAATCTGACAACCCTCCTCCATGAGCCCCTCTTTAAGGAGCTGCTCTGCCATTTTGTTGCAGCTTCTTTTTTCACCTGATTCGGCCCCAGAGAGCCCAAACCGCACGTTTAAAAATAGACCGGAATGTCCTAACCCAAAATTTACTATTAACAACATTCCTACCGTCCCTCCCCATCACAAGCGGAGGCGTCTGCGTGCTGCTGCGGGGAAACTTGCTTCAAATCAGTAACGTTTGACTTTAATCGCAGCAAATGAAAATCGTACCTTGGAAAATAAAAGAATTCCCCAGCCATTTCAAAATGGTAAAATTTTAAAAGAAAAGTAGAAAATATTTGCAGGAAAAACAAATTAAAAAGGAAGGAAAGAATAAAACAGGTAGCCAAAGCAAACTTTAAAAATCAATTCACAATTCTCATTAGCAATGTAAAAATTATTTTATTCGCAGATTTCTTTAACACCCAGACCTATATTTTTGAGAGCTGGCTTTATGGTCAATGGGTATTTTTGTTTACACGCTCCTTTGGTGTAATAAAACCAAATAATGAAATGGAAGTCCCATTAAAACAGAAATGCATCTGCAAGGTCTTTTTCCACCTCTGATAAGTTATGGGCAGAGAGAAGTGCATGATCATTTTCTGCACTGTTTTAAAATAACTATAAACAATTTCTATAATGTATTTCCAATGGGAGCTCGTTAGTAATCAGAGATTTTTTTCCTTACAAACTCCAGAATACTTAATACCGAAAGTGTTTTATCATTTGCCGAGTATTTTTTTACCCCAGATGTGCTTTAGAGCCTCACACGGAGAGATCCTGATATTTCTCTGGGCTGGGCTCTTTGTAAGCCTATTCCTTTCTCATATATAAATGAAAGAAACACAGTTGAAATAAATCCTGGGTTCCAGATGCTGTGATAGTTTGTACTTGGGCAGCTACAGGCTAAAAATAATGCAGTGTATTTGCCCCACTCTGTCGTAGGCTTTTTTGGATGGTGGTTTAATTAAGGCGTTTACCTCTCTCATCCCCACTGCTATTAAATTTTAAACCAGCCACGGAGCTTTTCCCTTTTTCACCCTTTTTTATTATTCCCACTGGCTCCCGCAGCACGCTGGACCCCCGCGCCTCCATCCCCTCCATCCCTCCAGCCGCCCCAGCCTGGCCCTCACGCTCCCCACGGTTTTCTTTCCCTTCTCCTTAAATCTCAGCTGCTCTTTCAGCTGGCCTCATGCACTACAAGGGAATAATTTGCTTTCATAATTTAAATTTTTTTTTATATATACACAGATGATGTTTTGTTAGGGGGGGATGGATGCTGCTCGGGATGCAGGCAGCCTCTGCCGGGCGCCGTTCGTGGATGGCGAGTGCCCTCTGCAGGAAAAAACAACCCCAGCCCAGCCAGGAAAAACACCCTCAGGAGTGGCAGAAAACAGAAGCGACTCAACACCTCCATCATTATTTGTTTTACTCAGCTAATGACCGCACAACACACCGGTGCTGGTGGATGCAGGGAGTGCTGCTGGACCACTGAGCTGATAGTCCTACCAGGTCCAAAGCTGCTTCGGTCCCCCCGGCTCCACCACGGCTCGGCCCGTTCCGGCTGCAGGAGCAACCACGTTAAATACAGAAGCAGATAGAAGATGAATTTTCATCTGCAACGTAATGGTTTATGGCAGGCTCTAAAATCCCTGCCACGTATTTCAGTGTGCAGACAGGCAGGATTCCTGTTTCTCCTGCAGCAGAACCGTGCGGGATGGAATTTTTAGTGGTTTTTTTCCCCACAAATAAGCTCTTCAGGAAATTCCACATCCAGTTCTATTCAGACACCTGTCCAGGATGACAGAACGCGCTGTGCGCGGCACGCTGCTCATTCTCCATTTAAAACAGCAAATTGTTATTTAGCTTGTGTGTACATATTGATAAAATCAATACAAAACATCAGCCAGGAGAAAGCTGTAACGGGAGATTAAAACAAACCAAAACAAAGAGAGCACTTTTAAGGCAGGTCGCTAACCAGGATCCTGGAAGACCTTGGAAAGCTGGTGCACTATAAGGCATCCTGAATGCCTTTTAATCAAAGGCCCAGTTCCGCGCAGGGACCCAGCTGCCTTGTATATCACAAGCCATGATTCCTTTCCCCAAACGCAGACGTGTGTATTGCGGAAGAGGGTGGGATTAGGGGGGAAAAAACCACATTCTCTGAAGGGAAAGCATTTCAAAAGACGTCATGAAATGAGAATTTACTAGTCTTTTCCAAGAGCTAATAATGCCTGCGCAGCACAAAAGGCATCGCTCACTGTGCCACAGACAGGACTTGCAGGCTCCTTTCTGTGTCCCCCCACCCTTTTTAAGAACAGAGCTTATGCAAACCTCACCGCAGACTTTTCCTTGAAATTGTGTATCACAGCAGCAGGGGGGCTGATGAAGTGCTCATTTTTTTACATCGGTCTTATAAATTGCTCTCCCCATTAATTGTTTCCATGGAAACAATGCATTTGCCTTGGATGGGGATCCTGAAAAATTTTTAATGGGATTCTTAAAACTGTGCAGGGGGCAGGCGGGGGGGTGGCGCAGGGTAGGTGCTCTCCAACACCATCCGAAAAGATCCAGCACAAGTTCGTGTAGTTAATTGCTTGTTTCCAAATGTTGTGAGACTGAACCCACATTAAATGGAGGATCTGAAAACATTATTCAAATGACCAGAGGAAAAAAAAAAGTAACAAAAGGGCAAGTACAGCTTATGTGACAGCACAGAAGAGAATTCTCAAACATCTCCTAGCAAAACACAACCATGAGACCATAACCAAATAACAATTCTTTAATATCACAGCCTTAACTAATAATTTAAGCACAAGCAGTCCTTGATAACCCATCAGATCTTCTACCAAATGTTGTGCTCCTTGCAGAATCTCCATACGCTGCCGTGACAAGGACAGTGGTAGCTGCACCAACCCAGACAGGCACACACCCCATCTTCCCTTTCTCCACTCTTCCTATGCCTGAGAGGGTTTCTCTTTTAATTTTTTTTTTCCCAGCAGGGAAAGTATTTGTATTACAGGGTATGAAACGAGTCCAACATGCAAGCATATTTAATTTGGAAAATGTGTGGCTAAATGCCACTTGTTATGGGATTAGTTAACAGCTGCGAGTCTGCTACTGTGGAAAGAATTTTTTTCCAAAGGAAAAAAAAAAAAAAAAAAGAAAGAGAAGGATTTAACTGAGAACTGATCTGTGCCATTTCCCAACTTTCTCTGTGTATTTGCAAGCTACGTCCAGATTCCCAGCTCTCTATGGGGTTGTCCTCACTTAACTGTCAGCTGAAGCTATCTACACTTAAATTAACTCCTCTCAAGTTAGTCTCCTCTGAGTGAGAGCAGTCAGCGCCGTAAAACAGCCCTTGAGCTGTGAGGCGTGTTTTGAGGAGCCGGCTTAGCCCCATGGCATGATGAGCACCGGCAGCAGCTTCAGCCTCGCACCAGCACTGCCAGGTCAGTAAATGCTCCCTTTGGCTCCAGCTGAAGAGACGCACAAGCATCGGGTTACTGGCAGCTCTCAAGTTATACCTCAAGTTAATCACGCAGCGAAGACAGGCTCTAAATTACTTGTTAAAAATACTGTACTCATCCTGAATGTCCTGTAGAGTACTCCAATGCTAAGTGCTGTTAATGAAGCAGAATATCACCTTTAACACATCAGTCACATAAGGCAAAGCCACAAGTCACTTTATTTTCCTGTCTATATGGCCATGACCTTTCTACGTGACCACTAACGGATATTTTCATAAAGATGCCAACAAGCAGGTCTCTAGACCATAACTCACTTCATCCCCTCCATCTCAAAGTGCTTTTCTTCAGTATCACGTTGCTATTCTCTTTCCTGCTTCTCTTCTCTCAAGCCTAAACCCCTCATTGGCCTAAACTGTTGCATATTAACTGAAAGTGAGGTGCTCAGTACAAGGCACAAGGAAGGACACGGCTCCCAAGCAAGTGGCCACAGAGCCAGCCCCAGGAGCTGCCACCTTCTGCAGAAGAAGCAGCTGCAAACCCTCGCCTAGGGAGGCATTAGGATTGGGGTGGTTGGAAGGGAAGGAAAAATGCAGCCGAGCACAGCAGGAGCTGCTCACATGGTGTTGCCTTCCACCCTGGCCTCTCCATCTCACTGCTGCTCAACCCACAGCAAAACAGCCTATAATGTTTTTATTGCAAAAGCCATAATGAAAGAGATAAAAGTCACTGCTTTTTGCCCCATATGACTGGTGTTACCCAAATTACCTTTGTAGAAGTCATGTTTTACTGGATCTACTTGTCTGGCAGTGGAGGGGTCTAGTGCCTGAGTGCCATGAATCCTGGTGTCCCACAGCAGGGAGAGGGATGAGAGGGTTGGCATCAAACCCCTGAGCTCAGAGAAATCATGTGCAACAGTGGGGAATAGGAAAGTGATCCCCCCATGACCGTGCAGCTCCTGCTGAGTGAGGGGGCTGCATGAGCCCTTCACTGGAAGCCCCGTCCTAGGGGTGCAGATAGACTCCCCAAAACCACTGGTGCCTGAAGCTGCTCCAAACCAGTCATGTCTGAGCAGAAAGCACCACTTGCCTGCTTCATCCAAGGCTTTGGAGGGCTTTTCCCAGCTCTGCAACCTCTGGAAGTTCATCTCTCTACCATAAAACCTCTAAAAGAAAACACAAACAGAGTACTAAAGAAAAACTTTAAGCAAGTGCCTTAAAATCTGCCCTTTAAAGCAGCAGAGAGCCTGCACAAGGCCTGAGACAGCTGAATCTAACAGACTGTGTGCACTCTTGTTGAGCACAAAAACATCTCTTCACAAGCAGGCAGCTCAGCTGGTTTGATATGATCATAGGGCTCAGCTCATCCCCTCTCATCGCTGCCGTTCTCCCATTCCCGTGCCATCTCCGGATGCTTCCAGGAGGTGTGGTTCAGCTCCATCAACCAATGTCCTGGGCACACATGGCACCATTGCCACAGGCATGACACAGAGAGAGGATCAGCACAGGGAGGAACTCAAGAAGCTCCATTTCTTCTGCAGATATAAAGTACCACACTTTATCCTGAAAGTATGGTTACCCAGAGGTAAATACACTGCTACAGCCAGGAGAGTGGCAAGGCTGTGGTCTATCTGCTCCGGCTAGTCTCTCCAAAACTGCTGCAAACTGTATTTTGTTTTAATCATGCATTTATTCCCATAACTTGTATAATAGAAATTACACAAAAGTAGTCCTCTAATATGGGAGGAAAATCTCTCTTTGGCTGTTCCTTTTGGATACTGTGAACTGATGCCTTGCATGTTCAATGCACACCACCTGGTGACAGACACCCTGCAATTATATGGACGAAGATGGATGCTACATGGCTGGAAATGATACACTGATTGGGGGCGGGTAATTGGGAGCAAGTTTCTTAAAATCACATTTCTATTAACACCAGCACTAATTCCTCGACCCCATCCTGAGTCAATACGCATCCGCATCGGTACAGCTGAGCCCTCACTCTGTGCAGAAGGAGAGGTTTCTCTCTTGAAGACTGACCAGACTGGGTTCACAGCCAGGTTCCTCTATGGTTGCACTCTGGTCTCACAGTGTCCATAGGGGATGCTCATGGAAGGGAGCAAGAGAAGGAAGATGATGCGGGGCAGCCTCCAATGCAGCCTCCCCATCCCCAGCAGCCTGCATCTCTCGGCCTTTGCAGTCAGAAGATGCATCTGCATTTTTAGGCTTTACAGCCCCCGATGGACTTGTAATATTGGTACTTGGTGTATGGGTTGTACTAAGAAAGATACTGGCAGAGTGGTTGGAAGAGGCCTTTAAAGAATCTTTAAACAGCACTGGGGATAAAATGTGCATTTGTAGCTTTTAAACATATCAATATCTAACTCTCAGTGATGAGTGGCAAACCAGCATGGGAAATCCTACTACCTTAAAGGGCTCTGTAAGCCAAAATTTGCCATTTCATTCAGTGAACAAATATAATCCCCCAAATAAAATAAAAACATGAGGGATTATAACTCCTTTGACCAAGCAAACCCCTGGAAGCCATGTGTGAGTTTGCTCCCATCCCTGTGCACCTGTGTACATCTCCACATGACAGAAACACAGAGAAGTAAGGTCCTAGTCCTGCAAAGAGCATAAGCACATCTTAACTTCACGCACATTAGCAGCTCTGCTGGGACCTGCAGACGTTATAAATGGAAAGCAGTGTGCAGAAAAAAAGCTGTAATTTCCTTATTTTTATCTTGCATAAGTTCTGCTTTTCACAAAGCTCCAGCAAAATTTGACTTTTTCGATATTCCCTTTTAAAACTGACAAAACAAAAATCACTGTTTCTAAAGTTAGAGGTTTGCGACCTCGCTCCCCCCAGGGAAGCTGGGGAAGCTTTTTTCCATTGTCCGCATTTAAAACTTGGTCCACTTTAAGAGAAACAAGTGAGAAGCAGGTTTTACTATTTCAGAAATGAAAGGCATTTACCCTCAAGACAGTAAAACAGATCTTTTAAACCTTTCTGATGCAAGAGAGGAAATGGGAAGTTTACAAAAGTAAAGCTCCAGTCCTGCACGTACAGACCTGATCTTCCTCCTGTGTATAGTTCACTGAAATCAATACGAGTTCTCACGAGCGAAGCCGCAGACACACATAAATGTTTCCATATTTGACTCTTATATCAATACTAAAGCTGCATTAAAGAAAAAAAACATTCTTCGCAGTAAATTCAAAAGTTCGCCCAGTTTAAAAATCATGTATGAATTATATATGCGCTAACGTTTTTCATCAAATCATGTTATCTATGCATTTGTTAAAAGACAATATCCAGCTCACATGTCCTCAGTAAAAGCTCAGCCAATGCTTCCCTGCCTGCAGCCGGTATTTACAGAGCCTGCAGTGGTGGGAGCCGCCGGTTGTGGCCGGACGCAGCAACGCCTCCCCAGCACCATGTGCACGCAGCTCAGCGGCTGCCAAAGCACGTTCACCAGGCGCATACCTGAGCTAGAGAGCTGGGGATGCATGGAGAGGGCAGCCCTGCTCTGGGGTCGTGCCCAGCATCTCCTCCAGCTGCTGGAATCTTCGGGTTTACAGTGAAACCAATTCCTTTTGAACCATCTTGCAATGCCAAGCTCACAGCATCAAAACTTTTCTTCACTCTGTATGGTGCTGCCAAGGTCCTTCGACATGGAAAAGCAACAAGTATTACACCAAAAGGACAGCGAGCAGTAAACATCAGCAGGAATTACTAATACATGACAGAGGGATCGCTTCCCCAAGGCCTTCACAGCATAAACTTTTCTCCCGCGTTATGAAACCACATAAAGCAAATCCCAACTGCTAACCATAAAAAATGAGAAGCTATTTGCTAGAGATCTGATAATGTTTAAAAATATATAGTCAAACATCTTGCTAAGTGGAGGCATGATAAAGTCAAGTCCATCTCTTACACTAACCTTCAAGGTAAAATTAATAATTAATTAGTAAAGCCAGGACATGGAATGATTGCTATCAATATTTTAATACTTTTACTGCTAATTTCATTCTTCCTCCATAATCTGCTTTCTGAAAAAAACAGGAGAGCTATGTGTGCATTTTCAGTGTGGTACCCTGTCTCAGCTGGGGCCAATGCTAGAGATGGAATATCGCCCAGAAATGTCATTTTTACAAGATACAGAACCCAATGCCGATCACTTGGATTTTGTTAGGTGCATTCAGCAAGTGCTTGCTGCAGACTTTACCCACATCTGCTCCAAACCAGGGGTTACACTGGTGAGGCCAGCAAGAAAACCAGGGGTGCTGGTAATGAAGATAAGTAAAATGCAACCAAAAACTTCCCTAAGCATTAGAAATAACTTTGTGAGCTCTAACTCAGCAAGGAAAACTTTGGCTCAAGAGAAAAACTGCTGGGAAAGTTATAAAAGGTGACCTAGGTGGGTACAGATGCTGGGCAGGAGCTCAGGGCAGGAGCTCAGGGCAGGGAGCCACGGCCAAGGAGTTGGGTGGGTGGGCAAATGGAAGGGAGGCAACTGCTGCCCTCAACTACTGGAAAAAGTGTGTCCTCGCCTGCTTTATTTACTCTTTATTAGTCTAATGAGCCTGTTTCCTCGGAGTTTAATTACCATAATAGCGACAATTCCTTTCTTAAGGCTCTTTACAGCCTGGAAGAGAAAGAGCCTCTGAAAGGAAAAGCAGAAAACACGAGCCGCCAGCAGAAAAGTGGTGTTTCAAATCAGTGTGAGCAGAGGCACGAAACCTCCAGCACGTGGTCACCACCTCATCCCGTGGGGTGTCCCCCGTTCAGGCTGCAGCATGGCCAGCAGGCACTGCCAGGGGGTGTCACAGCCAGGCTCTGCCACTCGCCCTCGCCCACTGCCCCGGCAATCACGGTGTGGGAACACAGCACTGCAGAAAATTTAAGAGCACATGATTAATGCTATATAAAATGTGTGGGTTACCAGCCCTTTGAAATCTTACCTCTTCATCATTTTCCATTTACAGTTTACTAATGAAATTAGATATGGTAAAGGGTTTCTTTCTTTCTTACTCTTTTTTTCCTTAAATCGACTGTGCATTTTTTTAGAGTTAAATCAACATATTTTCCATTCCATATTCAGCAAGAAATCAGAAAATTAAATATGTTTCTTTTTTTCTGGTGCTGCTAAGAAATATTGCCACAGCGTTGCCATAATACATACAGCGATTTACTGCATTAGACTTACACATCTGTAACTCTGTGCACAACAGATAAAGCAGATCAGATTAAAACAATTCCTGTTAGCTGGGCTGGATATAACACTGAAATGCACACAAACCGGATCAGCTTTCCCTCCTCCCAGGAAGGTGTACTTGCATTAAATGGCAGACAATAACATCATTCTGCTCATTACCCATGTATATATTGTAGAAAAAATATAACAATCCAGTCTTCCAAACATCATGCTTTGGTAGGTTTAAAAGGAAAGCACTGGTCAGCTATCTACTCGAGTGACAGCTGGGAGCCCCGGACCCGGCAAACTGCTCCAGCCATGTTTTGCAGCAACAGACATTTTTAAAAGGTAAAGGCAAAGAGGCAGTGAGGATGAAAAGAACCAGATCTAAGAGGAGAAAATATATAGCCTATGAAAAAATCCAACACACAGCTGTGTAACCCAAGTGCAACTCTCTCCTAGCCCACTTCATTCGTTCCTGCGCGATAGAGACAATATCCTGCAAAAGCAATTGCTAAAAAGGGGATCTGCAGAAAAACTCTTAACAAACTTGTGCTAGAGGCCAAAGTCCAAAACAATGTAAGTTTCTCTACGAATTTGCTTCTAATGAAGCCTTAGAGCCTCCTCAGTGCGGGGCCTTCCCTTGGCTGGTGCATGAACCACCACAGCTGTTACCTGGGTGCTCTTTCCATCCCCAGGGGGATGGATCCCCACGCCTTAGGTGCTCCTCAATCACAGAGCAACTTGCCAAGCGCCTGGGAGATGGGCTCAAGCAAAACCACCTGGGAGGGAGGGCACCCACAGGCATGGGAAATAGCTGAGCAGTGAGGAAAAGGGATAACGATTCTATGCTTTGGTGCTCCAGCTCTGCCTTTGTCCTCCTCCCATGTCCACACCAGCACTCATCATCATCACATCTGGTGCCACGCAGAACCCAGGGAAGGAAACAACGACAGCCACAGTGGTGACACTACCCAGAGAGCAAAGGAGGCAAACATACATGAGGCAATCAACTGCTGCTGTTTCATACTTTGCTTAAAATAGCAACACTGCTGGTTTTCCTGACCTTCTCCTCCCTAACACCCTTGAATGGGTTCGAGTCGCATTTCCTGCCCCCGGATGGCAAAGATGCAGTGCTCGGGCAGCTCGCTGCAGGCAAACATTGAGACAGTGATGACCACACCTTCGCTATTCACATGGTGCAAACCAAGCAGGGTGAAATGCCAAGGTGTTCAGAAGCCTCGTTTCTTGGGTAGCACCATACTGATGAAATAAAGCAGTTAAAACATCGCTGCTGAGTTCACAACTCAAATGAGGCCAGGAGACAAAGTACACACCACATTCAACATGCACTGTGCCCACACGAGTTACACACACATCGTGTCCACTGCAGCCACAGCTCGCTCCCTTCCAGGACAGCTCTCCAGCTGCCTGCCCCCTGGGACTGCTGGCAGAGCAGCATACAGGGACCATCAGGAAGGAATTCGCCACTTCAGATCATACTCTTAACAGGATGGTTTATGTTTACATAGCTGTTACCATAACCATAGATTGACACTGGAAAAATGAAGGTGAAGTGAAATAATTAAAGACATTTCCCCTGAGGTTCTGATCACAGAGTTGCCACAAGAGCGAAGGTATTTGTGAGCCTTGCTCTTCATGAGTCCCATGCCACATATTTAGATTAATGCTATCTTTTTCTGTGTTGCATTTTGAAGGTTAGCACTTGGCAGCAAGAAACTGCACTCTCACTAAAATTCATATATGGATATCCCCTTTGAACGCCTCCCGAATGGTTATTTTAAATAACATTGTGTTTATTAGCAGAACAGAGGAAGGTCTGTAAAGCAGGAGAAGCGAAGAGTTTGATTCCAGTCAGTGATGAATGGTGGGGGAGGCCAGGTCACCCGGCTGCAACATCAAAGGGGCAACTGAACCAGCCAGCACACTTGAAGTTAGTTAAAATGCCAGAACAATTTTCTGAGGTTTTCTTTTCCTTACATTTAAAGAAATTATATTTCATAGCGCTGGCTTCAGCCATTATTTCCAGGTCTCGATGATACCCAGAACTATAAAAAGGCACTGCCTGCTGGCATGCCAAGGTGTATTTGCCACACATTTTAATTGTGATACAATACGCTCCCATCCTCAGCAAGAACAATGGCTTTTAGAGAGCCAGGACAAAGCACCCACCTCCAACCACAATGCTATTATGCACCCTCACATCGGCCTGCACGTCTTCTAATACATCAGGATTAAATTGCCAAGTAATTTGCATGGGTCTGGTTCCTTTGGGGCTGAAACTAGCCAGGCTCTTTCAGAGCTTTGCAAGGCCAGCTTTGCCTTTGCCCTTGCCCTTCTTTCCAGTCAACAGACAGGAAGGAACCAGATGCTTTTTGGCATCCCTCAGCAAGAGGGATGAGTGCTAAACCTTTGCTTATAGAGCTGAACCTTCAGCTGTAGAGGCTGAAGAAATAAAAGCCGTTTACCAAGTTATATACTGAAAGCAAATGTAGAGTTAGCAAAGGCAATGCAAGCTGAAACCAACTCTTAGGAGCAAGATACATGTGAATACCTGTTCATTCAATGCAAAACCTCAGGTTGACTATTGAGCCTTAGCACATACAGATAGAACAGAGCAAAAGCTTCTGGTAAAAGCGACACACCTGTTGGCAGTCCTGTCCCTCAACCTCCCCTTTCTGAACCAGTAACTGCTCACAAGTGATTTTCCATCACATGAATTTTTCTTCTTAGAGAAAAAGAACCAAACTTGATGTGTTCGTCACTTATTTATTTATTTTAAAACAAGCACGCGGCAGCTGGGCACCTCCAGCCGCCCAGGAGCGCGGTTACCACAGGGGCTGCCCCCAGCTCGCCTTGGGCTCTGCCGGATAGCAGCGGAGCACCAGGGGGCAACCTCAGCCCGGGATAAACTGGGTGAAACACCACCAAATAAATAACAAATAACATAAAACAAACCAAAACTCGCTTGTGCCAGCGAGAAGGAGGCCATGAAGGCAGATGGACTTACCAGGGGTTTTGTTCTAACTTTGCCTGCAGGCACTTTTGAGCCCAAGTAAGTGCGGATCTGGGAATAACAGGTGTTTATTGATTTCCCTGTGGTTCTTGGGGTTTTTTAGCCACAGAGCTGCAGCAGAAAGACATATGTAATCCATATGTAACGCTTAGGAAAATGAAAGGCAGCCGAAACACTGAGCAGGTGGGCAGAACGGGGGGAAGTTTTGACTCTCCCCTCAATAAATTTCACCTACTTTTCCCACATCATCAATATCAGGAAGAAAGAAAAAGATGTTTTAGAAGCCCAGCCTTGCCTAAACTGACTTTCCGTGTCTATGTGGCATCCACTGAAATCAGAATCCAGGCTGGGGCTCCCTCCTGAATGTTCCGCTCAGTGGCAAGTTTTGGTGTGGTGACTGCAGTGGAACACTGCTAATTCCCTGCGGCTAATGACCTTAAATTGAGGGGAAGATGCTGTTTTGCTGCAAAGCAAACAAAGCCACGGATCAGAGGGATAGTGCAGAAAGTCTAGAAAATTCAACCAAGCCACGGTATAAAGCTGAGCAGAAGGACATTCCTGCTCGTCAGGCTTTCCTAAATTATCTCCTAGGTAAACAGCCTGAAACTGGCCTCTCCCCTCTGACGTACACCGACTTGTTTCCATGGGCGTTTTTCCTGGGCAAAGAACCCAGGCTTTTGTCCCAGTTTTTTATCCACTGAGTTACGTACATTTGTCCAGCCCCACTGGGAGCACGTTGCCCTCGGAAGGGGCAGCCACTGCCCAGCTCTGCCTGTGCGGCACCAGCCTCCTCTTGTCCCAGTGCCCTTTGCCATATCCGGAGTCCCTTTAGTCCTTCTCCTCCTTCTCTGCGGTGACAACAAATCCAACTCCACCACATTAGCCCAGCATTATCTTATCAGAGAGAGGAGGAATAATACTGATCATTTCCTCAGATTCTAAAAAGTGGGTGAAGGGGAAAAAAGAAAAAAAACAAGAAGGGGAAAGCAGACAAAGAGAGGCTAAATCAAACCACAGAGCAACAAAGGAGGAAAAACAGGTGGAAGACAGCAATTGTTTTCTGAACCCCAGCTAAGTGGAGAATTGAAACGAGGGAGGCACCGCGAGAGGACCAGAGGATGAAAGGGAGAGATGGTAAGAAACAGAAGAGCCATATAAGTCTGAAAATGGCTAGAAAGAACAAGGGAGAGAGGAGACAAGAATGAAAACCTCTGATGTTGGCAGGAAATGTTGTGATACTAAAGATGAAACAACTTGTGGGGAAAGAAATTGGGAAAAAATACCCCTGTGTATTTCCTAGGGTGAACTTGAGCAGCAAATGAACTGCAGAGGAGGCAGCTGCCGGACAGCACTGGGCAGGAATGAAATGGCACAGCATCCTCTGAAGGAGAATTCATTGTCAGAAAATGACATCCTTTCATAATACCAATATTTTTCAAAGCCTGCTCCAGCTGCAGCTGCAGATGTGGCTTAAAAACCCAAGCAGGAGGCCCATTCCCCTATGGCAAGACTATATATTCTATGACCATAATATTATTGCCATAAAGGGAATCGGAGAGATGGGGCAGGAGAGATACTTAAAGCTTCCACACTCATTGGAGACAAGAAATAAGGGACGTACAAGGAGTTCAGGAAAAGAAACACGATGGCTTTCTTACTTATCCATGAAATCATTATAGAAATGTTTATCGTGTGTATTTTCACTATTCCCTAGTATGTTGGGGGCTTTAATTCCTTTGGACAGATGCCAGCCAGTGCGTTAGGAAAAAAATGCTGGGGAGAGGGAAGGAATACATTTAGTCGAAAAAACCTGCATTCCTTCCAACCTTTCTGCAGCTTCTTAAAAAAATACAAAAAGCCTCCTTCAAACCGCTCAGTGCCATACCAATTTCCTGTGTAGACCTGAATATTAGTATATGTTTTTCTGTGTCTCCTAAGTTTCCCAAGTTACCTAATGCACGCTCAGCATGAAGCATTTTTAAATGAGTTAGTCTTTATTGAATTATGATTTCCAGCAGTCACTAATAACAAAATTCAAATTGCTCCAGCAGACAAGGATTTTAAGAATGCTGAGAAGAAACTGAGTTTTTAAGAGACTCTAGAAGAGCCACCCACTGCTTGTGTATAGTAACCATGAGCCTCTTGACGAAATACTTCAAATAGTTAATTAGATTTGCTAAAGAAAAAAAAGAAAATCAGTCATTAGGAGGTGCCGCTCTGGGAGACCCTGGATAAAGGCTGTTACTGGCACACCTACGGCTTCGTCAAAAGTGAAGCTAAAAATTTTTTTCTTTAAATCAAGTTTCAGGTTTTCCTCACACTGTCCCTGCAGCTGGCACAACGCAATTAGCAACACATCTAAAGGGGAAAGAGGAACTTTTATTCCATTAGGACTTCTTTTTTACCTCAAGAATTTCTTCAGGCTGCTAAAAAGGCATTTTTCAAGCATGGAATAATAGGGATGCTCGGAGCCTATCAGCAGTTCACGAGGATGAGGACTGGAGATCACCTGCAAACTGAATTTGTTCTATTTTGTTAACCATTTATTTTGTCTTTACTGGCTGTTCAAAGGGAAGTGTGATAATCCCACTGTTCCTCACTTGCTCAGCAGGGAGTTTAATCTAATAAAGCTATTACAGCAGAATGGATTAAAGCAACGTGAAGCATTAGTAATTTGAGGAGCAGTTAAAGAATGTTAACGCTGAGACTCTGTGCGTATTCTCCTAAAAACATGATCACAGAGATGAAAGCAGAGCTCCTACTCAATATGTCATTTGCAGGCACAAAATTTAATTCTTTCAGCATCCTCATCCAGATGTGTATAGCAAGGAGCAAGAGGTTGGCCATTATTTTACAACTGCTGAAACCAGAGGCTGCCCATAACGGGCATGCTTTAGCTTACCCCAGTTTTGATTAATCCTCCTGTTATAATATCTTTTTTAGAGAGAGAGAGAGATGTGACCAAAGTCATCTGATATGGCATATTAGGATGAGATGCAGCACTAAAAGCTGTGGGGCTTAATAACGCTCCCTGTCCTTCCCCCCTTGGTGGAGCAGATGTGGAGCATCGCTGCCAAGAGGACTGAAGACCCTCAGCATGCAGCAGGGCACTACGAGACGGAGGGAAGCGCCACTCCGAGTGGGAAGGGTTTGGCTCCTGCACCGTGCCCCAGACCCAAAAGACGATAAACGACTGTGATTTCGAGAAAAGGCCAGCTCAACAGCTTCACACATTTGGGCTGTGCCAGAGCTGCCTGTTACAGCCCTAAAGTGAAGATGTTAATTAATAATTGACAATTACAAGCAGGCTACATCTCATAAGAACACAGGCAACTTCATGGCTGCCGCATATTGAGCTGGGACTGCTGACAGCCTGCTGCCCGAGCGGCTGCGGCACTGGGTCCAATTGAGACAGAACAAAGTATATAATGAAGCGGTAATGCACTGCGTACAGATTTTAAGTACATTAAACACATATTTTACTGTACTTGGTTTTTAACATATTATTGATCTTACCGTGAAATTAAGCTTTTGGGGCAGGAATGCAATTAAAACCCCAATTCCATTGCAGATTCCTGGATTCTTTATCAATATTGTCTCAGCCAGGAAAGCGCTCATCACACGCTTGGCATTACATCAGTAAATAATATATATTCATGACATCAGACTCCAGTGCACTCCGGGTAGCTCCTGTTCTGCGCAGGATCCCAGCAGGACTCGCAACACGCCTCCACACTGACCGGGTTCACACACCAGCGTTTTAAGGAAGGAGCATGTGTCAAAGCTCAATAACACCAATTTACCACAAAGCCTTAAGACAAATGATAAAGAAAACACTTTTTTATCACTGTATTCAGAGATGCTCCTGCTTAGTCCTTATTTCAGAGCTGCTTTTGCTCTCCCAGAAGAGAAAACTTTGTATGCTTACAGTAATATGGTTAAAAGCCATAATTGGATTAGTTGTGCACTCGATGCATGGAGTTGTGGGTAGAAAATACCTGCACTCCACAACACTGTCAAAGCCCACTGGTACGGTCCCAGCCTGGAAATGCCTGACAAATTTAAGTCTGAACTTGAATAAAGAGAAACAGGCATTCAGGGTCAAGAAGATGGTCCTGCTTTACACCTCAATGCTGGCAAGAACAAGTGCATCTCAGAGAGAAATCCACATGATCTCACTTCCTTAATGGTACTTAAAACTGCTTCGCTACCCGAGGATTAAAGTGCCACATGGTATCCGACTGTTCCCTAACAGGCAAAGTTTAGCACAACTCATATATGCGTATATGCTTAGAGAATAAAGTTTAACGTAGTATAATACACTGTAACACTTATAGAGGCATAGGTGCTTTTAAATGTCACTGACCACATCCCAGCAAACTTCTTTCACATCATCCCAGTCTCACAGAGAGGTCCCTGGTGTGATGGACCATGGAATTCCCAGGATAAACCGGAGCAGAGCGCAAAGGGGAAGGCTCGTGCTCAGAGAAGCCTGCAGCAGGTCACTCCTGCTGCAGCCAACGGCACCACATGCATTCTCCTGAGGAAGGCTGTGCCAGAGAGCTTTCACATCTCAAATATCTTTGCTGCAGTAAATACTCTTCTAAACATGAGAAATGCCATGAACCTCCTCTGTCTAACAGTCCACATGTGCAATGGTCTCCTACAGAAAGTAGGAAACAGTTAAAATAAGAAAGAGAAACTAAGCAAGCCAGCATGCCATCCACCACAACCAGGTGACATCAGGCTTGGGAGATGCTGCCTGGAGCCATCCACAATACCTGTCACAGGACAGAATGTCACAAACCCACCCGAGTAACCAGTACTGCCTTGATGAACAATCATTGATTCAGTAAGATTTGGAAAATGCAGATTAACGCATTCAAAATTTCTCTTCTGCTCTTCTTCATTACATTTCCAATGAAAAAAAATAGCAGCTACACGCTGACATATGCAATGATACATGGCAGCAGGATTATTTCTAGGAAATTCATGTGGAAACTTGGAAACTGGACTTGAAGCATGAAGGTAGCTGGCAGCTTAACTATGAAAAAATCTATTGCCTCTCCATGATGCAAGTTCCTCCACTTAATTCAGTCACTGGTTAATTTGTTGCTTTGTTTAATATGATAGAAACCCCAGGGACCAAATCATTCATAATAAAATTATATTAGTACTTTATTTTTGTCATTTCTGATTGCTCTGAGCAAGCATTATTGGATAGTTTGATCGTGGGATAAAGAAAGCTACCATTTAATTAATATGAAAGGTGCCTAAATTTTGAACAATACTGAAGAAAAAGCCTTAGGATGTGGCAGGAGACTTGGATCTATTATTAACTCCTAGTGCTTTCTACATTGCACTGGCTGTCGGATTTGGGTGCACTTCAAGACAAGAGATTTAATCTGTAAAGCCTGGAGTTGCTCAGAATGTTATGGTCAGAAATACCCATTTTTTGCCAGTCATTGACACGATGGAGAAGAAGCCAACGTGTCACAGAGAGAAAGTCACACACAGGGCATGTGGGTGGGTGCCAGGGTGCTGGCACTGCCTCATGCTGGCTGCTGCCCCTCTTGGTTTTTGGTTTTAGGGATCAGTCATCAGTGAGAAACAACTAATAAATCAGATTAGCTCAGGAAACCATTAAGTTATTACTGACAATTTGAGAATAACCACTAACCCTGTGGCCACATATTCATACAAAAAAAGCCAAATCATTGACAATGTGGGGATAAAAGGTTTTTCAAGTAAAGTGGCCAAGACCAGCTGCTCAGCACTGCAAAGTTGTTCTGAATCCCACTGCAAGGTGTGTTCTTTGGTTGTCCTCTGCTCTGCCAATACACCCACCCAGTGCCTTGAAGGCGAGTGCTAATATCCTTTATTGCAGCCCACTGGGGAAATACTGTGTCATATGCAGTGATTTTCTACCAACAGGCATAGCAATACGTTGTTTGATGTTGTCAACTCATCAAGAAGATGCGAAGTTTGTTCAAGAAGCCTCTGCCCCTCTTTGGGGAGCAGCCCAAACGCTCCCTCCCCATCGGTTGTGCCACACTCCTCCCCTCCTTTCCCAGCTCCCATCTGGATTGCTACATTTCATTTTCCTCCGACACAAACTGCTGGTCAGTGCATTTTGCTCATCTGCATCCACTAGTGGGGTAAACCCCAGCCACCTCTGGAGAGATGCGGGTGACAGCACCTGGCGTCAGTAACAATACACTTTAATCAGGCTTTATGGGGTCAGTCAGCAACGATACAAAAGCAAACGGTTGAGTTAGTAATCCAATTATTTCCAAGACTCCTAGCCTGAGATCCATAGGCCATAATCAGTGAAAAACAAAATGACCAGGGGATAAACACTGAACCAGAGGATGAAAACTAGAATAATGGTGTTGAATCCAACCAACAACAATGAGCTATACTTACAATGGCAGTTCACTTGCTAATTCAAATGTTGGCACACAGTCTAAGTTAAACATTTTTAAAGATAAATGGGAACATAGAAAACTGAAAATATGAGAGGCCTGTGATTTAACTGCTAGTTTTAAAACTTCAGTCTTATATCTTGACACACAGTAAGTTTATGCTCTTTAATATGTTTGGTAGAAAAGATAGAAGTTTAAGGGTAATTAGCACAGGAAAGGAGGAAGGCAGGGGAATCAGCAACATGACTGGTAATGAAAATCAATGTTAATAATTAAAAAGAAATATATAGTAGAAAAAAAATGTACTTATAGACTTGACAAAGTTCTAATGAACAGGTTCAAAACAAAGCACGTTTTCATAAGCATGCTGTTGGGCTGTCCCAGAGGAAGCCACTGCAGGCACAAAAGCAATGAGATTAAAACCTACAAGATTTCCTAATTAATTATAAGTTTAGAAAGGATATTAAACTTTGCACCCTGGGGTTTATGTCAATCTTTGACTAGCAGAGAGCAAAATAAGACATACATTTTGGGTAGAGATTAGGCAGCATCATTGTCCTCTAAGGTCCTTGGGGTTTCCTCTAGAAGATGCAAGAACCATTATAGACAGGAGTGAGTGGGAACCGGTAATAAAATCCCAACAATCTCATCACAGCACTCGTTGTCTGCAGCATCAGGTCTCCAACTGTTCACTGCTGTCCACACAGATTTGTATCTGTGCATTGTTAAGAGTGTAATAAAGACAAAGATATTGTTGACTGGTGGGTACAACTTGCAATAAAGAATGAGAAAAAAAACCTCATCTAAAAGCCAGCACATATGCGGTTGAATAGCAAATGAACAACCCTGTTCTCATCCTGCTCTCCAGGAAGTCACATCCCCCTGTTGCACGTGTAGAGCAGGTAGAAGCCTAAGGAGCATTTGGGGACCAGACCACCCACAGATGATGAATCTGTCCCTTCCTTGTGGCAAGGATGGGTGCTTCCAACGGTTTACCTCTTGGTTGCTTTTGGCTGGAATCTTTGCTTGAAGCCTGCAACCAGGACTAGCCCTGGCAGAACAAAATACAGTCTGCTTTAGCTCAGCAGAAAGCCACATTACTTTTAAACCTCAGAGTCTCTGATTCAATTTGGGTGCCGGAGTGGCGTCCCCAGCAATGTGGCTCATTCATCTTACGCTGTTTAAGGTGCTGAAGCCTCTTTATGGCTTATCCAGCTCTGGCTTTGCAGGTTTCATACCCTTATGTAGACTGTCCAAGATTACTCTACGTATTAGATTAATTTTTAAGGAAGCTATGTTTTTCTAGTCATATGTCTTTAAAAATGAGACTTTATATACACACGTCAAGAAATTCAGAGTTGACATTCCCATAGCAAACTCAATTTTCTCTCAACAAGAACAAGCCACAACCATTGAATGCATTTATAAAAGTATTAGAGGAAGTTACGGTAGCCTCTGTCAAGATTACACAGGTACCTGTTTAGTATAACAATTTTTAATGCAAACTATTAGGCCTTTGCTGATGTGACCAAAGAGTGTGGGATGGGATGGGGAGTAATCCACGAAGTTTGCAGAAGTTTCTCCCTGTCATCAATAGCTTTCACTGTTTCCAGCATGCAAATGCAAGGTCTACTTTTCTAGTTTAATAAATATGAAGGTTATAGCTAATCAATTGAATTCTTATTTTTACATCTTAATAGCTTTCCACTATATCAGCCAACAAAACATATGCCATTGTCATACTCTACCTTTAGTCCCAAATACAGAAATATTTCTTGTTTAAAAAAAGAAACACTCCCTGAAGAGTCGTGGGTTGCAAGTTTAGTAGTTTTTATTTCCATATCCAAGTGGAGCATTTTACAAAAAGTCCTTGGTGCTCATAAGTCTTCCTTGCACAACAGACACCAACATCTGCTCTTTCCAGACCCCCTTTAACTTTGATCTACACGTGGAAGGAACTGGAATAGCATTGTGATAAAATGCAGGACAGGTTGGCCCATGTAATATTGACCTGCAAGCTGTTTACCAGTACTACCAGTTGATTAAACTGTCAGAACTCTAAGGGAAGTTTCCATTCAGCTGCAGGATGCTGAGCTCATTCACCAACCCAGGGATTCCCGCAGAGGAAGGGAGCAAGCCTCTGTGCAGCCCCCTCATGCCTTCAAGCATCTGGTCCTCCAGGAAAGCCTCAGGAGAGCCCAACCCAACCCAACCCAGCACTGGATAACTTACCAAAGGAAATTTTCTATCCAGCTCCAAGCAGCCAATAGCTCGATTATGTTCTGAAGCATAGGATCTTTATGTCTTGGGAAGTTTACTTGATGTATTTAGGAGTGTTTCAGTTATTGCTCTCGACACCTATGCTTTCTTGTTTTTCTGAAACATTTGACTACGAAGCACTTCAGGGAACTCTCTGCCTCAGCAAGAAGGGAAGGTGAGAAAACAGCCAGGGCTGGTTCTCATCTCCCAGTCTCACAAGCCTCGCTATTCCTCCGAGACCTCCAGTGTCCTCCAGAAGAGAGTGGACTCAGCCACGTGCTAATTCTGCACTTATTGCTGGCTCATTTAATCATTCCATTTCCAGCTTTGTAACCTAGAAGAAAGCGTTTCTCTCCGCTAGAACAATCTTCAGGCTTGGCCAGGATTCAGCATCAACTCCAGTGAGATTTGCACACTGGTGTCCCAGGAGAAATGCATCTTTATTAAGTGCTGCACACCATCTAACAATCAGAGCCCCACCAAGCAAGAAGGGACCAAAACAGGATCTGGAAAGCGCTTATATTATCTAAATATTTCTTTTACCCATCTTCACCATTTTTTGTAGATTATAAGAATTACTTGTTTGGCAAGTCCCCTCTGCAGTTTGAACAAGAGCAAAACCAAAGTCAAACAAGAAGTACCTGTTCAGACAAAGAACAGAAATCGATTCTATTTATAAAACTTACTTTTTGCTTTTGTTTTGCAAGATGTTCACAGATGGTGATATAATTGGCCTCCTTGTAGGTCCACTATGAATAGTTCTTTTTCCTAAAGTTAAAATGATTAGTGTTTTAATGCCTATCAGGGCTGTACAAAAGGCTGTAGGTTACAAAGGACAAAAAATAAGGCTGCAGTTAAAAACATATATTATAAACGGTCCCTTAAACCCTAGTGTGGTATCCTTTTATCATTCCCTCATTCCGAGGTTAGTAGGTTATTAACCTGTATCCCGAGGGAGAAAGGATGCACATCAATTATATCAATTGAATAGACAAATGAAAATCAAATTAAAAATTTAACACGCACAACCATAATTACGATCCAGCACTTCTAAGAGGAATTCCATCTCAGGAATGAAACGTAGAAATGCTTTCTCAATTTTAACTGCAATTTACAGTAGCAGGAGAAATTAGCCAGAGAGAGGAAACCTAATGAAACCAAAGTCCATACAGGAGACTTCAATGAAGTCTTCAGTCCTGAAATGTTATTGTTACAAATCCATTGTAATTTAATTGACTAGTCCAGTATTTAACACTGGTGGAGTGCTTTACAAAAAGAGATTTATTTGTGTTACTTCTAGCGCAAATCTAGCACAAACATAGTCAAAGCTCCATCCTGGCACTGGCACCACTTCTGTACTCCCGTGTTCGCATGCCCACTACGCAACGCAGAGCAAATACTGCACCCGCTCATCACGTACTATCAGTATTCACAATTCCTCCGAGGAGAGTTGTGCATTCATTCATCTCACCTGCTCTACAGCTGGTTTCAAGTCTACCACTGAACCCTGAGTGAGCCAAGGCAACCTATTTTTTGGCTAATTTCTAAACAGTGCAGTTGTGCTCCACTAGACTTTGTGCTCTGTGTCATCTCTCTGCTCCTAACACAGAAGAGTAAACATTTAAAGGCATCCATCAGGGGGGGAAAAGACTTTTCTAAATCTGCCACCCACTGAGAACTTTAGATTGCAATTTTAGACTAAGATGTAAAAATATTTACCTCATTTAAGTAATTAAATGTGTTTATACTGTGTAATTATGTGTATTAACGCTGGCATATTTAAACAATCAAATTATCACAACACTTCTGCCTTTTGTGGCATTTACATATCACAAGCTCCAGCTCCATGAACCTTCCAGGTGCTGAAGTTCTGCTGGTAACACTGGGATGCGCGACGAGTCCCTGGCCATTCAGTAATCACGGAATTGGGCTGCCACCTCCCATTACTGCAAGTGAAAACCCATTTGAAAGCTGTAATGACACAGTTGACTCTGAAGACCCCATGATGTGTGAGACCATACATGTGTTTGATTTGCCTCCAAACAACCCCACCACGAGGAGTACGCTGATGCTGTCAGTGATGACAGAAAATATCAGTACAAACCATGGCAAGCACAGGTATTTCTGGTATAAGGAAATCTCAGGAGACTAAAATCGAGGCAGACAAAGCTTTCCCCTTTACTGTACAGGCTTGTTCAAGCCTTGCCCCACTCTGCTGCTGGTCCAAGCCCTCACCAGCGGGCACAGAGGATGCGCATCTCTTCCTCCTCTGTGCTGCCTGCACTTCTGAAGCCAGAAACAACTTTCTAGCAATGACTCCAAATTTTCTGAACACCAAAGCTGAGGAAGAAACAAGAGGCTCCATTTCTCTCTGTAGATTTGCTGTAACTTCAACACTTCATCAATTGTAAGCTGAGGACAATTACTCAGAAACAAATAGGGAACGAAGGCAGCACTGCAATGGAGCTGTGCCATTTTAATGCTATTTCTGTCTATATAAAATCTTCTGTAATTTGTTTACGACTACCAGATTCAACAATAGTGTGCAAATGCAAACCCATTTATGTTAATGCCCCCTCTCTCTCTCTTTCTTAGATCAGATTCTGAATAAAAAATTAGGTAAATACTCTGTTTGAAAATATATAAGATGAGAACGAGTTGGGGAGGGAGCAAGAGAACCTGCAAATGCACGATCCTATCAACCACATTATTTTTTTACTTAATAACTTAAGTGTACTGTTAGTGAAATTACAACTTGCTTGTGACACAATAAATTTACAACAAAATTCATTCCATAAATTATTCAATTCGCTGACTGCAACTACGCTGAAAAATATCACCATGAGGAGATGATTAGCATGTGAAAGGAAAGCCATCTCCAGACTGAAACAATCACTGTCACACCTCCATTTGAAGATGCCTGGTAGAGTTTTGTAAAATTACCATTAAGAATACACATTTAAGGCTTTGTAGTTTCTATAAAAGCATTAAGTATTTGATTTACATTAGACTCATTTGTTCTTTCTTCAACTGTCTCTTTTTTATACAAACCATAACTGTTTCAATAAATGCTGGCTCAATCAAGTGTGCATTAAAACAAAAGAATTTAAGTTCACTAAAAGTGATGAATCAGAACTAGACGTTATCCTTCCGCTTTCCCCTTCCCTTTCCTTGCCACATGATTACTAGAGGCACAGAAGTCTTGTCCCACATGGACATATATACTCTAGGGCATGGACTTATGAAGGTATTAAACCAAATGCCAAGTCCTTTTCACCATCAGTAAGGAGAGAAGGTTGGTGATGAAGAAACACAAAATACTACCTTCCTTCACATAAGCAGTGACTCTCTTTTATGGACAAAACTTGATATCTCACAGTCTAACCTGAACCAAATCATTTTGAGTATCCACTAAATTAAAATGCTAGCAAAAGCTCTGCAATTGGATTGACAGTCTTCCCAACTACAGGAGAGTGAGACTACTCATATACTCGATATCCAGCATGAGCAGCATCTACCACAAGCATGAGCAAAATCAATGGAAATGCTTCACCAGACTGTTGAGATGGTTTCTTCAGCTTCTACAGTTATTTTCTGCCTCAAACAGCTTTATAGCAGCAGGAGAACCGACTGCAGCTGCATATCCCATACATCATTGCAATGGAATACTAGCAGCAATTCTTTACAGCAGTCATTTAAAAATATTCTGATAGGGCAGGGGAAATATTAAAACCTCCCACTGTGCTCTCCTTTTACATTAATTGTTTGAAGAATTCTTTTTATTTCAGGATGAGAAGCAACTGCTCTGCAGATCTGCAGTACCCCTCTGATGAACGACCCACATCCAGCTACTGCAACACCTCACTCAGAGAAAATAAGCTGATGGATTAAGCACAGTTTTCTCAGATGACCCAGATGGGTTTATCAAAACCCCTCCATACAACAGACTCTTCTGATCCAGGCCCATGAACTGTAAACATCTTGCCCATTATAAGCACTTAAATGGCTCCCAGCATCTTTACCTCCTGCTGGATTTCCCAGTGAGAGAAATTCAAGGAGTATATGTAAAGAATTTATTTCCTGGAAAGGAGGAGGAAGGGTCCTTCTTGGTCTGGAAATCAAAATGCTAAACTTTTACAAAATATTTAAATAAAATTAAGTCCAACAGCAATCTCCAGATGATTCAAGAGTCACTGCCATGACAAAAATCCACTTTCACAGACATGAGGGTTTCAAAATAAGAGCTACTGGTTTTAAGCTGCATTATGACATTAATCTGCCTTCCTCTTCACCAAGCATGCAACTTCCATTAAAAAAAAAAAAAAAAAAAGAAAGAAAAAGCAGCTTGTTCTGGTAGCGGTGACCACAAGGAAAAAAAACACTTTCTGCTCCTTTACCCAGAAACTTTATTGGCTGTATGTAAGACTGCACTTCTCCATCCACTGACAAATGGCTTTATCCTCTCTTATTCTGAGTTCATTATCAGCACTCAGACATGTTCCCTAACTCCTTCTCAAAGTCTCTCCCATCTGAAAGCAGCAGCTTACATTATTCATAAGGATAATCACAAATATGCAGAGAGCTGTAGACATGTAATGGAGAGGCTGACTTGTATGCAATCCAAATTCCACGTGCTTCACGGAGCTTACTACTTTCCCATAAATTTTTGCAGCATGGACATAGCTCCCCTCTCAGCCACTCCAACACTCGCAAAGCAGAGACAACTTTGGAAAAAGTTCTCATGCTCCCCCATAAAGTTTTATTTCTTTTAAGGATGGAAATGAAGTAGATGTATTATACCACCTTCTCATGGGTTCTCCAGTTGGAAACATTTGTTTACACATGCTCTCTTCTGGCTGCACAAACAGAAGGCACAAATGGTGTTCATGCTCTTAAACAGTTTTCTGGAAATTAAGTGAAATTAAACATTTTGAAGACCACGGGAACAGCAAAATGAAGTCACTGTTGTTTCCAAATGGCTCCATAAAAAAGCCAAGAAAAGTCACCTAAGAAAAGTGAGCACTGACTACTGGCAGCCAACACCTGGCCATTTTTTAAGGTAGCTTCTTTACCTTTGGCGATCTAGAGCGACTCCTTCAACATCTACTTTGCAAGAAGCACCTGAATCAGCCATGGTCCTGTGGCAATTGCTTTACAAGTCAAAAGGTAGGAGTAAAAGCCCAGTCAGCCCAGAACGGGAAACAAGTTAAATGTGCCTGTATCTTCAGGGCTGAAATGATGTTTGCATGGCAGATTATTAAACAGGGATAGCAATGGAAGGTGAGAGATCTTCCATGCCAGGGGCTCCCCACGCATGCGTTACTGGAAATATCCCAACTCTGTGTGGACAAGATTATTCAATGATAGCAATAAAGTAATACATTAAGAAGTAGAAATATTTCTAAATCCCTCAAATTAGAACCCCAAAAAAGATTCTTTCCATTAAGCATCAAAAGCACCCTGAGCAGACTCTTGTCATCGGATGCAGTCTAATAATGAAGAGACAATGCATTCATAGCCACATTAACCAGTAATAACTGTGTAACTTCAGCAGAAGACAGAATCATGGAGACATTAATAAGTGATGAGATCACAAAACATCTGGAGAAATGTGAGCTGATATAAAAAGTAGCCAGCAGAGTCTTATAAAGGGTAAATCTTGTTTGACAAATCGGCTGGAATTTTTTAAAGAGGTAACACAGACTCCAGGCAGGAAGAAAACATGAGGCATAATCTGTTTGGATTTTAAAAGGTTATTTGACACATCAGAGCCCACAGGCTGGTTTACTGAAGTACGGCAAGGCCAAAAAATGCACCAAGTTTGAATGGACAAATAAAATTAAGGAAGTTAACAGCCTGGTAGTGTTATCAGCGAAAAACAGAGAGAGCCAAGTGGGGCATGTTCTATGCATCTAAGATAAAGAGGAAGACATCATAATTCAAACATCCAACCAGATGGATCACATTGAACCATTATGTGGAGAACACAGAGTAATGTACTGCATAATGGCCGTGATTTTCATTTTAACTATAAAATGAGGAGTTTTAGCAATTTTCGTTCTAGGACTTGTAGGGAAATAGACCATATAGTGGGATCATCCCTGGGGCTCTGGTCCCTCCTACTGCCTGACAGAGAGGAGAGTCACCACTCCTGTGTACAAAGTCCATAAGTAGATAGACAGACATCCAAGATCTAACCCAAGAAATCAGAATGCAGGAAAAGAACCATAGAAATAGAAACCAAAACCAGAAAATAAGCAAAAGAACCATAGAAACTAAAACCAGAAAATAAAATAAAGTAAGGAAAAGTCTGGTCTCAAGGGGTTGCTGTGACATCTCTGGCTTGTGTATGTGTCATGGTTTGCATACTCAGAGTGAAGGTTAAGTGTGGGGCACCTACAAGAGAAAATGCACATCAGTGCTTTCTGTACTTCCTTGGTGGCCTTTATTTTTGTCTTGATAAACCATTAATGATTGAGATTACTTGTTTGGTTGTATCACCTCCCCATTTTTCTCTTTGCAGCAGAACTCTGTTACGCTGTGGTAGCAGACTTGCAGTAAGCCCTAGCAACCCTTTGCATGTTTACTCTTTGTTTGCACAAAACCACTTGTCTTTATTTCAGTTCAAACACCTCTGGCATTTTTTTCCCCCTCTGGCAGGCAGCATCAAGTGAAAACTAATGTAGAATCCTTCCTCTGACACAATACATAAAACCTGATCGCATTTTCTGCTTCTCAGCTGAAACCTATTGATCTGATTCCTCATTGGGATGAAACATGGAGGAAGACATGTTCCCCATATATAAAAATAAATTATTTAATGTAGACATCCAAACATATATACAGTGGTATTACAAGTGTAGATCAATACATAATTTTTGCAAAGTGTTTGGCCTTTCTGGTGAGAAAGAACATATATGAAATTAAGCCCCAATTTACCATGTTATGCCAGTTTAATATATCCATTAATAGCATTGATCTTAGGGAAGTCAGACTGTCAGAGAACTAGAGGGGAACAAGGATAACCCAGAGAGGAGAGAATGATAGGGAAAAAAGTGGAGGAAAAGCAGCACAAGAGGATTTGGGTCACTAACAGAAAAGGAGCCTGGCTGCTGCGTGGGGATTCTGGTCCTGCCCTGGGCGCCTGTGCCGAGTATCACCAGAGAAGACACTGCCAGGGGATTATTTTGAGAAGTTTCTTGTAAAACTGAAGCCTGTGTGCAGCACAAAGTGCAGCCGCCCAGTCAGGAGGGGCTGGCTGGGTGTGAGGCAGAGGGACAGTAGACAACGAACAGAAGTGAAGGATCGATGAGCACAGGGCAGGGCAAAACGCAGAATTAAAAATGCACGATACTTAGAAATCGCATTCGGGCAGGGGCTGCAGACAGCACTGCCCGCTTCCCACAAGCGAGGAGGCTCCCAGCTATGGGACACGTGGTGCCCGCACGTGGGGTTGTAGATGGGCATGACCCAACCAGCCCAGTGCTGGGCAGAGAAAGCCCGCAACACGACGTGTGCACTCTGGGAGATGAGGTTACATTTTCAAAGAAAACTTAGTCCAGCATTTTCCAACTTTGGGAATTTGAAACTTAAATAATAACTCCTTTTCACATTTTCTTTAAATAAAACTATATGCACGGCGGTTGTTTTTAAGCGCGGCGCACAGAGCAGCAGGCTGCTGAGGCAGCAGCACCGCCTTGAATTACAATTTCTATTTATTATTTTGTTGTGCTCCCCATATTTTTCTTACAGCACGGAGAAGGGAAAAGGCAATTTTCAAAAGTTTATAACTCAGCTCCACCACAATGAAATGTCATTTGGGAGACAGAAAAGTGAGGAAAGAAGGACATTTATGGCAAATCTCCACTGCCGATGCTTTTTCTTGTCTCTTCACAAATAACTGCAGAAAACACCAATAAAATCAAGGCTTACAGGAAAGAAATCACAAAAATGCTACAGTGGAATATGCTAAGCATTATGCATGCCTCTCTTTTTAAGGCTTCATACAGGAATACGCTTGCAACCATGCAAATGTTTGTTTTCCGAGGGCACATTTTATGACCGATAGCACGGAGCTGGGAGGCAAGGTGTTCCCGACTTGTGACCACACTGGCACAGCCAAGCACCACAACGAGCCTTTGTCATAATTTTGACTTTGGAAGTATTTCAGCAGGCACTTACATATATATTTAGGGAGATTTACAGTATTCTTCCACCTGTAAAACTTTAACTGTTTTGCGTTTAATTAACAGAAAACTCTGAAGGAAAAGAAAAAAAATAATGAGATCCAAGACCCCCGGCTTCTCCTCAGCTGTAGGGGCTCAGTGGAGATTCCTTTTGGTGTTGGTAATATTAACCAATGTAAATCCAACAATTAGAATGAATTCAAATATTTTTTTTCTTCTAAAATTCATAACTAATGCTACAAAGAAAAAACCAATGCAGCACTAGGTGATGCGTGTTTAAAATACACCTAAAACCATTCCTATGGCACAGAATCTGGAATGAAGTTGAAGGCAGTTTCACCAAACTGGTCCAGATGTAGCGTTACGCACAGCATAAAGCAGGAAGAAAATGTATGAAAATAAGCACATGGATACTGGCATATGAGGCAGGGAGCTTATTGTTAGGTATTACATTTTTTTCTAACTGCAATATAGGGCCTTAAAATAATTTCTACATAGGCTTTCTGTGTAAAAAGCTCAGTCAGTGAAAAGTTACACTAATTTAAACAAAATTAATAAAGAAATGTTCTCCTTTTTATCATCTTTCTACCTCTCATCATTTATCATGCAAATTAAATTGCAGTAATAGAAAATGTAAAGAAAACAAACTCTGCAGTATATTGAAGCCTCTATCCACCAAGAGATAAGGTTGAATATTAGAAGGAAAGGTGCAGAAAATTAGCTGTCCATACAATAACTGGGAGGGAAACTGTTTTATTTAGCCTGGAGGTATTTTTTGTTGCAAACTAACTAAATTAAAATCCAGACTATTATACCCAGTATCACACCAGAAAACGCCTTTTCCTTGCACTTTCATATAAATTTTCATTGATCTCATTTTATGCATGATTACATTTTTAATGAGATGTACAATATTTCGAAGCTAATTTTCAATGCCTCCTCTCCTTCCTCCATTCCCCTTACCTCCTCCTGCCATATCCTCGCTTACTGCTTGTTGGATTAACATTTCTGATAAATTGCTAGCCTAGAAAGGAGCATTACTGAGAGGAAATAAATTACTTCCATCTTTTGCAGCTCCAGCATAGTAAAGTAACCTTAAAAATGCCCACTGTCTAATTATGCCACCTTGCAATTCTTTCCAAAAGCAATCATTTTATTTCATGTAATCATTTTATTTGTTGTCAGTAACCCTGACAAACAGAGGGATTGTGGTAAGAAGTCACCTTCCTCTGCCACAGCACTGCCCGTAACAATCAGCACTCACTCGAAACTCAAAACTCTCTGGAAATAAAAAAGTTTTATTCGCAAGATCTTTGACTCCTGTGAATAAAGTACAAAGCAGGTGAACCAGGGTGAACTGGCTCGTGGCCAGAGCACAATGATTTTGGCCTCAAAATATTAAACAATAATTGATTTTCAGCATGGAAAACTTGGCTCATTCCCAGAAGTTTTAAACTTCATTTTCTTCCTTTGACTATTTTTGGGAAAGTCATACCCTGTAAAACAAAGGGGGAAATTGCAGGGAAAAAGCATGAAATAAAAGTTCTGCCTTTAGCCCATCATTAAGTATCCAGCAGTTTATTTCCCTCTTTGATTTGAAGGCTGCTTTTTTGTGAGGAGGACATGGTTTGTTTGTGTGACAGGCAGAGGTTCGAAGGATTACATTGCAACACCCGAGTCAGCAAGCAGCGCAGCAGAAAGATGCCTCAGAGATGTTGTTACGTGAGAGCAACAGCCAGAAAATGAGAGTAAGGAAAGACCAGGAAAAGGGTATGAGCTGTGCTAGGCTGATGACGCAGTGCCTTCAAAATGGGTACAGAATAAGGAAATTTTGCATATTGTACCACCTTCATACTTTGAATATCCTGTTCCTACTCTGTGATATGCCAAACAGCTTCACCCTTTCCAAACACCTTCTTTGGGCCAATACTGCCCAGTGTAGAGCTCACACACCACCCCACGAGCCCTCTGTCTCTGCACAGAGCTGAGACAGTGACTGGGCTCTGAAAAACACAAAAATGATGGAGCAGTGGAGGAGTAGCAGCTCAAGCTGAAGCATCTTGACAGGGATTGAGGAGTTTAGATTCGGGACAGTGGAAATGAAGCTGAGTAAAATGTCCCACAGACAATGGGAGCAGGAAATAAACTTAAATACAAATTCCCATTTCACAAAGGTTTTATCATCATCCAGCACCACTTTGAGAATTAAGTGTTTCCATCAGAACTCTCGTCCCCGTGCACTAACATGACAGACAGCGCGAGCCTTTCCAGATGTGGGAGTGCAGATGGGCTTACCAGCCTGCAAAGCTAAATACTTTCCTACTTTCCCCAAATGGATGAATGGGCCCTTTACACATCATGTGAAAAATTATCACTACTGAGAAAGCATTGTTACAGTATGAGACAACAGGATCTTGGGATCAGAATCAGTGTGTGAAGGCACAGAGAAAAGTTCTAGAAAGGTAAACACTTGAAGAGAGGGAGGAAAATCCGATCCTCAGGATGCATCCCCAAACCGTATTAAATTGTAGTCGTGAAGGATGAACAATGTCAGAGTTTTTCAGGAGTAAATGGCAGGTCTTTGTGGTGAAATTAAACAATTGCAAAACTTGCACAGCTGAACAACAGCACTGAACCATTACTAGAGGTTGCTTAAGCACAGCGGCTGTTATACAGAAATGGGGAAACAATGACTGTTTCCACAGATACACTTTGAGATGTCCTGCAAATGACACAGGCAGGAGAAAAGAACAGGGAGAGGAAGAAGGGGCTGAGTAGAGAATAAAGCATCTTGTGCAGACTGACTATTAATTCACAAAAAGACCAGTTAGAGGACATCCACAGGAGAAGCTCTAGCAAGAAAGATGCCTTCTTAAAGGAAAATCAAAGTAATCACATAGCAGTGACAGTAGACAGATATAGCTAACGTTTTAAATACAAAAACCTGCATGCTCATGTGGCTTCCACATGTACTGAATGCATCCATGTTTCTCTAAACACACCGTATGCAAGCAGAGACTGTTTATATTTGCTCTGGCTGCCAGTGTTTCATGGATGTCTTTTGAGCAAACCCCTGTACAAGCTAAACACAATTCCTCTGCATTACCTGTGGCACGTGATCTCATGAAGAATTTAAATCGCTGACCCACCTCTAAGGAGGAATAATCTGCAGTGGACGGTCCAGGCAGGTTGGCTGCCAACCTACAGCAAACCAGAGTGATATATAGTTTCCATCTCTTTTTTAAAAAATACTGAGAGTTTTGACAAATATTTGCATTGAGGTAATGCACCTAAGAACAGCAATAGGGGGTCAAACCCTGGATTCATCTGCCCCAGTATGCATTTCTGACAGGTACCAGTAGCGGGTGCCTCAGGTGAGTCCAAACCCTTCCTCACACACAAGAGCATTTTGGCATCTCCTCCACCAAAAATCTGGGCCCAGTTGCATTGTGCATACACACGAGTTTTATCTGACTGGTGCGGGTCTGTCTCAGACTGGGACTGATTTCGGTAGAGAATATTTGCAAAACAATCACAGACATTTGGCAGGGAAATTGCAAAAGCTGCTTGTAGGCTGTATGCAACTTCTAACACACAAAAGCAATTATTGCCTTCACATCAATTGCTCTCCAAATGGAACTTGTTCATGTGCTGGCAAGTCAGAGAGCTTGAACTGGGCCTGCACTGAGGAATGTGAATTTCTGGACAGGCTGGATCACACATCTTACCTGACCTCCCAATCCCAGCTGCGGTGCAGATAAATAGCCCAGGCTGAGAGGTAGGGCAGCCCTGCCTGAGGGGAGTCTAAAGGCAGGGACACAGGCAACACCACACAGATAAACTCTTTCTTTTGACACAGGCAAAACCAACTCCCACACCCTGTTATTGCTGCTACTGCTTTATTAAAATGCATAAAGCAGCCAGAAGCAAAGACACCAATAAATTCTTCTGTAAAAGCAGAAATGTTTTTTTCAAATGGCTCCCTTAACACTAATAATCACAGCTCTCTTATGTGTACTTGACTCTGGTTAACCTTTTTCTGGCACTTTTTAACTTCTCCAAGTCAGGTACTAATATGGAACTAATGTGGGGTTTATTTTCCCTATAGGAATAGCAGAAAGAGCACTGCACATTATCGTAATCACGCAAGCTCCTTCCAGAAACTGCAGGACTTTAGATCAAAGCATCCACATTATGGCACAGGAAAAGAATTTAATAACAATTGTGGGACTAAGCATTTTTTTAATGTTAAGGGGTTTTTATTGAATATTAATCCTATAAAATGCTCCTGAAAGTTGGCAGAAGGAAAACTCATGTCCCAAATTGTTACTGCGGCCTTCCACATTGTAGGGATGCAATTGCAGTGTAATTAGAATTCATCATCCCATTAGCAGAAGGACAACAGGAAAGGAGACACTTTCTCCTGCATCATGCTGCTTGAAACAAAAAGCGCTGTGAGAACAGGGCTCATAATTGTTATCCAGCACTTGGAGTTTGCATGTTTTTTTTTCATTCATAGCTTGCAATGTTTTTCAACACAACTCATACTCAATATTTGCACTTTCAATTTTACCTTCTATTAAAGATTTGCACTATATTTCATCTCCCAGGAGAACAGAGATGCTGGGAACACGTCTGCTGTGAAAACAAACAAGAGGTAGCCAGAGTTTTCCCTCCCTGTTTCTAACTGCTGGATACTTTTCTTTTCCCTTTTTCTCCCTGGAGCAGGTCACTCCAGCTGCCCAGCATGGCTGCAATCATGCCCCAGCTGCATTAATCCCTGCCCTGCTGAGCTGCTGGAGAAACAGGAATTCATCTGACACCAGCAGGGAAAAGACAGAAGGAAAAATTAAGGGGAAAAAAATGAATGAATAAATAATTCAGGCAAAGGATGAATACTTGAACAAAGCAGCGTCTGTGTGCAAGGGAACATCGGGCTGTACTAGGACAGATAAGAGCACCAACTGGAAAAAAACACACTTTATACAAGCAAAGTCTGTTTACCTGTCTGAGATGCAGAGAAGAGAGCTATCACAGAGCATCACCTGGACACATACACACTGTACTGTGGGCGAGCCCTGCTGCCACTCGAACATGAAATTGCTAAACCACCACAAAGCCAAGAGGTGCCAAGCACCAGACATGGACCCTCTCATTGGCACATACCTGGGAAAACCTCACACGCTGCCTGGGTTTGCTGCCAGCCAGTTCAGATGCAACTGGACAGAGACTCCCTTGGCACAACTTCCCCTTTTGCTGTCTAAGTGTCCAGTAGCCCCAGTCACATGTGTTAGAATTTGCTGGGTAACTTATGAAGCCCACCTCCGAGACCTGAGTAAAGGATCTGCACCACGGAAAAAGCCCGTTGCTTTAACCTCCTTTTTCAAATAGCCCTTTTTTTTCTCTTCTTCACAAGCTATATTCTGAACAGGCAGTTTTGTTGGGCTGCACACACCAGAACAAGGCTAGGACATATAAACCCACTCTGGCAGCACATGCCGCAGGGCAGCATAGAGCCTTCACACCCCACAGATAGTCCACACACTGGTACGGTGCCTGGTTTAAGACAAACTTGGTGTTATTTTCTTGTACTGAGATGCCTCTAGCTTTTCCTTTACTGGAAAAGGAAACCCTTTCATCACGTACCACAATATCGTATTTAGTTAACAGTCTGAACTGAAGCAAGTGCAGAGATGCCTTTACCATCATCTCTGTCTCATTGGCCCAGAATTTGTTGGTCCAGAGTGGGGACATTTTCCTGCTTGTTTATCACACAGACATCCTAAAACAATAAATGGGAGAGTGACCAACCACATGCAATGCAAGAAATCAGTGGTTCCCCCCACGGTCCCACAACAGGATCTGCACTATGAATGTTATCATCACCTGCAAGCCACTGCAGCGACACCTATGAGTATCCCCATCCCTGCTGCGCTGATGCCCAAAAGCAATTTACCTGCCATGAGCACTGAGGCCAGGAAGGAGCAAAAACCGCATCTAATGCATTTTGTGATCTTAGTGTTTTATCAACACAGTCCTGCAAGTTTATGAGCATTTGGTTTTATTTTACACCAGACAACTCAATGTTGCTCTGGAGCGGGCTGCCAGATGTGCGGTATTTACTTCTGCAGCGTTATTGCTTGTGATGGTCAAATCAAACAAAAACCTCCTGGGGAGCCAGAACTGCTCTCCTGGCTACCCAGCACACTCTCCTCCGGGCACCGCTCTCCACACGAGTTGACCACATTAGTAACAAGCCTGGAAGTTATTTTGGAGACAGGTTGATGAGGCTGCCCAGCATCTGGGCCTGGGATGCAAAATTATGGTCTAAACATCTTAAAGACCAATGAGGTGGGTGCTACAGTAGAGATTCAAGGCGTGAACTGAAGTACATGAGGATCCCAAGAGCTGTGAAGGGAGTTTTCATTCATATCCACATACAAATATCTCAGGCTAAGAATGTTAAGCTTGCACCTATGCAATATCAAAGAGTGCTGTCAGGTGCCCTCAGGAATCTCTGCATATTTGGCATCTGGGAAGGGTAAGAACATCAAATAGCTGTGGATATCTTAGCAACACAGAGCATTTCACTGACGACATACTCTGCTGTCACCTAACTTTGCTTTGTTTTCTCCCATCTTCAAAAGACTTTTGCTTAGTCTTAACGTTTCCCTACTACTACCTAAAAATTTCTCTTGTTAAATTTAGCCCCTCATCTTTGGTTTGTAAAATGGCATCCTGCTGGATAACAGATCTTTCCATCGCTGCCCACAGCTGTGAACATTTTTAGATGCTAATGTGGCTGCTTAGTCACTGCTTAGCCAAACTGCAAAAATTTACCTTTCTTAATCCCTTCTCACAAGTCAGTTCTTCCAGGTCCCAAGCTCTTTATTGTGTTTCTGTGAACTTGTTCCAGTTTGTTAACAGAAAGAAATGGACGTGGTGCCAGTGTGCAGTACAATTTCCTAGCTGCAGCCACAGGTCAGTACAGGGGGTCACTATTACTCTCCTGCTCTTTACCATGATGGTTTAGTGCAGGCAGTCTAAATCTATGCTGTTCATTTTCCTATATGACACTGCTAACTCATATCTCTCTCTCTGTTGTTACCCTGAAAAGTCTTTTAGCATCTCTACCACTCAGGTTCCTTCCTATGGAACATACCTGGGATGCATTAGCACTTTCATATGCAGGCAGCTCCATCCTCTGTGTTTTTCAGGGCTCAATTTCACATTTCCCCTTCCTGCTTCTAACTTCTATAAATAACCTCCTGTCTTATCTGTATAAAATCCCTCATCATCCTTCAAAGTCAGTCTGATGATATTTACTTCATCCCTCAAGTTGTTAGACTTTATTAAAGGATACATAGAATTAATTCAGCACCAGCCCCACAGCTGTAAGTCACCCACCACCATGTTAAACGTTCTGCCTTTAGTACTGTTATTAGTTTTTAGCCTTTTGTTGAGTTTTCCATTCGGTAGACAGAGGTTCCACCTATATCACCAGAATTTCAAACACGAGTCTGTGAGAAGACAAATGATGTTTTACTCAAATATGCCACAGGGAATCTACCCCCTTCCCCACGCCCACTCCCCTTCCTGGGTAAAAAGCTGGGAGCAACTTCTGAAGGATCCTGTTACCTGTATTACTAATGAGTCTGCAATTTTCAGTCCCAGGCACCATTAGGACTATCAGCTCCTGGGCCACCTTCTGGAGACTTTTGCCACTATTTCTGTTGGAATTGTTTGAAGACTGGGAAGGCACATGCAGCAAACTTTAATTTTCTCTTCTTAACATATCAACTGCAATCACTTAATGATTTCTGTATCAGTCCCATCAAAAATACTGGAGTAGGACTCGGCTTAGGTCAAAGCCTTTTACAATGAACCCCACATCTCTGGGGCTACTTTGAACCTGACTCTAGGTTTTATCACGCTAGCATCTTTTTCCCACTAAAGAGCACTCAAGAAACTTTGAGATGCTGGTGGAAAGCTGATCACGTGACAGTCTCTATTTGAGGCTAAGCCTAGCAATCTTCACAAAATGACAGACAGTTTTCAAGAGATACGCACACCCTCATCTAAGCTGTGCCTCTGGGTTTTGTCTGGATCAGAAGGAAGCCAGAATATTTAACCCTCCAATTTCAGGCTGCGATAGTGCTTTATTATCTTATCCATAAATCATCTGAGCACTTCTCTTTTAAACATTCAAAGAGAAAACTTCAGAGCAAGCTAAAGGTAGGCATTTTATTGTAGTGAAGGGGAAAAGTAATCCAAAAGGAGATTGCCATCTTGACAATCTGTTAAAAAAATCAAACCAAAAAATGCAAGGGAGAAATCTTGCCTGCATACCTGTTTTAATGTACCATGCAGACCATCTGAGTTACATAAACAACAAACCTCAAAAGCCGTCGGCATCCGAGTATTTTAAAGTTGCTCTAGGGCAATTTTTTGGCAAGTGGTCATATAATTATTTGTTCTGGAGACTCTGCATCGACTGCAGAACTAGTGAACACAAGATTGCAGAAATTTTGCTGCAGTAAGAACAGAAGGTAGTGAGCAGTCTCTGCTTCCTAGCAGAGCAAACCTGTCCCAATTGGGCTCAACCACAAGAAATCTCTACCTTTCAGAAATAAACTTTAGCCTTACAACAGGTGGCTAAAGGGAAAAACTGTTGGCTATTGCTCTTTTCATAATACCTGTAGAGATGCTCAACCCCAGGCTACTGAACCCCTCAGGGAAAGGATGGAGCTCTTGAACTGGCAAGACCAGTGAGCAGACCCTGGAGACAGACAGGAGCGAGCCTCACATCTGCTTGCCACCATGGACTGTCAGCATGTCTAAACTGCTTTTCCAATGAGAGCTCTAGACCAGCTTTATCTGTGTTATGGGGAGGGAAAAGAAGCAGAAATCAATACAAGTTTAGATGCCTTGAGGTGTGGATCACTGACAGAACAAGGCAGATGTGAAAGTCTGGGTTGGCCAGACTAAGGACAGCAAGGAGGGGCGCGTTAGGTATATCAGGACCGAAAGAAATTCCAATAACTGATTATTTATTTGATGCTGGTGATTATATTATTAATAAGGATACAGACAGGGCAGATCTGGTCAATAAACACTTTGTTAGGAGAGACACAGACTGTGTACTCAAATCAGATGAAGATGATGAACTAGTCTGAGTCTACTTCTACCCAAGGGGAGTATTAAACAATCTAAAATCTGATGACCTCTGGATGCTCTGTGCTACTAAGTTGTAAAAGAGTTGCCAGGAGAGATCACTAATCTGTCAATATGAACTGAAAAAGTTAACATACCAGAGAGGCTGCAGAACACTTGAGGAGTGTGAAGATTATATCTATACTCACACAGAGCAAGCAAGACTTGTAACCACATGTTACTTAACCTGACATCAATCCTCAGCAGAAAGTAACGGAAGTTAATATTGAGTTCGATCAATAAAATATTAGAAGATGAGAATAAAATTAACTCGAGTCACAAATGTTTTGTACAGAGTCTTGTTGAGCAAACATTGATTTTTTAGGTTTCATAGTGCTGTTTGAATTGACTGATTCTGAGTCAGAGCCTTTTGGCAAACGTAGCTGCACCATGCAGCAAACTCCTTGTAGAGCTTTCCCTTCCCCGGGCATCACAGCAGTGACTGTCCCCAATGGAGGGACAGAGAAACAAACCACCAGCCAGCACACAAGGGCTATCACATCCCACCTAGGCCCTCGCTACCATTGCAAGCTACTGCACGTTAGTTTGAGGGCACTGAGCCCCGGTCTTCATTTAAGCCAATCTTTTCAAGTAGACTTTGGAGCACTAGGTCACACCAACAACAGAAACGTATGGAAAAAACATAGGGAAACCTGGGTACACCACATAGTGCTGGCATGTGAGTCCATTTTATCCTATCGGCTCTCCTCACAGTCCTAGCAAGCCTCACAGCCTTAGCAAAACCATCTCCACAAAGAGCATATAATGGTAGAGACCCTCCTTAGAGCCACCGCTGTGGGATCCACTGCCCCTCAGAGCAGAAACATTTCACACGCATCCAATTCTGCAGGGAAAACATGAAAGCTAAACGGAAGTTTGGCCTCAATCTGCCAAAAGCAGGAGATCATCTCTAAGTATTACAAGGTGTTCCTATCCTGTGTTATGGCCAGACTCTAAATGCTGCTGAAACTGCAATAATGGCTTTTATTAAAGGGGATTGAGGCCGGCCCTTGGCTAGCTTCTGCGTGAGCTTCCTGAGGAACAGAGGCTTTGCACTCGCTCGTAAGAGAGAGAAGCTGATGAATCCAGAGAGTTTAGTTTCCAGTTGCTCAGGTAAACACAACTTCAGGCTAATTTTTATTAGTTAAAAAAGTTCTCCATGTACAGATTTACAACATATGTGACCAACTCAAAATTTTAATTACAAGCAGAGAATGACTAAGCTGCTTATTTAAAATGAAAGACAGAGCTAGTCTGTTGGCTTTCTGGTAGCACTCCATAACATGATGGAGAAGCCTGGGCTGGCACTCAGCTCTCCAGCAGCCTCACTTATGGGGCCAGCCAATGAAGGATAATCATCTGCTGGAAGACGACCAGTACTGGGCTGGGCCTCCAAAGCCATCGTTGCCTGGAAAGCGGGGAAAGCTGGGAGAGGCCAAGGTCCCTGCAGATACAAAGGGGTAAGTACCACAGCTCATCTTGCCCTTCTTGGAGGGGAGAGAAGAGACAACAAGAGCTAGGGTTTGCAGTAAGGTTTAGGTGTTTTCTTCTGTAATACGTAGAGCGTTTTCTGACCCAGCAAGGTCATAAAGTCATTCAAACTGCTGATCTTTCATTGCATCTGCTCAAATATCAGTGACCCATTGTAAATTATTTTAGTGTCACATACAGACTGGTGTAGGGAAATTCCACTGGTGTGGTGGAGGAAGCCGAGTGGGGTGGGTTTTCTATGAGGTCAACTAAAGAACGCTGCTGCAAACTGGCCAAGTACAGTTACGGTGCTACTGCACAACAGTCACGGAGCACTATTAATGACTAATCGCTCAAGTGCAAGAGGGCACTGGGCACTCCTCCCACATAGGTCCTAAAAGAGAAGGGCTGGGATCCAGCTCCTAAAGGAGCTGCTTTCGCAGCCCCACAGCTGAGGTCGGAACTTCCTCCACCTCCATCACATCCCTGACATGTCTATCACTCTGTGGACGCCTCTGCCACCTCCACCACTTCACCTATCCCCTTCACCACCATTCTGATGCAGGACACCCACCCACAAACATGCACAGAAACCCTAAAGTAACGGGATCCAGCACTTGCAAGGTTCAACTTCAAAGACATTAAATAAAATAACATTTTATTTGCCTTCTGCTTTTTAACTTTTGGGGTCCATTCAGATAATGCTTTCAGATTTTTAATTAAAAAGAAAAGCAAGGCTGCTTCTGCAGTCATTTTTCTTTGAAGTTGGACATTTATGTATAATATCTGTTACCTGAAGACTCTGCTAAAGCTATGAGTTTAGGAAAAACTCTGCCCAAAACATATGTCTCAGCCGATCCGGATGCTCATTTTGGTTTGATCTAGTTTCATTTTACCTAAAACTCTTCCCATACATTCTTTCAGCAATTTAAAAGCCATCTTGAATTCCATGTAGTTTTTCTTTTTGCACTTAAGCCTAATGCATGATTTTAATATCATCATCACAAATTGCCTCCTTTTCAATCCAGCCATAACTACCTCCATGCTCAGCACCTTCTCACTGTCACTGTAATAGTTAACAGCGGTCCAGATACACCACTTCAGGAGACAGTTTCATTAACACCTGGGAGAAGAGCAGGGCCAGTGGCTCTACTTTCATAACGCCTTTGCTGCCGAACGGGGATTCATGTGGGGCACAGGCAGGCTCTGCGCACCTCAACAAAGACCCTGCAATTCGCACGATGCTTTCTCCAGTCAAGGCAGCACTCGCAGCCAGCCTCGCGCGTCTGTGAAAGCGAGCACAAGCCTCCAGTCTTTATGTTTCCTCTTAACCACAAAAGCATACTTACATCCTACATTACTCAGTGTAATGGGATCCATCATCAAAATACTCTTTCTACTGGAGGACTGTTAGGTTTCATTGCTGAAAGAACTAAAACTTTTGAAGCCTCTCCTTAATTTTCAATGAAAAGCATTTGGTTCCAGGGTGACAGACGAGGCTCTTAAGAGCTGTTACCACCTCGGGTAATTATAAAATGACGGAAGGGGGAAAAAAAAAAAAAAAGGAGAGAGCGAGGGCCAGATTAACACTCTGTGTTTGTGCAGGGCTACAAAGGCGCTTCCACGGGTGCCTGTGCTGAGAGCTCCAGTATAACAGCTTCCAGTTGCAAAGAAAATTGAAGGAGGATGGAAGTGAGAAAAGAAGAAATTGCAATTAAAACCTGAAACGAATTCCAAAATAACATGAACTGGAACCCTACAAAATACTTTCAGGAAATAGAAAAAAAAAAGAGAGAGAAAAAGAAAAAAATGGCTTTTGTTGCAAACCAAAACTAGCCCAGATTTGAAAGAAGAGTCAAAACCCCCTTGTGCAAGCTTGGGGCTGGCTCACACCCTAGGAGTCAGAAGAGGTTTGTTCTCTCTCTGGGAAGCAGGTAGATCTCAGCAAATCGGAATTTCATTTTGACACTTCACTTCATGTACTCTGCATTAAGTATAACTGAAAAAAAAAAATCAAAGCAAGACAAAACAAGGCAAACAGGCTGAGCAAAACCCTACAGAATGAAACTGTTCCAGCTGTCATAATTAGTCCTTTCATATGGTGAAACTGAGTAATGTAATAAACGCAGATAGACCATACATACTAGAAGCACAAAAAAGCATTTTGCTTTGGGAAGAGATAAAATGAAGTAGCCCTTAGTGACGACAGCTGGACACCAAGGTGGGAATCAGGCAACGCATGATTGAACAGGGCAAAAGCAGGAAACAAGGGGCATCACTGAGGTACAGTAGCCTTTAACCTCTGATGCACTGGCCCCTAAATCTAAATTAAAACAGAATAAAATCAAGATTACTAGCCTATAGGTCCATGTAATAAATTCCTCCCAAATTTTGCCTTCTGCCAGCAAAGCGTTTATAGAGCTGTGCAGGGAAAGCAAGGAAAATATCTGCTTTGAGTGGCCATGCTCCGTGCCAGCCGCCAGCGCCCATGGACGCCAGCTGTGCTCATCCATTGCTGGCTAGGCCAGCGAGTAAAGGGACCTCTCGACTCGGGGGGCATAATGGCAAATAAAGGGTGCTTTAATAAAATAGCAGCATAATACAGGACTCTGTCCTCTTTATTTTTTAATAGAAGCTTTTCACGATATGGAACTAATTATCGCCATCTGCCGTCCCCATACTTATATTTCCTCTCTCACAGCTCATTCTTCAAAAACTCAGTAGCTTCCTCCCTTTACATTTGTAAATGCTGTTGACTATGGATAAAATCCATGTTTACTTTGTATTCAGGGCCCATAGGAAAGCTTGTTTTAATCATCAACAGATGTTACATTCTGCTCTGCTGTGCTTGGCACACAACTTCAGAGGGAAATAAAAGAAAAATCTTTATTTTAAATTTAAATTGTAGATTGTTACAGACTAAATAAAATGCCAAATTGTTATTGGAAACAACATGGCCACTGTAATAACTATAACTGACATTTACTTTTTACAATTAGAATTTTTTTTCTGGTGCTGTTTAACACAAGATGGTTTCCACATTTTGCAAAGGATTTTTCCCCCCCTTTTCTCTGAAATGATTTGCAATCAAGCCACAGACATTTGTAATTTATTTTTATTTAATACTTTCCTACGAGTTTATGAAATACTGGGATTATTATGCTATATACAGTAGATAGTTTTTGAATACATACTCTCCCTCCGGACTCATATTTCAATACACATTATCCCCTTGAACTCATTTATAAACACCCATTATTCCCACAGACCCCGCTATAAACATGTAATATCTCTGTGGACCATTGCGGCCTTATGGTCCTTTTTATCTCTGGCTTCTTTCCTATTTATATTCATCTTTGATGTCTGAACGCGCGCTCCCCCCAGTCTGTGTGTGCCCGGGGGATGCGGGTCCCTCCCGCAGTGCTGGGAGCAGTACCCTGCAGGTACAGTCACAGCTTTGCTGTTACTCATTTTCCAGCTGCTAGAAAAAGCGAGCTGGTGACAGAGGCTGGCGCGGGCACCTGCTGCACGTGTGTTGATTGCAGCATCCTGACATTCCCTGCTGATGTGATCAACCATTTCTTTTTTAGCCACTGGTGTGAGCAATATGGAATATGATCTCCAAGCCTCTACCGCCACGCTTTCATCCCACACTCTCTCTTATCAGGTACAACTTGGCCCACGCACAGTTACCAAACTGGCACTTTCTTTGAGGGATAACATCCCATTTCAATGTTATTTCTATGCTACTGAAGAATCTACTTTGCAAAATTATTTTGATATTTAGTATCACTCAGAAGCAAAATGGATTAAATTGTTTGAGCAGAAAAACTGAAAGATGGGGCGTGATAGGTCTTCGCTGCACCTGCCTACCAAGAGCAACTGGGAGTGCTCATACTCCTGACATATTTTGCTAGACACTAAATATTTGAATATTTGCAGCAGCAAATAGAATTTATCCACTTGACTCCTACAGTAACATGTGTGTCTCCAGAAGAACACATATCCCAGCCTGGATACTGCAGAGGGATGTTTTAGAACTAAACAAATAGTCTGTCAGGGACATATACTGCCATTTATAACTAAGCCTCATACAATTTTATGGGACAAAACCCGAGTACTTCAGAAGTAAGGGGCGTCCCACCCAGCCAGGGTGAATTTCAAGGGGACTGCATTAAATTCCTAGTCTGAAGGAGAGAGACATTTCTCAATTACTGCAGCATCCTCTTCTCCATCCTTGACAAATTCACTCTTGTTCTGTTCACAGCCTGCCTGGAGTGTTACTGTGAAGATAATTTCCCCATCCATCACCTGGAGCGTATCACACACATCCGCAGCCTTCCATTAGGCACCTCTTCTCCCTTCCTCAGACACAAGCCCCTTCTCTTTGCTTTTGTGGTTCTTCACAACCTCTCGCCATTTTACTGAACATCTCAGCAGCGAGGGGACTGCTTTCTGCCTCCAGCCAGCACAGGCTGCCCACTGCTGCTCCCTGCCTGCCAGCTCTCCAAATGCATTTGGGCCTTCTCCCATCCGCCTCTCAAAACTGAGATTCTACTAGCAATGCACGACTCTGCCAAACCCCAAATCCCTATCCCAGCACTCATTTATCCTCAGCACTCTGTTGGCTTTAACTCCATCATGTGCCTCTCGCGTTGTGGAGCCATCGCAAGGGCAGGAGCAACCTCCTTTGGTTTCTATGATCCTCCGAAGCCCATCAAACCTCTCATGAAATCAACCAAAGAGGAATAGTCCTGGTTTTTGCGGAGTCTCTATTTGCCAAGCAATGAAAAATTATTGCAATCATCCTGATGCTGCCTCAAACCTGCATGAGCACCGGGAAACTTGCAAGTGTCCACAGCAAGACAAAGGGGTACGTGCTACCACCATCCCTCCCCTTCCTGTGAGAAATCAGGTGCACATAAGAAACCAAATGCACAACAATATTGACAATGTGATATCACAATTTTAGATAGTTGCATGATTTCATGTCAGAAGGTGGTTTAGACCCAAGCTTCCTCTAAGTTTATGCATCAGAGCATCTATGAGTTTTAAAAGCAAGTCAAGATGGGAGCAGAGGGAAGTTGTGCTGTACCTGGAGCGATACAGTGAATGCCCTTGTAGGCTTTGGAGGATGCAGATGTGGGTTTTATAGGTAAAATAATACATTTATGAAAATGCAGTAATGCACATGCAATTACTTATAGTCAGATGTTGCACACAGATGTTGTGCAAATATTAACTACAAACAAGGTAAAAAAATTCTACTTAGAAAATTTTGAGATCTAAAAAAGAAATCTTGGGAGGAAATAAATCCTTTCCTTTTAAACGCTGCAAACTACAGCACAATGCAAACCAGCTTGGAAAGGGGCAGATTTCTATTTTACATCGCTAGTGAATACTGTTATGAATTAACAGCTCATTAAGAAAAAAAACTTTGCAAACAATGAATCTCAAAAGAAAGTCAAAGAAACTGTCATCTGCAATTTCCAGTGTGTGAATAAATCTAGAAAGATGTCAGCAGATGGAGTTCTTACTGAGGGCCAAACAAACAGGTGTCTCCTGCCCTCCTGCCCCCAACATCAACAGCGCAATAAAACTCTTCCCATTTCAGGACAAAACCATTTGGTACTGGTACATTGAATAATACCTGCTTCTTAAATACGGAAACAGGTATAACAAATGCTTCTTTAAGTCCCAGAAGAAACAGAGACTTGCACTGTAAAGTACTCCCCTAGGAATCCTGTAAATCATACCAAAATTTTCCTTGTCCTGGAACAGGTTTGAAAATCTGTTTGTGGTTTCTCGTACATTTTTTTAAATGTATCTGGCCAGTTCATAAATGAAAGTCCTTCAGATTCCAATGTAAAGATCTCCATATCTGTTATTTTAAAGAACTTTAAACTGCAGACAGATTTGTTTCCAAAAGTCAATTATTTTCATTGTTTACAAAATTTTACTCTATTATTTCTATCGCATCCAATAGATCTGGAAATGAAAGCATCATTACTTCACTATCGATTCATTCCTTCCTATCAGATTTGGCCATGCTGTCACCGCAGAGGCAATGCAGTCACATTCTTTGGTTTTTTTCTGCTCTATGAACTCCTGCATTTCTAGTGTGGTACCTTTGGGCAGCTGCAATCACCACAAGGTGCTCCCATTCACTTCAATGAGCCTGGTCTCACCTCAGTGCCAGCAAGGACCGGGCCAGGGCTGAAATGGGGTTGGAAGGGGCAGACAAAGGAACAGGGATAAAAAGATGCATTCAGCATAGCACTAGCAAGAATGAGTAAATATTGCATGTAACAAATAGAAACATGCATCCTGCATTAGGCTTTAGTTAAACTATTTAAATAAATTTTTTGATGCAGGAGGACATGTACAAGTTAAAAGCAGAAGGCACATCAGAAGGCTGAGAGTGAGCGGAACCCCACCCGAGAAGCCACGCACAAGCCCACACCACTACAGGGTCTTCTACCTGACCCCATCATTTTTCCTCTGGCCTCAGGATTTGCACAGCTGGATTACATCCAGCACCACAGACAGAATAACCCGAGTCCTAAATGTCCAACAGCTCAGAGAACCACAAGGAGGGATGCAACAGCAACCTCTTTGCCGATCCCATTATCACCAGTCATCCATGGAAACAGAAATCTCCCATTTCACCCAGAATGAACCATCCCATCAGCACATTGGTCATGGTTAGTGCCATGCATACCTCAAATGGAAGCACCTCCTAAGGCAAAGGTATTTTGGCAAGACTTCTTTGAGGAAAACAAGTATGCTGGAGATCTAAAGATGTGACTCATTTCCCCTTATGAATAACAGAAATTAAGTTGGCTACCATCACCACCCTGATGGAGATTCTCATCCTGCTTCCTGAGCATCTGCAAATGTATCTAATGTAGTAATTTCTCAGCAGGTGAATCTTATTTACACAACCAGACTGATGGAGATCTTGTTTGGAAGAGACAAAGCTCTGTGGTGTTTATCATCGTTACAGAACTCTAGGCACAATATGTAATCCCTTTATGATAAAAATAAATAGCTCAGGTGTTACCCTGTATAAAAATCTCTGCTCATGCAGATGGTCACCCACATTTAATTTCCTCGAATACCTCTCCATCCATCCATCAATTCCTCCGCACTTGAAATGTAAAGTCAATTTGGAAAGCTATTCCAAGATAACCTTCAAAGTCATTTCCACGAGGTGTGCCTCTGATTGAGGATGACAGTCCAGCCACTCTTTGGTGTTATATCTTTGTGACCATAATTCATTGTATTCACTCTGTATTGCATCATATTTCAGCGAGAGGAGTATTTTTTTAACAGTACGCGTTAGCATGCAGTTTATTAAAATGAAAACCCTTTATCTCCTTTGTCACTTCACTCAGTTCCTTGCAGTTTATCTCATCATTGCTCTCCATCATTAAATTAATATGACGTACTTGCAAAGACACAGTAAATACCAAATAATTAAATAGACAATGTTAATGTTGTGACATTCACAAAAGGCAAGAAAATTAAAGCAACAATTGTCACTCCAGCCTTGCATAACACTGCATTTGACATGGGGCCATATAAAGCATGGAAAATATAAAAAAAGAGCGGATAGAGATACACAAAAAGGCAGAAACATCAAGGATTTTTTAAAATACATTTTTCTGACAGCTCATCGCATTATCATTTCCTATACTTCAGATCACCACTGAGGAAATCCTACATACAGACAATTCACGGTGATGGAATATAACGTCATATCAGAACTACTAGATGGTAGGACTGCTGAATTATTCAAGAAAGAGGAAATTATTAGAGGTTGTGTTTATTCAGAAACAAAAGTGCCTTGTTAATTCCTAGGACTTGAGCTAGTGTGATGATTTGATCTGACACTCTGCATAATAAAGGCCACTGGAATTTTCCGTATTACATACAGTTTAAAGCTCAATAGTTGCAGCTTTAACTTTGAACTGCAGCTTTTGGAAAATCATCCAATCTCATTTTTAAAATCTCCACCACAATGGCCATTAAGCTGTTCCAGTCATTAATCACCTTGCCTGATTAACATGTACATTATTTCAAGTTAAATTTTTATCTACCTTTAATTCAATTCACTAAATCTCATAATACTTTTTTTCAGCCAGGTTTAAGAGCTCTCTATTGTCAAATTTCTTTTGCTTGTGTAGGCACTTATTGACCATATTCAAGTCACCTCTTAAGTGCCTTTTTGATAACAGAAGAGCCTTGATTTTTTATTTTTTATCTGTCACCGTAAGATAAATTTTCCACTTTATTTAATCACGCTCATGGATTTTCACTGCATCTGTTTCAATGCCTTCCTCCAAGTGTTAGCCCAAGAAATGGACAATATTCCAGAGCACTAGCAGTGGCAAAGAGAGATTATACAGCCCTTAATGCTACACAGCATTCTCCAGGCATTACATGAAAGGACTGCACCAGCAGATTTCTCTTTAGCTGTGCCAGAAGTGACAGACTTCTCAGTCAAAGAGAAAACCACATCTCAGAATGTCTCAAAGCAGTGACCACACAATTATTTTAAACTTCATTAAGGTTAAGCAAAGCGCACTTCCATTAATTCACAGATCACCAAGATGGCACGCGATAATAGCTTTCAAAATAAGTTGTGTTTCTCAAATGGGAAAGGATGATACTTGCACAACGTCAAATGAAAGGCTGAGTAATAGCGTATCTAGAATTTGTCTCACCCTCTCTTTGCATATGCAAGCAGAAGAGCAGTATCTCTTAGAAAAACAGAAAACATTGCAGACTGGGAACACTAGGCATCCTTTACATGTTCAAGTGCTGCTACTCCTTGCAAAGCACAGAAATACCAGGAATTTCCAGAGAAAATCCAACTGCGGTCTTCCCCTGAGAGGCACTCCTTGGAGAGCCTATCTAGCCTTACTGCTTGTCATACACCTACAAGCATCCCCAGAAGAAAAATATGGCATTTATCAGCATTCCCATGTCACTTCACTATCCTGCAGGTGACCAGGGACTGTGTGCAGCAGGTGAGGCCACCCTGCCATGGCCATGGGGTGTGATGATGCACAACAGAGCCTGGTTGCAGAAGAAAGTACAACATGACACCTCCTACTGATGTAACGCAAAGGCATCCATACATAAGAGGAAATACAATAAAGAATTCTTGAAAGAAAGAAGTTATTCTTATCCAGGGCTGTCCACGGCATTCAGATTATACTATCATAGTTTACCAAAGGGCTAGATAGCAAATAGGCTTTTTTATGATTGATAGTGGTGACACAAAGCTGGTGACCACTCACCGTGCAGCCCTGCTCCAAACTGTGACTTCAACCCACTTGATGTTCCAGTACAATGGAATTTTCCAGAACACTAAAACCATGAAGACCACAAAAACATTACAAGTTATATTCTACATTAAAAATATTTGAGATTGGATTGAAGCAGATTTAAGCTGTAATTAATTTATCTCCTGCATAACGCTATGCCTTGATGAGACCTATATGTTTCATGCTCAAAACAGAGGAAGAAACAAAAATAAAAGCCATAAACATAAGAAGGAAATTGGTGAGCATCTTGGGAACATTTACTGCATAAAAAGTCTCCTTTATCTGCAGCTGGGATGTGCGTGTTCTGCTGCATCAGGCTTTACAACATCTTTTTTTTAATAAAGAAAAATGACTCCTGTGAGATAACACAAAAACAATGGGAGCGAGACACAAGTTTCACTTTGGATGCTGTACGCTTTTCTGTGTTTGCACAGGACAGGCCAGGGTGACCAGAGCAGACCCTGAACTCTGGGATGTTCCTCTTTGCTGTGCTAACAGGTTGCTTCTGAAGCTGTGAGGGTGAGGCTGCTCCACTCCTTCCAAGTTCCCCAACACTGAGGAGGAGCCTTTCCTTCAAACACACGCATAGTAAACCAGTGCAGGGACCCCACAGAAGTGGGCAGTTATAGACACACACACAGATGATATGTTACAAATCTATGGCTGCCAAACAGCTGATTTTTTGCCCCAGCGGGCTGCCCATGTCTGTGCACCTCCACAGCACCCAAGGCTGCAGACAGCGCCCCGTAACCCCAGCTGCTTATGGACTGATCACGGTTAAAGTTCTGTTTCTGCAGGTCCCTATCAGGGCCATGGATAACACGTGACGGCCCCAGCTGCAAAGACTCCCAGGACTGACTAAAGAGGCACTATCAGAATAAAAATAATTGCTGAAAAGGTTTTGCAACTTTTCAAAAAGAGCCATGTGCTTTTAAAGTGCATTTCAACAAAAGGCAGTATCTTTTATTTTTCTAAATAGACAACTTCAAAATGTATTCTCCCAAAAAATTATACCATTTCTTCACATCTTAATTAATGCCAAAACTTTAATTTTCTCAGTAGTGTATTAGAAAGCTGCTATTAATGTAATTTAATTTTTGTAAGGAGCAGCATTTGTTTTCTATTTAAAAAAAATAGGTGGTTCTGAAATCCTGGCCTGTCAACATTGCTTAAAACATTCCCATTCCATGCCTCTACATAATAAATTAAATCAGAGTTTTAATTGTGCCCATGCTTTGTGGTTCCTGGCAGTACAAAAAGATCTTCTGTGAATGCACGTCCCAAAAAATCCTACCGAGTGATTAATTACTAGTCTGGAAGATATAAATATGCTTTTCAGGGAAGACAGTACGGACTGCTGGAAGCTTTGGCCTTATATATCTCTACAGATCTCCTTCACCCAGCAGACATCATCTTAATTCAAACAAGATCCCAGCTTCAATATTTACTGGCAGTACAGAAAACCTTCTCTGCCCATTTGCCTCATTTAATGAATACAAGGTATATATGTTTGAAATTGGGGAATACAAGATATTTTTATTTATAGTTCAGATTTCTCCAAGTTTTTCTCATCCTTAAGTAAGCCATCCAACATGGTATCTTAAGCCCTGCGTGTTCTGTACAACATTGCTCCTTCAGAATAACATTTTTATCAGCATCCAAGTTAAGACCAGCCAAGCTGTTGGTCCCAGCCCTGTATATTACTTCTCTTGCCTTGACTCTGTGCTGTCACAGCTGGTGTCTTTGCTTTCTACTTAAACCTTTCTTCTGCTCCAAATAAATTCTGGGAGAACCCAGTGATATTTGCAATCTGTTCCCAGCTTGTCATACAATAAACATACAATAAGAGGAATGTTATTTTCCTTCCCACAAGAACACCATGAGAATTAAAACTGAAGCTGTTTTCTACCTGCACGTGTGAAACACGGCAGTGCCACCCTAGCCAAGATCCACTGGAGCACCAGCAAGAGCCTCCATCACTTTAGAGGCAACATCTCCCAGCGGGGCAAAGAGTGACAGGCAGGAGGTAATTCAGTGGAAGGCAAGCTAATCAAAAACAGCAGTGAGTTGAAAGGATCTGGAACCAGCAATGCAATATTGAACTTCTCACAGTCAGGTCACCAACACAAGCCAAAGCAACCTGAGTGGAGATTACTGCTTAGTGGCCTGAAAGAGGGGATTGATGGATCATAATCTAGCTCCTTATCATAAGGAACACAATTTATTTCACTACAAGCAAGAACATGACAAACAAAGACTAACTCCATCCTTACTCTTTGAAAAGATCTAGCCATAGTCAAGGAACAGACTGAGATGTGAAAGAAAAACGTGTGCCTGTTTTGAGGATAGAAGACTAGAGTTTTGTAATTCTCTGTGCACCAAAATCCACTGAAATTACTAGTGCCACTGTGATTGCTCATTAACAATACACATCTTCCAGCTGACATTTTTCATTTGGACCCTGTGAAAACCACAAATCAAACATACATAAGAAGGTAGCAAACTTCAACTGAAGAAAGGTCTTTAAAAAGGAAAAAAGAAAATAAACCTTTCATAAAATAATTGCTTCTACTGTTACTTTTTTTGCTATTGCTTCAAAAACAATTTCTCTTTCTTTCTTGTTCATCTATCTGGTGTCCTGCTGTTGTGCAGATGAAAGGTCCAGTCTCTTTAAAGTTTCATGCAGGGCTCTTTAGAACATCTCAGTTTTAAATGCCCATGGCAAAAGACAACAAAATGTAACAGAAAATGGAAAGCAGATGAAAACCTCTGTTTGTATACTTCATAAAGACAGTGCATGTGACAGAAGGGATATTTTCACACCCAAGGATAGTAGTAACAACCATTCTTAAAATCACTGAACCACATAACTGATATTCGCCAAAGCATTGATCACAACTCAGCATCCCAAAAACTAACTGTGATTTATCAAACCTGGGTGCTTTACAATTATATTACCTGTTAGCAAAAATCTTCTCTCCTCCTATCCTCTAGCAGGAGTCCTTCCAACATTGCACTAGCCTGATCTTAACAACAGAGGACACAAACTTATGGCAGCTTTAAGGGGTATAAAGTAATGACCCTGGTGGAACAGAAGTACAAGTTGTGTGAGATGGACATTCCAGCACAACCACAGGCACTAGAATGGACTATAAACACATCCTACCACCAGGTCCTTCTGGTTTCTGCAGAACTTGTATATTTCCTTTCACACTGGGAGAGGTACCTGTAGAGATTCACATGCATTGACACAGGTGATCTGGATCACAGACACTCTAAGATGCTGTTTCCAAAGTTTCCAAAAAGGGTTTAATTTCCTTTTTCTGGAAATGGAGCATATTCCTTTTAGGAAGATAAGTAGATTTCACTGACATTTCCTTCAGTGAATTTTGCCATTCACGTAGACCATGCTTTTACCAAATTCAATATGATTCTCAGAACCTATTTCAAGTTTCTACAGCTTACGAGCTAGTCACTGCCACCTGAGACAGCAACATTCAAGTCTGATGAGGTTTTGTAGAATCTTGCTGTATCTAATAAGTCAAAGGCATTTTACCAGAACGGTCACTGAATTTAAAACCAGAAGACACAACATCTGTTTCCTATATCTCTGCTTTTGTTGCTCTTATTTACAGTGCTCACAATTCTTAGCACTCTCAAGGATATGTTTTTTAGCTCCCTTGGCATTTGAAGCACAGATGTCACATCTCTGTGGAAAAAAAACAAGTTGCCAAATGTTGAGGTACTTCAGAACAGAAATGTATTGACTATTCTTCAGAGAACTGTCCTGACACCTGATCTTATTTGCCAAACTTCAACAGTGAACTGTAATGTGGGTAAAATACTGGAGGTATTTGTGCAGGTTCAATAAAAACAGTCTAGCATTTCTAATTAAAAAAAAATATAGAGCCTATGGCATTACGACTGCAAAGAAGTAAAGGCTGTGACAAGAGAGGAACCCCTAAGCATAACAGAAATGAGCCTCAGGTGGGTGAGCATCATAAGAGGTAGAACATCTCTTCTGAATCTGCACAAGCATTCCTAGATATAACCAGCACTTCAAAAATCCTGTGTAACATTGGTTGTAATACACTACATACAGATGCAACAAAAACAGATGACAGGATCTTCCCCTTTACCAACAGGGTAGTTCTGGCTGTGTAAACTCATTATGAGCAGAGTTATGTCTTGTACACTGAAAATGAAAAGAACAAACAAAGGTATCAAAGTAGGCAAGCCTGAATGTTTAGACTCTTAGCATCCTGAAACAGAAAATGTTACCCTGCTGGAGGTTCTTGATTATTCAAAATACTCCGCTAGCTAATTCTGGTCAGGGATGCGATGGGGACAGCACAAAGGAAAGTTGATTCAACCAGGAAACATCTCTGCCATAACCTAGAGGTGAAGTTTGCAGCAATATCCTCCACAACAAGAAAACATATCCTGTATCCAAATGAGCTGCTGATCAGTCTGCTCATCCTGGATAACTTCAGGCCAAGGCAGCTTCAAGGAGGTAAATCTAAATCAGCAGATGTTCAACAGAGCAGCCTTGCAGATAAAGGATGCTATCATAGAGCGATGCATGAGTGAGTCATGGACTATTTGATACTCAGAAGTGAGTCATGGCTTAATAAATAGGCTTGCTCTGGCCACATCCCTTCATCATACAGTGCTAATAAGACCAAAAAAAAAAAAAAACCTAATTGCATCAGCCACAACAGAGGAAATGAGAAACTTGTTCAGCCAAGACTGAGCTCATGCATCCAGAATAAAACCACGCCAAATGATTTTGCAGCCAATTTTTATGAAGCACAAACACTTTCTCCATTACCAAATAACTAAGGAGGTGAAGAAGGCTGGGCAGACCCAACTAGGAGCAAGTCCATCCTGAGCCTGGCAACAGCACATCAGCTGGCCAAGGCCATCAACAGTGCCTTGACAAGGATCCTGTTTACCTCCAAGAACAAGAAATGAGTACAGGAGATCCAAGTGGAAGAGCAAACTAGCCACGTCCCCTGCATCATCTTACTCAGCTCTACCAAAAGATAGAGCATGGCAAAAAGGTTGAAAAAAAATACTCACATGGATACTACACAGTGTGCATTTTATGGGGTATTTATCTTAACGCACTGTCTGTCTTGCCATCACTTTGCATAGATAGGTAATGCCTGCAGCACAACAAAGTAAAATACCCCAAAGGACTTGCCACCACGCCATGGCCTTTCAGCATGGGGAAAAGAGGAGGAAAGCAGGAGCAAGAGGCTCCTCCACCCAGCACCACACTGGGGACCAGCAACGCAAGCCCCGCATGGCCCCAAGCCCTGGCTCATGATGATGGCCATCTGGCACAGGCAATGGGAAGTGGGAAATCCCTGACTTTCCTCCAGCTGCCCAGGTGTCAGGAGCCAGAACCACTAGTGACTACGTATGTATGCAGCCCCACTGCCTTTTAATTACATGTATAGCACAGAAAACTTCCAACTTAGAATTATTCCAATACTTACCCACAAGTACACTAGCTTGCAATATCTGTATATTTTAAACTACTGGATCTATTTTCCATAAAACTGGCTTCTACTTCCTTCCTTCTTCAACAACAATCACAGCATCTACTGAATTTGAAATTCCAGCTTCAATGGTTTGGGTATTTTTGGCGATGCACAGAGGAGGAATTTAAAAGGATATTATCTTAACACTAAGATCCAGAAACCCAACCAACTCTGAATTATTTAAAGAAGTATTTGAACAGATACAAGGCAAGAAAATTCAGCTTTAAAGAACTAAAGCAACCTGTCAATTACTAAAATTCTTAAAGATATTAAACTAATTATGGTTCTATATCTACTCCCAAAACCCTATTCATGTATTAAAACAACAATTGACTTTTCTTGAAGAGTCACACTACCTTACTGTAACACACAAGGCCTTCGGAAATGTAAAAGATCTCTTCAGGCATGTTTTTGTAGAAAGGATTAACTAAAGATCAGTTTCAAGTTTAAATTTTAATTTTGCTTGTGCTGCACTGAGCTTTCTGTGCAGCCGCATTTGAACAGTATTTATTCTTTACTCTGAACAAAACCCTGGGTCCAAGGAGGGAAAGGTAGGTCAGGCCCAGCTCTGCTCCCCCCTGCAGCCACGGTCACCTTGTCACCCCCCCAGCAAATCCTGGGAAAAGGCCAACGGCCAAGAGCTTGCCAGCAGGAGGGGTTTGCTTCACAGGTTTTAATACACACACAAGGCCTGCAGAACCACTTTCAGGTGTCTCTGTCCCATCTGGGGTGGACATACATGAGCTTTTATGGCTGAAAATAACATGGGTGATTTTGTACAATAATCAGACCATTGCAATATTTCCACCTAAATGGCTTCTGCAGGACCATAATGGAAGGTGTAAGTAAAAGGAAACCTCTGTTACACATCCTAGACTTTAATCAAATGAGAAGGAGAAACCATTTTTCCTTTGAAAATCATGTATGTGGAATATAACGCGCTATCATACAAGAAAAGTCTTAATACAAAATGAAAAATGCAGTTCTATTTTCTATAAGTAGGAGAGTAGCAGCTTGGGGTTATCCTTTTAGCTTATTCATTATGGACTCAATAGGTTAGTCTTGTTTTTTTAATACATTATTATTAATTATACGCAACATAGCCAGAGGCAGAAAGCAATTAGAAGAAAAAGCAAAGAATCAAACTCGATGCATCCCAGCTGGACCTTCAGTACCATTGACTGCCCAGGACACACTGGTTTCTAGACTCCCGTTCAAGTGATAACAGGAGAAACATGCTCATGCCACTGAATGAGACGATGGGGCAGTGGGCCTGGTCTCCATCAACCATTGACTGCCCTCTGCTCTCCACCTGTGGATGGGTTTGCACCTGACCGGCCACGTAACCCCCTAGAAAAGCTGACCAGAGCCATAAAATACCACCCTGGGCAGCTTTCACCCACTTTTCCTACAAATCAGATACATTCCACAGATGTGACCTGGGACTAAATCTGAATATTTCACATAGTAACAGTACAAAATTTTGGCAACTGCGTATTATCTCATTAGTTGGCCATACATATCACAAGCTCCTTTTGTTAAGATTTTCCAAAAATCAAGCATTTACTGATCACAGCTCGAGGGGAAAAAGACTGAAATATTATTTATGCATAATTAAGATTAATTTCCCTAAAAATCACACTTTCTCCTGCAAAAGAACTTACTTATGATTGCAATTTTAAGTTAAATGCAATTTGAACTAACTGAAGCCTGTTTACTTGCAATACTTAAGTTCATAGGTAACCAGTGGTGTTCACAAATTCTGAAAGCAGACCCTTCAGACTGAGTAACTCACGTGCCTGACAAAGCTCTTCACAGCGCCACAGCACTCCCCTGCAAGCCCTTGCAGCTAAGTGACCAAGCACCTGAGCCAAGCCAGTCCGAGGGACATCAGGTACTGCCAATAGTGCCACAAATAAAACATCTCTGTCTGCAGCTGGAAACGTCTACTGCATTTAATTGTGCTGTTGTGAAAAATACCAGCATAAATAATTACCTCAATGCAGTCTGCAAATGCACTTGTAGAAAACTTGCTTCTGAGTAGAAGGAGCTCTTGTCTACCAGGGTTAATCATATAAAAATGGTTTTCAGTATTACTATAAGGTAGAACTTAGTCTTAAAATAAAACATAAAATTACAACAATAGCAAACGAAAAACCTCACCTGTTATCTCTAAAAACATTCTGAAAAAAATTTAATGTGTAAAAGTAAGTACTTAACAATGAAATGTTACTTAAGAATGTTAACAAGTTAACTTACGAAAGTACTTAACAATGAAAGAGTCATTGGGCACTGGCAGAGGCTGCCCAGGGAGGGGGTTGAGTCACCTTCCCTGGAGGGGTTTAAAGGACAGTGGACGAGGTGCTGAGGGACATGGTTTTGTGATTGATACGAATGGTTGGACTCGATGATCCTGTGGGTCTTTTCCAACTTAGTGACCTAGTAATTCTGTGAATACCAAAATTGTGCAAACCTTAGGCCGGAGTCCCACTGGCCGTAATGCCAGTGTGATGTCTCTGCCTGCGACAGCAGCTGCTGCCTCCCTCCTTCCACACTGTGGCACGCCACGAAAAGAACTGGTCTGTCTCAGCATCACACCTAACACGAAGGTCTCATCACCCAGACAACTGCACGTGGGCCTCAGCACCGAGCAGGAGGGGTTTGCAGGGCCCACCCTGATAATGGATACAGCTCCCAGACACCAAACAAACAACTGCCAGGAGCTGAACGTGCATGAACAGGTGTAGGTTTTAGGTGGGAAAATAAGGGGTGGAGTTAGTGAAATGAGCCTATTAGTAAGGCATGACCCCAAGCACATAAAGGAACTAAGCAAGGGGAAGCATGCCTCATAACCAAATAAATAGTGGTACATGACCTTGTTTGAATCTTAATTCTGTGTCTGAGTATCCGAGCTAAAGATACCCTTATCTTCATGGCACGTATCACACACAATTTTCACCTGAGCATGCAAAACCCAATGTACAGGTGCCAGAGGGATCACCAGTCATCACCCCTGTAGAAGTTAACGTGTGAGCTGAGATAACATTTAAACAATTAATTGAGACAAAGAACCAAGTCAGGATTTTCTCTTGCCCCCTCCAGCGCAGCCAGGCATGAGCACCATTCCAGCCAGATGCATTGAGTGAGCAATGCTCGGCCCCAGCAGCTGCCTGGTTTTGGTGCAGGAGTGAGGCTGGCTTTGCAGCCCTGGACTGTTCCCAGCCTCAGGCGCCTCTTGCTGGCTCCAGAAGGGTCCCTGATACAATTAATACATATTAAAAACGCTATGATCTCCATCCTGCAACCTTCTGGTTCCCAGCCAGACTGTGGCATGGATTACTGGGAAAAGGAAGCGAAAAAAGCTACAAAAATAAGTCTGATACAGTTTTTAGGCACATTCTGAATTATTTGAGCGTGTTTAGCCTGGAGAAGAGGAGGCTGAGGGGAGACCTTATTACTCTCTACAACTACCTGAAGGAAGGTTGTGGAGAGGAGGGAGCTGGCCTCTTCTGCCAAGTGACAGGGGACAGGAGGAGAGGGAATGGCCTCAAGCTCCGCCAGGGGAGATTCAGGCTTGAGATAAGGAAAAAATTCTTCACGGAAAGGGTCGTTAGGCATTTGAACAGTCTGCCCAGGGAGGTGGTTGGCTTGCCTTCCCTGGAGGTGTTTAAGGTCAGGGTGGATGAGGTGCTTAGGGGCATGGGTTAGAGATTGGTGAGAATGGTTGGACTCGACGATCTGGTGGGTCTCTTCCAACCTGGTGATTCTATGTATTTACAATCCTATATAAAACATGTGATGATGCACTGCAAAGGGAAGTTTTATTGACACTTTATAAAACCAGCAGAACAAGCGAGACTTTCCCACATGTGATAGCTGGGTGCATCCCACCCTGCTTTGGTGAAGCCCTGCGCCTCATCCCTGCCTCTGCTTGCCAGCTAGTACATCTCCCCACAGCAGGGCACAACCAGCTGAGCCCCAGCACAGGCAGCAAACAAACCCACATGCACAAAGTAACAGAAGCGTCCTCATTAGGCATCCTGTTCAATTACTTTCAGTCAGTTGAAAGCGCATTTTCACTTGGCCTTTCTACATCTGTGTTTTCCCCTAAGTCCTGACTTCCTGGTTTACTGCTCGAATGCTAAAATTCGGCTCTCCTTCCATGAAGTATTTTAATCTAAAAATAATTTGAAACATGTTTATTTTAAAAAACTTTTCCCTCCCAGAAATAATGCTTCAAAGAAAGAAACTTTAAACATTAATACAGAGCAAGCAATTGCTGTTGCTTTCATTGCAGATAAATCACTTTTAATCTAAATTTTTTTTTAAAAAAAAAGATCAAAAGTAATATCAATCACGCTGGTCAGGGAGGAAAAGCACATTCCTAGACATTAACTGCTTTCCAAATATGAAAAACATATTAAATATCTCTCTTAAAACAAGATGTTTTCCTCATGTTTCCTTTGGGAAAAATCTGCTGGGCGCGTTCCTCCCCAGGCAAGGCTCGGGCATCTCCATCCAGGCTTGGCCAGGGCACCCAGCACCACCTAGCTCACCAGACCTACCCATGCTAAGCCCTAGGGACATCCCTCACCACCAGACTAGGCACCCAGTCAGCTCCAGCATCAGGACATCCCCTTGATAATACTCCAGTGGCACAATCATATGAGGTGCTCACGCCACCTTGCCTTTCCCCTGCCCAGTTAACCACAGCAGCAGGCCCATTTTACACATGAATTTTGCACTGGGACTTATCCTGATTCTTCAAAGCGATTTTTCCCAAACTTTTATAGGAAAGCGCATACACAGAAACTCCCACTCCACCCAGCTGTCCCTACAGCACACGTGGATCAAACACCACAGACTTTTTGATTTTATTTAATCACGACCTATGATTTCTGATGCAATGGGATCAGAGACAAGAGGGAGAGAAATGCACTTCTGCAGTGTAAGGAAATACATTTAGGGTTAGTCCCAAATAAGATAGAGTAAAACTGTTTTTCCTTCAGCCAGGTCCGCCCAGCCTGGCACAAAAGCCCAGAACTCCATCAGTCCCACCACATACATTAAGAGTGGAAAAACTTGAGTCAGTGGAAAGGTGCTCCCTGAGGCACACAACTTACAGTAGCAAAGCGGCATTAAATCCACAATTTGAATTTATTACAAGTACAAAAAGAAGGCAGGGAATGATGCTGAGTACTGTGTACTGGCCACAAAGAATAGACCATCAAAAGCATCACTTCTCCCAGAGGTTTTTTTCCCCTCTTCCCCTCAAAGACTCTTTAACAATTTAAAGACAACCAGAAAATACTGAAGCTTTCTTCCAGTATGGGAACTGGGGAGTTGCACTTGAGTCCAGCCTCCTCCACCCCACTGTGGGGGCATACCAGGTACCTGCCACAGAGGTGATGCCACCAGCAGCTGGTCCAGCACACAGCCACCCGCTGGCAGCATTCGATGCCTTCATGGCCCCTTGGACTGTTCCTCACAAGCAGACGTGTTAAGCCATGCAGCTCCAGCCTGATGTCACTAGCTCGTGGCCTCCCCACAGCACAGCCATGAGACACAGCCCCTCCATGGCGAGGCTCACGGCTCTGGCTCCCAAAAGACATTGAGCTAAAAGGAGAGGGATGATTTTTTTTTTCCCCAGCAAAAAAAAACGCCTCTCAAACCCCCATCAGGGACTTCTCCTCCAGCATTTACCCCTCTCCCCTCCAGCAGCAGGACAGATCCACAGCCAGGGCACGGCTGTAGAGCAAAAGCCAAATCTACCACTGGAATAATTTTAACTGAAGCCAGTCACCATTACTGCTAAGGCATGCGAATTCTGGTCACATGAATTAAGAGTTTTCTGTCAAAGTAATTTTCCTGAAAGAGCTGTTTCTCTGGAATAAGCTTCTCATCTGCTAATCCACCAGAGCCACAGCCGCTGGCCTTCCCAAAACAAAAGAATAGGGTGTTTCTCTCAGATACACAAGGAAGAATTTTATTAGGCTTTAGTGTACGTGTATGATTAGAATAACAGAAAGAATAGTTTATTTGTGAAAGAACTGACAAAAAAATAACACCCAAGTCCCTTAGCAGACAGAATAGATGCCTTTTAGCAAAGAACAAGAAAAAAAAGCAAAGACCACACACATAGGTCCCTCACTTTTTCAATCCAATTTCTCCTCTCTCTCTCACTAGTATTTTTTTAATAGAACAGTAATAGTATTTGACCTTTATAAACTCCTAATAAATTAAGATTTTGCAAGTTTATCATCCCTTGAAAGAAGAAATTCCCCCACTTCCCCAATGATAAACAGCACCTAAAGCACGATGCAAAGTAATAAAACCTGTTGGAAAGTTCAGAAATATAGTTAAACTGTTTTAATGTGAAATATAATGTTCAATTTCCCTGCACTTTGCAAAAGCAAATTAAGAGTGAACATCACAGGTCTTCTGAAATAAAGTTGTTCGTTATCTCACATAAGGATGGTAGCACACAGCATGCATCCCGGTGTTACAAATCCTATTAAAGCAGGAATTAGCCATCCCTAACTTACCTGCCAGCTCCCAAGTGCAAAACTCTACACTTTGGTGACCGCTGATAGCACTTGTGTCACCCAGAGAAAAACAGGATACAGAGGATGCTTCAGCATTTCATGGAGTTAGAGGTGGCAGCAAAACTCCCTCTGCAACCTGCACATGTCCCATCCGGGTATTGGTAAGATTTGTGAGATGTTTGGGATCTCAGCAATAACACCTACCAACACCTGTCCTTGATGGGTGCTACTGAGCACAGTCAAGGCTACCAGCTGGCTGTGCCCAACCCGCTGGAATTCATGCCCTTTTTTGAGTTATAACACCAAAAAAGGAGCCTACATAAATTGTTACTGTTTTCTGATTCACTGCTAGATTAAAATTCAAATAGAAGATACACAGTCTCAAGTTCTTTTCAAAACATTAGGAGAAGAAAAAAACCCAACTATTTAATATATTGATTTAAACTTCTGTTAGGCAAAACTACTTCAGACCATTTCCTCAGCTCACTCTTCGTGTGTCTGCCCCACTGGCAATACTGAAAACAGACCTGTCATATTCCAGACGCCATGCATAAAAAAAGAAAAAAAACCACAAAAAAAACCAAACAAACAAAACAAGAAAATATAAATAAGTGAGGCTTCTCCTCAGCCTTTTTTCTACTCAGAGTGGATTCTCCACTCTGAAAGAAACAGTTATCCCTGCTCCAGTGGTACTTAGATAAGCACACACAGTATGCCTACAGGCTAGAGTTTTTCATTTTCCTCTTGGCCGATCTACAACTAAGCTGCCAAAATAAACAAACTTATCCTTCCAGTCAGGCTCAAAATGAACCAGCAAACTGAATTTTTATGTCATAAAAGGAAGCAAAAAAATAAGCAGGAACAGTTAAAATGCTTAAAATATCGACATTTTTTTCCAGAAGAAGGGAAAATAAATTTATGAAGACAAGCTATTAAGCGATGATTTCAGACACTAATTACGCAGTTCTCAATGCATCCACCACCACATCACAATCACAGTCTTCTTTCTAGAGTCAACGAAGGGAGAGTTTGGCCCCATGACATCAGGGACAAAAATTAGACTTTAGGTCAGAATATGAACAAATACATATTTTCAAAGCTAACTCATCTAATTCATTCTTTGCACACCAACAACTTCATTAACCACAGCTTTTTGAAGTGACATTTTTGCTGCCCAGTAAAAGCTTCAGAAACAACCTAGAGAGGAATCTGAAGTCTCCCCACTGACTCAGAGATACAGGGATGCCCCAAGGTCACCTGTGCAGTCAAACGCCAGCGCAGCTTTAAAGAGCTGGTATTGATACTGTCTGGAGACACCGAGTTTTTTCCTCAGGATCCAGACTGCTCTCATTTCTAGACCTAGTCTGAACTTCTGATTAAATTATTAAATATTTTATTGTGCATTGAAGGTCTGAAAGATGAACTTTTCTAAAACACTGAGAACCCAATAAGCAAAATGAAGATAACATAGACCTGAAGAATGCAATAATCACCTCTCACAATGCACATTTCTGCGTTACTTTGCCACAGTTTTGCCTCTGACAGACAGTAACCACAAGCAAAGCCAAGCTGTGAGATGCAGCACAGTGTCTGCAGGCTCCCCCAGCCAACACCAATGCAGCGTTCACTGTGTCCTGCGTGTACAAAGCCTGTCAAGACGTTTCACTGAGCCACTGTATCCTGTACTGACTCGTGCAAGAGATTTCTCTGACCATTGGTTCATTAAAAAGTGTTCCTTTCAATTACATCAGACAAACTACTTGCTCTTCAGAACTGGCGAGGTGCAATCACCAACAGGCAACGCTCATGCTTACCAGACCAGCAGGAACCCATTGCGCATGGAGTGCAATAGCTCCAGTGGTTCTGGCCATGCGATGGGAGGAGAGCACAGATGATTACTCTAGCATACACCACACTAGAGCAAAACACATCCATCAGACCTGATGAGAACCAGCTTTCCATTTTTCCAAGCATCCTTGGAAACTGAAGATGCAAACCTCATTTAAGGTATTGCTATCTCATGTTCTTAGGATGAATATTTCAATGTAAATATTCACAGAGGAACACCACAAAGGAAGCCACTGGTTTACATTCAAACTGCTCTGCTCTTCTGAGCAGTTATAATATAAATTCCCAAAGACCAGCAGTATAAGACAAAGCAGTTGTACAAGTAATGGGTACTCATGCATGAGATAGCAGACCTGGAGAATGAAATTCTTTAGTTTCACTTCACTGTAAAAAGCTACACCTGTGCACTGTTCCCCAAAGGCCTCTCCAGGAAAAAAAAAAGCCCACAGAAAATTCAGGTATTTCCAGGTTTGTGACCAACCTTGCAGCACATGGTAAAGTGAAAGACAAGCATGAATGTGCACAACTTGCTTTTTTCTGCTTATAAGATTCATTTCACTTAAGTTTGTAACAGTCCCCTTATTTCAAGATATAAACATGCAGCAGGCTTCTCACAGAAGCCCTACATGTGTCCCCATTCTTCAGGGTGTCATTTTTCTTTACACTGAGCTATAATCAAGCACACATCTGCTGCTCCATTTACCTCTGCTCTTCCCATTAAACTAATTGCTCTGTAAAGCACTTCAAGGATTTAAAAATATCAGCATACATTTTCAGCTTGACTCAGTAAGGCCTAAATGTGAGGAACATCCATGGATCTGGTATCTTGGAATAGGACTGCAAACTTAGTCTTAAATATATCTTGGAGCAGTTCAGCACTATTTTAATTCACCAACACCTAAGGCTCCAGAGAAGTTGTATACAGCTGAGGAAACTCTCCAGCAACAGACCACACTGAGCACTTTGCATTAGAAAACTGAGAAAAAGGATCCTGAGCAGCAGCCAAGGTCTCAGACAGCCCTTCAGTAGGCTTCCCACCACCCTGCCCCTGTTCTTGCTGATATAACTCAAGTATGTGATCTTTACTCCCTGGGGCAGGTTTTGCCATGCTGCTTGCTTATAAATGTGACCCTATTGTAATTTTTAAGTGCTCATTACGAACAGGGAAGTACCAGTATAGAAACAGCCCTTGCTTCTTCTCTGCACATCATTTTTGCTTACAGTAATTAAAAAATAGTTTTCTTAAGCTCTGCAATGGCTGCAATGCAACTCATACAGAGAAGTAGGAACTGAAGCTTGCCTGCCTCACACCATAAACAGAAGCATTCACTAAGCTCTGATTGTAGAGTCCTTATTACTGATGATAATGTATGAGACTGAAAAAAAAAACAGATGGGTTTTCAGAGGCCAGAGACTGCAGTTAAGGGAAGAAGGTGGGGGGGCATCAGATTTTAGCTTGTAAACTGCAATTCTGTTGGAATCATTGAAATAGAATGAGGATTCCATGATGTCACTTTTGCAGTCAGCGTTCTGACTACAACCACACTTTACTGACCTGCCACTTTGCAGTACTAGGACACCAATTCACCACTTTGCTGCATAAAACAGTGTAAAAATACTAATTTTAAATAAAAAATCCATTTTGTTATTCACATATATGGAAGTACAGATCTCAAGTACCTGCTCTGTCAAGTAAAATACATAAAGCATTATTAGAAAAACACACTAGGAAGATGCAAGTGCCACATAAAGCAGTCGAGAAGAGTAACTTAAAATGACTGATGTGATGCTTGTCTTTTTTTATATGTGCTTTCCCCCTTCTTCCACTTACTGCATTCATTTCCCTTTTTAAAAAAAATATTCCCTTTCATACACTGCCTTTGTTCGACCCTTTCAGAGGATAACACCGCATTAATATAATAGGTAGGCAAATATACAGATCAAAACAGAGCATGACATGTATCACATCCAGTTTCTCCAGAATAACAAGCTTTGACTGGAAATTTGTGTGGATGGAAAGACCAAATTATCAAATTAATTAGAATTTTCAATGTTCTCTTTGTCATTATTTGCATAAAAAAATAAAAGGAATTATTTCCACAATGTATAACTTAAGACAAGATGACTGCAGATCCAACAGAGAACCAGAACAGAATAAAACCCTGTAACACACATTTCTAAGATTTCACTGTTATTCACACACAAAGGTTTAACATAGCCAGTAATCTGGACACAAACAAAACAAAGCCTTGTCCACAGAGATTTTTGTATCCAATCCTCAAATAATACTGTATTATTTTATATACTAAGTTTATGTGACTTTTATAACACATGGCAGATTTACAATCGGCACTATTTGTTAGGTCCTGTGGAAACCTGGCACGAGATCCTGCCCTCAATGCCTGCAATGTTAGTGCAGCCAGACAACAAGCCAGAGAGATGGAGAATACAGCCTGAAGCACCCAGAGAGGCACACAGCACATCTGCAACTGACGCCGGGACCACCACAGGACTAGACTCCCTTCTTCTGAAAATAAAATAAAACTACGCAGCTGAAAACCAGTGGAAAGACATGTAAAGCACGCAGCACTGTTTACCTGAAATGCCTAACAGCAGTGTGAGCTGGGGTCATGCAAAGCAGCCTGCACTGATGTACCATCTCCTCTTATCCCACCACAGCTGCAACACAGCCATTGCACTCCCATGAGACCAAGGCAAGACACGTTTTTACTGCAAACAGACTAATTCGAATTGGACATTCAGATCCAGTTTTGGTGATGACATTCCTGATCACGGAGAAGCTACACCCCAATAGGCCTTGGCTTCTCCATCTCTGTGCATTTACAGAACAAGATATAAGCCCCTTTCTGAAAACAAGTGTTTGATCAAAGACAACTTATGGAGCTCTGTGGTGGTACCATGGCCACAGCTAACAGCTTCTGAGCCATGGGTCAGGCTGGTCTGGCAGCAGCAAGAGGAAGAAAAGTCTGAGTGTTACAGACAACTAAGTCCATTCCTGTAGGACTGAATTTCACCCTGCCCCTGGGGAGACTTCTACCCCTTGGTTAAATCAGACTTGCCAGAGGTAGTCGCTAATTGTCTGTTCCACAGATAGTGACCTCCAGCCTGCAAAGAGGATTGTCATCTGCAAAGCGCTATGTCTCTTCAGATACTAAGTTAATGGGATTGGTTTTATACATAAAGCACCTAGCACTGTCGAGCACTCTAAGTCACACAGTCTAGATAGTTTTCAATTTAATCTTATGGAGATCTTGACTGAATACTGCTTCTGGCACTGCCATAATTAGAAGTGTTTGACACTACATTTAAACAACATTCTTTTTATTTAGCATTTTTTCTGTACAATTAATAACATAGACTAAAAATAATATTTATGTATGTAGATACTGCACTACAAAACCCAAGATAAGTTTCACATAGTATTTCATTTGAATGTTTTATTGAGGCCACGTGGAGCCTCTATCTCTGTATATGGGTAACAAGAAGCAAAGAGGAATCCATTGTGATAACATGCAAATAAGTATGGTGCATTCATACGAGACCAAACACTGAAGTAATAAAAAGGAAGGAAAATTACACAGCAGGACAGATATTTCCAGCATTAATGTAGCATTTTCACCTGCTGTGCAGACGCAAATTCTGTGTACATGAATTAACACTTGTTCCTATTTGTTTCTGCACCTTCTTTATAGAGAAGCCCTATGTGAATCTTTACTTTCAGCTAATACAAAGAAACATCCACAGCTGCAAAGATTATCTCCATTTCTACCCACATTTGGAAAAAGTAGTGGTTATGTACAGTTCCGGGGGGAGGGAATCTAAAAAGTTATGCCAAAAAATAAGAAGAAATGTCTGCTTGACACTCAGCCTTTTATCACTAAAATACCTTTTAAAAAAATGCCTTGCATCCTCTGAGTGCTCATCCAAATGCCAATAATGAGGTCTAAATCAATTTAATAACATAACTTCTATGCCTGCTGGTCGAGCAAAGCTCAGCAGGGAGCTCCTGGACTTTATGTAGGTGGAGACTGGTCTCTGACTTCTTATCTTAATGTTTTGTATTCACATTCTTTTAAGATTAATACTAGCCTGGAAACAGTCCTGCATGCGCAATTGGGTCATGTGTTTATTTTCATCACCATTCCGCTCAAGGTTTAGCTAATTTCTTGTAGATAAGATTTCTAAAATATATTTATATTTTCATGGTAGCCAGATAGGTTTTAATGTCAACACAAATACCATGAAAGGAGATGGCTCTGAGGGACAAAAATCATTATCCACATAAAACAATGAAAAGCAGAGGATTGCCAAACTCAGGATTATCACAGCAAACCTCAAACAGATAAGTGAACAATGGATCAATCTACAAGGATGATTCATTGCCCTACTCCACTTAATTGATGCCATTTGGGCAACAACACAAAGGAGGCAAACTCCATTCCATTTTCTCCACCATGAAAGTCTCCTTGGGAAAGGCATGACAGAAAACAGAGTTGTCTGTCCCCAGAGGGCAGCAGGAAGCCAGAGTTCAACCAGCTGCAATCTGCACGGGGATGGTCCTACACAGGGAATTGGAGAGCTGCAGCCACACCAGAAACATTTCTTGATGCATAAGGTGTATGGACTGCGGACACAGCTGAGAATCTGCCAACGTTTAAGAAGGCTGTTATGGTTCAGCCATGTACCTGCTCCTCAGACAAATTTACTCTCAAGCACCATTCTACTGCTACATTCAAATAAACATCTCTCTTCCATCTCTTTCCACCTGCTTTGTCTCCCCAGTCTGAACTAAAATCGTAGTCCCTTTCTCTCATGTGCATGTCCAACCATAAGACTAACATCAGCTTTACCAAGTATGTCATTCAATTTGTGGCTTCAGGCATTTCTTGTTTCTTGTGACACATCTTCACAAACAGTGATCACCATCTGCTATTTTTTAGACTTAATCTGGCTATTACCCAAGTCTCATTTTTTCCTCAATGTTTCTTCCATGAAATCTAACTTACCGCTCCTCCTGCTTGACATTATTAGGACATGACTTTTCCTTTCCATACAACTAAATGCCTTAATCAAGTCTTCCTCGCATAACATCATAATTCCTACAATCTTCTTCTCTACAGCCTTGATGAACACAGTCTTGTTCAAATTCTACCCATTTAAAAAGTTGCCTCAAGGATAATTTTCTTCACTTTTTAATAGAACAGATCCATCCTCCTAGTTCTGTTGATTTCTTTACTATGTGAAAAACAAAACTACACATGTTTTTTAAGGTACTTCATCACTTACGGAGTTATTAGTTTATAAAGGGCTTTGCCATTATTTTTTGTTCCCTGTGGAATTCTTATCTTTACTCCATGAAAGATGTTTGTCAATTCATTTTGAAGTACGATATTTTCACCTTCTCCTACAATACGGTTCTGGCACAGAAGTATCACAAATATCAGATGTACCTCACTGTGTCTCTTCAGACCAAACCCTCGTCTGGCATAACACTTGTAACAAATCTGCAGTGGACAGGCAGGGTTTGTGCAGCCATTGATCATGGCCCTGCTAGCACCTCCTCCTTTATGCTGGTTGTCTCCATCCATCACGGAGTGTAAGACAACGAGGGGAATGACTTTGTTTTATACCTGAACAGCAGAGGGGTCCAGATCCCTTGTTATAGTGTTTACATATCAACACGATACAGACAGGGAAGAGTAATGATTAAGAACCACCTACTGTCCTTAAAGCTTCCAGTCAACACCTTGTTTGGAAGTTACATGCGACCTTCAGTGCACAGAAGGTCCAGCCTGACATATCATTCTTACAGGTGATTTTTACTGAACTCATCACAGACTCCAAAACATGGAATTCAATCAGTCATGCTGTATCACTTAATATCAGAACATACATGCATTACACTTCAGCTTGGCAAAGAAAATCAAAGTGCTTTCAAATCTCTGGTATTCTTACGAGAAGCAATGATAAAGCAGTCCTGATGGCCTTTGTTCTTCTAATTAGGAAGAAAAAAATCTTGGAATAAGTTTTTGCCAGTAAGTGCATTAGTGAGCACACAATACAGTAATACAGTACCACAAGAAACTTCTGTAACAGATAAATCTTTCTGCTTTAAGTCTGACACAAAGCTGGAATAATTAGGATGAAAGGGTTTAAGCAGCCCTAGTAAATTCAGCTAAATCTGGTATCAACACAGTTGGGATACTTATTTGCATCTTTAAATTACTCAAGTGACTAATTTTATAATTTCCTTTTCAATTGCTGAATGCCTTCCTTTTAAAATTAGTCCCTTGAGAAGCAGAGGCACAGTGCATGGTGCTGTTAAAGTTAGAAACTTGTTATACTTTAGAAGATTATCATAATATTGCACACATTCTTTTTTATTTAATGAAAATTTAATTGTGCATATAATTTGATAATTTAATACCAATAATTTGTTATACGAATCTAGAATGCACTCATTTGTTTATTCTTGGAAATACATTACATTCAAGGTTTCTGTGAATAAACATTTGTATCGCTAGAACTCCCAGTTTTGCTGTATTTTTCCTGCAATCTTCCTAACTGAGACAAAACTCACACCCAGTGAAATTGTACCCTTTTATTATTACTCAGAAGTCCTTAAATCCAGCCTCCTCTTCCTATTGTGGAAGGTGCAGAACACACAGACAGGCCACCTTGCTTCATTAATGATGTTGTGACAATTCCTTGGACACACATTCAACACAAAGATGAGGAATGACCACAGAAAACCATGATAAGAGTGAACAGCATTTTGTTGCCATTGGAGGAAAATTCTCCTCTTCTAGGAGAAAGTCAGATTCTGGGAAACTATTATAAACAGTGATCCCAGTAAAACAGGACCAGTTTTCTGCAGAAGCTGACTCATTATGACCTTCTAAAATGTCAGAGTCCATACACTAAGCCAAAAAGCCACACTCAATTTTATCTGTTTATTTCCTCACACAGGGACAAAAATTAAGCAATAAGAAGCACTCAAAATGTACAGACAATTGTGATTTGCTTGGTTTACAAAACAGATAAAGGAGAGAGTCCCACTGGTAAGGACAGTGCCACTACAGTCCTCATTTCTCCAAGGCTTGTACATTACATGGATTTCAGAAAGCAGAAATCTGGCAGGTTTTGCTAATAACCTGGATCAAACTTGGTATGACTGTGGGTTTCATGCATCCACCTCCTTGCATCAATAGCAGGTTTGCAACAGTTGACCTTGCCAGTTCAGGGTACCCTTCAATACACCCAGATGCCATGTGTGGATTGTAGTAACAGACTGCAAATAGCCAGTGAAACCATCTCTAAAAGCATTTGGAAAATCCCATTTTGTTACATCACTGCCAATTATTGTCTCTGGCAAACCATCTTGACTGGTTTGTTGATGATCAGCCTGGTTTTTCCATATCCTGGGGGGAAATGGTGATCTCTGAAACCCTCGTGAAAGTAAAACTCATTCAGTAAGATCAAAGGAATGACAAATTGTGAGAAAATATTTTTCTCAGGCATTCAACCAATGTTATTTCTTTCCTGTTTTCTAACTGGGCTCTGCGGACCAAAGACAACAAGGACACATCCCCCACAGCAGCCCTTGAGATTTAACACCCATCTGCCTTCCACCAATCATTCCATATTACTGGTGGTGGTGCTGTTTCACGTCTGCATGACACATTCAGGGGTCCTAGCCTGAAATCATGGCTGCTCTGCACCAAGAGCAGTTACGCTGCTCCGATAAATTCTGCTCTAAATTGATAAAACAGCCATATTGCAATAGGCTGCAGAATGATAGCATTAGTCTCCTATAACTCTTGCTTTCCTGTACTCTTGTTTAGTTCCCTCATTCTTCATTCCTTTTTAGTTTTTAGACTTCTAGTTTCCTGGCCAAATATAACAACAAGATTTTCAAAAAGCCTGTTTCTGTTAAATTAATTTCTACCCTATTCTTCTGGAACTCAGGAAGGCGTTATCTGAGCACAGCAGCAACATAAATGTTCAAAAGCCAGATATTTTACAGTGCTGACATTCTTCCCTTCAAAAACAAGCCGAGAGTCACATCCACTCCTTCCCAAGACTGAACAACACAATTTCTGCACCCATGTGCTCAACAACAAGTCATATTAATGTATTTTATCAAAGTGTTTAATCAAGAGTAACTACTTCACTAAAAGAATAGCAGAGGATGTGTTTTTTCATTGAAAATAACAGCAAAAAACTTGAAGTCCTAATGCATTTCCCACTTCATACGGGCTTTAAACCATTACCATATACACATATCTAACATTGGTTTTCCATACTCAGAGAGTACAGGGTTATTTTTCTCCCACGAAAATGAACTTTTCATAGAACGGAGGTTTTGCAGAACTAGGCTAACTTCCTCGTGCAAAGGTCAATAAAGTACACACAGCAATCTTCTAAAGCTTGCTACTAAGAAAACTGACTTTTAAATCTGGTAAGCCTATGTGTAATCTTAATATAGCGTACAGATGACCTTACTAAGCTTCTCTATCTTCTATAAATTCAAATTAATTGTATCATTTTATATAAGTTCCCAACTTGCTGTGGTGTATTAGCATATTAAAATTAACTCTGCAGGCTGCAATCACTTTACCTTAATAAAACAACCTACCAAGGCAAATTTGATAAAATTATAGTACCCCTTTGTGGTGTTACCTTCATACCTCAGTAGAACATTTCTTAATATTATATTCTAAAAAAGTCTTCTTCTACCAAGCCTGGTGGATAACTTATTAACCTTTTCTAGAATCAAATACAAACAGAGGGAAATTCAAGGGACTATCACCAGATTCTGAGAATGGATGAGCTAGAATGACATTTTTCCGTAAGCTGAAAAAGTAATCTTTAGTAAAACTTTATGCATGTTTACATCAACAAACATAGTACATAATGCTTTAAAATGAAAGCAGCATTTGGGTGATGGTCACCATGATGCAACCCCAGTAAAGACTGCTTCCATTGGAAAAAAAAAAAAAGCCACCAAATAAACAATCAGCTTATCAGTTACAGAAGCAATTTAAGAGTTCACTGTTCGATGATCATCTCACCTTGTATAACATTTTCCCTCACTAAATGTAAATGATTCTCACACTTTGATCTCAGAGGCCCCCTCTGCACAACTCCTGTCTTATGTTCTCTAACATTTATACACCTACACCACTCGCTCTCCTCTTACCCCAACAGACTCTTGTGAAAACAAGGAAATAAACAAGTAACAATAGATATTCAAAGCAGGACAATAAAAAAGCATGTTTTGTATTCTCTGGTCTTCCTATTTTGATTCCAAAGTAGTGTGGGATTTCTTGATATTAAAAAATATCCATCTCTCTTAAAGTACTCTGTAAGTCCGCCCTATTTAAATATTATTACTTATTAAAAACCTAGAGTCACACAACTAGTTAGATTTACCTTCAGAAAGAACTTTCTATATGTTGGTGCAAACCAGATACACTTTTAAAACATGTTATAATGATAGTTACACCTTTTTTAAAAAAATTCAAGAAAGGATTATCCCCTTTCCTTCAAGACTGTATGGTAATAGTTTCAACCAGTATTTGGCCAAACAAAAGTGAAAATGATTGGTTTTATTTACATTAAGCTGCTGGGTTACTAACTAATTTATCTATGTATATTGGTGTTTAATCTATGCATGAGAAACATAGCAGAGTATATCAAATCACAGTTGTTTACAGCCTGATACAGATAAGGTGGCACAGAAGTTCTTAAATATGAGAGAGAAAAAAAAAAATCACTGTATGCAACATGAATTGTTGTTGTTAGCAGTAAATGCGAGTATTTGAGACATCTAGAGGGGTACAAGTACATTTTCAGTCACAAGTGCACATTTCAACAACCCCTTCAACAAAACTGTCTCAGTTATCTGTGATCTCTACTTGGAGATGCAAGCTTTCCAGAAATGATAACAACACAGAAAAGAAAGGAATGAGGAAATAAAAGGGAGAAGGATCTCTCTCCTGGAACCCGTATTAAGTTGGTCTCCCTACTGGTCGAGTTAGGTGTATGCAGTCAAATTTGGGCTGAAGGGCATCAGACGTGCAGATGAGGGAATATTTGAGGAGTACCCAAGGGGGGAAGCTGGCATCAGACTGACCAGGGAGCAAGTAGGAGATGCCAGCCACGCACCTGCTGCAGGTCGCAGTGCCCCTTGGCAGCTTCTAGGAGGGCTTAAACACAAGGCTGGTTCCAATGCATCAGTTGTAGCTACAAGAGAAATTCTTCTTTCTCTATGGTAAGGAAAACAAACATGACATCCTTCTTATAGATGTTTCGTTACAGCATAATTAACACAGCACAGCATTGAGAAGAACAGTAAATTTGGTCTATAAAATGCAGACCTAGGCTAGATAGGATTTGTAATTGCCTAATATTAAAGCCTTGACATAAAGTAAATACATTTTAAGTTCCTGTTAGTTACAGAAACAGTTTTGAAAGATTGAAATGCAGTACCAATAAAGCCTTCGTAAATGCTATCCTAAAATAGGTTTTCTCTGCAAGAATATAGTTGCCAATGGAGGCTTATTTTATTTTTTTCCATATTTTTCTATACTGGGCTTATAAAGAAATGGTGTAAACCCACTTTTGTCTGCTGGAAGAAGATGTGGGGTTTGCATTATTCTTAAATTGTGACAAAAAAAGGCACTGGAACCAGGAGAGGTGGTAACGTATCCAACTGAAAAACACCGGTGTATATGTAAAACAAGGAGATCAATGCCCTTAGTGCCTTGGCAGACAGGCCTTAAAGGGTTTGGATTTGAAGGGTACCCAAAGACAAAATATCAAGAGAAGTCTTTGGTGTGATTGTGTATCATGTTTAAGGCAAAGAAGCTGTTGACACAGATCCATACTAAATCTCGATGACTCTTTGGGTATCCAGACAAGAATGTCTTCCCAACAGTGCCCATTTTCTATGAACCAGTCTTTCATTGCTCCAGGAGCCTAAGCCTAGTGCCCTCTAACAACACATTTGCAATATGGCTAGTGTAACTTCCACAGGACTAGAAGCCAAGGTTTCTCCAAGAACTCGTAGTAAACATCTGGGATTTGTCCACGAGGGCAAGGTGGCCTTGAGGACAATGAAGTGATACACTTGGCAACCGTAATTCTGAGCCCCTGCAATGATTATTGCAACACCTGATGGACCTTTGTCCTGTCTCCTAAATTCAGTGTCCCAGGGAAACACCTCAGCTACCAGATTGTACAAAAACCCGAGAGGCATCTTCTCAGATCCTGGACAGCTGGTACCACTCTAATGCCCTGACTACATGCCAATCGCCTCCAACAGCAGGATAATTCAAACAAATTAACATCTCCTCTCCGTGACAAAGCTTTACATAGGCAAAAGTACATAAATTCCTGATATTTGACTGAAGGTTAAGGATGGAAAAAGAGAAAGTGTGAAAGAAACACACTTAAGGAGATTTTATTCGGGCAAAAGAGGACCTCCTGCTTAACACACAGAAGCCATTAAAAATTCTTCAGTCAAATCATATGGACCTGCATATACAGTAGGTGTTAATTATTCTTCTTGCAGAAGAATACAGAGTAACGATGAAAGTATCCTGGCTTCTGGATGGACTGGTTTAATTCTTCTACAGCACTCAATTCTGCCTTTCATTTTCCTACAGACTTTCTGAAATTCCATGGAAAGCCATTGTTGTTAAACAGCAGTGAGTGTTATTCTCACAGCAGTGTACTCTAATAATAATTCAGTGTGGTGTCATGGAAGGCTGTGAGCTCTTACTGAATTTATTTGAAAAATAAAGTTTGTGGTTTTTTCTCAGAAATCTTTACTTAAGTCAGCATGGAACTCTTGTAAAAGATAACTACCAATAAGTCACAAATACCCAAGGAACAGCCTTTTTATTTAATTTTTTTATTCCTTGCTCACCATGACAACATAATAAATGATCCCTAAGAGACTAGAAGTGCATAACCATTTAAAATTTCGTATTTTATCTTTCATTGTATGCTTCCAGACACAACATTCATGATCTATTTTTTAAAAACCCTCTTCAGGGTCTCCAAGTGAAATACTCCAATTTTCAACTACAATATACAATAATCAGAAATGCATCTTAGCTGTGATTCTAGGTAACAGTTTACAAAACTAGTCTTACAGTATTTTTGTGATCCATTAATAATCACTTGCTCCTGTAAAAGAAAAGCAACAAGCTAACAGTTTCTACAACAGCTGCTTTTTCAATTTTTTTTTTGAGTTCTGTTGGATGTCTCTGTATTCTTTCATACATGACTAATAAGAAAGATACAGGACTAATAGGAAACATAACTGCAACTTCACTTACGTTTGGTTTCAGTTAACAGATGGTCTTTAAACTATCCAACATAAAAGCATTCATTTTAGAAAAACTGACCCCAAAACTGCTTCATAAAATAAAGTATTCGAATTTTTTTCCCCCCTCAAAGCTTTAGGATCTTTCAAGACACTACAGTATAAGAGGCCCCAGGGTTAAAAAAAAAGCACACACCACACACGACACCTTATAATTTCTGACCTTAAATATCAGAGACTAAAGGTTTTGCAATATAGGTATCAGAAGTAACACACTGCTATATGAAAAGGTGGGCCTCCTAGACCACATCTTTTCTTGTTAAATTCCAAGTGCCAAAATAAAATTAGCAAAGACATCTGGCAGAATCCCTACGCTACAGATGACTGCCGTGACAGGTCAACCAAAGCTTTAGTTCTCCATAAGGTAGTACAGCAGCTGGGGTCTTGTAGTTGCTGTAATAGCTGCTGCCTTCTGGGTAGGTACCCACTACAAGTCAGCCACCAAGAAACACCATCTTTAATTTCTCAGTAATATGCTTTCATAGACTATGAACTAGAGTGATAAAAGGAAAAGCCCCACTTCCAAACTATTAAAGCAGAATATGGCGGATGAAAATGTTTGTCCTGCACACACCTTGTACAGCCAAAAAGCGTTTCCTTCAGATCGATAAATAGATTTGGCAAGACCTGTGTTGTTCCTCATTACCACCATTTGGTTGCCATGTTCTAACGTTACTTTACAAAGCTGCTGCTGACCACAGTCAAAGATGGAGTAGCAGACAAGATACACCTTTGGTCCTTTTGTTCAGTGGTTTTGCCCATAAAACACTGCTTTCAGAGCTCCGTGATAACTCCGCTGTGAGTACAATCTGCTTGCAGCATGGCTTTTCTTAAAGGCCTGTCTACAAAAGAAACCAAGAATAAAATCCACAAAACATCTATTGTCCAAAACGCCTCGCAGGCCCATCCATCACACTTTGCATAGTTTGGGGACAAATGGGCGCTGCGGCAGCCCCGCTGCAGTTATACGGGCACCACAGCACGGTGCTGATTTAAATATGAACAAGGTTTAATGCCTCTGACCTTTTTCAGACTCACTCTCCCTTAAGTTATAACAGTGACCCAGTTGGAGCCCAAACATCAAGAGCAACTTCACACAGTTCTATACTTACAATTAAAGATTATTATATTCAAAATTATATTGGGAAGTACTTTTTGCAAGTCTGTTCTCCTATTTCTCTTTCACAGGTGCCTGTGCCACGACACCAGACAGCTGAGCATAACTGGACTTCACAAAGCTCTAGTAGCAGACTGGTGAAAGCGGCAATGCTTCTCCTTCCCAGGAAGAGACTGTAGGTGGCAGCATTTTTATATGGGAAAACCAGAATTCACTTTTTTTAGCATCCAAGTTAAAGTCAGATCCTGAGCTCCATGCTCACATGCAGGAATATTTACTCTTGCAATCAGTTCCTCCCACACAGCTATGTCAGCTAATGAAGTGTCCGTACAAGCCATCAATATATTTTGGTCTAGACAAGAAGCTAAAACCTTTCTAAGCTAAAACTTTTCTACCTCCTAACACTAAAGAACAGCACTCAAAAAGTCACTCAAATAGAAATTTAGAAACAGATTAAGCAACTGAAGCTTACACTATGCCCTAGGAACGTGGCTCTTAATTTTAAACAGCATATTTTTACTACTTCCTAACCAGAATTATTTCAGCTTTGTAGAGAGGTATATGATCACTTTGAAATACCCCACATAGCACACCCATCTCTAGTTTTAAAAGCGCTATTAAAAATTCATACAAGATTAGCACTGGAGAAAAGTTAGCGAATAAACCAAAGTTAAAAGCAAGTTTCTTTCTTTCAGTCTGTTGTTCCAGATGCATCATCAGCATCTGCATGTTAGCAATTTTTCATTATTTATAAATGTACTGCAGGAACACAGCCAAACTACAAGCCAAGAAGTCCAACACACACATTTTTAAAAACAGGGAATGTGTCTTGGTTATAGAACAAAAGAACTCATTTTATCACTTGGCTTTACAGCTTTAGAAAATGGCTCCTAGTGTGCTGAACTCCATGATAAATGTGCCCCCTCTAGATCTTTATTGCCCCTGTAAATCAAAGGACTGACAGCAGTTAATAAGAAAGCTTTTGAGTGGTTTTGAAGTTTTGCTTTGTACAAATAAAATCTCATATTAAAGAATTTGCTAGTCCTCAAGGTGTGGAAAAATAAGTTTGACCAGAACCTGTTGTGCGTTCTTTTTTTAACTGTTTGTTTCCAATATTTAAGAAATCATTTTGTAGCAAGGGCACAAGAATAAAATAAGCAAAACTCTCTGTATTGAGATATAATAATTAAAGTCAGTGATTTAGTTATTAAAAAAAAAAAAAAGTTAAAATTTTCCTGAAATTTCTGTAACCTGTGATGTCTGGACAGGCAATAAAATCTGTTCGATCTAAGACATGACGGATTTTTCCATAGTTTTACATTACATGTTGACAATACTTCTACAAACTGCTTTTAACTAAAGAAAGCAATGGTTCTACATCAAAGTTCCACGGTGGCTCTGTCGTAGGACGGATAGGATTATTTGAGTCACCAGCTAACCCACAGGTATGGACAAAAGTTTTTAAACCCATTGGCAGAAACTGCAGCAGTATTCACAGCTGGCCAAACTACATGAAGTACCAAGAGTTCTGTCTCTATATGCACCTTTGGGTCAAGCAACAGCTCCCGACAGGGAAATAGAGCAACACATTACTACAACACAAATATTCAAAGATCATACCATAAAGTGAACAGATCAATTTATAATTACAGATTTAAAAGTTTAGAGATTACATTCTAGAAAAGACATTTGCAAAAGAATGGTTATTTGGAGGTCTTCAGAAGCAAACTGCAGTTTGGATAAGAACAGTCTTTATGGCATCATCCACTGAGTACGCAGCGTCAACCAGCATTAAAGCAGCATATTAGTGTGTGTCATTTAGGATTAGGATCCAAAGTATCAAGCATCAGTATTTCCCAGCTGCATGGATCTAGTGTAGCCACAGTCCCAAGGATGTCACTTATTGCTAGCAGACACCAGAAAGTTACAGAGAAACAGCAAATCAGACTGAAGTGTTACCGCCTCCTACATGATTCACCCTCCTCCATAACCCCCAGCCTGGCCAGCCCACAGCCCACCACTGCTTATGCAATCTTCCTTCACACACCCTGCCCTCTGGGTATGTAGAGGACCTTCTTTATCTGGAAGAGACTCAGCAACACAGAAAATCAAACCTTTCTTCCCAAGGAGAGGCTACTAAGCATCAAACAGCAGCTCCTTCTCAGACAAGATGGAAAATCACACACTGAAAGCTATACACAAAGCAGGCAGTAAGTCTGGAGGGCATGGCCTACTGCACAGCCATCCGAGGCTCAGACCATGGGCTTGACGAACCAAGGAAGTTCATGTGCCATGCTGTTATTTTCATTTAAAGCACTGCTATGTTTCTAACTGTCATCATGGGAAAGAACACCTTGAAATACAAATCGAATGTGCTCAGTAAATGTATGCCTTCCCTAGTCTGCAGACAATCAGACTCTTCTGTGGTTCTGTCAACAGAATTACATCCATTTGTTTTTGCCACTATTACAAATTTCCATTAATGCCCCCCTTCCCCAACACTGACAGACTGAAAGGAAAAGGCAAACGATAAGGCCACTAAAAGCGTCCCTCAGCAGGGTCTCCACAAAGCCATGCTTGATGGATGCCCAGAGAACATGCCACCGATCTAATAAAGACCCAGGCCCAAACGTGATGCTGGACATGTCACAGAAATAAAAACCAAGTTTCTGAAACATCTAATTACATCACAGTTTAAAGGCAAAAAAATAATTCCTGACTGGAGGTCCAATGTTCCTGAAGCAGGACTGTGATCCTCAGGGCTGAAAAAAGAGATCAGGACATGACAAAAGATGAAGAAGTCACTCAGAACCTGGATACCAACAGTCTTCTTCCTGCTGCTTCACAGCGGCCGACAGTAGCAGATCTTGGCTTAGAAAAGCATACAAAGACATCCTTCTGTGCCACTAGTAAGTGCACCTTGCACATGAGGAGAGTTTACAACACCTAACAGACCAAAAGGAAGACAGTAATGGCAAAAAGTGAATTCTGAATGGAGTTACAGGTGGTACCATTCAAGAGTGTTCACTTTCTGCAAAAGAGCATTCTTTTAAAGTGCAGTCATAACAGATGCTACATGAACAGACAGCTAGCTCAGACACAGCACGTGTCCATCTCCACAAACAGGTCAGTGCCTCTTTGCTGCTGACTTCCCCTGCAAGGTTATCAAGACCATTCTTAAATGAAGACCAGAGGTTGGTTTATCATTTATAATCATTAATTTGATTTTTAAACTACTTTTCAACCCACAAATTATTCTTAAACCTCTGAAAATAGTTATGTGTAAGTTTTAGGGGTTGTTTCTGTTTTTTGAACAGAGTGAAAGCCCAACGATGATAGAATCACATGTTCCATTTAAACAACAAAATGCAGCTCGCTCCCTCCCCATTTTCAGATCAGCCGCCAGGTGCTCACATACTGCACAACCCCTCTAAACTTGGAGTTTCAGCTCAGCAATCCTGAGCCAAATCATATGTAAGTATTGATGTTTGCCACTCTACAGTTAAATTACATCAAGCATCAATGCAATCAACTCATTAGCTGGTTTTTATTGAGCACCAACATTCATTACTTACTTTTCAATTCTTTGATTAAGCAACATATTGCCTGTATTCCCAGTCTGCACCTACCAGCTGATTAGCTCAATAATACTGATAATCTTCTCAAGTCAAAAGAGCTGGGAAGGGAAGTAACTGAAATCCCTATGAGCCGACTCTATTTACTCCTTTTGTGTGTAACATCAATACGCTAAACTATGAGCAATACAATCCAGCAAATGAAACTTCAAATGTGCTTAGTTAGAGACTAATTTTAACAAAAAGTCACAGCAGGTCATTAAAATGCCCCTTAATTGTCTCTAGATCAGACTCCCTTATCCTCCCACAACCCTCCTGGCATGCTGGGATTTTAAATCTCTTCTGACTGATGTAAGAACCAAGAACAGAATTGAAGCATGATTGTCACATACGGAGTCTGAATGCCAAAGGTCAAAACAGCTTACTGGTATGCTGGCCCACTGCTCCAAATTTTATATCTCTTCTGTCCCTCGGTTATTGCCTGACATGATTTAACAACTGTAATTCCTTATTTAACGATGTCAAAGGTTTTTAGGAAATTGACTGTATTTCACCAACGATATATTTCTTCTTGATTACAGAGTGGTTAAAATGATTTTAAACCAAGACAGCAAAATAAAGCAGTAATAAAATCAATAAAAGGTGCTTAAAACATTCCTTCTATTAGGTAATGGCATTTAAAATATCCGTAGCTTGTAATGGCACTTAGGATATGCCCAAAAATCAATGAGCTAAATTACTTATTGAACTAGTTAATTTGAACATCGAGTTTTATATGTACATTGATAAAACAAGCCACAGGAATGCCAGCTATATTTGAATTTCACGGTCAGATGTCTCCCTCTGCTGGAAAAAAAACCCTTTAAAATCTCGACCAGGCACTTCATTTTCTAAAAGCGTTATCACTAAAACATGTAATGCCTAAAAAACTCCACGAGAGGTCTCTCATTCTCACAGAGTTTGTAAAGCAATGCTGCTTTTGCTAAGACCTCCTAAGTATTAAAGGATGACAGCAACACAAAACCTTAGATTTCACCCAGAATATCGCCACGTGGTGAGACCTGACACATATGCAAAAAAAAAAAAAAAAAAAAATTACATAACGTGGGGAAAATGTAGAAAATAAGGGATACCATAATGTTTTGAGAATGTGAGAGTTGTGATAATTACTTTGCTAATACTTTTTGTTAATAATTCCTCCACAGTAGATTCAGGAATAATAACCACAGCCTCAATTTTCTTGCTAGCAGTTAAGTATAAAACACAAGTTCTGCGTCTACCAGTTCCTACTCTTGAGGTTCTACAAGGACCAGCCTAAGCACCCAGCTTACTTCCAAGTCTGTTGCTCCTTTACATTGAGGAAATCTGTATTTCAGAGAGAAAAAATCATTTACACAATGAGAGAGGCTGAAGGATGTTGGGTTTTCCTACAAAACCAAGGTGCCCTAAGACAGGAGAAAGCAAACGTTAACAGTAATAGACCTTGCTGCCTATTTACATAGACTTTTACCAGTGGAGCGACTATGGGGTTATCTGAAGCTCTGAAGCAACAGCCAGAGTGATGGATTTTTCCCAGCCGAGGCTGCAGCAATGACTGAAGTTGCAGAGATGGACGCAGAAGCTGAGGAGACCAGGATACCACTTTCTACAAGCTATTAGCACTTTCAGTCTCCATCAAGATGAAAAGACAGCACTCCTGCATTTCAAACCTTCCGTCTAGCAGTAACAGTGGCTATAGCATCGCTGTGCGGCAGCTCTTTCATTTTTGGAACAGTCATGGCAATTACGAGGCGTTCCTGACTGCTGGAAGAAGGCAAATTCCACACATCTTCCAGGTGAGCAGCAGCGGGAGGGCTGGCCAGCCCCTGGCCCTCCTTCCCTGGATGGGTTACAGGACAAACGCTCTTGGAGGCATTGAATCAAGAGGTGGAGAAGGGCTGCCGGCCTCCCTCCAACCCTGCTGAGAGGAATTACAGGTTGAAAGAGACCTCAGGGATCATCTCCTCCAACCTTTTTCAGCGATGCGTAGTTTAAATGAGATGGCCAGCATGCCATCAAGCAGACCCTGAAGTGTCCAGTATAGAGGAATCCACCACTTCCCTGGGGAGCCTGAGGAGGCTCGGAGGAGCCCTTAGAGCAGCTCCCAGCACTTGAAGGGGGGTGCAGGAAAGCTGGGGAAGGGCTTTTTACAAGGACATGGAGTGAAAAAACAAGGAAGAATGGCTTTAAGTTGAGACGAGGAAGATTTAGATTGGACATGAGGAAGAAATTCTTCACCATGAGGGCGAGGAGGCCCTGGCCCAAGCTGCCCAGACACGCCATGGCTGCCTTGTCCCTGGAGGAGCTTGAGGACCAGGTTGGATGCAGCTTGAAGCAACCAGATCCAGTGGAAAGCGTCCCTGCTCACAGCAGGTGGAGTGGAGCTGGATGGGCTTTGAATTCCCTTCGAGCCCAACTACCAGGAGATCCTTCAAATCCACCCGAGCGGCGTCTCCCCACAATCACCGCAGCGACGCGCCTGCCCCAAGATGGCGCCGCGCCACCGGCGGGCACGCGCCTTCCCAAGATGGCGGCGGCGACCTCTCCATATGGCGGCGGCTGCCCCTCCTCCGTCCCTTCCCGCCACCTCTCTAAGATGGCGCCCTGAGGGCGACAGTGCCCTCTCCAAGATGGCGGCTCCGTCCCCGCCCCGCGCGCGGGGCAGGCTGGGTGCGGGCCGCGCGGCGCGGAGCGGGCCTGGAGCGGGCGGTGCGGGCCGGGCTGGCGGCGGGGCGGCAGCAGCGGGGCCGGGCGGGCGCCATGCCGGAGCTGGCGGTGGACCGGGTGGTGGTGCACCCGCTGGTGCTGCTCAGCGTCGTCGATCACTTCAACAGGTGGGGCCGGGCGCGCGGGCGAGGCGCTGAGTCACGGGCCGGGCCGGCAGCCGCGGCCCCGCGGGCGCTCGGGGGCCCGGCGGGTTTTGGAAGCCGCCGAGCGCCGGGAGGTGGGAACGCGGGGTGCCCTGGGCTGGGGGGACCCGCGGCGATCACGGAATGGATTGCGGGGAAGGGACCCCGCAGCCCGTCCCGTCCCGTCCCATCCCCTGCTCCAAGCCTCGAGCGCCTCCAGGAATGGGGCAGCCTGAGCCAGGGTCTCCTCACCCTCACAGCCAAACATTTCTTTCTTATATCTAATCTAAGTCTTCCCCCTCCCAATTTAAAGCCGTTGCCCCTCATCCTGTCACTCCTTGCCCTTGTTAAAGCCGCTTCCCGGCTTTCCTGCACCCCCTCCCAGCACTGGAAGCTGCTCTAAGGTCTCCCCGGAGCCTTCTCTTCTCCAGGCTGAACAACCCCAACTCTTTCAGCCTGTTCTCAGAGCAGAGAGGCTGTAGCCCTCGCATCATCTTTGTAGCCTTTCTCTGGACCTGTTCCACCAGGTCCATGTCCTTCTTATGCTGGGGATTCCCGTACGTGACACAGGGCTCCAGATGGGGATCATCAAGCCCAACTCCTGTCCTTGTACAACCCCAACATTCCTTGGTGTTGTCCAAAGGCTTCTGGAATATTGTCGGGCTCGACACCCTGACTGCTTCCCCAGGAGCTGTTCCAGTGCTCCTGCACCCTCTGGGTGAAGAACCTTTTCCCAATGTCCAACCTAACCTTGCTCTGGTACATCTTGCTGCCATTTCCTCAGCTCCTATTGCTGGTCACCCCAGATAAAGGCCTGCTCTTTCCCTTCTGAGGAAGCTGCAAGAAGCTGCTGAAGATCTCCCTTCAGTCTCCTCCAGGCTAAACAGACCAAGAGTCTTCAGCTGCTCCTCATACAGCTTCCTCTCTACACCCTTCACCAGCTTTGTGATCCATCCTGCTCCCTAAGACAGGGATGGGCAGAGGGAGCAGGGCTTGTGCCAAAGCTGAGCAGGGGGTACAGCACCTCCCTTTAAACACCTAGTGTCATTTGTGCCTGATTTAACTTAATTGTGCCACCTCACAAGCAGTTTCAATGTAAAAAAAAAAAAAAAACAAAAAAAAAAACACACAACCAAAAAAATGTCGTAATGCAAACAAGCTCCCTATTGGGAAAGCAAATTGTGGGTGGTGGCATCGAGCAGTCCAAAAGCTTACTCACTGTTTTATAGCCCATTGTCCTGCGGAGAGGTGGTAGCGGGGCTTACTTGAGGTCATATTCCTCCTCCTGAGCTGCATCGTACCACAGAGTCCTCATTCTGCATCACGTTATTACCGGGTTTGATTCTGAGGGTACCACAACCTCTAGATGTGAATTATCAGTAATAAAACAATCATAATGCCTCTTCTTCTATTCCGACACGCATGCTGTTTAACTTGCAAAAACTACATGAACCCACGCAGTGGTCTGCTGCAACTTCTTTTCCTGAATCAAGGTTTTTGTTGTAGGAACTGACAGTCTTTTTCATTTAGAATAGGAAAAGTTGGAAACCAGAAACGTGTTGTCGGTGTGCTGCTGGGCTCCTGGCAGAAGAAAATACTAGATGTGTCCAACAGTTTTGCAGGTGAGTTTGGGTGTCCTGCCCTTGTTCAACCCTATTGAATTATTTAATAGCTGAATTGCATTTGGGTTTCTTTAAGCCACCCTGCCAGAGTACAGATTGTTCCCTATATCTAATGAAAAATGCTAACTGCTGTCAAAAATACACCTATTCCAGCCAGTCCTGTGCCGCAGCTTCCCTGTAACATTGTGCAATGTGGAATGTTTTGGATGTAAATCTCTTAAAATGCTGGTGAATGTTTTGCCGCAGTGGATCCGCTGACCTCTGCTGAGTGATCAGTGTCTCAGCGTGTCATACAGAAATCACAGCTGTCAGTGCTGATGTGGCTGTTACCAACTTGTGTAAAGAGTTACCGTGTATTTTAACTTTACTTCTCTTCCTTAGATTTTATCCAATGAAATACTGGTTCGTTTCTTACATATGTTGTTCATATTTTTGAAATAGTTTCCTCTTAAATAGTGAAAGTAGTTCTTGCACACATGGCTTTTGCTGACCCATTTGTGTTAGTTAGATCATTTCCTTCCCAGTGGGGCTACTCTGTGACAAAGCAAAATTGTCTCAGTTTATATATGGCCTTTGACAGTTTATTTGGAGTTCTTCTCCCAAGCGTAGAATATTTTTTTCCATTGGAGTTGAAAAGAGGGGTTTTTTGACAGCCTTTTTGGCTATGAAGCTTTTACAATATATGTAAATTAAAAGACTGAGGCCAGTCACTGTTCTCAGAACTGAGCCTGTATACGTGCTAACTGGCAAAATAACTAGTCATTTACTCAAGGGTAAATAGTCCTTAAAGTGCCTCGTGATGTTCTGGTGATACGCAAAAGCAGTGGTGATGTGTCCTACACTGAAAACCAATTTTTCTCTAAGCAGACTGTTGTTGATCAACGCAAAATAAAGTCTGCTGGGACACTCAGTTTATTGTACCAAGTGCCTGTGCACACTGTCGAGGCACTTTTGTCTGTGGGAGGATTTCTCTCTGATGTGGGATGCTGTCCCACCGAGGATAACCCTCGGAACTCTTTGCGTTTCGTTCCTTAGTTCTGAACTGTTGGTCATTTTGAGGCGGCCTCTGCCTGAGAGAATTGACTGGCATGGCAGGTTAGCTTGTGCAGTGTAGTGTTGCAGGAGCTGATTAAAACCCACTCTCCTTTGGCAGCCGGAGATATCCTAAAGGTGTTTTCATTCTACAAGTGTTTTCATTCTGGAAGTAGAATTCTTAAATATTTATACTTTTTGTTTTATTCCCAGTACCTTTTGATGAGGACGACAAGGATGATACTGTGTGGTTCCTAGACCATGATTATCTGGAGAACATGTATGGGATGTTTAAGAAGGTCAACGGTAAGTTGAAGTCTTCTTGCAGTCAGGAATACACTCGTAGAACCTTTTAAGACTCTGTATAGGGAAGTGAATTCACAGTAAGGTAGAGAGTTAATTGCTCAAATAAGAATTCATAGAATGCTTTGGGTCGGGAGAGACCTTAAAGATCACCCAGTTCCAAATCCCCTGCCATGGGCAGGGACACCTTCCACTGTATCAGGGGGCTCAAAGTCCCATCAAGTCCTATCCAACCTGGCCTTGAACACCTCCAGGGATGGGGCATCCATGATTTCTCAGGGCAACCTGAGCCAGTGCCTCACCACCCTCACAGGAAAAAATAAGAAGCCACTCTATGCTAATTCCTTGCATGGCTTCACTTCCACTTATGGTTTTCTATAGGTTAATTTGTGCAACTATTTTGTGTTGTTAACACATTAATTCATACCTCGCTAGTTTACCCAAGTCTCCTGACTGCTTTGTATCTTCAGAAGAATCTGGATTTCCAAAACGCTGTTATTTCTGAAGACTTTCAAACTTTCCTCTCTGTAACCCATTCAGCACAGATGTACCTTGAAATTAGTTTTTTATGAACATAAACATTACAAACTCACATTTTAAGTAGTTACTCTACTGGCTTTTCAACACTGCTTTAAGAAGTGTCTTCACTGCTCAGTTTGAGACTTTAGAGCTGAATGTTTGGTCATAACTTCAGTGTTCTCAGCCCTGGGAACAGTTGTCATTCTCATGCTACCATTTTTATCTCTAGACTTTTTGTATTCTCAGCTGTCAGAGTATCACGCTGTCATATCCCAGTACGTGCCAAATTGATGAAATATGAAAAATAGTCCAGTTTAGTTAAGAACTTAGGAGTAAAGTTACATATGTGATTAGTAAGCTACAAGAGATAGGCACAATCAGTAAGCTGTCTTTGTCACAAGCCGTGTCATTGTCTCTGCCTACTGTGATTCATTTCCCCTACTTTACACTCGGTCCTACACACATCAGGTTTTCACCCTTCATTTGCTAATTCAGTCGCCGCCTAAATCTTTCTGCTGTTGTCTTACCACGTGATTCTGATTTTGAATCTTTTCTTGTTTTGCTCAGCTAGAGAAAGAATAGTTGGTTGGTACCACACAGGCCCTAAACTGCACAAAAATGACATCGCCATCAATGAACTGATGAAAAGATACTGTCCTAACTCTGTAAGTGTGGCACTTCCCACCCCTCTTCCCCATCTTCTCCCAAATGGGGGTTCTGGGAATGCTTGGACCCTACCTTCGTTACTGGTGATACAGCATGTTAAAGACCGGGTAGCTGTAAAGTGACTGAGGAATTCGGATCAGTCTTTTGAAACAGCTACAGATGTCTTTTCTCAGTGCCTGCAGTTAACCCCTCTGAGCAGCTCATGTCCCATTGCTGTGGACTGGAGAGCCAGCTTGGGTATTTCTGTCTAGTCTTTGCATGAAAACTGGTTTTCTGAAACATCTGCTTTTCCCTAAGGTGCTGGTGATTATTGATGTGAAGCCTAAGGACCTGGGGCTGCCCACAGAAGCTTATATTTCGGTTGAAGAAGTTCACGATGTGAGTATTTAACATGAGTCTCTGCATTTTCATAGGAAAAGGGTTTCCATTAGAAGATAGCTGTTAGGATTGCCTTGTTTTCTGAAGGATGCACATCCTGTGGCATCCTTTAGAAAATCCCATATTTTATAATCCACTGGGGATGTTGCACTTGCCAGTGAGGGCTTATGACTTGCAGCCAAAATCTGCTGAAGTAGGGGTTAAATCCCAGTCGTAATCCACACATTTGTAACTAAAGCTTTCACCCACCAGTGCTCTTGGAAGAAAAGCTCTGTGCTACTGTTTTCCCTAAGGAATTCCACAGCTCCAGCTGTCCCTATGATTTAAATACTTCTTCTGTGTTTCTGTCCCATCAGTGGCCATGAAGAAAGTCCCAGAGAGGAGCACTCTTCAGATGTCCCTTTTGCATTGTCAGCCTGTTTTCAGAGGTGTTTGGAGTATTGCTTGCTTACTCGTTTGTTTAGTGCCAGTGCTGAGTAGTTAGGTCTCGTGTGAGCAACGCTGACTAATTGCTTGCAACACCGTGCAGACAAACAACATCCAGTAGTTAGTCAGCTTTAGCTTTACATCTGCAATTGTTTTATTTTAAATTAGATTTTGGGTGTATATAAAAATATTGCATCCCTTTGCCCTCACTACGGAGGAGAAGGTGCTCCCGGTATTGTAGACATTGTACCTGCAGGATTGGTTCTTAGTTTTGTGAATGCACAACTGTGCTCTCTGTTTGCAGCTCTGCACTGGTCCAGGTAATGTTTTTGACATCACATGGGTAAAACTCATTATCAGAAATTCAGCCTGTGCATCTTTTAAATGTTTTCCTTAATCACCCATGTGTAGATTGTAATTTTAATGCAATCACTCCATATTAGTCTTTATTTTCTGGATCTGCCTACATCCTTCTAACTGGCTGAAAGCAAGTATCAGGATGGCAGTAGCTGCCCTACTCTTTGGGTGTCAGACACCCGTATCGGCTCGCTGGCTGCGCTTTGGGACCTGCGCTCAGCCCTGTCCTCACTCTGATCGTGTCTCCTGTGTCCTTGCACCCCGCAGGATGGCACTCCGACCTCCAAGACGTTTGAGCATGTGACTAGCGAGATCGGAGCAGAGGAGGCAGAGGAAGTTGGTGTTGAACACTTGCTACGGTAAGTGTCTTTAGCATGAAAGTGTTCCTCTGAGACTCACACAGTAGTGACGCGATCCATCTGGCATCTCCCAGTGCCAGCTTCCTGCAGGAAACGTGCTACGTAACTGTTATGAGTATCCTCATTTAGCAGTCTTGCCTGGCATGTTCACTCCTTGCTAGAGATGTGTAACTGCCCACTGAAACTCCATCAGATGGTGGGAACTACATTTTCAAGCTATCAAAGTGGAGAATATTACAGCGTTTGGAAGCGTTTCGGGCTGCTGTGTCCCGGGCAGAGCAGGACTGTGTGGGGCTGGGGCTCTTCAGTCAGAAAACAGAGCAGTCATCCTGTACAAACCACACCACCTTCTCAGCAGTTAGAAGTCCTGTTGTTCATTTCCCTAACTGGTGTTACAAATAGTATTCCAAATATTAATACGCCCACCGCAGGGTACTGCAAGGATCTATTTTAGATACACTTTGTAACACGCATCAGTTTGTTCTCATTCTTTGACTTGAAGCATTCATTTCAGTTGTACCTCAGCTGTGCTTCAAACTGCTTCTCTTTTTAAGCTGGAAGGACCTCTTATGTGAGTACGCCACCTCCTATGAGAATGAAAAGTTATGTTCTGATGCTAGTTCTTTCTGTTGTGGATGTTTCAGAGATATCAAGGATACAACAGTGGGCACTCTGTCCCAGCGGATCACGAATCAGGTCCATGGCTTGAAGGGACTGAACTCCAAGCTTCTGGACATCAGGAGCTACCTAGAGAAAGTAGCCATGGGCAAACTCCCAATCAACCACCAGATCATCTACCACCTTCAAGATGTCTTCAACCTGCTACCAGATGTCAACTTGCAAGAGTTTGTCAAGGCTTTCTACCTGAAGACCAACGACCAGATGGTGGTAGTTTACCTGGCTTCTCTTATCCGCTCTGTGGTTGCCCTGCACAACCTCATCAACAACAAGATTGCCAACAGGGATGCAGAGAAGAAAGAAGGACAAGAAAAAGAAGAAAGCAAAAAGGAGAGAAAAGATGAGAAGGACAAGGAGAAGAGCGATGTCAAGAAAGACGAGAAAAAGGAGAAAAAGTAAAATGTGTAGTTTTTTTATTTGTAAATTAAAAGTCTTGTAAACTAAATCAGTTCAATGCTGGGTTCTTTTCTCTTGTTGAAACAGTCAGGGCTCTGCTTTCTTCTACTTTGATACCTGCTTTTTGTCTTCATTACAACACGGCTGGACAGATCTCCAGCTGGCACTTGGCACAACAAGCAGACATTTGCTGTGGGGTGAGCCTGGCAGTTTGGGGCTCAGCACGGGGCAGGGAAGGGGTAAAAGCCAGGGGGAAATCTTGTAAGCAGTGCCCTCATCCATCCCCTAGTGTGCCTTCAAGGAACGTTAGGCCAGCAGCTGAGGATTGCAGCCTCGTGCTGTGTTTGCCTTTGTTCTTGCTACTTCTCTCCTGACTGTTCACTGCTGAGCAAAACCCAATTTATCAGCATCAGTTCATTTCTGAGCTGAGGAGGAGGAGGCGCTGAGTTGGGAAGCGCCACTGAGAGGTGCAAAGAGGCTGTTGTGGTTGCTTTCTGCCAGCTCTACTTTGTGCTAAGCCAGTGTAATTTATTTTCTCTTGTCCTACCCAGCTGGCCAGTGAGGAGATGGGGCTTGGTTATTTTCTTTTTTTTTTTTGAAGTGTCAGGTAACAAAAGTAGGTAAAACCGATACTCCTGACTCATGGGAATTTCTGCAGGGGTGAAAACATAGAGGGGAGAGAGACAATGCTCTGGTGAGGAAAGGAGGTTGTGCATGGTGTTGCCACACTGAGGAACATCTTCCCTTCCTCCTGTAAGATGTGGTCATTGCCACATTCTGCTCACCACGTGCCCAGGCATTAGGATTTTTCAGGAGCGATTCCTTGCAAATTAGCCAATTCCATGCAGCAATCATCAGTGTATTTAATCTGGTTCCTCTTTACACAGGCACCTCTTTGCCTTTCGGTGTAGCGCAGGTGGCACGTTGCCGCTGTCACGGCTTCCACCACTCTGTGCCAATGAAGGAACCGGCTTGGCTGCCTTCCTAGGGCGGTACCTGGGCTGCGGCTCCACACAGAGCAAGCTGGAGCCCCCGTTTGCTTGTTCTTTATGGTGAAAAGAGTTATGGCAGCACCAAAACACAGAGGCCTCAGCAGAGCACAGTGCGGTATCACACCCGTCTCCTTTACATGGTGCCACCAGAGCAGCCACAGCTGGAACCTGCTGACCCACACCACGAGGATGGGGAAAACCGTGCAAGTCTCTGCTCTCCTGGGCCAAAGGGACAGGGTGGATGTGGGCTGCAGCAGCTCCTAAGGGATGGAGCAGGGGAGCATCTGCCCCTCCTGGGCACAAACCAACACCAATCCCCCTGCTGCCTCACAGGCTGAGGCGTGAGCGGTGCCCAGCGCTTCAGGACGTGAGCCACAGCAGTGCCAGGAGATTACAGAGTGCCAGCTGCCTGCCCACAGGGATTGAAGCGTTTCTGCAGGGATTAGGCTGGCACTTGCGGTGCCACACTTGGCAAGGATCTCTCACAGTGCACCAAAAGTACAGACTTCAAAAAAAACCATCCAACCCAAAAAACCACCAAAAACCCACACAAAGAACCAAACAGCCAAGGCAGCTGCTGAAAAGCAAAGTCACAGCAAAATTACTGGATGCAGGCTGGCCGCTGGTGATATGAATAGCGGGTTTGTTTAGTTCTGCTTGTGTTGGAGTTCTTGACTAACACCACCAGCCTATGGCTGATGGCTCTTTCACCCGATTCTGTTCCACCAATGCCCCTCTGGCTTTCACAAGGTGACACACGGAGGCAGCTCCAGCCCTGGCAAAGCATCCTGGAGTCATTTTTAGCTGAGTGTGATTATAGGTTGGGTGAAGGCAGGCAGGAGCACTGCGCCCAGCCTGAGACTCCTGCGCCGTGTAGGCACGGAAAAAAAGAGGTGTTGTTGACAATCCTGCTGCCGAGTTCTGGGCACCCAGCACAGCCCTTCAGCCCCGGAGGCTGCATGGGGCCGTCTCCCGTACGATACACTGAGCAGGGACACGCACCACGGCAGCTGCTTATCCTTTATTGCACAAGAAGTCGGCATCGCTGAGGCAGGATGGTGCAGTACAAAACTATCCAGTTACCGGTCAAAAGCTATTGCGATGTCTTGTATCCACAGAGTTCCCTTATGTACAGCTATGTACACCAACGCTCGCACGCACCCCCTCCCTGGGGCAGAGCGGGCAGCAGCGCAGGTGGCATCCCGGCACGGGGCAGAGCCCTGGTCCTGCCCTCATCCACAGCTCCAGAAGCTCCTGCCACCGGCCTGGCCCGCGACAGAGGAAACGCAGGGAGTTTGGGCTGAACCCACAAACGAAGCAAAGGCCAGATGTGCCCAGAACATGGTTGGAGCCCCCAGGGCTGCTGGCAGAGCACCGGCACCGAGCATCACACCTCTTTATATTAAATACAACAGCACAGGGGCCACATCCTCGTCAATCGAAGCGCACAACAGACGCAGTGGGCCAGGCCCTGGGTCTGGTGCAGGAAGGGGCCCTCCTGGCCCTTGTGCAATGCATCAGCCCCGGCATCACCTGGGGGTTCCCTGTTACCTTTGCTGGGTGCCGGATAGGGCCCAAATGCAACCTGAGAGTTGGTTCAAGAGCCATTTCATTTCCTCGCCTGCATGTATTAAAATGCCATGAAAAGGCAGAAAAATACTAAGGGGGAAAATAGCCTGTGCCAAAACCAGATCTCGTGTAACTGCAAGGGGGGACCAGGGAGCCTCGGTGCACCGTGTGCTGCCTGCTGCGGCCCAAGGCTTCGTCCCATCCCCTGTGCGCCAGCCCACGCCCCTCACGAGCCGAGCAGAACCAGCCTTTCGCAACCACCTCCCCGTGATGCCTCAAATGTGTGTGGGGAGGGAAACATGGATCCATTTCCCCCAGAGCCGCATTAGTGCAGATCTCGCACAGAAACAAGAGCAACAGTGTCTGCAGGTGCCTGCACACCATCCCATGGAGAGGGCTTGGCCCTGGGCTCCGTGGGGGCCAGCAGGCAGGACCTTGTGGCCAGCAGCGCTCCAGGGACCCCCCACCCTGGGAAAGCACCAAAGCTCCATTATTCCTGTCCAAATCCTTCTGTCTCCTCAATCGCATAAAGCAGCTTCTCCTTCAGCTGTTCGTAGCTCTTGTACGGAGGGAGATCCAGACGGTTAAAGCTGGAGAGACAGCAGAGGCTGTGAGTAGCACTGCGAGCCCAGTTCTCCTCCCACAGCAGGGTCCCCTCCGGCCTCAGCCACGCACAGCAGCTAAGGCAAAACGCACAGCCCGGAACAGCAGCTACATCCCATTGGAACAAGGGGACGGAGGGTACCAGGGGCTCACACAGCCCCACAGGGACTGCCAGCGGTTGTCCCCGTGTGCTCCTGATGAGGCCAAGGAGAAACAACTTACCACGTATGGCTCCGAGGCAGCCATGTCTCTTTGCCAACTTTATCGATGCAGAATTTCTGGGGCCCGTTGCTGCCTGTTAATTATGAGCACAGCAAATCTCATTATGTGACCAGGAGCTGAAAAGGAAAACCCTCTAACATGCTGTAAGCCAGCAAATCACACCACGTGATCCAAGAGATACATCAGGGCATAAATCCATGGCAGCAGTCAGTGCCTGTTCTGACCCCCTTGCAGAGAGGATATACAAAAAAGAGGAAAGCTGAAAAGCTCATTCACGGCACAGAGAGATAACAGCGCAGCTTCTAAGCAGGATGGTTAAATAGCATGCGCTGAAACATATTTATCCATAGACCCACAGGACGTAGCAGGTCTATCCAAGAGTTTTAAAGGACCTGGCTCAGGAAGTCTGAGTCACTGAGGTTGCTTTTCAATAGATTGTGAATGCTGGAGAGGTTCCAAGGGGCTGGAAAAAAAGCTAATATGCCAGCAAGAATAAATGAGTGGTCTAAGTTAGCTGGTTAGCTTGACACCGATTCCAGGAAAGTAAGGGAAAGGCTGGTACAGGCCCCAAAAAGCAGCAAATTAAAAGGTGAGAGCAGGATAATACCACACTGTGGTCTTCTGGAAAAGGGGCTTCATCACACAAGAATCAAAATTAAATAAAAAGTCAAATTCATTCAAAATGAGGTTACTAGCTGGATTGACAAAGTTAACTGTGGTGGCGCAGTTCACAGCTAAGGAATTTGTCCGGGTGCAGTGCACCAGCAGATTAATCGCTACGCTCAGTCCTCGCAGCTGCTTCACTGCTTACGTGCTGTGGGCTGTCTTGGAGTCTACGAAGGAGACAGGGACAGCCAAGTCCCACTCAGCGTCCCCTGTGCACAGCCACTGCGTGCCCCCCCAGGACATCCCACCCAAGCCGGGCGCCCAGGGGCTGGGAATACGCACCGATGAGTTCTGCAAACCCCCCAACAGGCAGGCGGCATGTCCCAGTCACAAACTGCAGCAGCCGGATCCTCTTCTCGTTGTCCATCTCTTTAACCACCTACAAGAAGAACAAGGCAGGAGATTGGGATCCCTGTCACCCCCAAACCCACAGGCGGGCCTGGGGCACCGTCCCGCAGCACCGCACCCTCGCGCTCAGACACAGCCCAGGGTGGGGCAGCACGCCGGGCACACGGCCCACCCCTCACCTCCAGTCCTGCATCCTCGGGGACAAGTGCAACTCTCCTGCAAGGAGCAGCTCTGCCCAGCCCTGCCCTCCTCCAGAGTCAGTTTTGACCCCTTTCTCTCCTGGCCAGCAGCGAGCAGCACTGCCTGACATGGCACAGCTCCCCTCCACATCCCCCTCTCCCATCGTCCTGCCCAAGAGCAGCAGCTATTGCTAGAAGTATGCTGACCACTAAGTGCTGCCTGCTGTCTCGGGCGGTGATGCCGGGTCCCCTGCCAGCCACAGCCAAATGCTTCTTGCTGAACACGTGCTCGAGGTTGGGTTTTGTTCTTCCTGACAGCCTGGTGAGGCTGCCTGCCCCGGGCCTGGGACAGGGGACGATCCCAGCGGGACGGAGGCGCTGCCGGCGCTGGAACTGACCTGCCAGAACCACTGGATCTGTTTGCTGTTCTTGGTGTAGTGCCGGTAGATGGTGTTCTTCTGCCAGTCATTCATGTCGATCTCCTGCATGCCGCACAGCATCAGCTGGGGACAGGGGACAGTCAGCGAGGGGATAAAAACAAGGCCCTGCACCCCTGCTTCGGAGCACTGACTCCTCCGGTGCTGGGCTTCACAAGGTGAAGGCTCCAGCACTTGGCAAGGGAGGTGTTTGAGCGGAATTCCTTGCCTCCAAGGAGACATTTTCTAGCTAACAGACCCAACAAGGCACCCGCAACCTGAGCATCTGGGGTGGGGTAGCTCCATCAGCAGAGCCAAAGGGTGGAGGGTGCGAGCGGAGCCTGTGAGCTCTGACGTGACCACGAGACGCTGCCAGGGCAGCAGGGTGGGAAGCACCAGTACCCCCAGTCCCCAGCCCAGTGCAGGCGCCGGCTCACCTCCAGCTCCTTCTCGTCAAAGTACCGCAGCCACTCCAGTGGCACCACCTCGTTGAAGCCATCCAGGAAAGCCTTGGTCTGCTCCTCCACGCCCCGCGTGAACCTCCAGTCTGTCAGCAGCCTGAGGAGGAAGGCAGTGGTCAGCGAGCAGCCAGTGCTGCTGGAATGGGAATCCCCACCATCCCTCCACCAGGGCAGACCCCAGGAGCTACAGGGATGCATGGGCAGGGGGAGAAGGGATCATGTAAATCACTAGGGCACCTCTCAACTTCCACTAGCAAGTTTCTCTCTCCTTCTCCAAACTCATGAGCAGCAGACAGCCCTGAGCCCAGACCAGCAGCTGTTAGGGGCCAAGGGGTGCAAACCACCACATTTCCCTGGCCAGAGCCTCCCGTGAGCAGGAGACGGCCCCGCAGCCCCCAGTCAGCCCAGCAGCGGACAGGCAGAGTAAGCAGCTATGGGAGAGGGAGAAATCTCACCCTCTCTCCTCTTTCCTGAAAGTACTGGCAACTGCCCAGCCAGCGGTGAGCCAGACCACAGCGCAGCTCGGCCAGTCATACCAGCCCATACTTGTCACAGGCCACGTAGCCCAGGGAAGCGGCCACGTCCCAAGCCCCGAGTTCCCACCCCACAAGTGCCCTGCAGCAGGGAAGTCGGGACCACCACTCACATGATGTACTCCTCCTTGTTCTCCTCCGTCACCCGGATGCTCTCGCCACCCTCCTTCAGCTCGTGGGTGGTCACCTTGCCCAAGATCTCCATATCCTGGATAAAGTACAGCTCCAGGCCGCACTCCTCCAGGCTGTTCTCCCTGCGAGAGGACATCAGGATGTGGTTTCTGATGGAGGCACCTGACAGCAGCGAGGGGCCGTGAGGAGGAGCGGTGCCTCCCCAGCAGCAGGACGGGCCCCAGGCCGAGAGGGAGCACAGGGCACTCACTTGGTCCAGACAATGGAGTTGTAAAACTCCGGGTCGATGGATTCCAGGTCCTTCAGCGTGGGCCGCTTGTTCAGCATTCGCTTGTAGAAAGGCAGCGTGAAGCCAGTATCGATGAACTTCCCGTGATACAGAGCCTTTGGTGGGGAGGTGACGTCAGGTCACATTGGACTCCAGGACAGACCCACGGGGTGAGACTGGGCTCCACCACTGGGGCAGCCATGGGGCCAAAGGCAATCGCTCCTGGGGTCCCAGAGCTGCAGCACTCACTCACGGTTGGCAAATGTGATGGGGAGGAACGGTTTTTTCCCCTCCAACAGTGCTGCCTGGGGGCAGCTCGCCCAGTGCGGGTGTGCTCGCAGCCCCTCTCCCCTCCCTACCGTGAATTCCACCATGTCTCCTCCCCTCGCAGCTCTATTAAGAGCACTTGTTTAAACAGAGTTGTGCTGTGGCTTCCCTGAATCCCTGGCTTCCAGGAGCCCCAAGGCAAAGGCAGCCAAAAATAATGCAGACGCTTGTCTGGAACGGCTCAGCGGTGAGTAATAGTCTGGGGTTTTATTGGTATCCTGCAATGCACAGGGCAGGACGGAGCAGCGTGCAGCCACCTCCCGTGCACACCTCACAGGGCTGAGGGCCAGGGACCCTTCCCCGAGCTCACGGAGCCCCTGGCAGCCCCTTTGCCAGCCCGGGACTGGGCGACCTTCCACACGTTGGCCTCGGGGAAATGTGAGACAAATGGGAGGAACCACTCCGGGGCTTGGGCAGCTGGAAAATCTCACACTGCTGGAGCTAAAAATAGTCCCTGGAGCTGCAGACCCGACAGCACCTGGGGTGGCAGCCAAAGACCTGGAGCCATCCCCACCGCACAGCCCCTGGGAAACTAGGTCCTCTCTGGCCCCACAGCCATTCCCAGGATTTGAAACGCATCACCCCCCAGGCCCTGCTCCATGGCCCTCGGCCCCATACCTGAGAGAGGAGTGATTTAAGGGGTTCGAGTGGAGCCGAGCGCAGCTGCAGCACACAGAGCTGCCACAGCCCCATAGCCCAACCCTGTCTCCTGCAAGGCCCCTGCTCTGTGGGGTGGACACAAACAAAGCGGCTTGTCTCCCTTGGCCTCCCTGACCCGTCTTGCCCCACCATCCCATCATTGCTCTCACCATGGCGATGAAGCGGCCGATGAAGCGGAAGTAGGTGAGGTGGTCGGGGTTGATGGAAGAGGCAGGGTTGATCTGCAGGCAGTAGTTGTTCTTGCCAGCATACTCGAAGAGGCAGTACATGGGGTTGAGCACCTCGTGGGACAGGAGGAAGAACCACTCCCTGGAGAGAGAAGAAAGGGGAGCGTGGTGGCGAGCGGCTCGAGCCGGAGCACCCAGGGGCTGCACAGGGAGGCTGCACCCCAGCAGAGGGGACAGCGATACACCTCCACAGTGCGCCCTGCACAAAACAGGCGCCCGTCTCCTCAGCGTGCCGGTGCAGGCACTGGTGTGACTTGGTGAGGGCATCCTCCACCCCAGGGGTGCTGTGCATGGCTTGTAAAGAGCTCCTGGAGACACCAGCATGAAAGATTTTGGTTTGCCGGAGGCCCCGCTCATTGCAGCAGGCACCGGGGATCTTGAGTGGCTCCATCCCCCCAAGGCTGTTGTACACACACACCCCCCAAGCCTCCCCGCACAGCTCAGACAGCGTGGGACAGGCACTGTCTTGGCTTTGCTCTCCCAGCCGCACAGGGATACAGGAATCCTCGGACGCAGAGGCAGCCCCAGCATCCCGTCCGTGGTTCTACCCTGTGGTAGAACAGCATGACGTAACCTACCATAGGGTAAAACCACTGGCAGGACACAGAGAGAAGCGGAGAGCAGGAGCCCCTGCACCAGAGCTGGGGGCAGCGGCACCGTGAAGGAAGAGCAGGCGAGAGCGGCAGTCGGGGGCAGTGTTAGGTACACACTCCCAGCAAGCTGTTTGGTGCCGATGGGGACAAGGGGGCCCCCTCCAGCTGAGACACAGCCCGTGTTGTGCAGTAACACCATCCTCAGGTCGGGTGATGGAGGCTACAGGCTGGTAGCAACTCCATCCCACTACATCTGCCCTGGCACACACCAAATGTCCCATAAAACAGCAGAGACCATCAGCTGCGGGGAGAAGAAGCCACTCAACCCATCGTGCCTCCATGCCCCAGGGGTACTAGACATTGGCATTCAGCGCTGGGGAGTGCAGGAGAGCCCCAGTCAGGTCCCCCAGCCTTCTCTGTGCCAGGAACAAGCTGCTGAGATGCTTTCAAGATGCTCCACCATTCCCAAAACTCACAGTTTCCCATTCAAACACCTCTGGGCTCCTCCACCAAACTAGGGACCCCCAGAGTAGCTGCTGGACAGACTCCTCTGCCCACACTGCCCTTCAGGAATTCATGCCGCAGGCAGGGCATAGCCCCAGACAGCAGCAGGCACGTGTTCCACCACACTGGCACCCACCTAGCAATGCCACCATAGTCCAGGCCCTCCTCTCCTCGCATGATGATGTACAGGCGGCGCCGCAGGTCGTACGGCTTCATGTTCATGATCTGGTGAGAAGCAAGGGGCAGCATCACCGCGGGCTGATGCAAGTGCCAGCTCCTCACCTCCCCAGGCTCTGCAGCCCCTGCACCTCCTCACCTGCTGGAAGGAGTCCTCAAAGAGTGTCTGTCGGGAAACGCTGATCTTCACATGGCTGGGCAACGCATTTGACTATGAGTAAGGCAGAGACACAAGGCTTTGTGCAGGCTGGGAGAGCAGCTCTCCTTGCCCGCGCCTGCCCAAAGGGTCAGGCTGTTCGTGCACCCACCCAGCCCAGCAGCCCCTCAGCTCACAGGGCCCTTCAGCTGCTCTACTCACATGGCAGAGGAAGCGGAACTGGTGGTACTTCCAGCGAAAGCTCCGGTCATACGCCCCTGGGGAGCCACCCTGCTTGCTCCTGCAAAAGCAGCACAGGCTTTGGCTCAGCATCCCTGACCGCTACAGCACAAGCTGCCCCAGCAGCCTCATCGCTCATCAGGTGGGAGGAACATCTCCGGGGTGCAGCTCTGCATCATCAGAGCCAAATGCGAGTCCCTAAACCCGCTACTTGGCTCCCCTGCAACAAATCTGACCCAATTCTCCCGCTCCATGTCATGACCACAGAAGGCACAAGCTATGAACAGGCAGCTCCGAGTCCCAGCTCCGAGTACACAGCCCAGCTGTGGAGCGAGGGGCCCGGCCCAAAGTGCTTACCCAGACTCAAACCCAGGCCGCGGGTCCTTGAAGGTGGTGGTGCGAGTGTTGTGATCCACAAAGTAGCGTACACCCTCATTTGTGTACTTCATCTCCCAGCCAGGTGGCAACGGCGGCTCCTGGATCATCCTGCCAACAAGGAAGGGGTTATTGGACACAAACCTCGGTATCTCTCATCCTGAACCGAGGCCCTCTGAATGGCTGCCCTTGGGGACCACCTTCCATTTGTAGCTTTGTGCCAGGCAAAAGGAAGGATTCGTGGTACCAGATTAGCGAGCACTTGTCTGTGCCCCAAGGTGGAAGCCCTACTCTGCCATGGTCAGCACAGGACCAGCCACAGCTACGGCTTTGCTCTCTGCAGAAGATGTGGCCTCAGTGGACACTTGGACTAGGTCCTCAGCCGGGGCAGGTCTCTGAAGTGCTGCAACTCAGAGCTCTCGGAAGCCCAAGCAGAGCCCTGTGGGAGGGTGACAGGGCAAAAGAAAAGCCCTTCCTTCTCCCTAGACAGCTCTGCAGTGTTCCCATTGCCTGCTCTGAAGTTTCAGGGATTTTGTCATCTCTCCTCTCGGGTCCCACAAGCAGGAGAGCTCCTAAGGGCTACAGAGCCCAACTCTCCTGGGCTCCAGCTCTGCCTGCAGGTCTCAGTGCTTTTGGCTCCCCAGCGCTGCCGCCCACTCGGATGCCCAGCGAGCACAGCTCTCAGCACTCGGTAGCCCATTGCATGGACCTTCAGGAACCGCAAGCCTCCCCCCTGCTCTCCCCGCAGGCTGCCTACCCCTGCGTGCGAGGGTCTTCCCACTGGGTGGTCCGTGTGTTGTGGTTCACGTAATACACTCGCCCATTGTCCTGTCTCTTCTCTAAGAGAAAAAGGAGAGGAAATGTTAGCTGGAGCGCGCTGGCCAGCACTGACTGCCACCCTAAGCCTGGCAATAGCCCTCCCCTTCCCAGCTCATGAGTAATTTGTCAGCTCCGGCCATTCTAGATCCCTCCAGCTCTGCCTTGGCTCACTGGGAAAACGTTGATAAAGAACCTTGTATTTCCTGCTGCCAGAATGGCACAAGAGGTGTGCTCAGCCAAACACCTCACTGGATAGGCAGCACACGCACCCTCCTTGGACATGTAGCATCCAGCAAGCACCGCATCCCTCCAGGTGGATCTGCAGCTGCTTTCTCAAACTCCCTGCATGGCCCTGATCCCGCACAGCTCATGCACACTCACACTTCCTCCTGTTGTGCAAAGGCACATAACAAGCAGACCACTCACACCACTACCACTGCCTGACCCTGTTTACGCCCACAGCCTCACAAACTTCTTGCACAAAGGCCTCCCGGCACCTTCCCCCTGTCTGTCCACCACCCCACGTGCACTGCACGCTTCCCCAGGCAATCCCTGGGGAACAGCAAGTGCCTCCCAGCCATGCACCCTGGCCCAGGGGTGATCCTGCACCCGCTCCCCACCTCACCAGCCCGCAGGCATCTGCACCCTCTGCACGCACCCCTCCTCTTGTCCCGCCTGCCGCCGCCACGCTGCCTCTCTGCAGCCACCCCCCGCGCACACCCATGCACGCTCGCTGCCTCCCACCAACACGTGTGCCCCACACAAACACACCTCCTCCCTCCACGTGCCTACATCACTCCCCACACACATGGCCCCGCTCCATGCCGCCAGGGACGCCCGGCACGCACGCCCTCTTGTCACCTCCTGGCCGCCAAGGCCCCCTCACTGCGTTCCCCTCCCAGACCCAGGGAAGCAGCCCCCAGACAGAATGAGCAGGATGGCATCTACCCGGGCGACCCCAGCCCTGCCAGGGATCCCCACCCTGGAGTGCTCGGCCCCATGCAGAGCCATGCCTCCCCCCATCTCCCAGTTGATGCTGGTGACAGGGCCCCTCTCTTCCCACCTCGCCAACACCGGACCACCCATCACGGCAGCAAAGGCTCCATCCCCATCCTCATCTCTCCCCTTGGAGACAACCTTAGCAGCCTGGGCCCCCTCTGTCCTGCTCCCAGCTCCCCACAGTTTTAACCCCTTCTCTTGCCCTCTGCAGGGACGCTCTCCCCACGGAGGTGGCCTCTCAGCCCCGGGGATGGCAAAGGGACCTTTCAAAATGTCCCAGCACACAACTCTGGGGCCCTGGGGCAGGACAGCCAGCCCCACTCCTGCCAGCCCCTATCCCAGCTGCGGGCAGAGCATCCCTGGAGGCACACACAGCACCGGGATCCATCCCTGCTTGCCAGAGGAGGGGCTAGGGGACAAGTGAGTGGTTAGATTCCCAACATCTCTTCCCCTGTCCTAAAGAACAACCACAAGCTCTTCTGCATTCAGTAGCTGAGAGAGACTGGGAACTCCTCCAGGAAAAGGAGAAAAAAGGAAAAAAAGCTGGATTTCCAATCAGAAATTGTGCTAATCACTGGCAGACTCAGCCCCACATGCAGCAGAGCGCAGGGAACGCCACCTCCCCAGCCACTGCTCCCATTAATGCCAGGGACGGGAGAGAAGGAGCCGCTGACACCACCGTCCTCCCTGCAGGACAGGCAAGATCCTGCTCCGAGTGACAGAGAAGCATCCCTGGCGGGCTGTCTGGCGAGCGTGGTGGCAGGCAGGTGAGGCAGCTCAGTACTTACCCCAGCCAGGAGGAAGGGGACCAAGAGGATCATTGTCGGATGGGGCGCCGGACGACTAGAGACAACAGAGAGGGCAAACACAAAATAAAAACCAAGGCAGGGACGCCTGGGAAGAGCGAAATGCAGAGATGAGCTGTACAGCCCCTGCTCCCGCTTGCCTCCCCTTGGCTTGCTGCTCCCAGAGAACTGAAAAAAAAAACCTCACGAGCTCAAGGATGGTTAAAAAAAAAAAAAAAAAAAAAAGAAAACAAAAAAAGCACAAACTAAATAGAAGCTGAGGCAGCCAAGGGGGTGGCAGGGCAGGGGCTGCGCCACACGGAGGGGAGCGGGACGGCACAGCTGAGTCCAGATGTGCGCGGCTGCTCGGCTCTTGCCGTCCCCGGCGGCTGTCCCCACCAGATACACCTCCAGCCTCCTCCAAGAACCACACACAAGAGGGGAAAAAATATCGCAGGCCTTTCCAATGAAATCATTCCCACAAGCCCTGTCCACGCCCAGCGCTTCCTGGCGGGCTGGCGGCCCCCTCCTCCCCGGGCAGGGTGCGGGATGCGGGATGCGCTTGCACTGAGGCCACATTCATCCCAGGCAGACGGGCGGCTCCGCACCCCGCCACCCCCCAGCAGGTTGGGGGCCGCTGCACAAAGCACCTTTTTTCTACCCCTGGGGCAGGCAAAGCCAGCAGCCATCACCTAGCCTGAACCAGGGGATGCCCGGGATGCGGGGGCGCAGGCTGGAGCGAGGCCCCGCTGTCCCCGTGGGGGTGAGCCCCCCATCTCCAGCTCCGCTTGGGGTCCCTAGGGATGGAGGCATGGGTTAGGGAGAAAAATGAGGCCTGCTAGTGCTTTTAATAGTTAAATAAGAAACTCATTGTTACCAAAAAGTCGTTTTCATTGCATCACCTGAAGCCCCGCTGGAGCGGGGGCAGCGTCCCAGCCCTCCACACTGAGGATCGGAGTCAGCCTGGGCTCAGGAAATGCCACCCGCAGCCAGGCTCATCCTTCCCACCCGGGGATGGCTCCTATTCAGGCTGGCAGGGCCCTCGCCAAGACAGACACCAACACTCAAGGCAGCCCACAGCAGCTCCACACCCCAGGGATGTCCTGGCACAGTCTGTGCCTCCCAGAGTTTCATTGTACCGGACCCCGTGTGCCAGGAAGGGGGGCAGGGGGCAGTGCCCCAGCAGCAGCCAACTGGGCACGACATCCACAGGACTGGGGCAGCCTCTGCTCCCTCCCTGCCCAGAGACGCAGTTGATTCACACCCAGAGGTATCACCTCGCTGTGACCCAAAAATAACTAATTAAAACTAACAGAGCAGATAGACAAGAGCCCAGGGCAGAGGTCCAGGGAGTCAGCTCTCCTGGGAAGAACCCAGAGATCCCTCGGTACAAGGGATGCTGTGCTCAGGCACAGCCCGGAGAATCCCGCTGGCAGAGGAGCCCCTGGCTGCACCCCGGCCCCCCAAGCCACGGCTTCTTCCAGGGGCTGTGTGGAGAGGGCTCTGTGTCGCACGAGGCTGCAGCGTTGCTCACCACCTCCCCACTCTCCTCTCCCAGCAAAGAGGGCAGGTGGACACTGGAGACAGGAGAACAGGGCAAAGTAGAAACCCCCTGTGGGGAAGGAGGCAGAACAAGAGCCATTGCTACTGGTGGCAGAAAGCTCAAAACAAAAAGTACAGCCGTTTCGTCAGGCTAAATTTGGAGCCCGAGTCCCTCCCTCTGTGCTCCACGGAGCCTGGCCAGGGCGAGTCGCACAGCACTGGAATGGGTCCAAGCTAGTGCTGGCAGAGGCGCGAGTGAGCGACAGGCCCGGAGCACCACTTGGCCTCCAGTGGAAGCCCCGTCCCGTGCACCCCTCCACAGCGACCCTGCAAACCACACGCTGAGGAGCGCAGGCAGGCAGCAGAGCTTTGATGGTCCTTGGACAGGCTGGCAAGTTCTCTGGGGAGAGATGAAGAGGAAGAGAAGAGGGACAGAGCAGCTTCTCACCCCAGAAGGGAGAGGCTCCGGCTGTGTCTCGCACAGATCAGCGCCAGAGCACAGACTCTGCACAACCTCTCTGCCTGCACCCCCTCCCAGAGGACATCTGAGCTCCTCGTTGGAGGACAGAGTTTGCACCAGGGCTAGCAGCGCTGCTGGGACACGTCAGCCTCCTGGCTTTCTCCGAGAGGAGTTAGACATCAATGGGAAGTTGGCCACTCCGCACCTGCCCCACCGGAGCTCTCCGTCTCCTGGCAAGAGCTGTGTTCTACACCCCAGCACAGGCTCTGCGAGGCACGGGGCCGGCTGTCGGCGGAGAGCACTAGGACATCGACATTCCAAGAGGTGGAAACACTCCAGGAACTGCTCACCCTGCAGCACAACTGCTGCCAGCACAGTCCTGGTTATCAGAGGGTGCTCGTCACCACTGGAAGCCGAGTCCTGGCTCCAGCAGCAAAGCCAAGGCCTGGGCAAAAGCGGTCTCTGCCCAGGAGCTGTTGCTCTGCAGGCCTGTTGAGAGACCACTCCCTGAGCAAGGAAATGCAGCTACTCTGCCCAAACCAGGAACGAGGGAAAGAAGCAGAGAGAGAGCAGGAGGGAGTCCACCAAGCCCAGCAGCGCTTGTTCCTTGTGTTCTCTGGTACCCTGGCTCTTGCAGGCCTCACCATGCTAGCGCCTGCACCCTGCATGTGCAGCTACTGCTGTTGATTCCTGCTGCCACCCAGGGCCCAGTTCAGTGTCCTCAGCCCCACAGAGACTTAGGGAGGGACAAATTTTGCCCCAAGAGCCTCCCTTCACGTAACAAAACAGGCTTCCTCAGCACATGCCCAGCTCCAACAGCGCACACCGAGTCCTGCAAGCCTCCCAGGTCAGCAGTAACGCTTGGCTGACAGGAGCCGAGGGAGAAAGTGTACGTCTAGTCACGCTGGCAGTGAAGGGACACTGGGAACAGGCTGTTGAGGACACCTCCCAACACACTTCAGGGCCATGCAAGCTGTTTTATAAAAAGAGTTACTCCCACAGACTTCTCTGCATACGGCAGAGGAAGTTGAGCACTTTCCTGTCCGAGCTGAGCTTGCCAAGCTGAAAGACTCCACACCAAGTGGCCAGCCCAGCTGAGACCAGTGGGAGAGCCATGTGAGACCATGACCACCGCAGCCCCCAGCTCTCACCTGGTACAGGAATCTTTGGCTGAACTGCTGCATTGCTCCTTGGAGCTGGTTTCGCTGGGACTGCCACTGCTCATAGTTCCTGACATACTCTGCTGTGGGGCGCTGCCACGTGGTGGTGCGGGTGTTGTGGTCCACATAGTAATACCTGCCTCGAGGATCTACGCGCTTCTCCCACCTGAAAACACCGGAGGAAGACGTCACAGTCTGTTCTCAGACAGCTCGGTGTGTCCTGCTGGCCAAGTGCCTCCAGCTGCCGTGTGGCAACCCAATCCCAGCGATGGTGTGAAGGTGGCAGAAAGTGACCCTGAGAGGTCAGGAGGCACAGCAGAAGGCACAGAGCATGGTGGTACCGAGCAGAACCTCCCATTGCTCTCGCCCGAGAGCTGCCTCTGGGGCCCAGGACAGGCAGCAACATTTGAGATTATCCAGCTGCTGCCCCAGAATGTGTTGAAAGCACGACTGAGTGGAGTGCTGGGTTGTGAGCCCCTTCCTCAGCCACCACGCTTTCCCACACAGAGGCTCAGTAGAGGATTTGTGGTTGAGTTGTGTGTCTCGGAAACACAGGCGAGAAAAGCAGCTTGCAGTCCTCTGAGGGAGAAAGAGCCAAGAGCTGCTGGGGCCCTCGGGTCCAGCTCTGGAGACTGTCATTTTTCCTTTCAGTCTGAGACCACAGGCTGACTTCAGACACTTGTTCTCCTCTCACAAGACTAAGACGCCTTCTAACATGAGGGCTCCATTCCCAAGTCCAGCAAAACCACCAGTTTCACAGCTGAAGGATGAAGATCAACCAGAAGGAAATACAAGAGAATAGCAGGACTTGAAGGAGCTCCCTGCAAGGGCACATGAAGCCTCGATGCGATGCCTAGATGCCATAAGCACCCCTTCGAGGCAGCTGACCTCCAGCAGATGTAAGGCACCAGGCTGGAGACCAGAGGGAGGGAGCCCACCTGGGGTACTTCCAGGTAGCAGCCTCCCTCTTTTAACACTACACAGATCTCAAGCTGCTGTGGGATCAGAAAGTGGCTGCAGAGATCACAATTTAACTGAAGGGAGAGTGTGCCCACAGGAACCGGGAGGCTCCCGTGGAGGAAAACAGGACAGGCTTGTATTTCAATTTCACACATTGCATTGATGGCTAAAGCACACTTCAGGCATTCCAGCCTTGAACAAACTCAGTCTAGAGAACAACAACAGTTTGGCTGTATCGAGTTCTCTGCTTTTAAGAGCACAATGAGGTGAGAACTCAACAAGCTTCTGGAAAGCACGTGGTCCCCATGGCTACACACAGCCTTTATGACCTGAAGACTGTTTACTCCTGCAAATGAAAGTACAGCCCTCCTGGACACGAGTTTTACAGAATGCTTCCTGCAGGTCTTGCAGAGCTGAGCAGCACCATCTTCTCAAGCACAAGCAGCTCCTAGATTGACTGAGAACACAGGAGACCCATGTGAGACCTTTCTGAGGATCCAGGGTATATTTTCAGGCCACTGAGCATTTGGTAGCCTCACCCCATTTGTTTTTTAGGAATGAAAAGACCTTCCTGCTACCAGTCTGCTTCTCCCCTTTTGTGCAGACTCCCATGGATTGGATACAGCAGGTTAGTTCAGCACGTGAGGTGCTAGCTGTCCCCAGAGCCACTTACCCTGGAGGAAGAGGTCTCTCCCACGTGGTGGTCTTGTTGTTATGGTCTACATAGTAGATTCTACCATTAGGCAGCTCTCGCTGTTCCCACCTGCAAGAAAAAAGAACCCCAAAAACATCATGAGACAGTTAATACTTGCTGGTACAGACACTGAACCCTGGCTGAGGTGGAGCTACCAAAACAAACTGTCCTCTGCGATGCCAGTCACAGCGGTGTGCGTGCAGGGACAGGGCTCTGTCCCCACCATGCACCATGCCAGAGCCAGCTGGGGAGAACAGCACCCAGAGAGGATGTGGAAGAAACCTGAGGCAAAGGAGATGGCACCCATCCTCTCCTTGAACACGGAGGTGAAACGAAGGGGTTCTGCAGCAAGAAGCAACGTGGATCCCGCAGCCTCAGCCCCTGCATCTGCAGGGCAGCGAGAGCTGCAGTCTTGCTACACAAAGCACCAAGAGACTTCACAAGCACCTTGATCTACTTTAAATCAGGCCGAAACAGATTCCTTAGGAAACCTCTTTGTGTGTGTGCTCAGACTGCACCTGTGCGGCTCAGTCTCCCCTATGGATCAGTGAGCTGTGAATAATTAATAATCACTTTATTACTAAGAATGTCCAGAAAGCTGCATCTCATGGATTAGCAAGCCTACCTCCTCGCATTGCTTAGCTACCATGTTCTAACCTTTATTTAAAATAAAGAATGAGAGCAGGCCTACATGGCAGTTTCTCAGCTTGCCAGATAAGATGATCAGAGATGTCCTGTGGCAGTTTGCTTGCTGAAACACGGCTTAAGTCGGAGCAAAAATTCCTAATTTCCTCCCAAAAGTAGGAGGGTCGGCATAAGATTTCATATAGGGTCAGTTTTATGCCCTGTGAGTTTTTGATGTAGTTTTTGTTTGATTTCTGTGTTTAAAGAGGAGCCTTTGAGTTTGGGCTGGGGCTGCGTTTTCCCCTTGGCAGCCCTCCTACTCAGTGCTGACAGATACCGCTCAAAAACATCACATGGCCACAAGGCACTTGGTTCAGAGGTGGCCCCTGAGGGGAGCCGGTGCACTAGGGAGGCCTGGCTTTACATGGCCACACTGAAAATCATTCTTTGCCTTAATTAATTCATGAAAGTGTACGCGCTGGCAAAGGTAAAAGCTCCGTGGAGCACCGTGCTCTCCTGTCAGCTTTTATTCTGCAAAAGAGAGAGGCAAGCCAGCAGCTGCTGACAGATAAAGTGTTCTCCTGCCACCCTTCTGCTACCACAGGTCCCCCTCCCGGTTCAATCTTCAGTCTCAATTAATCACCACAAAAAGCCCTAGGAAATTAATGTACCAGCTTCTGTTGTGACAGCAAGGGAACAAAGCTGGGCTTGCAGAAAGCAAACTGCCCTTAAGGAAGGGACACACTGAGTGCTAACGCTCCATCACCCAGGCTCACACCATCCCTATTCATCCTCAAACCTCCTCAGGGGACAAGGAAGCCACCAAACAGTCACCTCAGCCACAGGCACACACCGGCTACGACCATAAGTCAGGTGCTTCACAGCCTTGGTACTGGTGGGAAGGCAGAAACAGGGAGAGCTTCCGCTGCTTTTCCAAGCTCTGGTGGCTTGCCATCAGCTGGGGATCCTAACAGTCCAGCAGCCACACAGACAGCCTGGAAAAACTCTGCCCTAGGTGGAAAGCAATTGTGTACTCGGAGATAAGAGTGTCAGCTCCCTGGAAGGTGAAAGCCAGAGTCAGGATTCAGCTGAGAGAGACTCTAACCCAAGTCAGAGCCGCTAGCTTCACTCCTATGGGCTTCTCAAAAGCAGACTCCACAAAGAGGTGACAAGCTCGCAGGCTCCTCAGGTCAGCACCTCATGAGTGATGAGAAAAGTAAATATGCTGAGGACTGCCTCGCCCTACGAATGGTGAATCACTGCCATGAAACAGCGAGCTGTGACAAACTTATTACTGCTGACACTCAGCAACAACCTCGGAAACAGAGGCACTGGGGACAACCTTGCTCAGACCACCCTGTCCAGCTCTTCTTAGGCTTCTCTGCATCCCACCTGACACCCCAAAAGGGAGGCAGCTCAGGGAAGTGCAAGACAACAGGCTCTTCTTCTGGAGGCCTTAAGCCCAACCAGCATTCCTGCTCCGTGCCCGCTGCCACATCATCACTAGCAAGGAAGATCAGCAGTTTAGCGAGCACTGGATGGTGGGAGCCCTCATCCACGTGCACCACTGCTGCGAGCACGAAGCACACGACAGGTCGGCCCCACTACCTCCCCTCTGACTGCCCACAAGGCTTGCAAACAGCAGTGGATACAGGGAGCCACGGCTGATATGAAGTGGCAGTGCTGAGGCAACCCTGCAGTCCAAATAAAACGCCCTCCTTATGTAAGAAACCACAGCCCCAGCCTTCTGCCAGGCAGCATAATGCACCTCTTTGTACGGGCAAGACAGCGCCGTGTGTACACACCACGCTAACGACCGTCTGTCCCTCGCGCGGAATCATCACTGATAGGAACCAGATGCAGGAGCCAGCAGCTCTTGTGCCCTCCCCCCTTGCACTATCAGTCTGCTCGCAAACCTCTAGGTGAGAACCGGCACCCCACGCCAAAGGCCTTGAGAGCTGTGACCGCTGCTCCGGTGCCACACACACTCACTGGCCTCACTAGGAAACATGCTCTGGCCAAGCCAGGAGGATGTGAAGGAGATTCTGGAATTATTCAGAACACCTTCCAGCACCTTCCAGCCCCTAGAACAGACTCCCACTTGTGTGAGAGATGCCTTTATGCCTGCCACATCTGCTGCAGATGTTCTGAGACGGCTATCCAAGCAGAATAAATAGCTCTGAATCCCTACATGAACCCAGCCACTCTTGACTCCATCTGCACACAGCCTGGAACGAGCAGGGAGGCTGGGGCTCCGTGTACCCACCAGCACACAGCGAGGAAAAGCTGCCACCCCTCCTGATGCTGAAGGGAAGCTGAGCATGAGTGCTCGCCACACTCCAACAGATGAAAGGAGACACTTGGAGAATGAGGCAGGACTCGTGCAGAAAGCAGGAGGGACTGCACGGCTTTCTGGATCTTGAGCACTGGAGCAACCGGCAGCTTTGCAGGAGACATCACTCCTGCAGGAGCAGTCCCTCCTGGACTCCACAGCACTCTCTTCACAGCGGTTCCCACGGGAGCTGGGCCAGCGAGGGGCTACCTTGCAATGCTTTCAGCTCTGGCACCAGTGTGCTCTGCAGAAGCAGCCTGGGTTTGTCTGCATCCCTTCTGCCTGACACATCGCTGCCTCCACCAGCCCTGCCAGCCACATCCCCATCTCCCAAGCTGGGCCCCAAACCGCTAGTCAAAGCAATACTCTGGTGTGGTGAGTCGGCCAAAAATCATCTGCCCTAGCCCAGGTCTCGGGAGATCCCCAGAAGCTCATTCATACTGCCCCGAGGCCACAGCTCCTGGTGCAATCCCTGTCCTGTGCAAATCCCTGTTAGCCCATAACCTGATCTGGCAGCTCTCGGAGCAGGGCTCACATCATGGAGACCTCAACAGACTGAATTCTCACCTCTCCTTCACCTGGGAAGATCTTGATATTTGGCCTCCACTTGACCAAACAGACCAGCTGCCATCCAAGCCAGCCCAGCACAGGCAGGGAACTCGGACGGCACAAGTAAGAAGCTGCTGCTCTCTTGCCCTTCTACAGACGCTACGGTCAGGACAAGGAGGGTCAGATACATAAAGTACTAATCAAAGACCTCCAGAGACCTAAATTACACAAGCTCAGCCTAGAAGTCAGCTCGCTACTCCCTCACTGCTCTTCTCCAGCTGTCTCCCAAAGCACAACAGTTTTATCCACCTCCCCTCTCAGACATGCACAATTTTCTGGTGTGAGAGCACTGCAGGGAGATGGGCACAGGGAAGACACAGGCCACCCTTCCACCCGGCCGGACTGGGTAAATCCAAGTCTGACACGTCTTAGAAAGCAGGGCTTGCAACCTCCCCAAGTCTCCAGAAACCCTAATCATGAGATACCCGCAGGCTCCTCTCCACCCTGGGAAAGAAACAACAGCCTTTTTCCACCTTGGGCCGTGCAGAGGTGGGGAAAAGAAGACTCTCAGTGTACCTGGTAGAGGCAGAAAGGAGCACAAGCTCTGGCTGGAATAAAGACCTTTTTCAGAGCACTGGACTTTTCCAGCTGCCTGGAAACAGGAAGCGCCCAGGCCGGAGAACAGAAACCCTCACACACCCGACATAAAGGCACACTGAGCCGTTAACCCTAATTACCTGTGACTGACACACAAGTGAGGCCCTGACCTTCCAGGCATTGCCTCAGCCAAAGGAAAATAAACAGCTCCCTTCATACGAAACACAAGCCATTTTCAACCCCCGCCCCTCCACACTTTGCATTCTCAGTCCAGAATTAAAGGTGTCTGAAATGCAGGGGGAGAAAGACCCAGGTGCAGCAGGGAGAGGGGCTGAGCCCAGAGCCCGCTTGCCGCCCCACCAAGAGCCAGCGTGGCCCCGGCACTGCTCAGGCAGCCCCAGCTCTCCTCCCAAAATTGCCCACATCCCAAGGAGGAGGAGGATGTGGAGCACCTACACCAGGGAGCTCCCACACCATACCTCCCCCAGCAGTGGCCAATGCCTCCACAGTGTCTCTGGAAGGCAAGTTCATGTCCTCCTGCTCAGTGGGAGCTCTCTGGAAATCCACATTCACTCTCTCATGGATTTTCCTGACTGATCCCTCACCTAGCCCCAGGAGAGCAGAAGACTCTGCTGCTCCCCTGGGCACAAACACGGAAAGATTGCTTGTCACAAAGACATGATTCACTGTTTATTACCCCAGAGATCCACAGCAAACACAGATCAGATCCCAGCCCAGAGGATAAGAGAGGAGTTTGCAGGCCAGATAGCTCAGACTAGGGAGGACAGGCTGTGTCCAGGGAGTGGGGGCACGAGGATCTCTGACAGGCACTCCCAGGCCCTCTTTGCTCTGCTGAGCACCAACATTTCTGCTGATTCCCAGTGCAGCACAGCCCCTCCATCAAACATCCTCTTCTTCCAGCATGCAGCAGGGCCTCAGTTTGCTCCTGTCCCCCCAGACATCCTTCCAGGGCTGTGCCTCCCTCCCCGATGGCCACAAACACTAAGTCTGCTGGCCCTGTGAGGAGAAGGAACGTCTTAAGCAGAAGGCAGAGCTTACCCAGGGGGCAAAGCATCCAGGACTAGCGCTGCTGCCCGGGCCGGTGGGGCACTGGAGCTGGAGGCTGTTTCCTCTGCCTCTCCAGAGCTGGGCAGGGCAGGAGGGGCAGGAGTGACGGAGCTGTCAGCCGTGCTCGATGCCACTGGGGTCGGTACGGTCACTCCCGCTGCCGGCCTTTCCTCTTCAACGTCCACAGCACCCGCCGTGTCTCCATTCACTACAAAGGCAGAGGGCACAGACGTTAGCACCCAGAAAGGGTATGTACCCAAGGCTGGCACCCAAGCAGCCCTGGAAGCAGAGCACGTGGTAGGTGCCAGCCGCTACCACCCAAGCACAGGGCTCACAGTGCTCCCAACTGCCGCTGCCTTTTGCCCCGAGACAAAAGCAGAGGGTACCACTGTGTGTCGGATGGGAATTCAGGGAATGAACAGGAGTGTCTGGCACAGCTCCCTCCCAGGCACAGGGAAGTCCAGGCTGAGCAAGTCAGCTGCACCAGGAAGAGCTCAATGCTGCTGGATCCCACCGAACTTTTGGAAAAGGAAGGGGAAAGGACAGAGCAAAGGAAAATTACAAAGGAAACTGATGAGGAGGAAAATGCAGACCGAAAAATGAAAGGGAATTTGGTTGATGAATATTTATTAGCTAGCAAAAAAACCCTCAGACTTGGCAGTCCAGCACAGGATAACTTGTGCTACAAGACATCCTGGTTTCAGTGGAAAAGTAAAAGCACTAAAAACAAACCAGCAACAAGTAACAAAAAAGTAAGGGATGCAGAGAGAGCTCCACAAGTTAGAGCTGAGAAATGTAGAAAAGAGTAAGGGAAATGCATCTACAAGCCCAAGGATTTAGAAGTATTGTAGGAAAAACCTCACAACAGTATAAATCGCCCAGACGGGAGACTGAAGACCTATACACACTCTGCAGAAGACGCAAATTATTCAAAATGCTTTTGCTTTGCAGCTGGGGGGTGGCAGGATTCCTCCAGCACCAGAGGAACCCTGGAACACAACATCAGCAACTAAAGAAGCCCCTCAGGCAGCATCTATGACTGAGAAAGATTGCCAGGCCTGCAGGCTCACAGCAACTTCCACCAGGGTCCTGCAAGACTCGACTACAGAGGTCCCTGACTGCTACTCATTTCTAGCAAGCTTTGCAAAGGGCAACTTTGGAAGCCCCAATCACATTGTGACCATCTTCAAAGGGAACCTGCAGAACGACCCGGGTAATGGCTTTGATCTCAGTCCTGCACAAAACAGGGGAAAAGCTAATCCAAAGTTCACCCGATAAGGAAAGGCTCTAAGGGGAACACAGCTAGGGCTGAGCAGTGTGGCTGTGGAGGAAACACACCATCAAATAATCTCCTTTTATTGTCAGATGAAATTACAACGGTAAGTGACAAATGTACCGGCAACGTTCTTGCAACAGTCTGCTCAAAAAACAAGATAACGTCACCAAAGTGTACCAAACCGAGGAAGAGGATGGTTTCTAGAGGCATTCCACAGAGCAAGTGTCCAGCACTAATCCCAGCCACCTCAAACACTCATCTCCTCAGCCTCAAGTATAAAATCATCGCTGACAGGACTTGCAGGGGACACGGAGGTTGGTGAGTGGTAAACAGCAACGAGACCAGCACAGTCATAAAGCCACTGGGGAGGCTGGGGCCCAGCCAATAAAATGTGCTTTAAAACAAACCAAAGCCAAGGAGCCAAGCTGTACTCATGGGAATTCTAACACTTCACAGCCTGAGGGAGTGTCCCCAGCAGTGAGGCCACTGGGAAGGGCTGGGTGGGCATAGGGGACACCACACAGCATTTGCTCCTGTACCAAAAGCTGTACCAAACAGGGCAGAGATGAGCCACAGCCCCAGGGAAGGGAGAACAGACCAGAGACACAGCTGAAAGGAAGCATTTCACATCAGCCTTCCATTCCCCCACCTCCCTTCCCAAAATGGGTTTTGGCAATATTGACATTGTATTGCTCCAGGTTTTTCCAATGAAATGGAAAAAAGAAAACCTTCCTTTTGGGTTGAAGAAATCATTTCCTTCTACCCGAAACAAAGCACTCTGCTTCTCCTTCCAGGTCTCCGACAAAAGCAAAAGAAAGAACAGCACTGCCTGCAAAGGCAGTGCAGGGGAGAGGGAGATCCCACACCGCTCAGCTGACTTCATGAGAGCCAGAGAAGGAAAACAGATAAACTGCTTGTAGCTTTGTAGTCGGGCACTCAGCAGGTCCCAGGCCCTTCCCTACAAGGTTCTTACGGCTTGGTGGACAAACCCAGGAAAAGACAAGAGAAACCCCTCCAGAAATACCCTCTGGCATAAGAATCAACTCCCTTCTGAGAGGTGGGTTTGTGCCTTTTCTGATACTCAACAGACAGCTCATCATAGAATGGTTTGGGCTGGAAGGGACCTTAAAGCCCATCCAGTTCCACCCCCTGCCATGGGCAGGGACACCTCCCACTGGGTCAGGTTGCTCCAAGCCCCATCCAACCTGGCCTTGAACACCTCGAGGGATGGGGCAGCCACAGCTTCCCTGGGCAACCTGGGCCAGGGACTCCCCACCCTCATCATGAAGAACTTCTTCCTAATAGCTAATCTAAATTTTCCCCCTCTCAATTTAAAGCCATTCCCCCTCGTTCTATCACTGCACGCTCTCGTAAAAACACTTCTTCACAAATACTTCACAAATGCTTTGGTAGACAAAGAGCCCAAAACACTTTCACTGAAGGCTGACGGGTAAATTCAGCTGAACATCCTCAACCTTGAAAAAGCCCACTCAGCTGTGATAATTTCTCCTTGCTGTGGCATCGGTGACATTGCTGTCCCAGTATCCTTTTTAAAAACCAGAGCTAGATGTAGTGTTTTCATCAGAGGGATTCCAGAGAGGAGCCATAGAATTCATTCATAACAGGCAGAACAGCCCCCACCAGTGCACTCTGCAGAGCCGCCCAGCTTATCAATAAAATCCATCGATTCACAGGGACAAAATTCCCAGGCATTACAAGATCTGTTATCTTAGCAGAAATTCATTTTCTCCCACAAAACGAGCCCCAAGCTCTGTCCCCACCACCTCCCACTAGTTCTAGTTCACCTGTGCCGTTGGCCATGCTGGCGTGCTGCGTGCTCTTGGCCTGCTGTCGGTGCCGGCTCCTGGCGCTGGGACTTTGCTCTCCGCTCCCTGTGTTTTGCCTGGCCACTCCAACCGCATGTCGGTGCGTCCTGCAAGGGCAAGAAACACGGGAGGTGAGACACACCACTAGCTTCACAAAGAAAACCTTGCTCCTGCCTGTCTGCCTCGCTCTTGTGCTGCTCCTCACCCAGCACAGCCATCAGGCCACGCTGGAGCTCCCTTGCCACTGTGTCCCCACGGCCAGGGCAGCCCAATCGCCGTGGGCACAGTGCCTGCAGCTCCCCCCAAGCAAACTCTCCTCTCCGTCCACCTTGGGCCCATGCAGCAGCCCTGAGGCACTCAGGAAAAGGCCAGGTTTTCACATTAAGAAGCCTGGTCATTACTGCAAGTGGGGAGGGGGCCAGGGCAGGGTGGGAGGGGGCATGCTGCTTTCCCATGGCAGGGGGGCAGGGGAGCAGAGGCAGAGCCCGGCCACCTCCACCCAGACGCCGGCCCAGGGCAGTGGTCACAGAAGGGGAAGCCTGCAGACATCAGGAAGTTGGTTTGCCCAAGCCAAGTTCTCCCCTTAGAAGGGCAAAACCCACAAACCATCCCCACATCTCAGGGCTGGGCCTGGGAGGGGACAGCAGCTTGGCAGCGACAGGGCACAGCATCAGTCATGCCACCCTCCACGGCTCCAGCAAGGCCTTGGTTCCTCCCCTCACCCCAAAGCTGAACTCCTTGGGGAGCGGCTCCTGACAGCAGGCAGAGGAAGGGCTGGGACTGGGAGGAGATCTGAGAAAGCACAAGACGGTTGTTGAAAACAGATCAGATAAGAGGCACGAACAGAGCAAACTGCGAGCAGGAGCTGCTGAGGTTACTTTGATCAGCCATGGACCTTCCCAGGAGGGCAGCCCTGTACAAGGAGGTCCTTCAGACTCCTCATACACAGAACTCACCCTAGAAACCCTGGCTACAGCCAGCACACTGCTACATGCTGGGGATTTGCTTCGGCCACCAGCACGTGGGGGACTTGAGCAGCGATGGGCACAGACTGAGCCCCTCTACACCCGGTTGGGAGGTGAAGGTTTTCCCTCACTGCCCATCCAGAGGCACACTGGCACCAAAAGTTGGCCAGGATCCATCTCCCCACGTTCACCAGTGGATAGGCTGGGAGGTTGCACAGCCCCCAGAGCCCTGGCCAGAGGGGAGCGGGCAAGTGGCACCACCAGCAGGAGCCAGTACCACCGGGAGTGGCCCCCAAGGCACGGGATGGATCTGGTCCCTGCCCTTCTCAGCACAGATGAGCTCAGAGCTGTCCAGAGAGTTTTTAGAAATCAAAACAGGATGTTTCCAGGCTGCCAGCCGGCCACACAGGGTTACCAGGCCTGAATTAGCCAGCCTGCCGCCCAGCCCTCCTACAAGTGCTCCCATCTGGGCATTGTCTTTTAATAGATGCATGGAAACAAACCCAGTGAGGCCACGTGAGAGCAGCGGGGCTGGGAGCGGGCTCTTAAAATAGGAGCGGGGAGAAAACAAGTCACAGCAAGGATGGGAACTGCCTCTCACTGCTGTGCCGGTAGGACAGAGCAGGGCATGCGGAGGGCAGCCCACCTCCCAGGCGGCTGGCAAGACCCTCGCTATCCCCTGTCCATCGTGGACCTCGGGTGCTGCCCCATCACCCCTCCTGGGCCTGAGGCAGAGGAACAGATGATGCTGAAGAGGGAAGTGGCATCAGCCAGAGTGCCATCAACATTTCAGCTCCCCTGGCTTCTGCCAAGGCAGAGCCCACGCGCTGCAGAGGCTGACGTGAGCCCCGGGCATGAAACCCAGAACGGCTGCCTCCTCCCGCTGTGGTAGCCACAAGGTCCTGGAATGAGGCACCAGGAGAAGTGGCAGCACCAGTCTTGGTCTCAGTCATCACACCAGATCACAAACCACAGCCGAAGGAGGACAGAGCATGCCAGAAGCCTGCACTGGCTGCAGAAGGATGGGGCATCACCACCAGGAAATACAACCAGGAGAGCCAAGCGGGCAGAGAGGGCTCTGCTCCCAAAACAGAGAGCTAAGAAATTCCCCCTGTCCCTGTGAAGAGGGGAGGAGGCAGCCATGTCCCCCACACAACCAGCCCTCATCCCTGCAGTGCCGTGAGCAGAGGCAGCACCTGTGTGCCCCACCCTGGAGTTGGGGCAGCACCCCACGGCACTGGGACGTGCGGCTAGCAGCTCTGGCACCTGGCTCCAAACCCCCAGACTCGGTTTATTCCCATTACCAACCCCTTCCAGCAACTGCAACTGGCAATCACAGCTGCTCTGGCCTTTCCCTGCTGCTGTGTCACACCAGAGGCCACATGCCTGGGGACATCCCGCAGACACACGTGGGGTTTTGCAGAACAAGGGAGGCTCACAAAGGAAAATCCTTTGTCCAAGTGACCCAGGAGTGTATCCCACCTACCCTCAGGGATGCTCATGCCATCACCAGCTGAACGGTGTTTTTTGGACACCACATAAGAGGAGAAAGCAAAGCACAAAGCACTGAAAAAAATCACTTGAGTTCGCACGAGCTCATGACAGGCGGCAGCAGTTTTTCATGACCCTGCTCATATCGCAATACCTGACATGACCTGCCAGCCAGAGCCTTCACGCAGGGCGAGCAGCAAACCAAGCTACTTTATTCCCTGCTGTCAGAGGAGGTCCCTCTGGCCACCACAAGGCACACGGGGATTGTGGCAACTCTCTCAGCACCCGTGGCACCAGCCCTCAGCCGGGGAGCTCTGGCCTCCTCGCTTTCTCTCCACCTAGAGGGCTGTGGAATTTCACACCCCGTCACCAAGATTAGCAGCAAATCCCAAGATGACATTTGTTCAGGAGAAGAAAGAGAAGCCCTGACCAAGCAGTTTCCCTCAAGGGGACAGCGTAGAAATAGCTGAGGAGCAAAGAATGACCTTTTTCTTTCCATCCTGCCTGCAAGCAAGTTTGCCAGCATCCATCACCAAGCCCATGAAAATAAACACGGCTCTGTATATAAACAGAGCAAACATCAAACAGCATTCCCAAGTGGAAAGGACCTGTACTCCAATCCTCAGAAGGCAGCTGCCTCCACGGTGGGTATGTGCAGCAATGCTCTGCCCCACATACCAGTTCTACATCAAACTCTGGAGTTAAATACAGAACAACCCCAAATTTGGGTGAGTTTAGGACAAATTGAAAACTAGCTAGAAAGTTTCCTGTACCAGATCAGCCATAAGATTCTTAATAATTGCAAGCACACCTGGAAGGTCCCTAAAGGTCCTCTGCAGAAACACTGGCCAGGCCTCTCCACACTCATCTCACACTCATAGGCTGAGACAACACCAGAAGCAGAAGTACTTACAGACAATCAGAAAGCAGTTGGGAATCAGAAGGAAGCAGTCACAGGCACAGCCTCCAAAACTGGGAATTTCTAGGCTTTCTAGCATCTGCTGATAGTTCCTAAGGGACTGCAAAGTCCAGCTCCGTCAGGACTCTGAGCACCCTCTCATCCCTTAGAAGGTTTTAACACCTGGACAGCAGGAATCAAGAGGAGCAGCCACAACAAAACAGCACAAACTGCATTCAGCAACCCATTCCTAACATGCCATCCCACTCCCTGCTCATGTGGGAGATGACCACGCAGTGTGGAAGGACAGGGTCACTTTCTGGAGCTGAAAACATTTCTCCTGTTTGCTCATCTCTTCTATGTGCCTGGGAGATAAAGAAAGAGGAGAAAAGCTCAAGGTGTAGGGCTTGTTGCTGAGAGTGCTCCCAAGCCTAGAGGCATGCAGAACCTCCTGGCCAGCAGGCTGCAGGCACCCTCTCTACAGGCACACTTCTAGCCAGAACATCTGTATAGGCTGCTGGGCCGCAGCCATGCTCTGGAAATATAAATAGGTGTTAAATTCAACTCCATGTTGACAGTGTGACACGTCTCTCAATAACCACAGCTCAGAAAGGAGCAGCACTGAGCCACTCCAGCCCAGCGAGAAGGCAAGGAAAGGCACCATGCCAGGCGCAGGATGGCCTGCTGCCCAAGCATCTCATTTCCTTTGGAAGCAGCTGTTATTTCCCTGCAGCTTTGCTTTCTCTGCTTCTCCTGCTCTCCCCAGACCCTCGGAAGTGCACCTCTGTGACCATCGCCCAGAGGGGCACTGTGCTTCCCAGCCTGGCCCAGCGCCTGGCCAGGGCTGTGCTCGAGGCCAGAGCTGGGGTGCCCGTAATCCCCATTTGAAGGAACCCCTGCGAACCAATCATTTGCTGGTTTGCTTGGTCACAGCCTGCCCCACACCTCCCTGAGAGGCCATTCCCTCAGCTGCCAGCAGAGGAACTGGTGGAAACTGTCTGGGCTGTCACTGACCTGATATTCCTTGAAAAACAAACAGCTTAGGAGAGGCACAGATCAGCTGCACCCCAGCTGTGTGGCCACCTCTCAGCTCTGCTGTCCTCCAGGTCAGCCAGCCCACCCCTGCTCCACACCTATGGCTGTTTTGCTGGGGGCTCACTGCGAGATCCAGAGTAGGATCCAGTGCACAAGGATGATCCAGGCACTTCTCTGCTGCCTCACAGCTGCAGCAACTACCTGGTAACAGACTGATAGGTGCTGCTGGCACAGGACCCTTACCTCGGTCTGCTTCCAAAGCAGTTTGTACTGGGAGGCTGGTGCCTGCTCTCCGTGGATGCTGTGGTGCTGCTGGGGTCTCGTCCAGGCACTTGGGACCCTGAGTGAGTGAAGATAAAGCAGGTGAAGAAAATGACTGAGGCATCTACTAGTTCTATCCTCCTTCTGGAAGAAGGGAGGGGCAGAAAGGAAGATAGAACTAGTAGATAGTAGATAGAGCTAGTAGATAGAACCTTCTTCCAGAAGGGAGAACCAAAAGCATAACAGGTCCATATATTACAGAATAGACCCACCCGCACACAAGGACCCCTTGCCCCTACACTGGGGTGCTCTTCCCTCCCACAGCTGTGTAACAGCACAGTCCATCCCACAGCATCCTACGGCTCCGAGCAGTACTAGGAGAGGTAAATGCAGACCTTTGCAGAACTGGCAGCACCAGGAGGGCACCCGCATTGAAGACTCTAATTTCCCAAGCTTAATTGCCCAGCAAAGAAGAGAAGGAGTCGAAGGAAAGCTGTGTGCCAGCCCCTGGCCAGGACCAGCTCTGCTCCATCCCCAGGCAGTCCTGAGGAGTCAGACATCAATCTGTGTCTCTACGCGCGCTCTTCCACAAGGACCTCTTTTCCACGCAGGTCATTAAATACAGAAGCAGTTTCCCTGGCCCACACGGGACAGAGAGGGAAGAGGCCAAGCCATGCAAGCAGCCGATGGAGAGCCTGGAGAAGGGCTGCTCTGTTCACACCAGTGGGAGCCAGGGCGTGAGCCTGTTGACGCTCTCGCTCCTGTCCCATGCTCACTCCCACAGGAGCCCAAGTGCAAGCCTGGACTCAGGCGGCAAGAGGCCAGAGCCTTACCTGGGAGAGGAGGTGGCAGTTGGCACTCAGACGCTTGCCTCGAGGTCCCAGGGGCCGTGCCATCAGCCCCACTCCTCTCCCCACCTCGTGCTCAGAGCCCCTGTGCGCATGGGGCGATGGGCGGCACTCACCTTCTGTCACAGCACTGCCATTAGGCAGGCTTCCCAGATCAACAGCAGGCCCGTCCAGGAAAATCGTCAGCTCTCCACCAGAGACAACACTGCCTTTGTTCTCTGTCTGCAGGTCCAGGGTCAGCTGCCTGTTCTCCACTGTGGGAGATGAAAGGACATGAAGAAAGAGACCGAGCAGTCACCACAGTCATCGTGGAGGATGGCTCCATCACCCCAGGCCTGCCATGGCATGGGATGTCAGCCTCCCGGCCCCTTCCAGGCTTCCCCATGGTCCCCAAAGACAATGTGTCTGCTGTCCTCCAAGCACTACCAGAATTGGCCCCACACGCACCTACCAGCATCGCCAGAGGAGATCCAACCAGCCTCACCACCAGCTCCCAAGGAAGACAGATCCTCCTTTCTCAGCCATTGGTGGCAAAGCGGGTCCCTCTATGGGGCTGGAGCTGCCCCCGGGCCCATGGCTGCAACACAGCTGAGGCCACCACTGCTCACAGATGCAGAAACTGGAGCTCTAAGGAAGATCTTGGCAGGAAAGCCAAGGGATTTGGCTGGTTTGACCCAACACACAGATCAAGAAGAAGGTGGCCACCAGCAAGTGCCTGGGACACTATGAAAGCTGATGGCTACATGTCCAACAGCGCCTGAAGCCATGGTGTGCTGCAGAGGAGCAAGCAGCAGCTTTTAGAAGTGAGGGTATCTCCATGCAGCCTAAAAAGCCTAGGCAGGCAGCAGAGGAAAACACCAGGCATATCTCTCCATCCTCCTCTCTGTGTATAAGTCCCACTGAACCGGCACAAAGAACTGCCCCTAAACACACAGGAACACTCCCTTGCGGCATCAGATCACATTTGCAGAAGCTTCTGGAGTGGGTAGCACGGGCTGGGAGGCTCCTGGAGATGGCTGCCAGCTCCACTCCCCTCCTTCGTGAGCCAGTTTGGCTCCTGCAGCTTAGTGAGACTTTGCAAATCACAGCTCCACACACAGCTGGACGCTGCAGCTTTGCTCAGAGGTAACAGCCCCAGAAACACCGCTCCAATTTCTCCCAGCAGGCACAGAGCGAGGGACTGTCTTGAGGCAGCCTCTGGGTATCCTGGTGCATGGCACCATGTGGCTCACGGGCTTCCTGAACACCTCCAACAGCCTCCTCCAGCCGTGCACAAGGGGCTGTGTCCTCAGGAGCAACGGGAGAACAACCCGACCCTCAGTGCTCATGGCAGGCAGGGCTCTCGCACCACTGCAGCAATGCCTGCCGGAGCCAGCAGGAATGAAACACCCAGCTCCACCGAGGAAGGCCAGAAAAATTAGGCTGTGCCAGCCTGGGATACCAGCCCAGATGCTTCTTGACTCATTTGCTCAAGTAATATTTTTATTATACACAGATAGCTCATGACACAACAGCACCAGTTTTCAGTAAGCTGCTTTGTCCCAGTCCACCACAGGAATGGGGCGCGGTACCTGTCAGCAGGAGGAGGATGGGAATATGCTCCCCACGGACCCCTTGGCCCATCTCTAGCTCTGGAACTAGACACGCTGGCAGAGCCCCAGAATGTGCAACCACCACCCAAACAGCACCTAGAGCTCCTGGCTGCCAGCCCAGCCCCTTCACAGCACCAGGGGGAAGGCACAGAGACTGTGGTGCTGCTGCACACCGGCCTGGCCATTGCCAGGACTAGAAGCAGCTGCGCATCTCTTGGGCCAGCCCGGAGAGCGGCCGCTGCCCTCCTCCCCTGTCCAGAGGGGCTTCTCCCTGCAGGCTCCTGTCTGCCACCCTCACACAGCTGGGAAGGGACACAAACGGGAAAGAGAAGGGGTCCTGCATGAGGCCAGTACTGGCACCACATGCACCAGCCCATGGCTAGCAGCCGTCCTTCCTCAGAGCCAACCAGCTCTACGAGGGGAAGCCCAGCAGCAGGTCCAGTGGCCCCATGTTGGGATTCATCATCCCTTCCTCTAAGTGGTCTCTGCTTCACAGAGACCCCAAAAAATAGTACTACAAGGTCTGTGGTGAAGACAGGGCTGCCTGACAGGCTGCTCTCATGAATCTCATGAAAATGTCTCAGGTTTTCAGTGCCAAGGAAGCAGACATCCCCTCAGTGTCCAGTGTCCTCTCAGCAGGCTGCAGACATGGCAGGAACACATGCTCATGGGGCTCAGCACGGAGCTTGGAGACCAGCCCTATCGCTCATTACCCACCCATCATCAAACAAGAGATTCTGCTAAGCCTGGTCTTACGCATCTGCCTAAAGGAGTTGCTCTCACCTTGCTTCCAAGAGGAATCAATCTCACAGACCATTTTAAGAGCCTGAGATAGAAGATGCTACTGAGCGCAGCCAAAAAAACAGAACAAATCCAGACCCTGTTTCTCCTGGCTGCTCCAAGCCATAGGAATTTGCATTTTCTCCCAGCCATCAGGAAGTCGTGCCCACACACTCCAGGGGTCCCCTCCATCCCCCTCTGTGAGCACCCGGCAGCCGAGCGCTCCGCTCTCCCCACCGTGAGGAGCCGCACAAGCCCTCATTGTGCAGGAGCCTGGCTGAGGGGGTGGCAGCGCAGGAGCAAAGACAAGGTGTCTCCAAGTGGAGGATGTGAACATGAACCTCCCAGCCGGCTTCCTTCTCCCCCTCTCCACCTCCTTCAGCTTTTTTAAAGAAAATAAACACTAGCAGAACCTTCCATTCACTGTCCCCGTCCAGCATGCGGGACACACAAAGGGACATTGCTGTTGCACCAACAGAGGGTCCCCTGAACGGCTGAGCACAAAGGCTGCCTGTGTCCTGCCGGCAGCCAGAATGTCAGAGGGATTATTATTATTTTGGGAGGGGGTCGGGGGCTGATTTGGTCCTGAATAAGGTCTCAGTTCAGCTACTTCCAGTGCCCCGCATGCAGCATCAGAGCTCCCATTTAGCAGAGGTGAGCTGGAATTCCCACCCAGCCCATTAAGCGGATTTACGGTTCCACGAAGCGAGGCTGGTAGCAGGCAGCATGATAACGGCTGCGAGCTGAGCCCAAGCCTGAGCCCTCTGGGACCTCCAGGAACTACACACATCTGATGCCCATGGGCACAAACACCAGAGAGCTGCACCCCCGCCTCTTCCCTGGGTTGTGTGGCTCCATCATTGCACACCCAGCCAGGAAAATTTCCAGACAGACAGCCTGACGGTGCTTCCCACCCTCTCAGCTCCCCAAGCCCTCTTCGCACATTTCCACTGGATGAAAAGGCCAGTTTCCACTCAAACAGCTCCACACGATCAAAGCTGTATCCACTATCACCCCTTGAGAGCAGCCGGGGCTGCTGCTAATCCAAACGATAAGCAGATCCTCTGGGCTGCCCTGAAAACCACACACCCCAGACAGCAACCTACTTGTCCCTCATCAGTTTGCAGAAGAATCAAACCTTAGGGTCAGAACCCTCCCCTGAAAGTGCGTGCCACTAGACAGAAAAGGCAGGGCAGCAAATAACATCAGTGGAGCCTCTCTCAGACCACGCCAAGGCTCAGGGCTGGCTGTCAGGCAGCACCCACCTCCCTGGTGCTCAGCTCAAGACTGACTTAACCTTTGTGCTTTCCCGTAGCTGAAACAGTGATTCCGTGCTGTGGCTACAGCCCCTCCAGGAAGAAGCTGAGGGGAAATTAGACCTTCCATAGCCATCCCTAAACCAAGGGGGAATCCTGAGTTTAGAGGAAGGGATAATCCTTACTGTCCCAGGTATTGTGTAAAAGTCTCCTCAGGTGGTTGGGAAGGTTTGTCCCTGCTGCTGACCCAGTCCCAGCCACCATGGCTTAGAGACAACTGTGTCCCACTCCATTTAGCTGTAGGTATAAGCAGGAGGACCTCAGACTTCTGTGTCCTTCCTCTGAACCACCACAGCCCTGGGAAGGAGGAGAGAGGCAAAGAGCCCACTGTCTCTGACCACAGGCAGCTGGCTGGCTGCAAACTGGACCCACCAGGGCACATCAGGACTGGACTCAGCAGACCCCGGAGGTGGCCAGAGCATGGGGACAGTGCTTGGTGGTCACAGTCCAATCAACTCTGCAGGACACTCGGGACGCACCACCCCCGAGTGATGAGAGTAGGCATGGTCTGACCAGCACTGACTCACTGCCTTGGACAATCAGTTTTACAGGACCATCACCCGGCTCACTGGGCAGCCACCTCACCGCCTGCACATTCACCTTCACAACTCTTCACTCAGACAGAGCCTTTGCTGCTGGGCCATGCAGTAGAGCTCCTTTGACAGCTTATCCATGACACAGAGGTAGCTGCAGCTTTCCAGTGGTTTCAGGGTTTGCTGCTGGCTTCCTGGAGGGTTGCGAGGCTCTGGCTCCAGCAGCTCTGCCTGGGGAGCAGCAGCAGGGAAAGAAAAGGCTCTGCAAGATCTGTAAAACCTTGGCATGTGGTGCCACTCAAGAAACAGGAGCCTGTTGATGTAACTTGCAACCCAAGGAGAGAGCAACGAAAGCAAAAGCTTTCATTTGTGAGCTGCAGCCTGGCTCACTCCAGTGCCTGCACAGGCAGCCACTGCTCGGCACACAGCGGGTCCAGCAAGTCCCAGTATCAGCTTCCACCCAGACCATGGCGTGGGGCTGGCCAGGGACGTTCCGCAAGCCCTGTGGGAAGAACAAACTAGGAGCTCCCTGAGTCTGGGAACAAAGAGGTGCCTCTGCAGCAGGCAGCAGCTCGGGGGCCAGGGCAGGGGGCTGTGCCATTGCAAATTAGCTGTTTTATGGGAGCCCTGGGAGCAGCTCAGCTCTGTGGAAGTCTCCAGCTCATTTTCTGTGATTGAGCCCATTCTTACCCACCTCTCCATCTCCCTGGCCAATCTCCTCCGAAAGCAGGAGGGCGCTGCCTGCCAGAGGAGAGGCCCCAGAGGTGTCTGCCAAGGCAGTGGGAAGCACAAGCCTAAAAGCAAGGCTGGACCCGCCCAGTGCAGCAGCTCCTGTCCGACACCTCAGGCTTTTAGCTCCAGCTAAAAGCTCTCCCCATCTTCCCAGGAGCTCAGGCCTGACCGGGCTCAATGCTGAGCTCTTTTTCCAGGCTCCAGAGCTGAGACTCTTGCACTTGGAGCAAGGCGTGCTTGGCAGGAGGGCTGACAGAGTCGGGGGAGAAAGAGTCGGGGGAGCTCCAGCGTGTTTCTGGCAGGCGAGAGCTCTGCACACATGGAAGTCACTGGCAGCAAGAACACCACCCCTGCCCAAAAGCAGAGCAACAGGAACAATTCTTCCCCACCAAGCAGAACATGCCATGGAAGTCACTGGCAGCAAGAACACCACCCCTGCCCAAAAGCAGAGCAACAGGAACAATTCTTCCCCACCAAGCAGAACAGCTACAGGAACATAAACCAAAAGCCACAGCTACACTCAACGTACCAGTAACTCACAGCAAATCTCACCAAAATCATAGCAAACCCAACTAAACTAGAAAGCGGGTCTGGTGCCCAGCAGGAGCAGCTCTGGGGAAGGCGACACTCCTGCTGAACACTTCCAAGGATGGCCAGGTCCCGAGCACCCGGCACGCACATTTCGTTGCCTTCTCCCAGATCATGAGCTGCTTTAGGACATTATGTGTCCAACTTGGGATGGCTTGAAATCCCAACTGGCCTTTGCACACTCCTGCATGACCTGGCTCCTTCCCCAGGCTGGCAGCACAGGGAATGAACTACCCCTCCTCTCAGCAGGCAAGAAGCTCTCTGAAGAAAAGGATCTCCCAGGTGCCCAGGCTCCCACAGGACCTCCAGGGAGCCCACCAGCAGTCTCCGGCCTACTCAAAGCTTCAGCAAAGCCCAAAGGACATGCAGGGAGACCACGGAAAAAAGGAGGACACAGACATCAGGCTAGACAAGATGAGTAGATGAGCACATGGCTCATGCAGGCGGTGCCAGCAGATCCAGCCCACAGCAGCATCTTCCCAGCAGGGCAAGGCAGGCTCTGCTGCTTTAAGAGTCCTCCCTCCCAACCCATGGTGTCAAGGAAAAATCTGACACGTTTTTTCTGGTGGATGTTAACGGACAAGCTAGAACAGCCAGTTGCCTTTTCCATTCATTTTCCACACAACCCCCTGGGACGCCTGCAAATGAAAGAGCTGATTGTGCTCCTGCAGAGGAGCAGGCAGGTAGGGCCGGAGCAGCAGCAGTTCCAGAAGCCCAACACAGCTCAGTATTTGCACAGCTTGGGAAGGAAAAGCTGCAGAGGAAGGTGCCCTCGGGCAGAAACCACACTGCAGGCCTCCAGACAGCAACAGGCCAAGCAAGAGGCAGCGCAGCCCTGTAACGGCCCAGGGTGGACGTTCAGGTCCTCACGGGCTCTGCAAGATGACAGTGGCGGCATCACAGCTCCCCACACTGGCCCTCGCTTCCCCAGCAGGACAAAGTGCCACCCAGGGGCACAGCAGCCTGCCTGACCAAGGGAGCCCAGCAGGAACACCGCCAGAGTTTTGCAGCCTGCAGCTGGCAGTGAAGCAACAAACCCCAGCCCTGGCACAGGGGAGAGTCTGAACCAGCCCCATATTCCCACCCTGGACACGAGGCCCCTCTCCCCGCTCAATACCAGGTTTGTCTCTTGCGAGCGGCAGAGCTTTGCTTGGAAAAGACAGAACGAACCTTTTCCAGCCCTGCGCAGCCACTTGAGCGGCCCAAGCCCTGAATGGCTGCCTTTATGCAGTAGCTGCTGTCACGGGCCATACTCTAGCGACCACAAATGGCAGCAAATAGCTGAGGGGTTTGTGTTTCCGTGCAGGCTGCGGCACCCTGGCTAAAGGAGTTATGGCTTCTGTCACGCCCCAGCCCCCCGGCCCTGACAGGCAGCCCAGGGTGCACAATGGTGCCTTGTTCCCTCCTGGGGCTGGGGACTGCACAGAGACACTGTGGCTGCTGCCCTTCCTCCCAATCTCGCACCTATGGGGCTGGTGAGGTGGCAGGACCCTGCGGAATGTGGCGGCCCCAGCCAGGGCAGAAGCCCAGGGATCCCAGCAGGGTCCGGCTCATACGTACGTTTCCCGCCGCTCTTGAGCAGGTTGCCGAGGCTGACGGAGGCAGTGCCCAAAAGCTCGTTCCTCAGAGTATGGCAGCTCCATACCTTCAGGTCCAAGTGGCTCTGAGCTGTGACGTTCCTGCAGAGACCAGAGAAGGGGGCCATCACGGTGGCATCAACCCTGCTCCATGTCTGGGGAGTGGGCAGTGCCAGGCCTGCCAAAACCAGGGAGGGGAGGGAGGTGGGCAAGGCCATGGGTCATCAGGAGACTCCCCTCCTGCTGCCCTCCCAGCCTGGCAGGGTCCTCGTGTGTGGGGCAAAGATCTCCAACACCCGAGTTGTCCCAGCCGATGGCACAGTGAGGGACACTGGGGAGCACCACGCCATGCCCAGCACCAACCCCACACCAGGGGGTCACAGAGACTTACAGGATGAGGATCTCATTCCACAGCAGCTCAGAGATCCCAATCTGCTTTCCAGTCTTCTTGGTCTCGCTGGGCAGCCCATCGCCCGCCACCTCCACATAGCAGTTCATCCGTGACGGGCGGCTGTGCACTTTGGGCTTCACAGACACGACTGGGCAGAGGGGACAGGCAGAGAGGGTCACGCAGCCACACGGGAGACCTCGTCCCCTGCCCCATACACACACACGTCCCTGCCAGCTCAGAGTGCCACGAGGCACCATGGAGTCAAACTGCTTGAGAGGGGGAGTGAGAAGCAATTGTCCTGATGGCAGCAATGGCCGCATCCAGGAGCTCACGTCACTGCATGTCCCCAGCTTCACCCCTGCTTCAGCCTCACACCTGAAGGGTGCAGGAGCGCCACAGTCCCCACAGACACTGCTCTGCGCCAGGGCTTGTGGGGAAGGGTGAGGAAAGTGGGCTCTGTCAGAGTCACTGGGCAGAAGCACCCACCAGGTGCCCTGCGCTGGGGCTGCCCTGAGGATGCAGCTCCCAGGAACGCAACTCCAGAGGACACAGCTCCAGGCTTCGGGAGCCACCTCGTGGCCGCAGAGCCACATCCCGACAGCAGGCGGGGAGAGGAGGCGTCAGAGGCCAGCTGACAGCTGCTCTGCTTCTCCGGGCACCCTTGGGACGCAGGGCAGTGCTGCCCTTGCCCAGTCCCTGCTCCCCCGCAGGTCTCCCAGCCTGGGTGCAGGCAGACGACCAGAAGCACCCAACACCTGTATTCCCTGCTGCGAGGACGTGTCACGACTCACCTTTCACGGAGAGCTGGGATTTCTCGCAGGGCTGCCCGGCTCTGGCCCTGCTAGAGCTCGCAGCAGCCATGGCATCACCCCCAGCTGGAAGCAGAGAGAGAGGAGACATCTCAGCATCACAACTGCCACACAGAGGATGCCAGGGCTGCACTGGAGTGCCAAGTCAGTCCCTCTGTGCCCAAAAGCAGCCTGGCTGCTACTGTAAGTGACCCACACAACAAGGAGACTTGGCAACGGACAGGCATATCCCTAGTGAGCACAGATTCCCTCTCACTCCTGATAAACCAGCCCTGCACCGCAGGCAATGGCAACACTGTGCCCTAGGGAGAGAAATTCCCCTTCAACATCACCACCGCGGCCTGAAGAGATCGAAGCCGAGCTGGGCAACACTCAGTCCCCTAACAATTGATCTGGGCAGCTGCAGCTCACCCTGACCCAAAGGTCACTGCACGGGCCAGAGCAGCCCCCAAAGCCTCCAGCAGATCCGCTGTCTCGCTGCTGGGCAGCCTGCACGGCCGTGGCACAAGGAATCTCTTGGAAAGGACAAGGTGGTGACACAGGCAGAATAGAGGAAGGTCTGGTCACTGTAAGGGGAAGCAATCGCATCTCTCAAGGACAGTCCGTGTCTCTCCCTGGCAGCAAAATCCCACAGAAAAATCAGTCCCATCTACCCTAACAGACCACGGAGGAGACGGGGACCACAGCTGCCCTGAACACAGAGCAGGATCACACTGCAGAACAAACTACCAGCCCAGGCTTCCACTCCCCAAAACACTCACCACTCCCTTGCTCTCCAGTGCCAGTCACTGTCACCACAGGCATAGTGCTCCCCCCTGCTCCGTCTGCTGCAGCTTTCCCCCAGAGTCACCCACTGGGAACAGGGAATATGCAGGAAGGACACAAGCTGTAACGCCTAGGGATGCTGGCAGAACACGTGGCTGGGCGCTTCTGCCGAAACGCCTGACCACAAAGTAGAAGGATGAGGTCACGCAGAAGCACGAGGTGCTCAGTCTGGGACAACAGAGTCAGCTATCGACTCACATCAGCCTCCTGAGCCCGCTGGCAGCAGTTCTCCTCTCTGCATTTCCCAGGCAGAGGAGCCGGAGAGGATGCGGTCACCTGCAGTAGACGTCAAGGTCATGGACCAGAGGATCCTTGCTGCGCAAGCCCCCAAAGGAGCAGGGCAGATGAGGGCATTTGCTGTTCACCCTCAGGAGCAAAGGGAAGTCTCAATCATATCTCCTGGGGCAGCAACAAAGACTCAGACAAAGTCAGACCTGATCCTCTTCACAAGCCACTGAGGCCAAGAGCACCCTTCCTGCTCGAACCTAAACCAGTGTGCCTGCCAATCTCTCCCTTCCCAGACTGGGAGGAGGAAAATAAGGAAAGACAAGAAAAGCACCTCCAGCAGCTCAGCCCTACCACCTCCCCTCCCATGCAGGAGTCTCTCTCTTCCCTGTCCTCTCCTCACGTGCTCATTAGACCTCAACAAGCTCCATCTCCAAGCCCTTTTAATCCCCCTCTCATGAACCAGAGTCTCCACTCCTTTCTCCATGATAGCCCCATGCAACCTCATCCCTCTCAGCACAGCAAACCCTCCTGACACCGTGCTCAGTCCACACTTAGCTGGTGCCTTGTACAACCCCCAACCCTACCTGGAAAGCTTCATTTGGTACCAGACTTGCTGCTGTCTCAGAGACCTCAGCTGGTGGCTGGAGGCTCTCAGCACATGCCTATCTCTGCTAGGGGAGAGCTGACTTATGGAGGGAGGTCTTCCATGAGACTTAACTGTGCTTGCCTCCACTGCAGTTACTCCTGTTCCAAATATTACTCCCACAGATTGCCCTGGTCTTCCCCTAGGATACTGTTATTCCTCATGCTTATGACTCCCCAGCTCCGCACCACCACTTATTTCATTAGTGTCATTAAGCAGGCCCACAGGAAACAGCCAGCACACGTGCTCCTCCTGCACCAGTGTTAGCGACTCGTGTCCCCCAGGTCACTGCAGTGAGAGCCAAGGCTCTCTACCCTGGGCCTCCCTCGCAGTCATGGGTGCCGCTTTTGCTCTTCTCCCATCATCCCTCATAGTAACACCAGCTCCATTAGAGAAGATGATTCAGGGTTCATTAATCACAGAATCATTTGTGTTGGAAGGGACACTAAAGATCATCCAGTTCTGACCCCTCTGCCATGGGCACTGTCACCTCCCACTGGATCAGGGGCTCCAAGCTCCATCCAACCTGGCCTTGAACACCTCCAGGGATGGAACAGCCACAGGTTCCCTGAGCAACCTGTGCCAGGCGCTCACCACCCTCATCATAAAGAAATTCTTCCTAACGCCTAATCTAAATATTCCCCTCACTGATTTGTAGCCATTCCCCCTCAGTCCTATCACCCCAGTTCCTGCCGCACCCTGTACTCACAGACCCTGCTGAGCACCCCACAAAAGATTAACCCTCGTTTACTTTAACGGCCCTGACCACGTTAAAAACCTCTCAGCAAACCCCTCTGTGTGCAGCCCTATTCCTCAGGCACCGCTCTCCTCTCGGATCACCCTTTCCCCGCTCCCGCACGCTCCGTTTGCAGCCCACAGCCATTCCCACGGGGGCCTGTGACCGGTGGGAGCCCAGGGCGCACCCTCACCACACGGCTCCCCTCTCCCTAGGGTCACGGCCTCCCTGCCCCAGCTGCCACCGGGATGTCTGGGCCCAGCTTCGGCCCCCAGGAGCCGGGCACCCTCACCGCCCATCACAGGGGCCACAGAACCGGGCAGACAGAGGGGAAAGGGGACGGAGCGGAGTGGGGAACAGAGCGAGAGGGCGGGAAGAGACCGAGGGGACTAAGCGGATCGAGGTGAGGGGGAACAGAGAGAGGGGACCGGGGGTGGGGAAGGGGTGGGGTAAGGGGGGCAGAGCGAGGGGACCGAGGTGAGGGGGAACAGATCCCGGCCTACCCCCGGCCCGGCCCCGTCCCGAGTTACCGGCTCCCACTCCGCTTCCGGCTCCAGCGCCGCCGTCATGTGACCGCGTCGTCACCTGACCGCGCCGGCCGGGACGTACGTCCGGAAGCCGGGACTACAGCTCCCGGCAGGCACCGCGGCACAGAAAGCGCGTCTCCCCGGCTCCTAGGACTACAACTCCCGTCAGGCACCGCGGCGAGGACACCGCCTTCCGGTCGGCGCGGAGCGCGGACATGGCGCGCGTGGAGCACGTTGTGGCGGACGCCGGGGCCTTCCTCAGCGCGGCCCCGCTGCAGGTACCGAGGCGGGGACCGGGGGGCCAGAGGGACCAGTGAGGGGCGGACCGGGGGAACCGCGGGGATCCAGCGAGGCACCGGAACCGGGGAGGCGCAGGGGAGCCGGAGGGACCGGTCTCGGCCTAACGGCGCTGCCCGCAGGACATCGCGCAGAACCTGTACACTGTGCCCGAGGTGCTGGCCGAGATCCGGGACCGGCCGACTCGCCGCCGCCTGGCTGCCCTGCCCTGCCAGCTGCACCTGCGCCGCCCGCGGCCCGAGCTCCTGCGCCTCGGTGAGCACCGCAGACCCTTCCCTGCCTTCCCCCGGGCGGAGATGGACCTCCGGGTGGTGGCTGGCTCGCTGTGAGCCAGCAGTGGCCCGGGTGGCCACCAGCATCCCGGCTTGGATCAGCCGTGGTGTGACCAGCAGGAGCAAGGCAGGGATCGTTCCCCCTGCACTTGGTGCTGGTGAGGCCACACCTCGAATCCTGGGTTCAGTTTTGGCCCCTCACTCTAAGGACACTGAGGGGCTGGAGCGCGTCCAGAGAAGGGAATGGAGCTGGAGAAGGGTCTGGAACGCTGGAGTTGTTTAGCCTGGAGAAGAGGCGGCTGAGGGGAGAACTCACTGCTCTCTGCAGCTCCTGGAAAGGAGGTTGTGGTGGGGTGGATGTTAGTCTGTTCTTCCAAGTAACAAGTGATAGAATGAGAGAAAACGGCTTCACGTTCCACAAGGGGAAGTTGAGATTAGATATTAGGCAGTATTACTTCATGGAAAGGGTTCCCGGGCTCTGCCAGCACCTAAGGAAGGTGTCCCCATCGCAGGAGGGATTTAAGAGACAGGCGGATGAGGTGCTCAGAGATGGTTCAGTGGTGGAGAGGTACGGTTGGACTCCGTGGTCGCAAAGGTCTTTTCCATCCAAAAGATTCTATGATTCCCTGCTCCACAGTGACTGACTTCTCCAAGAAGACCGGGGACTACCCCAGTCTCTCAGCCGCTGACCTCCAGGTGCTGGCCCTCACCTGCCAGCTGCAGGCTGAGACCGATGGCCCTGACGGCCTCCGCTGGGAGCCCCCCGACAAGGTAGGGCCCAGCTCCAGGGATGGGGGCCTGGTGCCTGGGCTGCCCCACGACCTCCGTGCTGCTCCCTTAGGTGCAGCTCAGCTCCACCCCGCAGCACCCTGAAGCGCCTCTGCACCTTGCCGGCTTCCACCTGCCTGCCAAGGTAAGAGACAAGGACGCAGCCCCCCAGGCCACAGGGTACAGCCACACAGAGCCTGGAGGCAAGGAACCTCAGGGTCTGTGTCCCCTCACAGCACAAGCGCCCAGGGAAGGGCCAGCATCACCCCAGCCCTGAGAGAAGCACTGCTCGGTCTGAGAGTGACGAGTTCAGCTCCTTTCTTTACTGGCGAGCTCCCCTGCCTAGCATTGAGGAGGAGCTGCAAGAGCTGCTGGTGAGACCCAGAGCCTCCTCTCCTCTCTGTCCATACTGCCCTGCTCTCTGGCTTTTTATGACTCCTCTGGGCAGTGCTGGCCTGCACGGGGTGTGCTGCGTGGGCCACAGCTGAATGTCTCCCCCACCACAGAAAGCTCAAGCCATCTCCGTTAGCCCAGAGGGACACCGGAACTCTGAGGATGAGGCCAGTGCTGAGGAAGAGGAGGATGAGGAGGAGAGTGATGATGAGGGTTGGATAACACCCAGCAACCTCAAGCAGGCGCAGCAGGACTTGGGACACCGTGACACAGCTCCCGTTGGTGTCCAGGTCGGCTGCGTCACCACTGACTTTGCCATGCAGGTGGGTGCCAGCTGCTGCCCTGCATGGGGCCTGCTCCAGCCTCAGGAGCGCAGGGAATGGTGGGATGCGCCATGGGGCAGATTCTCAGATTACTCACACTTCTAGGCTGGTTAAGCCACAGAGAGAGAGAGGAACGCACTGCTGAGTCCCTGGGGCAGGATGGGTCCAGCTGTGCGACAGCTCCTTTTAGCTTAGAAGCAGCCAGTTCTGTCCATTGCAGATGTCTGTTTCTGTCAGTCTCTCGGTGCCTGGGCTGGCAAACCCCATTTAAAGCTTCTGATTGTCCCAGATCACGATATCCCACTGTCTCCCTCCTCATTGCAGAACGTGCTGCTGCAGATGGGCCTCCACGTGCTGGCAGTGAACGGCATGCTGATCCGCCAGGCCCGGAGCTACATCCTCCGCTGCCACGGCTGCTTCAAGTGAGCAAGCGCGCACACAGCAGGGGCAAGCGGTGCTCCTGGGGGCTAGGTGGGTGATCCCGCTCATGGGCTAAGCTTCTATCCCCCTGTAAACTCCCTCTGTCCCTGTCCTGCAGGACTACTTCAGACATGACCAAGGTTTTTTGTCCTCACTGTGGTAACAAGACCCTGAAGAAGGTTGCCGTGAGCGTCAGCGATGACGGGAGCCTCCACATGCATTTCTCCCGCAACCCCAAGGTGCTGAATCCCCGAGGGCTCAGGGTGAGTAGCATCCCGTGCTGGGATGAGGTCCTGGCCTGCAGCCCCTGGGTTAGAGGGAACCGTGGGCAGATGGGAATCAAAGCAAAGCTGTGATCGGCCTCCAGATCTTCCACTCAACACCAGGGCTTTCAGGCTTTATTTGCTCATTTCTCCAGACGCTTCCAGTGATCTTCAAATCCCTTTGAGCAAGAGTTACCCCTGAAGTGAGTCGAGTGACTGGTTTTCTCTTGGCAGTACCCGCTGCCGGCCCCGAGAGGAGGGAAGCACGCAAACAACCCTCATCTGGTGGAAGACCAGCCCTTCCCCCAGCAGCGACTGTCCCGCAAGGCCAGGCAGAAGACCAATGTCTTTGACCCAGACTACGTGGCCGGGGTCTCACCCTTTGTGGAGAACGACATCTACAGCCGCGCAGCCAATTTGCAAATCCGGGACGCGGCCCTGGGCGCTGGCAGGAGGCGCCTGAACCCCAACGCGGTGACAAAGAAGTTCGTGAAGAGGAGGTAAAGGGTGGGACAAGGCCCCTGTAGCTGGTGCTGCAAGCCAAGGACTGTCCCTGTCCGCTTGGATGGTGCGTGTTCCTGCCTGATGGCTCAGGGCTCGAGAGGCCTTTCCAGCGCCCTTCCAAAGGCGGCCGTCCCAGGCAGGGACCGAGCCTTTATTTCCGCGCTTCTCAAGAGCAGCCGTGAGAGCAGGTGAGAGTTGTCAGGTTTGGGAAGGCTCTGACCAGGGCTAATGTACCTGATCCTGGTGGAGCTGGGTGAGGCAGTGGCTGCCCTGCTTGGCCCCCTGGACCCCCAGGCACTGGTTGTGTTGCTAATAAACACAAAAACCCTTAGTGCTGTGGCTCTGGTGTGGCTCCATTTCTCTGAGTGCTCTGGAATTTGCAGGCTGGGGTTTGGGTGGTAAAGGTGGTGACTTTGGATTTAACACCACAAAACCAGAAACAGTGCAATTTTTTTTTTTAAAGTGCACACACAACAGTGAACAACAACTCCCATCGGAGCAGCACAGGCACAAACCATTGCAGGCTCTGCCTTACCCATATTTCCTACCCCGAGCTCCAGATGGTTCCAAGGGGCCGATGCCGTACTGAAGAGTCGGCACTTTCTCCCAGCAAAGAGAAGATGCCCTGGAAAAAAACACAACAAGACTTTACACTGCAAAATGAAAACTTTCATTGTTTTATTCTTGACTGCAGCTGTTTACAGAAATATAGTTGCGAGTATACAAATGTCCCAATAGAAGCAAAATATTTTTATTTTTTAATATTCAACAAGTTATCACAGGAGAGCTAAAAACATACGATGCAAATGAAATATCCCCTCAGAGAACAAACTGAAAACACCAGGTATCAGTGCTTTGAGAACCCCAGCTACGAAAGCCATCTACACAGAAATGCACAAAGGAATATCTGGTGCTACTTTCACGTTGCAGGACACTGGAGGCAGCTCAGCGGTCCATGAGTGCATGCCAGGAACGCATGGCAGAAAGGCAGGAAAACCATTCCAAGGTGTAGCCACTAACAGGTAGAGAGCTCCGCTCTCAGGTTTTTTGGAGCTTAACTCATTCATCATGAGCTCACATGTAAATATTTCCACTTGCCTTATTACAAAGAGGATCCAGAATAAAAACTTCAGGAATACTGTGATTTGCCTAAGCAGGACAGAGGAGCAGACGAGTCCCTCCCTCTCCTTTGAGAAGGGAGCTTCCCGCATGGATGCCACCTGCACAAAGGGCACTCAGACCAGACTTTTCCCCACCCAGAGAGGAGCAGTTCACAGAATCACTAGGTTGGAAAAGACCCACTGGATCAAGTCCAACCATTCCTATCAAATACTAAACCATGTTCCTCAGCACCTTGTCCACCCGTCCCTTAAACCCCTCCAGAGAAGGTGACTCGCCCACCTCCCTAGGCAGCCTCTGCCAGTGCCCGATGATCCCTTCCGTAAAAAATTTTTCCTCATGTCCAGCCTGAACCGCCCCTGGTGGAGCTTGAGGCCATTCCCTCTCGTCCTGTCCCCTGTCACTTGGGAGAAGAGCCCAGCTCCCTCCTCTCCACAAGTTCCTTTCAGGTAGTTGTAGAGAGCAATGGGGTCTACCCCCAGCCTCCTCTTCTCCAGGCTAAACACCCCCAGCTCTCTCAGTCACTCCTCGTAAGACCTGTTCTCCAGCCCCTTCACCAGCTACATCACTCTTCTCTGGATACACTCCAGTTCAGAGACTAAAGAGAAGCGATGGCTGTTTATATGACCTGGACACAGGACCCTGCTCTGAATCCTGGTGCAGACGCACCCCACTGGAGCATTTCATAGGGCTGCAGCTGGGGGTCTGACCCAGGCACCTGCAAAGCGGCAGCAAGGTGGCTCCTTGGATCCCTCACCCTTGTCCCAACACACCTGAACATTAGGAGACAATTTCATGAACCACAACAGCAAAAGTTACAGACCTCTGAAGAAAGGGAGATGGGATCTGCAAACTGATGGCTTGAGGAGAAGGAATAAGGACCTTTGCTTTGGCAGACGTGCTTTGATAAAGGCTGTTCTCTGACTCAACCTCCTGTCAAACACCGCAGGACACACACCTGATCTGGGAGGAGGAGTTGGGGACAAGATGCACACCATCGATTTTATGACTTGGATTTCTCTTAGCTTCATTTCTCACCCTCTGTAAGAATCGGTGCAAGTTGGGGCAGGGTTCCTTGCAACTGGAAACCAGGGAGAACTTCCACCAGCTTGGAAGGAGAGAGTCAGAGAGCGGCTGCTGCAGTACAAGGTCAGTAAAACCAAAAGATTGAAGATGCCTGCCTTTGTCAGACTCTAGGGTAGAGGAACAACAAGTTAAGCTTCTGGCACAAGCTGCTGGGAGACCGAGAACGGAAAAGGTCCCGGAGTCACGAGAGGGAAGCTGGCGGGGGAGCCCACAGATGTGGGAAGCTCCTGCACTTGCCAAGCCCACCCAGCGGGCAGCTCTGACCCAAGGCTGTCAGTTCTAACAATACATCTGCAGTTCTTAATAAAAATATATAAAAATACAAAAGTGCACGTGGTTTCAAAGCCGTGGATATTGGCAACGTTCACAAGCAGAGCAAGCTTCTGGAGCAACACTACCAACAGTGGCACAGGTACATGGAAAGGGGTTTATACAACAATTAATGAGTTACTACAAAACCCTCAGTAAATAACCTCATACTAAGGAAAAGTAATGTATAAAAATGTAAATATAACAGTATTCTATGCATGTGTCTACTAATTATTTATATATAATAGATATACGGCTCCTCTATATACATATATATTACCCCAGAATATACAGGCACTGCGTATTTACACACCTATACAGGTGATAAAAAAAGGAAAAGCCTCTCCTGCTGTATAACCCCACACTCAAACAGAGAATTTAACAAGTACACGTTTAAAGGAGTTTCTCTGCCGCTGCCTTTTTCCCTGTATCTCCACACTACATCACATTTCCAGCAGGGATGCTCTGTGCTCCATGCCCGGCTCGCAGTGTGCAGGGACAGACGCCCCAGTTTGTCCATCCAGGTGCTACTGTCACACACGACTGGGCTCAATGTGAACAGGAGGTTATAACGATCTAGGCCAAAGGACTACTGCAAATTTAAACAAAAACCCCAAACAAAGCAACTTGGTACCTGTTCCCTTTTCACTTCTAAAATAACAGAGCTGCCACCAGTTCTGGGACATAAAATGCACGTATTCCTTGAAAATAAATTGTGCACTTACAAGAAGTCACCGGTGATGAATATTTCTCATCACCTTCCACCTCCAACATGAAGCTCACAGCATGCAAAGCAATTCCTTCTCATTCTTGCTTCTATCACTCAGCTGAAGCCTGTAATCCCTTGTACTCTATCCTGTAATGACCCTGAAAAAGCAACCCAACAGTTTGTCACACAAAGGCATGGGATGCAAAACCTGAAAATTCATAGAATCCTAGAATGGTTTGGATTGAGAGGGACCTTAAACCCACCCAGTTCCAGTCCCTGCCATGGGCAGGGACACCTCCCACCACTTCAGGCTGCTCCAAGCCCCGTCCAGCCTGGCGCTGAACACCTCAGGGATGGGGCAGCCCCTGTTCAAGCCTTTAATGCCCGTGCCCATGCCTGCTTGCACACACAGCCCCCTGGGGGGAACCACCTGTAGCTTCTTCAGTCCAATAACAAGCTTTCTTTTTAGAAACTACACTCAATCACAACAAATGCTTTAAAAAAACAAAGTTCAACTTCTCTCAATTAGAGGAATGTCCACTGAAACAGCTGCCCAAACTCAGTATTTCCAGTACAAAAACCTGCCAAAGTAACAGACACTGAACTGTTCACACTTTACCTTAAAACTAAAGAGGAAGTAGACGCCCTGTCAGTAATCAAAAATAATTATAGTAAAGTAGTTGGCGATCAAATATCTACTTTGAAACAGCAAGGCTGAAATTATTTCTTGAACTACTTTTCTGTTAAAACAACAGCAAAGCATTTGGCTTGAAGAACTGAGCAGAAAGAGCAGGCAGCGAGGAGGCAATTAATAACAGAACACAGACCTGCTCATTACACACAAAGCTCCAATAACTTCCTGCCACCGATGTTCAGCTACTAACTTTGTGGGGTGTTATTCACTTTGTTTTTATTTATATATATATATATATATATGTGTGTGTTAACAGAGTATAAGAATGCACACAGAACCCCAGCTGAGGTGAGCAGGACCCCTCCCTGGATGTTTCCGTGCCCACAAGCCGCTGTTCTGTAAGGCAGCCCACAGGGGCTGCGAGGCACACACAGCTGGAGAATCCAGCCCACGCTTCACATGGAGGATCAGCTTTAACGCTTCTTTAAGAGCACGAAAAAACACTGGAGAGGAAAACCACCCCAGCAAGGCAGCTCTGCAGTTCAGCATTCTTCACCTAGAAATACTTCCTATGTTTAATTGCTGCTCTGTGGATGTGACAGTAACTTCTGCTTTATAACAACATCAAGAACTTTAAATTTACAGAGCTTATCGAGTCAGTATCTTCTAACTTTCAAATCATAATGGAGGGGAACTGCTGCCACCCCCTCAGCTCTGCAGGCAGGGCTGTCTGCTCACCACTAACAGCCACACTGGTGCGAGCGAGCAGGGGAGTCACCGTACGAATAAAACACCAAAAGCAGAGTAAGCTCCAATTATCAGTATCAACTGCTTAAATCATATAAGTAAACGTTCAGGACTCTGATTAAAATCCAGATGTGGCTCACACTGTTTGGATCTTTCTGCCATGAAATCCTGCAGCCGCTTTTAAGCTCTTTATTGGCTTATCAAACCTCTTTATCCTCCGTAACAGCTGTCTCCGAGCAGCACTTCCAGCACTGATCAACCGCTGAGCAAGCTCTCCATTCCTCAGACAAATACTTTTTGTAACCAAATCACATGTTCAAAGTGTTGTACGTTTAAGCACTGACCTAAAATGAACAAGATAATTTAACACAAGAAAAGAAAGGTGTTATCCAGAAGTAAAAATGTGATAGCACAGCCCTTTTTTTTTTTTTATCTATTTATTTTTATATTTGTTTTTCTCTTTTCCTAAGCGCCCTAAAATACGCACACAATTCAACCAATACCCTTCCCCTGGAGCTGTAGCAGTCAAGTTCGCTTTTGGACACCCATCTTGTTATAAATGGAGAATTGGTCCCCAGTGACTTGGCACTGACCAACAGCACTTCAACGTAAGGATACACCCCTTTGGAACGACACAACGAATTGAAGCAGCACACGAGTGAATTTATCATTCCTATTACTTCTTCTGTGTATGAAGGCCCCAGGTGACACCCAGCAGTTTGTCCTGGGATTGCGATCCTGCAAAAGCCACCAGTTTGTTTTAAAATAACTGGCTATCGACTTCCACAACCGTCTGGAAGTTGTTTCGGTCCATAATTCTCAGTCTTCTAACAAAGCTTCCTATTTAGTCAATGCTGCAGGATCGCTGTTCTCATGTCTTGAACCATAAGAGGATTTTGTTAATATTTTGTCTTACGAAAAAGAAAAGTAATCACAGAAAGAAAGTTCAGTTCAGGGTTATAAAGCAGCTCTGGACATTATGAAGCAAGGAATTCTTTTTATCGTGATTAAAATTTTAAACATTTTAGCGTAATCATAAATTAAGAGTTAAAACACAGAGGTGCTAATAATAAAATATTAAATAGACAATGATAGTGGATAAAAGCTGAATGGCTCATTCTGAATGAAACCCCAGTATTGTATATACGCCTAAATGCCTACGGGTTTCCTTACTAGGTTGTATTGCTGAGTGACAGACACATCGACACACACAGCGAAGCTTCTCATAGCCAGCTGGAACAAGAAACTGCCCGATGGAATGGCGAGAGATGAACAAGTTATTTATGTTGCAAAAAGTACTTAAATACTCAATAAAGACATAACAAACCCCACCCCACCCCACTGTTATCAGACGCCACGTTGTGGTAGAACATCAGACAAACTCACAAATTTACCACAAAAATGTGTGGCAAAAAAGAATATTTTATATATATGTATATATATAAATTTTTATATTTATGCCAATGTACTCACTCAGTACAAATAGCAAAATAGTATACCATTTCCTAAATACAAAATATAGCTTTCCAAAAAAATGAAACACACATTAGATATAAACCATCCAAAACTTGAACGATTGAAAACTGTATTCAAAATTAAATGACCCAGAGCAGGTCTCTTTCTGAAAAGTTCCCTTCATATCGGCAAGAAGCCTTACTACTGAAAACGTAATTCAATGCCTCTCAATGAGAGAGAGAAAGAGAGAGACAGAAAGAGAAAGTGAACGTTAGGACAGACTGACAAACAGGAAAATCCATTAAAACAAACAAAAACTCTACACGGCTCAACTAAGCACACAAGTTAAGGGAAAAAACACACAGTAAACAGACTCGAGTAACTTAAAAACCATTTACAGACTATTCTTTGTTATTTCAAATAACAAAAATGTAAAATGACGTGATACCAACTACACTCTACCGAGGCATAATAGCCATACACGACAGCTGTTTGGCTCTTAACTTTAGCAACAGCTTTCTACGTGTGGAAGGAGAAGAAACAAGTATCTGAAAGAGGCTGTAGTGAGATACCACAAAACTGTCCGGATAGTTGGAGCACCCAAAAAATTCACATGCCTCACAATACAACTGCATGGTCTGGAGTGGGTTGGTTTTACATTCTGTAACATCAGACAATATTTGTTTTATTTGAGACATGACGATCTAAGAACCAGACTCAGGGATTGTTGGTATTAAATTAAAAAGTCACTTCGAAACTGCAAGGAGCTCAATATGCTACGAAGATGCAACAGCTCAGAATGAAGTGAAATTCTCAAGAATGCTTAAAATAAAGTAATTTGCTCCCTACTTGGAGTAAAGTCAAGCTGAAAGATTTGTATCAGTAACAGCTGGAAAACGACTGGTTCAGGGGGATTCCTGCACTGAGAAGGTGGTGGAGAAATTGTTTCCTCTTTCCTTAACCCTTGATTATTTGTCAAAGCTTCTCCCGACTAAGCAATTTAATGCCACGGACTCCTAAAAGCTGCTTCCGATCTTTAAAGCCAGTAGGATATTTACACTGTTTTAAAAAACACAATATGAAACTGAGGGAGGGAGAAGGAAAATCATCAGAAGAATGAAAGGGAGAAGGCTGGTTTGAGAATGGACAATGCAGCTTTACCAAGTTCTAGCCCATACAGAGTGAGAGAGACAGAGAGGTTCTTTCCTCGGCCAGGCAGAAGGTTCATTTCAAGCTGAAGGTATTTTAGAGAACAAGATTTTAAGAGCAAAATTTAACTGAACATTCCCCTTCATTTCTTCATTTTGTTAGAGCCACCAAACCCTTGCTCTATGTACAGTTACACAAAGAGACATGGAAAACCGTTAATCACATTCTCAGGTGGGAAGCCCCCACCTCTGGCTATCTACAGCAGCAAGCATTTCTCTGCTTATTTATTACAGTTAACGATATTTTTCATTGCCACCTCCTGCAATTAACAAATTGCAGTACTGGCTCTCCCACTCGACTGTAAAACATGCGATCCCTTCACTTACTGACAGCTGTGAGATGTTGCTCACAGCACAGGCATTTCATGTTTCTGCTTCCCAAGCTTTTCTAAGTCAGAACAGGGCATGTGAAGAAGGAAGAGGAGGGAACAAAAGTAAACGTGATGACGCGTGTTACCTTCTAACAACAATAATAACTGACCAGATATGCTTTAAATTCTAAGAGCCCCCCACTGTTAATGAGGTTTAGGAATCTGGTAGCAGTACAATCCCACGCCCTAGTGAGACAAAGCATAGCTCTTCAGCATTATTGGCACTACAAATCCCAAATACTGTGGCCTCAGGTGCTAGACGCTGCAATTGGCCATACGTGTGCTCTTTAGAGAAGAGGGCCGCGTTTTGACAGAAGCAATCAGATGCACACAACCTAATCCCGAGCCAGAAGGTCTGAGAGAATTTGGGAAATTGTCACTTTTTTTTTTCTTCATGGAATTTCTGCAGGAAAAAAACAAGCAAGCAAAAAAAGTTAGTTATTGCAAGCAAAAGTCATCCTCTTGCTTTTATGCAGTTCCCTCATCTTGAAAGTGTCCTTCATGACAGACACGTCCTTCGCACCTCACAGTACAAACACCAGCACGTAGCACACTCCCAACAGCCACCATATTCTAGCAAAACTTTTTTCCACATTACATTCTTGTAACCCAGGAGCAACTTCGGAATAGTACAGACTTCAGGGGTTATTTACTCCATAAGCCTTTGGTTTTTAAACACAGGCACACTTCCTAATACTTTCATCTGCCTGGCTGTCACTGACCTACTCTCCTTACTGATACTCGACCGTAACAGCAGATGACAAATCATACAGCAACTGGATGACAAGACCCAGTCTCAACCAACTGTTTCACACAAAGTTTGACCTCTGTTTTCAGTAACGTTTCATTCTAGCCACTGGCATTATAATTTTATTTCAGCCCTACTGGTATTTTAGCTGATCTCTTAGAGCACAGTGACACACCCTACAGTAAAGACTTATTGAACAGAAGTACGCATGGTAGGAAAGAACCCCAAACCCATCGCTCACTTGCCTAATTAAAACGAGCCAGTCATATTGTTCCCCTGGTTTTGCAATGACACAAGCAGATCATCAATTTTCTCAATATTCTGGTTTGTTGCCATAGCCGAAGGCAGCGGAGGAGTCTCCGATATCTGCTGGGAGAGCAGCGTTGGCACTGCTGCTTGTCCCTCGCTCTGTGGCTGACCTGGCTGGCTGATGGCCATCAACTCATCCGGTAACGTAGCTGGTCCAGAGGTTAGCAGCTGCCCACAGTCTGTTGAGAAGTAAGCGAAGAACAACGCACAATTTAAAGTAGCTTTATACATGCAGTGAATTTGCAAATTCCCTTACATACATCCATATTGACCATAAAAGATGTGGAAAGGTGCATGCACAATACCACTTTCGCTCACCATTCCTTCTGTAAGGAGAGGTTTGAGGTGTATTGACTACATAGACTCTAGATACAACCAAACACTATTAACACCTCAGAGGACAACACAGCTATAAGAAAAACAAAAGCCATAGCATAAATGAAGTGTCGACTGTACCCGTCCTTTGTCTTTCTTAATTACTGTTGTGTCTTTTTCCAATCAGCTAACATATTCAACTAGCTCCTTCTGTAAATCTGCAAGTGGTGCCACATCTCCTACCGCTTCTAGCATAATTTTCAGGTTCACAGGAAGGCCTGGCTGTAGATGTTAGAGGTTATACAACAAAGTACATATTCAGCTGTAACCACAGACTGAGTACACAGCTGCAAGTTTTCTCTCCAGACCTTTTATAAGACACTATAATCATCAACTGCATCTGCTGCTTGCAGACCTTCACAGGTACATACAGCCCTCCAGACAGCTGAGGGGATCTACATGCCACAGAACCCATCACAGAGGCTAGATTCAGAGATATGGAAAACTGCTGGCTTATGAAGTTAAAGGAGTTTCAAATACACTTCAACAGACACTTCTCTGGACTACGGAGCTTAAAAAAATCCTTCCTTTCAGTAATGTGTGGAGAAGTCATTGCATAAGTTGTAGAAATGAAATGCAGCAGGAAAAAGATTAGTGGAGCTGCCTTAAGAGGGTGCAACTTTTCTCTTTTTTTAAATGTGTCTACATGTATTTGATATTGCATCTGTATTGTTAGTAATTTTATATATAGTATTTCTATATAAGTTTATAGAATTCTAGAATGGTTTTGTCACGTGTAAATCCTAAGAGTAAGGAGATCAACAGGTATTTAAACTAAAAGGTCTCATGAAAAATCAGCAACATAACTGTACATTCAGAGCAACATGAAGAGTGTCTATACTCTCGATTGCAGTGCTGCATTACCTATTTCAGGATTTTCTTTTTTTCAGTAAGGAAATAACTTAGAATTGAATAACCATTGTCTTGTAGGCAACAATTAGTAGCTCCTCTAAACTGTAAACTCGGAATCGGGCATCTACCACTTACTGTTCTGAATGCCAAACAGGAATATTCCTGATGTTTGCTGAGACGAAGCAGGAGAATTCTGCAGCTGGTTGATAGCACCTCCCGCGGTGTTGTGAAACAGAGAAGCTTGCTGCTGTGGAGGAGAAGCAGTTCCTTGCATTCCCGCCATGCTGTTCTGAGAAGAGAACATCGGAGACTGCTGCAGCTCTTGCTGGCTCATACTGTTCTGCAAGGCAGACATGGAAGCTGAAGAGATGAAGAGAGTGACTTGTTGCTCTTGAGAACTCGGTGACCCTTGGACCAACTGAATCTGGGGTGAGTTATGGAAGATAGCTGGCTGCTGTGCTTCAGCCTGATTGGATCCAGGATTCTGAAGAGAAGACACTGTAGTTTGACTCTGGAATTGCATGGGCTGCTGCTCCTGGTTCATCGGTGCAATGTTAGTCTGCGGATGAAAAATGGACTGGCCCTGTTGCTCCTGACTGGTAACTGTGTTTTGATTTGGATTGAAAATTATGTTCTGCTTCTGAGGAGCAATTGTACTCATTGCATTTTGATTACTGAACATCATGTTCTGCTGTTGCTGTTGCTGCTGTTCTTGAGATGGAGGACTACTCTGCATAGCAACTATCGAATGCTGGGGCTGGAAGATAGCTCCCTGTTGGTTCTGGGGAATTGAACTGGACTGGATAGAGCCTAACGACACTTGAGACTGAAACAAACCTTGCTGAGCAGGCTGGGTCTGTGGCTGTTCTTGGGGAAGCATAGAACTCTGGATATGAGAGATCTGTGTCTGCTGCTGGAAAGAAGTCTGCTGTTCAGTGTTTGTTGCTGTCTGAAGAGGAGAAATGGAATTTGGGCTTGTAAAGAATGACATCTGTTCTTCCTGAGTTGCAGGGTTGCTCATGGAACTCTGGGAAAGGAACATGTTAGCAGACTGCTGGTCTTGAGGAACCGAAGAGCTCTGTAGTACACCCATGGCGTTCTGCGAATGGAACATTGGAGGCTGCAGTTGGTCTGAGGAATTGGTACTGGCCTGGTTGTGGACAATGGAATTTGGACTGTGGAAAATAGAGCCTTGTGTTTCCTGTGATATATTCTGAGTGTCACCAATAGGATTCTGAGAGTGAAAAAGTTGAGCTTGTGAATGTGGAGACTGCTGCATAAAGCTTCCTGACTGAATAGACATGATTTCTCCGCCTTGCTGGAACAGACCACCTCCTTGTTGTTGGCTTCCACTTGCCTGAACGGTCATCATGTTTTTGGTAGATGAAAAGAGATTAACTTGCGACTGACTTTCTCCGCTGTGCTGCATTTGAACCATGGTCTGAAATACGGTGCTTTGTATCTGTTTATTCTGTCCTGAAGCTTCCTCTCCATCTGCAGAATTGGATGCCTGAAACATAGTAGGCCCGTTGTTGGAGACCTGCTGCTGTGCAGTAGGAGTAGTCTCACTTCCAGAAACACCAGGAGATGAAGAGAATAATTCACACTGCATTTGCATGTCTTCGTTTGTCGACAACCCACTCATTATGTGAGAAGCCTGCTGATAAACAGGTGACTGTTGGAGGGCTCCATTCCCTGAAGTAGTTGAAGAGAACAGATCGGACTGCATCTGAGTTGCAGCCTGGCAAATGTTTTGTTGGATTCCTATCACCATCGCTGCAGAAGTCTCCATCGCCTGCTGCTGCTGCTGCTGTTGTTGCTGTTGACTCGACAACGCATTTTCAGGCTGCGAGTGAACATTTTCAGCTCGTCCAGACAAAAGGTTCTCTGGTCTGGAATGGACAGCTGTGTCTGACGAGGAAAATATCCCAGGATTGACACTATTTTGTATCTGGCTAACTTGCTGAAAGATATCTGCGTTTAGCTGATCTTGAACATCCTCATTGCTGTCTGAACCAGAAAATAGAACAGAAGATAATTGCTGCTGAGCTTCCAATACCTGTTGCACCAAGTCAACATTTCTGTTACTGCCAGTGGCAGTGTTAGTTGGAAAATTTCCAGCTTGCAGTTGCTGGATAGTGTTCTGTAACTGACTCACGCCGCTCGCCGATGAGAAAATACTTGATGAGATCTGTTGCTGCAATGCCTGTGCTGGTTCTGAGAGTGTAGGTTGTTGTTGTTGTGATGCATCAGTTAATTGTGACAAAGTCACTACTGTGCCATCTGATTGCAAGACTTCCCTAGTTTGGGAATCTCTGGTTTGGAACTGTGCCGCTTGCTGCAACAAAGCATCGCTGTTCTGCAGCTGACCCGGAGTAGAGACTGCTGAAAAGCTACCAGGCTGGGAAATGTCCTGTGTTTGAATAGTAGTTAGTGTCTCTGGATTATACACCTTCGGCTGTATTTGTTGCTGGCTTTCATTTTCAGAAGGTAAATGGGAAGCAGAAGTTGATATGCCAGACATACTGTTTTCCAATGTTTGTTGAGTTGGTCCAACCACATTTGAAGCCTGAGAAGAGCAAAATATTAAGCAATTTGTAAGCTTACTGAGGTTATGCTTATAAAATTTCCGTCAATCCACTATGTTCAAGAAAGATGCGATGAACAATCTGACGGTTTACGTATCTCTCAATACATAAGCAAACAACCCAGAGAGTGACTAGCAGTGGAAACGCTACTTCAAGGAAGAAGTCAAGGTACAATTTAATGAAAGCAATGCTAGAAAGTGATCAAAATAATATTCTTACAGTAATTTACTAGTTCTGTATCACAGGATAAAAAAATTCATCCTAGTGTCACTGACCAATCAACCTGTTTGAATGCAGGAAAAAGGCAAGTTACTTTCAAGGAAACTGTCTGGTCTTTTAATGATGTTCTGTGTTTTCTCCAGACCGATCTCGGATGTGACATTTTCCCTGTGTGTTACTCTTCTCCGCTATTAGAACATGGATCAATGGTAAGACGTAACTAAGACTATTGAAGCTGCTTTCTTCAGATCACAATCCAACTTACCTTGAACACAGGGGGAGACCTTTTTTCTGCACATACTTCCATTGGAGCCACGTCCTCTTTCTTAATCATACTGCTTGGCATGAGTGGAGTTATCAAGGCACTAGGAAGAATGTTTACCTTCTCCAGGTTACAACCAGTGGCCTTCACTGCTGCAGCCATAAATAAAAATAGAAGAAGAGCAATGGAACGTTAACATTTGCTATGCAAAGAGTGGGTTTCCAGTGGTGGCTTGCTTCCTGTTTCACTTCTCAGCCCTACCAGAAGTGCTCTTATCACCAGCTAAGATGTCAATATGAAGAAAGATCATTGCAAACATTTGAATACTTCAAACCTTCAAAGGTTTTTAAGACTAACAGCAATGCCATAGTTTTGTTTTAATTCTGTTTTGTATCTTTCTAGACCAGGACAGCCAGCCATCAACTGCTTTAACTACAAACATAACAACTTAAGACATTTTTCCACAAACTATAAGATTTAAAGTTTCATTGCACTTCAACCACACAACTTCCCTGATTCATTCTGAAATATCTGGTTTCAGATAACCATATGAATAGAGTGCTCAGAGCATTCAGTCTGTATTTTTATTCTGTTAAAGGTCTAACCAAGCCAAAACTTGATCAATCTGTATGTCAGCTCTGCAGCAAGACCACGTTATTTTGCCTTGGTAGTGCCTACTTTTTCTGGGTTTTTTTAGCAGTTAAGTAGCTTCTTAAAATTAATTAGATTAATTATTATTTTCCTCATCTTTTTGATCTTGCTACTAGAAGTCTTACCAGTCCTTGTTTCCATGACCTAAATACTTTTGCGTATTTCTCCCCCAAATATTCTCTGCAGGTTTAAACTCATCACATCTTGTATTACCCTCCTTGACAAGTTGTAAAGTCAACTTGTACATAATTCCACTGCCAAAACCAAGCTATTAACTTTGCACATGAGCTTCGTGATTTTAACCTGAAGCAAGGGATTCCTATCAAACTTGTGATCACATTGTTCATTTGCTTACCTTTCAACCTGCTTTCACCAGAGCAGACTCTGGAAATTTCCATTAACCTTTGTACACTACAATGGTTTTAGCAATCAACTAAGAAACATTTCCTTCCTCTACTTGATTTCAGTATCCGAACGATCAATTCACTTCACACTTAAAACCACGCAAACCTAAAACTTGCTCCACTGGAACAAAATCACAAGCTTTGCATGGGCAGAATGGACAGAAAAGAAAAAAACCAATCTTCCTGAAGGGAATAAGCTGAAATTGCCAGAAGTAGCATTCTTAACTAGATCCACTGAAATCAGTCTTATAAACCACTGGACAGCTTCTGAAAATTACCAAGCTGACACATTCATGTTTTCAGCACTCAGTTCTTCTCCACCACTACCAGAATGCATGGTTTTGCTTAAATTAACATCACATAGTTTCCAAATCCTTTGTATTAACTGCCTTCTTAGACTTCTTTCTGTTTTCCTCTTCACTTGCAAGCACATTAAATGAAGATTTAACTGCAGGGCCTGAGACATTGTGGTGATGCAGCCCCTCACAAGACCACTGTGCGATCCAGGGTGAGCTGTGCATGTTACGGAGAGAATTCCCATTGTTTCATGCCTTTGTACAAGTGCAGAGAGTCGGAATGACGAAGCGCTCTCTGACAACACCTGGAACTCTGGGTGCCTGACAAAGGTAGGGATCAGGGACAATCAGTCACTCCCTGACAGTCCTGGAACACCTGCTGCCTGGATCGTAGCCCAGGCAGGATGGTACCAAAACGGTATGATCTGAAAAGTAATGGAATTGCACAGCTGGTGGAAAATGCCAGAATTACCTAACACGAATCTGGCCAGAATGGAAAAATACTGACCAAAGTCAAGCATCTTGTGAACCTATAAATAGTGATCCTATGTGAGACCCTCTGAGCAATCCTGGATCACAGCGGGCTGCGACCAGCATCTCCCTCCGAGCTGGGATGCCTCTCGGGTGTGGATTCCTCCAGGTTTAAAGACCGTCTGTTAACGAAGCCAATAAAGGCACAGACTTTCCAAGACTCAAAGACAGTCTGCTAATAAAGCCAATGAAGGAGAAAGACGAAGTCAGACTTTGAGACTCGACAGTCGTCCATTGATGAATGTCGGTGCAGTAAAAGTGAGTAACTCACTAAGCTCAAGAAAAGGGGAATTTTAGCTACAGGTTAACACTGTGTGTCTGTAAATCTGTGTCTTTGCATTTGTGTGTGTTTGTACACATGATGTGATTTAGGAAACTGTGTAGTAAGTCTCGTGCTATTTTCAAACCTTTAACTAAGTCACTGTTTCGGTTACAGTAAATTCCACTGAACCACTTTGTTAAATTGGCTAACAATTAAGTGCTGTTACTGCTAATAAATCCAAAATTGCTACTAAATCAAAGCTGTGTACAAATCCATTTGTGACAAATTAGTGAGCCAGCGGGATCCTAAAACAAGATTCACAACAAAATGGCATAATCAAATTATCAGCGAAAGTGATTCCTTAAGCAATTCCAATCTCCCGCTCATGACAGGCATAAAAAAATGAAAATATTATTTTTAAGATTATTTTTTGTAAAGTTTTTGTCCTATATTAGCTCACATTAAAATATACGTAAAGGAATTATGTTATTAAGTAAAATATTCACAATCAGAAAACAAGCCTCTCTGTAAGAATATGGCCAGATTTTATAAGCGCAGCCTTCTCCTCACAGGATGTCTGATTCATTCCTCTAAATCTGGGTAGGAATTTATAGTTAAGTTATTAACAACAATGATAAGAATCAATTTAGTACCTTTTATAGCCTCTTCAAAAGAACAATGTTGGGCTGGGCTGGAGATTTCCTTCTTCACGTTAACATTCAGAGTACCAGCTGTCGAGACAAAACACATTGAAAACTTTCTTATGTTAAAATAACAAACAAGCAAAAAACCCAAATACAAACCAAAAGAGTTCATTATACCTTAGAGAAATTAAGGTTCTTTGAAACCAAAAGAAACATTCCAAGTTTACACAAACTTTCTGTTTATAGCTGTGAATGCACCAGTGATCACAGTGCCCAGAATATCATTTTCACTTCCAAAAATGAAAGAGCCAGTTGGCCACTGCACCATGTATTGTAATACAGATAAATAAAAACATATTGTATGATCAAACTTCAGTACTCCTATCATTTTAGGACAAAGCTTGGTGCTATTTTTTGGTTGTATTTGGTGCTCTGTATATAATATGTCTATTTTTTTCCTGCTGAGCTTCATTTTGTACCTTATATTAGAAATTGTTGCTACTCTATTGGCAGTCATCCCCATGCAGCCAAAATTGGAGCTACCTGCCACATAGATGACAAAAGCCAAGCCTTTAGATCTCTTTATTTAATAGTGCAAACCTCAGGAAGTGGAGTTTGAAAAGATCCATGTTACTTAAGATTCCTGCTGCAGGGACTAAATACTGTAAATCAGAAATGAGATGTTTAGCAGGAAATACAGTCCATGCCTCCCCCAGTTTTCTATTTTACATACATGTATCTGGAGTGTATGTAAATGGTTGCGCATCGTGCGATCTTCCAGCATTGGTCACCACGTATATTCCCACAGAAACAGCTGAGGTTATTTGCTGGTCATGATATGGTGGCACCTTCACAATAAGGTGATTCTACATCGCAAAAATCATTAAAAATCACATTAGAAACCTTATTTCATTACTATTGACCTTAATGACATTTATATTCATCAAACCAGAGAAGCAGACTAATAAAACACCATAAAAATGGAAAACACTGGGGAAAAGTGATCAAGTTAGACTTTCAGTAACTAACTTGTGCTAGAAGAGTGATTTGGATCATCTGCCTAGATGATGCTCACTGGCAACTTACAGCTTAAATGGAAGGCGGAGAAAGGAAAAACATAAAGATCAGTACTTTAAACATAAGCTTTACTGGACTGCAGTTGGTTTGCCACCAAATCCTGCCAGACTCAGGCACTTCACTGTTCTGCTGAATCAGGTCTTTACATTCAGTGTGAACAGATGGAGGATGCAGTTTCATGTTACACTTAAGCAGATTTAACACTGAGAAAACATCAAAAAATAGGCTTGAATCATTCATCACCAGTAATAGGGATGAGCGACAGGCTGTCTATTCCCCAACTATCTATTCCACTAAGTGAGAAATCGTTTCCACCAGCGCATGTATGGAACAACGCCTTCAGAGGTGGGAGCAAGAAGATATTTGTCAGACATCATTTACATCTAAATTTCTCTCATTTCAGTTCAATGGTCCACAAAGACACTGAGCTGTGTCAAAAAGAATAAAATAATGTTTTGCAAAACATTCAAAGCAGAACAGAAAGCCGGCCAGGTATAAAGTCTGTGGTGTACACACAACGTATTCCCATTCAGTAGTAACCTAATGTGTCCTTGGGAAAGCTGCTGGCCTTTTAAACACATCGCACCTAAGGACAAAGGCTTGCTCACCAAGCTCACAGATGCCACAGCAGGAGAGTGGTATAAGTTCTCAATCAGAAATTGAACAAGTATAGTTGTGTAAACATAAAACAATGATATTCTACTGGACTTCCTAAAGAACACATTTCAAGAAAACAAAAGAGGACAGGAAGAGGGAAAGGCTTATTTGATTTTTCTTTGGAAAAAGAGTCAATGCCATTCTGCTGTGGTAGTGGTCGTAATAACAACAGTAATACAAAAGTACCTGATGAAATAATTCCATGTCTATTTCAGCTTCTGCCTTCCACGAATTCTCATCTAAATGAAAAGTTAAAAAGCATAGTTTATTGCACATCCCTATAAAGCAATTTATTTTAGTGCTTCTGAGTTTGCTCTCTACAACTAAACCCTACCAACCAACACAAACCCAAATACACTCTTTTCAGCACCCCAAGCCATTACTGCTTTCACACTAACCAGAAATATTCTCTTGGAAAATCACTTTTGTTCCCTTTAGAAAGTTCTTGCCAATCAGAAAAACTTCCTCTTCACCCTTCACTGAACAACTGTGCAGACTTTTCTTTAGGATCTCTGGAACTCCTGCTGGTTGAGCTGCAATCAAAAAAACACAGTCAGAAATCAAAAACGTATCAACAGCCAAAACAAAAAGCTTTTACTTAGAGGATTAAAAGGGAAAGAACAAAATAAGTTCTGAGCTTCTTCCTTTACTACCTCATTCATGACAGAACTTTCTGAAAGAGAACTGTTTCCACTATTTTCTCATTAAATGTAATGACCTCGTAGAAATCACGCTTGGGTAGATGATTCACTAATATTTTCCCTTCTCTCCTGCATTTACTACATCTTCAATTTAAAACTTTCAGTGTTAGAGCTAGAGCTCAAAAAAGAGTTCAGGAGAGAAGAAAATTTGTTTCCATAATTTCCTGGCATGGAAAGTGATAAACAAATGCATCAGCCCTTGGGTACAGCTGAAGCACACCTTTTATGTGCTCATAAAAATATATTTTATGAAGCTTTGCTTTGTTATGCAAAAGGGTAGAAGTACCAATTCCCATATTACCTGGTGTTTTTAGTGTTTTTTTTAACATCATGTAGTCTCCTGGCTGGTGCAAGAGCAAACCCAGGGCCTTGAGCCGCCTCATGCAGTGGGAGGTGTCCCTGCCCATGGCAGAGGGGCTGGAACTGGATGGACTTTGACGTCCCTTCCAACCCAAACTAGTCAATGATTCTATGATATCCTATAAACTAGCAAAGAGAATGCAGCTTACAGATATACATCCCTAAAAACCTCTGCTTCTCACCAGTGACTCAGACGATGATTTATGTAACACACGCTGCAAATTGTCTTTGATGCGAATTACTTCTGTGCTTCTTCAAGCATAAATCAAATAAGAGCATGTATGGTAAATGAAAATGAGCACCAAAGACAACATAAATGCAGACATACATTTTAAAATAATGTGTTTTGACTTTGTCACATTTAGTATGTTATAAAATTATTCCAGTCTCTAATAAAGGTTTCTCAACCACCTTTTCCATTTACCATACAATCCTATTGGCATAAACTTGCACTTGTGCTTTACACTTACGTGGCCCACTTCTAGTGTTTGATAACAGCGTTCTCTGGGCTTCCTACACAGAAGAACATACATACTGTAACTCTCCAAATTATTTAATGACCTTTTAAAAAGGATTTTTCTACAACTCTTGCAGCGGGTTCCTAGGCAACCATTACGCAACTACTAAATATGCTCAAGGCACATGAACCTCTGAATTTAGGTTTGCTAACAAATTAACAAAGCCTATTTAAAACACAAACCTTAAATAAAGGCCCTGCATCTACTTAATGTCTTTTCTATGGTTTCAGAAACATTACTGTAACTTTTAAAGCAATATTAGTAATAAAACAGTATATACAAGCTCTGATGAGGGAAAATGGAACCTTTATTATGCCAAGGTGGAGTTCACATCTGGAATAAGGTGTATGTGGCAAAGAAACCAGATGTGCTGGAGGTGACTGATATAAACAAATAACTTCATAAACCACAAAATTTTATGCCATGTCAATCAGCCAGTACATGTGTACCAGCACTGCGCCTGGTCAGCTAAGGTCTACTGGAAGTCACCATAAGCTCAGAGTAAGCCAAGACAGCAGAAGTATGCAAGCCTGGAAAGAGTCTCAAGAATTCGCTTCTTAACTTTACATCACAACCAGTTTTACCCATATCATTCCTCGAAGATATGAGTCTAGCCAGTTTCTTTCTTTAAGACTTCCAGCAATGGAGACACAATAAAATTCCTGGGCAGTCCCTTAGGAACTTAAACAATTACAGAGACCTTCTTATCAACTGACCAAAATCCAGTTTGCTAAAAACTAAACCAATTTACTCCTAACTATATTTTTTTAGTACTTTATTGATGGAAGGATAACTGTGATTTCCTCCTTTCCTCTAATGTCCCTTAGCATGTCATCACTCATGTATTCTGTTTTTCATTCACTGCTCATGTCTTAAAACATAGCTGCTAATGTTATGGGTATAAATAGATGTGTTTGACAGAGAACACAGACTACAAGGAACCCTTATAAAGCAATACTGGTATGGTCTTACAAACAAGCCAAGCAGGAAAGTGTATTTTAGCTAAACAGCCTGTTTTAAAATTGGTCTCTAAACCATTTAGGACTCTCACCTTCCACTTACAATAGCAAGATCTGGATTGTTGGGTGTTTAAGTAAACACTGGACTATTTCCATTCCCATTTCCGCTACAATTTAAATAATTTTATCTTTAACTAGTAAGATACCAATGCAAACAAAACATATCCAGAAATAGCTTGTGGAGATTTTACAGAAAATGGGGTTTTTTTCCCCTTAAATATGAAAAGTAATATCAGACCTCAGTGCTACAGTGACTGGAAAGGCACTGCACAGACACCATGTTTCTAACAAACGTACTTATGTATTTTACAACAACACAAACGCACAAATCCGAGAACTCCATTAGTCTAAAGAAAACTGGAAAAAGAAACATTTGGCAAATAGTGGCAAGAGAAGTTAAAAATAGGGATGGGAACACCTCAAGCTGACCTTTCTGGAAGAGCACCTCAAAAGTGAAACTACTGCCTGAAGCACAGAATGTGGCTGAAGAGAGCAGGGACACCTCTTTGCTTATCAGCCTCTCAGGGTTTCTGCAAGGTTCCTGCTCGCCCTGACTCTTGCTCTGTGAGAGCAAAACACTGGAAGGAGAGACAGGCTAAACGGCACAACTGCCAAATCGCCAGTTGCCTGCAGCACTGGAATCGCATGGTGGTATCTGATGTGGAAGCTCACATGCTTTTAATTATCTCCTCTTCCAATCTGTTCTTTCCCTGGCAACAAACTGCAGTTCCTGACAAGCTGGACAGGCGCCCTGACACAATAGGTAATGGCAGCGTTCAGAAAAATGAAAAAAGTAAAGCCAGTAACCATCATAGAATGACAGAACACAGGTTGGAAGGGACCACGAGGATCAATCTAGTCCAACCTTTCTTGGCAAAAGCACAGCCTAGACACGATGGCCCAGCACTCTGTCCAGCTGAACCTTAGAAGTGCCCGGTATTGGGAAATCCACCACTTCCCTGAGGAGATGATTCCAAGAGCTGATTGTTCTCATTGTGAAAAATTTTTCTCGTGTCCAGCCAGAATATCCCCAGGAATAACTTGTACTCGTTACCCCATGCCTTTTCCATGTGACTCTTTTGAAAAGAGTGTTCATCATCTTTGTAGCCACTCTTGAAATACTGGAACACGATGAAACGGTCTACCCTAAGCCTTCTTTTCTGATCTGACAGATGCCAGTTTTAAAAGGAGTTTACCACGATGTGCTGGTGATAGCTTCTTCTCTTCTTCTTATACAATGGAAAGAGCACAATGGGAGCACTCGGGAGCCTGCATAATCATCCTAGTTCCACACGTGGAGAAAAAGCTTTCCTATCATCTTGTTCATCAAGAGGGATCAATAATCCCATCAACAGCTGTTTCACACACATTTGCTTCTCTCTTCTATTTGATAAATGAGAATTCCTCGTCACTGGAAGTCACTACACACTGTATAAACACAGGCAGCCCCTGATGCACTGCAGCCTCCTCTGATTTCATTTTCCCCAGTATAACCTAACCAGCAGCCATCTGTGTGCAGTGCTAAACAGAGCATTTTAATAAACAGCTATAAAGTTTCCCTCTTGCACTGAACCAGAACAGATTCAGCCCCTAGTTGAACCACCACAACTGTAAAGAGTTACACTTACTAAATTATTAGAAATCCCTTCTATCCCTGAAAGCTGACAAATGAACCTGACAATACAGAAGAGATTAAAAATTGTATCAAAAAAGCCATGCAATAAATTCAAAGTAATCATGACAAAAATTCAAACCTTTTACAAGACAAAAATTTGTTTAATAATAGCTAATATTAAACAGTCATTTAACCAACATCCTACCCCTACCCCAAATGAAAATCAATCCATAGGATCTTGGCCAGAGCCATTCTGAAATAATCACAGATTAACACTGGGTTTATTTCCCCCCCTACAAGGCATTTCACAGCAATCATCCTAAAATCCAGAATCATCTAACGCAAACTTTTTATTTTGATACTTACTGCACAAAATTGGGGAAGAAGGTGTCTGAAGAGTCAAGGTTGAACCATCTTTGCGAGTGATGTTAACACGGAATACCAGCCTAGCACGTGTGCTTTTTTTCTTGGAGCCAGCAATCCCTATCCTAGCTTCAACATCAGCATTTCTCAGCTTCAGTATTCCCACACAATCAACCCTAACAACACAAAATAGATGGAAGTTTAATAGTGTTTAAGTTCAGCATCTCCTAAATTATAGGAAAAAACAGATTAAGCATTAAGTATCACAAACACAAACTGAGAATGCGATTTAAAAGTTTTTCTTACACACTTTGCTTCATTAAGTGCCTGGTGTGTGCCAAGATGTTCAGACTTTCAGCTGCTAACCAATCTCGTCAAAAAAAAAAAACTGGTTTTGAAATCAAGCTAATAAATGGAATTTTTTTTTTAAGAAAAAGCTACTCACGCCAGTGTCATATTGTTGCTTGGGTCCAGTCCAACCTCGATAACAGTAGTCCCCTCGATATCCACTTCTTTACAGGGAGTAGTGTTTCTCCCAGTAACTCTGCAGGCCTGGTAGAACCCATGCGGTTTCACTCGACCGGAGTCATTACCCACAAATACCTGCAGCACCACCGGCTCGTTGTGACCTTCCAGCTGCAACACAGAAATACAAATTCAGTATTGCAATTCTTCTCAATTAAAACAGGAAACATTTTATGCACCTGAATTTGAAGTGAATCTGCTCTCAGTGTTGCTGGAAACAATCCTAAAGGAAGAAGGAACAAAAACTTTTTCATCTAGTTTATAAACAAAATGCTAATGTTTTTCATCTTTTTCCATTTGTTCTCCTATTAAAAGACAAGTCAGTCATTTAACAAATAGATTAAATGATGTGTCACAGCACCAAGGTCTCCTTGGCCAAAACCAGCATCACCACAGCCAAGCAGTGCTGCTTTTCTTCCCCAGTGTTCTTGTTAGAAGAAGATACAAAAGGGGTGCGAGAGCATCTCTCATCATCTGGATGGTAACTGTTCCACCTTCGCAATAATGTTAGCAAGAAAACATAAACATTTGTTACAGATAGCTGGAAATTCTCCATTGACACTTTCCATTCAGGATCATCTTTTTCGCCACACAAGTCACTTGAATAAGGTCTGTTTATACAATCTGAATGTCGCATATTGATTGCAGACTCTTTAGTTTTAAGTCATCAAGTGACATGATTTTCCTTAAAGGGCGACAGAACTTGCTTCTCCTCCTCAGTCTGCTTAAGGTTTACACATCAGAACGGTTGCCCATCGCATGCACTACCTGAAAAGCGCAAGCTTCAGCTGCCCAGAGAAGCTGTGGCTGCCCCATCCCTGGAGGTGTTCAAGACCAGGTTGGATGGGGCTTTGAGCAACCTGATCCAGTGGGAGGTGTCCCTGCCCATCGCAGGAATTTGAAACTGGATGGGCTTTGAGGTCCCTCCCAACCCAAACCATTCTATGATTCTCTACTTAACTAGACACATTTTTACACTATTCTTCCCCATCTTTAAAACACTTTTTTCTTTTGTATATTTTTCCCCCTTGCTCAGATTTCCTGAAAATCCACTGACCCATTTGCTCTGTCCAATCCTGGCAGTCTTCTATTTGCAGGGTATGAACTAGTCTGCCTATTGGTAAAGCAAGCCTGAGCTTCCAGGAATTCACTAACATCAGACTCTTCCAAACAGAATTTTCACTCATGGCTGCTAAAGGGTAACTGAGAAAGGAATTAAAAGGAAATTCAGATGAACAAAGGCCCATTAAGAAAATTCACATAAATGAGCACTACATCACCATAGCAACAGGACTATATGAATGGATTCTTTTCTTTCAAAATTTTACTGGATTTCTACATTACTCAGGAGAACTGAGTGAAGCACTGGAGATGTTTCTAACACCGGTGAACAGGTCATTCTCCAGGTGTGCTATGATTCTGCTTGAAAGACAGACACTGGATTTGTGGATTCAGATACTTCTTATTAAAAAAAAAGGCAAATAAAAAAAATTCATGCACACACAAAAACCCCACTACTCATTTATTTTTTTTTAAATAAACCTAGTTTTATACCCTTAGTGATACGGCATAATGATGATCCACTGTCACGAACCATCGAAGAGTTACAGCATTTCACTATCCTAGCTTTGTATGCTTCTAATGTCTATTTGCAGTTCGTATAACTGTAGTCTAACAGGACACACATCACAGATTACACATCACTGCCTCAACATAAACCTTACTGTAACTTTGTGATGACAATAAGACTTCTTGTTACCTGCAAGAAGAGATACGGTACAGCCCCTACGGCAAAGAGCATGCAAAGTCTGTCCCCTTCCCTCTAAAAATAAAGATTCTAGGCATATTTGAACTGTTCACTTCCCATTCTACTACAGCATCCCTTGGAAGGGAATCCCCATCTCTCCTAACACTCCTAACTCTCCTACCTTTACAGTTGGAAAGCCTTGCTGTGTCCGGTCTTTCACTGAGCCCCGGCTGCCTTCAGTCAGGTAACGAGCCCTGTGCTGGGTTTCCGGCTGTACCACTATCTTCAGCTCCTTCCCCTCACCCTTAGTCGGATACTGACCACACAACATCGGGGTCTTCTTCCCTCCAGCTCCTTTCTGGTTCTCTGATGCTCTGGGAAGTCAAAGCAGACCATTAAAAAGATGTTATAAGCAGCTCCTCAATAAAAACAAACTAAATCACAGAAAAGCTAAAAAGATAAAAAGTGTGTATTAACGGATAGAAGATTTATGGTCGAAAGCAGACTTCGGAATTCTCTGAGAAGGAAACCTGCAGGATGAAGATGAATGGTGCTTCCCTGCCTCTTCCATCCAGAGCAAATAAGAACTGCTTTTCAGAGAGTAAACAAAACTGAATGGAAAAAGCAATTAGCATTAAACTATGTTAACAAACAGAAGAAGGCTCATAATCTGCTTTTTCATAGTAAATTTTACAGCCTGATATCATCTGAATAAGCTGTTTTGCTTCTGTAACAAATATATGTATGTACACACACACATTGAATGGATTTAAAGTTAAATGATACTTCTTTAAGTAGGGAAACAGCCTCATGCCTGTCTCCACCTGAACTTGCATATCCATGCAAACACTAATTTCTGTCAAAACAGATGGAGAAATTTACATTAAAACCAAATTAGTTATTGCAAAAAGCTCTGACATAATTGCACCAATTTTAAATCTGCAGTGTATGCAAAGGCTGTTTCTCTCCAGGTGCGTACCTTAAGCTGTACTGCATGTTGTGTCCAGTTCCATAATTAAAACCTGAATGAGGAAGCCCTCCAAAGTAGAACATCATAAATTTTGTGTTCTGTTTAAAGTACAATGGAAAATACCTCTTGATCTCAGGCAGAGCAGGTTTGAATAACAATCCTGAACTGAAGCCTGATGGACCCATTCAACACCAGTACTGAAAAAAGGGCATGGCAAGTGATACAGACAGAAAAAGGGCTCAGTAAGATCATGTAGCAGGTAATGCTCTTTTTTTACTATCAAAAAGTAGTTTCTAACAGCTAATGACTCTGAAGAAAGCAGTCAACTGCCCAAAAGAAAAAAATCTTTTCCAATGTGCAGCATACAAAAATAATTTCTCCAAGTCTTTTTCTCAAGGAGAAGGGTGAAAGAAATGGTTGGGTTTGATTTTTCCTCCAAAATCCTTTACTGAGAGCTTTGCCACCATATGAATTTCTCACTAACCTGATGCTCTTTGCCCAAGTACCAGATGATTTACACTAACATCAGCAGCACCTCTCCTAAAACTCCCGCTGGGCAATGAATGGCACAAGGCCACACAGTATGCAAACTCTTCCAAGTCACTCCCTAAGCCCTGCACAGCCTGGCCCAGCACTTTTCCTACAGAAAGGCCTTCTCCTGCCCCAGGGAAGGCCAGGCCCTTTGTCCCCTGCTTCCACCACACATCATATCCTTGAAAGGCCTATTTTTCACACTCTCAGTCCTACTAAACCTTCCAAAACTCCTTCTTAATGAAGAGTTAAAACAGACACCACTGAGCTGTTATCATCTGTATGAATTTCATTCATGTTTTTCTGTTTGCAAAGGTTAATCACGTCACCGTGGGACTGCCCAGCGTGCTGCCACCTCAATCAGCTGAGTCCAGGACAGACACCCGCATGCAGTCCTGCCCTGCCCACTCAACTTCAGCCCAGCAGAGAGCCAGCATCTAGATAAAAAAATAAGTATAACAAGCCGCAAGAGTACCAACTCTCTGCCACGGAGCCCTGGTTACTCTGCCACAGTCTAGTCAAACAGACTGTTTAAAGAAAAATAAAAAGCCTGTATAAAAACAGACCTTCTTTTAGGAAAATAGAAGGAAGGATATTCTTAAGTGTAGCATACACAGAACCTACAATACACTAAATAAACTGTACTTAACACTACTGCTCTTTGCTTTTGTACAAGTTAAATAAAACCTCTAATCAAATTCAAGCACGTTAGATAATCGCTTTCTCTAATCTTCCTGTCAGGACATTGCTCCAATGCACTTTCAATGACAGTCTCCTCTTTTTCTTACTCAGAATTTTAGATTGTACAGCTACAATCTCTTAGCTTCCCACAGAGAACGCAAGAAGGAATGATGGGCAACCCTCATCATTGCATTATTCAAAACGCCACCCGGTATCCCGTGCTTTCTGCACCTCGGTCAGGCAGGCTGAGCACTGACCTCATGGGGGAACGCTCCATGGAAAGACATCACATGGAATGCTTTGCCTGATCCTGTCACACCTGAAAGTTCCACCTCCAAAATTTCATACAGGAGACTGAGATACTGAATCTTGAAGGAAGCATTAGAGAGGCAGATCATCAAAATGAAAATCACTTTCAACGCTCAAAACAAGACGGTTTAAATCTGTGACACTAATACTTTGGCCTCTCCATCACAACTGTTTTCCTAACAATACTTTACTCATTTACTCCAACTTTACAAGTTACCTTAATGGTCAACATACTGGTATTTCATACGTTGTCATAGATACATGAAGAGATGCTGTCTGGCAATTATTTTGAGCGTCCTACCTCTAGAAACCTGAAGTTCAGATTAGTTGAACTTGAAAGCAATTGTAAAGCCTTCACCAGAACTTCTCAGCCATCTTTCTTGTCAAATTACGAGGATATATCATTTACACATCCTTTTAATTAGTTTATATATATTACTAATATCCATGCACATACAAACAGTAAAATATTTCACGTACACACACGTATTTATTAGCTTAACTGTTACCAGACAATGCTTCCTCAAAGCTGGTACTTCTTTTCTAAATAAAGAAATGTAAGTGGCAAACTCCATGACTCTATTAAAACTGATTTCCTGGCTTAAGGTTTCCCTGGTTCTGCACTGGACCAAGGAAACCAAGAATGTCGGAAATCTGAGACTCTTTGCCCTAAATCACCATTAATTCATCCATTTCTAAAAAGGCTTTCACAAATTCTGTGTTTCTACAGGAACATATATTCTTCTTTCCTAGCTCTTAAAGGCAACTGACTAGAATCTCTTTTGAGGCAAATGCTATTTCCACTTCACGAATCAGCAAGGGTGCTTTCCTTGCTCTTTTCTTCAAGTAAATGAACTCCCTTGGCTGAACTCCATCAGGCTGGAAAGTTAAAAAAAACCCCAGTCACTACTGTGACCTAGATTTGTAACGCTCAATCTCCACATTCTAACAGCAAAATTTTCTAATATCTTGGCCACTTCTTATCCCAGAGATTTTATTCAGAAGGACAATTCTGTTACAGGAGTCCTGCTGCAGTTCAATCTTGCCTGTATACAATACATCAGGAAAAAATGATGCCTATCTACCCCTGAATTCACGGAGCACTGCTGACAGGACTGATGAGCGTTCACTGCTCGGCCCCTCATAGTTTGGGTGATGTTACAGCCTTGTGATGTTTTAGATTGAGATCACACATACTGTTGCAGGGTTTACCAAATCTCCTCTTCTCTCCAGAGATCACATTTACAGTCACACAGTTCTTGCCTTTCAATAAAGCCTCTTCCCTTTGTAAGGGAGAGCCCCATCTCCTTTGTGCTCAGTGGAGGCAGTTTCCCAGTTCCAGGCAGCTGCTTTACATATGCTAATGTGCTTCTTTGGGTCTGCCCTGTCCTAACGTTCTACTTTATTATCAATTTCAGTCAGTGAAAACAAGAGATGCTGGACAACTGCAGTCAGGCTGTTGTAAGGAGAGGTCTGAGGAGCCAAGAGCTGGCGGCAGAGCCATCGCTCCAGGTTCCAGCCAGGATACGGCACCCAGGCCTGCACACTCTGGAGAGTTTCTCTGAATCACTTTCTCACAGTGAAATTTTAAGTATGGAACTGCGATGACCCTGGGAATACAGACTCCAGGCTCTTTCTCTTTGGGATATGAGAAGTTCATAAACTTTCCCATCAGTCAAATTTTAATATTCACCATTACTGTGATGAACATTAGAACGTACTGCAAGCACATATACAAAAGCAAAAAACAGAAACAAAATAACAACCCTTTCAAAAAAAAAAAAAAAACCAAATCTATCCACTTGGCCATTGTAAAAGTAATAAGAAGGTACAAGTTGAAAAATAAAGTATGCATCAACACACTACTGTAAACTGATGGACTTTTTCCTCTTTAAGCAACTACTGAAACACATTTAGTGAACAGTGGGAAGTGGGAGAGATGAGAGACCACCACCCAGGCTTGCCCACAACAGACACACGCATGCACACAACCCAGAAGCACAGAGAGAAACAGGATCAGAGATTTATTTCTGAAAAAAAAAATCAAATACAGAAGGGAATTCACAAGGAAAAACAGAAGTTTAGTTCACCACATCACCGTAATATTTTATAAAAAAGGATGTGCGAACTGAAATGAAGAGAAATCTTAGCAAGCCATTAACTTCTACTCCCATCACTCTCTCTATTTGATAAATAGAGAGACAAACAGCAGGTGAAGTGCACAGACTGAAATCCTCACATAAAATCCTGCAAAAAACAGTAAGATTTAAGGTGCAGCCAGTCCACTTCTGCCTTTATTTTCAAATACAATAACGTTTTCAATGCCACTTTATAAATGGAATTGTGCAGTCTTTTAGGAATTTCACTTAAACAAGAATACAGATGAGCTCATCAGTGCTGTGTCCAATTGTTGCAGGGAAGTTTAGCTTTATCTTCTAAATAAAGATTAACAAGTCTAATGAGAACTTATCATGGGCTAGGATGCAAAAGGGAACAGCAGAGAAGGGATTTATGTGAGAAACTGAGCAGAACACTTGATGGGGCATGGGGGGAGTTTTATTAGTTTGCTTTTACATATGGCGATAGAACTTTTTTTTGGGTAAAAAAAAAAAAAAAACAGATACCAACCCATTTCCTGCTTTTGAGTTGCCTTTGCTGTCCGTGCTGAGCTGAGAAAGGACATAGTGAGGAGCTTTGGCACTGTCGGCATCAAATATATCCATGTTGGACTCTTCACAATCTCGACGTTTGATCCCTGGCCTCTGCTTTGGATTTCGTTTGCGTGATTTACGTGGCACCTCAGTGTTATCATTGTAGGAACTGGTACTCATGTTACTGAAGTTGGAGGGTGAATCCTCCATCCACATACTGCAGCTCTGTTCTGACTCCAATCCACACCCCTCATCCTGGCAGGACATCCGACTGTTGTCCAGCAAGTCCTCAGGTGGTGGCGAGATGTACAGGACTGTGTGTCTCTTCGGCGTTGACTGCTGCTGCTGGACTGTGTTACTGGTTAACTGCTTGTCACTTACCCCTCTGGTACTTACCCCCACGGCTGAGGAGCAGCTCTCCACTTGCATAGCCTTGCTGTCGGTGACTGAGGTAGAGTAAATGGTAGGACTGGAAGAGGTGGTAAAGGAGCTGCAAGCACCGCCCATGGAGGAAGAGGAAGGAGCTGAAGAAGCATCTGCGGTGTATAATTCACAAGTAAATACAAGATACAGGGTTCTGTGTGTGCTGGCTATAGCAGTCCCATTGAAATAAAGCGATTTATGAACCGATTTCTTTCCCCCGACAAATATTTGGAATTTGGCAAGTTTTAGAAGGTCAATGCGTAAAGCAATACAACCTAACCAATACAGTACTTTGGAAATGTCCAAATATGACTTAGAATCATTCACTGCAATCAACTTTTTTTTTTTTAAACTTAATGTTAATTCATAAAAATGGCTGCAGGTATAGGGAGCTTTCATTGCCTCTGCTCAACTAATTATTTGTGTAGAAGCCATTTCGTCTAAAATAACGGAAGCCCCAATGCAAAATGCTTATAATCCACATTCAGTGCCAATCAAATCATTTATTGTTTTCATTTTTGAGAAAGACGGGACTGTGCTTAGCCACAAAATATTAAAATAAGTTTCTAACCTATGAAGCAGAGAACTACAGGTCATTTTTAATGCAGACACTCCCTGCTTCAGAGGCAAATCCTGGAATAAAAATATGAGAAAATAAATGAGAAAAAGAGCTGCTGATTATTCCATCATAAATGAGAAATAAAATATAAAATCAACTGAGTCGGTAGGCAAAATGGAACTGGTATCAGTCACTATGACATAGCTGTTTATTTTGAAGGTTCAAAACAGGGATGAAACATCTGTAATGGTGACAAGAAGGCATGAAATTTCTGTAATTTGACTCAGTCACCAAGACTGATTTCTCTCAGATTTTATCAGTCGCGTCCCCTCCACGTACAGATAGAGCTCGGGACAGACCTCTGAGAAATCTGTATTAGCAGGACATCTCAAACCTTCTCCAGAGGTCACACAGATCAATTTGTTTCAGAAACATGAAAGGACAGCTACACAATTAAAACAAAATCCTTCAGATTTCTGGAGAACCACAGAATCCTTTCCACTGAAGAATTTTAATGGACAAATCAGCTGAAAACATAGGCTAAAACCTTTTGGAGGAAGCAATATGGACAAACATAGGTCTTTACTTAATTAATCAGCTGTAGCTCACTGAGGAATAACTGGACTTTATGTTCAGATTTAAATTTCCTAGGGGGTTGACGCTAGTTTCTGTATTTCTGCACTGCTGACTACACCTTACACCATAAACCAGAACCACAGAAATAATCTAATTTGTAAACAAATTGTACATAATAAATATACATAATCATACAATATTTGTTCAGCTAGTTATTAGTGCTGCAGAGGTAACAGCTATTATTAAGAGGAACACAATGTTTTCCTTTTTAGTTTTGAGATTGTTTTAAAAACCCAAATATTATATTACTCTCTCGAGACTAAAAGGTTTAGAGACAGTTAAGCTACTTTATCCAGTTTAAGCTGTTTAAAAGTAACAGAGTAAAGCACGTTTGGCCATGGTATATCTATCTAACAGCAAGACTTAGCAAACAATCCTATAAATCAGCCCACTTGTGCTTATTGATGACTGATGATAAAGTATTTTTAAACCACTGCTCTTTCTTACAGCTTGTCTGTTCTGAATGAACTTGAAAGTAACCCTACACTACTTCCGAATGTTAAATTTAGTGGTCACTACAGTTTATCAATAAACTATTCTGCTTTGATCTTCATGGCAAGTCCCTTCCCCAGGCCTCCAGTGCACCAGGAGCAGATGAATGATACCAGTTCCATTTTCCACTTTGTTCTTTGGCAAATATAGTGGCTGAAACTGTGAGAATTCAGTCACTTCGAACTGCATTCCAATTTAAAGGCAAATTTATCCTTTCTATATCATGCATTAATGCAATGCTTTTCTCAAAAACATTTATAGGATTGGCAAGAACTATTAACTCTAGATATTAATTTCAGGGACAATATTCAGGAGCTGATTTGCAGCCACTTTGAGTTGAGAAGGATCGTTGCTATTTCACACGTTTACTTCGCTTTTTGTTAAAACAGAATTCGTTTCCATTCATCGTTTATGCACTCAAACAGTCAGAAACAGCAAAGTGCAGCATGCACACAGCAGATAAACTGCATGCAGGTGTGTGCAAACAGGATACACGGAGCACACAGCAGCGATGCTGCAGAGCCGGGTTACTGAACAGCAGTTATTTCCCCCCTTTAAAGTCAATTCTTCTTTTAACAGCCCAAACAGACTATCAAGCACAGTACAGTGCAGTGTACACACCTTGGTTTTGCCTGTCCATGACAAAGACTTTAACAAAACCATAACTATGTACGTTTAGCCTTATATATTCTCAAATTAACACAAGGCTCTGGAATTGGAAGGCTTTAGCTCCAACAGATGCCTATCATTCCCAAACATTTCCCTCCCTTTCAGGCAGTGAACAGAATTACATTCACAACCAAGAGACTGAAAAATTCAGGTGCTTTCTGAACACAAAAAGCAGCCAAGATGTAGAGAGTGGAAGGAGGGATGCAACACATGTGGCACAAATGCATGCTGCTAAAAAAACCTGGCTAATACAGATCAGAGACTAAGGGAACACAAAGCAAAGAACATCCCCATGAGCAAATCAGCGCAGCCTTTCCTTTTTTAATAGCATAAAGCATTGTACAAAGAAAACTCATTGCCTCCCAAGTTAGCAACTAAGGCAATGGCATATATTTCTATATCCTATTTTCTTGTGACGTCAAACAAGGCATTCAGCCTCTTAAAAATGGTCTGAAAGGCCGGAGAAAGGAGAGAAAAAAACCCACTACTTGGCATTGAGGGAGTCGTGTCTTTAGATAATACACAGAGCCAATCCTGTAATCCTTGTCCATTCTTTCCAGAGACCTTTAAATACAACAAGGATTACCAAGTTCTCAAAAAGAAACAAACAGTGTCCTGATGACTTTTGTTTTAAATTGCAGTTGGAGTGCAAAACAAACCATTCCCAGACTGGAAAGTTTAAGACTGCAAACACAAATAAATTGGAGATAATTTGGGGTTTACAATTTTTTTCAGCTACCTTGGTGTGAACAGCCAGGATTTGCAGAAAGTCATATAAAAACTTGCTTTTTTGGCAGAAGTTAAGCTGCTCCCCATGCAACCCACAATTCTATGTTCAGAAAACAATTAAAGGTCACAAATTAAAACTCACTGCACAAGGCAAGGTTTAGGTGGTGTATAAGCTCAATTTCTGAAGCATATTTGTTCATTAAATTTATTCATTTACCTAATATGTCATGTTCTTGATAAGACTTCCATATGTTAATTGGTTTATTTGAACCACTGGACACAGAACAATTTCAGAATAAAACCAGGATACTATTTGCAAAATTTCCAGCATCAATCCTCATGTTGCCAAAGGTTTTAAAAGGTAAATAACAGAACTTACAAAGTGGCTGCAAACCTGCTTTCAACACCTCACATGCCAAACCTGGGTTTCTACTTTTCTTCTTCTTGTTATTACTGATGTAATGTCAAAAACTTTTCCAAAAAGTTTAGTTTCAAAACAGTATCAATTCACTATTTAGAAATAAAACAATAAAACAAAAAAAAAAGAAAAAAAAGAAAAAAGAAAGAAAGAAAAGAGACTTATGAAGAAGTCTGAAAACAAGACCGACCTATACCCTGGGTGAGATTGGATGGGTTAAGTGTCTCTGGCACTATTTGTCTTCACTATTGACAGACACTGTCACACAACCCACCACTCGATGCCTGTCTCTGAATGGCGAAGCTAGAATGCAAGTTAAGTGTATTAATAGAGAAGAAAACTAGCATCCCAGCAAATATAATAAAGCAATCCAATTCACCAGTTATTAAAAACACTCAGATTCAAGATAGGTAGGTTAATTTAATTTACATTAAGCCCAACAGTGTAAATTCCCCTTACATTCACATGCTGAACCAAGCAGTGTATTATACTTTGGGTAAATACATCAATCAATCGGGTTTTGTTATAAATTATATCCGTTATTAAATTAACACTCAAGTTTAGGTATCTAAGTAAAATTTTTGTTAGTGGCTCACACACACCAATTCCATGTATCTTAGATCCTTCCCACTCGCAGCGATAACCGCCTGTGTACAAGCAAGTCAGAACTCTAGGACCCTCAGCTGCTCTCCTCAAGCTCCTCCTGTCATCTCCTCAGCTCCAGAGTTTGCTACCCTAGAAGAGTGACAAGGATAAGACAGAACACTCCCATAGAAGAATGTTGTTCTCTTGTTCCTTAACTACACGGTTGCTTTCTTTTAAGCAATTAAGAATTCCTTCTGGCCTTCATGAAGTCTCCGATGCTGCTACTGGAAGGAGATGCCTAAAAAACGGTACCATGAGGCTGTTCTCTTTTTGTCCTTTGCTGGCTTGGATTTTCATTATTCATTAAGGAACAGGGAAATCTATCGTCACAGAGTAATTCTTACATCAGAAAGGCTTGAGAATGGGAGCCATGCAAGAATTTGCCATTAAAAAATTCTCTTTCGGAATGATAAAAAAGTTTGTGTTTGATTGAGCAGTTCTGGAAAAATTGGTTTACTGACAACACGGGATTCAGGAAGATTGAAAATATACTTAGTTTAGGAAAAAAGATATGAAGAGTGCATCTGTATAATCCTTTAGGGGATAAGGAAGCTCTGCTCAAGGCAGAGGAGCAGGTGTGCACTAACACACACAATCCTACACAACTACCTTGTTTTAAATGAATTTACACCGAACATATTGTCTTAAAGGTCCCCATAAAATGGTAACAATAAGAGAAATCTTTGCCTTTCAGGCCTCCCAGAGATGACTTCCAACCAGCAGACAGCTCAGAAGTAGGACGGAACCTCTCTGCCCCCTAAGTCGTACGGATCATGACCTGGCCTCTCCCAGAGGAATGTACAGCTCTCCCATAGCTTCATCGCGCGCAGGTTTTGCTACGAATAATACTTTAACCTGCTCACAGATCTGTTAGTGCTAACGAAGCAGAGCGTCCAGGGCACTGTGCTATACACAACACCAGGAAAATGCATTTTTTAAGAGCATTAGGATCTGGTTTAAATTAATTCCGTAAGAAAGAAGTATTTGACACACGACTGAAACAAGCATGCTGCGGACAGAAATCCCTGGAAGATTTCCTCCTAGGAAATGACAGGAAGGCATTTCCAACTGGGAGAGCGGTGGAAAAGGGAAGGGAAAAGCCTACAAAGAAGTTTTGATAGGCATTGGAGATCAGCTACAAAGAGGAACCTTTTTTTCTGATAATTTGTTTACAATATGGAATTATAAGCCCAGGACAACAGAATTTGTAGCAGAGGTGACATCCCGCTTAGAAATTTCTGGTAATTATTTCTACATCAACAGGAAAAACTGACTAATGACAGCAGGAAGGATGATAAATTGACAAAATATTCTCATTAAAAATAAAATCAAGAAGCCTGACTCCAGCCACTCAGAGGGGGGTAAAAAGAAACCAAGAAAACCTCATATCTCCATTTTGAAGCCTTCTTAGAATCTTTAGCTTGAGAATGATGAAAAAGCCTGGGGAAAACAAGACCTGCACCCCTTAGCACACAGGCACAGATAATTCAAATATTTTATCCATTTCTCTACAGCAGCAATCAAGAAACAAAGCTTTGTTTTCATAATTAAAATGACCAAAGCTGCTTATAGCAAGTATTGCAGTAACAACTCTGGTCTAAAAAGCCAATTACTCCTATCTGGGACAAGTAGTTCATCCCTTTAATTAAAAAAGGAGTAAAAAAATCACCATGATCACAAAAAAGTAAAACTTTTTTATCATTTACCAAATATTTTCCCAGGATACAAACTCAATACATCACAGATTAATTGTATCCAAATATAAAGAATACAAAGACGAGTTCAGTAATAGCATTTCAGAGGTATAAAAATTTGTTTCTCTTTTGTTATAGCAAGAACACTGCTTTGTGGAGAATTCAGTCTGAGGTAAGAATTGGAAACGATGCAGGAAATACCATCCTGGGGAGAAGTACAAAAACTACGGAAAGATATACATTCGCTTCTGTGGAAAAGGGAGAGCAACTTAAAAGATCTTGAACAAGCTAAAAGAATCCCATTCGAAGATCTGCTATGAAAAGAAAGAGTGGATGATAAGCAGGGAAGTGAGATTGCGGAACAGTTTTCTTCACTGGGATTCAGAAGGTTTGAGCATTTCTGTTACTGGAGATAAAAGATGAAAATGCAACTCTTGGTTAAAGTGCATGGTTGAGAATAATCCTGAATCATTCCCAAGAGACAAGAATAAGGTGTTCACGCACCACCTAGAAATACACCTTTGAGAAAGGACTTAAATTAGCAGTGTGATTTTTAGGCATGAAGCACTTGTTCAATGTTTCTTGATCAACATGAAAAAAACATTCAACCTTTAAGAACTAACTGAAAAGAATCACGCATCCCTCCTGGCAACCAGAGCTTAAAAATACCATGTAGAAGGCTTCAGGCACATTTATTTCATACGAGAAATCTGCAGGCACAGCTTACAATGACATTTCTCACCATGACACCCTCATGCATTTCAAAAGCTTAGAAGATGATTCATATTTAATGTGTTTACGGTACCGCACCAGGCAAAATCCTCCTGTTCCTGTCCCCTGAACAAAGACACTTATAATTGAAATAGCAAGCACAGAGAACAGTTTCTAGCAGTACAAAACAGATCCCTTTCCTCCCTTCTACTTTCCAGAAGAATAACAGAGTTAGAAGCTTGAGACAGCAGCTCAGGTTGTAAACGTTGCAGCTGAAAATCCTAGAGCTCTGTTAAATTAAACTTGCCTGTTTGATATTCAGAGAGCGGGTAATACCTCTTTTGGCTGGATTAATGAATACGAGATACACGTTTATTAACAAATTAATGAAAATCCAATCAGCAACATTCCATTTTAATATTCTTAGAACTGTTCTGTAAATCACAAAACAGATTTCCGAATGGAAGAACTAGAAGTCTGCCCCTGCAAGGTGACTGCTGCTAAAACCAGCCCATCCCACTCCTCAAAAAAACCCCAGAGACGTTAACTGCAGCAATAAATATTCAACCTATAATGTGATTAATATGGAATAAAACCCCACAGCAGTATGATTGACACCAAAGCCTCAAGTAAGTTAAATCTCAGCCAGACACACTACCTTCCTCAGTGTTTTGGGATGCAGAGAACAAACTGTGTTAACTACTACAGGAGTATTAAAAAGCTCTCACCACTTCAGATCATTCCCTGAAATGAAATCCTCTCATTGCTAAGAGTAATGATATCTGGAATTGACTTCTACCTACAGTGTTGCTAGCAGCATTTCAAATCGGCCTCTCCTTTTAAAGACAAGAGTAAATGGAGAATGAACTATTATTTCCCAAAAAAAGTGAGGTTTTAAAACAAGTAAAAGCTGACATCAAAATTTTTAAAAGAAACAGGTAAGTAGATGATTTTAAGGTCCCTTCCAACCTAAACCATTCTATGATCCTATTCTATTATTTCAGACATAGGAACACAAGGCTGCCAAAGCAATATTTCCCCTCTCGTCCCATCATCTGTACAGTGTCAGCTCTGCAAAAACGTACCTCTAGCCTGCAATTGAGGACTTGATATGTGCAAATCAAAAGTCAATCCTGGTCTTAAAATATAAATGTAAAATATACATTTATGTTTTCCTGTATAAGCACATAGACATGCACAAAGTCTAGGCTCATTTTCCTCTTATTTTCCTGTTCAGCAATTGGAGCCCAGCCCAGCTAGACTTCCCATTACTACAAAAGGCTGGGCAGCAGGGCTCGAAGATGCAGTAGCAACTTTTCAAAGCACTGTAGTAATAATAAAACAATTAAAGAAAATAGTAAAATACAGTACACTTGATGTTCCTTCCTCTGCTCTTAATACCTCGTCCTCAGCTTTAGAGTAACAAAAACTTACGAGAAATACCCAACCATCTGTCCACCCTTGGGTTATAATATATCTTATATATTTTTTTATATGTGTATCTTACCTCCCAACCTCAGAGGGAGGAACAGGGACTGCTCTTTTTGGCTTTCTGCTCTCTCTCTCTAGTTTTGGATCACAGCCTATGGCCCTGTTTTGCAGGCAAACATTTATCTAAGATGCATGCATTTTCTTTCAAGGCTGTGGTGGAAAACAGGACAAAACAACAAAAAAAGCCCAAAACACCCACTAACATGTTACACTAAAACTATATGATATTATTCACTGGTCGAAATGCTGTGGTCGAGCCTTCCCCGATGCCTATGGAGTTATGGACCCCCTCCCACATAAGAGCATCAGTTACGTCATTGCTTTGGGCTGGGGCTCATCCCTCCTTCCGTGTCCACATAGCACAGCTCGCTGTTGAATGGTCCCGGTCATCACAATTATGTGTTTACAAAAGACCAAGATTCCATTGTTCTTGCCCTCACTGCAGGGGAAAGTGACTTAAGCAATGAAAACAAAACCAGGCTTTGCTCTGGCTGAGGGTTTCTGTTTGGTCAGGCTTTTTAAAGACAACGTTTAACAACTTAGAGAACTGTAGTTGCTTGTGCTTTAATAACTTCTGATCCCACTTTTAATGGCATGTAGAAGCTAAACTGTCTCGTCACAACACTGATGGAAGGTCTCCAAAGCCACGGCTCAGTAAACAATTTAAACCAGCACAAACTGTGACAGCCATTGAGAGAAGCTGGCTCCACCTCTTCTGACTGCTCCTTCCTCGTCCCGTTACTCCTTTCCTTGTGCCACCAAAAACAGACCTGCGGTGAACCCATCCGAACAACTCGGACCTGGAGCAAGGCCTCGATCCAATGCACTCTGCAGCATTCACAGGAAAAGCTCTTCTTGCAGCAGTGCTACCAGCTTCAAGACTTTGTGAAATCACACTATCCCTGACACTGACAAGTGTTCTCAACTGAACGAGTCAACTAAGCCCCCTTTCAGTGTTAATAAAAAATAGTATTGAGTTTTTAAGTTTTTTATTCAAGAAAATTGTGCTGCAGTTTAACCAAACAACTCAAGTATTCTGAGTTTTTTTAAAAAGAAGTGGACAGGCTGTTAGCAGAGACCAAATACCTGCAGGTAACAGACATTTAGTTCCATTCAGGTTTTAACTCTTTTCTGTTAAGTACAGAATTAATTAGCAGTTCATGTCTGTCTGTGGATTTAGAGTGTAACAGGGCTTGTGGGATTTTTTTTTTTTGTTCGCTTGGTTTTAGGATAAATTTTTCTATAGGATTCGGTTGCTGCTATGTCTTTGAACCAAACTGATCATTAACTATCATGATTTTAGAAACACATGCCCAGATTATTTTTAAGTGATATAAAAATATCAAATCCTTTCAATGTAATAAATAAAACCATCAAATTCTTTCAATGTCTGAAGTTCCACTGTGCACAGTTAAATCCACAGGTTCTCTCAGAAGAGGTCTGGCAAAACATGAATGGTGAGCAGTGCTGTAAAGTTTCTCTGACAAGTCTACAATCACTTCAGTTTCTGATCAAGATTCCTGAACCATGCAAATCTGGGAAACATTCTCACACAAACATTTAATGCATATGACCTCATAGACAGAAAAAAAGAATAATGCAGCTATCTGAATCCTCATCATAAATATAGACATTTTTTCTTAAGCAACAATTTAAGGCCAATTAGGAAAGTGAAACATGACCTTGTGAGAAATGGGTATCAAATTATGCAAAAAAAAAATCCAACTTATTCAATGAAGAAAGATGCATGAATTCTGAGCATGATCATTCTCCCTTCTTTCCTCACTGTGCAGCTGTTTACTGACATATACAAGTTACTGACAAGAATTCCAGATGCAAGCCAGCACTACGGCTAACCTCACGAATCAGAACTTTGCCCTTAGATCCTCACTTTTTATGTTTAATGAAGATCAGTGGCAGGGTCTTTAGACTAAAGTCTAAAACATGACTTAGAGTAAGATAAAGATGAAGATAAAAAGGTCATGCCTCATTTTGATGTGCTGTCAATTAGAAAAATTTCAACTTATCAGCTTATGAAAGTGTCATCCTGACATATATTATATTCTCACGTATCTGAGAATTTTGTAAAACATTACAATAGAGAGCTATGTGTGCATGGAGTTTAAATGCTAAGCTTTTTCAGGCCTCTTCAAGGAAAACATGACTTTTCTTTGTCCTGACAGTTTGGTAAAAGCTTCATGGCCCAAACTGTTACCTCCTATTTTGTTTTTTAGCTAGAATTCGCTGTTTTACAGTTGGCCAGCATTGTTCCAAATCTGTATTTATGACCTCTGAAGGTAGAGTGCATTCCAGGAGTTAAGAAGTCTTTGCTTAATACAGAATAGCAAACCAGATAACATATTTCTTATGAAGATATATATGAAATACAGCAATCATTAACATCAAATACTTTATCGTTTAGATCTCACAGTTTAATTTGTTTTATCTATATTCTCCTAGAATGAACTCTGTTACTTCTCCTCAAGCTCTTTTTTTACAATCAAAACTTTGCCAGCACTGTTCATGTTGGCCAGAACATTACAAACCTTAACAAAGCAACCGAATAAATGGGAATGCTTACCAGCAGCAACTACAGCTGGAGGCGGCGAACCTGCCTCGCCACCGCTTGTTTGGCTCATGGATGCTACAGATGTTTCTCTGGAAGGTGGTAACTGCAGCTCCTTTGGGAGAAGGTCATAGACAGATTCTGTTGAACAGAGGGAACACAAAAAGGATTTAATCAAAAATGTAAATGTTCTGTAATAAAAAAGGAATAATGTTTTTGCTTAAGAGATAGGAACGCTAATCCAATCTTTTCAGAATGTTTCAAGAAGTTACATTAAGCACTTGGTGACCTTAACATCATGGAATAAAGTTTTTTCAGAAAACAAACCAGCTACAAAAAGGCTGAGATACACATTCTGAAGACTGAAACAAAAGGACACAAATTTGTTCAAACAAAGAAATAATTCATGAGCCTCCACGGAAATGGCACTCATTGAGAACAAAAGGGCAGAATCACACAAGAATCAAAGACAAACCTGTTCTCAGAATTCAAACTGTGCAACTGACTTCTAAAGAAAAAGGCTAATTTAGTACCGCCATCCAGAATATCCTATAAAGTTTCCCCAAAAGTGCTAATTCTTGTTATGCAAGACCCCTTACTTCCTTTCACCTGCAACTTTTCTTTGCCTCAAACTCCTGAAGATGCTCCAAAGAAAGCAGTCACTACTAATAAAACAGCTCATGCCAGTCCATCTGACACAGAGAGCTCTTTGATATCACTGTGGCTGATCCATGCAGCGGTACAACCTCCAAGGATTTATTTTACGCCTCCTGTATTGTGGAACAGCTACAGCCACCACACAGCTCACCTGACAGAGCTTCTGCAGCCAAGACAAAAAGTGCAGGCAACAGTCTCACATTCAACCTGCTTCTCTGTGCCGATGGCTTGAAGCAAGTCGCTGCCTATGGCTACTTCAGCGTTTGGTTTGCAAGAGACTGAGAACACATCGCTGAGTTCCTCTGAGACGAGCACAGGTCCGCTCAGGCATGAGCGCACAGCTGTAAGCACACCTCTTCAAGGGGATACACCACCCAAATGCCCACACTGGAGATGGAAATAACCCAAAAATTCCACACCACAAGACTTTATTGAATTCCCAGAATGTATTGTTTAGGTGCCTAAGACAGATGCGGAGAACAATGTGTGTGTTCAAAGTTTCTTTTCCCCTATGAAGCAAAAATTATACTTAATTGATCCTAAAGTAAAATGTATTTGCGCAGCAATTCTGTAAAAACAAGAAAACCCACAAAGTTGTTAATTAAAAAGCTTTACCTGCACTAGGCTCTGTAAAAAATGACACATACTCAAAACAAATGCACCGTTACATCCACAGCCAGCAATATATTATTGTATTAATAACACAACACAGACCAAACACTGCTTATGCCATAAACCAGAACAGTTACCATACTGGGTAAAAGAGCAAATATTCCCACCACTGTCACAAAAGGAGTTAGGCCCCTCACCACAAGAGGGATGATGTGGCTCTGGAGCGAGTCCAGAGAAGAGCAACAAAGCTGGTGAAGGGGCTGGAGAACAAATCTTATGAGGAGCGGCTGAGAGAGCTGGGGGTGTTTAGCCTGGAGAAGAGGAGGCTGAGGGGAGACCTTATTACTCTCTACAACTACCTGAAAGGAGGCTGTGGAGAGGAGGGAGCTGGGCTCTTCTCCCAAGTGACAGGGGACAGGACGAGAGGGAATGGCCTCAAGCTCTGCCAGGGGAGATTTAGGCTTGAGATTAGGAAGAAATTCTTCACAGAGAGGGTGGTTAGGCATTGGAACGGTCTGCCCAGGGAGGTGGTTGAGTCGCCGTCCCTGGAGGTGTTTAAGGTTAGGGTACTTAGGAGAATGATTTAGGGATTGGTGGGAATGGTTGGACTCGACGATCCAGTGGGTCTCTTCCAACCTGGTTATTCTGTGATTCTGTGAAGAAAACATCAAGGCCTTTTTTATAGGACACTGCTTGCGCTGTCATGCACCAAATCACAAGCTGCTACTAGCACCAGCTGTGACCTGGGGTGTGGTGTGACCTACAAGGACAGACTGATAGAGTTGGAGTAGTTCAGCCTGGAGAAGAGAAGGCTCCGGGGAGATCTTAGAGCAGCTTCCAGTGCTGGAAGGGGCTCCAGAAAAGCTGTGGAGGGGTTCTGGATCAGGGAGGGCAGGGGATAGGATGAGGGGAGATGGTTTTAAACTGAAAAAGTGCCAGTCACTGCTAGGCAGTTTCCACACTGGCACTGTAAGGACAACAAAATTTATCAACAGGTGCCACTGTAACCAAAATCTGCTTTAATACATGGAAGATTTAGAGCAAGAACCCTGTTAAGGCACTTATTTGACTGCTATGGCATTGGGGATGGAACTGGACGATCTTTAAGGTCCCTTCCAACCCAAACCATTCTATGATTCTGTTGGGGATTTTCAGTCTCAGTTCTCCTCTCTTTCCTAAGCTTTGAAGTCAGTCCTCGCAGAGAAAGCCCAGGAAAGCCATATGAAAGAATGGAACGTGTCTACACTTTCCTAAACACAAGCCAGTGTAATTCATGCTCCAAAGCCACCCCACGCTCCAAGAGCAAAGAAATGCAGCCAGCACTGTATATTTTGTAGATATTTATTTGTCATGCTGCATTCTGAGAAAGCTTCTCTGAACCACAAAATCCCCGGCAGTCTTCATAAAAAATGTTTACTCATTTCCACACTGAACGGCTCCTAGAAGCCTGGCCACTGGCATAGCTATCAATACATCAAGAAATTCCCCACATAACATGTGGCATTTGGAAACCACAAGATGTGGGACTATTTTCTACTCAATTACAACTCTTCTTCAAGATGAGTATCTGATTTCAAGAGGCTGAAGAATGAAATGCTCAGAGTTGGTCCCAACAATGAAAAAAATCACAAACACCAGCCAAAAAGAAATATAGTTCCTATGTGAGAGGGCACTCCCCTACTCAACACATTATTGCCCCTGCAGCCAGCAGTTTGTACAATGGCTCCAGACAGCAACCTCCTGTAAATAAGCACCAGCTTTCATTCCAGCAGGCACTAGCACGGCTCCCTACAGGAGGTCAGTAAAATCCAAGCTCATCTGGATCAAAAACCCAGCCACAGGCAGATGGTCCGCACTTCAAGCAGCACTGTAGCCATCTCAACCTCTTGTATGGACAATTATGCCCACTCAGCTTCATTAGCAAAAAGTTATTTTACTTGAAAGCGCACCCTGCAACAAATTCTTCCAACGAAGGCACCTCAGAATCTCCCGCAGTGCCCTGTGCGGCGCTGGGCAGGCTGTTGCTGCGGCAGCAATAGAAGCAATATTTGAAGCTGCTGCAGTCGCTGGACAAGCGCCTCCGGTCATGCCGAATAGTCTTCTCCATTTAAGACACGAGAAGCAATTCACCAAGTATTTCTGTTACACAGAATGTTCAGTGAGGGACCCCAAAATGAGGACTTATAACACAGCATGCGTGTGTGTGCATGTACGTAGAGAAGCCTTTGTATTTTTATGAATACTTCGCATACAGGAGTTACTAAGCACGCACAGACCATCCTTTCTGCCAGGGCTGAGCAGGGAGAAGCTCCGGGAGGGCGATGCAGTGGAGGCTTGCTGGATGCACAGGTCTTGTGAGGAGCAGCTGAGGGACCTGGAGCTGCTGCCTCTGGAGGAGGCTGAGGGGAGAACTCATTGCTCTCTGCACCTCCCGGAGAGGAGGTTGTAGTGGGGCAGGTGCTGGTCTCTTCTCCCAAGTAACGAGCAATGGGATGAGCAGAAAAGGACTCAAGTTGTGCCAGGGGAGGTTTAGATTGGATATTAGGAAACATTTCTTTACTGAAAGAAGGGTGAAGCATTGGCACTGGCTGTTCAAAAACCCTACAGCCTTGCACTTTGGGACACGGTGTTGGGCTGATGGTTGGACTTGATTTGAAGGCCTCTCCAACCTTAATGGTTCTATGATACATTTTCATTCCTTTCTGTTGTCTCTCAAGAAATTCTCTTTGAGGAGAGAGTCATTCATGATTACAGTTCCATCATGACTCAAAATATTTGGTGTTGATTACAAAACCTCATTTCCAAAAGATTTCCAAAAGCTAATTTATTAGGTACAAGTTTTTCTCTTCAGGTTGGTTGTTGGCTTTTTTTTTTCTTTTCTGCTTCAGTAATTTATTTTTAACTCTCAAACGTGACATAGGCTCTTTTAACTTTGCTGCTTTAAAGGGATGCTCACATCCAAAACTCCCACAACATCCTTTTTTTTTCTCAGGGAATACATAATTTTAGCAGTAATTCACAACAAGCATGATTATAATCTTTGTGAATAACAATACAATAAAGAGAGAGAGGGAGGGACAAGCTAGCATTAGAATTGACGCACATTCCCAACAGATCACAAGACAATTAAGAGCAAATCTTTAATTTCATGCTTCATTGATAAAAGACTAAACTACTTGAAACATGGTCTAAAATAGGACACCTTGGTTTTATCCTGATGCCACACCTAAAACTGAAGATGAGCTCTACACTTCGAAAACAAGCTGGCATCAGCCTTGCAGCAGTAAACACAAGAGGATGGAGCAAGCAATTGCTAAAGCAGTCCCAACCACCATCAGTGCTTCCTCTGCCTCTCCAGTTCCTCCAGGTTCATCTCTCCTTCAGCTCTCATGTCTCCCCATAACTTCCCTCCTCTCCCAGCAGCATGAGGTTGGCTGGGGCTTGGAGCAATCTGGTCTGGTTGAAGCTGTCCTGCTCACTGCAGGAGGTCGGACTGGATGAGCTTTAAAGGTCCCTTACAATCAATATCATTGTAGGATTCCATGAATACATGGCAGATGTTGAGGATCAAACCCAAACTTTAAGAAAAAAAAAAAAAAACAAACCACTCCTGGCTTTTCTTCACAACAGATGCAGCTTCATAGACTGAAACACATCTCAACAAACCGGATTACTAGGAGGAATCAATTCAATACTTCTTGGAGGAATCTGGAATTGTTTTGGGTGCCTTTAAGAACGCTTGCTGCAACAAATCTGCTCTGCACAAATCAGACTTCAAATGAAACTTTGTGTTTTCACCTGAACACAGGCCAATGTTTATATATGCTGCACTATAAATAGCATTAAAGCAAAAACTGACAGATTCCAGAAAGATTAGAGTTGTTCCAAGGAAATTAGTGCTTCCCCAGAGGACACAGTTTCGCTCCATGCCCATATTTGTTATGTATCTTATTTAAACTGTTGAAGCTCCCTCCCCTATTGATCAGCTCACCTCCATCCCACATTCCACACACATGTGCGTGCACATGAATATTGAATATATGAAATTTTCTGCTATAATTTCATGTTTATTCATGTGGAAAAAGCCCACAGAAAAAGAAAAAGCTGTTATGTAAATGCAGTATTACATCTGAAGGGAAAACACCCCAAAAATTCAGCATCACTACTTATTTCTATCAAATTAGCAAGAAAAAATACACAGGCAGAATTCCCATTTTCAGCAACCACCATGTCAAATTTTGCCACATGTCAGCCAGCTGACAGCACAAAGTGTATTGTAACTTATCACTGATTTCAAACCCCCTTGACAAATACACTACTTGATGGGGATTTTTTTTTGCTAGAAGTAGCTCCATTTATACCAAGCATCTCCCTGAAATACACCTTCTTTCTTTATAAAGGAAGAGGGGAACATACATGGCGGGAGGGTTGGAACTGGATGATCTTTAATGTCCCTTCCAATCCAAAACATTCAATGATTCCCGTTATTATGAAACGTAAGATCAACGTACAAAATACTAATGAGTAGCCAGGAGTCATATAAGCTCATTTCCACATACAAACCCTCATCTGCACTAATGTAACCAGCTATTAGACATCCTATTTACAATAAACTTCTCAAATCTCCATCTTCCCTCAAAACACCTCAACTAGACTAACTAGGTGAGCCCAGGCTTTGCAAATTGTGCTACTGAAATCAAGGACACATGGGGACAGAGAGATTTACAACAAGTATTTTAAGTGTCAAATTTCTTCAACTGCCTTTTATCCGATTATGCTACCCCTATAATCTCTCAGCTGAGATCAGCTGCTTGGAACTTTGATCTTCTTGCCAGTTGTACTGATGGTTCAGAAATCTGTATTTCACATGGCTATACTGACCAGAACAGCATCAACATCCACTCAGTATCTAACACCACAGAATTTTAAACCTGGGGAGCACCAATATTTTGTTGGTGTTCTGCTTGAAATCACACAAAACATTCAGAATTGAAATATTAATGAAAAATAATCAAGGAATATGACATTGGACTTGCTTGCTATTGCAGTACATCAAAAATAGTGCACGCGAGCCAAACAATAAGCATCCCAGTACACTGGCTATCAGCATCCAGGCTAACAAGCCCTGAAGATAAATAAAAGGATTTACAACACTGCTAGAAGGGATGCTCACCTCACTGGAACTACTACACACAGCTGAAATCAGTTCATCTTACATTAAAAGAACTAACCAATCTGTGAAATAGCTGGACACATCACCATCAGTACACACAAAAGTACATCCTTGGGACAACGTGTCTCTCGATCAGTCCCAGCAGCCAGTGACAGGAGCTCTGTTTCTGAGGCAGAGAGACCTTGGAACGATTCAGGCAAAATAATGAGAATTTAGGAAACAGCGAGTGAAGCTAATCTGATGATATTGCAGTGGAGGTGCAGAGACTGGCGTTTGTGATGGCAAACTGAAATTTCTAAGTGCTCTTCTCTTCCTATTCCACTCACCTCACCTTAGTGCACACACACCACTCCCCCTTTCGTAGTGATGATTTTGGATTTCCATGTAGAGATGAATCAAGCTAATCTACAGGCACCTGGTCTGCCAGCGAAATCGAAGGACTCACCACTAAAAAATATATATACTTAAACTTTTAAACCATTCCTATCATCATAATAACAAAGGCGCTTTCATAAACACACCATGCCTTCTGACCAGGAACATCAGGTTCCTCCTCACTAACGAGGAAACTGTGATTCTATTCAGACTTTATTCTTAGGAACACAGCAGCTAAGCTTATGGAAGCAAAGCGAACACAGCTTCACACAACTGCTTCCTGTTTGGGAGTGCTAAGACAACTGTAAGGTTCTGTGAGAAGTCACTGCAGCTTTGGCCAGGGACCAAAGCAAGCCCCGCTTCTTCCAAAGCGTACGTTTTCTCCCCACGGAGAGTGCTCTGCCTCATGATGAAAAAGGAGACTTCTCATTTCAGATAACCTCCTATGGCCAGAACACAAGCTACTTTCAAGTAAAAGGTCTCTCATCAATCAACACAAATGGAGATAGAGATGCTGTCACTTCAAGAGGACAGAAGGCAGGAAGACAAAAGAGAAGCCGTTTCTCCAAAACATCTAATGATAATACTTGCAAATAATCTGCTCAGCTGTAACACAGCAAAACAAGTTTACATGGATCCAGTATTCCATCACATGCAGCCCCTGCAAGACTTCCCTGCAACTATCCACATTCAGTGAGTCTGGAATGACTTTCTGGTTGTGCCCACACGGAGTTTCAGCTACACAGATTAAGAACTGCAGCTGTAAGTAACTTAGTGCCTCATGAACTCACGCTGCACTAGGACTGGTGCACAATGTTACAGAATAAGTTTTCTGGCCTTCTCAAACTCTTGTGAGGCTTTCTTAGCCTAGCAGCAAATTCAACAGAGATCCTTCTGGTTAGATGGCTTCTTCTTGTAATTCAGCACCTGGTGACACTGGGAGCACAGAGGATAAAGAAACAGCAGAGCACACCAATGTTGGATTTCTAACGTTTAAAGCAACAGCAGGCTCATCCACCATGAATACAGACATCCTCGTTTTGCCAGTGCCATCAAACACCTTAAACAATATGGAACGCTCTTCAGATAACCCATGACTTCCTTACGCCTTGCTGTTCCATGCCAGAAGCAAAACCATGCCACCCAGAACTTCCACACACGGAAGCCAAGTTATGAACTTGATGGAGAACTTTGCTCTGACCTACTAGCAAACGATGCCATGACTAACAGAGGGGACTGATAACACTGTCTGAAAAGGTTATCTACTCCAGACTGCTACAGGCCCTCAGGATCCTGCTGGAGAACTGAGAGAACAATATGCAGTAAAGTAGCCATTCCCACCCACCTATTTATTTTTATTATTATTTTTCAGTAATCAATGTAAATTCGGGAGAATAACCAGCTAAAATGTCAACGTTTCCCCCTCATTTCAAGTTGATTTGTGATGATGTGTAGTTAGGAACACAAAAAGGGAACCCAGGAAACAAGTATTGCTTTAGCTGAAGCCATCCTTCTACTATATGTAATTGCCTCTAAATCAACTTCTGAGAAAATCCCTTTAGTTGCTGTGGGTCTCCTCTTAGCAATAAAAACACCAGACAACACTTAACCTGGCTGCAGCTCCCATGCCAATCGCACTTCTCCCGATTGTTCCCCAGGGGCAGCCTTGAGGACTTCACTGAAACACAGACCCGTCTCTCCCCCTGCTCCACCACGGTGATCTGCTCCTGCAACTTCACCCCTCTGGGGGCTTCTTCAGCTGCATCCCTTCCATCCACATCCCTGGACTCAAAGGAAACGACAGCCTTCCTGCCCAAAAGGCAATCACCTGGGAGAGCACAATCAATAAATGGGTAATGATGAGAACCAGCCAAATTGTTTGCAGCAGAGGTAGAGACAGGGCATTACCCACTTGCAGCTGGCATTCTTCGGCTTTAGGGGCAGGTACATCCTAGAAATCCCTTACCAACTCTATGACCTCATGAAAAACAGCAAAGCTAATCCCTGTCTTTTAATAAGCTCCTTGCATTGAATGGCTGCCCACTTGATCCCCACTGATACCAGTCTCCTCAACATGTTTTAATACCCGTACAGATTTGGCCGCTCCTTCCAAAGCCATTTCCTTGCTGCAGCACATGACAGTCACACCAGAGATTAGACAAAACCTTGGTGTACTCCTCTAATCAGCTGTCAGCATCCAAGCAGAAATCTCTTCTAATGATGTACTTTAAGCTGATAAAAAAAAAAAACAAGCAAGCAAATAGGCAAAGAGAGTTGTTTATACGGAGCTAAGATTAAAAAACAATTAGAAATACACGAACCTGCAAGCAGCCTCCGTTACACAGGAGCTGAGAAAAGTGGAGCTGACCACACAAGCTCAGAAAATTAAAGACACGCTATAAAGGAAAAAGCAAGTGTCCATTACTCCACCACATCCCTAGCTAAGCATACAAACTCAGGTTCAGTGTACTGTATAAAGGTCCTGTGATGCCCATCCATTCATGTTAAGACAGTTTTCGGTTAAATCTTTATTAACAAGGTTCCAAACATCAACTAAGGGCCTGTCACTCCTCACTCCAAGGCAGCTGTGTTTTAATAAAACTATACACACAACTGAGTATCTATCAAGAACTTTTGTGGGTAAGAGATGTCACTCTACACCTGAAAACTCTAGGCTTCTGAATCTGCCAGAAGGTCTTGGGGCTTGTTTGTTTACCTTGAAGTTCTGCTCTACCCAGAAATCCAGGGCCTATGATAAACAAAACAGTTTGGTGTTTGAGTTTTCTGTATGCCACCAACTCCACCACAGAGGACTGGGAAACTGGGAGAAGTAACACCAGCATCCACAGGAGGAAATTGTGCAGTGAAAATGTAGACAGTCCACCACTTCTTTGTCTCCAGGCTGGCAAGACTAAACTTTACTACAGGTATACACACCTATACCTTTGCACAACTGAAACAGCATCTGTGTGTAGCCAGCGGGATTGTTGCTCCATGATAAGGGCTGCCGTGGTGCAGAGGAACACAGACCGCACGGACAGGATGCCAAAGCAACACGATGCCAAAGCAGGATAACGAGGACTCAGTAAGGAGCTCAACAGAGGAAGCTTTGAGACTCTGAGAAAGGCAACTGGAGGGAAGACAGAGCCCAGTGCATAAAAGCAGAACAGAAACAGACTGCATACGGCACAGGCCGGATGAATCTGTGACCACTAGAGTACTTTCTACTCCAGTGTTGTGGTTTTGTTGTTGTTGGGGGTTTGTTGGTTGGGGCTTTTTTTCCTTTCTTTTTTTGGTTGGTTGGTTGGCTTTTTTGAGATCTCTATAAGAGAACCAAATGCTTCCTCACAGAAGCGAGCATCACCCACATCTGCAGACAGAGGCAGCTCTGCTTCAGGCACAACAGAGATTTTGTATGAGAAAGTCACAGAAAATACTGGGAAGAAGGAAAGAACAGATAATATTTACAAAGAGTAATCCAGTTTTTGTTCTGTATCTGTCAAAAGAGGCTTTATGACTTATTACAGATTATTGTAGTCTCTGTATTTCCTAACATCTTTGCAACATCAGTAGACTTACCACAGCCTTGCTCAGCAGCAGTTAAAATGAGGCAAATAGCCCTGAGGACAGGTTTAAGTTTCATACACAGAAAGAAGGGAAGATCCTACCTCAGCACACATACAAGTAGATAAAATGCAGCGACTGCGCAAGGAATAAAAGTTACCTGCTGCTTAACTGTATGGCAAAGGTCAAGAAGCAATGAAAGCCCAGACTTAGGGAAGCTAGGCAAAAGGACACAATATAGCACTTAAGAGTCTTGATGCATACACCTTCAAACACTTTACAAACTCGTCAGTCCTATTTACGCCTGTTCTTGCAAGTGCAGAAACAGAGCCTGAAGAAGATCGTAACCCACAATGCTCCCCAGACAGCAGTACAACACAATGGGATTTGTTTCACCCAGGCTGCAGTCGCAAGTTAACACTAAAACAATGCTTTTATTTCCTGTCTTCAAGTATGTCTTGGAATAATGCAATTAAACACAGGGCTCCGTTCAAATTTAAAAATCTAAAATAGGCAGATTGCTTCCCTCTGTTCCTGGACACATTAATGTAGTCTGAATCAGGTCCCCAGCACTACCTGGACCACTGTTTCTCACACAGCTCGCAAATGAAGATATGTCAGCAAGACACTTGCTTCCCAATACTGTACTGGCACTTCCACTTCAGCAGCGCCTCTAGAGAGGGCAGTGAAAACAGACCGTAGAGCTCTATTTCCTCCCTTTTTCTCTGTTGTGCTATATTCAGAGTATCTGTGGATGATAAATCAGTGAAAGACTGGAAGCAAGTCTTCCCGCCAGTGCTCCTGTTATTGGCAGTACTGGCAGAACTATATTGCTGCTACAGCAACAGTGGCAGGTTTTCAAAGAAACTGCAGTGTATACAAGGATGTTTTACACAGCCAAACAGAAAATCTTCCTTCCAGTTCCCTCTGGCTTCAGACAAAAGCAGCAAACCCTAAATCAACACAATTCATGAGCACAGAGGGAAAGGCAGATGCCACAGCACTGCCTGCACTAGAAAACTTCATGATTAAAAGTTTATGTTGGTGCAGCTCCACTCCAAAGAATCAGCAGGGGATCCGAGCGCTCTGTGTTGATGATGTAGCATCAGATGCTGTAAAACCCAAACCTTGCCTGCAAATGCTGCTACTCCAATACTGAAAGGCACATTAGAGTATGTTAGCGAAGAGAAAGTTTAACAAAAGACAGCCACTTCCACTGTAAAGAAAGACGATCATTAACCACCGAAGTCCTTAAAATTTTATCACTACTGTATTATTATTATTTGTTGTATTTGAAAATAAAAAGAAGCTAAAAGTTGTTTCTTGGTTTGTTTCTTTTAGCACTAGTATTAGAACCAAAACTGCCGGTATTAGAAAGGTAATCTTGGAAGCAACTCATAATGGAACAAAACTCACCTACTTCAGAAAAGCTGTTAATCTCAATATTCAGGATTCTACAAAGCAGGGTAAGGTTGAGAAATTAATCCTTTTAAAGTTGAATTTCAACAACTGACAAAGGCATGTGCTAGCTGAATTCTATTTATGGCATTCATCCAAATATCAAATAAAGCTTTCCTGGCTGTGTTTCAGTCTTCCCCATTCACAGCCCAAAGAGTACTTTTACAAATGTAGACAGACAGTATAAATCCTGTGTCTTGTTTGCATCCAATTTTACACATCTCGGAAAGAGAGAAAACATTATTGAGTAATTTTCACTTCAAGAAATGGACCAGTAATGACTTACTGAAGAGTTGATCCTACGCAGTTGTAAACTCCAGAGAAACTTAAGAACTCAAAAGCTGCTACTGAAATACCACGGTGGGTGAGCAGAGCAGCCAGGGACTGATGGAACTGCAAGCACATGAACGTAACAGGGTGCTGCTCTGCTAGACAGCCAAACCCTTCAGCAACACATGAAAGGTTTTACTATATATGAGGAGTATTTAAAGATGCATATTTATCTCATAAATGACCCAAAATGAGAGGGAAAAAACTGCTGAAGAAATCAATCCGTTCACAATACTTTAAGAATTCAAAATGAAATAAATCCAACGCTGCCACGTTTTAATCTTTCAGCACGCAGGAAACTGAGCTAATCTTATGTTTGGAAAGAATCCAAACACAAAAGGTATGAAAACTCAATTAAGGAATTAAAAAAGCCTCATTATGCTATATAACAGTGTTACATACAGTCCTTTTAACGATGGCATTTCTTTATTTGTGTTTCTATACTAAACTGAATTGCAGGGATTGTTGGGTTTCTCACCATCATCAAATTCTGACACTACAAAGACTTCATTCCTCAAATGCTCAAAGAAACCAAAATACAGCAGACCAAAGAATAGCTATTCATCAGCCACTTCAAAATGTTGCTATTGTTTCAAAAACAAAGCTAAGCAGAAACAGAGGTAATCGGGTGCCCCAGCCGGTTATGCCAGTTCCAGAGGTGCAAAACACCATTTGAATCGAGAAGTCCACCGGACCCTCCCCATTTACTACTCAGAACAACAGGTCTCAGCCTTTTCAGGATTACACTATTTTTTTCCAAAGGGGTTATTTCTGCTCTCTTTTGCCTTTGCTGTAGAACAAGAAACACAACACTAGCAAAAAAAAAAAAAAAAACGGAAGAATTTCTTCATGATGAGAATGGGAAGGCCCTGGCCCAGGTTGCCCAGAGCAGAGGCGGCTGCCCCACCCCTGGAGGGGTTCAAGGCCAGGCTGGATGGGGCTTGGAGCCCCTGATCCAGTGGGAAGTCTCCCAGTCCATGGCAGGGGGTGGAACTGGATAGGCTTTAAGGTCCCTTCCCACACAAACTATTCTATGACTCTATGAAAAGGACATGCACTGTTTTTCAGGCTATATCATGGTATTTGATTTGAAGAATAAAAGCATATAGCTAATCAGACAAACTCAATACATTGCAAACACCTCTCAGATGCAGTACTTTATAATAAACCTGGGTGTAGAGGCTCTGTCCGTGAGATTCGACACGTCCTAGCAACACCTGGCATGGTGTCTAGCACCTTGAGCCCACAAACTAGCTCTTCATGCCTCCCTCTCCTTACTCATTTTAGTAAGGAACTGACATTAAAAGGTATTCTCATTCATTATCCCTGAAACTGAGAAATATTTATGCTTCCTACCATCATTTAGGTTTCAACTTACAATTCAAGCACTATGTTTGATGATCAACATAATTTTTAAAAACAAACATGAAGTCATGTTTAACAAACAGAACTCCCTGGCACAGTTCAAAGAAATCTCTGCTGAAAGTCTGACATCCCTAACATAACTCCTAATAAACTGACTGATCCGGTACTGAAAGATGTGTTGTGTGAAAGCGCTGGAGCCCAAGACTCCTGGATCTCACCAACTTCTTTCTCTGGTATCAAAAGATCCCAAATTAGGAGGTAAAGCTGCATAAGTGCTAAAAAACACTGAAAGTAATGAGAGGCAGCCTGGATGTTTCACCCATTTCATACAGCCACAAGGCACCTCGGAGCACGGCACACGAGTCCCACAGTGTCTGCTGAGCTTTCTGTCACAGTTAGCACTCACGGCAGCTACTCTGAACACACTCGTGATGGAAATTAAAAAAAAAGAAAAAAAAGAGAAAAGGAAAAAGAAGATTATAAATAAAATCCTTTTAAGTGAGCCTGAATGATACAGCAGAAGCATGTGTTACAGACCGCATTTGTTCAAAGCCAACTTTCATCAAGCGCAAGGTGCTACGGCTCCAGCTCAGGCTCTGCATCTACAAACCCTTTGTTCTTCCTAACAAGCGGCGCTGAGCTACACACCAAGTGTCCCTGAGACTGCAGATAATGAGAGATGCCACTAATGAGGGGTGTACAGAGCCACAGGCAAACCTGTGCAAGAAATACCGCACCTGGAAGGAATTCCTCAAGGAGATAAAGATGCACGGTGTTTGTAAAAGCAGGTTTTGAAACCATTAGGCAAGTTCTTCTCCAAATACGTTCACACACTACTCTCAGGAGACAAGTGAGAACCTAAGCCAACCATTTAATGGCAAAACATGGTTAAAAGATTTCTTTCTGTACTACAGCAAACCTCAGTGGAATCAGAGGGAGAACAGCAATGAAAGAATCAGTGGTGTAAGTGCTCTGGAACTGCCAAGTTATGTAAAACTTAAGGACGGCTGTAACAAATCAAACTAAATATTGATTAGCCTGTACCTTTCCTAGTAGTGAACTATAAGGAAAGGTTTACAAGAGCCAGTGAGATTAGGAGAGTATTACAGTACCTTCCAAATTCTGACCATCAGCTACAGACTAACGCCCTAGCTTGCAGGCTTCCCTGAACAGATACATCCTCTATAAATCCAACAGCTTATTGAATCATTCATCCTTTCACCTCTCAAAACATCTGTCAACAGTTTCCACAATTAAATGGTGTACAGAAAAAAATAAAAAGAATAACAAACAAGCAGAGTCTATCCATCTGTGCTACACCATTCATTGCTTTCATCCTCCTACCACCCTCATTCAACTCTTCTTCAGTTCTGTATCTCCAGTTAAGCCTGACACTGATTCAAGGGAAGACAATGTAATAGCAGAGGGTTAGAGCTCATGGGGACAACTGGCAAGTGTGAAGATGATATCTGGATGGATTCAGAGTACCCGTCAAAAGCTTTTGGGGTTTCTCAGCACCCCTTGTCTAAGTTCATCCCCTCCCCAATAAACTGAGCTATTATAATCTGCTACCAGCTTCTCAAGTCATCTGCTGTTAAAGATCTCGAGTCAATTTAATTGCCTGTCTTTACTGCACTCCTAAGGGGCAAAACACGCTCTTACTCAGAGTTTCTTCAACAGATAACTAGTATCCCACTATATAAAGTGTTCATTTCCAATACCCAGACTACTTCAGCTGTCCTTCCTCTATGTTGAAAAGCTACATCCAGTAAAAACAAAGCTTGCAGAATCCTTGGCTCAGGTGCAGAAAGTCAATAATCTTCCTAAACAAATTCTTTTGCTATTGTATGAATGTATTGAAATACCTGCACAGCAAGGAGTACTTAAATTTACTCCAAACAATATAATCCCTTCCTTGCTACCACACCTCCAAAGGCACCTTTTTAAGCACCTTTTTTATTTAAGTGGCAGCAAATAACTGAATTACTGAGGCTTAAACTGAATCCTTTCAGGCCACAAAACAAGAAACCAAATGATTTCCCTATCTGCTAAAGAGCAACTCCTCTTCAGGTGTGGTTCAAGTTTCAAGGCGAGGCAGATGGCCCTGTCTAGAACCCAGATGCCCTGAAAGAAAAAAAAAGATTTATTCCCAAATGGAATCTGCGCACAGGCTAAGGAAGGACAACTGTATGATCACACTCACACAAATATACTTACAGACATTTGATGGAAGTTCTTTCTCTGTCACTAAGAGCTAAAAAGAGCTGAATATGCTGAGTGTTTCTGGAGCTCAGAATTCCAGGAATACCCAGAAAGTCACTTTCAAAGAACACACTCCTGATAAACAAGTGTAACTCCCTCTCTTAGGGGAGCTACACAGCACTCACATCTCCCATTAGGTTCTGAACCTGGTGGATATCCTCAGATGAACTCATAACAGAGCACAAAATCTCAGTAATATCAACAGCTACATTCAAAAGGAAAAAAATCTGATTTAGTGCTCCAATAAGAAAACGACTGCAACAGAAAACTAGACATGAGAGTTTCTGATGAAGGAACTCACAAGCAACCCTAGAATAGTAAAAGCTGTTCAGAACTCACAAACTGACACCGTTTAGGGCCATGAAGATGAAAGGCTTGGCACAACTTTCACACAAGGAGAGGCTGAGAAAACTGGGACTGCTCAGCCTGGAGACGAGAAAGCTCAGAGGGATCTTATCCATGTGTCTCAATACCTGACGGATGGGAATGACAGACTTAGCAGTGCCCAGTGACAGGGCAAGAGGCAATGGGCATCAATTAGAACACACTTAATTCTGTCTTAATTATCTTAACTATCAAGGTATGCTGGCACAAGTTGCCCAGAGAGGTTATGGAGTCCCCATCCATGAAGACGGTCAAAACGCAACTGGATTCACCCCTAGGCAAACTGTTCCAACTGGCACAGCTTGAGCAAGGCAGATGGATTAGATGATCTCAAGCCTTTTAAACCAGGAGATCTCCTCATTCCTGATATTAAACTGAAGAGAAAATAAACTCTAAGTGGAAGACAAGAAATATTCCTTAATCAAGTACGCAACTGGGCTGTGGCATTTCTTGCTGAACCCAAAATCTAACCAAGAATCAACGAAAACTGAATAAAAGTCTAACTACCCCTATTGTACTGTGACTGGTTAAGCATATACACCATACACACAAAGCCGTGATAGCAGAAATACCCAAACTGTGAAACATGTTGTTAGTAGGACTCGTGTTACTGTACACGTGCAGAGCTGCTTGGTGTGAGCTCTGCAGCTGCTATCAACACGCCGAGGACGAGCACTGAGAGAAGCAGAATGCGATTTTAACAGGGGCAGATTGTCACTCACAACTCGTATCTTCCTGCTCCATTTTATGAAGCGCCTTGCACAACCACAATCAGTTAACAGTCACATTAGTAGGTCACGTTCCCACACACAGGAAAACACAAACTGTCGGAGAAGCTACGGAACTCTGCAGCTTATTATTTTCCAATCACTCTGTGATGCTGCTATCAAAACTTACAGATTTTTTTGCTGAGGCCTTCTGACAACGAGAGTCTGAAAGCATGGGCTGTAATGGCATTTTTTTCTGAACAGGAGTGGAACTCCCAACATTCGAAAACTTTTTATTACTGTCTTTAAATCTCTCTCTTTCCTATCTGCTTCATCTCATCTGGGCATTAATAGGATCTGCTCTCTATCCTCCTTTTGTTTGCTAAAACAGCCAGAACTCCACCACAACTCCAATTTGCTTCTAGTATCAAAACTTTGGCATATTGCACTAGTTTTGTAAACTCCGTAAGGTGACCCAAAATTCTTTATAATTATTTACAAAGCATCTATAAAAGCTTCCCAATAGTTGGAGGGACAACTAATCAATGGGAACTGGAGAAGGATTCTTCAAAGCGTATCTCCATCAATAGTGAAAAAATTTCTCTTGGCCTGGTGCGGTGACATTCACTGTACAGGTCACTAAGATGTATCTGATGCTGAGCATTTACCTTTCAAACACTGCTGGAGCACTGCATGCTTGTGGAAATAGCAGTTACTTAAGATTTTACTACGTGTCCACTGTTACACCACAGTTCAAAGTTAGATCTGAAAGTTCATTTCAGTCAGTTCCTAAAGTAACTGCTGTACTTGCTGATGAGAAAGCCAAAACTTGTCCGAATATTCAACCTCATCACTTTACTCTTTACATAAACACAGAGAAGATAACAAACGTTATAAACTGCCCAGACATGACCACGTACCTCACTTCACCTGCACTTTGGCCACTCATCAATCCCTGCTAGGGTTTACCAGCGCATCCAAAACCTTCAAATGTGTTCAGACCATCACTCTTTTTTGTATGGAGAAAAGCGACGCTTTTTCGTTTTCTCCAATTCAAAAGAAGTACATTTCTACATAAAACTAGAGTAATCTGTGTACTACAAAATTAGCTCAAGGCTCTCTATGACAACCGTGTTTAGTCAACAGACTCCAACAGAAGGTAATTATTCTGTTGAAAACTTATAAATAAAGATCAAACACTTTACAAAAATTGAAAAATCCTAACCGACAATCTGGGAAACACAATTAAAAAATTTATTTCTTGACTGTACTAAACAGCAGTATCCTATGGATTCCTCTTATGAGCAACTATAATGGACCCCAAACATGCAGATCCTGCACTAAGTGAAGCACAGATACTCTTTGACTTCTGTTATTTTCATAGGCTAAAGATTTCCAGATCTCCATCAAAGCAAGTGTCTAAGTGCATAAAGAACCTTCCAGAAGAACACAAGCTGACAAAAGACTAAAGTGGGTGGAAAGAACATATTGGGGAAAGGTGTCTTCCTCTCAAGCTCATCTGCATCAGAAATATCGGTACAATTCCAACCTCTGGGACCCTGAGAATCCCCCAACAACACTGAATTAAAAGCCAACATATCAGAAGGTATCCAACTGACTTTGCAAGTGGAAGAAGGCTGAACCCAGCCCAGCTGATCACAGGGAACCCCTACTCATGGCCGGGAAGCTGGAGCAGCCCCGGCTGACAAAGCATCAGAGCCCACTTCCGTGCAAAAGGGATCACTGCAATTGCACGACTTCGACACTTGCTGTGCTCATGCTAAAAACTCATTAAACCAAGCCAAATTCAAGCTTTTCATTGCAATATTCAAATCCTTCCACGGGACTGAAGATTTTCTCTAATTAAGGTTTCTTTGCATATCTAAATTTAAATGGGACGACTGTTGGGCAATGTAAGAGATTCTCTAACAGGAAAATACCTACAGCTTTCATAGAACTATGTAAAGTACTCAAAAAGAGTAAAATTGACAATGGAAAAAAAATCCAACTAACTCTTACAACTAAAGAAAACATACTTAATTCCTCTTCATTTCCCCTACTCCTTGATCCACACCACACATTTACACTACAATACAAACAGGCAGCAAAGGAGAACCCAAGGCAGGAGAGACAGTCTCTCACTCTTCCATCCACCTCTGCAGCAGGAGAGGTGCTGCAGCATCCAGCCAGGCTTCTCAGCTTCCAGAAATGCATTCCCTCAGGAATCCCCAAGGAACCCCAGGATCCCCACGGAACCAGCCCAGGCAGGGAGCCTGGCTTGCCTGGTCTGGGCACAAGCACACAGCAAATGCAACAGAAGACACAATGCAAGGACCATTTCGCTCTGCGGCAGTGCCAGTTTCACAGTTCTACCTCCTCCACCACGTAACCAAAGCCCTAGCTACCCCCTTTCTTGACCCGACACCGCAGCTGGTGCAGCTGCACATAAAAAGAGTCCAGGGAGCAGAACAGTGTTAGAAAATCCTATCAAAAGTACAACATATTCATTCTAGATTGGTTTCCTAATGTCGTTTATCTTGCAGCCACAGAAAACAATTGTGCTGGCACAATTCATAGAACAGTACATGGGTGAGAACAGACGGCGGGGAAAGGGGTCTGTTTAAACAGCGCTGTCACTGGAATATTCAAATTACAGCATGAAAAGCTGTGAATTCAAAATCCTCCCCCTGCCCCCAGCACCACACATAAGCATCTTGCAGCAACATATTCCACGGTTCTGTTTTTAAAGCCAATAAACTAGTAAGATTCGAAGGAGAAACGGCCATTTACAAAACAAAATTTATGGAACATTGGTAGAATCCGTTTCAGTTGACTTAAGTCAGAATATCCCGAGGGCAGCTGGAAGAGCCGCAGCAGGCAGATGTACGCAGTCTATCCCTGACATAACGCTCAGCACTGTCTGTCCAGCCTGGCACCTTCTATCAGCTACAAAAAGAAGCTAAGCATCATCATAAAATAAGCTAAGTATTATTCCTACTCCTAAAACCAGCTAGTACTAATTCTCAAGTTCAAAATGAAACGCAGGCTCCTACTATTTTTATAAAGCATCTTCTATCCCTCTTTGATAATTCAGTCACTGACTTAGTAGAGTAGCCTTTGGATTATGGAAATAAACTTCTGGTGGGAAAAAACTAAAAAAAGTCACCAAAATCCACACGTTGTATCAACAAATCTCAGTAAACGCAAGCAGATCACTGTCATTTAAGCATGAAAGAAAATTGCGGCTCAATTCTATGACACTTTGAGGGCAAAAGCGCTATTTAGGAGACGGCTAACATTTTCTTCTTGCTTCCAAGTTCCAGAAAGTCTCACGGTTTTACAGTAAAACAAACTGGGGAGAGGAATGAATCAAAAGTTCTGATCTCTGCAAAAATGCAACTCTGTTAGTACACACGTTACTTTGTAATTGTTTCCAAGGAACATATTAGCTAAATTAATCACACATTTAATCAGTTCAGATGTAGTAACTGACATTTGATGACCTGCTGTAATCACAGGTTTTCCACCTCTGCCTGTTGACAGCGTGCAGCTAACTTTGCTATATTTGAACATCGCACATGATATCCAACTGCAGAACAACCAGCCTCAAGGTTTTAGGCTTATGCTCCAGTGATTTTTCTACTACATTACTAATCTGTATGTACATTTGGGCTGTTTTATTTCAAAAGGGACACTATGTTACGTAAAGATAGGAATTCAACCTATCGCATTCTAAACATTTTTAGCCTTCAAAAATGCACAGATTTTTGTATATCTCATCTCCTTATTAGTCGGCACCATTCTTGTGCAATGGTCACAAAGTGTACTTTTTTAAATATTGATTATACATAAAAAGATGAGTTTCAATCCTCAGCACAAGACTGTTCCTTGGGAGCTGTGGGAATAAGCTTCAGCAACAAGCCTTGAAATGAAGACTTGGCATTTCTTTTAATATGTATAAGCGGGCATATTCCAGAGATATGCGACTTCATAGAATATTTTGGGTTGGAAGGGATCCTAAAGCCCATCCAGTTCCAACCCCCCTGCCATGGACAGGAACACTTCCCACTGGACTAGGGGCTCAAAGCCCCATCCAGCCTGGCCTTGAACACCTCCAGGGATGCGGCAGCCACAACCTCCCTGGGCAACCTGGGCTGGGCCCTCAACACTCTCATCGTCAATAAATTCCTCCTTATGTCTAGTCTAAATCTGTCCCTTCCAGTTTATACCTACTGCCCCTCATCCTATCACCACAAGCCTTTTTAAAGAACTCCCTCCCCAGTTTTCTTGAAGACCCCCTTCAGGTACTGGAAGGTCCATATAAGGTCTCCTCTGAGCCTTCTCTTCTCCAGGCTGAACAACCCCAACCCTCCCAGCCTGTTCTCGTATGGGAGGTGCTCCAGCCCTCTGACCATCTTGGTAGCCTGCTCTGGACCCGTTCCAACCGTTCCATATCCTTATTATGCTGAGGATTCCAGAACTGAACACAATACTCCAAATGAGGTCTCACCAGAGAGGAACAGAGGGGCAGAACCCCCTCCCTCGACAAGCACAGTTTCACTATCATTTTAAGCCAACCTAAGCTGGCACTGCTACTGAAAGAAGTCGTCCCACCCTTCCCCACTGCTAGTTTCCACATGTCCTTTCCTTGAGTCAGCACAAGCCATTCACAAAGACCCACAGCAAACACCATCAGGATCCTCACCTGCTTAAAAATCAACATTTCTCTTCCTTTTTCCCTTTTGTTGTTGGGGAGCAGGGTGAGAAGGGAAAATCTGAGTTAATTTTAATGTGACCTGTTCTCCAATTCAGCTCGCTGCACGGCCACGCAGGTGCTGGCAGGAGCAGAGCTGCAAGGAATAGGCAGGCGACAAGACTGTTTTAGCAGTGGGAATTCATATTGGCTGGAATCGCTCATGAAACCACAGCTACAACAGTAAAAATTAGAAGATACAGTATTTAAATACTCAAAGAAAAAAACTCTCTTTTCCGAACTGCATATAAATGAAAAGAAATAACTCAAATGAACTATGTGATCAACTTCTAAGTTGGCGACTCTCCCGTTGCCTGCATTGCCATTTCACCTCCGATCTGAGTGCTTTTACAAGTTTGGCTTAACATTTTTAGAGGAATATGAACAACAGAAACCTTGGCCGAAAAGAGCGTGCAAGCCAAAACTTTAACTCACAGTGCAGAGGCAGAGTGATGACATAACTCAGTCTGTCTGGGGAACGGGATGAACAATACTAGAAAAATCTGCACTAGCATGAAGTACACCTCGATTCTAAGAGCAGGTAAGTAAATCTTAATCAATAGATAAAAAGTCTTCTATTTTAATCCAAATAAACTGAAGTCTCTATGTTAGAAAATCCCAATTACTCTCAAGCCCACCCCAATCTTACAGCTTCTCTCATCACCTTTGCGTTTCTAAAACCCCACAGTGATCATCACCGACAAACTCAGGCGATCGGTATCAGTAAACCGCAACCATCCCGATGCGCACACAGGAATGTAATTCAGAGGAAAAGTTACTGGCCCCGATTCAATCTGCAAGCTGGATTCCAAGCTGCGGGGTAGTTGTATGTCTAAAAGGAAAGCGGTTATGAGAGACTACGTGCTCCTAACACACCCTCATCACAAATGCATACTTGTGGCTTTCGCACTGCGTTCAGACCTTTCCCTTTATCTCATCAGTTGTACTCATATTCTGATCCAGAACATTTCTCCTCAGGATAAGTTTATCCATATCTATCTAGGAAAAAATAAAACAAACTTGTTCTGATTAATCAGATAACCACTAATACACTTCTCTAGATCCAGCTAGAAATCGTACTAATACACCTCACAAAGAGGGTCACTTAATTATTCATTATGTAGAAGTATATTCATTTGTTCTAAGTTTTAATTTAAACTGAATTGCATTTCAACTGAACATCTCCTTGATCTTTTATTGTGACAAAACATGAAACGCAAACTTTGCTTTAACCTTTTTATTGCCATTCACTGCCCCACACACCTCTAATCAGATGCCATTTTGGATCAGCTCATTACGGCCACTCCAAAGCATCAAACATCCTTCTCTAAACCTTTTCTAGCGCTGAACTCACATCAATGCCACCAGAAGAACAAAGACTCTTGATTAATCAGCAAGAGATCCTTCTCCTACCTGAAACAGACACTCAAATATAAAAAAACCTAACAATTTTGAGAATCCACAGTAAGATCGATGAGTTCACAAGTCCTGCTCCATTCAGCATGAGCTGCTGAAAAAAATTTTCCAACTTACGTGGAAATTTACTTAAATTCCTTACAAATCACTTTAATGGTGCACACACTTCAAATTACCAGTGCAATAAATGATAATTTGATGGGGCCTTACCACTTGTATTTTTAATGCAACTGCCCTGTTTCAAAATACTCTTTCCCTCCTATTGCCCTCATTAGGGCCGAAAGCAATTGGATTTTCTACGTGTGGGATAACAGGAAAGCCTTAAGCCCCTGCAGGAACACCTTTACAAACCATCACAAACTATGATACGCTGCTGACAACTTTAAGATCTCTGAACAGTAAGAAAATTACTTAGAGCAGTTTGAGAGCTTTTTAAAGATGTGCTTTAACTCGTTAAAGTCTTTTTATTTCTTTTAGCTCTAGCACTAATGACACACAACTTGGAGTTAATGAGCATATTGCAATTAGTGCCAAAAATTCCAAACTATTTAATCTTTCCCACAGCAATATTAAACTCCGATTCTCCCTCCCCTTCCAGGTAATAAAAGACTCTACATTTCTACATGTTGTCATACACCCCCAACACTGCTCCTCCCCAGTTGTCCTGCAGGCAGAATTGTTCAACAAACCACAAGTAGCAACTTCCAAGCCTTTTAAATAAGAGAAAGGGCGTTAGGAACATAGGTAGCATATAGCATTTCTCACAATATCCCCATCCCTATTTCCATGCACTCATCGGAACCAAAATTCTGATGATGAAAATGGGCATCCTTTCAGCATTCCATACATTCTTTTTGCTCTTCCCACGCACCAACGGTGCCAGCTCCCGGTCTGCTCCCTCTTCCAGACCCCCAGTCTCTGGGATTCTGGCCTGGATAGGCTCAGAACTCCCCAGTACCATAACCCACCACCCCACTGACAACCACCCCTCTGCTGCTTGGGCTCTTCTATGGAAGCAGAAAATGGTTTGGGTTGGAAGAGACCTTAAAGCTCATTCTGTTCCACCCACCACACCACCCCCTGACCATAGGACAGAAGAGAATAGAATGGTTTGAGCTGACAGGGACCTCAAAGCTCATCCCATTCCAACCCCCTGCCATGAAATGGAATGGGCTGGAGAGGACCTCGAAGCCCATCCAGATCCAACCCCCTGTCATGGAATGGAGCTCACGCACCAACCAGTTCCACTCCCCTCTCATGGAACGGAATGGGCTGGGTTGGAAGGAACCCTAAAGCCCATCCAGTCCCAGTACCGGGTCCCGCAATGGCAGGGCTCACCAGTTCCACCCCCTGTCATGGAATGGGGTGGGCTGGAAGAGACCGGAGAGCTCACCCCGTCCCAATCCCCCTGGATCGGGCTGCTCGGAGACATGGTTTAGTGGCAGACAGGAATGGTTGGACTCGATGATCCAAGAGGTCTTTTCCAGCCTGGTGACCGGATGATTCCAAGCCGCATCTGACCCGGCCTCGAGCCCCCCCAGGGCTGGGGCAGCCACGGCCCCTCCGGGCAACCTGGGCCGGGGCCTCCTCACCCTCAGCAGGAAGAATTTCTTCCCGATCTCCAATCTAAACCCTGCCCCTTCCAACTTAAAGCCATTCCCCCTCGTCCTAGCAGGACCTTCCCATCCCAGAAACTTCAGGAGCGGCTCCCGAGCCGCCCCGGTTCCCCGGTTCTCCCTGCTCCCCGCGGCGGGACAGCCCGGCCGGTAACGGGGGAGGCGAGCGGGAAAGGCAGGAAGGAGCCCGGCGGCGCAGGAACCTGTCGGGACACATTCTTGAGGCCGGGGCAGGAATGCGGCCGGGGGAGCCGCGCTCGCGGGGCCCCAGGGCCGAGCCCCCCGGGGGGATGGGGCGGGAGCCACCCCCCCCCCCCGCTACCGGAGCCGCACTCACCCTTGGAGTAGAGGGACTTGGGGGACTCGAGGTCGAGGTCGGCGCTGAGCAGAGAGATGAAGTCCGAGGGCATCGCAGCTCCGCGGCCCGGCAGGGGCGAGGGGGGCGGCGGGCGGCGGGCGGGGAGGGGGGGGCGCGCTGCTGCCTCCGCCGCGCCGGGGAGGGGAGCGCCGGCACCGGCAGGCGCGAACGCGGCGTCCGGGCCGCCGATGGGTCCGGGTCGGGCCAGGCCGGGAGGTTCCGTTCGCCGTCGGGAACCGGGCACCGCCAGCCGAACGGGAACCGGCTGCTGCCAACGGAGCGCGCCCGCCCGACCGCCCCCTCCGCTGCCGCTCCGCGCATGCGCGCGCGCCGCCGACGGGCGCGACACCAGCGCGTGCGCCGAGGGGCGCAGGGGCGCGCGGCCGCCGGCGCCGCGGGGGGAGGGGAGGCGCAGCGCGGAACAGCCTCCGGGAGAAAGCAGGGGGGGGAGTGGTGTGGAGGGGGGGATCCGCGCGCATGCGCAAGGCGGCCCTCCAGCCGCCGGGGCCGCGGTGCGTGTGCGGGGGGCGGAGAGCCGCGGAACAGCAGCGACGGCCGGCTTCCGCGCGCATGCGCACGGCGGCGGCCGCTACCTGCGGGGCGGCGGGGGGAGGAGTAGCGGCGTGGAACAGCCTCGCGCATGCGCACAGTGGCATTAGAGCGGGTAGGGAGGTGGAAAAGCCGTCCCGGAGGGCGGGGAGCACAGGCGCGGAACAGCCACAAGGGCGGGCGCCGCGCGCATGCGCAGAGCGGCTCGCATGGTGCCGCCGCCGGCAGGGCCGCAGCGGGGGGCGGAGGGCGGAAGAGCGGGGGCGCGGAAGCCTCTAGAAGGGTGGAGGGGCGGCCTTGTCCTGAGCGAGGAATCAGTAATGGCACAGGCTTAGGCTCCCCAGTGGGAAAGGACCCACGAGGACCATCCAGTCCAGCTCCTGCCCTGCCCAGGGCGCCCCTGACGCTTGTTGACCAAACGCTTCCGGGAAATCGTAGAAGTGTTTGGGCTGGAAGGTCCTTAAAGATCATCCAGTCCCACCCCTGCCCTGGGCAGGGACACCTCCCACTGGATCAGCGGCTCCAAGCCCCATACAGCCTGGCCTCGAACACCTCCAGGGATGGGGTAGCCACCACTGCTTTGGGCAACCGGAGCCAGTGCCTCCCCACCCTCATCATGAAGAATTTATTCCTTATGTCTGGTCTAAATCTGCCCCTCTTCAGTTCATAGCTATTCCCTCTCATCACAGTCCCTCCTCAGCTTTCTTGTGGCCCCTTCAGATACTGGAAGATTGCTATAAGATCTCCTCAAAGCCTTTAGGCTGAACAACCCCAACGCTCTCAGCCTGTCCTCATGCCGGACGTGCTCCAGCCCTCATCATCTTTGTAGCTTCCTCTGCACCCATTCCAACAGTTCCATCTCCTTATGTTGAGGATTCCAGAACTGGACATGTTACTCCAGATGAGGTCTCACAAGAGAGGCCCACTTCTCTAGCTATCCAGCTATATTGTCAGGCTTGGCTCTGTGACTGTTTCCCTGGGGAGCTGTTCAAGTACTCCACCACTCCTAGGGGAAGAACTTTCTCCTCATATCCAACCTTAAACATCTGGCACATCTTATCTAACACATACTCAGCCCTGCTACATCTTCCTGCTGTTGCCTCCTGTCATTGGTTACCAGAGAGATCAGCACCTGCTTTTCTTCCTTCCCTTGTGAGGAAGCTGTAGACCACAATGAGGTTTCCCTCAGGCTCCTCCAGGCTGAACAGACTGAATGACTTCTCCTCATACACCTCTAAAGCCTTCACCAACTTTGCAGCTTCCTCTGGATGCTCTCCAGTAGCCTGGGTATCACCAGTGTGTTTTCATTAGATGAAACAAAGATGGCATAGAATCATAGGAAAAAAAAAAAAAAACCAAATCTGGGTAGTGTGGAGGACACGACTACTAAAAACCTGAGGTGAGGGAGTTTGGGACCTCTTTCCCTGACTAAGAAGGTGGAGGAGGTAAGGAAAGGTCACCCATGCAGATTTAACGTTACCCTTGCAAGGTGATAAAATCTACTTTGGAAATGGGGACAGGATTGGAAAGCGAGAGGGCTTGCCATGTGAGTGAATGGAGGTGCAAGGCGAGTGCTTAAGCTGTGAAAAATGGAGGAGGAAGGAGCTGTGAACAGCTGACGCATACCTCCAGTTCAACAGAGGGTCTGGTTTCCCTTCAGTGACCGTGTCACCAAAAGGTTGGCTCGTGTCCCTCCTGCAGCTGGCTCCTGTGCAAATCCACTCTCAGATCCCAGAGAAATCACTCTCCAAAAACACTTGGCAGCTTCCAGAAACTTGCTGTACCTCACCAGTCAGGACAGCAGTGCTTGGGAGGGTTTCTGGAGACTCCTTGACCATCATCCACTGCTGGCTGCCTGCCTGTTGGTCACCGTGGGGCCACCTCCTGCCCGATATCTTCAGCAGGCATCTGACTGCACTCCTGTACCTACAGCTTTGAGTGCTTGGGTTTTATTCTGCGGCATTACCTATGCAAGCAGGGTGCTGAGACAGTGATTGCAGAGTCAGTTTGGTGTGGCATGCGCATGGCATCCTGGTTTCCCAGCCTTGCAGAAGAATGATGGCAACTTTGTGGTATGCGTTTGGTTTTATTTGATATTGGGTATCTCTTTCATCCCAGATGTACTGCTTTAATCCCCTGGAGCTGTGCTGGCTTTTCTTCTCCTCTGCATGACTTCATCATCATTTGTGGTGTTTTGAGAGGGCACGATGCTCAGGCCAGGGAGTACGACTGCAGATTTCAGCAGTGAGGGCTCATTTGTAACTAGACCCTTAACATCCTTTTCTACCATCGCCATCTGCCCTCCTTTATCTCCTATTTAAGCTCCTCTCACATACTCAGCTATAACAGTTTTCCACATGCTTGTACTCAGGTTGTGAAGGATTTGCCCAGTGAGGCTCTCTGGCTTTTCCTAAGGAACTGCCTTTTCACCTGCTAAGTGGACAGTGCGTGTCCTGGGGAGCAGGGAAACACATCCTGGTGACCAGCCCCCTGCCCGAGGTGTGTATCCCTTGAGCGTGGAGGTCGGCAGGACCCTTCTCTGGGCGCTTACAGCCTGGATGCGGCTGCCCTGTTCCTGAGCACTCAAGAGCACAACATAGTTCTGATGCCAGTTCAGGGTGCTCAGCAGTGTTCACCGATACAGTGAAAAAAAAAATACAATACGTTATTAAATGTGTTATTTTTATCATGCCTACAGAACACAGATTTCTGTAAGGTGTTTTTCCTTCCTTTGCAGTAAGTGCTGCCATGCTGAACAAGAGCGGCACTCACGAGTGTTGCTCAGAATGGGCTGTCGGGGCCTCCTGGACACATCCTCAGCTGCTCGCTGCCACCAGCATGGCTGGGCTGTGTTTCTCTTCTCTGCTGCCTGTGCCCAGAGCTTGCGCAGACCTTCTCCTCAGCTCTTGTAGCTCCTGTGCCAAGTGGAACAGGCAGGCAGCATCATGTGAGGGCATCGTTCATTTGCTTCAAGGCAGACTTGAGTAACCTCCTGCGTTAGAAGTCTTTCGAAGGGTTTTGCTGTAATCTCTATCATTCACCTGGCAGGTAGAATTTCCTTGTGGCAACCCAGATGTCTGCTTTGCAGTTTCATAAATTCTGACAATGGCGAGGAGGGGTTACCAGCTTGCAGAGGGCTCTGTGCCACTGCCAAGATCTGCATGACCAGCCAAAAAGTCCCTCACTGAAAGGAGATGAGGAGCACCTGGGTAGCAATTTTTCAGAAAGCTGTTACCTGAGGAAGAAAATCCTTTTGTTAATGAAGCAAAGGGAAGCAACATGAGGCAAACCCGGAATTACAGCTGAAGGCATTTCATGGACAGTTTTGTGTTCTGCTAACCTCTAAGCAGTTCTATGTGATCCGAGCTGTTCATAGGGGTGAATGGATGGTACATGTACTATCCAAAAGCAGCTGACATGCTGCCAACAAGCACAACTCCCAGCTTGTCACCATGGGAAGCCAGGCTGGGCAGCACTCTCCTTGGAAAAGGTGATGGGTGATGTGGGCAAGTTGGGGGATCTAAAGAAAGATCATGGGTGCAGTAGGCATTGTGTTGCCTCAGGCATTCAGACGCTGCATTTAACTTTTACCAGCTGGTGCCACTTGTTTGTTGTCCCAAAAAGACATCAGTTCATTTCTATGCACCCAGTTCAGCTCAGCGTGACTACAGGACCACAGCCTACCTGAACAGTTAGACTACCTAAGAATATGACAACCAGCAAAGCAATTTGCCAAACACAGCAATGCTAAGGGACAGAAATAAGATAAAACACCAGCTGTAAATCCAAGAAAGAAAGAATCTCAAAGCCTGAGTGTAAAGGCATTATTTAGCTGAACCACACAGGGGCCTTGTATAGCTGTCAGAGCACACAGGGGAAAAGAGGAGAGCTGAATAGACACAGTGCTGTGCAAATTGGCAGGCTTGGATTATATGACCATGGAATTAAAAGGATTAGCTGATAAATTTACCGAACAACCGGCGATCATTTTTATGGTGGAAAGTTTAGAGAGAGGAAAAAAAGCTGTGGAGTAGTCATATTCAGAAGAGCCAAAGGGAATGATCTTCCCCCTTCGCAATTATGTACCTGACAGCGCTGGAAGGGAGGATGGAATTGTCTGTGCCAGGTGAGGGTTGCCCTGCCCAGCAAGGGAGGAATGCTTTAGGGAGCACTACTCCTACGCTGGCACTACAAAATCAAACCAGTTGGGAAGTATCCAGGGGAAAAAAATGTAAGACTGCCCTATAATCACCTCCTGCCTCAGTAACAAGGGAAACAAAGCCTTTTCTGGGAAGGTGCTGCTAACAGATGGCCAAAAACTGATCTTATTCTTGAAGGGGGAGTGATGAAACATCATAGAATTCTTGAGGCTATCTGGAGAAGACCAGCACCAAACAGTTGCTGGAGATGATAGGGCTGGTGCTTATCACCCAGGGAAAGGAGAGTTGCTACCGCTTCCCGAGACAGAGAAAACTTCCACAGGAACAGAAGGAACATGATGAAGCAAGGCAAGGAGAGGTCTACCTTTATGAATGATCTCAGGTGGTACCTTAGCTGTGCTGTACAGACAGCAAATGGAACCTGGCTTGTCTTCCCTGCCCAGGAAACACAGACACAGCCCAGCTGTGTGGGGCCAAACACCAAAAATCAGCATGGGACTGATTCCTCCAGCCCCATGGCTGGCACTGGGCTCTAAGTCTTGATCACAAATAAAACTAGAAGCTGGAGAGGCTTGTACGCAAAAGGAAGTTGTAGATGACCAGCCACTGAGCTGCTTGGGCATTTTTCTTTACTTTTATAATTTTTGAACATTTTGTGCCTCTCACGTTGGATAAACATCCAGTTTCAATGCCAGGTTGGGGAAGGTTTGCTGGGGGATTCTTTAAACACGTTCTGTAGATCCTTTCAAATGTCAGTTTGTTTGATGGGCAAAACCATTAATGTCTCGATAGAGCAAACTCCCACCGGTGCTGGTGGTGGAAACAGTGAGCAGGATCCGAACTGTGGAAGTGACACAAAATAGTGGAAGCTGAAATAACACGGTAAAGGAAATCTGTGCCCTGTTTGGGAGCGGGAGGATGGTGGCTGGGGGTGGTACACAGGTATCATGAGTTTTTCCAGTCACTGCAGCAGAGATTTAAGAGATGGGCTCCACCTGGGATTCTGCCTTTGGAGTCTGGGGACAGGAAACTGCTGATCCCCAAAGCCTGGGACAGGCCCTCAGAGCTGGATCCCCATCTGCATCTGCTCTTTTTCACAGAGTATGCACTGGTGGCCTGCTCCGCAGGTAGAGGGGCAACCTCCTCCATCTCCAGTCAGGGACCTGAATGAACCAAGAAGCAGCATCGCGTGTCTGGGGACATGGCCAAGACAGCACCTCAATGACTCTGCTCTTGTTCACACATCTGTGTAACGTGGGAACACATTTTGCACACATCTAGATTTTGCAATTATAATATATGGAATTAATGTAACTACAATATACAAAAATCCTCACCAATTAACTGCCTGAAACAGGAGACTTGCCATTAAGTTGTGTTCTGTGTAATTAAGGTATTTTCTCTTTTTATAATGAAGCTTCTCTCCCTGCATAAGCAGTTGAATAGCAGCAGGTGTGAGGGGGAAGGAGCCTAAACCAGGATCGTGGTGATAAATTAGCAGGTTCATACGTAATATTGCTAACCCCATTTGCGATTTCTAAGCCTATGTAGGTGTTTTATTTTCTAACTGTGTTAGAAAGACTGTCAGAAAATAATTAGGCTCTGTCAACAGTTCTCCCATGCCCGGATTACTGCTTCCTGACTCATTAGAGCTGCCGAGGTTGGCAGGAAACTTGTTTTATAGTAATTTCTGTTAGCGGTGTCCCTGGAGAAGAGACAACACCGAGCATGTGACACCGGCATTAACTTCACCCTCGTGATGGAGGCACGGGGCATCTGGGAGCCGCCAGGATTGCCGCACGCTGGTTACTGCTGGCATGAGACATCGGTGTCTTTAGAGCCCTGTGCTGGACATGGGGACAGGACAACTGGGGATGCACCGCTGCATGGCTGGTGGCTGGGTAAGATTCAGCTTTAAGGGTTAGGACCTACAGTGCATGAATCACAGAATCATTTAGGTTGGAAAAGATCTTTAAGGTCACTGAGTCCAACCGATTGGTTTCATCTCCAGAGCTAGGAAAGCAGCACAGGTATTTATACTAGATCAATAAAGAAAGGAAATAAGATCCTGCCCGTGAACATGAAGAGATACGGGTGAACGGCACATGGAGACGGCACGGTGTAATGGCAGCGGTGGCTTTGGCACCCAATGCTGCAGCAGCTGCTGGGGACAGGGTGGGAGGGCAAAGATGAACCAAGCACAGCCTTTGTGGTGTTTAAAAGCACGTCCTTCTCCAGCTGATGCTTCTTTCCAGGAAGTATCAACAAACTCTGTAATATAAAACTAGTCTTTGGAGGGGATAAGAAATACAACCCTAATTGGACATTTACTGACTGGGTGCAATAAAAATGTAAACAATAGCTTCATTACAAGTCAAGACATGGTGCAGACCGACCAACAGGCTGATCGTCATGTCTCCTCCTCCTCCATCACAGGCGCTGGGGTGACTTTCCTCCCTCCCCGTGCACTATCTCAGCATTCCCCTAACCAGCAAGGGGAAACGTACAACTGAAAACAGAGCCGAGGCTAATACATGGAACTAAAGAGAGATGCTGGAGCATTTGGGACTCCCCTAATTTTTTCTCATCTCTGTCTCAGACGCTCTGCACATTCTCCTCGACGCTTGGTGAAGTCCAACTGTGCTCAGCAATGACCCCGCAGTACTTGGAAGCAGATTCAAAACTAGTTCAGAATTCTTCTCTTTATTTCTGTGGATTTTGGATCCAGTTTCTCTTGCTAAAAGATAAATAATGTTTACAGCTAAATAGTGCTTGTCAAGAAAATAATTCACAACTTTCTGTTGTATTGTGAGTAGTTTTTTCCTTTCCCACAAGAACACCAAGGATCTCCTGTCCGGTGACCACAGCGTCTACTTCCCAGACCACAGAAAGGTTTTAATACCCAGGACCCTCACAAGCAATGCTCAGTGGGTTTCATGAATTATCCAACACCAGCCGCAAAGCTCCCTCCCTCTCAAGACCTCCACTTCCAACTTAGGGGTGTTCAAGGCCAGCTTGGGTGGGGCTTTGAGCAGCCTGATCCAGTGGGAGGGGTCCCTGCCCATGGCAGGGGCTGGAACTGGATGGACTTGGCTCTCAAGGTAGTTGCAGCAACTACAGGGAAGTAGTACCTGGTCAAATCATTCCAGGGGGGAGCAAGAGAGCAGCCAGACAGCTAATAGCCACTGACTTGATAAAAGGGCAAGCAGAAGTCACTGAGAGCTGTGTTCTTTGGTCCAGGATTTTAGCTGAAATAGTGTAGAGGAAAAAAGGCCATTAATTATAGAATCAAGGAATGGTTGTGTTCTGTGTAATTAATGCCCATCTCTGCAAACCACCAACCCAATTACTAGTTACATTCTGCTTTGTCAAGTTTGGGTTCGTGGAGAGGCATGATCAGTGCAGTTCTGCTGATATTCCTGAGGCAGCTGTTACAAGGTTAGATTAGCTGTGAAAGCCGCCTCCATGCTCCCAGTTACAGTTCTTCACTCAACTCCCTCTACAAAGCACTTGAAGGAAGCAAAGCACACATGCCCGGCTTCCATTTCAGAGTGAAAGCTGAGACAGCACCCGCATTGTGTGGGGGACCTGGCAGCAAACATTTGCTGTGCAAGAAGTTCAGCGTAAAGACAAAGATTTGGAATTGTATTTTTTAATCCTTAAATAATACAGGTAACCAAGCATTATTAATGGCTCCTTTGTTGATTGAGCAGTTTCACATTGGTGGGACCCATCGTTTAGCGAGTCAGAAGAAAGGAATGAGAAGAGGCGGGCTGGCTCCCACTGCCCCTTGCTGGATGAAGCTCCAGGCAGGGGAGCTCAGCACCAGGCTCACGCTATCCTGCCCCCCTCACACAACTGCTTGAACACCTCCAGGGACAGAGCAGCCACAACTTCTCTGAGCAACCTGAGCCAGAGCCTCACCACCCTCATCATGAAGAATACACAACTTTGCATCCATCTTCTCAGCCCCCTAGATTGCTCTGTGGCAGTGGCTCACCCTCTACACGAGGCAGGCACCACTGAGCTTGCTTTTCCAAGGAGCATCTGTCTGCTTCCAGGTCACTGCTAAGCCTCAAACAAACACAGATTGCTCATTGGGGTGAATCTGAAACATGCTCATTCACTGACTACTGCCCTCCCGCTGTTAAATCAAGTCTTTTTGTTTTCAATTTCCCTTTGTAGATTTTTGCATTGGTTTTGTTAGATCAAGCAGTGTATCTTGCACTACCAACTCAAATGCCTCATGGAAGCCTAAGCACCACATCAACGTATTTTCAACTAATCTGAAATATAAATATATCATTTCAGGCTGATAAGATCTATTTTCCATAAACTTACATTGACTGACCCATTGCTGACTTGAAGACCTATGCTGATGTAGGGCTACATGGCCTGTCAGCTTTTCCCTTTAAAACATAGCTGAATAGAATTTCGCAGGTCTCTCCCACTGGATTTTCCTTGGCCCAGATTTATACTCTTCTGCTAGGCTCTAGTTGGGTCAGAATAAACAGAAACTACAAAGCAGCCAGGACACAATGAGGGACGAACAAACCTTGCAATCAGATACCCAAGAGCCACTTTAGCAATGGAGAACTCCATGTTTCCCTGTCCAGATAATTCACCATAAGAGACAAAGCAATCAATGGCAGTGAAAAAAGTCCTGTAGGAAGAAAACCTCTACAGGGACTTCTGCTAAAACAGTGCATGCAGAAAACACAAGAGGCTGCTGCTGGCAGCAACCAGCCCCTGCCCACTGGAGGAGCAGAGGGAACAACACAGCCCCAGCAGTGCTCTCCAGTCCCGGGGACTGTAAGCATTTTGGCCTTTGCTGTTCAAAAAGCAGCGTATAATTCCACATCCAAGAAATTCTTCTAGACGACCTTCTAGGAGCACAGTAGATTTATAGAAGAGAGAAGAAAAACCCCAGCCTGTGGGAGGCTTTCCCAAGCAGGATCCCATTTTATTGCTTCCATTTTGCTGCAATTCAAGAAGATAATCAGCTGTGCTGTAACATTTGAATTAGGGACCAGTCAGAACAGTGTTGCGTAGCACCACTGAAGGATATCAAACACCAGAATACAAGTTCCCTTTTTCAGCAGATCCTGACCAACATGCTGGAAAGATTGGTGCCTCAGTGCATGAAGCATACCTTATATTGTCTCTGCACTGTTGGAGGCCAACTACTCAAAAACAGAAGGAGAGAGAAATATCCTCTTCTATTCAAAGACAAAACCAACATCATCCACAAATCCCAAACATATTTCTTTTCCCTTTCTATGTAGGGAGAAGAGACTGTTTATTTGATTTTTCGCCCCATCTGGTGCACATTCACAGTAAGAATGAATTTTGTTTCCAGTACATGTGTCAGATCAAGACCTCAGGGAGAAAGAAAAATCTGCCTTCCGAGATGCCACACGTCAGTTTCCATTTCTGGCGTTGCCACACACAGCACAAAGGAACCAAACCAACCAGGATTAAAGGTATAAATTGTTTCACAGAATATACATTTTAAAGGGACAAGTACAAATATTACAAAATGAACAGAGTAATTTTTAAAATACTTGTATTTACTTAACCGTTAAAAACAGACACGGACAGAAAGAGGTAGCAAAGCTAACCATTTCCTGCTGCTCCAATTAGTGTTGCCTGCATGCGTTGGGAAAGTTACTGCAGAACCGAATCTCCAGACGTCTTTTCTGGAAAGGACAGCAGACAACTTGCAATTTGTTTCCGGCAATGATACGTGAAGGACTGAGGCAAATCCACAGGCTCACTAACAGCTGTTTAACATTGTCTGGCTTAACGAAAAGGCATTGAAAGAAAAAGGTTGTCTGTGTTTTACTTCAGAGAGCGAGAGAGAGTGAGAGAGCGAGCACACGAGCACACACACGTGAGGGAGACCACACACACACGTAGGAGAACACCAGGAAGTTGCACTTGTCCTGCCACCTCAGGAAGAAAGTACAACAGGTTTGTGGGTCCCAGAGTTAGGATAAAGAGTTTGGTATTAGCTTGGTCCCATGGGTATCAACATCACTTGACAGATTCAAAGCTCAAAGCAAGGCAGAAAAAGTTAAGGGAAGCAGAATTCCACGTTGCATGTGTACACTCTCTCTCACACCCTCTCTTTCAGGCTCTCTGAGGTCCCGGCAAGGTCAGTTCAAGATGTTCTCCCATCCAACATGTAATAGCGATACATTAAACCTATGACCAGCGCTCCGAAGATGGGAATTAGCCATGTTGACCAGAAACTATAGATAGAAAAAAAAACAAACAACAAACCAAAACATACACACAATATAAACCAGAATAAAGTTTTAAGTTAATAATTCATTCAAGATGTTAATCACTTATTACATGTCTGTTTTCCTGCAGGGAACTCTTGGGACCTGTCTCACATCAGCTCACAGAACAACCACGCGGGCCCTGGCTCACAGGGCAGGCAGCTCTGGCAGTCCTCGTGCTCAGAGCTCTGCCCAGCCCCTGCGAGAGGCCCCTGCGCATGCAAGGGTGGTTTGGTGGCTTATAAAATAGCAGCGGAATTGCTGAAGTTTCCAGCCTGGCACATACAGAAACCAATTTGGGTTTTTTTGTTGTTGGGTTGGTTTTGGTTTTGTGTTTTTTTTCCTTAAATAAGACAGACTGTAATTTGTGCTACACAAACAGCTGAGTTGACTCAAGGATGGAAATTGCTACAGCTATCCCACAGTAAATCTTCCTCACTCATAAACCAGAGGCCACGGGCTCACCTTCAGCAGCCTCCTTAGCGAGAAAAGTCCTGCATCAGCTACAAAAGACAAGGGCCCTGTTCTGGTTGTAAAGATTTTCAACTAAACGGAGCTGAACACGACAAAGATCCTCCAAAAACCTGCACATAACTGTTGCATCACCCTGCGCCTGCAGCAACCACCCAAATAATTGCTGTAGTGCCAAGGACTGCAGCCACAGTTGTGTAACATGAACACACGGGCCAGAGAATTCGAGCTGCAAAACTTGAGGATGTCTGCTCTGCTCAGGGTGGAGCAGGGGACTTGGCACCACTGGCTGCGTCTCCACATCCAACAAGGCACACACATGCCATGACAGTTTGCTTGGTGCACTTCAGTCTGGCAACTCATTATGGACTATCTGCTTGCTGGAAGGACAGCGCAGTAATATTCTTGGGGGTTTTTCCTGCCTATTAGAATTAATATGCAGCTCTACAAACTGGGAGTCTGAAGCCCTGAATGTCTTACTCTTAAAATAAGAGGATACCATACCTTGTTTGGCCTGAGGATGTCATATTTGGGTCCTGAAGGAAGAAAGAGGGAATTAGCAGGGAAGGAACATGAAACATACACTAATAGAACACAAGACTGAACGTGTGATTACAAATATAGAAGAAAAAAAACGCTCCCTTCCTCTCCCAAACACCCTCTGTCACAAATGCGGAAGCTGCTGGGGATGTTTGCCCTTGTCCTCACCTCCACAGCCTTTCCATCAATCCCATCCTTCCCATCTAGTCAGCGACTTCACACTGGGACTTGCACCCATCTCAAAAAAAGCTCTTGCTCGTTACCTCACACACCAACCTGCTCACTTCATACACTGTGGACAATAACTGGCACTTGGATACAGACAGCGCTTTCAGTGTGATCCCCACTCCAAACCCCTGCCCACAACCCCATTTATTATCCTGCCACCTGACCACGGAAGCACACAACCACAACATTCTCTTCAGCTCTTCTCTTGCATACAACCTGTTTCCAAACTTTTATACTTATCCTTTCACAAAACTCCGAGAATTTAAACACTTTTTTCCAGTCAGCTGGCATTCTCATTTAGGCTTTCATCAGCTCTACAGCCTCTCCCTTGGTGACTGTTACTGCTTTCAAGTCTAATTGACACCCGTAGTCAAAAATCACCTTTCCTGCTCATCCTAAACAGAATTATCTCAATTTCTTGATAGCACAAGCTTACTTCTCAAATGGGATTCTATTTATTACCATTTCTCTCTCCCCCTCTGTTTCAAGGGCATTTTTTCAACACTGTGCCCAGTTCTAATCCAGGAGAATACTCGAGTTTTAAGCAACACTGATGATTAACAGGGCAGTTAACAGAGAATTCTTGTTTTACAGCCAACCCCATAGTTGACTCTGTTTATGAAACAATAAATTTTAAGGTGGATTTATGCATAATTATGCAGTCCTGTTATAACTAAGCGTGGGCTTCACCCAGCCTGCATTATTCTTTCTGTGGCTGACTAAAGCTAATACTCCCGAGGGCCTCAGTCGCTGCCCTCTCTGTTCATAGTTTCCTCCTTGACTCCCACTGCCCTGCGAGCAGCCCTGCTTTGAACAACATCTAATGAAAGCGTTGAAGGCAGAGCAGCGCCTGGTCCAAGCAATTCAAGCCAAGCGAGAAGAAAAGCCATCTGCAAGGCACATGTTTACCTCTCAGATGGGATTCTATTTATTGCCATTTCCCTCTCCCCCTCTATTTCAAAGAAGTTTTTGCAACATCGTGCCCTGTTCTAATCCAGGAGTATCTGAGTTTTAAGCAACACCAATGATTACTAGGGCAGTTAACAGAGAATTCTTGTTCTGCAGCCAACCCCACAGTGGCTGGGCCCGTCTCCTGGTTTGAATGTAACAACACTAACAGCTCAGTGGTCAGGACATAGCCAGTATTGCAAAAAAATGGTCTGTGGCTAAAGGTGTGGAAATAACATTGCTGATGTCAGGGGAGAGAGGGCACAAAAAAACACTGCCATTTTCACACTAAGGTGACTGCTGAGCTTTAGTACAAAAACAAAAGTATAATTTTCTTGGGAGATTTATTCATTACTGTAGTTTGCGTAAACATAAAGCCACAAGCTCCAAAAAGGGGAAAAAAAGCAAAACCAAAAGGCACCGTGACAACTTCTTTGTTCACTTTGTGAGCATAATATCATTTTCATAGCATCAAATTAAAAGAAGAAAAATAAAACACTAATAGCTTACCTTAGAACCTTCGGTTTTACGATCGTGCTGTCAAGGGGACAATAGGAAGAAGAAAAAAAAAGATAAGCACTACTTCAAGAGAAAGCTGTAGCCTTTATAAGTAAATTGTTTTGTATACAGTCCTCATCATCAGGGTAATTGCTCAGACTCAGTTTTCGAAGGAGGCATTCCTTCAGCACCCAAAGGTGCTGTCTTTGCACCATGCAGGAAGCTGGTGGTTGTGCCCCTGTGATCTCTCACCCTCTTGAACTCTATATTAGAAAGTAATGCGAAGTTATAGTGTCACCAGCTAAGGAGGGAGCCGATTAGATTAGCTTCTTTAAGTGCCGCTCATTTAATTGTAGTGAGAAATCTGTTCTGAATGGTGGAAAGAGAAGACTCATTTAGTTTTGCTTCCTCAGCAGAGAATCTCTTTCCTCAACAGAAATTCTGAACAACAGAGACTGCATAAAACCTGTAACTGCTTACTTATTTCACAAGATGTATCTTGGTATATGCATTTACTGGGTTACACAAAGTAGAGTGACACTTTCACACAGTTCCATCCTGTGTTTGAGAGAGGCTGTCACAGCCAGCTGGTCCTTACCGGGTGGACCTCCCCTATGTAGTACTGCTTGAGCATCTCCCTGGCATCTGTGGAATGCCCGACATCTTCAAAGCTCTCTGTGGCATCTCTTCCAGCTTGTTCAAGCAAAACTTCTTCTCCACCTGGATGCTGGAAGAGAAGATTGCAGGTAATCAAAGGGCTAAATGCAAAAAAGACTCCAAGAGTCTCCGCAGCCTTCCTTCTAAAACATTCTGTTCATCATGGATGCCTCAAACCAACATCATCAATAAAGTCTGCTAAATATTCAATTGTACAATCTCTCCTTCAAGAACCGACAGAAAACAACATGTGCTACACAGCCTAGGAAATATCACACATAAGATAAAAACCCTTCCAGAGACAAATCCCCAATGGACACGGGGAAGCACAGCTTTGTACCCCCCAGCCAAGCCATCCCTTCTGTGATTCTGTAATGGATTTGGGCAAGAAAATAACACAAAAGAAAAGATAGCCTCATGTAGCTTTTCATGGGCTTCACTGCATACATCAGACTCGCTTGCAGAGGATCCTTTCCTGCACAATTTTCTTGCCAGTGAAGCAGAAGAAAACACTGCCTTCACAGACACCAGTGGAGGAAATTACGTTTTCCTTCTTCAGATAAGAAGTTATTATTTGGCTGATAGCCTCTCTCTGCATGCATCTGTACAAGTGGGAAAGAACAGAAGTTACAACAACAAAAACACCAACTCCTCAGGATGCTCCACAATGCCACTGGCAATTCTTTTGGTGGCAGGCAGTCACAGACAAGTGTCGCACCAAGCAGTATGAACTGACAAAAAAACTGGTGCAGTTCTGTTTTCCTTGATGGTTTGGGCTCTTCTCTTGCACTGTCAATACTGTAATTCCAGGGACAGACCGGCAATGGAAAGCGCTAGTCACTGGGCCAGCAAAGTACAATCTCTTTACAGTGTCAGTGTGAACAAACAGGTCAGTTTAAACTACCAGCTAATCCACTTAAACCCATAAAGTGGTCAGGCTTCCGAGTGCAAACACTGGGACTAACCCAGTTTTCTAGAGCAACAAGCACTAAGCACATGAATTGAGAAGGTGAGACTAGTTCACTGCTGCCTGAAATTCCTCTAACAGCTATAAGCCTGGAACTGGAGAGGAAATGTTAGACATTTCAGATCAAAGGACTAACATATGAGTTTCTATAATATCCCTTTCCTTCCCACAGATGCAGAACGGTTGTCACTGCCCCTCTTCCTTCAGCTTGTCTGTTTCTGCTGCCAAAAGTTTAAATATTCCCACTTGGCTATCATACCTCACACCAAACATACTCAGTACAGGCACAAAACCAGTCCAGTTGTTTACTCCAGGGAGTTGCTGCAGCTAGTTCTGCAATCCTCACCTCAGCGCCCTGTATTCTGAGTAAATCCCTTTATTGTCTAGGTATGTAACTAAATCAAGGTGGGGCTTTCTCTGCAGCCCCGAAGGACAAAGTCTGCAGTCCTAGGACACACTCTGGTTAGCAGTCAGTTATTAGATTGTCTCCACCATAAAACCAAGAGAGGCTCCACTCTGCTTACCCGTGCCTGGCTACGGGTCTTGATGACATTTCACTGACACCAACCCTTCGGCTCCCTTGATCTCACAGGGAATCGGATCAGGGCTATTAGGATAGGGCTATAGGACTATTCTGCTAGGACAGAAAACCCACCCTAAAATAAAAGATGAGGAAGCGATTGTCTGCGGGGGTAGCTGTGGGTGAGGTCACTGCAGACACGTGTCCACTGCAGGACACATGTCACTGTTACACAAGGGAGCTAAGGGAACACAGGCAGCAAGACCGCCCTATAGATCATCTCTGTGGCCCTTAGATCACACTCTCAGACTTGGCTGCAGTGGGAGGATGCAGTTCTGAGTAACATGTGCATACAACTGTTCAATTTTCAGCTATTTTATAAGCGTGCTTGAAAAGATCTAAAGAATCAAGGAATGAAAAGATGGACATTTCCTTTAAGCCTCTAGGAGAACTTCTTAGGGATGTCACAGATATCTCTTTTGAGATGGAAAAATATCAGATGTGAATTTTAACTTAATCTATAAGAGCAAGAACAAGTAGTGGATATTGGCTTTCAGCAGCATCCAGTCTTTGCGTATACAAGAGGCGTGAAGAATGGTAAAGTTTACTCCTCTTTGCACCTTTGGGTCTGAAGCCTTTCTATGCACTTGCAAAATCTACAAGAAAAATTATTTATTCATGCATATCTTCCCTTCACTAAAATCACCAACTCAAAAGAAATAAAGCCTTCAAACGTTTTGGCATGTGTATTTCTGAAAGAGCTCCCTAGTGCAGACAACCACAACTGCAGCCAGTTCTTACCCTGTCAAACCCCAGCACACGTAAAACCAGCCTATTTATACAGGAAGTCATTTACTCTGCCATAAATGTTCCCAAAGCGACAGCTCCTGCAGGAAAACATGGAAACTGAAAGCGTTGCAAACTGCGAAAAAGAAAAATGTAACTCCAGAAAACTATTTGCTGAAAAATGTTTCTGAAAACAAGGGCAAAGCAAACAAGAACAAGAGAGGTGGGCCCAAGAGCCAGTCCTTGGAAGTTTCCTTCAAAAACAGTAGCAAAATAGGAACTTCTCTGTCTCTGGAGCCTTCAGCACACATAATTAATAAAGTACACACTGAGAGCAACGTTAATAGTCTGGAAGCACCAATTCTGGAAGAATATGACGAACACCACAGTTTTACAGGGAGAACGCTGTCATTTGGCAGAGAAAGCACAAGAGCTGTCATCGGAATCAGGCTCCCTCCCGAGTCCCTGGCTCAGGTAGCACAGGAGGGAGGACAGCTCGCTCTTGACTGTCAGGAGATTTCGGGGTAGGGAAAACCCAAGACTTCCTCATGCTCTGCAATACTGGCAGCTGCAGCAGGTGCTCTCAAAAGCAGCACTTCAGCGTGATCCTTGAAGCAAGTTCTACAAATTCCAAATTGGGTCCAGAGAGCAGCAGAAGCAGGGAGCTGTGTAACCGCATTTTCGCTCCAAGCTCACTTTAAATGTCACTGATGCTCAAAGGTGGCAAGCAAAGAGTGTTTGTCCTTGATGACTCGTTCTCTAATTAGCAGCCCATGTCATCCATCTTCTGCATTCAGCCAGCAAGGCTGTATGTATTTGTGAGACCTCAGAAGATGCTCCATCTGTGTAGCCTTTAGAAGGGTCACAGAATGAGCAAACAGGGCACACAGCAAAGGCTTCTGAGGGCCCCACAGAAACTTGTTGCAGAAGGAGAGAACTTCAAGTCACCTTTTCACAAACTCCATGTGCCTGTTGGCATACATCTGGCTGGCAACTGCTGATAGAGATTCACAGGAAACTGAACTCAGAAGTAACACTAAGCTCCATGACTAATTAGGCTGCTGGATTAGGTAGGACACGAGATCATCAGGTTGAAGAGGGATGCAAAAGCTTTCATACCTAGCTCCCAGTATTAAAGAAATAAGCCAGGAAGAGTATTACTGGGCAATAATAATGCACAAGTACCGTACAAGCCAGAAAACAAGGAGAAGCCACCACTGAGACAAATGAAGTTTGTCAGCCACACATCCTTCGGAGCTTGTTTTAAGACACAGAACAGGTTTCCGCATAAACATCTCTGCAAAGCCAGAGCAAGTGAGCATGAGCAAACACAGATCTCTCGCATTCCTCCTTCTCCCTCGTAGAGTGCTGGTTTCTGATATACCCAAGCATGCAGGAATTAAATGCAGAAGGGTGTTCAATATTGGTTTCTTAACTGCTGGTGCAATAAGGAGGCAAGATTCTAAACCCTTGTTGTCATTTTGATGTAAGTAACCATCTAATAGTTTCCTCCTCTCTACTTTCATCTCAGTAATAATGCTCTTAACTACCAGCTCTCACAAGTACAAATCTTAGCCATATACTTGCCTAGAAAGAACCCACCTTCTGCTATAACCATATAATCTTACAGAGAAGCTGTCAGTAGAATATTTTCTTCTCTAGAAACATAGTTTGAGGAGCATTACACTTGAAACCAACTGACCAGTTTGGGTTAGAAGTGTCAAAAACCAGGCATGCTCCACTTGGAAACCAGTTCAAATAGATTTCTAGTCACACTTACCACAGGCATCAGAAGCAGCAGCACATGCCAACACCACAAAGCTGTGGTGTCTGCTGTCTTGTGGACTCAGGTAACAGACAAAAGGATATAATGAAGAAACATATATTTCCAAACCTTCTAGTTATGTGTAAGAATGGAGATAAACCATGTCCCTCTATCCTAAGAATGCTTGTGAAAAAAAGTCTAGTGTAGAGTGTGCACAAGTTAAAACCCACAGATTTTAATACCAGTATGGTGAGGGCACAAGCGTGAGCAGTACCAGACCTCAGAGAGCCTGTGCACGAGGCACATCTGCCTTCCTCCACTTCCTCACTCATCATTCACATCTACCTGAGCAGCCAGCCCTTTGTGCTCTAGCCACACTCTACACTTGCTGTTCTAGACTACTTCAATCAGCAGTTATATCATCTATTCTGGTGGTCCAGTTACCTACATTTGGGAGAAAAAGTACATTACTGTCACGAGGCTATCTCAGGTTTCACATAATCACACTCATTTCAGGCACTTACAGGCTCTCTGAAGCACGAGAGACTGCAGTCTCTCAGAAACTTCTATGAGATTTCATTGCACATCTGCATTTTGCTCACATTCTTACAAGTCAGTAGAATTTTGCCATGTGATATACGTCTTGACTGTTGCTCCTGTTACACCATAGATAACACCAAGTAAATGGGAAGTTTAAACTGATCTATGCTTCCAACAATGTACAAATTTTGTGTTGGCAAGTTAACGGCTGACCTGCTGTACTCAGTTTGCAGGAATCATGAAGCAGAATTCTACACCCTTTTAGTGAGGCTTCTTTGAGATTGCACAATCACTCCAAGGCAACGCTCCAGTGGCGTTCAGCAATCCTGTTCAAATAATCTGTGACCAAAGGCCAGGAGAGGCAACAATTAGACACCACTTCCAAGGGGAAACTACCCACTGAAACCCCAACAGCGGCATTACAGCAACTCGGAGCTCTAGAGCTCAACAGTTATCAGACAATGGTATCTCTCATACAAGAGAAACATTCCTGGTTCCAATCAGCTACATATTGTTCTCCTACCACTGGACAGATTCCATTGGGGTCACAGATATAGGTATAGTATAGATATAGTATTTTTGATATACAGATAAAGTATTTTTGCCAATAAATTAGGCCTTGATCTATGTTTACAAGTTTCACTTTGTCTGTGAAGGGTGTACATAACAGCATGTTGTGCCAGCCCCGCTGAAACAGTAGCCTTATTCTTCCTCTCGCTACTCCAAGATCTTTTTCATATTAGAATAACAAAAATAGGGTAAGAGGCTTGGAAAGAGCAATGTGAAATATCATCTGAAGGTTAACATTCAGGACACTGCTAAAATTACTGTTCATCACCTGGCCTGTGAGGGGGACTGAGGTGTTTTTCTGGGTTCATTTATAACACCGAAGTTGCCTCAGGGAGGACATCCCAGATGTCGTCTTACACAGAGGATGCCAAGATGAAGACTGTGACCACTGCCCAACATCTGTGCTCTGAAACACAGCAGCATTCACACCGGGGAAAATATCTCAAAAACATTTTTCTAACTCTTAATTCTGAAAAGCGATAAGCAGCAGCTTTAACCGGAATACTGAGGGAAGTGCAAGATGCAGTCTCTGTGAGTACTGTCCCAGCCTCCAGCTGGTTTTAGCTCCTCCTAAACCCATAGCATTTTGTTATTTAGAAACCAGCAGTAAACCCATTTTCCATGTTTTTGCCCAGTCCTCTGCTGAATCTGCTTAAACTTTTTGCACTCCCAATAACCTTTAGCAAGGAGTTCACGGTCTGTTCCTTGTTGCATGAAGAAACACCGTAGTTTTGAACGTGGTTCCACCCAGCTGCTTTGATGCCCCTTGGTTCTTGTACCAGATTTTTAGATGAAGGCAAACATGAAAGAGTTCAGAAACCAGTGGAGTACAAATACAAAATACACCTGCCACCCTGACAGTTTCCTTCAAGCGGCAGAGGTAGCTGGGCCCACAGCTTTGTATTCCACTACACTTTCAGGATGTGACAGATGCCAGATGACAGCTTTGGCCTAGTGCCGAGGAACACAAAAATTGGAGAGGGTACACATGGAGAAGGCAGCAGTCAGCTGCTCAGAAAATCCTCATGTACCAGCTGGAAAACTCCTGGTCTTGTGAACTGACCCTGGAACAGGAATCCAAGTGCCTTGATTCTTCGCGTAGCTCCACCATTTAAGAGGTTCCCGAGTTGCAGTCACACTCAACAGGATTGCCTTCTCCTTCCCACCCTAGCAATAAGCTCTTTACGCTACAGTTGGCACCTTGTTGTAGCTGCATGTGACTAACCTGGCAACTGGTCCCCCACTTCAGTAGGGCCTACAGGCTGTCCTCTAAACCAGCTAAGCAGCAACTCTTCATGCCACTGCTCCTTTGCAGCACCAAACTGTCCTGCTTCCTCTAGGCACCATCCCAGTGTCCCATGTATTTTTCTTCCCAGCGTACTGGGTGTCTGGACTCTCAAGCCTCAGAGACTCAAGAACAGCAGTCACTCAGCAGGCAGCTTTTCCTACCCTGCATCTGCAAACATTGCTGGAGTACTAACAGCAGACGCTAGGGAGCAAAGAAGTGAGCAGCCAGGATCCATTTATAGTCCCATGAAAGCAAGATTTTTCATTATAAAAGCAATGAACAGTGCAGAACTGGCTATGGCAAAGGCTGTAGTAAAAGGAACTCCTTAATTTGCTCACTGAAATACCTCAAAGACTCTCTTAAGACATTGTGGGCAAGACTCAAAGCATAAGTCAGATACTGAATGAAGTATCGTAGTGGAGATCCAACAAACAAAACAGATTGAATTCAGCTTTATAAATAAATACCAGAAAGCTACCAGGAAAGTGAGTACCTCCAGCTGTCAGGCCATGGTAAAAAAGCTGCCAGGTTCTCTACTCCTATCCGAGAAGCCCCTACACCTCTCTGAGGTAGCCTTGTCATTTTATGTCATGACGACATAGCAGACATGCTTTAATTGTGCATGCCTGGAGTAAATTACAAGTTAAATTTAGCTGAGCAAAACCAGCAAGCTGTGACATGCACATTTTCAATTAAGTATTCTTCTTTGAGAGCTGATTAGATTAACTTTCGTCCATTAGCCTATAGGGGTTTGGTGTTATTTTAAGCTGGGATAAAAGCCCTTTGAAATTTTGTTACTGTTTCTTCCCACACTATTTTCAGTTCCAAACACTAAATATACAGCTCTGAACCTTCTCAAAAACATCAGAAGCATCAAGTCTATAAGCAATTTTTGTCCCCACACCAGAAAGTGCTGGAGATTACACAGCAGCGACTGCATCCCTTCTGAATCACTCCTGCACAGTCAGGAGTACGGCCAGTGCTCATCTACTGAATTACCACTACTCTCTCCCTTGACTTCTGGGGCATCCCTGGAAATGTCAAAGTTAAACTAGGCTGATCTATCCTGATACTGTTTGCCCTACAAAACTAGAAGTGAAGTAATGTGCACCTCCCATTTAAGGCATGCCTAAACAAATTTCCTAAGGAAACAGAAGTTGGCTCAAAGGAGTAGAAGCACCACCCCTACACTCAACTGGCCTTTGTGAACACAACCTGCCATCACTCTCCCATTTCTTGCAGGCATCTGAGCAGGGAGACAAGCCTGTAAACCGCACAGGCAGGTCTCCTGGGGCCCCTCCTCAAAGCCTGTGAGCCTCTCCTTCAGGTAGCGCTCGGCTGCTAAGGCCCCACAACCTGGGGCAGCTGCCTCAGGGGCACAGGAGATCCCCAGGGCCTCCTATTCCTCAAGAAGCACCACTTGCACAGGGATTTCTGTGTCCTGTGGCAGCCTCATGCTCCAGGATCTCTGCCCCCATGGCAGCACCCCCCCCCAACCCTTGCCCCAAGTTCAATGCCCCCTATGGCAGCCCCCCCAAGTCCTGTAAGATATCTCCTCTCATGTTAGCCTCCCCAAACCACACTCTGGGATCTCTGCCCTCTCCATGGCACCATCCCACCCCAATATTCCTGCTTCTCCGACCCCCCCCAGTCCCTCTCCCTCCCTTTCAGCTCCCAGACCCTCACCTCGCCTTAGTCCCCGAGTCTTCCCCATTCTCTCCCCTCCCAGACGCCCAGATCCCCAGACCCTGTCCTCCCCTTCACTCTCAGCTCCCCAACCCCCCCTTGCTTCCATCCACTCCCTTCTCCGCCCCCCCTTGCTCCTCCCATTCCCTCTCCCTCAGCCCCCCCGACTCCCCCCTTGCTCCCCGCATCCCCTCCTTTCTCAGCCCCTCAGGCCCCCCCATCCTCTTCCCTCTCAGGCCCTCAATGTCTCCCTAACCCTTCCTCTCCCCCCTCAGGCCCCCAGACCTCCTGATCCCCTCCTGCCCCGCCCCGCCCGGCCTCACCTCGGCCAGGAAGCGGGTGACATCGTAGACGCGCCCGTGGATGACCAGCCAGGCCTCGCTGCTGGAATTCCGCTTCCCCACCTCCTCCAGCGTGAAGACCGGCCCGGCCTCCTCCTTCGTGTGCTCCGCGGGCTCCATGCTGCCCGCCACCGGCTTCGCGGATGCACGGCCTTGGCCCGCGGCGGCCGCCGTAGCGACGCGCTTACCGCTGGCCAGCAGCGCGTGGTGGAGCCCGCCGGCCAATGGGGAGCGAGCGGCGCCGGGCGTGTGGCGCCCGCGGCCAATGGGAACGCGGGGCGTGAGCGGCTGCAGCCAATGGGAGCGCGCGGCTCGGGCTGTAGCCAATGGGAAGCGAGTAGCGCGGCGCGCTCGCAGCCAATGGGAACGCGCGGCGCGCGGCCGGGCCAATAGGGAGCGGGAAAGCGCCGAGCCGCGCCTCGCACGTGGCGGCTCCCGGGGCCCCGGCTCAGAACTCCCCGAATTTTACTGGCCTCAAATTCCTTGAATCCCTCTGGTCCTCAATCCCCCAGATCCCTCCAGTCCCAAATTTCCCAAATCTCCCCTGCCTTGGCTTCCCCCACCCCAAATCCCCCAGCTCCCTCGAATCTCTCCAGTCTGGAATCCCCTAGTCCTGAGCCCCCCAGCCCAGAATCTCCCAAAACCCCCGGCTCCCTTTGCCCCCAGATCCCCCTCAGCTCCAAATCCCTACAGCCTCAGATCCCCTGAATCCTTCTGGTCTCAAGCCCTGGTCCCAAAACCCCAAGCCCTACCTCCCATCCAACTCCCTAGTCTCCCAAATCCCAACCCAGCCCGAATCCTCCTGGCCTCAAACTCCCCGGGCTTCCCCCCATTTCCAAATCCCTCAGTCCCAGCTCCCCCACTCCCCTCAAGCTAATGGAGAGTGAGGAGCCTATCAGCAGCCTCCCTGGTGCCCAGCATCCCTCCTCCATCCAGTAACTCTCCCCGTCTGGCCTGTTGGGTGAAGTGAAGAAAAATTCTTCCGTGGAAACTGGGATTGCCTGGGAAGCGCCCTGTCCAAGCTCGCCTGGGGGCCTGTGGTCAGAGCTGCAGCTCCCTCCCAGAGCTGAGCTGGAGGTGTCTGCCACAGGCCAGCTCGAGGGGTCTCTGGTAGCAAACTGGGCTGGAAGGATGGTGGCATTGCCGAGTGAGTGTGTGTGGGGACAGGGAGCAGCTGTTTGACTGGGAAAGTGTACGGGGTGTGCTGACAGGGTCCCTCGGCTGAGCGGTAGCACTTCATAGATTAATGAATCCCTAGGCTGGAAAAGACCTTGGCGATCACCAAGTCCAACCATACCTGTCCACTATTAAACCATATCCCTAAGCACTTAATCTACCTGTTTTTTAACTACCTCCAGGGATGGTGACTCAATCACCTCCCTGGGCAGCCTCTGCCAGTGCTTGATAACCTTTTCTGTGAAGATTTTTTTTCCTAATGTCAATCTGAACCTCCCCTGATGCAGCTTGAGCCTGTTCCCTCTCATCTTATCACTTGGGCAAAAGGACCAACACCCACCTCTCTACAACCTCCTTTAAGGCAGTTGTAGACAGTGATAAGGTCTCCCTTCAGCCTCCTCTTCTCCAGGCTAAACAACCCAACCCCAGTTCCATCAGCTACTCCTCATAAGACTTATTTGCTAGGCTTTCCATTCCACTGTCCACCAAACCAGCTTTTCTTTACTGCTACTTTTGTTTTGATTCTTTCTGCCTACGTGTAATGTAGATGGTCATCTCACCAATCTTTAATTTAAGCCAGTGCTGTTATGTCCCCGGAGTGCTGTGTTTGTTTCAGCTCCTAATGGAAAGTGTTCTTGTGCAGATCTGATCTGAGTCACTTGGTAAATTCTCTCTTCCCTGCCAGCCACACTGAACAGGTTTAGGGACAGAGAGACCATCTGGAAGCTCAGGAACTTGAGTAATTTGCAAACCTCATGGTTTTCATTCATGAACTTACATTCATGGCTGTGGAATTTATTTTCTTACACTTGCAGTGCAGGTAAAGCGCTGGACCATGGACTGTTTGTTTTAACAGAACTGCTGAGGAGGCAGAAATGTCTGATGTTGTAAGACGTGCTAATGTTATTACCACCACTGGCTAATAATTAAAGGTGTATGCAAAGAAAATTTGGGGGGGCTAAGATCCATGCTGTTTGCTCCAGATGGAATTTGAAAAGGAGCTCAAATGAAGTGGGCCTCTGTCCCTGGCTTGCTGCTAAGCTGGGATCCCCGTGGGAGTGAGGCACCCCTAATGGTACAGTCTGGAAGATCTGCCAGCTCAGAGAGCTGACCATGCTGTCTGTCCACATCCATGACCATACAAAGACAGGTTAGGTTCTTGAAGATCCTGAGTTGTGTGTAAAGCAAACTTTCTAGGTCACTCTCTGGTAAGAAACAAATGTTTCTTTTATTACTGGAGAGAAAGAAATTGTTCCAGTGTTGCCTGCCAACAATAGTCTCTAATCCAGTTTTTCTTGTAATCACTGCAAATGCCTCAAATTCTGGGCTGAGACCTGGCATGGCAGCTGTTTTTCCTACGCTGCCTTACCCTGGTCTTGTTCTGCTAGGTCTATATGAGGAAATGGGGATGGAGGGGCAATCAAAGCAGTAGGGAAATAAAGCCACTCTAGTAGGTAAAGAATAAAGCATGGGCAGAAAAGTCATTCCAGTCAGATCAAATTTGTGTAGGATTCAAATCCATCTCCTGCTGTCAGTGTATTCTCCATCTTAGGAAGTAAGTGATAAATCCGGATATACCACAGCAACAGCTAAACTTAGCTGAATGTTTCACACCCTTTGGTACCTTTGAGTGGTGACTTTTCCTCACACAGGCTGTTATTCCCTGGTGCATTAAGAGACTCGATGCTCAGAGCTGTAGCAAAGGATGTTGGTCTTTGTAAAAGCATTTACTGCCGTGTGCTTCCCAGCGAGCTTGCAGCCTTTCATCAGATCTCTTACTCTCATTGTGCTGGCACAGCAAACTGGGGTTTCTGCTCCTCCAAAAGCTGGTAGGCAGCGCAGTGCGTGGCTGTACACGCTGCCTTTGCTGTATTGCAGGCTTTTGTGTGGCTACCCTCTAAGTTAAACTCTGTTAATTCATGACACTTATTGAGACAGCCATAAAGCTGGAATATTTTTCTGTCTCTCAGTGCTTTCATCTATGCTAGCGCTTTTTTTTTTTACTGAAGCAATGCACGCACACTTGAAGGTCTCTTTGAAATACACACTCATTCCCCATTGTTGCCCAATGAAGTCTGCAGTGGCTTCTTCCAAGGCAAGTGTTGGAACCAGTGCTCTGTCTGTGCTTGCTTTGGCTATGCAAAGCAGCCACTGGGGTCACACTGTTCTTGAACTCCTTGGCCTCCTTTTCCTCTCTCACGTCTGCTGGAGGGGACAGATCTCACAGTTTCTTCTTAAGCATCCCCAGTGCCACAACGTCCTTCTGCCCGGCCTTGACAGCACAGTCCTGCATCATTATGCACAAAGTGCTACTGTAAAGATCAGTGCCCTCCTGCTTTGACCAGGCTTCCCATCTCTTGGCACATTTCTGCTTGCCCCATACCTTGGTTGCATCAAAAACTATGTCTCTTTTCCTAGATACTTCCCAGAACATCCCTGCCTGTCTCAATTTCAATGCAGAGTGCCTCGGATTGGTTCAAAGCAGCAGTTTCTATAACTTAATAAATACATTTTCAAGTGCCTTTCTGCTTTTTTCTCCGCCGCTCTCGTGGGTGGAGGTTTTCTCCATGTATTTAGCAGAGCAATCTCACAATCCTCCCCAACATTTCCCTTTCCCACGGTGATAACCATTTCATTGCTGCTTGTTTTTCTGCAGCTCTCCATTGCCTTTCTAAGACTGCAGGACCTGTTTTGCCATTGTGCATAGCACAGTGGCATCCTGGTCCATGCCCAGCCTTTCTAGACACACTAGCAATACGCTAACGAGCGTGAGTGTGGTAACAAGTGAGTTCTATATTTATTGAGCAACAGAATTCAATCACTACCCTTCCTTACCACTATCAAAACCGAGCAGAAGTCAGAAATGTGCCACGTGCCTGTCTAGAGAGCAAGCGCTCTAGGGCAGGTGCTGTTTGTTGCCTTCTGTTCAGGGGAGCACTGTGCATGCAGCCGGTGCTCTACGATAGAGAAAAGTGTGTGCTGACCAGGTGGCCCTGGTGATTTTCCTGTTTTCTTTTCCACTGTAACTCATACAGAAAGACAGACACGAGACCGCAGCAACGTGCAGATCTTGTTCTCTGGAATGTTTTCTTTCATCTGTAATCGCTTCATCAAAACCCATAAATCAGCTAGTTAAAACTAAAAAGCACAAACGTGACTGTAATTTGTGCCTTCCTGCCCAGTGTTTCTTTTGGCACACAAAACACCAAACCTTTTCCTGAAAAAATTGATGATGACACCAGGCAAGGATTTACTGAAACTGGACAGCGAGGCCACTTGCATTCCAGGTCCACTGCCTGCTTCCATAATTCCTGCTTCTTTTTAATTTGTCTTAGAAGATTCAGAGAGTAAAACAATGGCTTATATTTCTGTGTTTACTTTGGAAATCAGAGTTTCAGGCTCATTCCCCAGCGCTGGGTGCTGTTAACACATAATTGTTCCAGGCAGGCCATGAAACCATGTGGGAAAGAGGCCGCAACTGAGATGCCAAGGCGGTGGCCCCTGTCACATGCCTTCTCCTGGCTCCATCAGCGCATAAGGAGATTAACACCTTCTCAGCTGCCCCCAGGCTCTGCTGTGGTGATCCCAGTTCTCTGACATCTGTCAGCATCAACACATACAGCTCCTTCAGCTGCCAATGTCCTAACCATCTCAGGAACTGCAGAAACCTGTTCTAACCTGGAGCGGCTCCATCTAACAGAGTGAGAAGAGCAGCCCTCCTAGGAGAGCTGAAGTGACAACATGTTGAAAGAAGAGATGCTGGTGGCCTCGAGGAGGAGATGATGGCAGCTCTGGAGCAGTGAGGACAGCAGGTAGAGGCAAGAGTCCTGCAGTAGGAGCAGGAGGCAGAGGAGGTGAACAACTCTGCTGCTTTTCCTGAGTGAAGCCTGGCTTGGAGAAGGCAGGTAGCCACCAAATGGCTTTGTCCAGGCATCTCAGAGAGAAAGCCTGCTTTGTTCCCCTTGGGAGAGGACTCCAAGGATGCTTTTTTCTGAACTTTGAGAAGAAATAAACAAAATGGCCTAATATCCCAACACCTGTATGGGCTGGTGGGATCTTCTATAGCAGCTAGTGCATTCAGACAGGGTGGTGTCTGTCTTGGGTGCAGAAATAACTGAGCTTTTCAGAAACCATGGAGTTTTCTAGTCAGGAGACCAACAGTATTTGAAAAGCTGTAAGGACAATCTATCCCACGCACTATTGCTGGGCTGGTCAGCTTTCCTGGAATTGAGGGCAGAATGGTGAAGTTCGGGAGTCCCGGCCCTGTCACCTGTTCTTGCATCTTGTGACAGAAAAAAAGAGTGAAACCATTTTGCTCATGGACATTTCATATGGAAAAGTATTTTAACCAAAGCACATCGCTCTGTCATCTCCCCTCAGCCCAGGAAACAACCATTTGTCTCTCTCTCTCTGCATCCTTCCTTATATTTAACGGCACTGGCTCGCTGGTCGCATGACATGGTCGTGCTGCGTCTTGCTCCCTTTCCCCATTTGCACTCCCCAGGGCAGGCACACTGCCTCGGGTGAGCTGCCACCCTTCTTTCTTGCACACATTATTTTCATCTCCCTTTGTTTGCCAATAAAAAAGATCCCTCCCAGTTTTACTGTTTTCCATTTGACATGTGGATTTTTCTCATGTGTGTTTCCTTCTCCTCTGGCCAGGGGTGGAGGGAAGGGAGTATCCTGGATAACTTAACGCCAAAGGAATTTTCATGTGCTTTTCCACCTCAGGTGCGATAGTCTCCAGAACAGTGTCAGTGATGTTCCCTGGGCCAAAGCAACGCCGCCTCCAAGTGAAAGGGATCTGGGAACCACAGAGAACCACTCCATAATCCTAAGGATTTGCCTCCCAGAGCTCTGCTTGGCTTTCACGTAAACCAGCCTTCTCAGGACACTGGTTCTTCTGGGCCCTTGCTCAGTAAAATCACAGGGAAGGCTTCTGATTGAGTCACCTTCCCTGGAGGGTTTTAAGGGACGGGTGGATGAGGTGCTGAGGGACATAGTTTACTGACTGATGGGAATGGTTGGACTCGATGATACGATGAGTCTTTTCCAAGCTGGTGATTCTATGATTCTATGAAACACTGCTCCTGCTTTGCCCCCATCTCTGCTCTGCTCCTTTTCCCCCCTGCTCTCCTCCTTCTCTACCCCCTCTCCCCCTGCCCAGCCCCTTGCTCTGCCTGCAGTTCCCCTCCTGACCGCAGAGGGCGCGCTCCCCCGAATGCCGCGGTGCACGCCGGTCGCAGTCATTTTCCTTCGGCCCAAGGAGGGCGGTGCGGCGCCCCTCATTGTCGTCACTTCCGGCGCGGCGCCACTTCCGGGCGGGATGCCGGGGAGGCGGCAACGCGGGGCGCGGCGGGAGGGGATGGCGGCGGCGGCGGCGGCGGCGCGGGGCGGCCTCCCCGAGGAGGCGGTGGTTAACGGCTTCGTTCTGCACTTCTACTTCCACCAGGCCGTGTCGGCGTACCGCGCCGGGCGGAACCGCGACTTCCGCCAGCTCCGCGACGTCATGCAGGGTGCGGCGGGGCCGGGGCAGAGCGCGGACGCCTCACGGCCCGGGGCGGCGGCGGGAGCCGGGGGGATGGCGGGGAGGCGGCCCAGGGGAGCTTAGATTGGACGTTGGGAAGGGACGTTTCACTCAGAGGTGCTGGAGCGCTGGAACAGCTCCCAGGGAGGCAGCTGTTGCGCCAAACCAAACGACATCCCAGAAGCGTTTGGGTAACGTGCTCAGCCCCACAGTGTGAATGTCGGGGGTGTCCTGTGCAGGGACAGGAGCAGAGGGGGCTGAGCTGAGCAGGACAGGCCCAGGGTTCATGGTGGAGGCCAGGTTGAGCAGAGGGTCCTGGCTGGCAAGGACAGGGCCAGTTCGCCAGGGAAAGCTTGGGGAGCAACAACTGGGAAGGGGGCAGCCCAGGTGGGGACGAGGGAAGCTGTGGCCTGGGGAGGCTGGGTCGTGGGCTGGAGAGTGAGGTGGGAGCTGGGGCTGGGGTGCACCATGTAACCTGTCCCTTGTCCTACAGCCCTGCTTATGCGTCCCCTGGAGAAGGAGCCTGCGGTATCCCAGATGCTGCGCATAATGCAGTTCCTATCACGGGTTGAGGAAGGCGAGAATCTCGGTGGGTCCCCAACCTTTCCAGTAAGACTGCAGGGAAACCTCAGTCTTGACTTGCAGCCCATTCTCCCAGCTGGAGCATTCCCTGTTCTGTGCCTGTATCCCTGCAACTTCCAGGAGCTGTGCTTCTGTACAGAGCAGAGGTCTAGACCAGAGATATTAGGCTGTAGGAGCTTTCCCTTGAGGACAAGGGGACAGAGAGTGTGGCTCTTTGGGTCTGTATTGTGCTGCCATAGCAAGAGAAAGGTGGTTGCCCTTAGCCGAGGGCTGTTTGCTCGAGCCTAAGCTCCAGCGCTGTCCTGCTGCCTGATCACACCCCTCGTAGACTCTGAAATGCTCCCTCTGGATCAGTTATTTGTAGTCAGGTGGTGCTCCTGTAGCTTTCCCTGCCTGTGAGACAGGATTTTGGAGCTGAGGTGCTTGGCAGTCAACTTGCCATTATTTCTCATCTTCATCCTCAGTAACTGTAGAGCACGCAGTCAAACCGAGCGAATAAGTAGCCAGGCATCCGTGAGGTGTTTCTGTGAATGCCTTGCAAACCAACGCCTGTGAATTCTTGTAGATTGCACCTTTGATAAAGAGTCCGAGCTCACCCCTCTGGAATCGGCCATCGGTATCCTGGAGCTCATTCAGAAGGAATTTGATGTGCCTGAGAAGGCGATGGAAACTGTTCAGAAAATGTTGAAGGAAGCTGTAAGACCTTTTTCTTTTTCAATAAATACTCTGCTCATCCTTTGTCTTAGAAAGGTCTTGCTTAAATGAATTGCCTCACATGTGGAATACTATAGTTACTGCTGACTTGGGTGCAAACGTTTATCTTCAGTATATATGCTGCTTCATCAGCTAATGTAGAAGTTATTTCTCTCACTAACTTGGTGTTAAACCTGTGCGCTGTGCTTGATTGTTATACATGCTTTCCAAAGCTCATCTAGAGAGTATGGTCAGTTTGATGTCAACAGAGAAACTGGTGTTTGTTTCCTTCTGTAGGCTGTTATTGTCTGCATCAAAAGCAAAGAGTTTGATAAAGCTTCAAAAATTGTCAAGAGGCAGATGGGGAAAGACCTCAGAATCCAGGTGAGTTTGTACCAGGAGGAGAGTTGGCTGTTTGATCACTGTGCAATACGTCTTTTGAACTGTTTGCAGGGCTCTGATGTATATTATGGGCTATTTGGGGGTGAAGGGGAGGGGCACTTGTCATCCATGTCGCAGGAATAGAAGGTTTCCCTGAGAAGCACAACTTCTGGGGAAACCTGAACAAGGAGAAAGGGTGATAATGATGAAATGGGAAGAGTGCTCCTTGAATAATGAACCCTCAGCTTTTGTAATTTCTGAAGCATTTTGAATGTCACCTAATTTTTGATTAGGTGGTTGAGTCACCTTCCCTGGAGGTGTTTAAAAGACAGCTGGATGAAGTGCAGAGGGGCATGGTTTAGTGATTGATAGGAATGGTTGGACTCGATGATCCATGTGAGTCGTTTCCAAGCTAGTGAGTCTGTGATCACTTTGGAGCTCCCCCCATTACTCATGTTCCCTCGTGTATCTTCATGGGTGTTCCACACTTCAACATTCATCCCTTACCTCAAAGCTGGCTCAAGCTCCCATATAGAGCACAAGTTTGTGAGGAGGGCTGGTTTCAAAAGCAGAGACTCCTCGTTTCTGTTCTGTAGGCCGTGTAGTGGCCTTGGCGCTGAAAGCAGAAAGCCAGAATTGCTGAAATAAGATTGTTCTCTTGTTCCTGTGGCCTTTTCCCAGCCTTATGTCAGTGTAAATTAGTTGGGCCTCAAGAATACCAGATAGGAAAAGCCCAATCCTCACCCAGATCCTCACTCCTGCAGTTGTTGTTTACGCACTTGTCCCAGAGCATCCTTAACTCTTCCCTAGAAAAAGAGGAATGAGTTGTTGGCCATCATCCGGGAGAAGAATTTAAGTCATCCAACAGTCAAAAACTTCTCCTACAAGAACTTCCAGCAGAGCATGTTTCAGTTCCTGAAGAGCTATGTGGATGAATCGGAGCCACTGCTGCAAACGGTACTTGTCTTCCTATCCTGTGCTTGCTGCTGCCCCAGTGAGGAGCAGCAGGAAAACAGCGTGAGGTGCTGATTTGCGGAGAACTGTGCCACAAGACCATGAAATAGTAATTTGGCTTCTCTGTGCCTTCGGTGCCAGTAATGAGTTAGAGTTTAGGCACCGAAGTAACAGTTGGTTACTGTTACTGTGGATTTACCAAAGTACTTTAGGTTCAGTCAATTCCTAAAATGTTTATGCAGTTGAACATGTTTTATTGTCCGTGTAATAAGATTTAATTGATAGACATGAACGTCATATGTGGTTCTGATTGAACTGCAAGTAGCAGCTTGAAATGCCTTTGGGAGGGGATAAAATCACAAGGAATCATCTTTATAACGGTTGTGTATTTTTTCTCTGTCCAAGATAGTAAAAAAGACCTTCAATTCAAAACATGACAAAGACCCAAAATATTTGTCAATGGCTTCTGAGTCTGCAAATAGCCCAAAGGGCCAAGCAGCAGTTCTGGAGCATTCAGGACTAATAGAGGGCCCAGCAGAAGCTCCAAAGCCTAATGAAGCAGCAGAAGACCTAGAGGGAACTCCCGAAGCTCCGGCAAGGGCAGACGACCCCACAGCAGCTTCTGAGCTTATGGAAGGAGCTAGAGACTCTGCAGCAGGTGCCGAGCCCATGGGAGGAGAGACTGACCCAGCAGCAACACCTGAACATATAATGACAATGGTTAATAACTTGGAAGATGCTTCAGAACCTATGGAAATATCTAAAGAACCAGCAGCAGCAGCTTCAAAACTTCCAGCAGTGCCCTTCAGGGACACAGAAAGGTGGGCAGAGGAATCTGGTCCTGCATAGTGGATGAAGTTTAGCAGTGGTTCTCTTCTCAAGGGTAGTTTGCTCTGTCTAGGCAGCTCTTAACTTCTCCAAATGCTGGCCCAAGCGAGCCCCAAAAGCTGTTAGTGCAAGACTTATGCAAAGTAAAAAATTTAAGGTGGTGTGGGTTTTTTTTTTCCTGAAGACACCTAGTACTGCCGTAAAGTAGAGTGCCAAAAGGATGGCTTTCCTGGTGTAGTGTTTGGTACCTGCATGGTTCAGTCCTTAATCAAGAACAGCAGAAGGATACCCTGTGCTGTCTCTAGCAGGAGTGTGGGCTTGTTATCTGGAGACCTGCTTCCCTGACTTCCCTTGCCATTTAGGAGGAGGGTGGACCAAAGGGTTGGGAGTGCCCTCTTCAATAGATTTTGTTTATACCCTGGGATCACAGCGAGTTGTTGAGGGTCACACTGCAGGGGAAAAGCCTGATTTCATGAAGTGGAGCCTCCTTGGTGAAATCTTTACAACCTGCTTAGTTCTGTTTATTTTGTAGGCAGCCCTCTGGAACTGTAACCGCATATGGGATTTCTGTTCTGAGAGAAGCTTTCAAGATCCTGTCGGACTCCCAGGATTCTGATGCGCTCTTCACCAAACTGGACGAAACAGACTTTTCTTTCCCCAAGCAACTGTCTCCTTCTGTATCCCACAGAACCAAAAGACGGAAAGAAGAGATGAATCAAGATTCTGAGATCTCAGACCCTCCTGAAATATCCCGTAAGGGCAAACGCTTGTTGACCATAAGCAAACTGGTCATGGAGCGAGACAGCCAGTGCAGCGAGTCAAGTGACAGCCCAGACTCTTCTCAGGAGCCAGTTGTATCTTCTGCTTCCAGGCCTGCTCAGAAATTGCATGACCAACCTGTATCTACTGAGAGTACCAAGTACGAAGCCCATCTCTTGTGGTATATTCTAATCTGCATCCAATCTTTTGACTTGCAGCTGACATCGGTAGCGTGAACAGCAAAACCCTTTGTATTTAATTCAAGATGAGTACACCAGCTGTCCTTGTCTGCTAGCTTATGTGCAACTGGGCAAAGTAAGCACTCTGTTGTCCTTAGAGTTTACTGATTGGTTAATGGAGAGGGGAAAATTATCTGGCTTCCACTGGGAGGGAGTCACTACTGGTAGGTGATTCCAGCATGTGTATCACAGGTAATGCGTGTTTCTCTGAATCTTGGCTAGTGATGCTGACACTGGACAAAGTTCATAGGTGCTTTTGATAAATACAACATTCACCTTGCATAAGCTCTCTTCTCATAAAACCTATGTTGGTTAACAACCTTGTAGTCATAGCTTTCTGTCTATTTCTTGAGTGTGAATTGTGGCTGAAATGACTGCAATGAGAGGTTTGTTAGGAATTTTTCCTTTTTATAGGGACTTCCCACAGATAATGGCAAAGTAGGCTTATCAGCAGAAGTCTAAAATTAACACTTATTTCTCTTGTGTTAAGAGACTCCTTAACCAGGGTGCAACAAGGCTTCCTGCTTAGATGTCTGAGTTGTTCTTCCTTTGCTTGGTGAAGTTGTGTAGCAGGCGGCAATAATAATGTTACAGATCACCAGGACTGAAACAGAGATGACTGAGGAGACCTTAATGTGTTTGAAAAGATAACCAGGCCACAGCCTTAGTTCCTGGCTTAAGAATGTCAAGGGCATGAAGGTTTAGTTTTCAAGGGTAGGCAGGTTTTGGTGCTCGATGTAGCTTGGCTTCTCTGTAAATGGATTGTCTTTCTGTGAAGCACAGGAGAGGGGCTGCAAGTAGGGATGTGCTGCAGTGCAGTTGGCATTGATGCTGTGCTATTGCATTCTGCTCAGGATTAAGTGAGTTGTCAGAGAAGCAATTTCCAGCCCTCTGTGTTGTCCATTTCCTACAGTCATCTCGGAATTTTACTTAATTTCCTACTTTTTCAAGGACATGTGAGTGGTGCCATTTGATCTCTTCTGTTTTCCAGTAGCGCATTGCATTTGATGTTGCTGTCCTTAGGCTACATCTGGAGTTTATTTGAAGGGTGCTGGGGAACACTGTGGGGATGGGATGATGTTTTGTGAACTCTTCCAGACCAGAGCGCTGTGGCCAGCTGCTCTAGGAAGGGGTTGGACTGGGTGACTCGGGTGTGCTGCCTTCCCACCCAGCGCCAGGTGCCTAAGGCAAGGGCTGGTGGCACATTGTGAGGGAGCCCAGAGTGGGGCTGCTGATGCTGGCTGGAGCAGTTCTCAAGTTTCAGCCCTGCCGTTGTGCAAGTTGTTTTCCAGTTCACCTGGAAAGTGATTTATTTTCTGTGCTGCTTGTGCGGATGCCTTGAAGCCTTTGCGTGTTGGGACTTGTGGTAGCAATAGTGCTAATGGCATCTGTCTGGAAATCTAATCGTGTGCATCTCTGGCTGGTTCTCATATGTTTGTGTGCCAGAAAGAGGTGCTCAACAGTGCACCTTCAAGGACAGAGAATAGTTATTTTCCTGTAATCCTAAATGGCTTCAATTACATTGGGTGTGACAGCCGGGGTGAAGCTTTTGAAGTTTTCTGAACAGGTTTAATTTCATCTCACAAGTTTGTGCTTGGGGATTGGAAGCAGGTGACACTTGATCTCTTGGAGAGGCCTCTGTACCTCGGCTGACCTCAGTAACGTTAGTAGTGGCACAGTAATTAAATGCTTCCTGGGGAGACTAAAGGCTTCTGCCCTGAGCTGTTGGCAGTTCTGTGCTGTATGCGAAGGCCTGGGATGTCCAGCTGTGTGTCTCTTTTCTGTAAGTGCTTAATTGTCTAATTAATATGCAGTCACTTGTTTTTGCAAATGCTGGCTACAAAATACAATATTCTGTGTATATTCAAGAATGTGTTGTATGTCATGCCTCTAGGCAGGGTCTTCTAAGGATTCATCCCTCTCTGAAGGGACTGGAGAAGCTGGTGTGTTTATATATTGCTTTATGGGTGCGTTTACCTGCACTGCACTCCCTCTAAAACGTTATCCCTAGCTAGTAGCCAAAGTAAATACTTGCCTGCTTTCAGGTCCTCCCGAGGAAGGTGGAACAGCTCATATGGCAGAGAAGAAAAAGACTACTGGAGTGAGGAGGATGAGCTCTTCGCAGATGCAGGTAAGAACAGAGCCCCTGTTGCAGGTGTTAACTGACGATAATCCTGGCTTCTGTGCTCACTCGCGGATGTCTTGCTCCCTTCTGTGAGACTGAATTTTGCAACCAGAAATCCTAAAAGCCCAAGAAAATGGGTAGCTGTCTAACTCTGAAAGATATACTCTTTGTTACTCTGACCTGAAATACCTGCCAAAAAGTCCTGTCCAAGTGTCAGACTAATCATGCTTAGCTTACAGGATGTAAATATTGGAAATACAGCTCTTTTCCTCATTCCAAATTTAGTGTTGTGAAATTAAGTTTACCTTTTCATCCGGATCAGTTTTCTAGTCCTGCAACTCGATACGCAGCTTAGCTGGTGAAAAGGAGTGGACAATGGATGTCTAATTCCATCCTCAGTATACAGCAGAGCCACGTCGTGGATGGATGCCCCTGTTCTTGACGTGTTGGCTGGTTTAAAACAAAACAGATCTTATTGGAAAGCTTTCACATAAAGCAAATGAAGCTTGAAACAAAAAGGCTGTGCATACTATAGCTACAGAGCAGAGAGGGATTAAGGAAATTGGTTTGATTGTCTGGCAGGGAATATTCTGGTAGGCTGGCTGCACGGTTCAGCAGTGAAGCCGAAGGCAGCCTCTCGAGGAGGTCTGCACCTCCTGAACCATGGTGAAATGTAATCCTCTTGCCTTGTTTTTCAGCATCACTTGCATCAAACAGCCACAACAGTACAGTCTTCGGTTCCAAGAAACAGGTAATGTGGAGCCTTTAAGTCATTTCTGTAAGGCCTCAAATCAGGACTTGTCTGTATAGCAGTGCAAACTATTAGACAATTTGCCGTACATTGAGGATATTCTACTGCTCTGACCGCTTCTTCCTCAGTGGCCTGCAGCTCCCTACATCAGGGTGAGCTGCTGCTGTGCATTAAATGCATTCCACACACCAGGTACTGGGTCTGTGCCTGCAGTCCCTTGATGCATGGTTCAGAACTAGGTTTGTTGAGTTCCCCACGTGCAGGAGATGTTCAGCATCTTGTTTGGGTGAGGTACACTCGTACAGCAACTTAACTGGGAGGAGGTCCCACATTTGGTGCTACTAGGTACGCTCTCCCTCTTGTAAGAAGATAGCTGCTGGCTCTTGTGCTGCTGTATGCTGTGTAGCGCTTTGTTCCCTGTGATCGCTCTCTTCAGTTACTTCACATTTTGCCTCCAGTGCATAAATTCAGGGGACCTGCAGACCTAAACTGGGCAGATTTTTTTTTTTCCCCCCACACTCTTACTTGCATGCTGTCAACACACGGTGTAGGCAAATACTTTGTATTTGTGATGCTTGCTGTTGCATCAAAAGGTAACTCCTCTTTTAGGTGTCCAGGATTGTGCTTTGGGAAGCAGAAGTACTCCTGAGCTTGTGCTGGAGCTGAGTACTGCTCTTACCTGTAACAGTTAGGAGAGCACATCTACAGCAAAGAAGTTACTGAGTGCTGTGTGTGCTACTGACAGGAGCTCTAGCTCTGCATTTCCTCTGTGCTACTAGCACAGATGATTAAGGGAAGGAATTATAATGCAGTTCGCTGCTAAATGCAGCTCTTCCCTGGAACTGCACTCTGTACTCACAGAGCTCCGCTTCCCTTCTCTCTTGTAGAAATGGACAGTACAGGAGAGCCAGTGGATCAAAGAGGGCGTGAAGAAGTTTGGAGAAGGGAGATGGAAGGCCATTTGCCAGAAATACCCCTTCCAGAACCGCACGCCGGTGATGATCAAGGATCGTTGGCGGACCATGAAAAAGCTGGGAATCCTCTAAAGCTGGGAAACACGGGATTTTAGGTGCAAAAACCTTATTTTTCTTTTGAAAGATGGACCAGAGCAATGGTAGCAGGGAGGCTGCTGTGCTCATTTCCAATGTGTATCCCAGGTAGTGTGGTGAGCCCCTCCGGCTTGTGGTACTACAGACTGTTGCAGTGGATGGAAACCACATCTGACAAGAACTGAGGAGCCTTGTGTCTCGAGGTGTAGCTGCAAGGTTTAGGTCTGCTGTAAGTTTGAGGGCTTGAGTAGTTGGCAGAAGCCGCGCAGCCTGGCTACACACACTCGCAAATGGCCTGGATTGGGACTTTCTTTTCCACCTGAACAACTGCAGCCTTTGTAGAATGAATCCCAACCTGCTGGGCTGCTGAAATGACGGTTTTCTCTGCTGTCAAGTGGCAGGATAATCCCATCAGTGGCTATTTTTATGTGTTTTAATTGTCTGTACTATGAATTGCTTCTTTGATCTTGTTTGTTTGCCTCTCTCTCTCCCTCAAGGGACTGAGCACAGCGCATAGTCCTAGTGCTCCTGAAGGGAAGAAGAAATTTGGGCAAGGTGATCTTTGATTTTTGTTTTTCCCCCCACCTCACATTCCTATTCTGCTTTGTACAGGGCTAGTCTGCAAGTGGGATTTTTTTTTTCTCGGCTTTGAAGCTTTAAAAACATTGTACTTTTGTTTCAGTGCTTAAAAGTTAGTTTTTCCCATGTTAAAAGTTTCAGCACTTACTGATTTTTGGTCATGTTTTAGTGGCAGTTCTTCCTGCTAACATCCCCTTCCTGTGTGCAGTCCCTGCAAGCCTATGAGCTCTGAGCATGCCACGTTTCTTGCCTTCAGATGCCAAAGCTGGAGTCTGTGTCTGATTGGTCTTGTGTAAAATAAAGTTCCTTTCTTGTTGGATATCAGGAGCTGTAAGAGGTGAACTTGTGTCTCATGGGTGGAAATGCAGCAGTTTTGGGATGCCATCTGCTTGCTGGGGACACGCGCCAACCCAGGAATGTGGGGATCCCTGTCCACCTCTTGAGCTGGTTGGGGCTGGGGGTATTGTCAGAAGCTTTTTGGGATGCAACAAGGATGCCTTGGAAGTTTTGAGGTGCTGCTGCGTTGGTGTGGGTGTGACACTGAACCTTCAGAGCTAATTTCTATTGACGTCAAAGGGCAAGGGAGGTGTGGGGCTATTTTCATCTCTCTTTGCCACATTCTTGCAGAGCCAGGGCTGGGTAAAGTGTGTTTGGGGACACCTGTGTTCCCTGTGTCCTTCAGCAGCAGCTCCTGGAATGAGTTTCCCTCACCACCTGGTTGTGGCTGTGCATTTCCCTCCCCTTTGGCTTGTGAACCTCGCTCTCCAGCTGGGAGATTCTGCTGGTGGCAGAGGTGTCTCCTCACAGCAGCCTCTGTGCAAGGGCTCAGCTGGATGAGCTCTAATGTGAGCGAGCCAGACCAGCTCCTGCTCTGCACCGCAATCACCTTGAGGAGCACAGCCTGTGCCACGCTCCTCCTGACACCAGCCCTGTCACTGTGAGTGCTGCTGGAGCAGTTAATGATTACCTCTGCCATCCCACATCCCTGCTCCTGCCCTGGCTCAGTGGGAGGGAGCGCTGCGGGCTGGGAAGCAGGGATGCTGCTGCTGGCGCTCCTGGCACTGCTGCTGGGCCCCGCTGGCTGCCCCAGGACTGAGGTCCTGAGCGAGTCTAGCCAGGAGCCCCTCTTCCGCGGGGCCGATCGCTACGACTTTGCCGTTGTTATCCCTGGTGGCACCGTGGAGTGCTTCTGGCAGTTTGCACACCAGAGTGGCAACTTCTTCTTCAGCTACGAGGCGAGTGTTGCGGGACGCGTCCCGAGCAGCTGTCAGCATGGGGCAGCTGTTGGCGTGGCTGGGGAATGGGGGTGCTGGATCAGTGCTGGTGCTTGCTGCCTCCTCTGAGGGTATGGCAGGTCCTGTGAGGGGCAATCTCTGTCACCTTGGTCCTGTGACCAGGCTTATGGTTGGAAGGAGACCCTGTGGATTGAAGACCACGTGCTGGCTGGGGTTGTTGGGGCTGTGAGGGAAAAGGTCCTTGGTTGAGAGAGGGAATGATTGCAGTAATTTGTGTGTTTCATTTCAGGGACAGAGCTTTCTTGGGCATCATTAATCATATTTATGTTATTAAATACTTGTTTTAAAACCATAAAGTGGTGCCAAGAGCTCCAGGCGCGGTGCCCTAGCATGCAGAGCTCCCTCTCAGGGACCTGTGGGGTGTCCTGGCACGGCGAGCTCTGCCCTTTGGTGCCCACAGCTGGAAGGTCTCAGGCACAGCTGTATCTACTCGTCCCCAAGCTCTGTACCCTTCCCAGAGGGGCAACTGCAGCCCTTTTATCTCCTGTTTACACTAGGCAGGTTGAAGGAGAGCTGGTACAGACCTGTGCCTGGCACTGGTGGCTTTCCCTGGCTGCAGGTTCAGCAGAACATTGGGAACGTGGCATGGCACTGGGGCTCAGCACAGCTCCCTTTCGCAGCGTTTTGGCAGCAATTGCTGTGGTTGTGCTGGCAGCAGGGAGCTGGAGACGTGGGGGCTGTGTGATTACCTGCGGCATCATGAGTGGTTGTTGGGAACCATGGGTTTTATGCAGGGCTGCGGGCTCTTGTTTAACTGGCAGCTTCCTGGCCTCAGCTCACAATAAGGGAGAGGGTGGCTCCCCCTGGATCCCAAACCAACCCTCCATAGAGGCAGGTCCCTGCCCTGCACACGAGGGCTCCTGTGGGCTTTGACATTTCCCATCAGGCCCCAACATGCCCCTTGGGTTGTTCCCTGCCTCCAGGTGCAGCGGGCGACAGGGATCGCCAACAACAGGGACATCCTCGCCACGGTGAACGACCCCAATGGCTTCCAACTCGGTGCTTCCCAGGACATACGAGGACAGATCAACTTCCTCACCAAGGAGACAGGTCCCCACTGCCCTGGTCCCTGCCCGGCTCAGCTGCTGGTGTCCAGGGGCTGCCTGCTCCCAGCCAGCAGCTCTGAGCCTGGCGAGTGCTTCCCAGAGCACCGAGCTGTCTGTGCCCAAGGGGGAGGATGAGGGTCAAGTGCTGGGGATGGGTCTGCCTGGAACACCAACCCTTGCTTCTCTCCACAGGTTTCTATCAGCTGTGCTTGGACAACCAGCACAACCACTTTGGCTTTGTGCAAGTATTTCTCAATTTTGGTGTCTATTATGAAGGCTACGACATGGAAAACAAGCAGCCAGAAGAGAGGAAAGAGCTGAACAACACCCTGGAGGCAATTGAGGTGAGCATTAAGGCAACCCCAGGGTGCTCCAAAGCAGTGGGGATGGGCACGGCCTCCCAAGAGAGCCAAGAAGCATTTGCTGTTGGCTGAGACGCAGCTTAATTTAATGCTGAGCCCTGCAAACAGCTCTTGGAGCAGCAATGCCAGCTCCAGGCTCTGCTGTGGCCCCGTGGCCGAGCACCCATCTCTCCCACAGACCAGCATAAAGAAGCTGCAGGTCCACATTTTCCACATGTGGCGGTTCTACAACTTTGCCCGGATGCGGAAAGGGGCTGACTCCTTTCTTCTGGAGTCCAACTACAACTATGTCAACTGGTGGTCGATGGCTCAGAGCTGCATCATTGTCCTCTCGGGGGTGCTGCAGCTCTACTTCTTGAAGCGCCTCTTCAGCGTGCAGACCTCCAGCAGGCAGAAATGCTAGCAGGGCCTGGAACCACAGGTGGGATGCTGCCTGAGGTGCCTGGGAGCCAAGCTGCTCCTCTGTCCCTTTGCAGAGCAGGAACAAAGGCCAGGCATTGCCTGGGGAAGGAATGTTCCTTCCATTCCTGCCTTCAGGTCTCACTCTGCCTTGGCTGAAATCACCCTGGCAGAACAGAATGTGATTGCATGAGCTGTGTGCTGGGTTGGTTTGTTACAGCTCTGCCCCTCTTTAATGTCCTGATTTGCCTTTTATACCACACATCCAATAAAGGAACCCCTGGCATACGCTCTGGGAAGCAATTACAGCCTGCTCTCCCCATCCTTTGCGAGCCTAGGCCAAGCAAGTCCTGCCTGGAAGCTGCCTGCCCCATCCCTCCCTGCCCAAAGCTCAGCTCTTGACAGCTCAGCCCCAGGGTGCAAACCTGCCCTTAGCTTCATCAGCTGAACCAAACATGCACCTTCTCTCCCGTGGAGTCACACCCTCGTGAGTTGCACTGCAGAGACTTGCACCGGGATGAGATGCCCCAGAGCTCCACACTAGACAATGGGCACTCTAGGAAAAGTAACAGGCTTTATGTGATGGCAAGGGTCCATCTGGCACAGGGAAAGCTCCTCCTTGTGCTGGCAGCAGCTCCCTAGGAGCAAGGGATTATGTGCTGGTACACTCCAGCTTCTCCACCCTACTTGGGGTGGGCTCCCTGTGCTGCTGCTGCACCCGTGGTGCAGGACAAGGTCCATTTTGCCCAGGAATACTTGTGTCTTGGAGTGCTGGGTTTCCCTTAGGTCAGCGTGTCCTCACTCCGCACGTATTCCCCGACATCGGCCTGGTGGAACACCACGATGGCCATGGGGTCCACCTTCCGGCACTCCTGGGTGGATTTAGCAGCCACTCCAAAGCCCTGGGAGGGAAGAAGACAAAGTGAGAGGGAATTTCTCCCCACCTCATACCCACACCCCAGCCTGGGAAAGAGTGGGGGCTGTGCTGGCCACTCACCAGTGGGACATCGGCCATGGAGTACACCACCACACCCTGGTACTGGGCCGTGTTCTCCGTGATGCGGCCCAGGCCGGACTTCAGGACATGGTTGCCGTAGAGGAATGACTGCTCCGAGCCTGGCTTCACCCACACCTTGTACTGCAAGAGAGGGGGTAGCAGTGAGGGGCTTAGGGACCCGGCATGGGGCAGGGGCGGCTGGCAGGGGGCTGTGTCCCACCTTGGCGTAGGGGGCGAGGAAGTCCAGCGCTGTGACACTAAGCCGGAACTTCTGCGTCTTGGTGAACTTCCCAAAGCAAGTGCCCAGCGACACGAGGTTCTCCCGGGGCACACTCGCAGCCACCTTCAGCAGCTTCTCACTGTGGGGATTGGGGCATGGGGCTGAGCTGGAGCAGCGACCAGGCCAGGGCCCACGCAGAGCCCCCCACTGTCCAGATCTGGCCCTCCCCTAGTCCCCCTGCCCACCTGAGGTAGTAGACACGGTCGCGGTGCAGGCGGAAGCAGTAGGTGCCATCAGGCCGGTCCACCAGCAGCTGGATGTTCTCACCAATGCTGTGGGCACAGATCTCAGCAGATCGACCCTGCCCCTGTCCCCATCCCTTACCCTTCCAGTCTTCATCCCCTCGCGGTTCCCATCCTGTCCTCTCCCCATCCTCCCAGGATCATCGAGTCCAACCATTCCCATCAATCACTAACCCATGTCCCTCAGCGCCTCGTCCACCCGTCCCTTAAACCCCTCCAGGGAAGGTGACTCAACCCTCTCTCTGGGCAGCCTCTGCCAGTGCCCAAAGGCCCTTTCCGGGAAAATGTTTTTCCTAAACCTCCCCTGGCGGAGCTTGAGGCCATTCCCTCTTGTCCTGTCCCCTGTCACTTGGGAGAAGAGCCCAGCTCCCTCCTCTCCATAACCTCCTTTCAGTCCCTGACCCCTCCCGCCATGACTCCTCCTGGTCCCCGTCCTCTCCCGGTTCCACCTCCACCACTTCCCTTTGTCCCCGTTCCTCCTGACTCCCGGTCCCCCCGGTCCCCGGTCCCTCACTATTTCCCGAGCTTCTCGAACACGCTCCGCGTCTCCGCCTCGGTCAGAGGCCGCATCGCACCCTCCCCACCAGCGCGTGGCCGCGCCGGAAGCGGAAGCGCCGGAAGCGGAAGCGCCGAAACCGGAAGCGTCTGCGTCGCGGGGCGGGAGGGATGGCGGCGGCGGAGGAGGCGCGGCTGCTGGCGTGGCTGCGCGGGGCGGCGGCGCCCGCCGGGCCCGACCTCGCCGCCTACGTGTCGGAGCTGTCGGCGCTGGGGCTGGCGGAGCTGAGCCGGGAGCCGGAGCGCCTGGCGGCCGAGCGCGCGCGGGTGGGCGCCGACACGCGCCGCCTCGCCTTCGAGCACTACCGCGCCTTCATCCGCTCCGCCGAGTGCACCGGCCGCGCCGGCCGCGGCTTCGGCGGCATCGAGAGCCGCCTCGACAGCCTCCTGCACCGCCTGCCCGCGCTCCAGGCCGCCTGCCGGTGCGGGGGCTGGGGGGAGCAGAGGGCAGTTGGAAGAGACGAGGGGGCACAGCCGGATGAATAAGAGTGACCAGCGGGGCTAGGAGGGCGGATCCCGCCCCTCTGCTCTCGTGAGGCCAAACCTGGAGCCCTGCGCCCCCTTTTGGAATCCCCAGTATAAGGGGGCCATGGATGTGTTGGAACGGGTCCAGAGGAGGCCATAGAGATGGTCCAAGGGCTGGAGCACCTCTGCTATGAGGACAGGATGAGAGAGTTGGGGTTGTGCAGCCTGGAGAAGAGAAGGCTCCGGGAAGACCTTGGAGCAGCTACCAGTGCTGGAACGGGTTCCAGGGAAGCTGGGAAGGGGCTTTTTACAAGGGCTTGTAGTCATACCATACCTGTCTGCTACTAAATTATGTTCCTGAGCACCTCATCTGTCTGTCTTTTAAATCCCTTCAGGGACAGTGACTCCACTGCTTCCCTGGGCAGCCTCTGCCAGTGTCTTAAGAACACTTTCTGTGAAGAAATGTTTCCTACTATCCAGTCTAAACCTCCTTGAGGCAACATGAGGAAATTCCCTCTCGTCCTATGATTTGTTGGGATGGAGTTGAGGTTGGGACAGGGTCTGAGGTGCAGGAGCAGCCCTGGGTGTAGGGGAAGCCATTGAGAGCTGGGGGCAGTGAGAGGGGGCCTGATGCTGGGTCCAGTAAGGATCAGGGCCGGCTGGAACTGGGAGAGGGCGCTGGACAGCACTGGGAAGAGGTCAGTGGATGGCGGAGGGGCCACATGCTACCTAGAGAAGCCTCATCCTGATCCTGTCGTGGTCCTGCAGGAACTTCATGCGTGATGCAGAGGAGATCACCTGCAGCCGGCGCATGAACAGCCTGACGCTAAACCGGCACACGGAGATCTTGGAGATCCTAGAGATCCCACAGCTCATGGACACCTGTGTCCGCAATGGCTACTATGAGGAGGCACTGGAGCTCGCTGCCTATGTGCGCCGGCTGGAGCGGAAGCACAGCAGCATCCCTGTGATCCAGGTAGGCCTCATTCTGTCTTGAGCCACGCCCGGCCCGTGCCCGTTCCCCGCGGCTGAAACCTTTCCTCCCACCCCAGGGCATCGTGGACGAGGTGCGCCAGTCTGCCCAGCTGATGCTGAACCAGCTCATCCAGCAGCTCCGCACCAACATCCAGCTGCCGGCCTGCCTGCGCGTCATCGGCTACCTGCGCCGCATGGATGTTTTCACAGAAGCTGAGCTGCGCATCAAGTTCCTGCAGGCGCGGGATGCCTGGCTGCGCTCCATCCAGGCCTCCATCCCTGACGATGACCCCTACTTCCACATCACCAAGACCATTGAGACCTGCCGTGTCCACCTCTTCGACATCGTCACCCAGTATCGTGCCATCTTCTCTGACGAGGAGCCGCTGCTGCCTCCCGAGGGGCAGGCCCTCAACGAGGGAGCCATCTTCCATGGTTGGGTGCTGCAGAAGGTCTCCGAGTTCCTGCAGACGCTGGAGCGTGATCTCCAGCGTGGGGTGGGCAGCCGCCTGGACTCTCTGCTGGGACAGTGCATGTACTTCGGCCTCTCCTTCAGCAGGGTGGGGGCTGATTTCCGCGGACAGCTGGCCCCCGTCTTCCAGCATGTGGCCGCTGCCACTTTCAGCAAAGCAGTGGATGAGGCGGTGGAGAAGTTCCAAGAGGAGATGAATTCCTACACGCTCATCTCTGCCCCAGCTGTCCTGGGGGCCGGCACGGGAGTGCCGGTGCCTACGGCCCAGCCGGGGACACTGCAGCCACCCATGGTGCTTCTGGACTTCCCACCCCTCGCCTGCTTCCTCAACGGCCTCCTCGTGGCCTTCAATGACCTGCGGCTCTGCTGCCCCGTTGCTCTGGCCCAGGACGTCACCACCTGCTTGGAGGAGGCGCTCAGCGAGGTGAGGTGCCCAGGGATGGGCTCCCCCTGCCCTGAGTATTCATAGGATAGAATCACACAGTGAGTCATTTAGTTTGGGAAAGATCTTTAAGATCGAGTCCAACTGTAAACCTAGCAGTGCTAACTCCACCACTAAACCATGTCCCTAAGCACCCCATCCACACAGCTTTTGAATCCCTCCAGGGATGGTGACTCCACCACTTCCCTGGGCAGACTGAGCCAGGGCTTGACAGCTCTGTCAGTGAAGACATTTTTCCTGATACCCAGACTAAACCTCTCTCTGCACAACTTGAGGCCATTTCCTCTCCTCCTATCATTTGTTACTTGGGAAAAGAGCCCAACACCCACTTCACTACAACCTCCTTTCTGGGAGCTGCAGAGAGCAATGAGGTCTCCCGTCAGCCTGCTCCCCTCAAGGGAAAACAGTCCTGGGTCCCTCAGCTGCTTTCAGAACCCCTGGACTCTAGAACCTTCCTCAGCTGCATTCCTTTCTCTGGACGTGCTCCAGCCCCTCAATGTCCTTCTTAGAGTGACAGGGCAAAATTAAACCCAGGATTCGAGGTCTGGCCTCACCAGCACCAAGCGCAGGGGGAGTGATCCCTGCCCTGCTCCTGCTGGCTGCACTGTGGCTGATCCAAGCCAGGGTGCTGGTGGCCTTCTTGGCCACCTGGGTCACTGCTGGCTCACATTCAGACACTGTTGACCAGCATCCGCATGGCCTTTTCCGCAGGGCAACTTTCCAGCCACTCTTGCCCAGACCTGGTGCGCTATACAGGGTCCTTGTGGTTTGCGGGTAGAATTAACAACTCCCTGGGGATTTAATGACTCTGCCTTTCACTCCAGGTGACCAAAACCATCCTGGCCTTCCACCGTGCAGAGGAGGCAGCTTTCAGCGGACGGGAGCAGGAGCTTTTTGTCCAGTTCTGCACAGCCTTCTTGGAGGACCTGCTGCCCTACCTCAACCGCTGCCTCCAAGTCCTCTTTCCCCCATCACAGATCGCGCAGGCGCTGGGTGAGACCCTGAGGGCTTCCCTCTTAGTGAGGGGATACCATGGATTGGACAGAGCCGCTGTGGGTAGCTCTGCCACCCCTCATGACCCCTCCCCAAGACATACTGAACCCTTTCCTGCAGTTGCCACCTCTGAGGGGCTGCCCCTTGCCTGTGGAGCCCATCTGAGCCCCCTCTCCCTTTCCCTCTCTGCCAGGTGTCCCCCCCACGCAGCTGCAGCGTTTTGGCCGCTTGGGCCGCATCGATGTGGCTGCTCTCAGGGAGCCTCTGGCTTTCCTCCTGCCAGCGCCCAGCGAGGAGGAGCTGACCCAGGAGACGTCCGCACATCCAGTGGCAGAAGAGGAGGCTGTGCTGGGACAGGAGAGCCCTCCTGGGGACACTCAGCTCTCAGACAGCCTGGTAGCCAAAGAGTAATGGCTGGGCCTGGCTGTGTCACCCTGTCCCTTGCAAGCCAGGTGGCTGCTGGTCCCTGCCCACCTTCCCAGTCTGCATCCCTGCCTGCACTGGGTGAGGAGGAGGCAACCCAGGAGAGCACCGTATGTCCTGGGGGAGAAGAGACTGTGCTGGGGCAGGAGGGGGACTGCCTGGGAGGGGACTGGGCTACTGCTGGCCAAAGAATAGCAGCTGGGCTGTGTCAGCCTGTGCTTTGGAACTGGAGTGGCTGTTGGTCTTTGCCTGCCTTCCTGCTGCCTGCACCAGGCGAGGAGGAGCTGGCCCGTGGGGAAAGGGACACGACGGTCCTCCCAGGAGGGCTTGGCTACTGGTGGCCATGGCGTAGTGGCTGCCCTGGGCCGTGCCACCCTGTCCTTTGGGAGTGAGTGGCTGTGGCGATGCTGGACTGTGTCACCATATCACCTGGTTTTGGCATAGCTGCTCATCCCTGCCTGCCTGCTTTCCTACTGCCTGCATACCTCCTGCATCCCTTCTGCATTCTGCCTGCATCCCTGCCTGCATCTTTTCTGTATTCTGCCTGCATCCCTCCTGCATCCTTTCTGTATTCTGCCTGCATCCTTGCCTGCATCCCTCCTGCATCCCTTCTGCATTCTGCCTGCATCCCTCCTGCATCCCTTCTGCATTCTGCCTGCAACCCTCCTGCATCCCTTCTGCATTCTGCCTGCATCCCTCCTGCATCCCTCCCGCATTCTGCCTGCATCCCTCCTGCATCCTTTCTGTATTCTGCCTGCATCCCTCCCGCATCCCTCCCCGCTCTCTCCGCCCGTCCCCGGCCCGTGTCGGGGCGGTGCCGGCAGGGGGCGCCGCTCGGTGCCGCGCGGCCATGTCGGGTGGGTGGCGGCGGGCGCTGCGGGTCCCGCTGTGCCGGGGCTGCGGGGCCGCGCCGGGCTGGGCCGAGCGGGAGCGCTCGTACTGGCGGGCGCTGCGGCGGCGGGTGCTGGGCCCGCGGGCGCCGCCGTTCGCCGAGCCGTGCCAGGTGGGCGCCCCGGTGCTACGCGGAGCCGCGGCGGCCGCGGGCCCCGAGCTGCTGGGCGGCCCCGAGCTGCGGGCGCTGGCGGCGGCGCTGGCCGGGGCGCTGCGGCGGGGCCCGTGGCTGGGGCTGAGCGCCCCGCAGCTCGGGGTGCCGCTGCGGGTCTTCGCCGCCGAGCTGAGCGAGGAGCGCTGCCGCCTCTACCCGCCCGAGCTGCGCCGCGAGCACCGCGTTCAGCCCTTCCCGCTCCGCGTCCTCGTCAACCCCGCGCTCCGCGTCCTCGACTCCCGCCTCGTCACCGCCCCCGAGGGCTGCGCCAGCCTCCGCGGCTTCTCCGCCTTCGTCCCGCGGCACTGGGCCGTGCTCGTCTCCGGTACGGCCGCCCCTGCCCCGGGGGAGGGAAGGGAAGGGACGGGACGGGACGGGCTGCACCCACGCTCGGGTGCAGCCTCACCGGGGTGCAGCCGCACCTGAGCTGGAGCTGCACTAGGGTGCAGACTCGCTAGGGTGCGGCCCCGCTGAGGTACGGCCTCACAGAAGTGCAGCTCTACCTGAAATGCGGCCTCACTGTAGCCTTACTGGGATGCAGCTTCACCTGAGGTGCAGCTGCACTAGGGTGCAGGTTCTCTAGGGTGCAGCCCCACTGAGTTACACCCACACTGGGGTGCAGCACCCCCAGCACTGCAGGCACGGGCAGAGCTGCCCACACCAGCTGGCATGGCCACGGTTTATCCCATTCTCCTGGGCTGCAGGTGTGGATGAGCACGGGGAGCCAGTGAGCTGGGAGGCAACAGGCTGGGCTGCCCGCATTATCCAGCACGAGATGGACCACCTCGATGGGATCCTCTACATCGACCGGATGGACACCCGCACCTTCACCAACGTCAACTGGATGGAGTTTGTGGATTGACCTCTGCCACCCCGGGCAGATGCCTAGCCCTGGTGCCTTGTCCCAACGGAGCAGAGCTGTGGTGGATCCCTGGGGTGTCCCAGGCCTTGGGGTTCCTCCAGTGTGGTGCTGGGTGCCCATCCTTATCCTGGTGAATGCAGCAGCACAGACCCAGAGCCCTGGGGGCTCCCACTTGGCATTACTGCGGGCAATACACTGTGACGACTCAGCACAGTTCCTGGCTTTTCCTGCTTGAAGTTATTCTATGGGTCTAGGAGCAAGACCTGCTGCAAGGGAGAGAGTGTGTGGAGAGACTCCCCTTTTCTGGGCCAGCCTTGGGGACCAAGGGCATGGTGTGTGCGGTGGCCAAGGGTGAGCAACGGGAGCAGGATGGGCTTGGGCTGAGGCTGGGGCAGGGCAGGGGGATGTGGGGTGCTGGATGTCACAGCCAGCGTGGGGGACACTGGCTGGGCTGCTCTGAGCACCACACACTCAGAGGGGACACTACCCACTGTCTGGGATGGCAGGAGCGCAGCGAGTCCCGTTCCCAGCCTGGGGACCTGCGGCAGCTCCCAGGGACTCAGCAGCACCAGAGACCTCAGCCCCGGGGCAGAGTTCCAGGGGAGGGGTAGGCCAGGCTGTGTCCCTCAGTGCTGTCAGAGCCTGAGGGAGGGGCCAGGCACCAGCTGAAGCTTTTGGATTGTTTTAATTTTTATAAACAAGACAGAACCCAAAGCAGCATTAATTTAAAAAATAAAAAAAGAGCAGGAAGAAGAGTGGGCACGGCCAGAGGGAGCACCCGGCTGCCCAGGCCATGCTTGGATGCCCCACCCCATAGTATCATCCCCCTCAGGCCGTGCTCCCCGCGCCCTGCTGGGTGCTGCGTGTGGTGGGGTGAGCATCGAGTGGCAGATGAACCTGTTTGTTTGGCACGGCCGGCTCGGCAGGGCCCTGCCGGCACAGCCGCCCCAGCCCCACACCTGCCTCCTCTCCCTACCCTTAACCTTCCTGTCCAAAATCCTCCGTGAATTTCTTCACCTTCAGGAGATCTTCGGCGTTCACGGTGGGGCGGGTGGTGGCCAGCGAGCGCAGCATGTCCGACTGCAAAACACGGAGCGCGGGCGAAGCTGAGACCGGGTACCGGGTAGGGATGCTCCCCGGCAGTGCCAGGTGGTTCAGGCAGCGATCCCCATCCCTGTGGCACCCTGGGGTGAAGCTAGGGGCTGGAGCCTTTGCCCCACAGCAGGGGCTGGTTCTCCAGGTGGGAGCTGCCGTAAGCCCAGCCCCAATCCCAATCTCACTCCAGTCCCGGGTACTCAGCACCCTGAGGTGGGCAGAGCGAGAGGTCTGGTTGTTGTGAGGATCCTTCTGGGGAGTGAGGAATTGTATCCACCCCAGGAGCCATGGCCCTGGAGCAAGGTAGCTGCACCAGAGGAGGGCCAGGGGACCGGCAGGGCTGAGGCTGTAGTGTCGCTGTGCCAGGGCCGGCCTCCTCCCAGCACGATGGGCGCCCAGCCCCGTGCCGCCACACTCACCATGCAGACGATGGGCTCCATCAGCTTGTCGCTGGGCACCTCCATCCAGGTCATCTCCTTGGCACCCGGGTCGCCGGGTGAGCACGGCGTGAGGAGGTCATCCACGAAGGTGCCAGGGGTGGTGCGGGAGGGACCACGGACCTGCAACAGAGCCAGAGATGGGACCTGTGGCACCCGCGCCGTCCCTGCAGTCCCTTGCGGGACAAATCCGCATCCAAGAGCAGCCCCACTCACCTTCTTGAAGTGTGTGGCCGACTGCACCTTCCGGACGGGCTGCATCAGGGCGTCCCGCACGATGATGCTGATGTCAGCTCCCGAGTAGCCATCGGTCTTCAAGGCCAGCTCCTGGATATTGGCCTCTGTCAGGGAGTGCGGGGTGTTGCCCAGGTGCAGCTTGAACATCTGGGCACGGGCTGCCTCCTCGGGCAGGGGGATGTAGATGCGCTTCTCGAACCTGAGGGCAGGTGGAGGGTGAGCCCCACGCTGCCAGACCTTGGCGGGGCCGGGAGCAGGGAAGGGGCCTTGTGTCCTGCTCACCTCCTCCTGATGGCCGAGTCCAGCACCCAGGGGATGTTGGTGGCACCCAGCACCAGGATCCCATCGCTGCTGTTGCCCACACCTGCCCGGAGACACAGCAGGTGGGCAGCTCAGAGCAATCCCCAGGGAACCGTGGGACAGAGGTGTTGGGCAGCTTCTCCTACACTGCCCACCTCGTTCTGTTCCCCCTGCCTGGGCTCCCCTTCCCTGTGCCGGCTTATCCCATGCCACGCACCCTGCATCTGCACCAGGAACTCCGTCTTGATGCGCCGGGCTGCCTCACTCTCGTTCTCATTGCGGGAGCCGCACAGCGAGTCCACCTCATCGATGAAGATGATAGAGGGCTTGTGCTGCCTCGCCAGCTCAAAGAGATGCTTCACCAGCCTAGGAACAAAGCAGGGGACAGGGTCCCTGCTCAGGGACAGCCCTGGGGCAAGAAGCTCCATGCATTGCCAGCTCCTCATGGCTCTGCCCACCCAAGCAACCCTGTGCTGGCAGTGGATGTGAGCGCTGTGCTGGGAAAAGGGCTGTTCCCAAGCTGTGGAGACTCTGGAGGGCTCGTGCTCGCCCCGGGACACTTTACGTGGTTCACCGGTGCTGGTGGCTCCTCTGACCCAGCCGGAGCTCCAGCACTGCCAGCCCAGTTGGCAGGGAAGCCGGGAGCCAGCCTGCAGCAGCCACACAGCCCTGCTGCCAGCTTACTTCTCGCTCTCGCCCAGCCATTTCGACATCAGGTCCGAGGATGAGACAGAGAAAAAAGTGGAGTTGTTGGCCTCAGTGGCCACGGCTTTGGCCAAGTAGGATTTGCCGGTACCAGGGGGCCCGAAGAGCAGGATCCCTCGCCATGGCGTGCGCTTCCCTGCAAGAGAGGCCAGTGTCACAGATCCCCCATGCCCACGCAGGCGGGATCCACGTGGGCCTGCAGGGATGCATGTTCCCACTGCTCAGGGTCGCCTCCCTGCATGCGCTCGCCCCAGCTGCTGCTCCGTGGCACCTTTTCTATGGGTGGGCGGCAGCCGCAATACTACCATGAATCTCACCGGTAAACAAGTGTGGGAACTTGATGGGCAGGATCACAGCTTCCTTCAAAGCTTCCTTGGCTCCCTCCAGGCCGGCCACATCACTCCACCGCACGTTGGGCTTGTCCATCATGATGGCACCTGTGAGGGGGTGACTCTGCTCACGTGGCCTCACAGACGGTGTCGAGTCACGAGGGCCAGAACCATCCCTCCCCACCAAACCCCCACACACAGCAACCCCACTGCCTCTCTGCACGGCTTGGGGCTGTAAGAGACTGATTCTTTTTGAATTGTGGTTAAGACTAGGACAGCGTCCTGGGCTCCCGTCCCACAGCCACCCTGGCGATGGCCCTCAGGAATCCCTCTCTGACCCTGCAGCCAGCCCACCCGTGCCCACCGTGGCTCCTCACCCATAAGCTGCTCCTGCAGCTTCTTCTTCTCGGGGTTCTCGCCCTCACTGTCACTGTCGCTCCTGGGGAGAGGGGGCAAGGATCAGAAGCAGGACAGCCCCAGCATGGCAGCAGGACCCCCTCGCACCCCCACGCACCCCTTGTTGTCATTCTGCGACTCCTTCACCGGTTTCTTGCCCTGCTTGTCCTTGCTGCGCAGATATTCCTTCAGCTTCTCGGCCCGGTCCAGGTACTGCATGCACTTGGCGCGGATGCTCTCCTTCGCCTTGTCGCTGTGAGCCTCATCTGCAGAGAAACACCAGGCATCGCGCTCGGCCCCGCGGACCCCGGGACCCCCGCCTGTGCCCTGGGCCCCTCTCACATTTGATGGCGTGCAGGAAATACTCCACAGCGTGCTGGTACAGCCGCAACGCCTCCTCGTAGTTCTTGGCCTTGTCCTCCTCGGTGGCTTTGGTGACCAGGTCGATGGCCTTCTGCGAGGTGGGGTGGGAGGCTGAGCCGGGACGAAGGGACGAGGCCCCCGCGCCCCCCAGGGCCCGACCGGCCGGCCCCCCCCGGGTCGGGCCCCCTTCCCTCCGTCCCTCCCCACGGCCGGCGGGGCAGGGCGAGGCCTGTCCCGTCGGGGACGGAGGCGGGTTAGGCCCCGCGCGCGGGGCAGGGGAGGCGCAGGCCGCGGCGCGTCGCTGCCGGCCTCGCCTTTTACCTGCAGGGTGGACGTTGTCATCTCATCGCCCGGTGCTGCCGCTCCTGGCGCGGCCCGGCCCGGTGCGGCGGCGGCGGGGCCCGCGGGAGCGGCCGCCACTGCGCCTGCAGCGCCCCTGGCGGCGGCGGCGGCTCCGGCCGGGACGCGCCCCCGGGGACACGCCCCCGCGCCGCCCAGCCAATCGCAGATCCGCGGCTTATCGATAACCCCGCCCCTTCACCGCGGAGCCAATCAAAAGCCACGCCTCTTTCGTCACAGACCAATCGGAATCACGCCCTCTCTCAAACCACGCCTATTTCTACAATGAGCCTATCAAAGGCCTATGTGCCTCATAAGCCACAGCCCCCCCCAGCCACGCCCTCAAAACCAGCCTATCACACCCGTGCCCCTGTAGAAGCCACGCCCCTCGTTGAGGAGCAGCGCAAGCCACGCCCCCACAGCGGAGCCAATCAGAGCAAAGCTCCTTCACAAACCACGCCTACTCAAAGAAGCCACGCCCCTTCGTAGCCTGTCAGACCCACGCCCCTCCGACCCCCCCGGCCCCTGTAGCCCCCCCCCAGCCCCCCAATAGCCAAAGTCCCCTGTGACACCCACAGCCAACTCCATTCCCCCCGGCCCCAAAGTCCCCCTGACACCCACAGTCCCCCTGACAGAGGCTGCCCGACACCCCAAGACCCCCCCTCCAGACCCCCTCCCAACACCCCCAGCACCCCCGACACCCCCAGCACCCCCCGACACTCCCAGCCCCCCCGACACCCCCAGCCTCCCTGACACCCACAACCCCCTCAACACCCACAGCGCCCCCAATCCTTGCAGCCCGGAAACCCCAAAATGTGACTCTGAGGCCCCGGAAATGGCAATTTGATATAAATAGCGATTTACAAAGAATACAAAAATAGAAGGGGCACACGGCACCTGGGGCAGCACGGGGGCCAGGACCTGTAGTGCTTGCGTGCGAACCCGAGCTGGGACTCCAGCATCCCTGGACCCCCCACCCCAGCCAGCGCCGCATCGTGGGGAGCGGAGAACGCAGAGGAGCCTGGCTGAGGGCAGGGGGAAGCCCTGTGGGTCCTGCTCTCACCCTGCCCAGGGCTCCCCCCAGCACCTCAGAGTGCGGGAGCCGCGTCCTCGGGGAGGAGGGAAAAGTACAAAAAGCGAAAGTGCATGAATCTACACGTCCTGACCCAAACCCACGGGGCCTGTGAGCCCCCACGCGGCTGCGGGGTGGGGGGCACAGGCTGCAGCGGCTGGGGGGCCGTGGGGTCAGCGCCACATGGGGGGGCGGCAGCACTGGGGGCTCCCCAGGCAGCAGAGACGCAGCCTTTGCTTTGTGGCTTTGGGGGTCTCTGCTGTGTCCCCTGCCAGCCCCGTGGGCAGCTGTGGGGTTGGGGGGCCAAGTCCCCATCTGCCACCCAGGCTGCACCGCAGGGACGGGCACCTCGGGGCTCAAGGAGGACCAGTTTGTACCCATGGATGGCTCTGAGTAAGACAAGCGTGTTCCCCATGGTGAGTGGGATGAGGGGAGCCTGGGGGATCCTGCGGCCCGAGTCTCATCCCATGTGAGGACAGGGGAGGGCACTGGCTCCCCCAGACACGGATCGGGGAAACCCGGGGGTCCCCAAATCATGAGGGGCTGTTTGCCCCTCTCCAAGGCACAGGCGGTGAGATCAACGATGGCTTCAGACCCTGCTGGGGGGATTAAAGCTGGTGTTTGTGTCCCAGCCCCCTTACGCTGGGGAGGCCGGGACCGCCAGCGCGGAGCAGGAGAGGCTCAGCCCCGCCGAGCACCCATCCTGCCGCAGCCCCATGGCTCTCCGGGTGCTGAGTCCCAGCCCTGGCAAGGCACTGGTGGGGCAGGAGGGGTGGGGGGCCCCTCTGCTTTCCCCAGATGGTTTGTGGTGGGGGGAGACAGGCAGGGGCCAAGGCCACCTACGCCAGCAGCCCCATGCGGGTGACTTTGGCCGAGAGGAAGGTGTGCAGGATGAAGACGATGGGCTTGGGGCAGGAGTGCAGGTCCAGCGCCTGGGGAGGAGATGGAGAGCGGCGTCAGCCCCCCCAGCCAAACCACCAAACCCCAACGGGGGGGGTTCGGGACTCCTAACTGGTGGAACCCAGGTGAGGGGCAAGGGATCCCCGTTTTCCCCTCCTCACCAGCTCCCCCTCGGGGCCCCCGAAATCCAGGTAAAGGGTCCTGATGCCGTCGTCCGCCGACATCTTCAGCCTCTCGTAGGGGTAGCGGAAGAGGACGCTGCCGCCTGGGTCCTCCCGCGAGATGGTGAAGCCGTCCTCGTAGTGGATGCAGAGCTGCACCTCCTGCCCGGCCAGCGTGCAGCCTGCGGGCACGGGGAGGGCTCAGCCCCCACGTCCCACTTGGCTCCCCACAACACCGATCCCCACGGGGCCACCCGGGTTCCTCAGCGCCCTCGCCGTGTCAGCAGCCCAGGACCCCAGGAGGGAAGGAGGGAGCCCCGGGGTCCCCTCTGCCGCAGGACTCACCCACAGTGACCTCCTTGATGAGCTCGGCTGTGGCGTGGCAGCCCTGCACAAGGACGCGTGTCCAGGAGGAGAGGTCCCGGTGGGTCTCCACGCGGAAGACGTGCATCTCCACACCCTGGCGAGAGCCTGTGCGCGTGGCGAAGGTGAGCTCCGAGCCCAGGGCGGGAGAGCGGCGGCCGGAGCCTGAATGGACCAGTCTGAGGGGCAAACGGACAGAGATGGGTCAGGGGCACGATGGCAGCAGCTCCTCATCACCCCGCACCCAACGGTGTGTCAGGGTCTCCCTCCGGCTCGGGTGAGAGACAGAGCTGAGGCATGAGCGGAGGAGCTGGATGCACCGAGGGGAGCTGGTCCCTGGCGCCCACAGACAGACGGACACGGTCCCCAGCGCACCTGGTGGCCACCAGCGGGTAGCTGTGGCAGGGGGAGGCCCAGGCGTCCCTGGTCCAGGGCATTCCGTCGTACAGCAGCAGGTCCTTCTCTGTCACTGCCATCAGGACCGGCCGCCACTGTTGCCGCCCGCCGTCCAAGCGCGCCTGCAAGAGGCAGGAGGGCACAGTGAGGGGCACCGGGGGCTGCCCACACCCCCTGCTCCCACGGCCACACTGGCCCCGGGCCAGTGGCTCCGCTTTGCTGGGCTCTCAGCAGCGTCCCTGGGCAGCCACCCCAGAAAGCCGAGGCAGGAGCAGCCCCAGGGCACCCCACTGCTGGCACCAGGCTCACTCTTGTGCCTGGGCAGCTGCGGCTCTTGGGCAGGGAATTCCTGGAAGAGCAAGGAGGTGATGAGCATCTCCAGCTGGGAAATCCCAGCGGGAGAGGGGGCTGAAGGCACTGGAGGTTCTGCTTTTGCTGGGGCACAGGAGAGTGGTAGAGGCCGGTGCCCAGGCTGGTGGCAGGGCTCTCCAGCAGCCACGCAGCTGCAACCACAGCCCCATTGGTGCTGCTGGGCCTCCCTGGGGTCAGTGCTGGGCTGTGCCAGTCCCCAGGGCGGCATCGGCACAGCCCCTACAGCACGTACCTGCTCAGCCAACCAGGCGATGTGCTTCACCTCCCTGCCGCCGGCCGCGGCGCCGCCGGTGCCCAGCATGGTGTTGAGCTCCGCCAGGACCTGGGGGAGCAGGGCGGTGATGTTGGCGTGCAGGGCTGTGAACCAGGAGTGCGCCGTCGCCGTGTCCTTGCAGCGCAGGATCAGGGTGTTCCTGCTGTCCGGCGAGTGCAGCTCAATCAGCCTGCGAGGGGATGTGGGACGGCGTGGGACGGGAACAGCGGCGCCTGCCCGCGCGCGCCCCTGCCCGTGCCCAGCCCTACAAACTGGTCTGGGGCTCCAGCCACGCCAGGGAGCAGCCAGCACACTCCAGTTCCAGCTGGAAAAACCGGGGGCATTTGCAGGACCGCTATTTCTGAGAGCCAGTCCTGCACAGGGCCAGCGTTGCACAGCCCTGGCCCCAGCCAAACCCCTGAATTTCCCTGTCTCAGCTCAGCAGGGGAAGCAGCAGCTCACGGCTGCACCGAGGGGAGCCCCCAGCCCTGTTCAGGGGGTCCGCAGGGAGGGGGACCCCCACACCAGCGACCACGGGGCTTGGGGGGACACCCAGACCCAGGCAGCCCCTGCCCTCACCTGTTCTCCAGGTCGGGCATGCTGAGGTTCCTGGCGGCGAAGCACATCTTCAGGGGGATCACCTTGCGGTCACGGGGGCCCTGGTGCTGCGGGGAGCCCGAGTCCTCGCTGCTGCTCAAGCTGGGTGACTGCGGGACGGCCCCTTCCCACGGCAGGTCTGACACCAGCGAGGGCTTCTTGATGTAGGGGGTCACCTCCCGCATGAACTTCACTGTGGAGGGAGCGGGGAGGACAGGTTGGGGCTGGGCAGGGGTCCTGCAGCCCTGAGCCGCAGCCCCACGCCCCGGGGATGCTCTCACTGCGGGGTTGTCGTGTCCTGGTGGATTGCAGGGGGTCTTGGCTAGTCCTGGGGGGCTGCAGGACCCTCCCCAGTGCCACCAGCATTGCCCAGGGACACGAGCTCACTGGTTTCATCCTGCAGGCAGCCCTGAGGAGTGGGGCACAGCCCGGGGGTCCCATCCTGCCCCAAGACAGAGGTGTCCCCAGTAAAGAACACGCACTGGTGGCTCATCCCAGTTACCGGCAGCCGGTGTAGGAAAGGGAAGGCGACGCTGCACAATGGGGCCAGGCAGGAGGTCAGGCTGCAGCCCATCCTGACAGCAGCGGCCAAGTTTCCAGCGCCGTGGGTGCTGCCAGCGGGCTGACCCGACACTTGCCAGCAGGACAGGGAGGAGGAGAAGGGTTTGCAGCCAGGACATCCTGGCTCCACACTCCTCTCCAAAGCCAGGCAGGAAGGAAGGAGGCTCCTATTCCCGCTAGACTATCCCTCCGACGCTCGCTCGGGAACAGCCAACGCCTCCGAGATGTCAAGAAGCATCAACCGAGTCGCCTGCCGCTGCTTTGACCCCGGACACAGCTCCCCGGCTGGCACGCGTGCCAGGAGGGAGCAGCAAGGCTGTGCTGAGCCCTGCAGCCAAAGGAACCTGCTGGTAATGCCAATATCCACAACCCCATGAGGCAGCTGGGAGTTAAAAGCTGTAATCCGCCGTGAAGTGAAACTCCCCACTGCTCGGAAATCAGCCACAGAGATGGCACAACACCACGCCAGGCCAGCCGTCCCACCGGTGCGAGCGAGATGTGCTGCCACGAGGTGCTTGTCCTTGCTGTGGGCAGCAAACGAGTTAATATTAGCCCCCCGGCACGCTGATCCCGGGATTACCGCCCTCTCCGCGCGCGCCTAATCCCGCTGCCTGGCTTGGCCAGGCAGCGGGATTAGGCGCGCGCGGAGAGGGCGGTAATCCCGGCAGCAGCTGTTTGCCAGATGCGGGCACTGGAGCCAGGAGGTCACAAACCTGCTGCTGGCACTTGCAACCATCGCTTCTGCTTCTGGAGACCCTGCCACCACGCCTACGCGCCCACCGCAAAGGAAACCCCAAGCCCGGTGCGCGAAGTCTGCACGGCAAAGCCCAGCGCAGGGATAGAATCATAGAATCGCCAGGTTGGAAAAGACCCACCGGATCATCGAGTCCAACCATTCCCATCAATCACTAAACCATGCCCCTCAGCACCTCGTCCACCCATCAGGGTAGGTGACTCAAACCCCTCCCTGGGCAGCCTGTTCCAGCGCCCAATGATCCCACGGGGACTCTTGCCGCCTCCAAGCCACCACGGAGGTGTTTACGCACAAAGCCCAACGCTGCAGCTCCACCTGGACTGAACCCCAGGAGCCCACCCTTACGCCAGCACGGCACGTCAGGAGCAACCACAGGCAGCACCCGCAGCCCAGCCCAGCACCGGCCAGGAACAGCCCCACGCACCAGCCGGCTTTGCCAGGACAGCGTGTGTGGCACCCCAGACCTGCACCAGCCACCCCGATGTGTAGCATGGGGGCTTGTGCCCTGCCAGGTGCCCGGGGCGCGGTGCCCCACGGCACGAGCCCTGTGCCGCACGCCGCCGAGCTCCTGCCTGAGCTTGTCGGGCTGCCGGGAACAGATCAGGCAGGAGCCAGCGGCTCCGCTGGGCCAGCGCCGAGCCGGCTGTGCCCTGGGCACAGAGCCCACACACAGCCCTCCCTGGGGACACAGGGGGCACAAGCACCCACCCCAGGAGCTCCGTCCCCAGAGATGGGGGACACCCTGTATGGAGGGGACATCACAGCCAGGGGACACCTGCTCTGTCTAAGGGGGCACCAGTTGTTTAAGGGAGGACAAGGGTCCAAGAAGGACACCAGCTCGGTCCAAGGCGGGGGACACCAGCTCGGTCCAAGGGTGGGACACCAGCTCGGTCCAAGGGGGGGGACACCAGCTCGGTCCAAGGGTGGGACACCAGCTCGGTCCAAGGGGGGGGACACCAGCTCGGTCCAAGGGGGGGGACACCAGCTCGGTCCAAGGGTGGGACACCAGCTCGGTCCAAGAAGGACACTAGCTCTGTCCAAGAGGGGACACCGACTCAGTCCAAGGAGGGGACAGCAGCTCGGTCCAAGGCGGGTATGGTCAGAGGAGGTTCATCCTTGTGCCCAGCAGGGAGGGTTCCCCATCCCACCACAAGGCCAGGGAGGGGACACACCTGTCCCTATCCCCATCCCAAGCAGGGACTCCAGGAGCCAGTAGTTGAGTTGGGGGGTTTGCAGTGGGGGGATGCACATGTATCGTGACTGGAATACAGTGCGGGGAACGGAGCCCCACAACGCAAAAAGAGGCTCAAAGGGGAGTCCGGGAGCCCGGTGACAGCGGCAGGGGGGGTGACGGGCCCCGTTACCGGAGGGGGAGGGGGGGCGGGGCACTCGGAGACAGAGAAGCAAGAGGTCGGCTCGTACCTTCGAGGATGACCTCCCTCCCGGCTCGTTTCAGCGCCTGCACGGCTTGATCGTGGGTGGCGTCGCGGAGATCGACGCCGTTAACGGCAAGGATGGCGTCGCCCAAGCGAAGCGCCCCGCTCCTCTCCGCCGCCAGCCCCGGGAAGATCCGCGAGATGAGCACCGGCATCCGATTCTCCCGACCTCCTTTGATGCTGATGCCGAGCCCTCCCGCCTCCGCTTTCACCACCCGCACCCTCCGCACGCAGCCGGGCGCCGCCTCCGCGCCGCCGTTCACCACGCCGTTCACCGTCGCTTCGCCTCCCGGTTCCGCCGTCAGGCTCAGCGCTTCGCCGCTCAGCTCCGCCGCCACCCGCACCCAACGCTCCCGGAGCAGCAGCTCCAACAGCCCCGTTTTACACGCTCGGGTCCACACGGCCATACCGGGAGCGCGACCGACGCCGCCGCCGCGCACCGGGGCCGAGGGGGGGGGGGGGGGGGGGGGGGGGCGTGGCGCGCGTTTTCCAAGGGGGTGTGGCCATCAAGCCCCGCCCACGCCCGCATGGCGCTCTGCGATTGGTTCAGCGATGAGCGAGGGGGCAAGGCTGCCAAGCCACGCCCCCTCCTTCCGGCTCGACCAATCGCTGCAGCGGCGGCGCCGCCGCCGCTGCAGCGATTGGTCGAGCCGGAAGGAGGGGGCGTGGCCTCAGCCCCGCGCGCTCTGTTTCCCGCCCTGCGCTTTATTTCGCGCCACGCTCGCCCTGTGGGTTGTTTAACCTGGAGAAGAGGAGGCTGAGGGGAGACCTCATTGCTCTCTCCAACTACCTGAGAGGAGCTTGTGGAGAGGAGGGAGCTGGCCTCTTCTCCCAAGGGACAGGAAGAGAGGGAATGGCCTCACGCTTCACCAGGGGAGGTTCAGGCTGGACATTAGGAAAAATATTTTCGCAGAAAGGGTCATTGGGCACTGGCAGAGGCTGCCCAGGGAGGGGGTTGAGTCACCTACCCTGGAGGGATTTAAGGGACAGGTGGACAAGGCACTGAGGGACATGGTTTAGTTATTGATGGGAATGGTTGGACTCGATGATCCGGTGGGTCTTTTCCAACCTGGCGATTCTATGAAGAGCCAAGTAAACAAGATTAGGAAGCTGCTAGGCTGCAGGTGGAATCACCCAATTATGAAGTTACAGCTGAGGAGGAGTCATCCAATTATGAACTGCTGTTCTCTAGCTAAACCAATTGTGCATGAACACGCAGCCTGAGAAGGAATATAAAGTCTTGTAAAATAGGAATGGTTGGACTCGATGATCCACTGGGTCTTTTCCAACCTGGTGATTCTATGAAAATCAATAAAGATGTCCTTTTACCCACAACTTCTACGTGTTGTGGCTTACCCCAACTGCGACAACCTTTGGGGGTGCAAGGGAAGCCCCCTAATCCTGCTCCATTCCCACACTGCTGACGCTGCCAGCCTTCAGGACTAACCAGTCCACTTGGTTGAGTACAAGCACAAACTGGGAATGCGGTACTGGTGTTACTGGAAGGACTGGAGAAGAAGGTTCTCAGCTTTCTTGCTATCGACTGCTGTACGTGCCGAGTGCGGTGGTTTGGCAGAGGGATCCCACTGCACCCCAAATCCCACCAGCATGCAGCTCTGGCTCAGCAAGCCAGCACCTCTCCCGGGGCATGGGAGGCTTATCACGTGGTCAGGGATGCTGCGTATCACCAGGAATCGCTGTCTGTCTCTGTCCAGAGCCCAGCTCACGAAGGGATGGGAAATCCCTGCCCCAGAACTTGCCAACCCACCCTGGCTGCTGGTTGGCACGAGAGAGAAGCCAGCACCAGGATCCAGCGCTGCCCAGTGGAGCAGTCAGCGTGAAGGCAGGAGATCTGAGGTGCTGCCTTGTCCCTGCAGCCCCAGAAGGGACGGGCACGAACAGGAGATCCCTACGAGGTGGCAGCACCTTCGCGCTCCAGCCAGTGCCAACCTGACCCGCTGCTCAGACTCGGGGGAGCACTGCAGGGCAGCGATGAGCCCCCAGCCTGCAGCTGTACAGAACAGCGGTGTTTATTCTCAAAGCATCCTAGGAAAGAAACACACACAGTTTCTGCGGCTAGAGCAGCATATTCTGCTTTCAGGTGCCAAATTTCTTCTGTTGCATGGGCAGAGGCAGCTGGGTCTTGAAGTCCAAGATTGGTCGCTCCACCATCACAAGGCAGTTGTCATCCAGCAGATCCGCAAAGAGCAGGGGCTGTGGGGCAGGGAGGGGGCAGGAGATGAGAGCAGGGTGACAGTTCCCCTCTGCCTTGGTTGCCACGCTTGGCCTGCAGCTGGATCTGGCTTAGCCGTAAGCAGGGACATTGCTTAGGGCTGTGCTGCAGGAGCTGCTGGGCAATCAGAGACCACAAAATCTGGGTGCAGGAGTAGGTGAGGCTGCGAGGATTGCAGCCCCCCCAGCACCCTCTCCTCAACACGGCACACACCCAACACCATCACCCACCTGAAACTTCTTGCAGATCTTGAAGGCGTGGAGCTGCCGCTGCCTGGCAGTCTCTGGGAGCTGTTTGAGGGTGCTTTGGTTCATCAGGAGGGCACTGTTGTCTGGCAAGGGCTGCGAGAAGAGAAAACAGCACAAATCAGCACTGCCCAGACTATGGCACCGTGTCCCACTCCCAATGGGAACAGGCACAGGAAAATGTCCTGGTCACAAACGCAGCCCTCCCACTCAGGCAAACAGGCTCACCAGGGACTTGTCGATTACGCAGAACATGTAGACGTCATGGAGTAGGATATGTGAAGGCTTTTTGGGGTTGAAGGTGATGTGGGTGATGGGCGAGTCCCTCTCCAGCCAGAGCTTGTGCAGCCCACAGTTCTGCACCATGCGGCTCCAGGTTGTGTACTGCTTCTCCGGGATGCTGAACTCAAACAGCTGGAGAGGCAGGAGAGGGAAGATGAGGTGGCTCACGAGGTTTGGTCCTCCCTGACATCACTTCTATGCTCAAGTCAAGCCATGAGCATTGTGAGGAGACAGGCTGTGGCCAGGGAAGGCAGCCAGGTCCCTGTGCCTGCTCAGAGCCACAGCTCTCCTGAGGGGCAGTGTGGCCAGAACGCCTTGAGGCCAAGGAAAGAGCCACAGGGAAAGGACAAGGGTCACAACTGCTGCGGCCACGATTGTTCCTACCTGCTGGTCCGAGTAGGCAATAACGAGGTTGTTGGTGAGCGGATGGATGGCGAGGGCTGTCACTGCGCAGCTGTACATGGGCACCGTGCAGTGATGCTGTGAGGCAGGAGAGGAAAGCTCCTGATGGCAAGAGCCGGGACCACCCCGGCGCCCCCGTTCCCTCCCAGCCCTGCTCCAGGGATGCAGCAATCGCTGCCAGGGAGGGGACTCACGGGCCAAGCCCACTGGCCCCCCAAGGCAAGAGGGGGTCACGCTTGCGGTGCCCTCCAGCACTTGCCCTTACCTTGAAGCATTTCAGGTTGTAGATGTGGATTGTCCAGTCTCCCCCAACTGCAGCCAGCCAGTGCCCGTCTGCGCTCGATGCCAACAGGTAAACGGCCTCGGGGGAGCCTGCAGAAACAGCCCCACTGGCTGTAACTGGTGCTCAGGCCTGCCAGGAGCCCCAGAGCCACCCCCAGGGGACACCCAGGCCTGCATCTCAGCTGTGGATCCGAGTGTCCCGCTCCCCAGCCCACGCCAGCCCAAAAGCATGGTACAAACACAGGGCAGAAGCTGCTGGGGAAGGACCCAGATGCTCCAGGGTAGGAAAAGAGGGACACGCTTGGCTTTGCACACCCCTCTGCGCCCACAGGACTTGGAGCCCAGGAATCCCCCAGTGTCTGCCCACCTGCCACCAGCCCAAACCTGAGGGCGGCCGAAACGTGTGCAGGTGTTTGCAGGCCCCCGGCTCCAGCAGCTGGAGGACGTGGACTGAGCCTCGAGCAGAGGCGACGAAGAGGCTGTCAGAGCCAGTGGAGAACTGGAGCTGGTAGGCCGGGAGCAGCAGCTTGGGCACTTTGGGGACCTTGGAGAAGAGGAAAGCAGTGCTGGCGGTAACCTATCACCGTCAGCCTTACCCCCCGTGCATCAGCCTGCGAGGAACGCCGGCTGTGCCAGCCCCGTGGGGCCTTGAAGCCACCCACCACCCCTCCCCATCACCCTCTTCACCTTCTTGACGCTGATGCTGTCGCTCTCGTATTGCACTCGGTACAGGTGGAAGCGGGAGGCTGTGGAGTACGCAACCCAGCTGCCGCAGGGCGAGACGCAGCTGCAGTAGATGTGCTCTGGACCCTGGAAAAGCAGAGGGGCTGAGCGGGGCCCACCAGATTCCCCAGCAGGCTGGCACATGGAGCTCAGCTCCCACAGGGAGAGTGGAAGCTGCTGAAGTCCCCTCCTGTGGTAGAGCAGGCACCAGGGCAGACCCTGGCTCCGGCTCAGCCCTACCTTGCTCTTGAGCTGCAGGAGGTGCTCAGGCATGCGGCACAAAGGAAGGACTTGACCATCCTTTCCTGCAGTGACAAGATATCAAGTGGCATATGAGTGATGGTGGGGAAACTGCATGGGATCTGTCAAGCAGCTGGGGATCCTGGGGGAGCAGCAGCCGAGGGATTGCTCAGACCCTTCCCCAGCCTCCCTTGAGGCTGAACTCCCCAGGCCTGGCCCAGCTCCCTGGAAGCACAAGCACAGCTTTTCACCGACTGTGCAGCCTGTGCTGGGAAACGCAGACCAGCTCGCAGCTGACACGCTAGCGCGGGGCTGTGGGGAGGAAGGGGCCCAGGCTAAACCACCCTTCTGCCACTCAAACAGAAGCGTCATTCATGCCAAAAATCCTGCAGGGAACAGGGGCTCTGCCAATATGCCTTGCACCAGAGAGCTTGTGACTTACCAGTCTCCTCGGTGGAGCCAAGTCTCCAGAGTTCCAAGTGCTGGGAGAACTGGAAAAGGAGCAGCCGGGCTTTCCTGGCACAGGAGACGAGGCGTCGCTGCATGCAGAAACAGCCAGACTGACATGAACCCGCAGCCTGGGAGAAAGGGCTGGGCCAAAGCCAAAATGCCCTGGGGTGCCAGAGGCTCCGGGGTGGGGGAGAGGAAGGACTCGGGTCCCATGGGATGAGAGCCTGGAGACCCGGCAGGACCAGCAAAACCAACTTCCCAACTACCACCCCCTTGCCCACTCCATGGCAGGAGCCTCCAGACATGCCAGGGCCAGCGAGGAGATCCAGCAGGGCAGGGAGAGCCAGCCTTCTCCTGCAGGAGGAACCAGCCCTGCCAGCCTGCTCGCCAGGCGTGAGACTCTGCACCGAGCGGCACTCACGTGGGGGAAGGTGAATTTGCGGAGCGCTGCCTCATAGCCCTTCTTCTGCACCTTCTCCATCAGTGGGCGGATCACCAGCTGGGCATCCAGGCCTGGAAGCCAAGCAGAAGTCAGCCAAGCTGGTACCAGAGGGAGAGACTCAAGTTCTCGTGCGCGCAGCCAGTCGTACCCCCGGAGATGAGCGCTGTTGAGCTGTGTGCCACGGCTCGCACGTCGTGGGTGTGATGCTGGAAGGGCTTTGTCCGCACCCAGTGCTTCTCCAGGCTGCCCATCTTCACCGGCAGCAACTGGAACTGGTAGGTGGCCCCAGTTGAGGTGCCCACGACGATGCTGTCCTCCTCCTGGTGAGAGAAACAGGGCTGGGATTTGAGGGCACAGACTGGGGAGACCAAGAGGGCAGCTCTGGGAGGCAGGCGGGGACCGGCAGCCTCTCTCCCAGCCCTGCTCCTAACAACCCAAAGGGGGCCCAGCTGAGCTGGGGGGGACGCAAAGGGACTCCTGACCTCTGACACAGCCAGGGAGAGGACAGCTGAGGTGCTGACGGTGTGGGACTCCTGCAGCGTCCCTTGCTCCCAGTCCCAGAACTGCACCCTCCCGAATGAGTCCGAGGTGACAACAGTGCCGCTGGAGAGGAAGGCGATGCTCCACACGATGCACTCGCGCTTCACCTTCTGCACATGGTAGTTCACCATGATCCTGTTCACGGTTTGGCCTGAGAGGCGAGTGGGACGGTTGGGGGCGGCAAGAGGAACCCCCCAGAGCAGGGGATGTGCTGGTGCCGACAGTCTGTGAGATGGCGGACAAGCCGGGATCGGCCCTTGGGGTGCGAGTTACCTGAACAGACATCGAACACACGGAGGATGTCGATGGAGCCGGCTGCTATGTGAGTGCCCGACGGGTGCCAGGAGAGGCACAGGATGCGGCCTGCAAGAAATGAAGCTCCAGACGTGAAAGAGTGGTCACAGCCCCCCAGTCACCGGGAATGGACAGGATGGACAACACCACTACAGCACCGAACCCTCCCAGACCCACCTTTCCGCCTGTCCAGGTTCCGCTCAAACTGGATCCCTCCAGGCACAACTTGGAAGAGCTTAACTGAGCCGTCCTCGCAGCCGATCTGTGGGAGTACTGGGGTCAGGCCCTGCTCCAGGACTGGGAAAGCTCCTCAGGCGCGGTGCCGGCCACACTCACCGCCAGCTGCGTGCCGCTGCTGTTGGCCGCCATGCTCCAGATGGGTCCCCCGCCACCGTCCACGCACTGCCCCACGCGCAGCCCGGCCAGGTCATACTCGATGATCTCCCCGCTGAGCCCGGCCCCGAAGAGCCGCTCGCCCGCCGCCCAGCACAACGCCTCCACTGACCGGACCTCGTGCCCGGGGATGACCTGGGAGGGACACCCGTTATCCTGCTGCACAGCCCGTCCTGTGCCATACGTTGTCCCTCTGTACTCGGCACTGGTGAGACCGCTCTTTGAATCCTGTGTTCAGTTCTGGGCCCCTCACCACAAGAAGGATGCTGATGCTCTGGAGCGAGTCCAGAGAAGAGCAACGAAGCTGGTGAAGGGGCTGGAGAACAAGAGGAGCAGCTGAGAGAGCTGGGGGTGTTCAGCCTGGAGAAGAGGAGGCTGAGGGGAGACCTCATTGCTCTCTACCTGAAAGGAGGTTGTGGAGAGGAGGGAGCTGGGCTCTTCTCCCAAGTGACAGGGGACAGGATGAGAGGGAATGGCCTCAGGCTCCACCAGGGGAGGTTTAGGCTGGACATTAGGAAAAAAATTTTTCATGGAAAGGGTCATTGGGCACTGGCAGAGGCTGCCCAGGGAGGGGGTTGAGTCACCTTCCCTGAAGGATTTTAAGGAACGAGTGGACGAGGTTTAGTGATGGATGGGAATGGTTGGACTCGATTATCCGATGGGTCTTTTCCAACCTGGTGATTCTATAGTTCCATACTGCCCGGTAGAGCCCGGTACTGTGCCGTACTGCCCAGTAATGTCTCATACCGCCTAGTACAGCCCAGTACTGTCCGGCGCAGCCTGGCCCAGCCCTGCACAGCCCAGTACTGTCCGGTACAGCCTGACTGGGCCCGGTACAGCCTGTCCCGGCCCGGTGCCGCCCCGTACCGCCCGACTCGGCCCCCTCACCTTCTCCTGGAAGTAGTTGGCGGCGAAGTTGTAGACCTCGACGGCGCCGTCGGTGCGGGCAAGGGCGAGGCGGTCGGCGCGGGGCGGGCAGGCGAGGCAGCGCACGCCCGCGGGCACCAGCGCGAAGAAGCGCACCCGGTGCACCTCGAACTCCCCCATCGCCCCGCGCCGCCACACGTGCGCGCGGCGCCGGAAGTGCCCGCGGGGCGCGGGACCGGAAGCGGAAGTGGGGGCGTGGCGGGAGATTCGGGCGCTGCTGGTGGTGCGGGAGAGCGGAGCGGGGGCTGTGGGAGCCGGGGGGATTAGTGGGGAAGGGGCTCAGCCCTGCCCGCTGCAGGGCATCTAAGCTACGGCGGAGGCCGGGAGGGAAGACGATGTGCGCCTGGGGGCGCTGCAGGAGGAGCGGGGCTGGGCTTGGGGGGAGGGTGCTGCAGGGGAGAGGGGAGGGCGCTGGACATGGGGGGGCTGGGCATGGTGGGGCTGTAGGGGGTGAAGGGAGGGGGTGGCTGCAGGGTTGCCCTTTGCCAACAGAGGTGTGGATATGGGGGTGTGTGGAAGGAAGCTGCAGGTTCTGGAGGGGGTTTGGGGGTGACGGCCTCGGGGCTGCAGAACTTGACGGGAGGGCTCCTGGCTTAGAGGGCTGCAGGGCAAAGGCGATCTGGACATGGGGGTGTGTGGAGCACAGGGGCAAGTGGCCCAGCTTAGGGAAGGCCCTAGACACTTATGCTAACCATGTCTCTGCTGGTGCTTTGCAGGGCCCAGATCATGGTGCAGATCGTCATCTCCAGGTGAGGCCGCTGCGGGATCCTGTTCCCCACCTCCCAAATCCCAACCCCACCCAGCCCTGGGCAGGGCTGGAGCCACGGGGTGAAGCTGCTTCTCTCCCCCACAGCGGGGGTGCTGGAGGCCTGGCACAGTGGGTGCTGGTGGAGCTGCAGGGTGAGGTTGAGCCCCGGCAGAGCGGCGAGCTGGCAGGGAGCCTCCTGGGAGACCTGCATTACACCCACGAGGTGAGGCAGCCACCACCTTACCAGGGCACAGCTGGGAGACTCTGCCTGCCCTCACCCTCCACCTTTCTCTTTCTGCAGGGAGTTCCCGTGCTCATCGTGGGCCACCACATCCTCTACGGGAAGGTGGTGCAGCTGGAGAAGCCCTTTGCTGTCCTGGTGAAGCAGAGAGACACCGAGCCTGACCCCACCAGGGCAGATGCCCACTACACTGTCACTGCCCTCATCAAAACCAAGCTCCTCTTCAAAACACGCCCCAAGCCCATCATCACCAATGTGCCCAAGAAAGTGTGAGGACTCTGCTGGTGGCCATGAGCTCCACCTTGCTGCCAGGTAGCCCCAGGTGCTGCAACTGGGGCTGAGGAGACCCAGGGCCAGCCCTGGCCTCATTCTTACCCTGCCAGCTTGCTCCCAGGAGCAGCCGGGGGGGCTATAGATCCTCTGTCTCCACACCCAGAGCCCTTTCTGGGCCACCTGGCCCCCTGATAATGACTCTTTCTGAGAGCTGCCAAACCTGGGGTCAGAAACCCAGCTGCCAGCCCTGGTGGTCAGGAAGCTCCTTCTACCCTTCAGGTAGAGTTAAACTACCATCTCCTCTGCACACGTTACCCTTTCGCTGTGCAAGTCTTTATTTTGACAAATCCATCAGGATATAAAACCAGACTCTTCAAAGTATGAAAAACAACCCGCAGGTTAAAAAATAAATAGATTTACAAACAATTAGCAGTAAGTATGAATACCAAAGAGCTACAAAAGTCTTCTAAAAAACCTCATATTAAATTAAACAAAACTGTCTAAATGCCTGATTGTAGAAAGGTTTTCAAGCCCTGAAAAAAGAGGGCTCAGGGGAGATGACCGGGTGAGTTCTCCAGGGAGGGGAAAGATTGGGAACCGGCTCTTCCCCGCCCTCCTCTGCATGCCCGAGCCCAAAACCCAGCATCTCCCTGCTGTCTAGACAGACGCTGGGAAAGCAGCAGGATTGGTATGGTGGGGCCGTAGCTTTGCTGGGGCATCCCCGCAGCTGCAGTGACGCTCTGGCCAAGCCCCGGGCCTGCTCTTCCCCACTTCTGCGTGCCAGGGTTCCCCCCTTGGCTCTTTGGCAAAGCTGAAGGGAGGCGCTGCCCTCCTGGGGCAGCCAGAACCCCCTGGAAGGAGCTGAGGGAGCTCCCCGTGGGTACGTGCCCGCACATACGACAGCGGTGGGGCAGGGGCAGGCAGCACCAGCCAGCGGTGCCGGACGGAGATGGTGCCGCATGAGGCTGCGTTGCCATAGCACCGTGATGAAAAAGGACCGTGAGGTCCCTGTATAAAGCACCAAAGGGTGGAGGACCCAGCTGCAGCGGTGGGGTGGGGGGAGCCTGGCCAGCAGCGCTCCGCACAGCACGCCAGGACGCTCAGTATGGCACAGGGGACAGCGCTGTCACCCCACAGCCGCGCCCAGCCTGGCACCGGGCAGGCCCAGCTCGGCTTCTCCCTGGCCAGCGGCTGGCTTTGTACAGGAAAATGAAAATAAGAGGAAAAACAAAACCAAAACAACAACAATAAAAAGAAAAAAAATAGCAAGACTTGATCAGAAATGCTGCGGCGGGCGCGCTCAGCGCTGCCCAGCTCCCAAAAGGGCTCAGTGCCGGCTGTGCCAGGGCTGGGGGTCAGCAAGGAGGGGACTGGGAGCAGCCACCCAACCCCGGCACGGCCCGCGGTCACACCTCGGCGAAGGCCAACCCGCACTGCTCCTGCCGCTTGCCGCAGCGCCGGGCTACGAGGGCCAGGTAGAGGGTGAGCAGGGCCACCCAGTAGCAGGCATAGAGGATGGCTCCCGAGACGAGGAAGGCCACCTCAGTCTCGCTGAAGAGGTCCTGGCTGTAGGCGGTGTAGGCCAGCCCGCCCAGCAGCACCGCCACCCACACCGACACCGGCAGCAGCCCCACGAAGTTCACCACGATGGTGCGGCGCCCCGACGTGCCCCAGCCCGACTTGGTGATGGTGGCGATGGCAAACATCTTGGCGGGCAGCAGGCTGGACATGTAGAGGAGGGCGTAGAGGGACATGAAGATCATCTCGGCGTTGCCTCGCAGGAAGCAGGCGTAGGTGGCCTTGATGACGCCCACCAGCTGCACCGTCAGCAGGAAGAGGAGGATGTTCCAGATGCGGCCACGGTAGAAAAGCTGGATGACGGTGGCGATGAGGAAGAAGGGGAAGAAGCCGGTCACCACGGACTCGTAGGTCATCCAGAGGTGGTGCTTGTGGAACCACAGGGCGTTGTAGAGCCACTCGCGAAAGTAGGACTTGCTCCAGCGAGTCTGCTGGTTGAGCCAGCGCAGGTAGCGGGTGGGCGTCTCCGTCAGGCACTTGGAGCGAGCCGTGTACTTGGTCTGGTAGCCCAGGCTGAGCACGCGGTTGGTGAGGTGCCGGTCATCCCCAAAGCTGCACTTGCTGCCCAGGAAGGTCTGGTGGTACCAGTCCTCAAGGAACTGCTGCAGCAGGGCGTTGCGGTACATGCCCAGGGGGCCGCTGATGCACTGCACGCAGCCAAAGTAGGACTGGCAGGCGCGTTCCACGTTGAAGGCCATCCAGTAGCGCACGCTGCTCAGGAAAGAGATCCACGAGTCGTACTTGTTCAGGATCTGGGGAGAGACAGACGTGAGCCCTGGCGTCGCTGCAGCTCCCCAGCACCCACCGCATCCCCCCTCGGTACCTCCGGCCCCGCGTGGTGCCATCGCAGCCAAGTTACCTGCACGTCCCCACCGACGCCGCCAACGCGGGGGTCGGCCTCCAGGATGCGGAGCATCTCGGCGGTGCAGGCGGGGTCCAGCACCGTGTCTGAGTCACACACCTGGGGGCAGAGGGAATGTCAAGCCCCGCTCCCGCCGCCCACGCGCGCCCGGCAGACAGCCCAGCCCGCAGCCGGGCAAGCCCGAGCCACGGCTGGCGAGACGAGGCAGAGCTCCGGAGACCGGCAGGCGGTGGCAAGGAGGGGAGCGCCCCGCAGCGCCCGGCCACCGCTGCCCTGGGCCACCCAGCCCTGCCACCGTGGGACCTGCCCCAGCCACCACCTCTTACCCACGCCTGGAGGCCTGGCACCTCGCACAGTGCCACCCGAGGGGACGCCCGTACCATGGGGGACTTATCATAAAATCATAGAATCACCAGGTTGGAAAAGACCCATTGGATAATTGAGTCCAACCATTCCCATCAATCACTAAACCATGTCCATGACCACCTCGTCCACTTGTTCCTTAAAATCCTTCAGGGAAGGCAACTCAACCCCCTCCCTGGGCAGCCTCTGCCAGTGCCCAGTGACCCTTTCCATGAAAAATTTTTTTCCTCATGTCTTGCCTAAACCTCCCCTGGTTGATCTTGAGGCCATTCCCTCTCGTCCTGTCCCCTGTCACTTGGGAGAAGAGGCCAGCACCCTCCACTCCACAACCTCCTTTCAGGTAGTTGAAAAGAGCAATGAGTGAGGAGTGACTTGGTGAGGAGGTGACACAAAACCCTTGTGGGAAGCAGTGCGGGCAGAGCTCGACCTCTCGGGCATCCCAGCGGCACATCAGCCCCAGGACCATAACCAGAGCCTCATGGGCTCTCACTGTCCTGGGGCTGCTCCTGCTCCACCTGCAGCCCCTCTGCCTGGCTACGCAGGCAGGACACTCGCTGCCCACAACCCCCACCGCCCGCCCAGCCCGTGCAACCACCTGGATGTAGTCCACGGAGTCTCCAAGTGCCCGGAACGCCGTGTACATCACCTCTCTCTTCCCACCCCACTTCTGGAGGATGCAGGAGTAGGTGGTGCCGCGCACCAGTGCCTGGACATGGGCCAGCCCTTCCCGCAGCCCGGCCTCCGTCTCCCCCTCGCCCCGCGCGTGGAAGTTGCTCCTCCAGATGTAGCTGCCCGAGTGTTCGGAGCCCATCACGTCATGGAAGATGTCCAGCATGTAGGCGTCATCGGGGCCGTTCCCGTCCACCACCATCACCACTTTGAGGTCGGGGAAGGCGATGCGCTTGACGGAGCGCAGGCACTTCTTCAGGTAGTCGGGATCCTCCTGGTAGGCAGCGATGCAGAGGGCCACCGAGCGCCCCAGCCGCACCGGCTGCCCCTCGCCCCGCATGCGCCGGTGCTCCAGGAAGGCAAAGAGGCTCTGGATGAAGAGGTGCAGCCCCAGAATGGCCCCGTAGAGCCCGAAGGAGAGGTAGTGCTTCTCCGTGTGGATGAACTGGTACCCCGTAACGTAGGCAGCGAGGATGCCCCCCAGCACTGCCAAGGCGAAGAGGCTGGTCCCGATGATGCGAAGGGCTGTGGAGAGGCTCACTGGCATCTGGGGGGGACCAGGTAGAATCATAGAATCACCAGGTTGGAAAAGACCCACCGGATCATCGAGTCCAACCATTCCCATCAATAACTAAACCATGTCCCTCAGTGCCTTGTCCACCTGTCCCTTAAATCCCTCCAGGGAAGGTGACTCAACCCTCTCCCTGGGCAGCCTCTGCCAGTGCCCAATGACCCTTTCTGCAAAAATATTTTTCCTAATGTCCAGCCTAAATCTCCCCTGGTGGAGCTTGAGGCCATTCCCTCTCGTCCTGTCCTTTAGGAGAAGAGCCCAGCTCCCTCCTCTCCACAAGCTCCTCTCAGGTAGTTGGAGAGAGCAATGAGGTCTCCCCTCAGCCTCCTCTTCTCCAGGCTGAACCCCCCCAGCTCTCTCAGCCCCCTCAGCAGCCTCCTTGCCCCTCTCTGGCCTCGCCCCAGAGGGTCAGAGCAGGACCCGCCTCCCCGGGCTCCTCCGGAGAGAAGAGGTAGAGGGGGACCCTCCGGTTTAGGGGTGAGCCCTGCCCGGCCTGTGGGGTCCGGAGCATCTCGGTGCGCCGGGGACACGGCTGGTGCCAGGGCAGGGCTGGAGGGCAGGGAAGGGCACGGGGGCCGCAGGGGGGGGCGCCCCTCAGCCCCGCAGGGTGGGACCCGCTCTCGGGGCGCTGCGGGGGCTGCGGAGCGGCCAGCGGGGAGGGCGGCGCGGACAGGTGAGGGGGGGGCGAGGACACGTGCAGGGAGGTGCAGGCAGGGAAAGGGGGTGCGTGAGCATCTGAGGGGGCGCAGGCAGCGAGGGGAAGGCGGGGGGGGGGGGGGGCACGGACACGGGAGGGGAGCGGGTAGAGCAAGCGGGGGGGTGCGGGGAGGCAGGACCGGGGGGCGCACGGACACGCCGGGGGGTGCGGGCGGCGCGCAGAGACCGCCCCGGGGAGCCCCGAGCTACCGGCAGCCCCTCCCGTCTCCGGTACCGATGCCCCCGGGACTCACCGTGGAGCCGCCGGTGCCGCCGGTGCCGCCGGTGCCGCCGCTTCCCCCGCCGCCGCCGCTGTGCGCCCGGCCCGGCCCGCGCAGCCCCTTTATAACCGCGGCGGGGCCGGCACCGCCCGCAGCCCGCGGGGGCCCCGCCCGCACCGGCACCGGGACCCCCGGCCCCGACCCGCACCGGCCCCGCACTGCGGGACCGACCGGCGGCACCGGGGAGCGCCGCGGGCACCGGCAGCGTCGGTAGCACCGGCATCAGCAGCACCGGCACCAGCAGGCGCCACGGGCACCGGCATCAGCGGCGTCACCGGCATCACCGGCATCACCTGGCACCGGCATCCCCGGCAGCATCAGCCGCCGCGGACACCGGGGCCGCCGCAGGGTCCCCCACCCCATCCCCTGTCCCGCTGCTCGGACCCCTCTCGTGCTGCTCCCGAGTACGCTGAGTGCCCCCCGCCTGTGCCACCGCGTTCCTCATCCCCCGTACGAGCCACCTGGGAGCCGTCCTGTGTGTCCCCGTGTCCCCGTGGACTCGGTGCGGGGCTGCTGGCACAGGAGAACCAGCCCTGGGAGGGACTGCGCCCAGCGCGGAGGAGCTGCAGGCTTGGCTTTGGGTTCAAATCCAACATTCTGGGGTTCCTTACCCCGATACGGGCCGTGGTGTCCTGCTGGGCTGGGAGCTGGGAGCAGGGTGGTGGCAGAATTAGGCTGAGACCCCCGGGAGGGTTATTCCTGCGGCGGGAGCTCGCCATCCTGGCAGGTGCACCCCATCCCGTGGGTCTCCCTCAGCTAAACCTCCTGGCACTTCGGTGATGCCGGCTGGGAGCTCCCTACGTAGGTACCGGAGCGGAGCCCGGAGCAAGTGGAGAGGGAAGGGTGAGCCCAGGGGTCGGGGGGACGTGCCATCGGTGGGGTCCCTCGTGCCCTGGTCGAGCACGCAGGTGCGAGATGTGGCGTGGTGGGGTCACGCCTGGCACGGTTGTCTCTGTGCCACCTCCGTGGCGCTGCCGGGTGCACCGTCTGTGGGCAGCGTGGAAGGGGACAGGGGACATCTCCCCACCCCGCAGCCCTCCACTGTCCCTCGGAGGGGACTTGGCTCTGGGGTTCTCCCACACCCCTTACCTTTCGGTGTGGTGGCGGCTCGCCGGGCGCCTCTCCCCGCTGCCCGCAGGCGCACTGCCCAAGGGGCAAACCGAACTCTCTCCTCCTCCTGCACAGCCACCTCCTTGTTCCCTGCGGCAGCTCGGCCGGCCAGCAACTGGCCAGCAGCATCAAAAGAGACTTTTCATTCAAAATCCGTCCTCTGCCGCTCCGGGCAGGCCTTGGGGAGGAACAGCCAGCATGGCAGCATCCCTGCGCGTGTCCACATCCCAGAACCGGCACCAGCGCAGGCTGGAGGCGGCGTGAACGAGGAGGAGCGCTGAGCTGCTGCTGCTCTCCGGAGAGGACCATGCGCTCCCCGCTGCCCATGCACAGCGGCCGAGCGGCACAGCGCGGTGTGGGCCTGGTGCCTGCAGCTTCGCCAGGGGTGGAGACACAGCCTGGCACCCCTAGCCTGGCAGGGAAGAGGGGGTGCTGGACCCCTCACACAATCCAGCACGGGACAGCCGGGACGTGAGTGCTCAGGGTCATGCACAGCTCAGAAGGGACTGCCCAGCGTGGGGGGGGGATCCGTGCCAGGTCCCCAACGGCTCTGGTGTGACCCCATAGCCCCTGTCCCCAGCCTGGTGGGTATGTGGCAGCTCCAGACGCCAGAGCAGGGCCCACAGGAACTGCCATGGCCAGAGGGAGAGGGGTGATCGCGGTGCTGGGATGTCCCTGAGCACACAGCATCAAGCAAGGGTCCTGGCCAGGCATCCTGCAGGGTCCCCCAGCCCTGGCCGTGCTCCCTGCCTTGCAAGGGGGCTGCTTGCGCTGCAGTGGAAAGGCCCCATCCTCAGACCCCAGGAATGGGTGCAGGGTGGACAGTGCCCTGGCTGGACCTCCCCGTGCCACCACCGGCACCTCACAGTGGGACGAGTCCCCAGTGCCCAGCACCAGGGCCCTGCCACACCAGCAGGGAAGGGTCTCAGCTCCGTTTTCCCTTGACCCCATGGGAAAAACACTCGGATTTGGTTAAAATCACATTTAGAAGCTGGCTCAGCTGTCACCTCCTGCGATCATCCCTGTCCCTCATCTGGTGTTGGCACAAAGAAAGGTTCCCTCAATGCACGTGGGCACCTGGCAGCGAGTGGCCAGCTTGGCAGTTCCAGGACCCTCCAGCATTCCCAGGACCCCCAAGCAGCCCCACGAAGTAAGTGTTATGCCGAGGGAGGGCCCGGTGTGACCATGTGGCAGCGGCCGGCTGCCCGCCAGCCCCTGGGGTGCCAAACTGCACAGCTCCTCCACATCCAGCTCTCCTCGGGGGCAGCTGCAGCACCCGGTGCTGTGTGGCCGCACAGGAGCACAAGGTACCAGCCCCATCAGCTGCTCCCCCAACCCAGGGCTGGCCCTGGGGCTGATGCTCACCCTCCCATGGGGTCCAGGGGCTCCCAGGACCCATGTTGCTGCCAGCACCCCAAGGGCACCAGGGTGAGCACGGGTCAGTCATGAGTCAAGACGTGGCCACAACGGCACCCAGGGGCTTCTTGCAGCTTCCAGAGATGTCATGGGTGCAGGGCTGAGCATGTTTTTGTTTAATCCCCTGCCCAGTCCCAGCCTGCAGTTTCCTCCCCAGCTGGTACCCGCTGGCAGCATCCCAGGGGCCCAGGGAACCCTTGTCCAAGGGGAACCGCTTGGCTTTGATGCTGGAACAGCCAGAGTTCATTTGTGTGGCCCTGGCCCTGCTACGGCAGCACCACAATCTTCTTCTCCAGGACCTGCTGGGGGAAAAGGACTCTTCTCATCACTGCGTCCAGCTCCTCCAGCGCCAGCTGGGCGTGCAGCACCGTTGCGCCGTCGGGCTCAGCCCCCACTACGTGCTTCAGCAGGCGGTAGAGGTCCCGCAGGACGTCCCGCAGCACCTGGGCAGAGTGGAGAGGAGAACTCTTAGCACCCGCCTTTGTCTCACACGCACCTGCAACCGAAACGCAGCCTTCGGCGTGCCCTGGCGGGCGCCGTGCTGCCCCTTTGCCGATGCTGCTGCTGCCAGGACGTGGCAGCACCACCACGGCCTCAGGCGTGAGCCCCATCCCCTCTGTGACTCAGTTTCCCCCTGTGCCATCAGCACGGTCCAGCAGTGTCCCAGCACAGTGGCACATCGTGGCGTCCCTCCGGCATGTGGTCATGAGGGGCAGCCGCCAGCCCTGCTGTGGGGATTCCCACAGGGAACCAGCTATTTCCTCCACGGGAGCCGAGTCCCAACATGCTCGTTCCTGGGAAGTGAGGAGGGACTGAGGAAGAACTCCACTGGCTCTGAAGAGCTGGCATTGCCCTGGGGCATGGCCAGGTGGCTCAGAGGGCTGACTCCGCAAAGTCCCCTCTGCTCCACCAAGGGATCCAGCACTGCTGCTGCCCTTGTGTGGGAGAGGCACAAGCTGGAGGTCCTGACCCCCTGATCCCACAGGACGTTCCTTGGCAGCTGCGTGAGGATGAGCCGAGGAGCACCATGCCAGTGCCCAGGGATGCCCAGGAGCCCGGAGGAGGCTGCCCCTGCCCCAGGGACAAGCGGGGAGGTGACCCACCTCAGTGGCCTTCTCGCTGAGTCCCCGCAGCAGCAGCACCACCACATGCACAGCTGCCCTTCGCACCTCTGCCTTGGGGTCTGTCTTGGCTATAGCTGTCAGGCAGGAGGTGACCTGTCGGGACAGAGCAGGGGGACCATCAGCAAGGGCAGGGGCACGTGGGGGAACCCTTGGGACTCCTCTGAGGTGGTGGCAACGTCCCTTGGTGGCCTTGGAGCTCTGTACACAGCCTACAGCAGCCACGTGTTCTCCTGTCAGACACCTGATGAGGGGGATTGGCTTTCTGTGGGGTGTGGGGCATGGAGATGCCCTCCCTGTCTGCAAGTGGATGCCTTGGAAAGCTTTATAAAAAGCAAGCAGAGTCAAAGAAAACTAATTAAAGCCCCAGCAGTGACAGCCGGGAGAATTAGCAGAGCGAGTGCCTTCCCGAAATAGCTGTGTGTGATGTATTGGCATCTCATCAAGCACTGCCGGTACTCCACGGATGTCGAGCTGCTGCGAGTGGGGACCCGGAAAGGAAGCCACTTGATGTCTCCTGACCTCTCTGCTGCTCCAGGAGGACCTGGAAGCCAAAGCTCCAGCTCCCTCAAGGAGCATAGACCCACCAGTTCAACTGTGATGCCAGCAGCTCCTAGCCAGCCCTCCCAGCCCTCCAGGAAGAAGACGACTACTGATAGGCAAGCTCACCCCACAAGGACCACAGCTCTGGTGGCTCCGGCAGCTGCAGCTCTGCTGAGCTCTGGGCATTTCTGCCAGCCATCGGTTGCCTTGTGATAATAGGAAGGGTAACGAGGTGTCATTAAGTGGGAGGAGGTGTCTCTGGTAGGTATAAATTGTGCCCCTAGGTTCCCTTCTGCAGTGATTGCCACGGGTGGAGCAGGCACCCCTGGGTTTCCTTGGGCTATCGCTTCCCTGCACAAGTGATATCTTTAGCTGATTATAAAGCTTTTAGGCCTAAAAATCAGGGCTAGAATTTCCTAAGCGTTTGCTTCAGGTCCAGTGACATTTATACTCTCTGCTATCAGCAAATATCACTCAGGCCCATTATGGAAACGCCAGGCTGTCAGCAGCCCTGCCATCCGCTAATGAGCCGTCCTCATTAACAAGCAATGGCCCCACGCTGCCCAGGCAGAGACCTGGGGATGGGGCTGACAGTGTCGGGGGGAGCAAGTACCTCTTGGATGATGGAGCCCAGCTGAAAGCCAAGGTGCTGGCAGAGCTCGCCCAGGTTGGAGAGGCTGCTGGCCCGCAGCGCGCTGTCGGGGTCACGCGCACCCAGCAGGAAGGCCTGGATCAGCGGCTCGCGGTGCTTGAATACCATGTCGCCTGCAAGAGAGAGCGAAGCGGCACATTACAGGCAAGGAAAAACCCACAGCACCTTCCTGCCAAAGCCCCGTCAGGAGCCGCTGGATTGCCCCCGGCACCCTGCCTTGCAGCACCACTGAACAGCTGGATGGAATATCTGGAGCATGGCTTGTGTTCCTCGGTGGGGACTTGCCATGATGCTAGGGATGAGGGCACTGTGGTGCCATCCCCTGGGACACCAGCAAACTCTGCCAGCACACATCCCACCCCAAAGACCTGGGGCCGTTGGCTGCATCCCACGTTGGCTTGGCTCCTGCCTTCCCAGAGGTGACTGCAGACCCAGCACACAGAAATGAAGTGTGAAGCCTAGATTCTCACGTAATTCAGCTGCACAAACCTCTACCCAATTAGTGCGGGAGGTGCTGCGGATGTGTGAGCCGCCTAATTAGAGGTCTGCATGCAGAGCCCGTGACCAGCATGCACAATCACCCAGCACCAGCGCTGCTCCAGGCTGCTGGCCGTGCACCCCACGGATTGGGCACGACTCCCATCAGGCAGGGGCTGCTCTGGCTCAGGGGAAGAGGGGCCACACTTCCCTGGGAGTAACAGAGGAAAGAAAGCTCTGGCAGGCTCGCCAGCCTGCAAGCTCAGTGGTCCAGTTATAGCTTCACCCTTCCTACCTGGCCTCCTCCGGCTAAGGGACTGGGTGCTCAGAGGGGCAGGGATCGCTGCTGCGCAGCACAGAGTGGGAGAGCTCAGGGCAGCACCGTGATGACAAGGGCAGCCTCGCTTCCTCAAGAACGCAGCCTTCTCAGTAAAGGAATGAATATAATGGCAGTCCAAGCAGTGCTAGATGATCTGAGAGTGACGCATCTCCTCCAAAGCCAAGAGAACACCAGTCCTGTGCCAGATGGCCACAGAAAGAGCATGGACTATTTCCCTTCCTGCACCAAGCAAGACACATGGTCTCTGACAGAGAAGGGAAAAGGCCTGACGTGGTGCACCCGGAGCAGATTTAATGGGTTTGCAGAGAAAGGTAACCGGGTTGGTACAAGGTTTTCATGTGGTGCTCAGTCCCATGTTGTTGTGTTGTTGGAGACAGATGAACAGCACCGTGGCCTTGGGATGGGGCTGCCACGTGCTTTCAGCCACGCTGCCCATACCAGCTTTTTGCTGGGCGATAGCTGCCCACTGCAAAATCCCTGCCTGGATGGGGAAAGAAGTCACTCCAGCGGGATGGCAGACAGGGATGAGGATAGGGACAGGGCAGGAGGAAGGCAGAGTGGTCCCCAGGCAGGAGCAGGAATGCTCTGAAGCACAGCAGCACTGCTGCACTGGGCAGAGCATTTTTAGAAGCACCAGGTAAATCCTTGCTCTTGAATCCTGAAGCTTTGTAACAAAAACAACTTCGTGCAATTTGTTCTATAAATACGCAGGCGAGCCGGGACGTGCTGGAGTCGCTGCCTGCGGCAGAGGCACCATGAGGAGGGGGAAAGAGCTGCTGCAGAGGCCATGCCCAACATCCCGTGGGCAGCTGTCGAGGGAAACCCAGCACCGTGCAGCTGCAGCGCGGGGCAAGGTGAGGGCTGGATGCATGGACATTGTCTGCGGGCCTTTGGAGTCTGAGAGGCTCTGTTGCCACTCACACTGCTCACTGAAGCTGGGAAATTATGGTATTGCTTTCCCATAGGATGCCCTGTCCCCATCCCAGCTGTGAGGCAGGGGACACCAGCCCCAGCAGGACACCCACAGTCGGCAGAGCTCAGGGATGCCACTGTGCTCTGGTGATGCTGCTGTGCCCTGGAGGAGCTGCAGCAGCCCACACAACCGGCACACGGCTCGGGGCCCAGCTCCAGGCTCAGGTGGTCCAGGCTCTGCAGGAGGAGGTGGCTCTGCTGTGGCCAAATGAGGAAAAAAGCACACAACCAGTGACTGCAGATTACAGCCCAGCTGCCACCTTCCCCAGCCATGGAGAGCTGCCTGCTCCTGTTGGCCTGGCCTCTTCCAGGGAATAAGAGGTATTGTTTTAGGACGTGTCCCAACAGCGGCTGCCGGAAAGGCCTCATCCAGCTTTTACCCCTCAGCCCTGCACGTCCAGGCACTTCCCGGCAGCCTTGGAGCCCAGTGTTGCCAGCTGAGGGGACAGTGGGCTGCTGGCAGGATCTTGCTGCCTGGTTCCTGCCCACGAGAAACCCTGGGCAGCTGCCCTTCAGCTTGCAGCCTCTGCAGTGGGGCTATGGCAGGGGGTTATCACCTCTGGACAACAAGCCCTGATGGCTTTGCTCCCAGACCTGGTGGCACAGCAGCTCAGGGCCGAGCAGAGCCACAGCTGCGGGCAGCAGCCAGCATTGCTCTGCCCGGGGATGCGGCTGGGGACTCACCTAGCGCCCGGGTGACGCGCATCAGCACCTCGCCCAGCTTCATCCTGGTGATGGCAGCTGCAGCATCTTCCGTGCCCGGTGCTGGGCACCTGTACCGTGCCAGCAGGACAGGCAGGATCTGCTCCGGGTACTTGCTAGAGAGCAAGGCAACGCCTGCAGGCAGAGGCAGCGGAAAGCACGAGTCAGGGCCAGGCTCGAGGATGGTGCGTGCACCCCAGTGCCCTGGGTGCAGCTGTCACCCACCTGACCCCCTGCACCGACTGGGTCCCACAGCACATCCCGCAGCCCCTCTGCACACAGGGACAGTGCCAGGGCAGCCCAGCGCCGGGTCTGGTTGAGCACTAAGCTGAAAATGAAATAATTTAGCAACTGGCAGCCACTAATTGCTGCTGGTTAACGTTCCTCAACTGAGCATTGACCTAGCATGCCAGCCTTGTCCCCAGGCTGGAACAGCTTTGGAGCAGCCAGGCACCGCAGGCGATGTTTGCATGCAGTGTCTGGCTGCTGTTCTCAGCTCCTGGCCAGCAGGTACACGCCACTGGTCTGTCCTTTTCTCTGATGTGCTCCACAATCCCTTTTGCTGGCCCAGCCAGAGCCCAAGCATGCCCTGTGCCGATGAAGTGGGGTCAGCCCTTGGATGTGGGCACACATCGAGCTCTGCCATAGGGATGCGCTGGCTTTGCCATTCCTTTAGAGAGTTGCCTGGAGCCAGCACACCTGAGCAGAGCACTGCAGGGCTGGGTGAACACCATGCTGGGAGCAGGCACAAGGCAGGGTTCTGACAGTGCTGGGCTCTGCGGGCGGCAGGCATATCTCTGATGGGGAAAGGCAGCTGCTCTCCAGGGAAAGGGCGAGCAGTAGAGGCTTCCCTGGCAGCGCCAAGCGCTGAGTCAGGCCAAGCCCCAGCTCCCTTGCCCTCCACGAGCAGCCACTTTCACCTCTAACCCCATTTCCCAGTTATCGGAGGGCATCCAGTGTGGGTTACCCTTCACAAGCCTCGGCACGTCTGGCAAGGCAGCGACCTCTCCTCTGGCATCATCTCACCAGCGCTCGGCTCGGCGATTCCTGGCAGCGCTGTAACTGCCAGCTCCGGGCCCAGCACCAGCACAGCCAGCTGGCAGGCAAGCCCTGCACTGCGGTGGGGAGCCCAGTCGGGGCAGAGGGGAGCCCGCCTGGCACAGCCGGCGGCACCGCACGCGGTGTGCCACAGGTACCGCTGCCAGCGCAGCGCAGGCTGGGTGAGTCACCGCTGCAAGGAACCGCGTCAGGGTTAATCACAGCCGCAGCCGGGCTGCGAAACACGGAGGCAGCTGCACAAAGTGTATTAATCACCCAGGGATGGTTGAAGCAGTTGCTTTTCACCTGCAAGGCAAGGACAAACCCATCCCTCTCAAGACCGTACAGGCAGAGGGAAGCACAACGATAAGCCCCTTTTCCAGCAGCTGCTGAAGGTTGCCTATCCAACCGTATCCAGGATTCCTGGCAGCGCCGGTATCGCTTTGGGATATGGCACCTCCCTTCCAAGCAAACCCGTGCACTGTGACCCACTGGCACAGCTGCTGTACGGGATGCCCGCCTCACCCTGGGTGCGGAGGCACCTGTCCGTAAATCCCAACGGGAAACTCGGTGCCATGGGACTGTGCTGAGTGTGCCGGAGCAAGTGTAGACACCAGGCTTTCCTGGGAAGCAGTGGTGGCGTTCAGAGCTCCCAGCAGCAGCCTGGTGCAGGGAGAAGGGCAGCAGAGCGGCTGCCTGCTCCCTGCCATCCCCATTGCCCAGCACAGCAGCCTGGCTGCACATCAATCACCTTGGATGGCTGAGAGGTAGACGAAAGCGTCCTCATGCTGCACGTTCTCCAGGAACACCTGCAAGGAAGGGGGAGTGCTGTTGGCAGCAGCCCCGCACTGGTGACAGCCCTGGTTCCTCTCGCCTGTCACTTTCAGCAAGGTTGGAGGATTCCTATAACGTGCACCCTCCCCTGCCCACCCTCAGCCAGCTGGTGTGCTCAGCTCCAGCTCCATGCCATGGCGCAGGATGGGGACCGTGGCTGGAGCCTGGTACCTGCAGGAGTTTCTCCTGAAGCTGAAGTGCCTCCGGATCCCGCTGCGTGATCCGGCTGGCGAGGCAGCGCAGTGCGGCTGCCCGGCTCGGAGGCTGGGGGTCATAGGCTGATAGCAGGAGCTCCTGGAGCTTATCTGGAGCTGGGCTGTCAGCACACGGTGCTGGAGCAGGACCCACGCAATCAGGCTTGTGGCACGCGCTCTGCTCTTTGCTCCTCTCCCCGGGAGCTGAGGGGCTGCTGCGGCCGTGCCTCGGTGGTGCCTGGCCAGCCTCTGGGCACGGGGCTGTGCCAGGGGCACCAGCAGCGCCCTGGGCTCCTGTCCCGGGCTTCTTCCCCAGCACAACGTCAGCAGCGGCGCCCAGCGTCGTGGCAGAGCAGGCCCCGTGGGTGCAGATGGCGATGCGCAGGTCCGTGGCCAGCTCCTGGGTGAGTGGCTCAGGGTAGGTGCGGGAAAGCTCTTCCAGCAATGGCACCAGCCGCTTCAGCACAGCGAAGTCACTGGATTGCAGCTGTGGACGGGAGAGAACCAGCATTGGCACAGCCATAACAAAAGATTTGCTCCCCAGGATGCTCCTGGCAAGGCAAGCAGGTAGTCCAGAGGTGCACAAGCCCTGGAGACCATCTCATAGCTCCCTGGGAGCACCAAGGCCCACCCCACAAGCCAGGCCCCAAGTGCCATGAGCTGCTCGTGGGGACAGTGATATCCCATGGCTCCAGAGCTGTGACTGCACCAGCCTTGAGGTGCTACGGGAGAAGGTGGGAAGGGCAAGAGCCCAAAGGAGAGTGGTGCCCGAGCAGGACCCTCACACTCAGCACAGGGGCTCCCACTGACCTGCCAGGGCTATGCTTGGCTGGACTTCAATCCTGCCTGCAGCAGCTGCGACCTGCCCGCAGCTCTAGTGCCCGAGGAGGGAAGTTCCTGCCCTAACTTGGATTTAGCCACTAATCCCAGATGCAAAATCTGGGCTGCAAGACCTGAGAAGTGATGCTTTAGTGGAGAATTTGGGGAGCTTTTGGATGATTATGTAAAAAATCCTTGGCCCTGGAAACCAAACAGCTTTGCAGCTGCCTCCAAAACCTTTTGCATGTAATTTGCTGAGTTAAGTGGCTCCCATTAACGCCAGAGCAGGAGCAGGAGCTTGCCTGGGAGGGAGCCCATTAGAGCTGCTGGATTCTGGTATTAAGTTTTATCCAACTAAATGATGTTCTTTTCCCAGTGTTAGGAATTTAGCAATAAGACACAATAAATTATCTTTTTCAATTAATGGTTGGATTTTCCTTTGGGCAAGTCCAGGGATGAAGCAACTCTGGCAGCTCAGTGATGTAAGTGGAAGCTGGAGTTATTGCAGAGCATTAATGATGTGAGATCAGTCCTGTGGAACATGGTAACAAGAGCAAGGACACTTTTGTAAAGGATTTTCAAGAACACTAAGTCCTTGAAACACTGAGGAGATCATTGCGCTCCAGAGATGGAGCCTGAGGATGTGTTAGGATGCAAAGGTGGACTGTTGGTATTTAAAGACTCTGTATGTGACTGCAATACTCTGTCAGCATCTTCTCAGAAGCAGAGTTTAGATTATAAATAAATTAACCGGGCTCTCAGGGGTGCCCTGCAGGGATCACAGCCTCGGCCAAGCGCCCTGGCGCTGCTCTGAGGACAAATAATATACACATATACATATATATATGTACACATACATGCTGGGACTGAACATAGAATCCAGCCCAAGAAGCACTGGCTGCAGCCCCCTCAGCCGCACACAGCAGGACAGTGCTCAGTGTCCCCGTTGCCACAACCGCTGAGCACCCCAGCTTTGCCCCTCACCTGGATGGCTCCCCCGAGCATAGCGGCCACCAGCCCCATGGCCATGGCGAGGGTCTGTGCCTCTGCGGCAGCGCCAGGGCCCCGTGCTGGGCTGACACAGGCCCGCTGCAGCGTGGCGGCCACAAACTCCTCCACCTGCCAGGGGAGAACACAGGGGAGAAAAGTTAGGAGGGGAGATCCCCAGGAGGCTGCCACTGCTTGTTTCTGCCCACACATCAGGGTGCCTTCCTGGAGCCACCGGCTCTTTAGCTCTTGCTGTTTGCATCTATTTGAATTTTTTCCAGCCCAAGCCTTTCTCTAGCACAGTTTCCTATGAGGCCTTCTTATTTCCCTGTTGTTGTCACCTCTCAGACTCATCCCAGTTGTCTTCCCAGCTCCGTTGCAGGTCAGAGGGTTCAGCAGCACCATGGAGCCCTGGTGAGCTGGGAGACGGTTGGGTGCTGGTGCAGCCCAGCTGTGGGTGCAGAGGATGCAGGAGGGAGACGGGGCTCCCAAGGTAGCTGGAGAGGTGCTGGAGCTCCTGAATCTCTGCCCACGCCTCCAGCAGCAGCAGTAGCTGCAGCCCCCAGTCCCACACTGGGCAGTGTGACCTGATGGTGAGGATTTTGGGAGCAGGACTGGGAAGGAAGCTGAGCCAGACAGCCTGGACCATCAGTGGCCGCAGCTGCCAGGCTCTGGCATGGGCCAGGCAAGCTCACACTTCACAGCCCTGGGACAAAGCGATAAATAAACTGTGGGGTCTGCAGAAGCAAGGAGAGGTAGCCCAGCTCCTTCTCTGCCTCCTGTCCCATACATGCCGTGGGATGGGAGCTGGGAAGACAACTGGGATGGGTCTGAGACAGAAGGTTGGGTGGATGGAAACAACAGGACAACACAAAGGGTTTGTGTGGAATTGTGCTAGAGAAAAGCTTGGGCTTGGAAAATTCAAGAAGATCAGAGGCAGAGAGAGCTGAAGAGCATGTGGCTTTGGGAAGGCACCATGGCTGCAGACCACCAGCACATGGCACAGCAGCGACTGCCAGACACAGAGCTGAGTGGGCACTTGGCGTGGCTCAGATAAACCTCATTACAACAAAATTCATGCCTGCCTGCGATCCCTGTGAGCTCTGGGGAAGAGCACAGCCCCTCCATGCCCCTGCCCCAGGCCAGGGTCACTCCCAGCACCTGCCCCTGCCCAGGACGGCTCCCGTTCCTGCTGGCCAGCTGCCCCACAGCTCCCCACAATCAGGTTCCATTTACCCCCACACAGCTGACACTGGAGCTGGGCCATTCGCCATGTGTGTCATTTATCTTGTGATTGTCTCACACTACTATTATTTTTTTTTTTCCCGAGCCCATAATGATCCTGCCTGGCTGGCATTTGTCTTCTCAACACTTGGCTCCAAACCCTTGGATCCCACAGGCTTCCTGTGCTTCTGAGGGAGCTTGACATGAGTGAGGTTATTTCCTCCCTGTCTTTGCCAGCTGCACTGGCATGGGTCAAGCTTGCCAGTTGTGGCAGCGCCCCAGGCACCCAGCTGTGCTGGGAAGGGGCTGGATTGGGTTCGTTCCTAAATAACAAGCATGTTGCAAAATAAGAACAACTATTCTGCTCCTATTTTGGACAACAAAGTATGAGGGCAACAAGGTACCGTTGCACTAAACCCCACACTTCCAGCCTCCGGGGCACAGGTTGTGCGTTTCATCATCACCAGAGGAGCTGATCGCTGCCAGCTTCGTTAAGCACATCCTCACTGCAGGGAGGTTGGGAGAGGCTGCGGAAAAGGCCTAGGTACCTTCTGGGCTGATTAGTTCAGAAATGAAATGCCATCAAAGAATAGGGAGTAAAGACAAGTGTCAGAACATCTGCTCTCACTCAGCAGCCACACACGAGTTGAATGGGTTGAGATGATAGTAAGGGCAAAAAATAGGAAGAGCGCACATAAAAAATCTACGTGTAGGCAGCTACTGAAAAAATCAAAAAGTTAAAAATAACCTAAATCATAGAATTACTAGGTTGGAAAAGACCCACTGGATCATCGAGTCCAACCATTCCGATCAAACACTAAACCATGCACCTCAGTGCCTCAATCTAGAAGAAAGAAAAAATATCCTAATCTAGAAGGGAAAAAATAAAACACTGGAGTGTGTTCCTATCTCATGCAAGAGGAAAGCAGCCTTGACGTATCAAGGAAATAAAGCCAAACTGATGAAATTCAGTTGTGAGAGGAAGAAGTAATTAAAATATACTGTGCAACTGAGGGGGTCCACAGCTGCCATGCCTGAGGTCTGGCTTTGGGAAGAGGAATCCTGCTTGCTCTGACCCCGTTATGCACAAAGCCACACACCAGAGTGCCTACACCAAGAGCAAAACCCCAGAGGAACCCTGTGCTGCAGAACACACTTAAAATCACCTCTGCAACTGCCTAGCCCCAACCTGAGAAAACGCTTCCTGAAATACAACCCCCAGGTGGAATAATAAGGGCTTTTTAATCTGGGCTTCTTCTTTGGTGGTTGTTTCTCTCTATATTAGGCTCACAGTTGGACTTGGAAACATGGCAAATTCTTTCTCCCATTTCCCATCCTGACTTTGTGACTCAGGGAGCAGAGCTGGTCCTGTGTGGGTGGGTGTGATGGAGAGGCAGGTGAAGGCAAAGCAGCGGTGGCTGCCTCACCCACCGTCTAGGTCCCCTCTGTCACTGCAGAGCGCACACAAAGACTCCTTTGTCCCAAAGAGAAAAGTGAGGAAACCTGTGTTAGCAGTGACCCGCTCTGCTCAAGGCAGCTGCGGTTAATGACCTAGCCAGGTCACCGAGTTTAAATAAAAAACAACAAACCACAAAAAGCATAGGAAGAGGAAGTTGAGGTACACCGAACAGCTGGGGAATACCTTGCTGCCCTCCATGCCCAACAGCCTTCCCGACCTGGCACAGTGCAGGACAGCCGATCCCCTCCCTCTCTGCTGCAGCTTGGGCTCAGGGCAGACAGCAGTGCCATATTTTAAGAATCCTTTTTGGTACCAGGTTCAATGAGTCTCACCAGGCCTTTGAAATTGCAATATCTACTAAATTTTGCGTCTGCCCATTCATGAAGACATGGATGAGCATGGTTATGCCAACCCTGGCCACATCAGTCGGTGGGGGCATCCCAGCAGCAGAAGCCAGGGAAAAGCAATGAATGGCCTATCTGGGGACATGGAACAAGCGGGATGTGGTGGCAACCCCATGTTATGTTTGTCTGGCTGGCAACTCAGCTACAGCAGCTCCCAGAGGTGGCTACCAAGATGTGCTGGAAAAAACAGGCACCAACACCACTGACAGGCGGCCAGTGCTCGCTGAAAAGGTCTGTTGGGCTCAAATGCCTCTAAGCTTGCGAATAAATTTTGCTCTAAAGAGGAGAAGCTGGCAAGTCAGAGTGCTAACTAACAAACAGACTGCTCTCTGGCTTTTCATACACAACCATGGACACAAGTATGAAGATGTCTGCTAGCCTGCTTCCTCCTGTCTCTGACTCCATCCTTCCTGCTGGCCCTGCACGGGATGGTGTCTTGTCAAGACACTTGCAGCTGAATCAACTGCTGCTCTAGCCTTCTCCAGCCATTCCTTAGCCATTGTCTCCTTCGAGCCCAGCAGCCCAGAGCTCAGTCTGCTGTGTGCTCTAGCCACCAACCCCCCAGGTCCCTGCTATGACCAACCTGAGCGATGTCTGTGAAAATGGTGTCTGAGATGTTCTCACACAGTGTGGCCACGAGCTGCAGGACCAGCAGTTTCTTCCTCTGTCTGGTGTGGTACTGCTCCAGCTCCAGAAAACTCCCTCCAGGCACTACAGTTGAGTTCAAATCTGCCTCATCCTCGGCAGCCACGCGAGTCAGTGCCTGCCGGGAAGGAAGCACAGGGCATGGAGAGGCAACAATTAAATACACGCAAATCAGTACTGGGAACACTGCAGTCACCATACTAGTGGTCCTAGGCGAGCAGCAGGTCCATGTTACACAGACCCTCCACCCTGCTGCAAGGGGATCCTGGTTACCTCCTCTCTTCCAGTCTTATCCCCTTCCACACACACGGTTGTCAACAGGCCAAACCCCTGCAAACTGCTGACCCTGTGGACATCACACAGAGCACCACCAAGCACTTCTCCTAGGGTCTACCATCCTCTGAGCTGTGAAGCTTGCTGGGTCTCTGCTTGCAGCCTTGCTTTCCGCAGTGGCTACTCGCAACGGCACCTTAGACCCCTTTGCAGAGCTCCTGCTGACTCCTCATGTGCCCAGGGCCTTCCGCTTGGTACATTAAAGCCTCGGAGAGCTGCCCATAGCTGCTGGGTGTCCCTCCCTGTGTCACAGCAGTGTCTCTAGACCCAGGGCTCCACCTGTCAGCAAGGCCAGGCGGGAACCACAGGGGCTCGGAGCGAGTTCAAAGGGACTAGGTGCCCAGCTAGAGCCATGGAAGCAACAGGATTATTCACAGCCTCAAGACTTCATTAAACTTTAGGCATGTTCCTGTTGTGGAAAGAGCCCAGGGATAATGAGGGTTAACCCCTCCAGGGACCAGGGCTGCCTCCTCCCAGGGTCTCCTGCTCAGCACACAGCAGGGCTGCTCCACCGCACACTGTATCCTGGCTTGATGCTCCCAGGGCAGGTAAGGGGATGCTTGGACCCCTTTGCCATCTGCCACACAGACTGCTTTGACCAGGGAAACTGTTCCTGCAGATGTGCTCCAAACAGACTTGCCTGCCCTCACCTTCAGGCAGCGGATGAAGAAGTCTCCGGCTACACCACTCTTCTGGCAGTGAGACAAGAGCTCCACCAAGGTCTCCACATGGCACTGCTCCGAGGAAACCTTCTGGTATAGGGCCTCATCTTCATCACTGAAATGGGTCACTGTGTCACCAACACGAACATACCCAGACACTCTCCAGGGCTGGCTCTAAACTACTCCACGAAATCCCACTTTTGCCTTCTCTTGGAAACCTTTCTTCACGGCACTACCAGAAAGCGGAAGCCTGGAGGCAGCCGAGCCAAACTATCGCTCAGTTCATTTGGTCTACGTGATCACGCATTCAGTTTATTAATTAACCTGCATTCGTTAAAGGAATAACATTAACACAAAGCACATTTTTAATTCAGCCATCCTATAAGGAACAGGATTAGCGCTGGCTAATTCATGCAACAGTCATAGCCATAAAAGTAGGACAGACATGGGCAGAGCCACAGCAGTTAAGGAGTAATTTTAAAGTATACCCAGTTTAACCAGTGCAGACCCTCTTCTAATAGAGGTCAGGAACAGATTGAAATGAAACCAAACCAAGCATTATTTGTATGGGGTTTTGTTCTGGGTGCACACAGCTCCCAGAACACCCAGTCCATGGACACTCCTGGGCAGGAGCCGTGCACTCTACCTGCTCAATAGCCCTGCCTTGGCTTGTACCTGCCAACTAACAGCTACCCCTCTTTAAACCAAATGTCTCGCTGTTGAGCGGTCTCAGTTTGCATGGCTGGAATCTAATGGCTGCAGTTTATTCCCCACATGGCCACACTCTGCCTCTACTTGTAGAAACCATCTGCAAGAGCAGGAGGGGAGTTCAGTTGCTGGCTCCGCAGTGCTGGCATCGCTAGAGTACTTGCTGTGACAGAGCCACCTGTGCCTGAGGGATTCCATTCACCCCATGCAGCCACAATCTGCCATAAGACAGGCTCAGGCTGGAGGGTGGATGCTGAATTTGGGGAGCTCTGGGACTGAAGAAGCCTGTCCTGTTCCCAGACACCCTGCAGGCAGGACTCAGGAAAAGCACACAGAGAGCTCACACTAACACTCAGACAGTGTGTGCTGCTTTTCAGGGGTGAAAACCAGAGCTACATGCCGTGTATGGGGATCCCAGAGGCTGTGTGGAAGCATCTCCTGCTTGAGCTCAGTGCAGAGACAGCTACCTGGGTGGCTGGCGGGGACAAGACCATGGTGGGACGGCACTTGCAGCCCCACGCTCGCCTGGGCTCTCTCTGCCAGGCATGCCGTGAAAAGCCCTATGTGCTGAATGATGCCTGGGGACTGACCCCTGTGCCTGGCACTGCACTCACCTGATGGTCTCCTCCACCGCAATGATGGCACCTCCTTCGCTGCCCGTGCGGAACTGGCACTGAGGGTGGAGGGTGTGGACGCTGCTGTTCAGCCCCACGAAGCCTTCCAGCACAGCCAGTGACAACTCTCGCTCCGACTTCTCCAAGAACCACAGCAGGATCTCCTGGCATGGGGAACTGGCAAGGCGAGAGAAAGCAGTGGTGACCTTGCTTTGCCTGCTGCAGCCCCCCCTGCACACCAGCACCCCAAGGGGACCACACCAGGCAGGTCCTGCACCCAGCGGAAGAGAGTGATCCCAGATCGGGGAATGATCTTGTATTTCCAAGAGCCAGCTCATGAGCTTTTTTAGCTAGTTTTTGTCCTGTTTCTAAATCCCTGGCACACAGATCCCCCTGACATCCAGCCAGTTCCCAGCGTCACCATCTGTCCACAGACAGATGCTCCTAGGCAGGCACTAAGGGTTAACCTGCGCTCTCAAGGCACCCACAGGACTCACTTGCCTCTACATTGAACCTTTTGGCTTCAGGGAAGATGAAAACTAACCCGAGAAGTGCTTCCTCAGGCACAGGTCTGCCAGTAAGGTCAGGGACTGTGCCCATGCCTGTGGTTATTGCCTACTTTGAATGAGAGCTCTTCAGGGTGAGAAAATTCATCTCGGCTTCTGTATGTGCCCACACAGAGCACGTCCTCTGGAGGCAGGCAGAACAGAGAGGATGAAAGCCCAGACGAAGTCATGCACAATCCTTCCTTACCGTAAGTATGACACATTCTGCTTGGCGAAGGAATAGAGGGAAAAAACCACTCCCAGGACTGACTGTAAGGATCCCAGCAGCAGGCTTGAGCTGTCATTTCCAACCACATACACCTACAGAGAGAAGGGCACAGGGAAGAGTCAAACACCTGCGTGGAGTAGAGGGAAGGCACAGGGAAGGACGTCTGTGCACAGAACAGCTGCAGCCAGAGAGGATGGCAGAGGGTTTGCAGCCTCCGTTCCGTTCAGTTTGTAGCCTGTTTTCCCTGATTATGCCATATTCTGGATTAAAAGCACCCTTCAGCACTATCCTTCTCCTAGCATTTGCTTAACCACAGCAAGGCTCCAAGCTACAGGAGCTCTCCAGAAAGTCTGCTGCTTAGGGGTAATGTCCTGTGTTACAGAGAGGTGCAACAGGCACCTTTCAATTAGCAAATCTTTATGGAAACACCACATCTAGAGCCAATCTGACATACAGAGATCAGTCCCTAGCAGGGCAGCTGGGCTGATGTGTGCCAAGCTGAGCAAGTGGGTTGCATGAGCTCTGAGGAGACTGTAGGGCCATGCTCCTCTCCTCCATCTCAAGCAGCTACTTCTTGAATCACTGTCACTGCCTTCCTCCAGGAAAGCAGCACACCTTTCCCAGGCATGCCACTGTCACCCCCTCACTGCACACAGGTCCCACCTGGCAGCCCGCGGAGCACAGGAAGAACACTCACAGAATTCTGACAATACTGCATTTCTTTTTGAATCCTTTGAAAGAAATTGTCCAAAACTAAGAGTCAGGTAAGATGCTTTCAGTCAAGGCTATAACACTGGGAAAATTCAAGTTAGAAAACGCTTAAATACCAAGCCTTGCCCAGATGGATTTTGAGTTTACTCAGGGTTCTCATGTTCAGGTCCTTGTTTGAGCAGGCTCCATCTCCCTCCATAGCTTTTAGTTTTAAAAAAGGGGAGGGGAAATAAAAGTCTTTTCACAAATTCTCCGAGAGATTCCAGCTGTGTCAGCTGGTGAACTACCTGCTCAGAAGATGTTGCCCCTTCACACTGGAGCGCTCCCCTCACCTCTGACCTCTGCAGCTGCAGAGCAATCCTCTGCTCCGGGCTGGAAGTGCCCTGAGGACAAATCAGAGAGCTTTTGCCTGCTGGTGACAGCCCAGGTAAGAGGGAGATTGTCCTGATAATGTTCTGCCCTGCCGTACTGATGCAAACAGATCTCTTTTCCTGTGCTAATCCCTCTGGAGCCATTCTTCCAAACCAGAACCTTTTGTACACAAAGCCTCCCTGATAAAGCCCCAAGGATGGTTTCCCACTCAGCATCAAATGACACTTGCTAGGCAAGAAACCCAGGCTGGAGTCTCCCTTGCTAATCTGGCTGCTGTCAGGCCTCCAATATTATGCCATTAAAGGATACACCCCAAACTCCTCCAGCACTCACATTGTGAAGAGCAGCCACAGAGCAGCCCTCCAGACCCGTCTCTGCCTGCCAGCTGGTTACAACAGATCATTACCACGCAAAATACTACAACAATCACAGCATTTAAGAGCTTAGCCTGCCTAGGGGCATGCCAGTAAGCAAGTCACCAGCTTCTTAAAATTGAATTCCAGGGCTGGAGGTGTTCTGGGTCAGAATGTGCAGTGAAAAGCTGGGCTGCTGTCAGGGCAAGCAGTGAAGCCTGTGGTGTGGCACTGGTGGGAATGGCAGGAAAAGGAGCTGAGAGAAGGTTTCAGAAGAAAGGTGTCCGCAAAAAGCCCTGTTCCTTCAGAAGGAGCACAAGAATGGATCCCACCTCTCCCTCAGATGCCAGAGCCAAGGTCCATTTTTGGTATCATTCTATGTTGCTTGTTTCCTAGTGCCCACTATGATTGCCTCACTGCCAACCACGAGGAGCCAGGGACCCTGCCAAGCTGCCCTGGCTGCAGGGCTGAGTGGCACAGCACAACCAGCTGCTTGTTGATACCTCAAGCCCCCTCTTTTTCAGGTCACTCATTCAGAAGAATCTTGGCCTGACACAAGCTGGCTGCTGCCCATCCCTCCACAAGGGGTTAATGCTGCAGAAGCTGTAGAAAGGCTTCCAGCTCCAGCACTCTGGCTCAGGCTGCCCTCTGCAGACCTCAGAGGCAAGGAGGGCTGCTCTCAGCAGGTTCTCCCTTCCACAGAGGTAACACTAAGCTCAGCATGAGGTTACTCTGTGCAGCTCTCAGCCTGGCCTCAGCATCATGACTGTGGGAGATGCTGGGTGTTGTTATGGTCTAAGATATACACTGAGCTGCCCAATAAGCCTCAAACCAGCTCTCTCTTAGAGCAGTTTCCTCACCTACCCTCAGGCCCAACTGAGACACGATACCTTGAGCACATCTTCCACACAGCTGCCAAGCTCTGCCTCTGTTACCAGTATGGTCCCTGCTGATAAGTCTTCCACTGCTAGCTCTGAAAACAAAGGGCAGAAATATCAGCATCTCCACATGCTGAGGAGTCTCCAGCAGAATGGCAATCCCACCGGAAAGCACTTTGAGAGTTCTCTTGCCTTCCCTCTCCTCCATCAAGGCAGCACAGGAACAGAGAGTCCTCATTAACAGTGCTAAATATCACTGCAGTGTCATAAGTTTCACAAGGTTACAAAGAAATTAAAGCAGACCACAACTTCTTGGTTGATGACTCCCCAGAGAGCTGCTTGGTCAGCAGGGTGTACTGGTGGCTTCCATCCCTAAGCCCAGAACGAGACAGCCAGACTGGAGAGTCTCCCAAAGAGCAAATGGCAGCAGCCCCACTACTTGGCTCTTATCCTACTGTAAATCGGTTCAGGTGCTAGAAAATACGGTGCACCCAGGCACATCCATAACAGAATTGAGCTTCTGTGAGCCACAGCCCAGCTACCAGCTCCTGAGAAAATTCTGATAGAAAGGCAAAGATGAGAAAGGAGAAAGGAGAAGGTGAAGGAGTAGGAGGAGAAGGTGAAGGAGTAGGAGGAGAAGGAGAAGGAGAAGGAGAAGGAGAAGGAGAAGGAGAAGGAGAAGGAGAAGGAGAAGGAGAAGGAGAAGGAGAAGGAGAAGGAGAAGGAGAAGGAGAAGGAGAAGGAGACGGAGACGGAGACGGAGACGCTCTCTGCTCTGGGGCTCAGCAGGTACCTGCTGCCTCCGTGCAGCGCAGAAGCGGTGCCAACAGAGGCTGAAGCAGATGCTTCTCTGCCAGCTGAGGGTGCTCTTTCGCCATGGTGAGCAGCGTTGTGGTGGCCACTCGCTGGAACTGGCGCGCTGTCAGTTTGTCCTGGATATGCAGCAAGTCCAGAATCTGGAAGAAAAGTCCATGATAAAGGAAAAGAGATAAAGGAAAAGAGATAAGGAGCCCCTTAGGAAGGGGCAGGCCAACTCCTCACAGCTAACAGCAGAGATTGAGCTGCTCCTGCTTGCTGCTTTACTGGATACTTTGGCACGATATTCCACATATGGCAAAGCCAGCCTCCTTCCCATGCACATGACAACGCAGGATGCATTTCTGGGCTCAAACCAACAGCCTGCACCACTCCCACAGCCAAAAGCTAGAAGCAAGAGCTCCGCAGCAGAGAGCTCCTGGTAGCGCAGTGCTGAACAGCTTGCATGTTCAGGCAATGGTATCCAGGATTTCAATCAAATACAGAAAAATTAGCAGTAGAATGGAAACATGTCCCACTGCCATAGGAGCAGAGAAACATCTCCACACTGTCCTGGCTCAAGCCATGCCAAGCTGAAGCATAAGCGACAGTATCAACACTCTCCAAACTGGGAGCTGTCTCCACATTCCCAGCCAGAGCCTGTGTGTGGGGAGTGGAAAAGAAGGACCTACCTGGGGGCACACCAGTCCATAATAGTCTTCGAGGGAAAGGCACTGCTGGGGGCAGGAAGCCAGGACCTTTGCAACCGCGTCACATTTTCTCCAGTCCACAGCTACTGCTTCAGCACCGGCACCACCTGCTACGCCATCAGAAAGCCAAGATCAGCTCTGGCAGTGATGGCAGGGCCATTTCTGGCAGCAGCCAGATGTTTCTGGCCAAAAATTGGATTTCTAGCTTTTATCACACTCTTTAAAGCAAACACCTTTCAAGTGAGACTTGAATTTAAATACAGAAGGGGAAAATTACTGTCCAAGACCTTTGATACCGGAAAACTATTTCCACAAGTAGGTGTGTGAGCCAAAAGGTGGAGGGAAGTCACGCCTGGATGGTGTCATCAGGTTGGTATTGGCCGGAGGAGGCTTTGGCACTAAAGACTGTAGGATTCAGCTTTTGGAGAGCACAGTTTCCCTGGCAGGAACTGGAGAGCAGGGAAGTGCTGCTGCTGAGCCCTGCAGCTGCTCACAGCCCAGCGACGAGCAAGGCTCCCACCAAACCAGCACCAGAGCAGCTCCTCGGAACAAACCACACTCCATACACATGAGGCGCAAGCCCACGGAGGCACAAACAGACTAAACTAATTTGGAGGCTTCCAGTCTGGACCTCAAACATGGTGATGTGCTTGGAACTAAAGGCACCGGCAGTTGGAAGGCATTAATGGTTTGGGAGTTCTGCGCAGTCAGAGGCAAACTGGCGTGAGAGTTACAGAGTCAGCTTGGCCTGACAAAAGCTGTTTCCCATTTCAGTGCTCTGCTGGCACTGGCTTTCTCAGGCCTCTCATGGGATGAAACTTCTCAGACACGTCATCAGAGTCTCTCTGAATCTTTGATCCTGCGAGCCAAGAGCAGCATCACAGCACCCGACTCACCGCCTGTCCCCTCCATGATGCCCCGAACCACAGCCTGAACGCCGTTGGGTCTCAACAGCCTCTCGGAGAGCAGCTGCCCACAAAGGCGCCGCAGCCACGCTGGAGCCCGCACAAGGGTTGGCTTTGTTCCTTCCCCAGGAGAGGGAGGAGGACTCTGAAAGGAGACAAAGGAACAGGCTAAGAAGCATATTTGCACACTCCTGAGCAAACTGCCATTAACAGGCAAATAGCCTGCACCCTGCCTTGCAGGACTTGAGACAGGAGCACAGGACAGGGAAACCTTTTAAATAAATCACATCTTCATGCCACAAAGCGAATTAGGGCTTAATGAGAGGCCAGCCTTCCCAAAAGCATCCCCTCGTGCAAAGCTTCCCTCCTTTAATTAAAGCTCTCTCAGGGTCCAGCAGCAGCTCTGCCTCATTACCAGGATGGTTCGAGGGGGCTTGAGGGACAAATCAGGTTCAGTGCTGGCAAGGGACCCACAGTGGTGACCCCTGCCAGGACCCGGCACAAAACACTGGGCTGCAGAGGTGGCACCATAAGCCCACAGGCTCCCTGGTTGAAGAAAGCAATGCCAGGACAGCACAAACAGCAGAGCTGTCTGGAGGCAGCGAACCCACAAAGCGAGCAGTTCAAATAGACACCCCAAGGAGGCAGGCTGGCACTGCTGCTTAGGGAACGGAGTGGGAGGGAAAGAAGGAGAGGATATTTTCAGTTGGAAGGGACCTACAATGACCACCTAGTCCAACTGCCTGACCATTTCAGGGCTGACCAAACATCAAAGCATGTTATTAAGGGTACAGATCAAGTGTCAGCTTGGGTTTGGTTTAACCAGGAGAACCCTGCTTTTATGTGGAAGACCACAGCACACACTGAGACTGCCGCCCGGCACAAGTGCCTCATATGGACCTCCTGCTGCCCTTGCATGTAGGACAGCCAGCTTCTACCTGCTTGGGAATGGTGTGGATTCCCAGCTGGAGGGTCAGCAGAGCTGTGCCATGCGATCCCGAGTGTGCACCAGCAACATCTTGCACCCTGACCCCGAGCTGTGACACACATCTACTCACAGCTCGGAGCTGGGATGTGGTCCTTTCCCTGGTGGCTCTCTAAACACAACATAAAGGTCTTCCCAGAGGGCATCCTTTCCTCATCTCCCCCCTCCCCACCTCCTCCTCTCCATTGCCACCAGGCAGCCTTTGAGATAGCCATAAGCAGTAGCCAGCATCGAGGCAGCAGCACCGCTTTTTCCCCTTAAGAGGAAAGAAGCAGGTTCTGGAGGAGAAGGTGTTTTGTTTGGCCAGGCACAGCAGATGTACCTGCCAAGCCAAGGCAGCACGCGCTGCGATGAGTCCCTGAGCTCACGCCCACCCCTGCGCACACAGCCCTGTGCAGCAGGACCCGAGCTGCTGCTGCGCAAGCAACGCACGCCCCTGTGTTCACACAGCGCTCGGGGAGGGGGATGAGGCACTAAACTGGGAGGTGAAGTGTAAGAACATTCCCAGGAGAGCAGGAAAGGCATCCTCGGAACGTGGGAACACACGCTGCCAGCACCTTGGGCAGAATGCGCCCTGTGCCAGGGACAGCCCCGCTGCCATTGGGTACCTGCTTGGGCCGGCCTTGCAGGATGAGCAGCTCCTGCACCGCCAGCGGCTGGTAGACACGATCCAGGATATCCCGCAGGGCTTCCCGGCACTGCGCTCGCTCTGCTTCCGAAACGCCCTGGAAAAAAACAAACCCCCGGGGTGGTGAGGACAGCTTGGCTGCTGGTACTGAACTTTCTGGTCCTGACCGCGTGCTGGTGCCACCCCAACCCCTGGCCAGGTTCCACAGCTCCCATCTTTTCTCTCCCCATCACAACTAACATGGATTGCATGGGCGCTGCCATCGGACAAGCTCCCATATCTTCTCTCCCATCATGACTAACAGGCCCTGCCACTGGACAGGCTCCCATCACGACTAACTTCTCTCTCACCACTGCACAGGCTCCCTGGCTCCCATCTCTTCTCTCCCACCACTGCACAGGCTCCCTGGCTCCCATCTCTTCTCTTCCATCAGCATAGGCACTGCCACTGCCCCCGCACCCCCAGGGCTCAGCAAAGGGGTGCAAAACGCGGGCAGTGCCACAGCGATGCCGTGAGGCACATCGCAGGGCGCAGGGAGGGCAGGGGCTCAGCGATATCACGGGGTACAGGGCGAGCAAGGCCACAGCAATGTCGCAGGGCGAGCTGGGGCTCTGCGATGTCGCGGGGCACAGGGTGAGCAGGCGCAGGGGCTCAGCGATGCTTTGGGGCTTAGGATGAGCAGGCATAGTGACTCGGTGACGCTTTGGGGTGCGATGATGCTTTTGGACTCGGCGATGCTTTGGGGCCCTGGGTGAGAAAGGGCTCAGTGATGCTTTGGGGCACGGGATGAGCAGGCGCAGGGGCTCGGTGATGCTTTGGGGCACGGGATGAGCAGGCGCAGGGGCTCGGCGATGCTTTGGGGCACGGGATGAGCAGGCGCAGGGGCTCGGCGATGCTTTGGGGTGCAGATCAGGCCCCGAGTCCCACATGCCTGCGTGTGCGTGGTGGGCCCGTGCCCCAGCAGGGCGAGGCTGGCGAGCAGCACCCCGAGGTGGCGGGCGAGCAGCGGGGGGCCGGTGTGGGGCAGCGCTGCCAGCTCGGCCAGGGCGGCGGCGGCTGCGCGGAGGCGGGTCCCGCGGGGCCCGGGGGCGGCGGGGCCGGGGGTGCCGGAGGGCCGGCGCCCCACGCCCGGCGGCAGCAGCGGCGCCAGCCCCATCCCCGCGGCCGCGCTCAGCGACCGCCGCAGCGCCGCCGCCTGCGCCAGGCTGGGCCCCGCGGGGCCCGGGGGGCGCTTGAGGCACAGCAGCAGCGCCAGCAGCTCGCTCGCCGCCGCCCACAACGGGTCCGCCGCGTCCGGGCGCAGCGCGGGGAAGCGCCGCAGCTCGGCCTCACGCAGCGAGCGCAGGGCCGCCCAGCCCGGCCGCCCGCCCAGACGCTCCTCCAGCGCCGCCGCGTTGGCCAGCAGCGCGTCCGGCCGCGGGGCGGGCTCCGGGGAGGCCTCGCCGGGAGGCGGCGGCGGCAGCAGCAGCATCAGGGCTTCCAGCACCAGCTCCGGCTCCGGTTCTGGCAGCTGCTCCGAGCCGCCCGCCATCTTGGGGCTGACGGGAAGGGGTGGGGCGCCACGCGCCGCCGCCATCTTAGCGAGGGCGGGCGGGGGAGGAGCGGCCCTGTCGCCATCTTGGGGAGGTCGCCGCCATTTGGGGAGGGCGGGCTTCTCTCTCTTGGGGAGGTCATCCGAGAGAGGGGCTGCTCCCCGACGCTGTTTAGCGGAGGTCGAGCGAAGGGGAGGAGTGAAACTTCTCGCCGCCATCTTATGGGGGGAAAAAAGCGGAAAAGCGACTCATCGGAGATCTTGGGGAGATCAGGTGGGCAGCTCGGCTCCTCCGCCATCTTGGGGAGGGCGGGCGGGGAGGGGCATGGTCCCCGCCGCCATCTTGCGGAGGGCCGGCAGAGAAGGCGTGACCCCTGCCGCCATCTTGGTGGGGTCGATGGGTAAGCGCGGCTTCCCGCTGCCGCCATGTTGGGTGGGGCGGGAGGGCTCATGGGATCATCCTCCTCCATCTTTGGATTCATCACAGCTCGGTGCAGCAACAAACTCCATTCACCAGGGCTACATCGCAGGCACCAAACACAAACCCGATGGGGCTCCATGTCTCCACAGAGCTGAGAAAACACGTCTTTATTTTTGAAATCAGATCTGGTGTAGGTAAATGACTCTAAACCCTGAACTCTCACAGTGAGATGCATCTAAAAATGTCTGCTCGCCTTAAAACCCCCTGTGGGAAAAGAATTCAGCCCCACAACAGGATCAGTCCAGGCTGAGCAGCTCCCTTCGTCCCCTCCCAACACCATCTCCAGGTTGAGCAAACCCAGGTCCCTCAGCTGCTCCCACAATCCCCAGGCTCCAAACCTTCCCCAGCTCTGGCCCCTCAATGTCCTTCTAGGACTGACCTGTGCAAGACCTTATCCCAGGAGCGAGGTTCCCCAGGCCAGAGCCATTCCCCCCTCTATCTGTAGGACAAAACAAGGAGGACTTGGAGCAACCGAGGTGCAGCGGCTGCACATTCCTCGCTGCCTGCCTTCCTCATGCCTGTGGGACCCTCCTGCCCCAGCCTGCTCTCAGGGTCAGCAGCCAGACCTGCCTTTGGAACAAACAGATCTCATCTGTGGCACAAAGTGCATATATTAGCATCTTGCCTGCCCACGGCAGGATGACTCCAAACCCTTCGCCAGCCTCCGTGGCTGCTGGAAGCCTGCAGGCACCATGGGGTGTGTTCTTCTTTGTCTTTCTGAAGGGAGGTCACAGCAATTACAGGGCTGGACAAACATCAGCAACATCTCACGCTGGCTGGCAGCCTCACCCCTGCTGCGGGGGAGGCTGTCGGGCCAAGCTCTGTGCACACACAGCCACCCTGATAAGGCACAAGCTTGGTTTTCACTTCCTATCCTGCTATTCCTTTCCCTAGTTCCCAGCCAGGCTCATTTGGTGCAAGGGAAAGTCGTGACCCACTGTTAGATGCCAGCCCTGGCCACTGGCACTGAGAAAACACATGTTCTGGGCTGGATTCCTCCTTGATACACAGAGCTGCACACAGAAAAAAGGGGTTTTTGGTTTTCTTAAAACAATTTATTATTTCAATTTTATATAAAAACCATACAATCAACACTAGAGCATTGCTGGCTTCCCAGCCTGCATCAGACCCTTTTCCCATGATAAAAAATACAAACCACAACAACAGCTAAACACAGAGTTCAGGATTTCAGTAAAGCTGTTTGATTTCCGAAAGCGCCTTTCATTGACTGCACAATAATTACATCTGGCAAGACACAGAAGGAAATCATTTCATAATCTGGGATCCAGAAAAATAGAAATCTGCCTGTAAGTACTCTTATCAAATACAATTCCCTCACGTACAGCACATGACGGGACAACTTTGGTCTGCATTTATTAGTCACCTCTCCCTGCTCCAGCAGAGATGTGGTGCTGGGGCCGCCCCGGTGCTGCTCGTGAGCTGAGCATGGCAGCGAGTAGATGGTTGTGAGCACGAGGTATTTCAGAGAGCGCCAGAGAAACCCTTTCCCTCTCACATAAAGGGAGGGAGGTGGCAGGGGCCCATCCCTGCTGGAGAAAAGGAGCTGGTCCTGTCCAGCCCAGCCAAGAGCGCCACGGCTCTGGGACAGGGAATGGATTCAATGGCTCCATGCCCTGCCTAGAGCCAAGGGAGGGCAGGAACCACCCCCAGCCCTGGAGACCCTGAGTTTCCCCTGCAGTGAACGAGGGGCGTGTGGACACCAGGTGGAGGGGATGCTGGAAGGGGGTTCTGCCACCCCCTGGGCAAAGTCCGATGTGAGTCTGGTGGGTGAAATGAGTTGAGCCGCCTGCGCTGGGCAGCTGCGGGCCAGGCTGGGGCCGGAGGGATCCTAGTCGTCCTCCTCCCCGCCGCCGTAGAGGTCCGCCAGCTTCTTGAAGCGGCTGCCCCAGTCGTTGAGGTAGTCGTAGTCCTGGTCAGCATCAGAGGTGGAGGAGTTGAGGGAGCTGAGCGAGGTGGCCTCCGAGCCGCTACCCTCATAGTCGAACACCAGCAGGGAGTCGTAGGGAGGGGCTGTGGGGTCCGTGTCGGCCGCCTTCAGGTTCTGGGGGCACAGAGGGGTCAGCATCCATCCCTTCAGGGCTGGTGACACTGCCAGCTAGGGGACACCTCAGCGGTGCTGGTTCAGATGGGGGCTTCACCCCACCAACTCCCCCCCCGGGCACCGTGTGGGGCCACGGCTCACCTCATCGATGAAATTCCCAATCTCATCAGGGTTGGCTGGCCGGGGCCGGTACTGGGGAGCAGCCATCAGCGGGGGAGCCACGTCATTGCGGATCACCTCTGGGCGGGCATCCAGGCCCCGGTGCAGCTGGCTCAGGTCATAGTCCTGTGCAGGGATGAAGTGGGAAGACATAAGGAGACAACACTCAAGGGGTGGCCACAGGCACAGCCATGCTGGAACCTGGGGTGGGAAGGACTAAGGGCACCATAGGCACTGGAGTTTGAGGGTGGTGGGTGACTGAAGTGGGCACACAGGAGTGAGCAGACCTGCGGCAAACTTGTGGTCCCCAAGCATCCATGTGGTTCAGGGAGCAAAACCACCACTGGCCATGGCGAGAGTGCCACAAAGAGTCAGAGTCCAACCCAGCAGAGTCATCCTACCTGGTCCTCCTCACCGCCACCTTCCTCATCGTAGTGGTAGACATTGTCCCGCATGTCATCCTCAGGTGGGAGCAGTGGCTCCTTCACCACCTTGCTCCGCCTGGCGAAGAGGAGCAGCAGCAGCAGCAGGACTGCAGGCAGAGTGCACTGGTGTCAGGGCGGTGGGGCGAGGGTGTCCCTGTCCCCATCCCACCCTTGTCCCATGGTACTCACTCAGCAGTGCCAGGATGCCCCCCAGGATGCCCAGGATGGCGGGGACACCCAGGCCACCAGCGATGTATGCTCGCCGCTCGCAGTTTTTGGCTGCTCCTTCGCAGTCGCAAACCTGAGCTTTGACTGGCGTCACCTGCACCTTGCCCTGTGCGTCCATCAGCCTCAGGAAGATAGTGTATTCCCCCGGTTCCAGCTCCTTCTTCAGTTTCACCACCACCAAGTCTTGTGCAGCAGAGAGAAGGGTTGGGCTCAGAGACAGATCCTCGCTCCCCGTTTTGGGGACACCCTCAGCACCCAACCACGTGGGGCTTTGCCCTGTGGCAGTTCCCCAGCCCAGTCTCCATGGCAGGGGCTGGCACTGGCTGCACTCAGGGGAGCGCAGAGAGCTGAGAGAGCTTGGGATCTGGCCCTTGCTTGGTGTCCCCCACCGCCCTGCACCAAAGGTGGGTGGCCAGGCCAGACCGTGGGACACCTACCTTGTTGAGTTACCTCGACAGACCAGTTGGTGCTGGAGCCGTGCTCCAGCCCTGCCACGAAGGGGTAAGTGTTGGGGGGCACGTCCTTGTCGACGATGGTCAGCGTCTGCTGCTCCGGCTGCCGGCTGCAGATGTCGAAAGCCCGGGGCTCTGGCATGGGCCCGTTGTCGTTCACATCCTGGAGGACGAGCAGCAGTGTCCCCGTGCCAGTTTTATCTGGTGACCCTATGGGACCAGGGGTTAGGAAGGTGCCTGGGGGGGGAGTCCCAGCCCCTCAGCCCCTTCCCAAAGGGCGCAGCAGGGAGCTCTCACCACTGTCCACAGCCAGGACGAGGGCCTGATAGGTGCTGTTGATGGCATGAACCGCCTCTCGGTCCAGCGGCTGTGCCACTGTGACGATGCCATTCTCGGAGTCGACAGCCAGCCACCCCGCAGGGTCGATGCCCATGCGGTACCTGGGGCAAGCAAGGGGTCAGCAGGAGGGAAGATGCTCTGTAGGGTGGGAGGGGGTGCACAGCACAGCAGGCACAGTGCAGCCCCTCAGACACACCAGCACATCCCCCCCTGCCACTGCCCCCCTCCTACTCACCTGATTTTCTGCCTTTGATCCTTGTCTGGGTCCTGGGCTGTGTAGGAGGCGACCTGGTGCCCCACCGGCAGGTCCTCCATCACCTCCACCCTCTTGACTGGTGGTATGAAGATGGGGGCTTCATTCACATCTCCGACGACCACCAGGACATTAGCCGTGGAGAGCGGCAGAGGCACAGTGAAGGGGACAGCGTTCTCCACCGTCACCACGAGGTTGTACCGGCTCCTGGTTTCATAATCCAGACCCTGGAAAGTGTGGGAAAGAGGAGCCAGAGTAGCGTCGGCAGACAGGCAGCTGGCACTGGGGCTGCTGCGTGGTGGCAGGACCCACCTTGGCAGTTTTCAAGACGCCATCGTTGGTTTTGGGGTCAGTGGTGATGCTGAAGTCGCCATCCTGGTCCCCACTTTTGATGTGGTAGACGGCTTTCCAAGCAGGGGAGCCCTGCAAGTCCTGGTCTGTCACGTGCAGCCGGGCTACCACCACTCCCACCTCGTTCTCATCCACTGTCGCCTCATACTGCAAGAGAAGGAACAGTGATGGTCACCTGGGTGGTTCCGGGCACCCTGGGGTGGGAGAGCTCATGAGAGGACAGCGGCTCGCAGTAGCCAGCTTGGATACCATGGTGGGGTTGAAGATGGGAGGGTTATCGTTGGCATCAGTGACTTGAATGATGGCAGTGGCGGTGTTGGTCAGGCCCAAGCCTTCCTGGTCTGCAGCCTGGATGATCAGCGTGTAGTTGGGAGTGGTCTGCAAGCCAAGGTCACCACAGTTAGGACAGGGATAATTTCCAGCATTGCCTGCCTGCTCTTCCCGCTTTCTCCAGCCCTGGTGTTCACCACTGGCACAGACACTAGCTGATGTTCCTGCTGCCCACCCAAAGGGCCGGCAAGCGACCCAGTCCCAGGACTTAGCAGGGGATCCTGCAACATCTCCAGCATAGATCCCCAACAGGCTCAGAGTTGTAGAAACACCCAGAGCAGGGAACAGTGACTGGGGGAGGGCCAGTCTCCAAACTGGTCAGACCCTGGAGCTCTGTCATTCCTGGCTCCCCATGGTAAGTCCCGCTGAGAGCTGCCATGTAGTCCCCCCAGGATGCAATAAGGGTGCCCACCTCCCGGTCCAGCCCGGTGCCAATGACACTGATGATGCCATTCTCTGGGTTGATGGTGAACATTTGTTGCAGGCTCTTAGGCTCCTCGCTAAGGATGGAGTAGCTGATGATGCCATTGTTCACATTGATTGCATCGTCTGCATCTGTGGCGTTCACGGTCATCACAGACGTGCCTGGACATGGGGACAAGCAGGGGAGATGTTACTTGTGGGACAAACCCCACTGGATAGCCCAGCTTGGCTCTGACTCGGAGCTCTGTGTGGTCCCAGCCATGGGACTCCTGGTCTGCAGCCCCCATGCACCTGGTTTTGCGTTTTCCTCAATGTATCCAATGAAGACTTGCTGAGTGAAGATGGGTCGGTTGTCGTTCTGGTCCGTCACGGTGATGATGATTTCCATGGGGTCCTCCACAGGCTGCCCGTTGGCCGACACAGCGTGGGAGAAGAGCTGCGAGAGGCACCGTCAGTCTGTCTCTGAAAGGCCCTCAGAGACCATTCCCTCCCCATCCTGCCCCCCCCCACTCACAACATATTTATCCATCGCCTCCCGGTCCAGCGGCTTCGTCACCTCCAGCCACCCCGTCTCCCGCTCAATGGTGAAAATGCCCACGGGGGGGGTGTCCGCCCCCTGCCCCGTGATGCTGTAGAAAACCTTGGTCTCCTTGTCCTTGTTGGATTTGATCTGGCAGCGAGACACAGGAGGGGTCAGAGGGGTCCCGGCGCTCCAGGACCCCCCTTGCCCCACGCCCTGTGCCTGCAGGGCCGTGTACCTGCACCAGCTTCTTGGGGAAGGGTCCCCGCTCGTTCTCGGGGCAGTTAATGGGGGGGATGACCCAGTCCCTCTTCTGCCGCCGGAGTCCATGGCCGCGCTCGGGGAAGGTCAGGACGTCAGGTACCTTGTCCTACGGGGAGAGTGGTTCATCTCAGTGCCAGCCCTGTGTACGTTCTGCATCAGGGAGAGGGGCTGTGCTCTACCTGATGATGCTGGTGGTCATGGTGGTGGTGGTGGTCGTGGCGGCGGCGATGGTGCGGCCGCCTGTGCAAGATCACCTTGGCCGAGTGCTTCTTGCCCGTGGTATCCCAGGCGTAGACGGAGAAGCTGATCTCCCGTCCCTGGACCTGCAGAGGCCGGGCTGCAGAGACGACGCCGTCCCTGCTCACCTTGAAGCGCCTATCGTCCCAGAGGTACAGAGCCCGCCGTTGCTCGCCACAGTCTGAAAAGCTCACTGGGGACAGAGAGAGCAGGTGAGCAAGGGGGTCCCGGTGCTGCACAGCGAGGAGCTGGCAAGGGCAGGGCAGGTGCCTGGGCAGCACAGGACAGGCGGTTGGCAGGGCAGGAGCATGTTGGACAGTGCGATGTGGGCACATGCAGTGCAGCCACAGCTCAGAAACCCAGAGGGACCGCAAGGGTCACAGGCGCAGTGGGGATGCTCAGTGCCACATACTCCGCTGGGATCCCATCGCTGGCATGGACAGGGTGTGCAGTACGATGCACGGTGCATCCCTGCTGTGGCTTTGGTGTAAGACCGGGCACAGCACAGCCTGCTGTGCCAAGGGATCCCTGCTGGCCTGTGGCAGTGGGACAAATGGCACCCAGCACAGTGCGTCCCTGCCGTGCGTGGCACACCCCTGTGTGTAGCACTGTGTACGGCACATCCCTGCCTGTAACCCTGTCTTACAGCACCATGTACGGCACATCCTGTGTATGGCACATCCCTGTCTACAGAACCGTGTACAGCACATCCTCACACAAATCACAACCCTGCCACATAGCGTATCCCCAGCCATGGTGCATCCCTGTGGCACATCACTGGTGCTGTGGCAGCAGGCAGGTGGTGCTGCTGCTGGTCTGGAAACAAAGGCAGCGCCTGTTCACCTGCACTAGCAGCTGGCTTTCCCGTAGCCTGGCCTGGGGGACCCTGGGCACAGTCAAGGCTTAAGCACACCCACTGGTGCCCCATTGCTCTGGGGCATCCCCAAGCCCCTACACGGCTGGGGACCACGGCCACGTGTCTGCAGCAGGGACAGCTCAGAAAGGGGACGTCAACCTGTGAGGCAGGAGGATGCTGGTCCCAGTGCCTCCGTGGTGGAGGGTGGCAGCCAGAGCATCCAGCCCACCCTTCGGCACCTCTGTGGCTGAACAGCGGGCACCCACCACAGCCCAGGGCAGCCTAGCACCCCGCTGGGATGTGGTACAAACCAGGACCAGCACTGTGAACAGCCTAGGAGGAGGCTCCGAGTGGCGCCGAGGCGGTCAGCAGGCATCACATGAGCCAAGGCTGCGCTGCGGGCAGCTCCTGAACAAACACTCTTTGTCCGGGAGATGGTTTGTTTGAGCCAACAGCACTCAGGCTGGAGCCCCTGCCACCGTGGGCATCATCAGCCCCGGCGTGATCCTCACGGTGCTGAGCGGGTGCTGGAGCTGTGCCACGGGAAGGTGATGTGCCCAGGGTGGGCAGCACACCCAAACACCAGGCACGAGGCGGGTCCCATTGCCCCATGGGGTGACATCAGCCCACGGTGGGGAGCAATAGCCGAGCCCTGGGCTGGGGGTACCCACCGTGGTGCCCCCGACTCGGGCGGGGACAACCTGCTGCTGCAATGCCAGCCCAGCCCGGCCCCGCAGCGGGACCCGGGGCGACGGCTGCGGGCTCGGGGAGCTGGTGGGGCCGGCTGGGCAGGAACATGTTGGAGCAGGCCATGCACTGCTGCAACCGTGGGGAGAGGCACCCTGGCACCCATGGGTGCAGGGACCTGGTGCCGTGCTGGGTAGGTGCAGCAAGCGGGCAGCGCTCACACCGGGTGCAAGCAGCGCTCAGCACCCACTCCCTCTCCTCCCTTTCCCACCTGCACAACCTGTTTTTCCGGCTCCTCCTCAGTTGAAGGAGGCTGTCACCAGCCCTCCCCCACTGGGGCTCAGAGCCAGGAGGCCCCTCTCTTCTCCTGGAGTGCTTGCACTGCAGGTGAGGAGGGCTGGGGAGGCCCTTTGGGGAGATCGCCCCCCTCCACATCCCCTGCCACCCCGCTTGGATCACTGGGACAGCCAGGTCCTCTGCATTACCCGCTAGGGCAGGGTGGGGACGAGTCCCCACAGCGGGATGGGGACCAGGGCAGCCCCCAGACACCCTGTGGTGCCTCGCTGGGGCTGAGCTGGGTGCCCCCACCCGGAGTGCCCACTCGGCGTGGGTCGCACAAGCACAGCCGTGCCAGGGTAGGAGCCAGCAGCCGGCAGGGGTGGGAGGGCAGCTGGGACAAAGGTGCTGTGAGTGTCACGTCCCGCTGGCGCGCCCGCTGACGTCACCCGAGTTTCGCCATGACTTCAGACTCTCGAGGTTTCCCCCACCCAGGGCTGACACGGGAGCGTCACAGCCCGTCTCCACGTCCCACAGGCCTGTGCCACCCCAGAGACCCCTCGCCCACCCTCCACACAGAGCCAAGGGGTCCTGTCCCAGCCCTGGGGACGCTGCAGCCCCCACGCAGGTGTTCCCCTCCCCGGCACAGGCGCCGAACGAGCCTGTCCAGACAAGTCAGAGGGAAAGCATTGCACTCAACTCATCAGCTTAATTATAGGCTGGCTCATCAGCTTGCCCTCACCGCAGCCTGTCCCCAGGCTTTGATGGGTGCGTGGTGTGGTGTCCACATTGCAGAGAGCCCACCCTGCTCGAGCCCCGCACAGCCGGGCATCAGCGCGGCACAGCTGAGCCTTGTGGCTGTGGCATGTGGCCCCTACAGGCTGACGCCAACACTTGTTTCTCTCCCTCCTCCCACACCCGTCTCCATCCGGACCGAAACTGGAAACGCTGGTGCTGGGACGGGGGATTTCCAGCAAGTCCTGGCGCAGAAGATCAGCCCTGTGCAGCGGGGAGACGCCGAGGTCATGTGGCTGTCCATCACCCTGGTATCGGGCACAGCTCGAACGGACACAGGCTGCTGTAGCCGGGTGGCTTCGTTAATGATCAACCAGAAAGCTAACGAACGGGCAATTCCTGAGGTGCGGGGCAGGGTATGGCTCCCAGCTCGATACCAGCTCTCCCAGCGCCAGGACCCTTGGGAGGCCCTGGTGTGGTGCTCGGTGCTCTGAACCCCGCAGCCTGCGCCCGCTCCGGCTGCATCCAGGGCTGTGGGGCCAGCGACACTGTCAGCCGTAACCGCTGCAGGTGGCCACGGCCATGGCCCAAGCGCTGCCCCAGAAACATGCACCCAGCCCCCCAGTGCTCACGGATCAGGGGGTGCAGGGCACACGAAGCGGAAGCAGGTCCCCAGCACCCACTTCCTTGCGCGTACCTGTCCCCGGTGCCTCCTCCAAGGGTGGCAGCACCCAACACGGCTGCCCCAGCCAGGGCTCCGTGTGCAGCAAAGGAAGGCTGTTGGCATCCCGAGCTGGCACAGCTGCCACAGCCAGGCAGGCAGGGCTCAGCACCAGCACCCGCCGTACCGGGATGGGGATTTCACACCAGCACGGCGACACCACTGTCCCCACGCCAAGAGACCACACTAGGAGATCAGCTCCAGGGCTGGAAAAGGTGGGTTTGCACCCATGAAGACTCCATGCGTGCGGGCGAGGGGCAGGATGGGTGCCTGCGTGGCCCCACGCCCCAGCCTGCCGGCCCCAACAGGTCTGTGCCGCCTGAGTCAGCGCTGCCCACGCCGGCGCACCCCGGGGAGAGGCACCCGCTGCCCCCGCGCCGCGCCGCCAGCCTGGTGCGCTGGGAGCACTGAACTCCCCTCGGACTTCGAAACGGCCCCACGGCCAAGAACGGACATGCAGACACCGCCCCGACCCCACTGCCACCTGTGGCACCATGCACCTGTCCCCACCACCGCAGCTCTGTCCCCAAGGCCTCGTCCCCACCGAGATGGGCAGAGAATGTTCCATTGCCATCCCATTGCCACGGCCTCGTCTTCCATCGCCAATTCCAGTGCCATGCACCCAGCCTGTTCCCGCAGCTCCATCCCCACAGCCACCCCGTGCCATGCACCCAGCCCATCCCCACGACCCCCCACCTTACCTCGCCCCAGCGCTCGTCCCGTGGCCACGCTGTCCCGCGGCACCGTGAGGGTGAAAGTCTCTGCGGTGAAGCCTGGTTGGCAAGGGGCTACCTGCTCACACAGCCAGTGTCCAGCCTGCCCGGAGAGAGCGATGAGTCCTGGAGTGAGTCTGGACACGGTCCTGCTGCCCTGGGCAAGGTCCCACGGTCCCGAGAAGGGTCCTGGGCAGAGTCCCCTGGTCCTGGGAAGGGTCTCAGGGTCTCGGGCAGGGTCCCAATACACTGGGAAGGGTCCCCAGGGTCCCAGGCAGGGTCCTGTTGCCCCAAGAAGGGTCCCATGGTCCTGGGAAGGTTCTCAGGGTCTTGGGCAGAGGCCTGATCTGGGTCCCAACACACTGGGAGGGGTCCCCATGGTCCCAGGCAGGGTCCTGTTGCCCCAGGAAGGGTCCCATGGCCCTGGGAAGGATTCCAAGCAGGGTCCTGTCACTCCAGGATAGGTCTCACGGTCCCAGGCAGGGTCTCCACCACTGTCCCACCGCCCCGGGAAGGGTCTGGCAGTCTCAGGTGGGGTCCCGGGCTGGTCCCAGCGCCCTGGGAAGGATCCCTAGTGGGGCTCCCCGCACCAGGCAGGTTCCCCACGATGTCGGGTGGGATCCCGCGGTCCCAGGTAGGGTCCCGGTGCCGTTCCTCACCTGGAGCAGGAGCAGGAGGAGGCAGAGCGGGGCCGGGCAGCCCCCCCGCCGCCCCATGGCCGGTGCCCGGGCGCTGCCGCACGGATCGGGCGCTGCCGCCGCCGCGGAGCCGCAGGTGGGTCCGCTCGGTCCCGCCCCGCAGGTGCAGGGATGACCCCGCCCCGGGGAACCGCCCCCCCCGCCCCCCCGGGAGGCGCCGCCCCCGCACCGGGACCCCCGGACACCGGGAAACCGCCCCCCCGGTACTCCCAGTACTCCCATACTCCCAGGACCCCCGTACCCCAGTACTCCCACACTCCCAGTACTCCCATACTCCCAGGACCCCCATAACCCAGTACTCTCATACCCCCAGGACACTTGGATCCCCACACTCTAGTACTCCCAGTACTTCCCTAGGATACTGGGACTCCAGTACCCCCGGTACTCCCAGTAGTGCCATGATGCTGGGACTCCCGTGCCCCGGTGCTCCCATACTCCCAGGACTCCCATACTCCAGTACTCGCGCAATCCCAGGTACTCTTGTATCCTGGTACTCCCATACCCCTGGCACTCCTGTACCCCCACTGCCCACCATAACCCCATGCCCCAGTTACTCCTGTTCCCAGTATCCACGTGCCCCCCCTACTTCCATCCTCCTGGTACCCCCGGCCCCAGACAAGCAGCCCCCATGGAGCAGGGGCTGCATGGATGCCCGTCTGGGATTTCAGGGTCTCGGGGGGATCATGCTGGGGTGCACCCCTCCCCATGGGTCCCAGGAGCCCCAAGAGCACAGGAGGGTCCCACAGCCCCATGCCCTCCAGCACCCCTGTGTCCCCAGACACAGCAAAGCCGGGGGGACTGCCTGGCCCCACGAAAGCCCCAGGGACACCCAGTGCCTCCTGCCCGCCACAGCTCCTGTGCCCCACTGCAGCCCGTGGGGACAAGGACAGCCGGGGGAGCCCTGCTGCCTCCAGCATGGGCGATGCTGCAGCCTTGCCTGGGGGTACCCGAGAGGGGCAGGGAGCAGCCAGGCGCTGCTAGGGGTAGAGAAAAAGCGGGGCTAGGGTCAGCACCAACCCCTGGGGAGGGCAGCAGGACCCTCTCCCAGGTTACAAAGCCACACAGAGGCCGGAGCATCTAAAAAACCCACAGTCTTTATTAAAACCTATTCTGTCTTCTTACCTTATCCATAGGCTCACACTACCTTTATTTCATAGAGTTAAAAAAAAAACATAACCAAGGAAAACGCAGGAGAGGAGGGCGAGGGGGCTGCGCCGAGGCAGGGAGCACGGCAGGAGGGAGCAGACCCAAGGCACAGGCAGCAGTAAGGCGCGGGGCAGCAAGGCCGGAGGGATGCTAGTCGTCCTCCTCCCCGCCGCCGTAGAGGTCCGCCAGCTTCTTGAAGCGGCTGCCCCAGTCGTTGAGGTAGTCGTAGTCCTGGTCGGCATCGGAGGCAGAGGAGTTGAGGGAGCTGAGCGAGGCGGCCTCCGAGCCGCTACCCTCATAGTCGAACACTAGCAGGGAGTCGTAGGGAGGGGCTGTGGGGTCCGTGTCGGCCGCCTTCAGGTTCTGGGGGCACAGAGGGGTCAGTACGCGTCCCCTCGGGGCTGGGGATGCTGCCAGCACCCCAATGGTGCGGGCATGGAGGGGACCAAACTGTTTCCCGCTCACCTCCTCAATGAAGGTGCCGATGTCGTCGGGGTTGGCCGGCCGGGGCCGGTACTGGGGGGCCGGCAGGAGCGTGGGGGCCACGTCGTTGCGGAGCAGCACCTCGGGGCGGGCGTCCAGGCCGCGGTGCAGCTGGCGCAGGTCATAGTCCTGGGGAGGGGGACGTGATGGAGAGGGACAGGGTCAGGTGTCCCGCACTGGCCCTGGCCCCCCCGCCTCCCCTAGAACACCCACCTGGTCTTCCTCCCCGCCACCCTCCTCCCCGTAGTAAAAGATGTTGTCCCGTGTGTCATCCTCGGGCAGAAGCAGCGGCTCCTTCGTCACCTTCCTCCTCCTCACAAAGAGCAGCAGCAGCAGCAGGATAACTGGGGGGAACATCAGCATCAGTGTGGATGCGACCCCCTCTGCCCCGCAACAGGGTGCAGCCCTGCAGCACGGGGACCCCCAGGACCCTGACTCACGCAGCAGGGCCAGGATGGCTCCGAGGGCAGCGAGGATGAAGGGCAGGCCACTGGCAGGCTGGCGTCTCTGGGAACAGCTCTGCACTGGCCCCTCGCAGTCACAGACCCGTGCGGTAATGACGGTGAGCTGGGCTTTGCCCTGCCGGTCGAGGAGCCGCAGGTAGACACTGTACAGGTCTGGCTCCAGCGGTGCCACCAGCCGCAGGGTGATGGTGTCATCTGTGCGAGACCAACGCCGTGGATGACCCGTAGCAGCGGGCACCAGTAATGCTGCCACAACACAATCCAGCTCACGCCAAGCACCCCGCCAGCATTACCTTCATTGCCAGCCTCCACAGCCCAGCTGTCCCCGGAGCCGTGGGCCAGCTCGGCGCGGAAGGGGCCGGTGTTGGGGGGCAGGTCCCTGTCTGTGACGGTGAGAACCTGCGGCTCAGGGCTATGGTTGCAGATGGTGATGTCGCGGGGTTCGGCCTCGGGACCGTGGTCGTTCACATCAAGCAGGGTGAGGAGCAGGGTGCCAGTGCCTGTGGCAGGCGGTGAGCCTGCAGGGAGGGGTGACGTTGGAGGAGTGCTCCCCAAAAACGAGGACCCTTGTGGGGACGGGGATACTGCGAGCAGGGATGGGGACAGGGAGCCCCCAGCACCGCTCTGTGCCAGGGCTGGGACGTGGTTCCCAGTGTCCCGTGTCCCTCATGTGGGAGAGGGAGAACAAGGGCCCCTTTCACAGCCCTCACCATCGTCCACAGCCAGCAGCACGGCAGTGTAGGTGCTGTTCTTGGTGAAGGGGGACTCGCGATCCAGGTGGTCCCGTGCCGTCACGAGGCCATTCTCGGGGTGCACAGCCAGCCAGCCCGCTGGGTCGTGCCCCACCATGTACCTGGGGGCAGATGGGAACTGGTGCTGTGGCAGCAGGTGGCAGAGACTCCCCCCTTCAGAACTTGACCCCAGCCCCAGCTCCACTCACCTGATCCTCTGTCCCTGGGCCTTGTCGGGGTCCTGGGCTGCGCAGGAGGCGAGGGTCTGCCCCGGCGGCACATCCTCTGGCACCTGGGCAAGCTGCACCAGTGGGATGAAGACAGGTGCCTCGTTGACATCCTCCACGTTGACTGTCACTGTGGCAGTGGCCGTCGGCAGCTTCACGGCAAAGGGGGCCTCATTGACCACAGCCACGTGGAGCACAAACTGCTTCTTGGCCTCGTAGTCCAGAGCCTAGGAGAGAGGAGGGCATGGGCAGCACCCTGCTGTGGGCAGCGAGGTGGGTGCCACGTCGGGGACACGCACCTTGGCTGTGCGGAGGACACCCTCATTGCTGGTGGGGTCAGTGGCGATGGTGAAGGCGCCTCCCTCGTTGCCACGCAGGATGGAGTAGACGGCTCGCCAAGCCGCTGTGCTTGGCTCATCCAGGTCGGTGGTGGTCAGCCGGGTCACCTCCTGCCCAGCCTCATTCTCCGGCACAGCCGCCTCGTACTGCGGGGGCACTGTCAGTGCTGCAGCCCCGGGGGCACCAACCCAGTGCTGGCCCAGGGGGAGAGAGTCCTGGTGGGGGGCCCCACATTACCGTTTTGGGGTCGAACTCAGGGGCATTGTCATTGATGTCTGCGATCTCGATCACCGCTAACGCCGTGGTGGTCAGACCCTCGCCATCCAAGTCAGCTGCCTGCATGGTCAGCGTGTACTCCCGCACGCGCTACAGTGGACAGACGGACAGACAGACATCAGCCCCCACCTTGATGCCAGAGCCACCCGCTCCGCAGTGCTGCCGAGCCCACCTCCCGGTCCAGGCCACTAGCGATGACGCTGAGGGTGCCGGTGGCCCTGTTGACGGTGAACATGTGAGGATGGGGCTCTCGTGGCTCCTGGCTGAGGATGGAGTAGGCAACGACACCATTGTAGGTCTCCACCGAGTCATCTGCATCCGTGGCTGTCACCTGCATCACGGAGGTGCCTGGGGACAGGACATCCCAGTGGGGTGGATGAGCGTCTCCCATGGGGATGGTCCCAGGGCTCTCCCCAAGGGACGTGACAGGCAGGAGACAGAGGTTCCCTGTGGCACCGGGTCCTACCTGGCAAAGCACCCTCTGCCACAGAACCCCTGAAGATCTCCTGTGTGAACTGGGGCTTGTTGTCGTTCTGGTCCACCACTGTGACTATGATCTCCATCGGTTCCTCCACTGGTTTGCCGTTCTCAGACACAGCGTGGGAGAAGAGCTGCAAGGCAGCAGGGTGAGCAAGGAGGATGATATGGTGTGCCAGCACACCGTGACACGCTGTAGCACCCCCTGGCAGGGACCTACGTGGTATTTGTCGATGTGCTCCCGATCCAGCGGCTGCGTCACCTTCATCCAGCCTGTCTCCTTCTCAATGGTAAAGATGCCCTCGGGGGGAGCGTCTGCCCCCTGGCCCGTGATGCTATAGAAGATCTTGGTGTCTCTGTCCCGGTTGGATTTGATCTGAGAGAAGACATGGCAGGGGGGGCTCAGCATCTCCCTACTCCCTGCAGTGGCATCGGGCTTTGCCAGCACCGCTCCCAGCCTCCATGTGCCCAGCCCCTCGCTCAGACGCAGTGGGGATGGACCCCTCCTCGCTTCCCACATCCGCACCCAGATCGATATCCGCCCATACCTGAACCAGCTTTTTGGGGAAGGGACCTCTCTCATTTTCAGGAACCTTGATGGGGGGGATCACCCAGTCCCTCTTCTGCCTCCTAGGGAGCTCCTGGGGGATGAGAGGTGGGTGAGGGTGCAGCCAGCCAGTGGGGTTTGCGGGTAGAGGAGGGCAGCGGGGCAGCATTACCTGGAGGGAGCGCCGGCTCCGCACAGGAACCGGGGCAGGATCTGGCCAGCCGGTGGCATCCCGGGGGGAATCGGCGTCCCGAGGGGGTACAGTGAGCGCCGAGAGCACCCTGCTCACCCTCAGCGGCTGCACAGGGACCCCATCCTCCTGTGCTGCGATGCCAGGCTCCTCGGTCCCATACAGCCCTGTGCAGCCTCCAGAGCTCGCTGCGAGGGGGCAGGGGGGCAGGGGGGCAGGGTGGTGAGGGACTCTGTCCCTGATACCCCCCCTTCCCGACCTAGCGCTCCCCCCTCCTCCTTAGGTGGATCAGGCAGGGGATGCCGGGAGAGGCACGGGGAGCACTGGAGGTTTCGGCTTTGTTTTGTAGATGATGGGAAATTCCTGGGCAGGCAGAGCCCTGCCCAGCCTCCCACCCGCTGTGTCCCCCTCGGGGGCTCCCAGCCCCCCAGCCCGCAGTGTCACCATCCTGGGGGCTCCCAGCACCCCCCGGCCAGGACATAGTGCACAGCATGACCCCCCCCAACCACGCTGCATCCCCCGTGCTGGACGTGGCCCAGGTCCCTGCACCCCCATCCACGCAGCAGGATTAGGGGATTAGTGGAGCTAAGCCAGCTCCGGCAGCGGCGAGAGGCCACGAGAGCCGGGAGGGGATGGGGAGTGGGGCTGGGGGGCTGCACCAGCCAGGGGAGGCACAGAGCAAGGCAGGGAGAGCTGTGCCCCATGGCTGCCCCGCACCAGGGCAGGGAGCAAGCTCTGGGGTGACCAAGCCCATGCACAGTGCCTGCAGGGCTGGGGCGAGGACACCTCCCAGACACCATGGCTTTGAGAAGGCTTTGAGAAGGCTTTGAGAAGGCTTTGAGAAGGCTTTGAGAAGGCTTTGAGAAGGGCGACGGCTCTGATAAGGAGATGCTGGGAAGTTCCCCAGGCGCCCCCAGCAAGCAGGGCTGGAGCATGAGGAGCCCAGGGGAGCCCCTGGTCCCGCTCCCCAGCAGTGGGCTGCTTCTCCCCACAGAAGGGCTGAGATGCACGACAGGGTTCAGGGCTGGCGCGAGGCTGCAGATCTTAGGGGTTCAGCCCTTGGCTGGACCCCAGCTCCTCTCCCAGCAGCCTGGAGAAGCTGCCTGGCAGGCTCGGCTGAAGGCAGTGGGATGTGGCATCCAAGGGTCAGGACCTCTTCTTGGCACGGTGAGAGCACTTACCATCAAGGTGGGCTTTTAGTGCTCCGCGGCCATTAGGCGAGCAGTGACTCTGGCTCTGGTTCCCGAAAAGCCCTGCTCCCCCGGGCCACCAGAGAGTGAAAGGGGCAAACTGGGCATCGCTCAGTGGGGCACAGCGAGGGGCGGTGGCGGAGGAGCCCCTGCCCAGCCTCCATCCAGGCCAGCCAGACCCTGCAGCCAGGGCACTCGCAGCATCTAGTCCCACTGCCAGCCTGGCACCCACCCTGCGGGGATCCAGCCCTGCCCCACGGCTGCACCACAGGCACTGGCATCAGCCGCCAGCAGCCCCTCCGGGGCCAGACAGGCTGGGCACCAGCTCTAGATCACAAGAGCCTGGTGAGCCCCACAGCCCTAGATCACAGAAGCCTGGCCAGCCCCACAGCCCTAGATCGCAGGAGCCTGGCCAGCCCCACAGCTTCAGAAGGACTCACTCTATGGCCAAGCCCCATACCCCGGGGACCCCAACCAGCCTCACACCCTGGGCAGCGCCAGCTCCCCCGAACAGCACCCACCCTGCAGCCCCAGGTGGGGGTCTCAGCCGGTCCCAGCCCCGGCAAGGGGCATCCCGGGGATCTCAGCCGGTCCCAGCCCCGGCAAGGGGCATCCCGGGGGTCTCAGCCGGTCCCAGCCCCGGCAAGGGGCATCCCGGGGGTCTCAGCCGGTCCCAGCCCCGGCAAGGGGCATCCCGGGGATCTCAGCCGGTCCCAGCCCCGGCAAGGGGCATCCCGGGGGTCTCAGCCGGTCCCAGCCCCGGCAAGGGGCATCCCGGGGGTCTCAGCCGGTCCCAGCCCCGGCAAGGGGCATCCCGGGGGTCTCAGCCGGTCCCAGCCCCGGCAAGGGGCATCCCGGGGGTCTCAGCCGGTCCCAGCCCCGGCAAGGGGCATCCCGGGGGTCTCAGCCGGTCCCAGCCCCGGCAAGGGGCATCCCGGGGGTCTCAGCCGGTCCCAGCCCCGGCAAGGGGCATCCCGGGGATCTCAGCCGGTCCCAGCCCCGGCAAGGGGCATCCCGGGGATCTCAGCCGGTCCCAGCCCCGGCAAGGGGCATCCCGGGGGTCTCAGCCGGTCCCAGCCCCGGCAAGGGGCATCCCGGGGGTCTCAGCCGGTCCCAGCCCCGGCAAGGGGCATCCCGGGGGTCTCAGCCGGTCCCAGCCCCGGCAAGGGGCATCCCGGGGATCTCAGCCGGTCCCAGCCCCGGCAAGGGGCATCCCGGGGATCTCAGCCGGTCCCAGCCCCGGCAAGGGGCATCCCGGGGATCTCAGCCGGTCCCAGCCCCGGCAAGGGGCATCCCGGGGGTCTCAGCCGGTCCCAGCCCCGGGAAGGGGCATCCCGGGGGGCTCAGCCGGTCCCAGCCCCGGCAAGGGGTTGGGGAGGGGGGGTCCCGGTTACCTGGTGCCGGGCGGCGCAGCGCCGGGGGGATGCAGGGCCGGGTTCGGGGGGCAGCGGCCGCCGCCGGGAGCGGAAGGAGGAGGAGGAGGATGAAGAGCAGCGGGCAGAGCCCGGAGCGCGGCTCCCGCATGGCCCCGCCGCCACCGCTGCCGCTGCCGCTCCGGCCGCCGCCCGCCCCGCCCCGCCCCGCCACGCTGCATCGCGGCTCCAGGTGAGGCGGTGGCCGCGCAGGTACCGCCCCGCAGAGCTCATCTCCGGCACCCCCGGGACCGCCCCAGAGAGATGATCCCGGTACTGCCCTGCAGAGCGACCCCCGGTACCCTCAGTACCCCGGTATCCAAGGGCACAGCCCGGTACCGCCGCCCCCCCCCGGGCACCTCCCGGGCATCCTGTACACCCCGGTAACCCGGGCATCGCGGCTCCCCCTGGCCCCGCTGCTGAGACCCTCCCAGTGCCCCCGCCCCACCCCTGGGGACCTCCGGGACCCCCCCGGACCCAGCGCCCTGTGCCGGGTGTCTCCCCGATCCCCCGGGCCCATCCTGCCGGGGGGGGTCAGGATGCTTGGCCCCGCACTGGGTCCCATCGGGCACCAGCTGAAGCGTTGCCCCCTTCCCCAGAGCCCTGGGGGTTCTGGCTGGCCCCGAGCATCACTTGGGGGGGGTCACATCCTGCTAGGTGCAGGTGTTCGGAGGGTCCGACGGGTTCCTCAGCGCCTTGCAGGGGGTGCTCAGTGCCCCGAGGGTTCTCAGTGCCCCACAGTGCTGCCAGGAGCTCCCACTGCCCTTTGGGGGCACGTGGACCTCGGAGTGAAGTGAGATCCCAGCCCTGCTGGCTTGGGGATCCTGTGGCCCCTGGGGGACTGAGCCCTGGGGGCTCCCGGGGTGCCCTCCCAGCTCTGGGAGCAGTATATTGTGCTCTCCCAGGTCAGCATGTGTGTTCTGCCCCATGCTAAACAAGAAGGTTTTAGCCCTGCTGCGGTTTGGCAGTGGCAGCTGGGCACCCATGGGCTGGCACTCGGCAGGGCTCGGCCAAGGTCACAGCTGTCCCCAGCGGAAAGTCCCTACCCGGTTCCCGCAGAAGCAGCCGGTGCAGCCAGAGCCATGTTGCCCTGCATGGTCACCCTCCTCCTCCTGGTGCTGGTAGGACCTTCCGAGTGCATGTCTGTGGGTGGTGGGCATCAGGATAGGCCCCCCCCAGCCCCCGGGCAGAGCTCAGCGCAGCCTGCCGTGGCCCCTCAGCCCTGCTCTCCACCACGCAGGACATCCTGACCTTCCCCGAGCGCGGCCATGGACTCCGGCGGCAGAAGAGGGACTGGGTCATCCCCCCCATTAACTGCCCCGAGAACGAGCGGGGACCCTTCCCCAAGAAGCTGGTGCAGGTACACGGCCCTGCAGGCACGGGGCGTGGGGCAAGGGGAGTCCTGGAGCGCCGGGACCCCTCTGACCCCTCCTGTGTCTCGCTGCCAGATCAAATCCAACAAGGACAAGGAGACCAAGGTTTTCTACAGCATCACGGGGCAGGGGGCGGACACCCCCCCCGTGGGCATTTTCACCATTGAGCGGGAGACGGGGTGGCTGGAGGTGACGAAGCCGCTGGACCGGGAGGCGATGGATAAATATGTTGTGAGTGGGGGGGCAGGATGGGGAGGGAATGGTCTCTGAGGGCCTTTCAGAGACAGACTGACGGTGCCTCTCGCAGCTCTTCTCCCACGCTGTGTCGGCCAACGGGCAGCCTGTGGAGGACCCCACGGAGATCATCATCACCGTGACGGACCAGAACGACAACCGTCCTGTCTTCACCAAGGCGATTTTCCACAGCACGGTGCTGGAGGGGGCTGAGCCTGGTGAGAGCAATGCCACCAAGCCTGAGGCAGCGCTGGGGTGGCAGCTGGGGGACAGGGGAGATGGCACTAATTACCGCCCCCTCCCAGGCACCCTCGTGCTGCAGGTGAAGGCCACGGATGCGGACGATGCGGTGAGCTCCACCAACGGGGTTGTGGCCTACTCTATCCTCAGCCAGACGCCAAACCAGCCCCAGCCTCACATGTTTACCATTGACAGCAGCACTGGGGTGATCTCCGTGGCCGCGGTGGGACTGGTGGCACAGGTGAGCACATTGGCATGGCCCTTAGCACCCACTGTCACCCCCCACCCCTCCCCAGGCTGGCTCTCACCCTGCATTTGGTAGTGACACAGCTTCTTGCTGCAGGCAGTCCCTGAATACGCCCTGAAGATCCAGGCGTCTGACATGGAAGGGTACGGGCTGCAGGCCACTGCCACTGTCCTCATCAAAGTGCAGGTGAGGTGCCAAGCCCACCCCTGTGCCCCAATGGCAGGAGGGCACGGTTAGGCCATGGTGAAGCTGCTGCCTGCTCCTGGCAGCCCCCACATGCCCAGGTGCCACAGCACTGATGCTCTCCATGTGATTTCCAGAAGTGAGGTGAGGCTGGGATGGCAGCTCTGCCACGGCTTCTCCTGTCCAGATGCCCTGACGTCCCACCAGGGCTCTAGTCCATCCTGCAAGCCTTGGGGCTGTGGTGCTGCCGGAGCAGGGGTGCCGCCAGGGTTCCTGGGCGCACCTCCCATGGGGAAGCCACCTGCGCTGGCTCGGCCCAGCCAGGGAGGAGCGCTCAGTCTTGCCGCAACTCTGAGCCAGGATAGCGGCATCCAGCCTTGCCAGCTCTGTGGGAAGAGGCTGTGGCACCAGGCAGAGCGGCCTGGGCAGGGGATGGCATTTTGCACAGGGCAACCGGCCACAGGCCCCTGGCTGAGTGAGACAGAGGAGAACCGGGTAAGCAGCCTTGCTCGTGGTTGTGCCTCCAGCATCCCTGCTTCAGCTGGCAGCCGAGGCCCAGAGCTGGTGCTGGGATGGCAGTGAGAGCTTGTCCTGCTGCAGACACACAGCCTGGCATTGCCTGGCTGGCAGCAGCGCCAGCGCAGTGGGTTGCAGCCCCGCTCATGCTCCCACTCTGCTGAGCACAACCTGGGAGCTCCAGGAGGGGAAGGGGCCCAGCTGCACCCACCGGTGTGCTCGCTGCCTGCCCCGAGAGCTCTGGAGAACTTGCAGGGTTAATATTTGCCCGCACGTGACACTGTGGGCAGGGAAGGCGACAGGGACAGGGCTGTTCCTCCCTGGGTCCAGGCCAGCCATTGCCCTCGTGCCGTGGCCCACCAGGACAGACGGGTGAGTGGGTGCCTGGCACTGCCCTAGGCACACAGTCCTTCATCCAGGCAGGTATGTGGAGGTGCCCACGCTGCTGGGAGTGCTCCACAGCAGGCAGGGGGCCGGCAGAGCTGAACTCCATGGCATGGGAAGGACATGGGTGCCTGTGTCCCAGCCCTGGGGTGCAACAAGGTGCTGGGACGTGGCACTGCGCTGGGACAGGAGGCACACAGGCAAGCTGGAGAGGGGCTGAGGGTGGCCGGGAGGCTTGGCTGTGGCACTGCCTGCTGCAGTGAGGCAGAGGGGGAGGTGGACAGTGCTGCTGGACACATTCCAGCCCTGCTCGCTTCTCTGCCCCAGGCGGAAGGCATGACTGGGATGGTGAAAGGCTCCCTGACCACCCACGTGCTGAACACGGCCACGGGGCTGCCAGCAGCCGGGCTCGCCATCCGCTTGGCCCAGCTGCAGGAGCCAGGGCTGCAGTGGATGGAGCTGGAGCAGAGGTAGGAGAGCCAGCAGCAGTGAAAGGGGAAGAGGATGCTGCTGCCTGACCCCCCAAACCAGCCAGCTGCCAGGAGAGGCTGCCCAGCCTTTGCCCTGGAGGCTGCTGGCAGCAGAGCCAGGGACAGCCACCATGGCACGGCTTGGACCATCTGGTTTCAGGTGGACGGACGGGGATGGGCGCTGCCAGCCCCTCCTGGCTCTGGGGCAGGCCAAGCCTGGCACCTACAAGCTGCACTTTGAGACGGGGGCGTACTGGCAGGGACTGGGCCACGTCAGCTTCTACCCCTTCGTGGAGGTATGGAGAGTGTGGAGCCAGGGATGGGGGTGACGGGATCCAGCTGAAACCACGGGGGGACCAGAGCCAGGGTCTGGGTGTCCTGTGTGAACTGCATGTCCCAGCCTCCCTCCTGCAGCGCTGCCGGCTCTGCTCCGAGCATCCCTCAGGGCCTGGCTCTGGCTAGATGAGCCCCACCAGAGGGGGATCCCAGCCGCTGCCTTCTCGCTTTCCCCCAGGTCGTCTTCACCATCACCGACCCGGGCCAGAAGCTGCACGTCCCGCTGCTGATCAGCCCCTACTCCTACACAACGTACCGCGGCAGTTAGGGAAAACACACGTCCTCTCCCTGGGATGGAGGTCACGGGGGGGAACTACGCCATCAACATTGTTAAAGGCTTCAAACAGCACAATCCGTCTCAAAAAATCACCTTCCTGAGGGCAGCCCAGGAGGCAGGGGAGTCTGGTCCAGCGGGTGGAATGCTGGGAGCCTTCCAGGATGAGCTGTAGTCCTGGTCCTGGTCAGAGCCAAGGAGTGGGGGTCTGCTGGGGGGCAGCTCCTGAGGAAAGGGTCCTCCAGGAAGGAGAGAAAGGGTCCTCCAGGTACGGCTGAAAGCTCACCAGGGTCTGTTTAATGGCACAAAGGACAAAGGGGGCAGAGCCCAGCGCTCTGACTGGTGCAGTTGGTCCCTTGGTGTCAGTTGGCACCAGTTGGGAACAGAAACGAGTCCTGCAGGGCCCTGTCCCACCTCAGGGCTCTCCAGGGGCTTGAAGCCCAGGTTGTCCAGGGGGATTCCAAAGGCTGTCAGCTTTCCCTTGAGCGCCAGCAGCATGTCATTATGTGCCTGCAAGGGAAGAACCTTGTGGTCAGCTCAAAGCCTGGCTCCAGCCCAGACCCTCCATGCCAGGGCACAGGCTCCCTGCGCAGTGAGGTGGGACCCCAACCTGCCTTCCTTCGCGAGGCAGGTGGGGGAAACTGCAGCCTGGTCTGGGTCTTTCTCAGCACAAGGCGATAAGCAGCTCAGCTGACCTGCTGCGAGTTCCCTTTCCTGTGCTCCATGCACAGCCTCGAGCAGAAGGTCCCCCTTCCACACCTCACAAGTAGCAGCCACCACCCAACAGCCCCCAGCCCCAACCCGGGGAGGCAGGGAAGCCCCAGCCCCTTCCCTCACCTTGCAGGCTCGGGCCAGCTGGAGCTGCAGGTCCTTGATAGTGTTGTCCTTGGACTTGAGCACATCCTGCAAAGGGAGATGGTGTGTCAGGGAGTGGCTGCGCGGGCACAGAGGCCGCGCTGAGGGTCAGTGCCGTGGCAGAGCGCACGGAGGATCTTCTGCGGAGCGGCTGAGCTAGCTCCGAGGCCTGACTCAAGCGGAGCAGCTCGCAGCAAGGCTTGGCAGGTGGCCACCACCCTGCCCCCTTCGAGCCAGCACAGCCAGGGACAGCCAGCCCCAAGCAGGGACCTCCCAGACCAACAACACAAGCGCCAGCACAGTCCTTCCATCATCGTCAGCCCTGCTGCAGGGGGGGACGATGGCAGCATTGCCCTGCTGTAGCGGCACCAGGACAATTACAGGGAGAGAGGCTCGCTGAAGATGCTGGAGGCAGCTGAGCAAAGGAATTCCAGGACCCCAATAGCTGTGGGAATGTTCAATGCCTGATGCCTTCCCAGGAATGTGTTTTCCTTCCTGCTGCTGTGGCACCTGTTAGTAGGTGACACATCTTCTGCCCCATCCTATGGCTCCAGAGCGTCAGTTGCTGCTGTGCTCACCTCCAGGGCACCCTGGCAAGTGGGTATCCACATGCTTCACTGCCACCCACCACACAGGGGACCTGGAAGGGGACAGGCTGGCATCGATGAGTTGGAGGGCACCAGGATGTTGGCTGAGCTGAGTGTGGAACCTCCATCCCTTGCATCTCAACCCAAGCCAAAGCAACTGTTGCTTCTCTGGTTACAGCTGCGGCAGGCTCCAGGAATGCCAGTCTCCAAGCCTCCACACTGAGGCTTTCTGCATATGTATTTTTAGCACAGCAGACGTTGCAGAACCCCTGGGAACCCATCTATGCTTCTGAGCCTGGGGCCATGCTCCTCAAAACAGGCCCCACCTGAAGGAGAGATCAATGCCAAACTCTGACACCCACACGCTCCATTCTTGAGGGAGAGCTGGAGTGCCCTGCAGCACCATGTGTGGCACTGGGAGTGCTGGGAATTAGTGACGTGGAAGATACAGCCATGTAGGATGGGGACTCCCAGGTCTGCATTCAACGTAGAGCAGCCTCTGCCCACCAAGTGCAGCCTGCACAAGGCTCTACGGTACCTCCAGCTTCTGTGAGACCAAGGAGAGGGTGCTTGGGTCAAGGTTGGAGGCTGCCAAGGCTTTGCTGAGCTCCACTTCCTTTCTCTCCAGGATGCTGTGGAGTCCTTTGAGCTTGCGCTCCAGGAGCAGGTTCTTGAAGCCCGTCTTCTGCTGCACCTCATGAATAGCGTTGGTGAACTTCTGATAGAGCTCATCCCGCTCCTCCCGCATCTGCTCCCAAAGACAGCAAGGCCTTCGCACCACCTTCAGGAGCCCCTGTGCTGGTGGCTGTGAGCTCAGCTCTGCCTGCTCTAGCGACAGCCCAGCCATTCCCCACGGCATCTGCAGCCCACGGGGAACGCAGGTGCTGGAGCCCAGCTTCCCTCGCTCCACAGCCGGCACCCACCTGCGTTCCTGCCTCCTCCTCCCCTCAGGGCTCAGGACACCCCAGCAGCAGAACGGGCTGATTGAGGCTCTGGTTTAGACCTCAGAGAGGGCACCTCAGCTCACGGGGATCTCTCCTCTCCTCCGCGCGGCTGGCACAAGGCCCTGGCTCACAGCTAGTTAATAAGTGTCCTAATTAGGACACAATTTCCCCTCCACAGCCTAGTTCTGAATTCACTGAATATGTTGCTGCCTTGATGATGGATCCTTCATGAGGCCTCAGATCAATGTTCATATTCCTGGGGATTTCTACGAATTGCAAATGAGCTGTCTCCTGCCTCAGATTTATCTGAGCTCGCTGGAAGAACTCAGTCAACAGGACTCATCCTGAGCTGCTCCAACGCGGCAAGTGGAAGGAGTGACCCCCAACAGTGGCAGGAGGGGACAAGCTGTGGCTGCGGGCAGTGGCCCATGACAATATCTCCCCACGGCTCTGCCCCCAAACCATCTCTCCCCACGGCTCTGCCCCCAAACCATCTCTCCCCATGGCTCTGCCCCCAAACCATCTCTCCCCACGACTCTGCCCCCAAACCATCTCTCCCCATGGCTCTGCCCCCAAACCATCTCTCCCCACGACTCTGCCCCCAGACCATCTCTCCCCACGGCTCTGCCCCCAGACCATCTCTCCCCACGACTCTGCCCCCAAACCATCTCTCCCCACGACTCTGCCCCCAAACCATCTCTCCCCACTCCTCTGCCCCCAGACCATCTCTCCCCACGGCTCTGCCCCCCAAACCATCTCTCCCCACTCCTCTGCCCCCAGACCATCTCTCCCCACGGCTCTGCCCCCCAAACCATCTCTCCCCACGGCTCTGCCCCCAGACCATCTCTCCCCACTCCTCTGCCCCCAGACCATCTCTCCCCACGGCTCTGCCCCCCAAACCATCTCTCCCCACTCCTCTGCCCCCAGACCATCTCTCCCCACGGCTCTGCCCCCAAACCGCTGTGCAGCCAGCCCCTCGCAGGCCGGGAAGGGACCGTCGGAGCGTGCATGATTGTTTTGCAAAGTACAAGGCCAGGCTTGTCTGCTGACCGTGGGAGACGCCAAAGCCGTGAGAAGCTTTGTTGGAAGCAGCAGTTATCACACAGCTCTGGATTAGAGCTTCAAAAAGCCCTTGGCTAAGTGCAGACTCTCTGCTAAGCCTCTGCACCCAGGTTTGGAGAGGGAAATGGGATGTCCAGACCCACCCACAGTTCTCACCTTGCTGAACCTCTGCACAAGCACTTCGTGTTCCAACTGAAGATCCTTTAGTTCCTTCTGGGTGATTTTCAGATGGCCTTTTGAGTTCTGCAGGTGGGAAGGGGCAGTTAAAGAGCATGGGTTTCTCTGGGAGGTGTGAGGGATGCGTTCTGCCAGAGGAGGAGAGTGACCAGCAGAGATATGGGCGAGAAAAAAGAGTCAGCACCCACACCAACCCACTTGTCCCTCTGCAGTAGGGGCTGCTCTTGCTTCTCGCTGCCACAGCTCTGGGAGTCCCATCTGAGATCATGTGAACACCCAGCTAAACTAAAAATCACTCAAAGAACTTTGCTGGGTGATCTGGCCAAGTGGAGCAGCAGAGGCCACTGCTGAGCGACTCCCTCCAGGAAACAGTCAGGGTGACTTGGGAAAGGCCAGGACTGGCCACTCACCTTCAGGGCCTTCTTGTCTTGGTCATAGCTGGTCAACTTTTTCTGCAGCTCAAACACCTGCTCCTGGGCCTGCTCCAATGTCTCCTTCAGCTGCTTGTTCTGGAGCAGCAGCTTTGCCCTCTCGTTTCTCCACTCGTTCTCTCTCTTTTTCATTTTCTCCTTCTGCTCCTGTTCTCGGGAACACGAGTGCCAACTCCTGGGGCTGCCCAGCTCCTCAGAGCTTCCCACACCATCGGGACATCCTCCCACTACTGGCCCAGCAAGAAATATCTCCCTGTGCCCAAAATCTTTGCTCATGTAATGCTGTCCAGCCCCACAGGAGACCAGCAGCATCTATACCACCACCTGGAATCTGGCCAGATCCGGGTGCAATCCTCGCAGAACCTGTCCCCTGGAGGAAGGATCTGCAAACCAGGCAGGCTGCAGCAGTGGGGGCAGGCAGTACCTTCAGCAAGTTAATGTGCTCCTGGTTTTGGTGGTCGATATCCTCGTAGTAGTTCTTGATGTCATTGAAGGCCTTCTCGTGGTCCCTCATCAGTTCATTAATATGTTCGTTCTTCCTCTCTTCCACCTCACAGATCTCCAGCTTTTTCTGCAAGTGAAGCTTGTCCTGCTGGATCTGCATCTTCTCGCTGTACTTGGTCTCGATCTCTAGGGAAGAGCAGAGGAGGCTGAGTGAGGACCTCTTGGACACCCTGTGTAATACACCCCAGCTCTGCCAGCCAGCGTCGGTCTGGTATGTGCCACCCTGGCATTACTCGAGGACAAGAAGCTCATTAGCAGCATCCCCACAGCTGCCAGCAGTGCACAGAACAGTGACACTGTGGTCCTTACACTGGGACCATGGAAAGCAGAGTCCAGAAACAGCATCCTTGGAAAGAGAAATGCTCCGACTCAGCCCATGAGAACCTGAAACATCCCCTGAGGAGGAGACTGGAGCAAGGACTCTGCAAGGGCTCCTCCAGCCAGCCCACCCTGCAGCCTGGAAACCACAGCCTGGCACTTGCGCTCAGCGGTACCGCCTGGAGCAGCGACAGGCACCCTGCCTGCACCCTTCACCCGGCCTTGTTCTGCTCATGCCATGCTGGGGGTCTGGCAACCTGGGGAAAACCAGCCCCCTTTCTGCCTGAGGCTCTGCTTGGGATCCTGGCAGTGCAGGAGAGCTCGAGGAGCCTTCGCTGGCACAGGAGCTCACACAGGAGCTGTGAGCATGTCCTGACCTTTCACTTGTTTCTCAAAGTCCCGGCGCAGCTGGGTGATCTCCTCCTCTTGTTTCTGTTGGGGAGAAGCTTTTGTTAGAGGCAGACAACCAAATCCTGAGTCAGCTGCATCCCGAGGGATTCCCTCCTGCTCCCTGGGAAAGGCTCCTGCCATGGCACCAATCCCATGTTATCCGTGCAAACAGCGACTCATAGGTTCTCCAGCTGCTCTCACAATTCCCTGCCTTGGGAGGCAGAATTCACAGGAGCTGCCCCAGACATCCCTTCTCCCTGTTCCTGTGCTGACTTTCTAGTGCCCTGAGCCCACCAGTGCCTGTGGGAAACTCCATCCCACCCTCTGGAGAGAGTCAGGCTCCTGCTCACGGGCTGGGAAGGCTCAACTTGCAGTGCCACCACCTCCCTCTCCAGCAGAGCCACCTCACACATAGCTCCATCCTGGCCAGCGATGTACCATGAGAATGTTTTTCACCAGCGTCTCATGGGCCAGCTCCTGCTCCCTCAGCTTCTTTCTCAAAGAGTCCACGTCTTTCCGCATCTCCATCTCCTGGGCCCAGTGATCCTCCTGGGCTTGCTTCAAGGACAGGGTGCCCTCTGCCTTCAGCTCAGTGAGATTTTCCTGGTGTTCGTACAACAAGTGCTTCACCTTCTGTTTATAAGCCTAAAGAAAAGCCACAGACAGGGTGAGGGGCTTCAGCAGGAAGACGCTCGGATCTACGATATTGGTCAAGGTGCCCCTAGCTTGCATTCTGGCCAGCTTCTCCTCCTCCACCCCATTCCCTCAGTCTCCTCAGAGCTGCCCAAGGCTCACACAGAGCTTGGGGCAGTTGCAACACCTCCCAGCCTCCTCCTCTCACACCTTGATCTCTGCTCGATGCTGCTTGCCTGCCTCTTCCATCTCCCGGTCCTTGTTCCGCAGCTCTTTTTTCTTCTCCTCCAGCTGCCGGCAGATGAGCTCCAGGAAGTTGTGACCCTTGTCATGCTCCAGCTGGAAATTGTTGCGCTCTTCCCGCTCCCGGTCCAGCTCCTGCCGGGTACGCTCCACGTGCTTCTCCAGCTGCAAAGCCAAGAGGAAGAGCCAGGTGGAGGAAGAGATGGCCTCAAACAGACGCCCCTGCAAGACACTCTTGGCAAGCCATGTCGTAAACCTGGCAGGACACAGGGGCTTTTACTGGGACAGAGAAGTGCAGGAGAGAAGGGGAGGAACCCTGACACACACATTTGGACACTGTGGGGATCTCCAGGACCTGGCAGAACCTGTCAGCATCTGGAAAAGGAGTAACAAAACCTTATCCTACTGTAAGCAGCCTGGGCTCAGATATATTCTATCTTGCAGTGCCTGGTAACATCATTCTTAGGTGCTTAAATACTGCTGAATCATAGAACCATAGAATCATTTATGTTGGGAAAGACCTTTAATATCATTGAGTCCAATCACAAACCTCACACTGCCAGCTCCACCACCAAAACCACATCCCTGTGCACCACACCTACACATCTTTTAAATACCTCCAGGGATGGTGACTCCACCACTTCCTTGGGCATTCTCTTCCAGGGCTTGACAACTCTTTCGGTGAAGAAATATTTCCTAATCTCCAATCAAAACCTCCCATGGTGCAGCTTGAGACTGTTTCCTCTCATCCTGTCATTTGTTACTTCAGAGAAGAGCCCAGCACACACCTAGCTACAACCTCCTTTTAGGCACTTGTGGAGAGTGATGAGGTCTCCCCTCAGCCTCCTCCTCTCAAGACTAAACAGCCCCAGGTCCCTCAGCTGCTCCCACAATCCCTGGGCTCCAGACCCTTCTCCAGCTCTGTTCCCTTCTCTGGACGCGCTCCAGCCCCTCAATGTCCTAGGAGTGAGGGCACAAAACTGAACCCAGGATTTGAGATGTGACCTCACCAGCACCAAGTGCAGGGGGAATGATCCCTGCCCTGCTCCTGCTGGCCACCCTGTGGCTGATCCAAGCCAGGATGCTGGTGGCCACCTGGACACACTGCTTGCACTGATCTGTGCAAGACCTTATCCCAGGAGCGAGGTTCCCCAAGCCAGAGCCAACTCCCTCTCTATCTGTAGAACAAAATAAGTGGGACTTGGAGCAACCGAGGGGCAGTGGCTGCACATTCCTCACTGCCTGTCCTTGCAGCAACAAAAGTGAGCGCGGCAGCCTGCAAATGACTGAGCTCCAGGCTGAGCCATCTCCTGGCTTGAGTCATGGAGTTGGGGAGAAGACAGCAAGGGCACAGGGCTGGAGAACAGAGCACCCTGAACCAGGGGAATGGACGAGGGGGCTGCTCCTTCCAGGAACAGAGAGAACCCCACATATAGCCCAGATGAGCATCAGATAATGAATGAACCCTGTCACCTTCTGCCAGCTGTTGTCTCTGGAGCAAGGCACTGAGCAGGACTCCCAACCGCTGTTCTGAAAGCAGCAATGTCCACTGGCCCAGGGATGGGCTGGGGCGCGAGGGATCTCTTACCTCCTCCTTGCTCATCTCATCTGGGGCCAAGCCATCCACCACTGCTGGAGCTTTACTCTCTTTTGCTTTTTTTGCAGCTTTCTTTTTGGGTGCCTAAAGAAAGAAGTGCCTGTGGCTTGGTTGCTGGGAGGAAGCTGTGCTGCCCCATCCCAGGCCACAAAACATACGTGCTCTCACGGTGGGGACAGCAGGAGAGTGTTGGAGCCAGGGTCCCCAGGAGGATGCCTGGATGCCTCCAACACCCTCCAGGACACCCACAGCTCATGCCGCTGCTGCCAGCTCAGCTCTGTAGTGAAGCCTCTAGGCACATGATGCCTGTACCCCAGGCGATGCTTCGCAAGTGGCAATGCAGCACCGTGGGGCCCCCTCCCTTCCCCAAGGGTGGTCTTGGGCCAGGCTGAGTCCCAGCTCCCTCCCTTGCCTGCACCTCCCGGCTCCAGGGACCATCCAGCAGCCACCCCAGAGCCCCCCAGCTGCCCCAGGGCTCTCTTTTCCCCCCTTCCTCCCCACCAGCCCTGCTTCTCCTGGACCCGCTCTCACCATGGTGGCTGCTGCTTGCTGTTGGGGTCTCCAGGTAAAGAACGGGTGGATCTGGCGAGATGCGAGCGCGGTCAGACACACTCCCTAGAACGCAGGCTTGGATATGGGAGAACAAAGTTGCCCAACTGGCCAAGGGGCAAGCCCCAAAGTCCCTATGACTTTGTGAAAGGGAGCAGTTCGAGTTGGGAACAACTTTGTCCAGACAGATGGGTCTGGTGCCGTTCTAACACCCGGATCAGCTGAGGAACATCAGGGTGAGGCGATGGCCTCACAGCCCGAAGCTGCCTCAGCTGGGAGCCAAAAGACCCCTAGAAACCCAAACTGAGCTCTGTGCCCCAGACGCTGGTGACATCACACAGCCCTGGCCACAAGCTGATTCTCCCACAGCAACTGACTGTCCCACTGCTGTACAAAACTGTGGCTCCGCTGCCCAGTGTGTGAGAAGCCAATAACCACGTCATGGAGAGAGACATCGTTCTGTGCAAATCCCAGGAGCTTGGAGGTTTCCCTCAAATCAAGCACACACCATGAAAATTTCACACTGTATTTATCCCATTCCTCATTTACAAATCTCTGCCCATAATCACATCAGACTTACATTAATTGGCTGTCTATCTCACTCATTAATACTCTTATCTTTCCCCTGGTTTCCATAGATGTCATGCTGCGTTGGCAATTACCCAGCCTTCAGCAGCAGGATGCTCCCTTCTTATTACTATTCCAGTTTCTCTTAAAGGGTAGAGTAATTCCCGACTTGATTTTGCTACCTTCTTTATTTTGTCTCATTGTTTGAAAGTTTTGGATTATTTGATTGTTTGCATAAACGCAGCAACAGGGTCCAAGCATAGAATTTTAGTTCTCTGAAATAGTTTTGGGTGTCTGAAAAAAGGAATATACTCATTCCAGTAGATACAATGACCAGAGAACTGGTATTTTCAGAGATATTAATATGTTAATTGTGAAATAATCAGTTGTTCTTGTGAATATAATAATGAGAAAACCCAAAGGCTGTGTTTGAGAAACAGTTTGCTTTGAGCAGCAGTAGGTGGGGCTATGGGATCTCCTATCTATAGGAAGGTCTTTATTAGGTCTGAAACTATGTGATTGCTTACTGCCCTGCTTTAGGGAACTGGGATGAATAGAAGGCGCAGGCAGCACCTCTAAGGGAGCAGAGAGCCCCAGGGTGCCCTGCTTCCCACACCCCTCCTCGCCCCGCTCCCACATACACACTTTTTTCCCCAATGCAGGAATTCAAGCACTTTGTGAGATCTGAAGTCCTCACCATTTACTAAAGAAATATTGTACACTTACTCATTTTGCAGTTTGATAGTTCTGACAGATTTATCGGAGTCTGCTATCAGATCTTCACCCTTTCAGTGAAGGAATATTTCCCAATCATAGAATCATAGACTCATGTCCCTTCCAACTCAGGACATTCCATGGTTCTATAATGACTCTAGGAATCATCTCCCATGGGAGGTGTCCCTGCCCATGGCAGGCGTTGGAACTGGATGGGCTTTAAGGTCCCTTCTGACCCAAACCATTCTATGATTTTATTTTGCAGAGACGCTGTACGTCATTACAATTGTTTCTACTTAGTGTTGAGAGGGTAAATTCTGACATCTGTTACACCACTGTATGTCTGTTGCAAAAGTCTTCCCACGTAGGATTAATATAGATTTTCAGTGTACAAAACTGAGAGAACACTTTCACATCTTCAAACATTTCACCCAACGTTTCTGGCACTGTTTCAACAGCAAAATAAACGTCCTGAACTGCGTGCATCACTCCAGCACATTCATTAGCCCATAAAAAAGGCATTCTGTGATCCTTTTAATCTTCTCTTCAGTAAATTCAATTTGCTGTATATCTGCTGGAATAAACCATACAACAGTGCAATCATAATTTAGTGTTTTATACCTTGATGATATCAGAATACAGTCAAGCGCTTCCTCTTTTGTTTTCCCATAGGCAGTACCTCCTCCAAAGTTCATTTTTCCCAGGCTTTGTGTTTGCCATGTCACAGTAAATCCATCCTTCTGGTGAAATTTCAGCAACGGTTGCAATACTTATAGGAATGTTCTGTTCCCCAAAATCAAAAGTTGACTCGTTCTGCTCTTGCTCTCTGCTGCAATTACACATTTTCAACTGAACAAACCATAAATTATAAGAATTATTCTTTCAAACTTAGTTCCAAAGTACATGTATCATTTCTGGTGTGAAGCAGCCAAGTGTGAGTAGCTTTAAAAGTCAAAGATAAGGGATAATAAAAAAATGGCAAGTGAAGGCTGGGAAACGCCTAGACAGCCAGGTACCAGGTCCTCTTTTTCTACCCCACAAGTTGCAAATAAACTCCTTTTTTCCTCTTGGACCTATTGAACACTATTTTATTCAAGTTTAGTTTCTGTTATTTTTATATATGTCCTTTTTATAATTTTCTTCTAGATCCCTTCTCTTCTTAAGGACAACCCCCTCCTTCCCCCCCACTTCCTCCCAGTCTCTTATGTTACAAAGAGATTCCCAGTAAATAAGTGTTGAGTTCTGTCCTTAGAAAGCTCACGAATCTTGCTAGGTAGCTGTGGGGGGAGGAATACCACTTGCAGCTCCTGAAGTTTCACTGGATGCATGAGAATCTCAACATGCAGTTGTCACAGTTTTTTGTTGGCAAAGAAAAGCTTGAGAATATAAAATCTGAAATTTCTTGTCAATCAACAAGTGTAGGCAATCACTTTAAAAATAAAATGCTAAAAAAAAAATGGAAAAACCAATCTAGATTCCTCTGCTCTTTAATGATCAGTGTTGTCAGTGCACCCTGCTGTTTATACTCACCTCAGGAAATATTTTTGTGCAGTTTCTGGATTCATTGTAAATGACTTCAATGCACACATCAAGAGGAGATGTCACCTCAGTATAACTCCGTTTGGAGACTGCAGCATTAGTAATGGCAGTGTAAGAAGAGAGATGAGCTGCCTGGATAAACGAGATACTCTTTCAAGAACCTGAGGTGTAGGCAAGCTCTGGAGTGATGAATGTTTTAACATTTAATCTGCTCCTACCTATTGCACTTCAAGGGCTCCAGAGCAGGCAGCCAAACTGGACTGTATTTCTGGACCCAAACTGACTGTATTTCTGCATTATTTTTGTTAATAGGCAATGACACGTCAGAGACACTCATACACACCAAAGAAGGCACATGGCACCTCATTCAAATGTGTGTTGCTATTATTAAAGATGCTCAGTAAAGATAATTGCCAAGTAGCTTAAGCAAATAGAGTGCCATTTAGGCATCCACTTTGGAACCAAACAACAATTCTTTCCTTTTACATCTCCTGAAATGCAGCTCTGTCCCTCTACGCTGATGATATATAACAAAAGCATTATCCTCAAGCGACCCAGCGATGTTGGCTGAACACGAGCCAGCAGTCTGCTCAAGTGGCCAACAAAGCCAACAGCGTCCTGGCTTGGTGTAGCCAGCAGGACAGTGCAGGGATCAGCCCCCTGTACTCAATGCTGGGGAGGCTGTACCTCAAATTCTGTGTTCAGTTTTGCCCCCCCACTCCAAGAAGGACATTGAGGGGCTGGAGCATGTCTGGAGAAGGGAACAGAGCTGAGGAAGAGTCTGGAGCCCTAGGGCTGTTTAGCCTGGAGAAGAGGAGGCTGAGGGGAGACCTCATTGCTCTCTACAACTACCTAAAAGGAGGTTGTGGAGAGATGGGTGCTAGGCTCTTCTCCCAAGTAACGGGCGATGGGATGAGAGGAAATTGCCTCAAGTTGCACCACAGGAGTTTTTGATTGGATATTGGGAAGAATTTCTTTACTGAAAGAATGCTGAAGCATTAGAAGAGGCAGTGGTGGAGTCACCATCCTTGGATGTGTTCAAATAATGTGTAGATGTGGCACTTTGGGACATGGTTTAGCAGGCATGGTGAGGTTGGGCTGGCAGTTGGACTGGATGATCTCAGAGGTCTTTGCCCATCTTAGTGATTCTATGATTCGATGTGTGAATACCTCCCAGTGCCTCCTTTCTCTAGACTCTATTCTGTTCCCTAGTACAACCAGACTTTTACTTTTGTCTTTTAAAGAAGTTTCTTTAGCGTTGTAAAGGGGAGAAAAATCAGATTGCAATTTTATCCCTAATTCAGCAAGCAGGTTGAGAGGGGTTCTCCTCCTGCTCTGCTCTGCCCTAGTAAGGTCCTGTGTCCTGTTCAAGAAAGAAAAAGAATTACTGGAGAGAGTCCAGTGGAGGCCACGAAGACGATGAGGGGACTGGATGCTCCCTTGTGAGGAAAGGCTGAGTGAGCTCTGCCCGTTTGGCTTGGAAAAGAGAAGACCGAGAGGGGATCGTATCAATGCCTATCGATACCTACGGAGTCGGGGTCAAGAGGATGGGGCCAGGCTCTTCTCAGTGCTGCACAGCTACAGGACAAGGAACAATGGGCACAAACCACAGCATGGGGAGTTCCACCTGTGCATGAGGAAATCTTCTTGACTGTGAGGATAATGGAGCACTGGAATGGGCTGCCAGGGGAGGCTGTGGAGTCGCCTTCTCTGGAGATATTCAGGCCCCCTGGACACGTTCCTGTGCAGCCTGCTGGAGGTGAACCTGCTTTCGCAGAGGAGTTGGACTGGGTGATCTCCAGAGGAGCCTTTCAACCCCAACCATTCTATGACCGTGTGATGCCTGCCCCTGCAGAACTCGCAGTGAGAAGGGCAATTCCCATGACCATCTGTGTCCGTTACTGTGCCTGATGCTCTGAGCAGGTTGATGCTCTGAGCAGGTTGCAGAGTGGGAAAGTACCGCTGCCTTTTCCTAAATTTGATCCCCATGGCACCTGGGCAGTCTTGGTTCTGTGGATGAGGTGCTTAGGGACATGGTTTAGAGATTGGTGGGAATGGTTGGACTCGATGATCCGGTGGGTCTCTTCCAACCTAGTGATTCTATGATTCTATCTCAACTTTTTTCTTCTCCTGTGCTGAGTCTGCAACTGGTGAGCAGGAGCAGGAAAACTGGGAGCAGGGGGCAGGCAGGTGCTTTCCCTGTCCTGCAGGGATTGCTTTGGTCGCTCTGTATCTTTAAGGGGCTGACCCTATCCCACGGGAGCCCTTATAAAGGCAGGTGAGGAGCAGCACCCTGCTCAGAGAGCTGGGAGTAGAGCAGGGTGCAGGTCCCTGGTCATGACTGGCCACCACAGTTGGGGATATGGGCAGGATGACGGTAGGTTACGGCGTTTCCATGCTGCATCTCTCTATCTTCCCCCCACTCCTTTTCTTTCTAGAGCTGTTGCCTGAGCCCTGCAGAGCTGCCTGCATTTCAGTGTCTGCGAGCATCAAGTATATACAGCAGGTAATTATTACTTTATCGCTAATAAATAGCATCCAGAACGCGGCACCTGAAAAAAGATGCACAAACTTACGCCTGCTGCCTTTCGTTGTTGCAGCCAATGTTCCAAAGCTGAGGGAAGCAGTAGTGAGTGTTTCTTTTTTTTTTTTTTTTTGGGTGCAGATATTACAGATGGGTCCCTTTCCAAAAAGCTGTTATGAAAAGGATTAACTGTCTATGTTTCTCCAAAAGCAATTCTTTTAAATAAAGAAGACTTAGTAGAGCAGTAATAGATCTTCTGATCCTGTGCAGTTCTTGAAATGTGATATTGAGGCTTCCAGAGAAGTGAATAAAATAAGATGCACGTTCTGTATTTCTAGAACATCAATAAATTGTACAGATCTGTATCACAGATCTCTTGTAGAACAATTTATGTGTTCTGACTTGACAGTTTTTAATTTAGTCATCCTGCTTTGCTTCCCACCTCTGAAAGCGTGTGTCACAGAGTGAGAGGATATGTGAAGCTACTGAAAGATTCCCCCAGTAGCATTCCATAGCACCTCTGTCCTTTACAGAGAAGGACAGGTGAGTGACTGGTCTTGTCCAATCTTTTGCACAACCTTCAGGAGTCTCCATCTCTTCTGACAGCAGCCGTTCTATCTGCTGAGTGTCCAACGAGAGTCTTTGGCTTAACCTTCAGGACCTAGTCTCTCTTTCTTAGCAGCAATTATTTTAGTTCCTGTGAGTCCAGAAGCAACTTTAATGCTAAGTGAAGCTGGTTAGTGCTAGGAGGTACTCTTATGTGTTTGGGAGTATAGGTAATTGAAATAAACCCATGTGTATTCTTACAAAGCTTAGAGGAGACAAATTATATTGCTGAAGCTTGTGTAACAGCATTTAAATCCTAAATCTGCTTTATAGGCAGGCTGAGAAAAGATATTTTTATAGGCTTAGCTTCTCAGAAAATGCTAAATAGGAGTATCACTTTTTGTTACATAAACTCAAGGAGGATAAATATGTGTGCCTGACTTAAAGACGTTTCTGCTTGTGAAATGCTACAATTAAAGATGTGCTTCTTGGGAATCTTTGAAGTAAAATCATTACTGCTGATTTCTTAACATAAGCAGTAGAACTTACTTGCTTCTTGCACTGCCATACCAAAGCAGAAAAAGCAGCGGTAAGAACAAATAATTCTTTAATGCAGCTGAGGCTTTATTATCTCAAACAGCTTAAGAATGTTCCAGCTCTGGCAGTGGAGTGCTGTGTTATTAAATTGGTCTTTCTCCCCACTCAGCTGGGGTCAGCAAATCAAAAAATGTTCATTGTCACACTGTGCCCTTTACTCAGGGCAGAGAGATGCCACAATGGGCATGAGTGAAGAATGAAGCTGCCTCAAAGATTTACTGCAGCCATAAAATGGTTTTAAAAATAACTGCACAGTCAGTAGCTGAGAGATTGAGTCATCTGCATCTCATTTGAATCACTGGAGCTTTTATACTCTTTCCCAGGAAGAATGAAATACTGTTTCTTTGGAGGAGTCTGTGTGTGCCTGCGAGTGTGTTTACACCTGCGCCCACCTTGGCAGCTCTTGGTTCCTTAGAGATGTAATTACAAACTCTACAGAAAATTAGCTGCACGGATATGGCAGATATCAGTCTGTGCTGTGATTTCCTCAGTGTTTTGTATGAGGGATTTGAATCCTCTGTCTTGTTGTGGCCTGTTTCGCTAATAAAAACACATCAGCTTGGAATATAAGTTAACTTGGATGCCAAACTTTCAAGTCTCTCCAGCTCAGCAAGTTTTACTTCAAGCCTCATGACAACTTGAATTGATTATTTTCTATGTAGCAGGAAGAAAATAATGATGCTTTCCTTTCTTTCCCTTTAAAGGACCTTCAGAATGGCATAAAGCTTACCCTATTGCCCAAGGGAACCGCCAGTCACCTATTGATATAGTTTCTGCAAGAGCAGTTTATGACCCTCATCTGAAGCCACTTATTATCTCCTATGAATCATGTACATCTCTCAACATATCCAACAATGGCCATTCGGTTATGGTTGAGTTTGAAGACACTGATGACAAGACAGGTGAGACAAACACACAGCCAGTTACCTTGGAATATAATTTTGTGACTTAGTGGGGGAAGAATTAAGTACATCCTGTATGCCATGCAGCTGCTCACTTGCTCCTCACCTGCCCTGCCCCATGGTGAGGAGGAGAATTTAGAAAAAGCAAAACTTGTGGGCTTAGGTAGAGTTTAATAGGATGGCAAGGGAAGAAAATAATATAAGAACATACAAAACAAGCGAATGCGCAATACAATTGCTCACCAGCCAATGCTCTTCCCATTCCTGAGCAGCAATTGCCCTCCTGCCAGCCATCTCTCCAGTTTATATACCGAGTATGATGGTCTATGGCATGGAATCTCCCTTTGGCCAGTCTGGGTGAGCTGTCCTGGCTGAGCTCCCTCCCAGCTTCTGGTGCACCTCCCTGCTGGCAGAGCACGGGAAGCTGGAAAGCCCTTAACTTGGTATAAATGCTGCTTAGCAACAACTAAAAAACATCAGTGTGTGATCAACATCACTCTCATACTAAATCCAAAGCATAGTGCTACTACGAAGAAAATTAACCAGGACTGCATCCACCCCTAATTCTAGACCATCTAGGTCATGCCCTGGCCCTACGCTTTCCAATAGATCCCAGTTCATCACCACCTACCACTATGGTTCCTGAATGTGTTTTGGTCTTGTGCTTGTGAAAGGTAAAATAACTACTTAAGAATATCACCCACAGCTCTGCTCTGAAGCTGGATAGTTGTGAGATGGGGTGTCAGGGATAGTGTGGGCAAGTACCTAGGACAGTAGATGGAATCCATGCAGCTCTTCAGCTCTCCTAGACCACATCCAGCTTGCGAGAGCAGGTATGTACAGTCCTCACTGCCCTGTTTCCATGAGCATCCAAATCAAAGATGCTAACGCATCCAAATTTGAGATGCTAGCACACATGCCAGCTCTGTCTGGCTTGTTTCCCAGTTTCTACCCACAGAGGAGAGGGAGAGAAGAGGATTAGTAGAGATTGGGTTGTACAGCGTAGTCCTCCACTGCAGCAAATCGTAGCTGGACCAGTCACTCACTGTGACCTTCCATTGTTTTTTTTTCTTTCCTCCCTACCTCATAGCAGTTTGATTTCTTCAGAGCTTATAAAATTTTCAGCTAATTCTGAGTTGGCAGCAGCTTGTGGATGTTGGACTACCTGCAGTTGTGTATTATTCTTGTCTCTTGGCAAAGAATAGAGATGCTTTAAGTGATTGATTACTTCTGTTCATTCTGCTTCCATGGTAGCCCTTGCTTTTACATCTGAGGGGCAGAGAAAGAGCATTCAGATGGAGGTGATGAAGTAACTAATAAATGGAAAGAGTACATTTAAAAAAAGCACTCTGAACAATTTTTAAACCTATCAGCTGATTTAATCTTCCAGGTGGGTGTGTTTATTGATTCTAGTTGTAATAAATGGAATATCCTACTCTAAGCAAGTTACTTTTTTTGTGGAGTGACTTGTTTGTCCTGACAGCCCATTGTAATAAGGGCTTGGGGTTAAAATTCCAGCCAATGTCTTTTAAAATTTCTCTTCTGGAATGAACCTAAGAAACTTCCCAACTGACTGGTCAGGTTTTCAAGCATCATTACCGACTTTGAAGAGAAAAATGTGTGCACGTTTTTGCAAATCTTACTCTGCAGATGCATTAAGAATGTTGCCCTACGAAGAGAACTTGTAAAATTTATCTGGATTAACTTGCTAACCACTTCTGTGCAATTCTAAGCTGAATTACATCCACATAACTGTAAACTTTGTCCAGTTTTATAAGTTTAAGAACATGACCTATTAATCTGCATTTAGAGATACAGACCCGAAGCACATGCAGGAGTCAAAACCTCTGCCCTTTCTACACTAGGCCTGTGCCTTGTTTTAATAACACCTGCAAGGAAGAGTGCACGGAGTGAAAAGTAGGGTTTAAAGTGGTTGTAGTTGAGTTGAAATAGGTCTGCTGACTCACAGCTCCGCATAAACGGCACAAGAGTATTTTGACAGTAGCCCATCATAGCTTGCTTTGTTAGAATAATGTTTGAGACAGGTGATGGGTTCCATTGCTAAGCTCAGAAAAAATTATGAGGAGTGAGTTATATTCTTAATCAATGCTCAACCCTTTGCTTTGGCAAGGCTGGGTTTCTACAGAAAAGGCTGGAACCACACATGTGTGTGGTAGCACTGAGCAAGCACCAGCTTTAATTTTTTTTTTAAACAAAATATTATGGACTGCAGTGAGGATAAGTGCTTTACAGATGCTAAATGTCATTTTAATTTTCTTAATATAAGACTTTTGATCTGGTTTCCATGTCTGGGCACAGTTAATTTGATTTAGTGCCATATAAAATTACAGGAGGGCTACTGATGCTGTTGCTGAAGTGTTGCTATAGGTGGCATCTTAAACATTCATCTGTTCTTAAGTGTTATTTCTAAATGATGTATGAAGTTTCTCTGTAGCATTTCCTCACCTTTATAAGGTGATCTGAGATTCTGAATGGTGTCATGTGAACTACAGGATATTATATTCCCCCCTTTTATGGGATCAAGTATTTAACGGGAACAATCTAGGGAACACCCAGTGGAAGGAAAGGCACTCTGAAGAGGAAGCACTTAGCTGAGTTTTTCACCTGGTACTAAAAGTATTTGTGCTCTTTTGCACAAAATCTTAAGTAGCTAAAAGTATTTTAGGTACACGATTTTCAAATTTTGATTTATTTAACTATTCAACTAGATATAGTGCGCTTAACAGAGAAGGTCAAATATACTCTTTCAAAAAAGCTACAAAATTCTGCACAAGAAGCCCCTCAATGTTTTTTTTTTTTAGTTTGTTTTACATGAATTCAGGTGCTCTCCTTTAAGAAATCCAACCCTTCTAAATATCTGGATGATGCATATCTTTGGTATTGGCAACTGGGAGATGCTGCTGGCTTTTTTTCCACTGTTGTGCCAGCACTGGTTAATTTTTACTAACAGGAAGCTAAAAAGCCAGAATGATTAAGCTTTTTTCCGCTTTTTTTTTTTTTCCTGCTTAGCAATCAGCGGAGGCCCCTTTGAGAATCCGTTTCGACTAAAGCAGTTTCATTTTCACTGGGGGACAACCCAGAGCCAGGGATCAGAGCATACAATTGATGGCAAACCTTTCCCGTGTGAGGTAATGATGTGTTTTTACAGATGGGATTAATTCATACAAATGCTGTTGACCTTTGTGGTGGGCACTGTGTGTCCCTTAGGATTCCGATTGCTTACTTGCAGTGGTTAGGTTAGCACAGATTAATGAGAATTTTATTTCTTAGCCTGAAGTTGTCTGTTGATCACCTTGTTTTTCAGAATGCGGCTTTCCCCACTAGTGCAGCCCTTTCTCAAAGATTTTCCAGTCTTTGTATTGCATTCAACAGGACACAGCAAGCCCTGCAGTCCAGCTTCTGTGCTCACACAGCACCTCTGACAGTCCTTTGCTGCATAGTTTTACCTGCTGCACACACCTAACTGCATCCTTTTACTCATACAGATGGGAAGGATATAGAATCGTAGAATCCCCAGGTTGGAAAAGACCCATCAGATCGAGTCTAAGCATTCCTATCAAATTCTAAACCAAATATACTGACACATGTGGTGCTGAGAAGCTGTGTCTGGCTCCACTGCCTGGCAGAGTCAGCTGATGACCACAACCTGTGAGATCATCATGCTGGTGCTCTCCAGTGCTTGGAACTGGCCTTCCCTGAGGGCTCTGGAGACAGAGTTCTGCAAAGCTGGGACAAGGCACAGGCCTTTCCCAGCACAATCTATCTCCAATACCACAGTAGCGTAGCATCCTGGAGCCCAGTGAGCATAGAGCTTCGTGGGATGAAGGAAGCTGGGTCACAGGCTGTCTGATTTGTCTCAAATTAAGGCTGATAAATAGGCTCTCTGTTTAGTGTCTGTCCATGCTTGTAGATGAAAGATTGAGCTCGCTCGTCTTTCCAAGGATGCCTTTGAAGCAAAACCCATATTCTGTTCTGAACGACCATTAGGGCCTGTTAACATGAGACAACCTATGTTCACACCATCTATCACATAAATGTTTAGTTCTTATTTGTTCTGTTTCTTGAAAGCTCCACTTAGTTCACTGGAATGCTAGAAAATATGCAACATTTGGAGAAGCAGCAGCAGCTCCAGATGGCTTGGCAGTAGTTGGTGTTTTCTTGGAGGTAAGAATCACAAAAATAGCATGTTTATATGGTGAAAAGCATTATGCTGTGAAGTTTTTGAGAACCAAGCCACATATTTAAGAAGTGCTTAAGGAAAACAGATGACTTATTAGAAGCAGTAACTCATTGCAAATTGCTGTTAAACTTTCTTTAGTAGGAATGTTGGGATTCAGATAAGAAAACACCACCTATTCAAAGCATAATTATAGTCATTCTTATTTAACTTGTATATTTGTTATTTCAGACTGGGAAAGAACATGCCAACATGAACAGACTCACTGATGCTTTGTACATGGTTAAATTTAAAGTAAGTTTTAAGCTCTTTAATTGTTTCTGGAATGCCCTTTAAAAGTCAACCTCTTGTACATGTTTGAGACAAATGGAAAAATCACTCACCACAAATCTTCCCATCATTTGAACATTCCTGTAGCTGCATTCTCTCCTTCCCCTCTGAAGTTCAGTTGGTTTGGCTCATTTTACGTGCCTCCCAAGGCTATGATGACCCTGCTGGTCACTCAGAGGTTCTACCTTCCCCATACTATTTCATATGAAAATCTCCATGATCCTTCAGGTCTTACACTCATCAAAATAATAATTTTCTGTTGAGCCTAGCCTTGAACAAGTCAAAGCTGTCTTCTGCTGCAGAGCTCTGTCAGGGGACAGTCTTGATGAGGTCCTGAGCTGCTTTATTCTTACTGCAATACCTCAAGGTGGTCTTTAACAAGATGCATCTCGGAGCTTTGCTGAAGATTGAGACCTGTAGACTGATTAGACCACTACAAATGCTATCCTTTCTGGATTGACATGAGGTTAATGCTTTCTATAACATGCACAGGGTCTAACAGGCAAGGTAGAATATATCTAATCTCAAGTGGCTATGTTATTTCTTGTTCCTCTATATATGCTTGTGAAAGATGGGAATGAAGGCACTTACACAGCGATATGTAGGCTGCAGGCACACTAAAAGATACTTTCATGGTTAAGTGATTTCTTTTACGGAGTTCTTCAACCTGCGCTTGAAACTAAAAAGATAAATTTCAGGTATAACTTTTTCTTCTCCAGGGAACAAAAGCTCAATTTAGAAGCTTCAACCCCAAATGTCTCCTGCCTTTGAGTCTAGATTATTGGACGTACCTTGGTTCTTTGACAACACCGCCCCTTAACGAGAGCGTGACGTGGATAGTGCTGAAAGAACCCATCAGAATTTCAGAGAAACAGGTAAACTTTTATACACTCCCAGTTCTTGTAGGGTGCAACAGTAGACAGTGACTATTTTGATTTGCAGTGAGGCCATGTTTTCTATTAATACCCTCTAGGGTCTTTGCTTGAACCCGTTCTATTAACAAATTCAAACATACTGAATGCTTTCCTTTGTTACTTTTTAAAAAACATTAATATTGATTGCCCTCTTAATTGGTGAACTTCATCTGAATTTACAGCTGGAGAAATTCCGCATGCTCCTCTTCACCAGTGAGGAAGACCAGAGGATCCAAATGGTGAATAATTTTCGCCCCCCTCAGCCTCTTAAGGGCAGGGTAGTTCGAGCTTCTTTCAAGGCCTGAAGAAAACTGCTAGCGGCCCTGAGATATTCAAGAGCTTCCACATCTGAGATACCATAAACAAACTCTGGTGTTCAGATCTCTCATGGAATACACAAGATGATCATTTCCATGAACACTCTGCTTGGAGGAGAACAGTCTTCTGATTCTATTTGAATTGCTTGTTCTTCTGAGAAATGGAGTCTTTAACTAGCACTTTTTAATATAAAGGATAGTTGAGTAAATTAGTGTTCTCCCAGACTTGAAACTCTAAAAAATAAGATGAAATTGGAATCCCTCTTAATTTAAAATGGGAAATCATGTAGTGATCTACTTGTTCTGATGGCCACAACTTCTAATTGTCTCACTTGATATGTGATGAAACAGTAATCATTAATCTTGGACAAATTGGACTTAAATTTTCCTTAATGACCTCTTTTTTATCATTTACTCTGATTTGAAGATTGTTTTCACTGTATTCTTCCTGTTTATTGACATATACAGTGCATGAGTAGCACTAGAAAAAAGTTCTTAAGTAGGCACTGGTATGAAAACTACAGAGATATTTTAAAGCTACTGTTCTAAGATCTTGTTTTATATCTAAAGATAACAATGTGAACATTGTGATTAGAAAAAAAGCCATTTCATTGCCCAGTATTGTTCACACGTGGTTTTTTTTGCCCATGTAGCACACTGAACTATAATGCCCCATTAATTCTGTTGAAAAGAATGTCTATAGCAATTCAGGTATGCATTTTGTGGCTCCCAAGTGTTCAAATTCTACCTCAGTTAAGCGATCTGCTCTGCAATGCAACCTCCTTCACTGTCTCTTCTAGAGGAAGCAGATCCTGCATTTACTTTAAGGACCTAACATGGCTAGACCTTGATCGCAGGGAACGTGCGTTGCTGCACACGTTATCCCCTCGCTAGGGTGGCCTCTCAGGGATGCTCCCTGCAGATATGAGGTCTCGTCAGTCCTTTTACCTTTTCAAAAGAAAGCTCCTTTAGAAAAGTCATGCGTTAACATTACTGCTTCTGCGGCTTAGTGATGGAATTCAGATACACGTCTCCAGTGCTAAGTACAGTGATGTTATCTGCACCTACCCGCAGTCTATTTTCAGTTACTTCATTTCTGGGCTTCAAATGTCCGACTTCAGTGCATTGTTCACATAGAAATTGCTGATGTTTATCGATTTTTTTTTTTTCTTTTTTTTTTTTTTCATCAGCTTAGATGGAGAAATCATCTGAGATGCACACTGTAAGAGAAAGCTAGGGGAAAGGATTGGAAGGACAGCTCCTATGGCTGTTCTTCCTTTTCAGAAAGGGAAGAAGACACTGGATGTGAAGCACAATGCAAGGACTGGAAGACCAGAATTCTAGATCTAACTCTTCTACAGTTTTTCTGGTACACTGACCTAAAACTTTCTCTTCTGTTCCTCAGTTTCCCCTTATATAAAATGAAGGTAACACTGACCTACCTCACAGGGGTGTTGTGAGGGGTAATTGAGCATATGTTTATGTGAGATTCTAATACAGCAGATGCTAAAGGAAACAATCTCTACAAGATGCAATGTTTTTAACTATTAGAACTGTAACTTTATTAGTAATGCAAACTGGTATTGCAGAGAATCTATTTAATGTATCTTAACTTCTTTAATAAATGAAATAAATGAGGCTTCAAAGTCTAGTATGCACCTCTGTCCTTTATTTTGCATAGAGCAGCCTCTCCCTACTTAGAGCACTGTTTTTCTTGGACTGTCATTATCAGAAATGCTGCTTGAGATCTTCAACCAATGCATCTATTTCAGATCAAAGAATGATTTGATTATTTACCTTCTGAAGAGACTAATTTGAAACTGCAAAAAGGCTTTGAAAGAAGCTGAGGCATCTGATAGCCCAAGTAAATTTTTATTAGTGGTAAATTAAAGTACTTTGCTGACTAAAACTGAATCAGTATTGCCTACTCTATATAGCTTAATCAAAGTGCCAGAGTAGGCCTGCATTAATATTAGCACATACTTTCACAGCAGGTTTCTCTCATTTCAGGCAGGTAAGTAGGTTTTTGCTCACTTAATCTTCCCATAAAAAGGAAAGAGGGCTTGTCTACCCAAGCTTTGTCCAGTTTTCCCCCACCTACAACCACTTAGTCTAATAAAATAGGTATCTTATTTATCCACCAAATGTGTCCATTCTTTGACCTTGAACACAGTATTTAAGCTTCTTTAAGGTTGGTTTAGTCATAAACAACAGACGGATAATGTTTAACTCGCAAGGCTATTGTAAAAGCTTAGCTGTTGTAAAGAGCTTTAAATACTGAATCCCCCAAGGTGTTCAGCTTCTGCGAGGAACTGAACTACACCTTCCTTCAGAAGTAAGTTTTATCTTGTGCAGGGGTTTTTTTTCAGTTGTTGGATTAAAGAACATGATCTCTAATAATTTTTACCATGATGAAGCAAAATATGTTCATTGTTTCTTGAAACCCCAGTCATCCAATAAAAAAAAGAACAAATGTTTAATTTTTGTATGGTTTTAAAGCTATAACCTACGTTCTGCAAGTTAATGTACTTCATTTATTTTGAAATTATAAAAGCAAACTGCAAGCAGAAATATAGAGTATTACATCAAGCAGTGAATTTTATTGTATGCTCAATGAATGATGGAAGTACAGTATTCAGTGAGAGTAAACTTTGCTCTACTCTCTTTTCCCTGTAACTGAAAATAAAGTCCACCAGGAAAGCATAGCAAATGTATTAACAATAAAAATTATTCTTCTCCATCAAAAGAGTTAAAATCATCAATCCAAGTTATTTTCAGAAGGGGCAGCATGAAGAGCTTCACTGATGATTATTTCTTGCCTAGCAAAGTTCTCCCAGTAATAATATTCTGGGGTGAAAGGGACCAAATTAATTTGTATTCCTTATACAGATTCTTGGCTTGTTAATTCTTGGTTGAAATCTAGTTAACCTGAGAGTGTTATAGCAAGAAGTCCTTTAATTCCTTTACCAATGTTACACTATCTTGTTACTCATAAGATGGTGATAATGAAACCCAAGGAGTGAGCACTATATATGTTTTTAGACCTAAGAAGATGCTAAATATAACAGCACAAACTTCTGTTGTTTAATAATTCCACTTCTGAGCTGAGCTGCGTTTCAGTGCTTGCCTATACAGACGTGACTGTCAATTTACAGAAGTGAGATGACAGGAATCAAGACACTATTGCTTGTCAGAACTGCGTCTCTAGTACAAATTTCTCACTTATAGGCAATTCCTAGGGCCAAATACCTGTGTTATGCATCAGTACTTCTCGAAGATTGGCAGAAACTTTATTTTCTCTGCCTTCCTTCTGAACTGCCTTCCTCTGCACGCAAACATTACTCAGCATCAGGTTGGTTCAAACTCTAGAGCACGTTCTCCTTATTTTCTACCAACGATGCTGAAGGAAAACCAGTAGTTGAATCTAACTTCTCCAGCAAGGCTTGGCTTAACTGATGCTAGGCTCCCACTTGTCATGACTGAGAAGACACGAGTTAGGAATTCAGGGCAGTGACTGCAAGTGCACAGCTATAAAAGGGCTAAAAATGCCATCTAGTGGCTGTTACCATTTCTTACCACAATGCTTACAGCAACTGAACGCTTTAGCAATGCTTGAAACAAAATTTAAGGCCAATTGCATCAAAATACAACAGATAAGACATAACTTTAACTTTGACAACTACTGTTTTTAAAGGTATTTTAAAGGGTGAGTGTAAATGTGCTGGCTTGTAACTCCCTCATCAGATAAAAACCAATCTCTCAAAAGAAACTCAATAAATCAGTTCTATTTTTTTGTTGTTCCTCTTTTCACTGACAGAGTAGAGATATCCTCTGCCTGCCAAACTGCGCACAAGGTTAGCTTTAACTTTTTAACTTTAATAGCTGCAGTTTGGGTTCAAGTTAGGGGTTTTCCCATCCTCTGCAAACAGAAAGATTTTCAGGCAGTTTCCCTGATATAGTTGATATGATCTAGCAGTGATTTATAATGATAAATGTCATGCTGAGTGTAAATAAACCCAAACATAAGCAAAAGGGGAATAGTGTTGCAAAGTGCCTTGTCACCAGATGGTGCTATGTTGGTGTTCAAAGGTCAGAAAGATAAAAAAGGGAGCATTTCAGGAAAAAAAGCTGAGATAAACCTGAAAAAAAATGAGATAATCTATCCCAGATTAGCTGGTTTCTTCTCTGAATTCTTTCTGCATGCAAAAGTGTCCTTTAGGAAAAACACAGAGGGTCAAACCACTTTGCTGTACGCTGTCTGTGAGAGGGGAGTCTCAATTTTCTTCTCGCTTACCCTGAAGAAACTGCAGGATACTGATGAAACCTGACTGACTCAGGACTGTTCCAAATTTGCATGGCAGTAAGGCTGTTCTTCTCTTGAAGGGGAAAAAGGTGGAAGGAGACATGGGAGGAAAGGTATAGAATTACTTTTCTGCACGTGCACTGCATACCAAGCCAGAAGATGTTCCTGCATTTACAAGTTCTCCCCAATAAATCTAAACTCACTTTTATAGTGGTACAGAACCTTAGTGGAATGTGTATTTCAGTTTAACTCAAACCAGGTTGTAAGTTAGGTCTGGTAAAATTGATACATGTGGAGTTCAGATCCAATTACAGCAACAGGATAGGGCTTTGCACCAGTCCAATTACATTAACTCAAACTGGATCTTCAGTTCAACCCCTGAACTTCATCTAGAGACGCACTGCTTGGCCTCTGTGGTAACAGCAGAGGTTAAATGAGGTTGGAGAGTTGGAATGGCATTTTTTTCCTACAGCAGTTCATTGTGTTTATCTCTGTTTGTTGACATTTCTTGCAGCTTGTTTGCTTTCCTTGCATTTGAATATTTGGTTTAGATTTTATAGATCAAAGAGTGGAATTTCCGGCAACCAGACTAGGAAAAAGGAATTGCTTTAACAGTCCTAGAGGACATTTATTTTTCCCATTCTCATTCCTGGGGAATTTTTTTTGTTTATGAGAAGATATTTCTGCATCTCAAGTACTATTTTTTTTTTTGTGAAAATTCAAAATATGATATTCAGCAAATTAAATTTATTTCACTACTCAAGAGGGGAAATAGATATGGTAAATAGCTGACATGTTTAAAGGCTCTGAGTGGGAAGGTATCCAAGCGTTTGGTGGACTGGCATTGAGTTGGTCGCTGCTCTTTTCAAAGTAGAACACCAAGCGCTAAGACCCTCAAGCAAAGGTCACAACTTGTGGGCCACCTCTTCGCACTCCCTTCCCAAGAAGTCAGTTTTTCTTATCTGCTTTACAGTTTGTGGATGAAAATCCTCACTGTGCAAATATTCTGTTACCTCTGCATAATTCTGGTGCTTCTTTATTAACTTGAATTACTTCAGGTATACCAGATTGCGCATCTTCTATTTTACTTCATTAGTTTTTTTTTGTAACAAATGATTAAAATTCACAGCAGAATGCTGAAATGGCTGCTTTGCAAAGGCTGCACGAAGTCATTTACTTTTGTCTTTGTAAACAGATTTTGGGATTGTGTAAAGTAGAACAAATTCAATGTGGTGGTGTCAGCATATTCAGGTTATTGTAATCTAACCTTGAGCTAGTTATTCTCCTCAGAGCATTCTTCATGCTTTGCTAAGAAATTTGATATAGCTAAGATAATGAATAATAAGAGTAAATTTGCCTTAATATTAAGATCATCATGGAATCTAAAATTAAGCCAAAGCATAAATGATCACAAAACAACCAAACCTATTTCAAGCCCCTATATGCACTGAAAGGTATGCAATATAAGCAGAAATAAAGCAATCTGTTACTATTTTGGTAATGTCCCAAGGTCAGCAGTAGAAAGGCCATGTGCTTGAGTGGCCTCATCACAACCTGTTTCATGCAATCAGCTTTCTTAAACTGACCTTTCAGGCTCAAATCAACATTTTGCTTTATCTGAAACATATTTAAGTCTGCTGAAACTGTTGTTGACTTTGGTGGGAGCTGGATCATGCCCTAAACAAGCAATGGAGAAATGAGCATAACAATGTATTTGCAAAGAAAATCAGAGTTGCTGACTGTACCAGTCAACAGATAAAATTATACCTTGAAAAAATCTAAATATAGCATTTGCTACATTTTAACTTATTACTACGCCTTAATGCAATGCCCCTGGAATTACATGCATTTGCTTATAAGTACTGATAAGTTTCACCTGGCAAAGGACATTTGATACTAAACTTCAACTCACTGATAAACAGGGAAGTCAAACCTAAATCTTAGCTTTATTTAAAGTAACTTAAGTTACATTTTTTTTCAATGCAAGACAGAGCACTATGGCAACCAAGCCACTGTTGCCACAGAAATTTGCCATTTTAATTAGATCTTCCTGGAGGAAAAACTACTGCAAGCCTGAGCAATACTGTTTCTGTTCTCAAATCAAATCAGAAAGTAACATTTCTACTTTTTTCAAAGGTTAATTATATGTGACTCTAATTCATCATCGTAACCAAACACTCCAAAAGCAGAATCTAAATCTCCGTTCAACTAAATACGCAGTCCTATCAAGTACTGGATATTAACCCTGAAACACTGAAAAACACTAAGTTTCTTGGAAGTCTTCGATATGGTATTTTTCTTGTGCTTAGGCAATATGAAACAACAGCGACATTTTATTCTGCAGGACTGTTAATTGTTTCACCTTCATTTACACATTTCTTGAATCACTTCAGCTTGTGCATATGCAGTTATGGCATGACCATGTGAGAGATAAGTAAGAGCTTTCAGCTGAAGAGAAGCATTTAAACATGTAGGGAGCGCAGGAAACTGAGAGCAGTTGAGTTAGTTCTTATGCTGCTTTATGAGGGCTTATCACTGTTTTAAATGGTAAAAACACCTGAAAAAATTGGGTAGGTCAGAATGAAGAGCAACTTGGGACCCAGAAACTGCTGTCAGGATACCCAGGCAGTGAAGCAAAGCAGAGAGGTGCAGACAGGGGCTGCTGCCGGTGACATCTTCCAATTCAGTACATTTGTCAGACAAATAACTATGTTAAACTTCACTGGTTTTATGTGTGATAAAATAATGTCCTGAAAATTTTCTTTAAGGTCACCTTTAGTTTTCTTGTTTTGGTCTTCCATTTAGCATGAAAATGTGTTTTTCTGTATTAATAAAAACAAGAAAAAATGAAAGCTCAGGCTGATACAGATGATCACACATTCTTCCTCTTGTGATAACCTGGGAACACATTTATCATCTAGGATATCTGCAACACAATATCTAAATGAAAAATGCTTCAACACAAAAGCCAAGAGAACAAAAAAATATGCAGGTAATATCAAATCCACTTGTGAGTCTTCATTTTTGCAAAATCATTATTTCAGGTTAAAGCGAAGACTACTTAGTAACCAATCCGTAATGCACAAAACTACTTATTAACCACTCTGCACTTTGGGCCCCTTCCCTTCTTGTTATGAGGCATAAAACCACTTAGTAGTGTCGCCATAAATGCCGGTCAAAATAAAACTCTCCAAGACTCTTTCTGGAGTTTTAGAAAGCAGGCATTATTTTATCAAGTGCTCTGTGTGTGTGTGATCAGCTCCTCCTAAGACACGCACTCCCAGATACTAGTACTAGAGCTTTTTATCTTCTTATTACATGCATATATGTGTCATTTCTTGGAAACACTTTACGTATTCACATTATTTCTAACCTTAATAATGGCATTTCTGCTAGTAGGGTCTCTCTAGTGACATTCAGGAATTGCTTCAAGGTATCTTTCTGTCAAACTGGCCTGCTGAGCATGGGTGGTTAAGGTGATGTTGTGCAACACAACCCCTCTTCAAGGCTCATCTCCTCCCACCAGCAATTCTGGCTTTCTAGTCACACAGTACTTCTTTCTTTTGATTTACCCAGCTCAAACATACAAGGATACACATTACTCCAAGCGATCATTATTATGTATCCAAGAGGGGTTAGAACTAGATGATCTTAAAGTCCCTTCCAACCCAAACTATTCTGATTCTATGATATATGGACACAAATCTGTACAGGCTATCAGTAGAAATTTTAACCAAGAAAGGCAGACATATGAAAACGAAAACAAAAATTGGGGATATAGAATCATATTTAAAACAAACAAACAAATGAACACTCTCAGGGCTGTCCCTAAGGAGAACTTTAATAATGGGGGAAAAATCCTCAGGATGAGAAAGACATGCAACTATTGGAATGGGCCCAGAGGAGGCTGCCAAGATGATGCTGGAGCACCTCCGCTCTGAGGACAGGCTGAGAGAGCTGGGGTTGTTCAGCCTGGAGAGGAGGAGGCTCTGAGGAGACTTCCAGCTTCCAGAGCTGGAAGGGGCTGCAGGAAAGCCAGGGAGGGGCTTTTTACAACGGAGCCCAGTGAAAGGACAAGGAGGAATGGCTTTAAATTGGGAGGGAGAAAATTTAGATTAGACATAAGGTAGAATCTCTTCACGATGAGGGTGGTGAGGCACTGGAATAGGTTGCCCAGTGCAGCCGTGGCTGCCCCATCCCTGGAGGTGTTCAAGGCCAGGTTGGATGGGGCTTGCAGCAATTGGATGCAGTGGGAGGTGTCGCGGGCTTCAAGATCTATTGCATTGCACTGCATCTCATTCCATTCTCTTTATCCCACGGCAGGGCGGATAGAACTCGCCAGGCGTTAAGGGCCCTGCCCTTCTCAACATGGCGGCGGGGCGGAGGGATCCCGCGCTCCGCCCCCGCGCGCGCTCCGCCCGCCCCGCCGTGTCCTGACAGGAACCCGCGCGCGCCCCGCCTTGCGCCGCGGAGGTTGCTCGGGGCGGGGCGCCGGGGGGGGGAGAGGTCTGCATTCGGAGACGCTGATTGGTTGCTGAGGGGGCGCGGGCTGCATTCCGAGGCGCTGACTGGTTAGCTGGGCTGTCAATCATCGCCAACGCCCCGCGCCGGGGGCGGGGCCTGCGGGCGGCCGGAGGCGCGTGGCGGGTGGTGCGGGCGGGCAGGGCAGCGGGGCGGGGGGAGACGCGCTGCTGCCGCCGCCGGTACAGCCGCCGCCGCCACAACCACCGCCGCTACCGCTGCTGCCGCCACAACCACCGCCGCTACCGCTGCTGCCGCCGCCGCCGGAGCTCGTGTGGGCGCGGCCGCCGTCCCTTCCGCCGGGTCAGGGGTCGCGGCGGGGCTGGGAGGGCGAGGGCCGGCCTGGCAGGGTGGGGTGGGGGGTCCGTGAGGGGAATGAGGGGGTGAGAAGGGTTGAGGGGGGCTGTGAAAAATGAATCATGGAATGCTGTGGGTGGAAAAGGACCTTAAACTCATCCAGTTCCGCACCCTGCCATGGGCAGGGACACCTCCCTCTGGATCCAGCCCCATCCAGCCTGGCCTCGGACACCTCCAGGGATGGGGCAGACACGACTTCCCCGGGCAACCTGGGCCAGGGCCTCCCCACCCTCACAGGAAAATATTTCTTCCTCATACCTCATCTAAATCTCCTTTCTTTCAGCTTAAAACCCTTCCCCCTCATCCTGTCCCTGCCCTCCCTGATAAAGAGTCCTTCCTCATCTTTCCTGTAGGCCCCTTCCAGTACAGGAAGGCTCTAATGGATGTGTTATGGGTATGTAATGCAATGGGTGTCTGTTCTTTTATTGGAAAAAAGGTGGGTGCTCATGTTCTGTGAGCCCCCGGTGCATCCTCTGCGCCCCCAGCAGCAAGCGGGCTGTGGTCGTGGGGGCAGTTCGGGTGTCAGCGATGGCACTAATTAACCTGATGAGGAAGTGCGGCATTTGGTGCTGAAGCAGTAGATGCGCTGAGCAGGGAGCGCAAGGTTTGTGTAATTGGCTCTTGCATAATGATCTTTAGCACATTGCTTTTATTAGCACTGCTGCTGGTTTGTAATGTGACTTGTCCTGGAGCAGCTCGTGGGTGCGGGTGGGCGTACTGAGCAGGAGTGGTGGAGTCTGCACACTGCAGCAGGGTAGGAACCTGAGGATGTGAATATTGGAGTTATGGGCAGCGAGTAGGGGTGCTCAGAAATGTGGTCCGGGACTGATTGGTGCTACCTGGTGTTAGGCAGACGTGTGTAAATGGTATTGGGCAACTGCTGCTAGGAGAAAAATCACCACCTTGCTATGTCTGTCAGCCAGCTGATGTGAACAGAGTAAGTTTGTTTAAAACGCTGTTCCTATAGGCTTGTTTAAGTCAAGGATGTGAAAGTTGCAATTGTTTCAATCTCATGTGTCTGAGGAAGGCGGGCAGAGAGAGAAGGAAAACCAGGATGGGGAAAGGCCTGGAAAAGGCTGGAGAACATGAAGGCTTGTCTTGCGCTGTTGGTGCTTTTTGGGTTTAGCTGATACTTCTTGGTCAGCAGTATTGGCTGTCTTCCTATTTTTTCGGTTGTGCACTATGGGGATATAGTACCAGAAAAGATGTCAGTTGTGTTGGGAGATGTCAATGTCCCAGGAGATTGCAGGCGAGCCTCCAGCGATGAACTGGCATTGTCTTTTCCATCTGCTTTCCTGACATCAGCAGTAAAATTATATTGTGTCTGCCTGTCCTCACTGGGTCCCCAGAGTTATAGTGGTGGGGCCCTTGTTGGTGGGGCTTGTCTCTTTTCTGTTGTGAAGCATGCCTGGTATGCTTCAGAAATGTTTTGTGACCCACTGCTTTTGTTTTCCAGATGGGATTTCAGCAGAGTCCTTGACTGGTATCAGTAGACCTTTTGTTTAGAATAGTTTGAGTTTGTTTTTAGCTCCTGCTGATTTCTTAGAGCCATTTTCTTGCAACTGGTTGGGTAAGCTCAGTGAGCATCTGATTTTAAGTAGCCATTCTGCACAGCTCAATACCTTGTTAAAAGTAGGAGAGAGCATGGTGGATCTCCCCCATGGTGTCTGAAGACTTCAGCTATTCTGGTGCCCTGGGTTTTGGCACTATTGGCAAGCAGAGCTCTTCACAACTACTTGTTCTGATCGCACTCCAGATGAACATGCCTAACTAAACCTGTAAATGTTGTCAGTGCAACTGTGCTATAGCTCTCCCTGCATCAAGGTGCATAATGCCATGATAAATGTGTTAATTAACCAGCGATAGAATCTGCCTTCAGCTATGTAAAAAATCCTACCTGTGTGACAGTTGCTTAAGACCTTGAAGGTAAAAAAAGTTGAGCTTTTAAGCTGGATCAGAATTAGAAAGGTAGATGAGCTTGTTCGAGATGTGAGGATCATGGCGATAAATTATTCATTCATTTCCTTCTTTTTCTGTTTCTCTAGAGGGTTTGAGTACTGATTCTCTCTTGGTTTTGCTTTTTGGAGTGTATTAATGTCCTGTATTATAGCAAAGTTCTTCATGCATTTTCACCTGGGTTTCTGTTTTCTAACTTGTTGGATCTGTCTGTTTTGTGTCTTGTTAGACCAGGCTTTTGAATGAACAGTTTATGATTACATTTCTTGTAATGTGGGAGTTTCTTCTTAGCCTTCCCACAATGAGGAAGAACATGCCTGGAAAATAAAAATTGGCTTTTCTGATGGGTTAACTGGAGAGGGGCAGTCATATCCTAGCTGAACTCACCAAGGTTTTAATTAAGTGATGGAAATAGTACCAATTTTAAGATGCCTCTATCAATAGTGGTGTTTTTTGTAAAGAGGTTCTGAATATTTCTGTGAGCTCTAGGCTTGCTGTTGTTTTGCTATATAGGAAGCTTTTGTGAAGCTTCTAAATTTCTTTCCTTTCCTCTTTTTAGATTCCAGACTGTGAGGACGTTCTGTGTTACTGAACGAAGGTGCTTCTATCTGTGGACTCACTTATAATGTCAAGAACTGTATCATCCTGGATCTTAAGCTCAGCAAGAAACAGCATTGTTTTACAAGGAAGAGGACGTTTGTATTCCATTTGTATCCCAAATAGAAACAATATAAAATGGAAGCTCCTTTTCTCCAGAACGCCTCTCTACCCTGCTGGGAGCTGCAGTTTAGACAATATTTTCTCCTTACAAAGAGCATTCCGACACACTTCCACTGAAGAAGAACAACTCTCTTTCCAGTTATCTACATCACAAATCAATGATATACTCAGAGCAGGTGAATTATCCCATAAAATACTGGCTTTGAATGGTAAAAATGCCAGTTCTGTGTTGAAGTTTGAAAGTAACCAGCTGGCATCCAACACCCCTATTGAAGACCGCCGAAGCGCAGCCACTTGCTTGCAGACCAAAGGGATGATGTTTGGAGTCTTCGATGGCCACGCAGGTTCTGCCTGTGCTCAGGCAGTGAGCGAGAGACTCCTGCATTACATAGCAGTTTCACTCATGTCTCGGCAAACCTTGGAAGAGATTGAGCTTGCTGTTGAGTGCATGAAGCCAATTCTACCTATTCTGCAATGGCACAAGCATCCAAATGACGTGGAGTATCGAGGAATAACTCCTCAGTATTTTGAAAACCTCCGGGTTTACTGGCAACATTTACTGGACCTGGACGCTGAGCTAGGATTTAGTTTAGAAGAAGCCATGACATGTGCATTCAAAAGGCTGGACTCAGACATATCGCTGGAAGTTCAGGCTCCTCAGGAAAATGAACTGATGAGAAATATTGCCCTTCAGGTGGCTTTTTCTGGTGCAACAGCCTGTGTAGCTCACGTTGATGGTGTTCACTTACATGTTGCAAATACTGGTGACTGCAGAGCAGTTTTAGGGGTTCGTGAAAAAGATGGAACGTGGTCTGCTCTCCCTCTAACTCGAGACCATAACGCCTTCGATGAATTTGAAATTAGAAGACTGAAGAGAGAACATCCAAGGTCTGAGGAGAAAACCCTCTTTGTTAATGACAGATTACTGGGGATTCTCATGCCCTCCAGAGCTTTTGGAGATGTGCAATTAAAATGGAGTAAAGAATTGCAACATAGTGTCCTCGAGAACAGCTGTGATGTTGAGGCTTTAAATATTTATCAGTACGTCCCTCCAAACTACCATACACCCCCTTATTTAACTGCAGAGCCTGAAGTCACATACCACAAATTAAGAGGCAAGGATAAGTTTCTAGTTATCGCCTCAGATGGCCTGTGGGAGATGCTGAGTAATGAGAAGGTTGTAAAACTTGTTGGTGAACACCTTACAGAGCTTAGTGTGCAGAAACCACAACTGGCTTTTCAGAAACCAGTTAATTTGGGCTATATGCACAGCTTATTACTTCAGAGGAAAACCAGAGGCATTGCCTCGCTTGACCAGAACATTGCTACTCATTTAATACGACATGCAATTGGAAGTAATGAGTATGGGGAGGTGGACCAAGAGAAGCTTGCTGCCATGCTGACGCTGCCTGAAGACCTTGTGAGAATGTACAGAGATGATATCACCATTACTGTGGTGTATTTTAATTCAGAAACAATTGAAAATTACTACAGAAACAATGAATAGAGACTTGCACTGTGGCTGCTCTGTACCACGAGCCAGCTTTGATACTGAAACCATCACTGTTCTTTTCTCTGCTAGTCAAGCTGTTACCAGTACGATCTGGAAGTTCCTATGTCTGTGTTACTTACTAGTCTTGAAAATAACTTTCTAAAAGTGAGTTTAGTGAAAGTTCCCTGGGTTTCCAGGTCTGTACACTGAAGAAAAATGTTTTGATAAAAGTTGAAATGTAACTGAAGTAAAAATTGCTGAGCCGGTTCTGATACCATAGGAGCCGCTGGTAGCACTTCCCAAATGAACAAACAAGACATTTCTCTGGGACTGGTACAGTTTAATAGAGAGATGGATAATGCCTGTAGCTGCATGGAGTGTAAGAAATGCTGTGCTGTTGTGGAAAATGAGCATCCTATTGAAGCACTGTAATTGAATTAAATAAAAAAACTACCAAACCTTTACTTGAGGTAACAGTGTCAGATACTTAAGCAAATTGCCTTGTATATGTGAAGACAACATGAGAGCAGGCAGAGCAAAGGGCCTGGAGACTGTCAGATGTTTTTTTTCCCTGATCTTCATTATGCTGGGAAACAATCATATTTTCTTCACAGTTACTTTGAAGTCTGAACGCATATTCCCTTAACTTTGTTTATGGACTTGTGTGACAGCTTACAGTTCAAACACACGTGAGGCACTTCACAGTTCCCTGTTTCGGTAGTAACAGTCCTAGACCTAAACATTTAAGTGTCTAGCTTGCTTAAAAAATCTACCCTTACTATTAAGTGCTGATCTATGAAGTGCTGGGCATCTGATCCACCAGCTGTAATTTAAAAGAAGTTTGACAGATCTGGAAGTTCAAAAATATATCTAAATGTAAATACAGCAAACAAGAGAGCATCTTTCTATTCAGGTTTGAATTAGAAGAGAGAAAAACCAGTGCTGATATTTCACCAAAATATGGTTAGTCTTTTCATTACTTTTATTCCTACCTTTGGATGTCAGATTTTCCTGATAGATGCAGTTATTTTCTCTAATGAGTGTGTGTTCTAATCTCTGAACAAATCCTTCTGTGTATTTTACAATGTTTTTCTTTTATACTGCGCTTTCTCGAGGGCCAGTCCAGGCTTGCAAATGATCTGTATTTTCTTAATGTTTTGCATATGTGTTCCTTAGTGACTCTCCCTTGTGTGTGCGCAGCAGTAACTGTTGCCCTCAAGACTGTGTGTGCTGGGAACATGGGCCTGTTTACCACTGTTGCTGACGAATAAGAACTTGTGTGGATGCAGCAGAGAAGATAAAAATATTGCTTCCCCCCCGAGAATTTCACTTAAAATAAAAGTGTAATCATTCTGCTGTTTAGCAGATTAAAAAGTACCTCAATTTATCTCAAGACCTGAAGTAGATGAGATCTTGGGTATAAACTGTTGTCAGTTGTGGATTTTTGGGACTTTTTTGTATACTTTTCCTCCAGTTAAAAAATCTCACTTTTTTTTCTAGGCATTTCAATAATCTGTTTTGAAGATTGATTAGAAGGAGACTGAAACTGTTTAGAAAATATTAATGCTTTTGACTATTTGAAATTGACCTGTCGTTGTGTGCTGCAATTGCAATCACTGAATGCATCCTCAGACCCCTCTGTTCTGGAAAACCAATTTACTCTGGAGTTTTTCCTTCTAGTACCTATTGGGGTACATCCAGCAGTTCATCCTGGAGGCAGCCCACCCTGTGTTTCAGGTGAAATGAGGAGGTCCGTTCCCCTGGATATCAGCAAAACAGAGTTGGCTTAAGAAATCTGACACAGATCCTGGGCACGGGGACAACAGGAAGGTGTTAGGGGTGTGCAAGATGTTACAGGAGCTGCGGGAATTGGCAAAGCAATGAAGGTCAGGCCCTGTGTAACCTTAGGAAAGGTCTCGGTACCCTTGAGGCAGTCGGATAAGGAGAGGAGAGCTCCTCGGGAGCCTTCCTCACCACTTCTGGCTGTAAGTGGGTTGGTTCCCTTTGCTCTTACAAATACTTCTGCGTCTTTAGTTACATGTTTCGTAGCCTAAATTTCAGACTTATGCAGTAAAAGTGTGTTTATATAGAGTACATCTGAATAGAGAAAGCACTTAACAGTGTGGCTGGAGGAACAAAGGGGTGAAACCCCCTCACAGCTGATAGGAAGTGATACAACTTTAATGAAGATAATCTAGAAAACTTTTGATGTAGAGCAAAGTTGGGAGTGCAAATTAATGTAGCAAACCAACTTGTATATAGTCATAAAGTAAAATTACCTGGTTTGTTCTTTTCACCACCCAGTGGTGAAATCTAGGTCATCTTTTGACAGAGTCATTGTGACACGCTGTCATCTGAGTGTTACTTCTGGATACGTTACTGTAGGTAGGTTTTAACTGCAGCTGCAATTTGATAATGATTGTTTTGGGGAACATGTTTGACAGTGAGAAAGGTACTGTTTCTAATTCTGGTTTAGTTTTGCTCAGTTTAACATGCAATGCTCTAATTATGCTGCAGTGGAAATGAATAACGTTAAACTAGTTAGAGGTTTGTTGTGTTTTTTTTTAATGCAGATCATGGATTTTACTTCTTGCTTCGTGGAATTTGTTGCAGGCCAGTGAAAACAACCTATCCATTCTTGTGGTAAGGAAAAAAATTATTCTACCCCTTTGAATTGGGGTAGAGTTTTTCCTCTCTAGCTACAAACACACCTGACAGGCATTAATAAAAGTAGAATTTTGTGACATGGTGAATCAATAGTGTTTAAGCGAGTGAACTAAATGCAGTAATCTGCTCCTGCAAGCACAATGAAGTGAAGATTTCATAGCATGTTTAGACACAAATCCTGCAATACTGACAATATGTTGGAACAAACGTATTTGCAGGCAGGCTGTTCAGTTAGCTATTTCTGCCTGGTGCTTATTTTCTTTATTTCCATAGCAGTCCAGAGAAGCAATGCTCAAAAATCAGTCACTGAAATTCCATGTCTCAAAATGTGATATCATGGACATTCTGAATCTTACATAAAACATCTGAGGTTAAGAACTGATGTAAATACCAGAAAAATATTATTTTCTTCTTTTCTTCCCTAAAACATAGGTCAAAATACAGCTTTGTCACTTTGTTTTTTTTTTCTCTAGAACTCTTTATTCCATGTTCCTAAATTTTGGTGCTTATTTAATTTTTTAGGCCTCCATAATGTGTTTGGAGTTTGGATGGGTCTTTTTTTTTTTTTTTTGGGTAACTTCTTTGTAAGTAGTGAGGGGAATCACTGTCTTCATAAGAAAAAATATTCATTTCACACTTAGAACTGATCTTTATTAAATGGATGAAAGACTGAATGTTTTGGTTGCTGTATGGAATCTGCTGTTCTTTCTGCTGAATGCTCGTATGAAAAGCTGCTGGATTCCAGACTGGAGAGCAGAAGTGTTCAAGCTGGGAAGAAGTGAATAGGTAGGTGCTGTGAGCTTGCTGAAGTGTATGCAGCTCTTTGGTTTTCCCACAACGGAAATAATTAATAATACATAGAAGTAAGGATGTGTTGATCCTATTGAGGTTCCATTAAATTAACCAGTCAGCAGAGGGAGCAGGAGTCCACTGGTCAAAATATCTAACTTGTGCTCTAGTTAATTTGATAATCTACATGAAGTATTTTAGCTTGCACATGTGTGTTCATCAGCAATTAAAATATCTTCGTATCATTCACAGTGTGTGTTGTAATTGTCCTAAAAACAATGCAAAACCCCTACAAAGACACCAGCTGTAAAAATAGTGATTAAATCCTTGCATTATAACAGGCCAGTAGCAAGTATTCACGTGCACAGGCTTTGAGGCATAACTTTATTTCCATGAATTTGAAATACTTGACTTTTTTTGGGAAGTAAAGAGAAAATAAAATTATTTGGGACAGATACTGCTTTATTTCTTTTTAATTTTTTTTTCCAAAGAAGATATTTGTTTAAACTTTGAGGAAGAGTTTTTTTGGTATTGCTTTAGTCAAACAGAAGTTCTCTGTTAAGCGATAAAATTGTATGGAACTGAAAGTAGAACAGTGCATCTTGTGGTTTTGTCAGATACTGGTTGGTCACACTGGTGTGTGCTCTTTGCTACCACAGGCTTCATATTTTAGCAACTCAAAGGAAAAAGATGACTGAGAGCCAAGCAGCTGTGGGGAGGAAGCAGAATTACGGTTTCTATTAGGGTTAAGCAAATTTAGCTGAGCACTTCTCACTTCTTAAGGAGAAGTAAAGTTTGGATTTGCCTTCTTGCAGGTTTTTTTAAATTAGAAACAATGCAGAGGTGAAAAACGTGGTTGGTGAGCAGTGCTTAAAAGGGTACTGGAACCATAGGCAGCAGATGGAGAAGACTTCTGCCTCCCTGCTGAAATTTTGGAGCCAGCCCTGTAGGGACTTGTTATGAGGTGGTTGGTTGGTTGGTCCAGACTGACTTCGTACTTCTCTCAGATCAGCCAGAAGGTGCCAGCTGTGGAAATGGCTCTTCCTGGCTGCAGGGTACCCAAATATGTTAGAAATCAGCAGCTGCTGCCAGCTCTGGGGGGTTCTGAGCTCCGATGGTGGAACCCTTGACATCCTTTCTTCTATTTTTGTTTATCATGCTTTGCTCTGTGTTTTCTGAAGTGGGCATTGTTGCTTTGAGCTGCCTCTTACATCACTGCTTCATGCTTCACAGTTCTGTGGTGTTTTTCTGAACAAAAAGGATTTAAATTTCTGTGTTTTACTAAATGTATCTTCGGTTTTGTGCCTGCAAAAATGAGGTTGGCCAGAAGATGTCATCTGAGTTTTACAAAGCTGTTTTATGGCTTCGATCTCTCTTTGCTATTACCTGTGTTCATAAAATAAGTTCCAGGTCCAGTTGAAAAATGGAGACAAGAAACCCACCTGCACTCATCTTAAAACCAATTTATGAACTGGGTAATTTGAGCACGACATCGATTAACTAATTCCTTGCAAAACCAAGTTTTAAAGTCCCAAGCGCCTTACATGATTAAGCTTTGTGGATAATGGTCTCCTTGTCCTGGCACTGCTAGGTACAAGAACAAGAAAGGGAAGCCAGGAGGCACCTTTCTGAATTTTCTGAAGAGTCTCCAGTTGCGCAAGTAGAAAAGATGCTTCCTAAGCTGAGGATGTCTCTGCTCAGCCGTTAGCAGTGTCCAGCTCCTGCTGCTGTGCGGCTCAGAAGCTGTAGGTGGCCACAGCAGCCCCATGGCTGTGCTGTGGCTTAGCGTAAGTCGTTTTGGTTGAGATGAACTTCTAGTCTGGTAATTACACTGCAATGCTCTGGGAGGAACTTGCAGCTGTGAGGAGCTGAAGATCTACTGTTCAGCACGATGATCACAGAGATCTTGGTTCAGCTTCATTGTCAACTGAGATCCTTGCATAAGAGAAGGGTTTGAGAAGTAAATTGAGGGTTGGGGTTTTTTTTGTGTGTGTGGTGGAGGGAATCTTAGAATCATAGAATCACCAGTTTGGAAAAGACCCACCGGATCATCGAGTCCAAACATTCCCATCAAACACTAACCCATGCCCCTCAGCACATCGTCCACCCGTGCCTTAAACCCCTCCAGGGAAGGTGAATCAACCCCCTCCCTGGGCAGCCTCTGCCAGTGCCCAATGACCCTTTCTGTGAAAATTTTTTCCTAATGTCCAGCCTAAATCTCCCCTGGTGGAGCTTGAGGCCATTCCCTCTTGTCCTGTCCCTCTCCCTGTTTTTTTTCTTTATTTTTTTGCCTTTATCTGTGATTCTTTCCTCTGGACAAAGTTGTTGCACTGGATGCTGCTTATCAAAACTTGCAACTCTCATGTATTCTTGCTGTTGCTTTTTCCACCCCCACCTCTCTCTTCATTACTTCTTTTTTAGAGCAATATGAGAAGGGTACACGGCTTTCTTCCACGCACAGCAGGTGAGGGAATTCTAGAGTGTGACAGGATGCACTTTCAGCCAGGTGTGTGTGGGACTGATCCTACAAGCAGGTACAGAAAGGCTTTTCCTACCCTTTACTGCTGCTACAGCAATGCAAAATGGCACAGCAAATGTCAAAGACCTGAAATGCAGGGTGATAAGGAGTAATTGCTTTGTCTTTTATCACAGATAAGTCATGCACCCTCGTTGGGCTGACTTTACCATTTGTTTAATCCCCCCAAATTTACCTTGTGCTGCTGGAAGGGTTATTTTTTATTAAGACTTTGTTTAAAGTAAGCTCTATATCTTTGAAATCTTTGGCTGCAAGCAGAGCAGATCACACCGGTCAATGACTGGAAAGTTTCCCTGGTGAGATTACACAGAAGGAAGTGTAGAAAAAACTGCAAAACCAGTGCAACATTGCTTCTCTTTTGCAGCTATGGTACAGAAAGAAAAATGGGATTCAATTTCATTTTGAATTAAACTTCTGTGTGGTTTCCCAACCACTGAACATTAAAAAGTAGGCCCAGGTACTTATCTTCATTTTGTTTTCTGAAGTGCTAGTTAATATTTAAATGTGGTATTGGTGGGTTTTGTTGTTGTTTTTTTTGTTTATTTTGTTTATTTTTTTTTCCTTCAGTCAGGCTTTTGGAGGCATTCTAGTGTCATTGTTGGTGAATGCTAGTAATAAATATTTCTACCTTATTCACCTGCCAACTCATCTTTTATTCATCCTGCTGATGAAAACAATCTCCCCAGAAACTTCTGTCATTGAAAGAGTTCAAAAACTTTCACATTACAGATGAAACAGATCCTTTTTCGCCTTAGTGTAAGAATTTTCTATTACTTTGTTACACATTTTTGAAAAAGTTAGGTATTATAAAGTTCAGGTGTTTAATTTGGACAGCAGAAATGATGGAACCCAGTAAATGAAGAAACAGGTGAATCTGCATTTGCTTTATGGTACAACATTGGCATTTTGCAGTAAGAGCAAATTAAAAAGGAACTCTTGTTGTATTTCCTTCACACTCCTGAGGTGTGGGCTGGTGCAGCTGTGCCTCCATTCCTTATTTCTCAAACAGGAGTGTGCTTGTGTTATGACAATGGTACCAAACACACAGAAGAGTTACTTGTAAAGTTTTGTGTCTTGGCCACTGGAGCTGAGAATAAATGAATTGGCAACGTATATTAATGGAGAAGAGGAAGCACCCACAATACTGACTCTATTCTTTCCATGTAGGGTAAAGGCTTATGTAGGGATTTGAGGAGACACCACTGAGTGAAATCCAGCCAAGGGATAGGGTTTTTTTCTTATTTGAGTTGAAATTGTTAATCTGTGCAAACTATTGTTTGCATGATCTCAGCTCAATTGCTGGTACCCCTTAGTTAAAAAGTAGCAAATTACTTTGCTGCTATCAACTTCTGTAAAAACTTACGTTCTTGTGGGAGTTTACATATCTGGATAAAAATGTTACTAAATACAGCTGAAACAGGTTGTAGTATTTAGCTGAACTACTCACTTATGCAGCTTTATATGTTATACATAAGTGTGTATCTAAGGCCCATCATTTGATCAACAGATCAAAAGCAAGAACTGCAACCAACCTAGGATCCTAGGCAGTTATGAGCACAATAATTTTGCTACTTTAAATACATTTTTGTAATATAAAAATGTGATTTTTATGCTCGTTGAAGAGAAGTGAGAGGTATGAATGTTCATCCATTTGAACTTTTATTTCCATCTAAGAGGTTTCCTGTACTTTACTCCATGAAACCTTGGCCCCTCCAAGAGCTTTCCTATGAATTCAGAGGCATGACTGCCTGTTTCTGATATGTTTCTTAGGAACAGGGCAGAGTCTGGCTCTGATTTTCAAGCTGGTGTTGAATTGAAACAAAACATGCCAGTGAGGTAGGCATTGCCTCTGAAGTCAGATCAGGTCAATAGGATTATCCTCCTCCAAGTTGTGACAGTGGATGAAACCAGTAGAGTAGAAAATAAATGGGTGTCCACCTTTAAAAAATCATGGGTGGTTTCATTCCCTGACCTGGAGTAGAAAATGTGCTGCTGTTCTCTCCCTTGAATAAGGTTTCACAGCTGTAGTGTCTGGGACTTGATCCGGGACCAATGACCTCTCCTTGAAAAACTTGGAAGACATAAGAGTGAGACTCCTGGATGTGTATGTTCTAACTGCAGAAGATATGTGGTTTTAAATGTGCAATACCCATGACTGATGATCGTATGTCTGTGTTCTTAGGGCTGTGCAGAAGTATTTTAGCTATTGGCTGATGTGTATTTTTGTTTATTGCTGACCAGCACTTGAACCTGGCATTTTTTTTTGCAGCAGAAATAGCTTAGATCAATAACCTATTAATAACCTATGGAAGCCCTAAGTTCTATTCATCCTTGCTCTCCAAACAAGAGATATTTCCATTGTTCATTATTGTGTGCCACTTCCATTTCAACTCTGAGCTCATAAATCATAAATGAGCTCAAAGTATTCATTTCCCTCTTTCAGCACTACCTTTATCTGCTATTTGCTGACATGGCTCATTATAACTTATTTTTGAACACAGTCAGACCTTGTTTACTGAACAGATGAATTCATTGTTGGAAAAGACTCTATAAATAGAATTTAGGGGGCACCAAAATGAGAAATTCTAGCTCATTAGGATCTCCGTTGGAACAATGTGATCTGATATACAGAAGTTTTGAGGTGATGAAATAAAAGTCTTAGCTAATTGGTTCTAAACCTTTAAATTACCAATAGGCTATTTTTATATTACTGTTAAGGATGATAGAAACCATCTGGAAAAGAGACTCAAGGCAGCCTATAGTGGAAGGATAGAAAGGAGAAAAAAACTAGGGTAGTTAATATTAAGGAATACATATGAAGTGTACACAGTGGCATAAACAAAGGACTTTGGGTATCTCCTGGTGTTCTGGGTAATCTTCTTCAGGTGAGGTGTGCATAAAATTAGAACTTTGCTAACCTCTGCCTATCTTCCTCATATGTAAGAGGCAGATATGTCTCCTCTCAACTCTTGGTGCTGAAGTGGTAAAGTAAATTTATGGATATGTGACTCCATTTCAATATCTCAAGTAGGATTACTAATGGAAAATGCATGAATCCTCTAAACTATCTAGTCTAATGGAAGACTGAAGGCCTACTGTATCAGCCCAGAAATATGTCTTTCCTCTGGGAACACTCAAAATAATATTCTGCTCTGCCTAAGTGTCTGCACACAGTGCCTTCCAGAAGTTGAAACTCTGACGTTGGGGCGTGCAGGAGGAGTTTGCTCTATTTCTTCCCTCCCTGGCAGGTTTAAAACATGGTTGCATGCCATACTAAGTCAGTTAGTTTTATTATCATGAAATAATATCCTAACGAATGTCTTTACTGCCTCTTTCCTTACTGAGAAGCAAAGCAGACTGTACAGGGTCAAGACCCTGTAGTCTTGAGACACAGTGACTGACTGAGGAGGAACTGTTTTTCTAGGACAGGTACATTTGCTATTTAAGAATTACATTATCTCACTGTCCTCCTAGTGGACACTTAGTGATCTTAATTATACTAGGAGTAGCATAAACCAGGACTGATGAAAGAAAACAAAGTAACAGAAAATCATGTGGTGACCTGAACAAATAAATTTGCTATGCTCATTTGCTCCTTTAAACATTACTGAAGTATTTCTTAAATGCTTGTCTTTTTCCACTGATTTCTGTGGATTTGTAAACCTTATGTTCCTTCTTGCAGAGGATGTGTTGATTTATGTCATATACAATGCTTATGAAAGAATGAGGTTAAAAATAATGTATTAGCTAAATTTTCTTAGGCATACACTCTAGATAGTAATTCTGCTGAGACTTGTCCTTATGTGAGGAAAGAATGTGTTTGATACAGTGGAAAAAGAACAACCATGAAGTACAAAATATTAGCAAGTAACACTGTATTGGGATTATTCAGTATGAAAGTCTTAGAATAATAGAATCATGGAATGGTTTGGGTTGGAAGAGACCTCTGAGCAACCTGTGCCAGGGTTTCACCACCCTGATTGCATAAAATGTCTTCCTTATATCCAGTCTAAATCTTCCCTCCTGTACTTTAAAACCATTACCCTTTGTCCTGTCACAGCAGGTCTAGCTAAAAGGCCTGTCCCCATCTTTCCTGCAGCCCCTTTCAGCACTGGAAGGCTGCTATGAGGTCTCCCCACAGCCTTCTCTTCTCCAGGCTGAACAACCCCAACTCTCTCAGCCTGTCCTCATAGGAAATGTGTTCCCTTGGATCATTTTTATGGCTTCCTCTGGACCTGCTCCAACAGGTCCATGTCTTTCCTGTGCTGAGGACTCCAGAGCTGGATGCAAAGCTCCAGGTGAGGTCTCACCAGAGCCCAGTAGTGTGGCAGAATCCCCTCCCTTGACCTGCTGGCCACGTTTCCTTTGATGCACATTTGATACACCATCCTTAATGGTGTACCTTACCTTCTCGTGTCAGTGGATTAAATATAAATATGCACATCCTTAAAATGTATATCCTGGGCTCATGGTCACTGTGTCTAATCAAAGTTTTCCATCACCATTAGTTCACTAAACAGTGAACTATGTAGAGAGGTTGACCTGCCCTGTTAGTCATCAGCAACCAATATAGTACGTTACCATCTGACTCATACCGCGTTTAATTTGATACTGATGGATGAGTGAATCGTTTCAGATAAAACAAGAAAGTGCTTACAAATGATGTTGTGTTAAACTGAACCCTTCTGCTTTGTGACGATGCCTTGTGCATGGGTATGATATTGCACGGTCTAGGAGAGAGCACAGGAGTTTCCCAGTGCACTAGAAGGAGGATGGTGTCCTTGGGAGTTTCAAAAGCAGGGTTTACAAAGCTGGACAAGAACAGCTTCACTGCACATAAGACTCATACCTCGTTTAGGTCAATGAATGAATATTCCAGGTATTTCTGAACCATCTCCGGTCATGCAATTGTTAACACAGACAAGCCAGGGAGACAATTTTAAGAAGCTGTTACATTTCATAGTCTTAAATCTTTTAAAGATGGTGATTCACAACCTTTATTCATTAATGGGCATCTGATTCATCGCTGATTATAGTGGAAATAGATTTTTATATTGCAGTATAATTGTTCATACTGCTTTATAAAAACTGTGGAATTATTTCTATTATTGATGTCTACTTGGAGGATTTATTGCTTGGCTGTAAAACCTATTTAAGCTAAGCTAAAGCATTAGAGCAATCTCTATCTGGAAGTGATTTAAAGTGGTCATTTTTAATTTATGAAAAAGTTTCTCTTTAAAAAGAAGTTTTAAAGCGTTCATAGCCTTTTCAGCAGCAAATAGACTCTGATTTTAATTTAAAAATGAAAAATGAAAAATGCAATTAATTTCTTTTGGTTTCACAGTCTCACACGTTGATTTGCACATGATAAAAATTGGAATATTTGGAGGTAATCAACAAAATATTATAGGGAAACAAAACCTGCAATTATTTTTTTCCCCTCGAGGAAGGGATGAAACCCCTTGATTTTCTATGAAAAGACATTCAGAATTTCCATCAGGGCTTTTTAAAGTTAAATGGCTCATTCAGAAACAGCTTAGGTGAAATGAAGTATTAATTTTTAAAGTTTTGCTGTCTATTACTTGAGCAGACAAGTTCAGATTGACACGGTATATGGTGCCATTAGTCTTTAAGGCCGTGTTTGTTTTGTCTCACCTTGTGAAGAAACTTGGTCCTCGTTCCATAACTGGATTTGAAGCGTACTGCTTGCTGCACAGTAGGCATTTGGATCCTTCCTTATGGAAAGCTGTCTCATTTCAAATCCCCTTATGAACGGTCCCTGGTGAGAGGTTGATTTGTGTTAGCTGCCATAGTGTGGGGTGGAGTTTTTTGGTGGTTTTACTGTTGTTTGGGGTTTTTTGGTTGGTTGGTTGGTTGATTTTTGTTGTTTTGGTTTTTTTCCAATGTTAGTACACATTTTACTAAATTGCTTGGGAATTCCAGGGGCCTGGCAAACTGCTGGGAGAGCAAAGCTGACTAATGGCACCAGATTGGGAATGTTCTTTGGCGTCTCAAGATCAAAGGAGCTGGCTCATTTTGGGATACTTTTATATATAATAAGAAAAATAATAGGAAAAGCAAACCTGACATTTAACATTTATTATTCCCATGATTTGGTCCAGAACGCTTTGTTTAGCTTTCAGATAGTCTTTGGCAAGCAGTAGCTGTTAGTTCTCCCTTAGTACACGTCTAGTTCAGAGACTGAAGCTGCTGAGATAGGGAGCTAGGAACCCCACGAAAGCTCCTACGTGTTTTGGGCTGGTAGCATTCATGCCAATGATGCTGCAAAGTAATTATCTGAGAACAGCTTTGTCCTGGTCACTGGGGTGGAAAGCATTCGCTGGTGTTATGAAATGATCATTAGAAGTGACTGTTCCTTCTTAGTCGCAATGTGTAGGGAGTGGGTGAAAACACAATGGTAAAACCTGGAGGGTTTAAGGGTAAAAATAAATCCATTATATGCTCTCAGACATCCTGTCTTCAAGATATGTTTCTGTCCAAAGGCCACATAGTAAAGCGTAAAAAGATGCTAACCATAAACTTCAAGGAAATGGAGAAATCTTTAAGCCAAATCATTCTGTGATATACCTATGTGATTCTGATCTCACTTTTCAAAGGCTTCGACTAGCTGAGTAAAACCCACTTCTATCAGGTCAGGACTGATGATCTTCAGCATCATGGCTGGTGTGGAGGCTTTATCTCTGTCACCTTCCATACGTTCACTCTGAAGCTGCTGTGTCTGACATTCAATCCTCATATTTGGGACACTACTGTAGTGATGTGTTTTTTACAGTTGCGATCACAACTCTGTTTCATGTGTTTATTTTTACTCTTCAGGCCTTGTTATTTCTTTCCCATGACTATCATTCAAGATTCTTAATGAAGAGGTGCATTAAAAGTAAAGGCATTTTTTTAAATTGTGAAGACACAAAACCTGGAAGAGAACAGGATTAATGAGATAATCTTGTTTTTTACAAGGCTTTGGAAATGGCAAAGTAGTAAGATGTACCAATGCTGCCTTTAACCTGATGTACAAAGGACTTTAAACCTTAATTCTATGGTAGGTTTTGTTCTGTTCTCATTATATTTAACTCAAAACTCAATTTCAAGCCAACAGTTGTCCAGAAAAAGACAGGGAAATGGAACAAATAGAACATCATTTGTTTTTAGTTCAGAAGGCATGTTTTCAGTTACAAACACAATGGGATGCATATCAACTTCTATTAATACACAGTTGTCAAATAGCTACGCTGTTCTGGTTCTCTGCCTGAGCAATTATATTTGGTACTTTAGGTTTGCCAGGGGAACAGGGATATAGTTTCAGCCAAGGACGCAGATTCAAACATCTGACTTTATTGCTAATAATGGTGTTTGTATGGTATCCAAGATTACCTCTGGTTTACTGGTGAACTGAGGAATATAATTTGTGGCTGCTATGTTGATTTACTTGTACATCTTTCTGAGCAGACCAGTGCTGACATGCTTGTGACACTTCTGAAATCTCTATTGCAAATGGCTATGCATCCGTGTCACTTGGAATCTTTCTTTACCATAGCTGTTTCTAAGTATTTGTATTTCTGGAACTGAGGGGGACTTTTTGCATGGAAAAGTGCCAGCTAAAGTTCCATCCACTTCAGAGAACAGTAGAAAGATACATTAGTCCGTGAACAATTTTCATATAGTTTTTCTTGCTTATGTTTTAAAAATTGTGAGTGAAAATCACAAGATAGTATAAAACCTAGAGTGACTTCGAATAGAATGCACGCTTCCATTTCAGCATGAATTTCCTCTTACCCCTGTTTGCATTGACTTCCCATTTTGAAGAGAAGAGCCAAATTCTCTGCTACCACAAATGCTTGAAATTCTACTCGAGTCTATAAATCATCTTAGAGAAGTGCACCTGGCCCTCTTAAAGCAAGGTTGACTTGAGGAGACGCTAAGGTTAATATAGACTATTTTTGGAACTAATTTCACAGTGAAAATTTCCCATGTTTTTGAAAAGCAGAGAGTCAACTTACAGATTTTTTTATTTCAAATATATGTAGGAAATAGAAGAGTTGAACTAAATGTAAGAAGGAACCATGTCAATTGTGGATAGAATTTCTAAACTCTGTGTGTTAAAGGAAGAAAAGACCATGGTGTTAACAGTCTCACTGTCTGGGAACAAAAGCATCTTTCCAGATTTTTGTTTTAGGAAACAAACAGGTTGTTTTGCTGTTGCCTCACAACTCAGAGCATGTGGGCAAGAGAGCTTGTATGAAATACGATGCTGACTGTTGCCTGCTTTACAGTAAAAATGTCACAGCCCTTCCAGAAAAGAGGCAGTAAATCCGCTGTTGAAATCTGGGAGTAAGAGGAGCAGAGGTACTGTCTGTATTCAGAGACACTTGTTTTCAAGAAAAGATAAAAATATTCTAGTTTTCATGCTTTGCTGTAAGTGGACAGGGCTTCACCTCTGGGACTTCTCTTGGTTTCAGCAAGGGAAAAGAAAGAAGGCACCTTAGTGAGAACTTGCACCAAAATGTGTTTCTACTACACCTATCTTTAGTACAGATTATTCATGCTTTTATAGTCCTGACTATGGAAATACTTCAAACTAGGTAAATTTACTGTGATTCCACTCCTTATCCTGTGGATTTAGGAATGTGCTAATCTACAATGCATTCACATCTGCTGAAATGTCTAATTAGGTCTGTTTCTGGAAAGGGAGGGTTCTTCCTCCATGAGCTAAGAAAAAGGGAATACACGACTGCCAGTCTAGAGAAATCCCCCAGCTCTGACTGACAGCTGGTGCACGTATCACACAGATGACTAGAACTATTCAGTTCTCGGTAAACCACCTACAGACCACTTATCTGCCTCTTGCTTGCCAAATGTTAATTACCCAAATGTCTGTCTCTCTGTCAAGTGTAGATGTTGGGGTTGTGGATCATTTGACTCCATGCTAGACGTGGGCTTTATCAGTCATCTGGCCTGCTGTCAGCAGAGTCCTCATTCCCACCTAGCACATCAAACTGGGGATGAGAAAAGCCTCCCTGAAGATTATGTGCTTGACAATTTGCATGGGATGTACTAAACAACAGTGCTTATATCTGACACCAAGTTTTTAAGATAGTCGTGGAAATGAACTGGTAACATGAGTGAAAACAAGTCTGATATTGCTCTGTGGTCTTTCTAATTGATAGTCATTGTGATTCTTCCCCTTCAAAGGCTAAATTGCAAGGGGGTTTCAGACATCAGTTATGAGTTGTCTGTAGCTTGCATAATGGCATTCACCTTTTTGGTATTTTTTCAGGCTGAAATGAAGAGAATTCAGAATTACTCCCCTCTACCTGGCAATCTGCTGTTGACTGCAGAGTGTGTGCATTGTTTCAAGTATTCATACTGCTTGTCTGACTCAGACTGCATAATGTAATCATAAACTTTATGTATTTAAGATATTCCATAGAATCATAGAATAACCAGGTTGGAAGAGACCCACCAGATCATCGAGTCCAACCATTCCTATCAAACACTAAACCATGTCCCTTAGCGCCTTGTCCACCCGTCCCTTAAACCCCTCCAGGGAAGGTGAATCAACCCCCTCCCTGGGCAGCCTGTTCCAGTGCCCAATGACCCTTTCTGCAAAAAATTTTTTTCTAATGTCCAGCCTAAACCTCCCCTGGTGGAGCTTGAGGCCATTCCCTCTCGTCCTGTCCCCTGTCACTTGGGAGAAGAGCCCAGCTCCCTCCTCTCCACAACCTCCCTTCAGGTAGCTGTAGAGAGCAATGAGGTCTCCCCTCAGCCTCCTCTTCTCCAGGCTGAACACCCCCAGCTCTCTCAGCTGTTCCTCATAAGGCCTGTTCTTCAGCCCCTTCACCAGCTTCGTTGCTCTTCTCTGGACTCTTTCCAGCTAAAATCAAACAGCCAAGCAGACAGAAAAAGAAAAGAATCAAAGTTTTGACCTGTCATTTGGGGATCAGCCTGGAGAAATTCTTATTCCATTGGGATCACTGAATCCACACAAGTGTGATGTACTCAGAGACTTAGTTTGGGTATTTATAATGTATCAGAAAGTTATCCGCAGGAGCTTATAACTATCATCCTTTAAAGTGAGTATGTAAGCTGATAACACAGTAGCAAGATGAGTAGCAGGCTGAACCAGAGTTTGTTTACAATACTAATTACTGCACATTAAGGGTATGAATTTAGTCAGCTGGCTACTTTGCAGTAGCTCTCTGTGTCCTATTCGCACAGTTCTTTAATGAAAATTGTGCATAGTTGGATGCAATGCCATTCACTGAACAATATATAGCTAGGTACAGCATGGCACAGAAGAGTGACCAGCTTTGACTCCAGAGGCAGCAAATAGATGTGCTCTCACTTACCTTCTCCAAAAAGTACTGTAATTTTTTAATTCAATTTTTCTTTCCATTTCAGCATTCGCAGGAAATGCTTTCCATGGGAGGTTAGGGTCTCTAGTTCAGCATTTGAAAGGGTCAAATGCTAAAAGGAGAGGGAGAGGAACAATTTACTAGTTGGATTAACATCCATAAATAAATTCATTAGCATGCCTTAGCAGGGGAAAGGCTAAAGGACTGAATTTTTACTTAATGACCACTAGATATTAGCATTAGTGAGCGGCTAAAATGAATGGGTATATGAAGCTTTGTATTTAGCTGTAGCAATTGCTGCCCAGGCTTTGAATCTAATCTGGTCAGATTTTCAATCCTTTCAAAGTAATTCAGAATTGAATTGCATTCAGTAGTCTTAAAAAGTATACCTTGAGTATACTCTGCTAAAATAGGACAAGTTGGAATCATCCTGCTTTCAGCCTTAAGCAGCCTTAATGCACTGGTACTTAGGATTGTCTTTATTTAGACAAAATAAGGCCCTGTTCACAGACTTCTTGTGAAATTAACTTTCAGAATTATTTCAGATATTCATAAAGTGTCCATAAGATTGCTTTTTTTTTTTTTTTTTCCACTTGGTAGTCTGGGCTAGTGAGCTGAAAATGGCATCATCATCATGAAAATGGTAATCCTTGTTTGAAAAACCTTACCAGTGATATTAAGATTTATAAGGACAGGAAAATTAAATTGCCTTCCAGGTTCTCTGTGTGCGGTGGTAAAGTAGGTCTAATGTGGCAAACATATATTAAGCTTCAGAACATTTAATAGAAATACACATTTCCTTCAGATTTGGCTTTCACTATAGTAGTAAATATCAGAAATATAACTCACTAGAATGTTGATAGCAATGACTAAATCAGGTGATGCTGCCAAAACGTTGTTATTCTGTTATCCAGTTGTACTGAACTGATGTGAGGTAAAATAACAAGAGCTCTGCCTACGCAGTAGATTCTAGTGCTACTTATGGATGGCAGAATTGTATTAGAGGAAAATTATGACTTAGAAAAAATGTTTGGATAAGGATATCTTCAGTCTGGACTATGAATAAATAGTCACCTTCAATTTCCCAGTGGGTGAATTTCGTTTCTCCATTGGTGCCATTGTCTTAGTAAAATAAAGAATATGTATCTTCTTTGGGTTACTCAGTGAGAAAATACATCAAAGTAATTCTGCTGTTACATTTCATTTACAGCTAATTCCATTCAAAATTGTTCTTCTCAGTTGCATTAAGTATCGTCCTAGAACTTTTTGAAGTGTCGAGTATTTAGTACCCCAGCAACAATTTGGAAAACCTTGTGTGATAGCACATTCTCTTTTTTCTGACCATTTTCTAGGTTATTTGTTTCTTTAATGAGTACAAATAACCATAAGAATAAACGCATTTCTCTGTCTTTAAGAAAAGATGCAAGTATTCTGACAGCACCTGAACTGTGTGTAAAAGTAATCATGTAGGCTGAAGATCACGCAAGCCTCTCCTAGCATGCCAAAAATAGCAAACGTTTGGTATCTGAAATCAAAGGGTTGCTATAAAAAGATGCCTCTAAGCCTGTGGAGTATCCATGTCATTCGTCAGGAAGGTTTATTTTTGGCACGAGCGTTGACACTGCCACTTATAATAAAGGCAGATAGAAAGTTACTGAACTGTGAGCTCCAGGAGCAGTGTTGCACAAAGAGCACTGTGACTCTCACGTGAGCAAAGCTGGGCAATGTTGATGTCTGAGAGTTTGTCTCCTAGAGAAGAAACGATAATTACATAACTCAGAACTATATCGTTCTTGGTTAAGTCTTCCAAGATCTGCATTTCCCAGAACAACTCAAAGGCCCTACGTGTGGTAATCCTTCCCGTAGGCTAGAAGGGCAAGGTGCTGCATTGTTTATCAGTCAGCAGTGGTTGTTTAAGTGTCAGAAGACATGCTCATTACCCAAGTGCACAGTTTGAAGGCTCTCTGCTATCACAGCCTTTTTTGACCCCCATACTTGAACTTTGGTACAGTTGGAGGGTTTTGATAGTTGAAGTAGAAAGCTGCGTTTCCAAAAAAAATTTGTATCTGCCCACTTTTCTGGTCTTCAGTACCATTGTATGTGAGGGCTTTGCAATCTTACCCTCAGGAACCCCTGTAATTACTTTTGAGGCAGCAAACCAGAGACATAGACAAGTCAATTACTTGTTCAAGGTCACAGAAAAAATCTCAGGTAGAGCAGGATGTGAAAGCAAGTCCTCTATAGAACCGCCAGCCTCTGACAAAAGGTATCCTACAGTAGAAGACTTTATTCAGGCAGATAGGCTGAGTCAATTTATTTTGCTGGGTTTCTGGAATGCAATTGTATCCATTGCCATCTCCTGGCCAGAACATGCTGCAGATGGCAAGATGCCACACCAGAGTGCTGGGGAGTGCAATATAATGCAGAGCATGTTGGAGGCTCAGCCGTTCTTCCCAAGTGCTGCTGCCTGTTGTACGGTGCACGCTACCTGGTGGTGTGAGCCTGGGCAGAACAGGGCTCATGGTGACATGAGTGTAGTACAAGGTAGGATCCAGGCCTTAGTCCTTTCCATGTTAACTGAAATGAATGAATTATCCAGCTTCAAATTCCGTTTTCATGCTGAGGCTAGGAAAGTCGAGTTGGCTTCGATGCCAATATGCAAAAACCAGCCGATGATATCACAGCAAGTATTTTGCATTGCGTATGTCTGTATGCATTCTGCTTTCAGTTAAATATTTGCATCCAGACCTTTCATATATGCCTCTCTGTTTGCCTCCAACCTCAGTGTTATCATCTTTGAAATGATGTAAAGAGCTCAATTTTCTTTATGAAGTGATGAAATAGACTGAAATAAATCTTAGTAGTGTGAACACAGCCTGCTTCTAGTGCAAATGTGAAGTAACTCTACCAAAGTTAGTGAATTAAATGAATTCAAAATCAGTTTGCTCAAAGCAAAATTAGACTTTGAATACGGCTGACAGCAAATTTTCTGTTACAGGTTGGTAACACAAATCTTTTTGCACACACTGAAAAAATTATACAAGTCTAACCCCATTAATATATTAATACCTAAATTTGCCCCTGAATTCTGGTAAAACAAAACCCCTGCCAAGTTTCCAGGGAATGTGTTTGATAAGGACTGGGCATCCTTGTGACCTTACTAAATACTGTCCTAGTGTGGGAATATATCTTACACGCTGTGCCCGGCAAGAATAGTAATGTTGCTAACTTTGTAACAGATAGCTAAAAACAGACTACTTCACACCTTGCATAAATTACCTAGTGGGTAATGTGCAAAAACTAACATGTGAAACTGGAGTTTTGATTTAAAAATGAAAGGATATGAGAAATGAGAGCTCAAATGATGACTCTTGGGTAATTAAAACTGTATCATCTGGCTCCTCTCTGACTCTAAAGTTACGCATGAAGGTTTACATTGCAACTCAGCCTATTAGTGATAACTAATTGGATAGGCAACTGAGGAGCTCACGTCGCCTTCTTTCCATGGTTTGTTGATGGAAAAGTAGCACTATAGAGATTAAAATTCGAGTGATGTGAAAAGTATAGGCAATGTGACTGAACAAAAACACACCACAAAAATGATATACCACATTATGCTGGGGTCTAGAAATCCTCTCTTCTCTCCCCTCTCCCCATTTATTTTGTATTTTAAATGGAGTCAAACATTGTAGAATCTCGTACACAGGTACTGAGGCCTGAACACTGTGTTACAGCAGCAACAGAATTATTAATTTGTTAAGCAACTGATAACCCTAATTTTCTAAATCAAGAACAAAAGGTGATTTTTAGGGCAATGTATTTAGTTCTAGCTGTATCAATTCTGCTTTGTATTGCATGACATAACCCATTAAACACACTTCATAAAGTTTTACAGTTAAGCCCAGGCGTATTGCTAATTGAAGACTTTCTCTATAGGTATGTTTTACTGTTAGACTGCAAAGTTCACGTCAGAGCAGGGCTTGGCTGTTGTGTAGTAAACTAAAAAAATATATTGAACGGTTTGTTCTTGGATTGATTAGTGAGCCAGCAAAGCTGTTAGCGGAGTTTGGACTGAATCTGCTGTCTAGAAATAGACTGCGACATCCAATCAATGCACCCATTTTCTAAAATCGTTCAAGATTGTGAAGTCTGACAGAACGCACTGGCATGAAAATGGTCATTGTTTGTACGTTTGAGGAGTGTTGACCAAAAGCTGTGTCTGAATTTGGTGCTTCAGTGAAAACCTGAATGACTCGTGGTAATAAACTTTGTAATAGTATTACAAATCTCCTTTATTTTCAACTAAACTCAGCCAGATTTTCAAAATGGCTATGATTTGGTCTGACTTTCACAAATTCCTGTGTCACACTTTAGGAGCGATAAATCATTTGAAATTAAGAATAAATTTTGTCAACTGGCCTGTTTCAAAGCATAAGTGTACTTTAAGATTGCAGGATATAGAAGTTGGGGGAAGGAAACAGATGCAGATGTTTACAGTGTCCTTGCACTGAGAACAGGGGTGTTCAGCGATATATGTATTTGAATTGTATATTTGCATGGCTTTCCTGCTTCATTGCATATTTTGAGGATTTAGAGGTTCTTATATGTCTCCGAAATATTTTTAAGTCCCAGCTTCATCATTTGATATTCTCAACATGAACGTTATAGAAAATTCTGATGTTTGCATGACAAAAGAACCTATCACTGAAGGTTCCTATCCCGTGGCTGAAAGGATATTAAGGTATTGTATTTTGTCACAACTTTGAGAAGAAATATACATAGAAGTGTTAGAATTCAGATATTCTTGCCTTAAATCTTTCACATTCTGAAATGTTGCCTTGTATTTTCTAATATACGTACGATCTCAAGCATCAGAAAAAACTCATTTTTCAATCAAGTGAACTATTTACCTTGATTTTTCAAGCTTTTTAAATGCACTTACTGGTTTGCTTTTTAAATTTTTTCTTTTAAAAAGATACAATCTATCAAAATGATTTGGTAAATAAAATAAAATTAACTGCAACTACTCTTCATTACTCTACAGTATCGTTCCAAATTTACCCCAGGTTTTCCCTAGATAGAACTGCAAGATGCTTACTCTGCTAACAATGGGATTTTTAAAACATTGCTTGATACGCTCCATGCTATGCAGATATAATTTTCAACTAGAGTCTGCAGTGTTCTGGGAATCCTTGCATAATCTGGAATGTGCTATAAATAGAACATGCTCTCAATGGAAGCAAAGCGTGACTTATTTTTGTAAGTATATGCTTGCCACGGTTCCAGCTCCCATCCAAAGTCAAATTGCTCTTGTCAGGGCTGCCAAGTTGTCAGTAGGCAGAGAAAGCTCTTGCAACGCACAAGGTGACTTTTCAGACTAAAGGGAGCGGGGGAGGAAGGAGGTTTCCCTTCTGCTGAGTAACTGTTTCAGTCCTTTTACCAGGCTGTTTGTATCTTCAGTTTGAGATACTCAATGAGATGCGATCGGCTGTTCAAGGAGGTTCTGTGTGACATTGCTGAGTTGGGTCCCTGTTGGTACCAGCAGCTCTGCCACTGAAAAGACCTGAATGTTCACAACACATAGAGTAATGAGGATGCAATAAGTTAGGAGTTGTCCCCCCACCCTGTTTCCGTGTGCCGTTCACAGCTGCAGTTTGGCAGGAGAGGTGCTCAGGTCTTCCACTGGAAGGAGCCGTGTGGAGTCCACTGCAGCCCTCTCAGCCACCAGTTCCTAAGAGGAGGTGCAGCCCCCAACAAGGAGGACTCTGTTCCTCTCCAGGCTTCTCATCCCAGTCTTGCCAGACCTGGTGGGAGGAACAGGGATAAGAGGCAACTACAGTGCAAGAATCGTTGTCAAAGTATGGATTTCTGTCTGCTTGATGGCTTGTTTACATGCCAGTGTTTGATGGGTATTGTGGAGGGAGAAGGTGGCTTTTTTGCTTTCTCGGGTCTGTGATCTCATCATGCTTTGTGTCTTCCTTAGGCTTGTTCTTTTGAAACTTTCTGAATACATATGAACAACTTGCTTTTGCTGTCACTATGGAAAGCTTGAAGATACAAATCTATTTTGTGTCTTTCTACTCCCTCTGTCTGTGAAAGTCAATTCCTTATTATTTTGCCATGAACACTCCTCAGTCAGGTCATCAAATAACTGCAAAGTCTTCATTCCCAATAAGCTGGGATGAAAAATATCAGTCTTTCTTATCTAATTTCTCCAAAGACCTAATCCTAAACATTGCTGAAGGATAAATCAAATTGGAGGATGATAAGGAGGTGGACGAACAGAAACTCATTCCTGTAACCTGGCTTTCTGGATGTGTAGCTGAAATGACTGAATTTTGAAACTAAGAAAAGAGCAGAAGGTGGTCATTTTGGGTTTCTTTCATCCTCACTGAATGACATAAAATGTTAACTTGTACCTAAACCATTACTATTATACCCCAACCCCTCTCATGATTTAAGAGGTCATGGTGACATCACCACAGCAGAGGGAATCCTTATGAGCCTGAAATTTATGTCACTGCTCCAGTGCACCCCTTTCCACTCCTGCCAGGAAAATTCTGTATGGCTGCACCACTTGTCTTAACTATTTCTATTTTTAATGGGCCTCTTGAGTTTACTGGCAGTGGGTATTACTGAAAGCAGCCCTTATCCTAACGCACCCTTGCTTGGGTGCATTGGGCACATGTCCAGCTTGAGAGGGAACGTAAGGCCTTTCCTGCAAAACTGCTCAGAGGTGAGCTGGATTACAAAGGTCTTCTGGAAAGAGGTTACGGGATACATGTGAACTCCAAAAATATGTTTGGAAGCAGTTTCCCAGCACATGGTTGCAGTTGGGAAGAATTTTCACTTCTCAGTTTTTATATCTAGCCACACATTTTCTGAGGACTTTTAAATCACTTTGGTACCAATACCCAGGAAAGGTGAAAAAGTAAAAAGAGAACGTGAGCTGCGTCCAGACAATCTTTACCAGGCCTTCCCACGGTACACACTGAACCTTTCCTTTCCATCTGTCTTTTGTCAGTGTCTCTGGAAAACCTACAGACAGCAGTAACATCTTACACTCTGGAGGTCATGGTCTTTGGAATTTGTTAGACAAGATGGTAAAAATGTTCTCTTTGAGGGTATTGACTTCAGTCACTGGATATTCTCAGCCAAGGAAAGAAATGAAGCTATTTATCCTCTCCCAGATTTGCCACTGAGAGAAGGAAGAATCAGTTGAAGTCCTAGGAGAGCTCCACTGAACTCAGAGGAGTTATAACTACAGCAGGTTTTGTCCATAGAGAATATAGTCTCCATAAGCAAACACATAAATAAATACAAAAATAAATGGAATTGTGAGAACTACTCCCTTTGCCTGCTTCCTGTGCTGTCTGCCTGCACCCCTGCTTTTATGTTCTCTTCACAGAAATGCTGTGGTTACTTATTTTCTTTTTATTTACTTAGAACTCTATGCTAAAGCAGATTCTTATTTTCTGATAATACAAGAGATCTGTGCTGACAGGTTACAGGTATAAACATTGCTAACTTCTGAAATGCAGTTCCAGATTTATTCTGGGAAAGGACTTTCTCTCTCTTAAAAGCACATTTCTTTAACGTAGTAATTTTCTTTATAGCTTAGCTACTTAGGAAAATGAGTTTTATGCTATCATATTATTAGCAATAACACTGTCCTATCTCCCTTTAAGATGTTATACATTGTTGGGATAATTTTAGCCAAATTCGACAAAAAATATGGAAGTCTAATTCATAAATAATTTTCAATAAAACTGAAGGCTCTTCAGAAGAGAAATCTGCACTAGTGCCATCACTGAGGGAAGCAGAGGTACAACCTGGGTGCCACACGAGCTGGCAGAGGCCAGCTTCAAAGTCTACAGACAAGAGCTGTCTTGAGGAGGTTTTAGAACACACGGAGATAGAAACTGTGCCATTACGAAGGTGGAGGTGAGCACTTCTGGAGGTAAAGAATACAAATTGATAGGAAGCAGGTCTCTCATTATTTCTGGTGCTCACAGAAGATCTTGTCTTCCAGCAGCAGAGTCATTAGAAGTCTGGAGACTTGCAAAGATGCTGGAATTCTTCCCCAGTGTTATGGCTTTGACTCTTAGCAATAAATAAATTTGATCAAGCAATAAAATGAAAAGCTGCTTTTGAAAATTTGACCTGGAAGTTTACCCTTAGTAATTTAGGTTTTACTTCAGTGAGGTGCATACGTATCTCCTGAAGTATATACTAGCAGTAAACAAGTATTTAAGTACCTTTGCTGAATTATATCCAAAGCCATAAAGAGACACGTGTAATATTCTTCTCTACAGAATCATTAATCTCCTGAATTACTGCAGTCTTGATTCAAGTAGCTTTACAGCAATAGTTTTTCAAGGTCTTGGTAGAGAACCTGAGGTCCTTATAAACTCATATAAAGCCGTATCCTTGACAGGAGCCAATACCTTGACTTACAGTATTGGAAGTGTGATTCCCAAAATAGCATATGGCTGACAACAGGCTGATATCTAACTAGAACATATTCTTTTCCATTTTATCATGTATATGATTTTTCAAAGGTCAGTTGGTTGCTGAGAGATTTCCCGCATGAAGCAGGAATCAGCACTAAAAATTCATTAGTGCTAAAAGAGGCCAGGGTTAACCAGGGTTATTGAAACTAAGCCTCTCTTTTAAATGTCATTATACTCAGCTTTGGAAGTTTTCATTACATATATTGTATGTTGAGCCCTTGTTAGCAATGGTGGCAGCAAAGATTGTGTTCTTTGTCAGTTCTGGCTGTGCTCAGATTGTAATTCAGGTTGTATTTGTATTTGTAATGAGGCCCAAGCCAGAGTGAATTCTTCATTTCACTCAATGAGCTGTGATTGCTAGAAAGTTATTGTTTTCTTCAGAATTTTTGCTTGGCTAGCATTTAGAAAGAAAGGCCAAATCCTTAATAAGTAGCACAATATTTCCCCCAGTTGTGTGTGCTTAGACCCATGATCAAACTGTGTTATTTTTTTCAGAGCAAGAAAGATAAGCTCACTGACCGTGGCAGATCTGTGCTGTTCTTTCCAGGGTGGCCCAGAAACACCATCAAGACCAAACTCACTGACCAGGCCAACAATCAGCCCCCAAGCAGGACTGTCAGACACCCTCTGAATAATGCAGGGATGCTGCTTATTCAAGTATGCCCAGCAGCTTTGCCAGGCTGCGATGGGCTGCAGCAACGGGCACTGCAGGCAGCTGCTGCTCAGGAGCACCAGACTCAGCACTGCCCCTTTGGAGCTGTATGCACAGAGCCTACAATGACACGTGGTTATGGATGTACACAGGAGTAACTCGATAAAGAGACTTTGTGGGTACAAATAGGCTTATTATTTCTCCCCAGATGGAGACTTATTAACAGCTTGAGACCAATGCATTCTAGAAAGCCATTAAAAATAGCTCTAGAAAACCTCAGCTTATCATCAAGTTCATCCCTCAGCCACACAGCAAGAACACTACACTGTGTCTTTCCTCATCAGCGTCCTTAAAGACTTTCAGCACTGGAGACTAAAGTCTTCCTTGATCAACTGTTCTGGAATTTCACTGTTATCATTGGAAAGCTTTTCTAATGTCTAATCTGAACTTTTCCTTTTTTCCTGCCATTTAGGCTTTTGTTTCTCTTCTGTCCATCCTGGTCTGGATTTCACTGCTTTCCCAGTTTTCAGTGCTTCAAGGAATTTTGTTCATTCCTGCACAGAAATTGAAATATCCCTTATGAGCACTCCTGTGAATTTCCCTAATTTCAACAATGACTTTCTTGAAGAATGGCCCTCAAAACTGGGGCCCAAAATATATTCCAGCCAAACTCGCACCATTGTAAACAAGTGTGAAAGGTTGCTTCACGTCTTCACGTATGTCTTCTAGACTGCACTTTGAGAACTCTCAATATGCTGTCTTCTGTGTTTTGAGGCTGCATTAACAGTGTTGACTCATGTCCAGCTGGTGAGTCACTGAGAGTCCCAATTCAGCATTAGCTTTGCCTTATCTTTAATTCCCCATCTTTTACTTTCACAGTTAACTGTTTCTATTTGGAAGAGCATATATAAGAGCACTTATCCCTATTGGCGTGCATTTATTTTCAGACTGCTTTCCAAATTTATACTACCAACTTGCAATCTCTCCCGGCTTGCTACCATTTGCCAGTTGAATAAGCACGGTCTCTATTCCATCTTCCAAGTCACTAGTGAGAACAGTGAGCAGTACTTGTCTGGGGCAGAGTGCTGCCAAATCCAGCATGATTAGCCCTGCATTTTTCTCTAGGAATCAGTGAAGATTGCAGTCTCAATGTAGCTTCCAAACAGTCCTGCACCCATCCTACAGCAGCTTCACCTGACGGACACTTCCTTCTTGTATCCTGTATCAGACAGTGGCCAAAGCTTTACTGCAGCCAAGGCATTTGATTCCTACTGCTTCCTCCTCATTCACAGCTACCTTTGACAGAAAGAAATGAGATTGCCTTAACAGAATTTGTTCTCAATAAATCTCTAGTGTCTGTGAATCTTTGGGCTTTCCCATGTGCTTATGGATAATGTGTTTGAAAATATTTCAGTATTTTCACAGGAATTTTAATTAAGAGGTGTGATTTGTAATTCCCCAGCTGCTGACCTGTTCATTCTTTCTTGGAATAGGAACCAAGTTTCTTTTTCTTTTTTTCACTTGGTACATTTGTGTGCCAGTTTTTAAAGAGAACTATTACGAGTTATGGAACTGCTTCAATTACTTCTTTAAATAAACTAGGATGACAGAGTTCACCCAGCCCAGTTCATATGAAAACTCCCTCATCCATATTTTTCCTCTTCTAGGTTAAGATCTCATCCATCCCTCACTGGCAGTAATTATGTTTGGCCCATGGTATTGCAACTGATCTTTTTTAAAAGGGCGATGGAAAAAAGGCTGGTAAACACTTCAGTCTTTTCCAGAACTGCCTTCTGTTGATCAGTTCCAAGTAAAGTACTAAGACTTTCCATAGATTTTTTTTCACAAGCAGCTTGTGGGTATAGTGTCACACGCTGATATGAAAAAGAGATCCTGTTCCAGGAGATTCTGCTCTTGGAAATGTTATACTGCTCAGCTCGGCTGCTATTGTTCAGACTTCTTACAATGCAGATATATAAAGCATTTACTTTGGTCTCAGAGAGCCTGAAGCAATAATGTTTTGAAAATCATTGGTCCATTCCAGAAAAATCTTTCTCTGAAACTAAGAACATCATTCAATAGGTACAACTCATATAGTTTTGAAAAAGTGGGTTTACTTTAATCTACATGTGCTTAATTGTGTGGTCTTCAGGTTACAGACAAATATATTTTTTCTGAGAAAATAAGCAAGCAGAATTTAGGAGATTATCATCACAGGATTGCTCACAAGAACACAGATGCTCAAGAGTCACATGGAGGATGGGAACAGTCATCACTAGGCTAATGGCATCTTTAATTGCTGTCCTTACTTACAAACAAAATTGAATCAGTGCAGAGGATTACAATTTAGCTTGGTTTATAGCGTGAACAAATCCTTATCATATTTTAGCTACTTAATTAAGATAAGCATCTAGGAGAGATAGCCTATATTCTCCTATATATTGCAGATATAAACTGCAATTGCATTCTGTCTTGGACAGGGGATGACTCGTTTGGATCTATGTCCCTTGACTTTTGCATGTGTGTGGCTTTATGGGTTTAGCACGTGAGTGACCAAAGAAATGTTAGTTTTGGTCAGACAACTCTCCTTCTATCTGACATCAACCAGCCAGTAACAGCAGAAATTATGGGGTTATAACACAACCTGAGACACTGCTTATTTCTACCAAGTCTTATCCTGCTCATTATGAAGTCTTGTGCAAACATGTGAGCAAGTTATCAAGTGATCTACTTCATCAGATATTCCACAAGAGCTTCAACCTGTGTGGAATTATGATTGGTCTTTAGGGGTAGATTCATTAACAGATCTGTTCCTATGGTTTAGGTGCTTGCTTTCCGGAACAGACTTCCTAATCCAGCGGTACAGGAGAGTTAGGAAGAGCAAGCAGAAGGGATCTAGAGAGTTGGTCAATGAGCAGGAAGCCATGTGCTGTTTTCTAGGGAAGTAGTGGAGACGAGCTGGATCTTACACTCTGCGTTGCAAGCAGTTTTATCCTCAGCAGTCAGGGAGGATCTGCTGTCCATCCAGATTCCACAGCTCTTGTTCCTCTTCCAAACATTACCACTTTTGCCTCTTTACACTGACAGAACTGAGCAGGGCTACCTTTTTTATCTTGAGAAGCTCCTTGTGGAAATGCATTGGTGGGATCTCCTTTCCTGGTAAAGGCAGTTGCTTAGGAAGGAGCTATGGAAATGTATGTTATTCATCCTTTTTGCTTAAAATATGTCAGAGAGAAAGCTTAAAACTGATTTCCATATTCCTTGTGCTACAGAGTTGTTCTATATTTATGCCCCTATGAGAAAAGCAGGGAAAATAGTAACTAAAAATGTCAGGCATCTTCAGATGGTTACAAAAATCCAAAATCACTGGTTTGGTGCCCAAGTTTTATTTTAGATACCAAAGGCCTGGATCCTCAGAGATTTATCTTCCTAAAACCCATTTGATTTTTGTGGGACATTAGGGAGAGTTAAGTGCCAAGATACTCTAATAAATCTGGGCAAGTGAAATCTTTGATTTGCTTCAGCCCTCAGTTTTGAGCAAAGGACACTTGGCATTTTGCAAGAGCGCTTCAGCAGTGGCAAGGTAGGGACAGAAATAGGTGTTTTGTCTTCTCTGTTTGATTGCCCATTACAATTTTTCTTCAATTATGAGAACTACATGTTCTTCAGTTACATGAGAACACTCTGCATTTGGAACTTGACTGTTCCAATGTCTCCTGTATTAGCCTAGGTTACTTGTTCCCCTCCGAGTTGTTTATGTGCTGTTCCCTTGTCTTTGCTGTTGGGCAAATGCTAAAAATAAGAATTTGCTTATCTAATTTGTATGGATCTTCAGAGTGTATGTGATTTCTCTGTCTCCTTTCCCCTCAAGCAGTGGACAGATTTTCCAAACCTTATGACTATGGACTATGCATTCATTGCTGTCATAAGTCAGAGGAATTTTCCTTTCAATACTGACGTGTCAAATTAAGACACTCCATATTTTTCCACAGGGAATATTTAGAGATTGCAGTTTCTGTTTGTTCTGACTGGGCTCTGGATCTACTAACTCTGATGTGATTATATGTATTTCCAGTTCTGAAAATCTAATTAACACCTTGTAAAATTGTTTACTGTAAGCATGCCTAAAAATCTGCTGATATCTATAAACCATTTTTTTTGTTTGTCTTTGGATTAGATGGGTAAATTGTATTTGGTGTCAGATTAATAACTGATATGACAGGAGAAGGATCAGAATGTGCTTCTCTTTCTTGTCAGACCCTATGCTAAAAGCTTTGCTCGAGATGCCGTCTTGGAGAAATATCAAGTTATTCTGCCATCAAGCCTGTCCTGTCACTGCCCTTTCTACCAACACAGCTCAATGTAAGCTCCTGCTTGTCAACAGCAGCGCTGGTTTTGGAAAAAGGAACTACGGAACAGAGGTCACTAAATGGCTTTTTTCTGGTATAGTATAGATTTAATCAGAATAGGCACACATTTCAATTATCTCTGCTGTGAATCAGCAGAGCGTTCTAAAATGTATCCTCCGGATGACGGTTTGAGACACAGAGATGGTGCTTTAAAGTTATGCAGGGTCCTTTACATACCCTTGCACATAGCCAAAGTATGCAGCCAGTTTAATTCCTGTTTTAAAAGGCCTAATACAAAACATTTTTCACAGCTGGAACTGTGGTAGTCAGTGCTGTTCACAATACTGAGTATAGGTCTTAGGACTACTTTGTCTGTGTATCTTCTCTTCTTAACTCAGATCAGTAAAAAAAAAAAAAAGCTATATACCCTTAAAAGCTTTAAGGATGGTAAAAAGCAGAGCAAAGGGAGCGATCAGGTGATGGCACTGGCTTGTAAGGGCCACAGGCTTGTGATGGTCAAGTGGGACTGGAATATTTGACAGGGACAAAGAAGAGAAAGGAATTCCTTATGAATGTATCACCTAGGGGACCAGCCAAAACCAAAATATATGGACTGCACAAGAGAAATAAACTGTGATATGGAGGAGAAAATAACTGGGGGTGAGGGAAGAAGAGGGGGACCCTAACGTAAGCCCAAAGAGCATGCAAGAATCAGTGCCAGTGCAGCTATGCTGGGCTTTTTTTGAGCTGTATTGTTAGGTGACTTAGCAATTGTGTGTGTAGACATATTTACTTTCATCATTATGTCCTCTCATGGTTGGAATTTTGCCTCTGGAGGAGCAGAACTGACACTGTTTGAATAACAAGATTTTGCTCAGCAAATGTGCTAGAGATGTTTCTAACACTTCCACAGACACACACATTTGTGGAGCCTACCTGGGCCAAAAGTATACGAGCTTAACATTCAGGGATTCAATGTAGCACCCAGTTTAGTCTCCAGCTAGCAAAAACTTCAGTTTGAAAGTAGATCTTTAGCCAGATGCTGCACTGATATGAATATAAATTAATTTCCAAGGCTATGACTGATTTTGTCCAATAGTTTCATTGTCGCTGGCATCAGAATTTGATCCTTCCTGTGCAATCTCAGTTTTATTCTAGGATAGGCTAGAGTCCTTGAGGCAATAACGAAACATCTAAGACATCTGGCAAATCTCTTGACAATGACACAGTGGCAAAATAGATCAATTTAGTTTAGGGTTGCTTTTGAATCCATAAAATAGGAGTCACAAAAGTCTTTTCTAATACAGAAGACAATCCTAGAGACAGAGACATCAGTTATTACAGGGAAAATGTGGAGACATATGAGCACTCTAAAAAAAGAAATTAAAAATATTTTAAGGCTGCAAAACCAGACAGCATTAAATGAATGAAATACTTCTAAGTAATTCAAGAGTTGGCTGCTATTTACAAGTGCTTGCAAGGCAGTTCAATTCCGGTAAAATAGTATAGTATGGTATATAATATCTATGTCGATCTACTATGCAACACTGAGTGCTAGCTTATACACCACTTCTGAACACGTTAGTACACTAAAATGTAGGAATAACCAATGAAAATTTAAAAAAAGGAAAGAAGGAAAGAAGGAAAGGAAATAATTTTTAAAGTTTGAAACTAGGAAACATGTCCTGATGGTAACATTTGGAGTTGTTTGCAAGCAGACATAGCTTCTAGTATGTAAAACAAGGTAGATAAATCACTATTCTTAACAACAGGATTTTTTCTATTAGACAGAGGATTAAATTCTAGTTCCAGCAAAATTAGTGGTAACTTTTGAGGCCACCTGAAATTATCCATAGCTTGTAAGGATGATTTGTGAAGGTACATATGTCTCAAGGAAGTGTATAGCTTATTCACATGACAGATGCACAGATCTTTAAAAATCTGTTTAATGAAAAAGTGCAAGAAAAATAACGAGTAGCTGGAATTAGGTCAAGGCCTACAACAGAGTATTTAATTTGGCTTCAATGAAGAGGTCTGGATTTATCATTTGTTGTTAATCTAGGCACTTGGCTTGTCCTCATTTATCTTCCCTTCAGAGCTACTGAGAAGAGCTTCAGAAATGCATTTCAGCACATTGTGGAAACAGTCTATGCTCACAGCTTATAATGAAGAAATAATGTAATTAATTGCTGTTATGTAATGGCACTTGGCAAATTAATGCGGACGGCTACAGAGTAAATAAAAGCTAGTGCTGTTTCTGGAATACCACTCAGAAACATCTTCACTAAAGACCCTGGAGCGTCCAAATGTTTGACTGATTTTTTTTTTACACACAGAAAATATCAACATCAGTGGCTGTTGGTTAAAGGTGTTGTAAGGAGGACTCTAAAGATTAAGAGCTCCTGTATCGCTGCTGAGTAAGGACAGCACAGCCTGTGTACTGTACCCAGCTGCCTCTGCTGATGTCCTTAGTTCCTGTCACCTCTGCTAAGCTGGCAAAGGCATTCTGTTAATTCCACCAGCTCCTGGGGTCGAAGCGATGTGGTCCGAAACGAGGCCACCCAGTGCGCCGCATAGGGAAGCATAAAGTATGCACTGCCACGTTCTGCTGAGCTGCATTCCCAGACAAAGCCGGGAACCTCTTGTGTGGGGGTATTAGAAATCATCTTTCGAAGTCAATAACCTAGGATTTTTTAATGTGTACTCCTTTCCTCCACAATATGAGAGTTTTAACCACAGCTACAGTCCATCAGTCTACACAGTCCGTAAGGGCTTTGCAAGGCTCGTGGAATAGCTGCAAGCAGACACAGGCCCGAGCGCCTCCTGCGCGAGGCCTTCCACCCACGAAGGCGCGATGCGGCGACAGAAGAACTGTCATAGCTGTGCTTGGTGAAGGAGGCTGCTCGTGGAGAGCTCTCCCGGCGAGGAGCTGGGGGTGGCATGAAATCAGGAAGGCTGCCAGGCTACCCTGTGACTCAGAGGGGGAAATCCCACCTACGAGGAAGGGATGCAGAGCCAACAGGCAGAAAAGCTGAGGCGCAAGCTGTGGGTGGCTCCACTGGCTTCTGTCACACCCTTTGGGTTTCTGATCCTGCACTAGCAGAGCCCGATGACATTAACCAGCCCTTTCTTGTTGTCATCTCCATCTTTGTCCTAAAATCTAAACCAAAATTAATATTTTCATTTTTGTAAATGAGTCAACAAAACAATATCTCTCTATCCTAATGGCTGAGATTTGCGGGTAAACTCTTTGCCTTGGTTTGGGAAAATTTATAGCAGATTAAATAATTAGTTGCTATTGCTATATGCTTGCATCACAGTCTAAACAGATGAAGGTATTTTGAGGGGATGGCATTTTTTTTTAATTAAGGCTCGTATAACATATCCAATGTACTGTCTTTAAATTTTTCATCTGCCCATTTACATTGATTTCTAGATTCCTTCTTCCTTTCCCATTTGAATAACAAATCCCAAATAACAAATTTAAACTGCTATTTATAAAATGCAATGGATGAATTGAGACTTTTTCCAATTAAAATTTAAAGTTTACTCAGTTTTCAACCTTCAAGTTTAACCAGTAATTGTTTCTTTCCTGCTAATCCTATTGCGAACAGAAAACTGGCTGCACTGCTAAGAAAGGCAATCAGGTAAATCTGATTTTACACCAGGGATCCACTAACCTGTAATTTGATGTCTGATTATTTGCTTTTGACTGCTTATTTTTTTATTGCTGGGTATTTCCTTCCCTTCGAGACCCTTAGGTTGAAGCTGCTCACTAGAAATCCCATGCAATGGCTTATAAAACCTTAATATCTGTATAGTAAGTAGCATTGCAGCTCGGGCACGGTGGTGCTAGAAGTTCTCCCAGGCTAAATGTTGCTGAAGGAGTGGCTGCACACGGTTGATGTGGGTGGAGGGATAGCAACCGCTGCCCCACCATGGCCATGCATGATGCCCACTCAGTGTACGCAGAGCTACTGACTCACTCATCATACTTAATCTAGGGAAATGTTTCATCTTTCAGAACCTGTTCATTGTCACCAGGTCACGTGGACAGTAGTGAAGGACTCCTTTGGAATAAACTGCGACATTCTGAAACACTTAAATATTTATTTTTAACAGTATTTTAAGATGGATTTGTTCCCTGATCTTGTTCACCACACATTTGGCACATCAGTTGAGCTGGCACAGTAGAAAGAGTGATGAGGATGACGCTGAGAATAGGAACTGTTTAAGTTGGCAGTAATTGCAAGAAAATAGCATGAGGAACCCCATTAGGGAATGTGAGCCCTATCTGGGTGCTTGAAACAGTTGGCCCTGCCTAGTATGGCAAGTAGGTGATGGGTCAAAAGGTGGGATGTCTGACGGTCAGAGACTGTCAGGCCTCAGGAAAAAGAGAAAGTTCAAGACTAGGTGGAAAAGATCCTTTCCCTGAAGCAGACTGACAAACACCGTTGCTAATCTTGTTCATCGCTTGTCTGTTCATTGCTTGTTCTGCACAAGAAGAGGGAGACGTTTGGAAGATCTGTTCTTCCAGAGACAATGCAATTTTATTGAAATCTAAAATGGTTGTGGCATTAGGATGCTTTAGGATACACGTCATGATTGTCATTTTTAAATTTGAAATCAATAACAAATGCTTTTTGTCTTCAGACAAACTAGGCATTTGCAAAACCTTCAACTTCGCAGGCACAAAATATGCAGGTAAGATGGTAGTAAAGGTACCTTGTACTTGAAAGGCGATATTAGACTGAGCAAAAAGTTATGTATATAATCTAAAAAGAACTTAAAGAGAAACAAGTAGTGCCACTCTCGCTGGAAGCATATACTGAATGTAAATGTGTATCCATGTGTACCCCTAGGAATGTAGTAGAACTCCACAAATCGGATACTAATGGATCATTACTGGTTTTCTGAACAGATTAGACTAATATAACTTTGTCAATATAGATACATTTGTACATCAACTGAAAAGATCAAGATGGTGCTTACAAATCTCTGTTTCAGTTCCAGAGCAAACATTTGACTTATTTAAGGTGTTGCACGATTCCGAGGATGGAAAAAAGTTTAAAAATATACTTAAGGTTTACATTCCTTCTACACTAGTGGCTCTACTCTCATTTTTGGTTCGTTTATTTAATCATTCATTGCTCTTTTTTAAGCTGCTTTTGGACTGGAAACTTGTCTTATTTGGCCCCCTTTTAGCTGGTGTTATTTCTGGGTCTGAGTAAGTATTGCACATTTCCACCATGAAAGCAAAAATTATGTATGGGAGATTGAGAGAACTTGTCAAAATCATCAGCATGTCACTACAAACATCTGGCATTTGAACTGTCAGGCTTCAGATTTTTGAAAATGCAATTTCAACTCCCCTAACTGCTTGCTGCTTGACTGCTAAGGTAGTTCTGGCAGAATATGCTTTCTGGATTGCTGATAGTAGGAAGTTTGTCTTAATGACTTCAGTAGAATGCTAATGAACTGGAGACACATTGGTAAAGCAGTTTAGGCAACTCTTGTTACATCTGAATAAACAACACCTGGCTGCCCAAAGCAAATACTGTAGGACTGATCAGTGTGCTTTACTTAAGTCTAGAGCCATGGAAATATCTATCATTAGATAATATCATCCCTGTTTCATCAGATAATCAACTGGGGACCTGTGGTACAGTCCTTTACATCTTGTTTAGGAAATGAAAAAGACCTGACCTTACTTACCACTGACCTCTTAGCTATCACCTCATCTTTTCTGATCTTTCATGAAAAAGTAGAGATTGTTGCTTCTTGCCGGTTTAATCCAAATGCTGCTGTTCAATAATAAAGGCTAAATTTTTTACTGTGAGTTTCACAAATAAATACACTAATTTCTTTGCAGTGATGCTCCTTGCAAAGAAATAAGTCCTTGCAAGATTGCAGGAAACAGACAACCTGAATAGATACTTTTGAAATTATATTAAATTCTCTTAAATTCTGTTTAAACACATAGTATTCTCCAAAGGGCTCCATGTAAAATATTTCTGAAGTTCAAAACCATTAAATCAGCCTCAATTATAAGAAAGTTTCCCACCCCTTATTACGAAACCGAGGAAATTCCCTCACACAAAGTTCCCTTCCTTATTACAAACTCAAACAAAGTACAAATTCAGTCCTCTAAACCACTCAGCTGGGTATTTATTTTCTATGAATTTTAAACCAGAAGTCTAAATTGGCAAAAGCCGACTCAGCTGACTGGCTGTATTTCAGTCTCTGAAGAAGATCATTCAAACAGAAGCCCGTTAAAAAGGGGCTGAAGTTTCACTCTGGTTTTAAGTGCCACAGTAAGCACGGACTTCTTTAAAGTGATTTCCATCGGGCACTAAAACTCACTTTTCTGGTGAAAATGTGTACTTTGCAGTTTTACAGAAAGATGTCGATCACGTTCAGCATTAGGATTAGCTTATGTTTGCTGCTACCAGAGAGAAAAAAATAGATGTTAGGATTCCTGCTGTTTGACTCAAGATGAGTTCTCGCTGTTCACTTCTCTCTTACGTTGGGAATATGTAGTTGATGGTTTTTGGCAGAGAAAGAGTTTCACTCTAAATAGTGATGCAGAATATATCCTACCCGGACTAGTAGGCTAGCACGTTCTTATTTGATTAAGAAATTTGTAAGTACCAAGTGGCACAAGCAGTGTATTTTCAATGGATACAAGAGGAAGCGATTGACAGGTACAGAATATAAACAAACTAGGTGGTTCACAGTTGTTCAGAGTGGAAGGGAACAAGAGGGCTGGTGTGTTATCCAATTCCCCTCTTCCCTTCACAACAGGAACTCTCTAGTTCTTATTCTTCGAGGAAGAGTGATAATTCTTGCAGGTTTATGGAACTCTCCCTTTGGAAAAGCCTGGTTCCTGTAGGTGTAGCTGAAAAACTGACCTCCCACAGACTGAAACTTGTTTAAAGATACTTGCTAGAGCTGTTTCAGAAATAGGTACCCAAAACAGAAGTTTTCCTTGGATCCAGAGATCCCTGAGATCTTTGGCATCTGCTGTGGCGATAACAGCAAAGTCACATTTTGTTAAGGACACTGACATGGCTCTGAACGGGAATTCCTCCTTTCTGCTAACCTAGACATATAGGATACTGTTAGAGTTGCAAAGATTGATTTGTTTGTCCTGAGAAGTCACCATCCAGCAGCAGATGTGCACCGTGAGCTCCTCAAACTACGCTACTGCAAAGCAGAACAGCTAGTTTAACCTTGCTGGCTTTTCCTTGCACTCAGGACAGACAAAGCCCATATGTTGTTCCAGAGGACAGGCAGAATCTTTCAAGATGAAGTGTGAACAAATCCATAGAAATCTTGCACTGACATGGGGACTTCAGTTACATTCAGACTAGTATATGGGCCCAGTAAATTCACATTTTCATGCTTATTGGTAGTTTGCTTGTTGATGTTTAGTAGCTGTAGAGAAGAGTCTGGAACAATAATTCTTTTTTACTGAATTTCATTATTGAAGAACGGGGATACAAAATGAGTGCTAAAGCTCCTGCCTTAATTTCATACAATGCTTATTCATTGTCTGACGTGCCTTGGGGATGGTTTGAGTAACTAGGGAAATACTTTCTTTAGTGAACAGTTTAGCTTACAGATAACTTAGCTTATCAGATAAAACCAAGGAGTCTCTTAATTGCAATATTGAATAAACTTTATTGGATTTACACAGTTTGTAGAACAATAAAACTCATAAGCTCTAATCACCAGTTACTGCTGAATTACTTTGTTTCCCATAAATTCACAGGGGGTACAAAGTCGCTAAAAAGCTTCCTGGCCAAATCTGTAGCTCTTTAATGTAGTTCATTATCAAATTGAATGTCGTCATTTCCCACTTGTACTGGACTACAGAGCATAAAGACCAGAAAAGTGTTTTCTAAGCTTTTGATCTTGTCAGTTGATGACTGGGAGCAAGAAGCTAGGGGATAGAGAAGAGAAATTCCTGTTTCAGGAAACGGGGATGAAGACTTTTTTTAGCAGCAATGGTTGTTTAAGAATGCAATCAGTCACACAATGTAGAAATACAGTGAATTTACCCATAGACAATGTGATCAGGATGTTCTATTGTGCTACCACACGCAGTAACGCTACTTTTCTCATCAGGGGCACAAGGCTATTTTCTAATAATAAGTACCTTATGTGAGAAAAGGGGGAACAAATTCTACTGAATTAGGCTACCATGGAGACCAGACTAACTTCTGCTTTGTGCTACTTCTCCGTGGCCTGAGTACACTTTCATCCAAGTTGAGAGGATCCTTATCTTTGATTTAAATGGGAGCAGAGTGAAACATTCTCTTTTCTTTTTTACTTTCTGGAATTTGACTCCGTAAGAGAAGGCTGGCATTCCTGGTGCTGAAAATAATGTAAACGCTAATACCCAGATGCTGGCTTTTTCTGGCTCCTGCCTTATTACTTGTAAAATCATCTCAAACTTTCAAAGTAGAATGACCAATAATTACAGCTCTAATCATTGTTTTCTTGGCCTAAGGATGTTTCCTGATGATATTTAACTTTGAGCATGGCATTAGCATTTTGCATGTCCCAGTAACACACTTAGGTACTGAGGTGAGTACAGCACAGTCTTGCTGGTTCATCTATTCATGAGCATTATTGTAAAACAAACAATCTCGTTTTGCCAAGGCGTGTTCTGGACTGGAGCAGCATTATCTCATCAGCTTTTTTATTTACTCCCAAGAAGACCAAATGAACAAAGATACTTAGCACAAGGAACCTGCTGGGGAAGTAAAATAGAAAAAATAAAGTGCTTAAAGCTACTTACAAATTTTAACCAGAATAATTTGTAAAACTCCTCATTGTTTTTCATCTAAATATTTTTAAATTAGGGGAGTAAAAGGGAAACAAACAGAACTTGATGTAGGGATCATCAGCAATGAAATGCTATTAGCTGTAAAATAAGGGATGTATGTGTTTTGATGGAAAAATAGATTCAGATTTTTGCTTTTACGGACAGTTGCATACCTATAGTTCCAATGGTACCAACAATGATGCCAAGTTACTGCAGAAATCGCTGTAGGGTAGCCTTCTGTCCTCCCAGCTGCTTCTTTGCATTGTCTGTTCATAGTGCACAAGGAAATAGTCACTGAGACCAAGAGGAGACCAAAACACCTCTTCCTCCAGAGGAGAGGGGAGACCCTCGTGGACAAAAGCACTGAATAGGAAGAGCACAAATCAAATTGCCTGGTGTGGAAGCACCTTCTTGTCTGAAAAACTGGAGATGAAATTGCAATATTACAGTAAGACACAGGCCCACAGTTTGTAGCTGTAGCTCTTAACAGAAGCAAATTCCACTTGAGGAAGCCTTAATAATTATTAATGTTTACCAAAACTTTCTAGCTCTTTCTGATCATTATTAACGCGAAGCAAGATAGTTATTTATACCTCCTTCACCAAGTTTGGGAATAGAGTGGAAGAAAATGTGTGGAAGTGTTTCTGATTATTCACTGAGGAGGAAATTCTGCTCTGGCAGCTAAATCCAGCTTTTTGTTGCATTTTGGAAATCCATGAGAAGGATAACCAAGTATAAGTGAAGATTTGAGTATTAACAGCTGTAGGAGGGTCAAACTCAAATGGGCAGGTAAAACAAGATCAAGTTGCATCCTAGGGGAGGAGGAAAGCAGCTGCCACATGACTATCACACCAGATGATGTGGGTGCATTTCCCTCTTTTGGGGGGAGGTACAGTCTCCTCAGTGCTCTAACAGACCTTTATTAGCAAGCTGAGTTTGTTTGATCTTCAGCTCAATTTTGATTTTTTGCCCATGTTTCTTCACTCAACCTTGTTCCCAGCCAAATATGTGGATGGACACAGAATATCAGCTGTGAAAACTTTTAACCGTTTCACTACTCTCACCTATTGATCAGGCAAGAAAGGAAAAAAATATTCCATGTATTTTTAGCTATGAACAGAAATGTGACATTAAGAAATACAGTGAAGAAATAGCCGGTAAAGTTGCTTTAAAATAGTAAGGAACTTCTTCAGCAATAACAACTTTCCATCCCTACTTAGCACAGTCAGCTGTATAAACTAACATTTTTGAAGCAAGAGCTTGGAGTGGGCTCAAGTTTATATTTAGCTGCCAAGTTTCAGTTCTGAGAATGAAGGTTTAACCCTAATATGGGATGCTACCAGGCTCTGTTAGAAGTTGGTGAACAACTTGAAACAATTAAATGGTAAATTTTGGTTCATACATTGTCTGCAAAAAAAACTTACAAAAAGTAAGTCTTAAAAAGTCTTACAAAAACTTGTTGTTAGTCAAAAAAGTTCAGCAAATGTTTTGTAGGAGGAAAAAATAGCTCTGTTACATTTCTCAAAACCTATAGGGAAATGATTAATATATCTGTTAACTTCAACTCTAAGCAAATAGTCCTTCAGAATTCAGAGACCCAAGTTATGCTAGAAGTGGAACACTTACTTACTATAAGTTTTATAAAGGCACTGATTGGTCTGTCTGTGTGAGCCTGATCCAAAATACTGCTAATGAAGAATCCCTTTGACTGTCTAGCACAGTGGATCCTGATCCTTGCAATTTAAGGACTGAGAACTTGGGTTCAAAAAGGAACTAGATCTGTATGTGGGTGAGAAGACTGAGTTATACAGGTTGACATGAAGACAATTTGAATTAGTGTGTTCAGTCTCATAGCTCAAGGCTTGAAGAAGTCTCTACCAGAGATAAAGGCAACTGTGGCTATTGCTCAGGGCTGCTATTGGAGGGTCGCTGTTCCCCTCTGCACGGACCCCATGAACCACTGTATCAGTCAGTTCCTGAGTTGGTATGGGATTAAGTACAGCTCTGATAGGGTGAAATATGGATATTCATATCCACGGTGTTATTGCTCATAGAATTGCAATCAATACCTTGGCTGCAGTCTCCCGAGGCTGTATCTGGACAACAGTCCTATTTCTGCAGCAGTGCCCACTCAAGGAGAGCTTGTGCTCTATTTCACTGTCCCTTCATGCTGGCACAAGGATCAGTGATTAGGTTTGTACTGTAACCCCACAAGCAGTTGTGTCGCATAATGCTGGGGGAAGCAAAGCTTAGAGGAACTGTTAACAAGCATTGCTGCCAGAACATATGAACTACACCTTCGGGATATACTGGGAGCAGGAGCAAGTGGTTCAGGTGACACAAAATTCAGGTATGGCTGAAGCAAGCACACTGTAAAATTGTTGACTGAGGGTAGAACAGTCTTTTCTTTTGTAGTCCTCTATTTCAGCTTTGTTTCAACAGACTTGCAGCACTGTAAATGTGCTAGAGTTATGCCTCTGTATGTTTATCTTTAAACCATCACCTGTGTTAACAAGTCAATTATTGCTACATTTCCTTACTTTTAGTGCTGTCTTTTTAAAACAAGAGCTGTAGGATAGCAAACTGATTTTACGTGACTGAGACACAGTAAAATAGCATAGCATAAATATTAAACATTTCCATTTATCTTTTCAGAGTGTTCACACTTAGGACGTTCCACTTAACAAGGCTTAAAATAGCTATTCTAAATGATTCCCTTTCAAACAAAGAAGAAGTACATGCAAATGAATCACTGAAGCAATTTTTATAGCAAACATCAAAACATTACAGGGAGCATTGAACCCAAGCAGATACTGAATCATGGGCTCTTAAAAATAAGTGCCTACTGACCTTATAAGATATAATTGGGTTTTTGAAATATCTTAGGGACTCAGCCAAAACACACTGCAGTGCATTAGCTATTTAAAACCCCCCAACTCATTAAACTGGTAAATTGTGTATTGGACCATCGTGGACCATCTGCTTCCAGTCATGTAGAATCTGAGAGCGGGATCAGGACAGTAATGCAGAAGAAATCTCATGAAATAGTGGAATTTCATGAGAAATACTACCACTAAAGCTAATGTGTCCTTGCTGAAGATCAGACCCTTGGCTCTGCCAGTGTTTTGCATTCACTTTCCTGTCCTTATCCGTTGACATCCACGATGAACACTGCCAGATCACTTCATAGCTGTGCCAGACGAGTGCTGTGCCACGCTCTCTCATGCTCAGGTGTGTCAAGAGTCAGCATCTGATGCAGTGGCTGACATAATAAAAAGAGTTTTACCTCTGAAAGCACATCTCATAGGTGTGTAATTGTTGTAGCTGGGATTTCTAAACCAAAGAAGGAAGCGTAAATTGTTCTTCAGTATATGCATGCTGCCCTGGGCTGAGTAGTTGCTGCCTGGTGATGCTTATTTACTTCCTGTCATACTTGCTGCTTAGTATTACAGCGGAATTTTCAAGGAGATATTGGAAGCTCAGATGCTGTACAGAAACCACTGGTTTCTGGTGCAAGGGTGTGAGCAGAAATTGAAGAGAAGCTTTGATTTTGGCATCTTACATACTCGCTGAGTAAAGGTACCAGACTGTGCCCAGTCTTCAGTGGGAGTTTAATCATAGAATCATAGAATCATAGAATAACCAGGTTGGAAGAGACCCACTGGATCGTCGAGTCCAGCCATTCCTATCAAACACAATTTTGTGACAGGTTCAGTCACATGGGTTCCTCCTGCTAGCAGCAGGTCTGTGAATTTCAAAAGTGTGGGATATCTCTGATGCTACCCTGAATCCCTGAACCTCAGGGAGGGCATTGAGTTCTCAGAGTGCTCAGAGCTCTCAGGAAGCAGCCAGGCCATACTGTGATTGTTTTTAGCTTACATCTGCTCTTACCACTACAGCATTACAGCTGGAGCCTTGTGTTACACATGACTGCTGTGGTGCAAAGCGAAAAGAGGGGCTGGAGGCTGAGGAGCAGTTGTGGCCTCAGGTGAGCTCATAAAAGATATCAGTTCTGGCTCACTGCGGTTAAAAACAGTGGCCATAGCACCTTTATATGAAAGGGAAGACTAACACCTCATTCCAACAAGAATTCTACATCTCAAGAGTGGGTATGTCCATCAGTCTCTCAGATGCCACAATAGAGCTTTCTTTTGGTTTGAGCCCCTTGTGATGTCGAGAACCATCAGGGAGAGCAGGCTCCACAGCTGGCAGGAATGTGCCAGCTGTGGAGAAACCAATCTCTAATAAGCAATTATCTGGAAATAAGGAAAGGAGAGCATTGAAATAACATTTTAGATGAAAAATAGTCAATCTGCCCCAAACAGTTGCTGTGGCTAGGCAGTATTCTGTTCTCCAGCTTCAAGTGAAATGAACTTCTCTGACAACCCTTCCTAATATTAGACTACAGTTATACCTTTAAGAGAAACAGATCTGAGGTCTTCATCAAGGGCAATCAAGGAAGATTTGCACAGATGCCAGCTGGCAAATATAAGAGTAAAGCAGGTCACTACCCTCTTCTCTGGGTGGAATTAATTTTCTTCAGCTGTGCTGCAGCAGTAACAGTCCTTGGCCTTTCTGCACTGGTGAGTAAAGGCCTGGAGAAACTTGGGGGCAATATTTATAAATGGATCTTGTAGGTCACAGACAACAGCAGGAAAAAAAAATGTTGGCAATCTGTTCTTAATTCTATTTTAAGATGCCATGACTTCTTCAATAGCAGATACAACAACTTAGTCCCTGAAGGCCAGAGGCAAAGACCAGCATACAGGATAAATTGAAGGCTATTTTCCTCAAACTCGTATGATACAAATGCTGAAGACTGCCCTGGTGCAGGTCCAGATCGTGACCTATTCCATACTCCTCCTGATTCCTTTTTTCATGTTTTGGTATTATTTACTCAGTATTATCACTGTTGCTACCCTTACTTACCAGCTCACCAGGCTGCAAAGCGGCAGGTGTCTTTTCATGAATGTGGATTATGTTTTTTCCTGCCTTGTTCAGCCTCCTGCGTCCTCTGCATTGCCCCTTAAATAAATTCCACTAAATCTGTCAAACAAGATTTACTATTTATGTAGACTTGTTTTTAGTAGCTCATATTTCTTCTTGCTTTTGTGATTTCATCTCTTATTCATGTGTCAAGCATCTAGCCAGCAACAGAAAGCAGACTCTTGATTTCTCCTTCTCTGCTTATTTAGTTAGTAACTCACTTCTCTTCCACAGTCCCTGTCGGATAGTGCATACCACTGTTGGAAACCCTTGCCAGTAGGCCAGCAATTTCTTCCAAAGATACCTAAGCTACTTTTCCACCCAGTAATCTCCATATGCACTTCAGCCTATACTACAGGAAAAAGTTTTAGGAAACTGCTTGCTAACAGAGTGATTGAGGAGATAAATGCCTTAAACACTTATCATTATTAAAATGTGTTTTTCAAATAAAATACAGTACCTGAACAGGTAATTAGAATGGGGTACTCTGGGAGGTTGAGAACCCTTAATCCAGATTGGAGGTGCAAGGAGGAATAGACAAGCTTTATTCTCTTCAGTTCATTCCCGCGTGACAGGCAATAAGGAAGAAGCAAGAACAAGAAAAACATTTATTTTCTGTATCCTGCTAAAGACACAGGTAACAGCAAATGGAGAGGGAACTGTTCAGCAGCAAACCAGAAACTTGAGTGTTTTTGTTCTTGGCACAAGGCAAAAGGTGGCTTTCATGTACCTGTTGTCAGACTAAGAAAACTGCTTTTCCTAAAAATGTGTTTCGGCATGGAGAACAGTTTAGAGTAAGGTAGCGAAAACAGCATCAGGAAGAATGCATGGAGCAGCCATGTGAAGGCTGCTAGGATGTCAGTGCTATAATATGCAATTCTCTGAAAAAATGCTGATTTTTTTTTTCCTAAATATATAAGCATATACCGAAATATTCCTTGGCTTTCTTTTGGGAATTAAATATGTGCAAGGAAAGTGCTGCAGTAGTCTTTTCCAGGATACCAAGTTTGCAAGAATGCATCCTTCTTGCATGCACAAACGTCTGGTATTTTGTAAGCACAGATTAAGAAGCAGCAGCTGAAAATGTAGTCTCTGCTGTCTCATTACAACATTGCTTTAAAGAAATCTTACAATGTCTATCTGACTCATGTCTCAGGTGATATCATGTGATGTCTGGAAAAACAGATTTTGAAGTAGAAGCAATACAATGCCTTTTTGTGTTGCATTGATTAAACTTCATTTAGAGAAATACACATAATTTTAGCCTCCTACAAAAAAAATCCCCCACCTTTATTAAATCAGAAAGTAGTAATATGGGCAGAGAAAGGATGATCGGATGATTACAAGGGAAGTCTCAGCCATGCGAGTCCATGAATTCCAAGTGATTTAATCAGTTTGTGTAATTCATGTTAGTATTCCTCAAATTACAAGTATAAATGATGTGGCTAGAAAACTTCTTCCAAAGCTAATGAACAAAAAATTGATGCAAAGCAAGCCATGAATTCTCCCTACTTGACAACATGAACAAACTGGGGGAAGGAGTACTATACTGCTTACCTTTGAATCTCAGACTGTGATGAATCTTTCAAGAAAAAGTTGTGGATTAGGTAGTCATTAGATATTATATGTGGATAATTCCTACATTAGATCTTGGGAAGAAGTGTTTTCCTATGAGGGTAAGGAGGCTGTGGCCCAGGTTTCCCAGGGAAGTGGTGGCTGCCCCATCCCTGGATGTGTTCAAGGCCAGGTTGGATGGAGCTCTGAGCAACCTGATCCAGTGGGAGGGTTGGAACTGGGTGGCCCTTAAGGTTCCTTCCAATCCAAAGAATTCTATGATTCTATGACTAGTAAAAGTAAGAAGCCAGTATCTATTAGTGCCATGTACGTAATCCTGCTCCCAGCACCCAGAACTGTGAATGCGCTCTTGGAGACAGGTTGGGAATGCAGCCCCTCTGACAGCAGCGAGCCTGGAGCTAAGATACTAAAGCCTAATAGTAGAAGCTATTGAGTTTCTTGTATGAGATACTAAGGTCCTTCCAGTCCTGGTTTTGAAAATGTCCAGGATTGGGGTTTTGGAGGGCTTAATGCTATTTATATTTAGGAATGAATCATCCCATTTGCTTCTCTCTGTAATTGTCTATAAAGAAATGTGATCTCAGTCTTCTCGTTGACCTTACCCTCTTTAATACATTCAGTGATTTGCCATTCCGCAGTTGTTGCTGCCTCAAGGCAATTTGAGTGCCAACCTTTATCCGTCATAGCCAGCTCACTACAGCCTTGTGTGACACAGGTGAACGTTTAAATTACTGCACTTGCTTTCATATAGGGGTCTTTCATTCACAATGCCAAGAGTAGATTCCCCATCTGCTCTCACAGCTAGGTGTGATTCAGTCAGAGGCTGCAAAAGAAACGTTCCTGTCCAACTTTCTTGGAGGATTTTTTTAGGTAAATTGGTTGGTGACGTCACCGAAGTGTGAATCACTGCGGAGAAGTGGCTTCTAGAGCGATAAATGGCTGGTGCCTCTGTGCTGCTGTGCTTGAGTTAACAGCTCTGGTCATCAGAAATAGCCTGCTATTTCTTACAATCAGATTGCTTCCCACTGTCTGCTGATTTCAAAGTAGTTTTTGAGGAAGAAAAGTCACAATGAAGTTTTGATGCCTGTGACATGCTGTAAACTGGATTATCTGGTTGCCAGCCCCCTTGACAAATACAAAACCGAGACAATGAGGCTTTTTCAACTAGGCTGCCATAGTTGCATTCTGGAGGCAGTATGTGTTGCTCTTAGAGCCTTGAGCACAGTTAGAGCCGTTTAGCTCTTCTTTAAGTATGTTTGTGTTGTTTTTAATGTTATGGTGTTGTGGCATTAAGGGATATTTTCTCTATCTAGTTTGAAAACCATTTATGCGCTTGTGTCGATGTTGTCTGGGGCCACATTACCAAAGCAAATAAAAAATAATTTGAATTGTAGACTGTGCTTTGAAAGAAATTATGCATCTCACTTGCAGGGTACCAACTTATTTACTGCCTCAGTTTTAATCAGAATTCTAGATCTGTGCATTTACAACATGGGCAACACTTTCCTTGTTACCCTGTTTTTCCTTAAACTGTTGTAAGGTCTGGTTTAGGTTCTGAATAAAAAATGAAATGCCAATCTGCTGCGCTATCAAAAACCCCATAGGTTTTAAGGTTGACCACAAATGACTTCAGTATTTTCAAAGCATCCACATCTTTTTCGTACTCTTTCCTCAAATGGTAGCGTTCAGATGCTGTTGTAATGTATGCAGTTCATTCTCTTGGGTTAATTTGACAACCTCTCCTGCATCATTAAGGAAACAAAGTCCACATGTCCTTTTGAACAAAATTATCTCTCAATTACATTTCTTAAAGATTTTGGCTATTGTATTTATTTGACAGTGAAGCATGTAAATATGGGTATAATTAAGGAACAGTAAATAATGCATCAACGATACCAGTTACAATTTATGAATATGATTCTTATATTACAGCTTGTGCCAGGGCAACCTTTATGAAGATAGTTTTGGATTTGTATGTAATTCTTTTTAATTGCTCTACCTCTTGATACAATGCCGAAACTTTCCAAGAGTCTATGAAATAGATATAGTTTTGACTAGAAATATTAATGAACAAGTAACATAAAGCTGACAAATTTCAGGCATTGTTCACTTCAGTTAGAAGATGTGGTTGCCAATAAACTTACACAAACACTGACTATGGCTTTCAGTTCTGTTTGATTTTCTAAGGGGGGAAAAAAAAAGGTTTCACATAAAAAACTCTTAGGTTTTTTCTTTTGCTTGAGGCCTTTTCTAACATTTACAAATACTTTTCTCACATTAAATTTGATATTCTTTCATTAAATTTCTCAGAAATAGATCTTATACTAAGATCTAGTGAGATTCCTGCTTTCCTGGCCAAATCCCAATCCTGCCTTAAATCACCAGCTCGTTTCTTATCATAGAATCACTAGGTTGGAGAAGACCCCTTAGATCATCGATTCCAACCATTCCTATCACCAGCCCATTTCTTGATGTGCTCTTTTCTTTTGCCTCTTGATGTTTGCTGTTCTTGCTATCAACAAAGCTTTCCATAACCCATGCTGTTACGTGTGTGGCCAGAATCGCTTGCATTTCTTGTACTTTAGCTGCCAGATAGGCTAGACTACTTCCTAACGATCTCCTGCTGGCTTATTAACAGCAGGGTTGAAGACATCCATTGCAGGCCAGCGAGCGCAGCAGGCACAGCTCAGATCTACATGCAGGATTTCACTGGGACTAGGAATCTTCTTTTCTCCCCCTGTCTGGCCAGGTCGAGGTTCCCAGTGCCTTCTGTGAAGTGCATGCATTGCTTGCTCCTGCTAGGAATCTAATTTGTGCTGTAAATAGTAAACAGAGCCTGTGGAGGTTTTGGCATGTGGCCTCTGTCGTAATGAAGATATGACAGTATCATTAAAAGGATGATGAGTTTTCACTACAATATCTATAAGAAGTCAAAAGGCTGACATTTAATGATGTTCTGCTCATTCCAGAGAAACAGAATCTGAGACTCACCAGGTAAGCAGGGCAGATAGAACTGTACTCTATTCCCAAAGGGGAAAAATGAAGCAGGATACAGTTACAGAGAAGAACCAAGGTGATAGTGCTGCTTTTTTGCTTGGATCCTTTTTCTTGATTTCTGGATGTAGTTTAAATTTTTAGTAATTCAATGTTTTTAGTACTTTTTTCAGATAATGTATCACAATTGAGGATTAAAACCTTCGAATTAAGTTAAACTCCTTCATTTCCTCCATCTAGCCTGTATCTTCCCCAGATAAATATTCCTCTGAAGGAGAAGGAGAAAATAGTAAAGCAATTGGATGGGTATCCCCCACCTAAGCAAAACTTTGCCTGCAAATGAAGGGATCCAGATCAGAAATAGAAGGACAATTTCTCTGAATACTGCAATAATTTGATGGACATTTAAATTTCCAGCTGTCTTGGATGCGGTGATTTACTACCAGACATGCCTGGCTTACATCAGGGCAGTACACAAACCACAGTAAATTGTGGAGACAGAGCAGACTTATTAGTAATTTTGATGGCTTACCAAACACTAAAACAAAGTCAGCATTTATCTCAAAGATTTAAAATGAGATTATAATAATGTAATCTTCATCACTCTTCAAGGGCTACCCTATAAACACGGATCAATTAAACACATCCATGTTCTAAAGCAGCGCCTTGTGCTGCATTTGGGATCTGTGGTCTCTCCTGAGTGGTTGTATCTGTGATTACCTGTAATCACCTCTGGTTTTCTGTCTCTCTGGAAAACAGATTTATAAGAAAGTAGAAAACAGTTGCTTATTTCCTTCCCTGGTTAGTTTAGCCTTAGTTTTAACAGCAGTTACATGAGCGCGTGTGTTTTCTGTGTGCCTTTTTCTATTAACCTCTATGATCTTGCAAGGCAACAGCAGTGGGTGCAGAGCCCTCAGAACAGGCAGCGTGGTGCTGGGGATTGCTGTTACAGATGGTGTGGGGTCTTGTGTCACCCTTGTTTGCTTCTTGTGACTATCTACCTCTTGACAAGGGACGTTTCTGTAGCGTTCAGTGCCAGCAGAAAGTGACTTGCAGTGACCGAAAACCTACTGTTCTATAACTGGCCTCATCGCTGAGGGACTTCATTGCTGACATGGCTTTCTGCTTAAGAGTATTAGTGCAGTCACTGATGACACTAAAAAGCCCAGGTTTTACCCTCCCATTGACGTCAGTAGAAAGGTACGGCTGGTTTACACCGAGGGAAACCAATAAGGATGTACTGCATTATAGAATTACTAATAGACAATATCTTCTTTCATTGCCTTTATTTATTAGTGACTCATATGGTCCCAGCACAAAATCTACACTGTTTTAATGAGTTGTATTGTTGCATCTTGAATCTGAAGAAGAATAGATCCCTGTAGCTCATTTCACTACTCTCACTGATCAGGAATCCCACCAGCGTGGGGAAGGGGTTAGTGTAAGGAGCGCAAGATCAGCTCTTGACAGCCCTGTGTTCAACTAATGGAGATGGTTGTAGAAATAATTAATGTTATTTTTACAAGTGCAATGACTTAATTGTTTACTTACTCAGTAGTTTCACTTGCTACTCCAATTACAGCCAAATTGCTTGGCTAAAGTCGAGCTAAACTGAAACACTAATTTCCAGGAGCTTAAGGCTACATTTTAGGAAGGTGATAATTTAATTCTAATCTGTTTGTATCTCCTTTTTTTCTTCTGTAGCTTTATACTGCATTGTGCTAAGCTTTGCCAGACAGGAAAAGAGGGAGCTGCCTGTTTTTCACAGAAAAGTGAAGTTAGCAGGAAACTAGATTACAACAAACTGAGGGTTTCTCTCTTTCATTTGCTAATGGTTGGCTGTGATTCCAACAGACACTTGGTGATAAGCAGGCGTGTTGCAAGTACTGTTAATAAATGCAGAGTTCCGACCTGGGGCTTCATTCAGCATCTCTGCATTGCAGGAGCCTATTCAATGACGGTATCCGATTTACCCTGCTGAAGCAGAATTACTAGTACAGGAAATTGTATGGAACGGAAGCTTTTCTCCTGTTCTATCTTTGCAGTCTTGGTACAATAATGTCCTGTCTGAGTTCTGCAGAAAGATAAACTGAATACAGCACATGCTGGGTGAGGGCATATTTGTAACCCTGGTTAATGTGCTTTACAGTGAGACTGAATGCCGTTTCTCCATTGTGTGTGGTTTTGTTGTTTTCTTTTTTTTTTTTTTTTTTTACCTCAGAAGGCCTTGTGTTCTTTGCCCTACAGTCAGGGAAAAAAAAACATTTATAGCAGAGAAAGCAAGGCTCAGAAGAGTTATAAAGGTATTTCCACAAACCCTGCTTACCTTAAATGTACACAAGACAAGACCTTCAGATTTTTGGGTCAGACTGACCTCCTTCTCAGTAGTTCTCATTAGATCTTATATTACAAAAAGGCAAGATTATAAAACTAGTAGCCTTTACTGTTCTTCTGGTTTGTATCTTTGAATATGTCACTTTTAGCTATCTTAGCAGGAAAGACATTGGTGCAACCTGTGGTAATTGCTATAGTGTTTATGTACAGTGCCTCCCCCCACTTTTTAGTTTAGTATTGGTTAATTTAGTATTATATTCTCTTAGCAGCATTACTGTAGCTTCTAGGAGATCCAATAGTCAAAGTCCTGTGAGCTTTATCAATGTGCACAGCTATTATCCATGTTTTAGTAATCCTAGAATCATAATTTAGGGTAAATTCACCATGTGAATTAAGGAAATAAAAAAAAATAGTAGTGTAGGGAGAAGAAGAGGTGAGAAAAGTATTTTTACATAGAAGAACAATGTTTTAAATCTGAGATTGATAAATATACCATGCAATGCATCCATTTCTCCCTTCCAGCCCTATTTATGCAAGTGTAATTAGGTTTCAAACCAATGAGCTAATCTTTGTGACAAAGCATATGACTGCAATTAGCCTGATTATTCTCCTAGGGAAATCAATGAAAATTTTATCACTGACTTCAGTGGGAACAAAGTTAGGTCTGCCCTTAACCCTTGCCATAGCCGTCTGCGTATGGAAGTGATTAAGCTGCTGAGTAACTGAACGTTGTTCAATACCCCAGAGTGCAGTTCTCTAAGATGTCAGCACTCCTTTGACAGCTGGCTATTAGAGTAAAGTTTCCAAGTCTGGTGTGTTAATCTGTCCCCTCTGAGATCAAACATTGCACTTTCTATAATAAGAATGACAACATCTCAACGGGCCAGATAGTTATCAGGGATGCTTGGAGTCACTTCTATTTTGTGCTGTGTTTATCTCGGTCTTAAGCCCTCACGTGCTATTCTAAAAACAACACAGAAATACTGAGACTGCAGTAAAAACTGTCAGTCTTGTTGAAGTTGGCCTCAGTTCATTGGAGCATTTTTCCAACCTGAGCAAGCTATGTCTTCCAAAAATAATGTTGCAGCAAGGAAAGGAGACCCTATCAAACCTAGAAGAGCAGGTCGAAACTCAAACCTGCTGTAAAAGCTTCAGGAAGCATTTGGTGTTTGGAAGAGGTCTTACAGGTGTGTAGACATCCAAGTTAGGATGCCAGTGCTCATGCTGCTGTTGCAAACCTTCTCTAAACTGGTACTTTATAGCTTTAGCTCCTGGAGGCAGTATAGCAAATGGGAATTGATTGAAACCTGTGTAGATTCTTGGGGTATTTAGAGTAATTTCATCATCATGTAGTCTTCATGCTGATATTTTTTAAAAAACTTGAGATGATTACAAGTTCTGTAACTCAGTGACTGGGTGAACAACCTATACAAATGGATTCTTGACGGTTCACCAAATATAGGCCCATGCAGCAGTAGGTGAATCTTCATGCATGCCTACCTAGATGGTTCACACACCCCTCAAAGTAGCAAATATAGGTACCACTAGCTAAAAAAAGATAGATATTTACTTCAACACATACCTCAGGATGCAGAACTAGACATGAGTATGTGCTCAGTCACACATGCACAAATCATGCCTCTGTACAGTCACCTACACATTCATTGGCCAAAGGAGTTATGTACCAATCAATTCATCAAAATATCATGTTATTATTCATGGCTGATAAATACATTATTCATTTCTGTCCCTGTGTTTTCCCTGGTTTATTGGAGCATTCAGGCATGTATCTGGGCTTCCTCCATGTATGGAACAGACAGAAGAAAAGAGTGTGGCTGCAGTGATAATCGGTGGTCTTAAATGTAAAATTATCTGTATTCTGAGTGTATGAATGTGGATACTTTATATAAAACACCTCTATATGCCAGTCTGGTCATTTCAGACTGAGTGCAATAGTATTTATAGAGTTCCTATAGAAATACCCACGTCATTGGAGCTGCAATAGTGCTGCGTCACTGAGGGAATCGCTGCATCCTGGTGAATCATGGTAATGGCCAGCGTAACGAGCACAAAGTCAGCGGTTTCTATTTCCTATGGACCTGCTGTACTCAAAGGCACTCAAAAGTGCTGCTGCTTGAGCAAGGAGGCTGGTAATGCTTCACAGAACTAGCGTTCAAATTGTGATCCTGCAAGTTTATCCCACCAGTTTCATTGCTTATCATTTGAATTTTTTTGCTGATAAGAAATGAAAGGCCATTTGATACCTGAGGCTCTTAGCTCAGTATCTCACAAGCAATTTTAGAATTGTTAGCCTTTGGGTCATTAATATTCTCTGCTTCTACTGTGATGATCTCACTCCCTGGAAACAGTAAAAATACAGAGTTGAGGGTGACTTTACACTCCTCTCCCAATACAGCAATTAAAAATGTTGTTTTAATGATGTCTGTGCTTCTATAACTCTCAGGGAAAAAAATTGCTTAGAATTAAATTAAAACATTTTTAATTTCAGTGGTTTGAGGCAATTATATAGCACACATTATATAAAGAAAAAGATAATGAGATTATCTTTTTCAGAAATGCAAATAAATCAAGATGTCAAAGCAGAAGGATATGAGAAATAAATAATGAACATTCAGGTAGTATAGAGTCACCTCCAATTAGATTAATTAAGGCTTTCATACCTTTTAGCATGTTTTTCCCCCTACTATGGATTCCTAAGCTTTTCCTCAAAGGTCTTTTATTAGTTCATGAATAACCATGCCTCTTCTAGAGCAAAATCTATGAATCTTTCAAGGGCTCTTGCCACTCCGCTGCAAAAAAAATAATATGAATTCATTTGTCTCATTTAGCAGCTACTAAGATAAGGTTCTCACTGAAGTAAAGGTTCTTCAGCTGAGTCCTAAGTAAATTATTATTCTTAGAGCTGGTGTGGACTCATCATAACTTTACAGCCTGTGTTACTGCATAAGAGCTGTTCTCACATTTGGCTGTGTTCTCCTTGAGTGCTACCTGATAAAACTGTTAGATGAATACTGGCAAGCTGTCGTTCTGATCCATCCCTGTTATCAGCGGCGTAAGTGGATCACGGTACAGCAGCCTGTCACTGTTCCCAGCGAGAACCTGAATCTCATGCTGATACAGTTCAATCCGATGAAAAAAAAATTGTAGGTAATATGATTAAAGTGTTCATTATTAATCTTAGTCGAATTTGGGGTGAATATTTCCATCTGTATAAAATCTCTTCTCTGATCTGCAGCAGATGTAACAAGCAACTCACTTTTAATACTAACAGAAAACTATTTGGAAAAATTTATAAGAGTATGGAGGTCTAAAAGTGGCTAAAGATTGTTAAATTCTGTATTGAGACACGCAGGCTGCTTGTTACTTATGCTACATAAAACCTTTGAAGAAATTTTTTTATAGATTGGACAAAGCCTGGTGTTATATGTGGAGAACTAATGGAAAAAAGAACAAGAGAGAACACAATAGTGAACAATGAGTGTGTAAAACAAAACCCAGACTTCCTCCTTTCCCCCCTTCTACCAGCTGTGTCTTCGGCTGGAGTGAGACCTAAAAAACAGCATTTATGCTACTCGATGCCTGGTGTGGATGGTGCTGGTAGATAGTCCAACCTTTTGAACTGCTAGCCCATCTAGTTTGGAAGTGATGCATCACCAAAACGAGCAGAGCAGTCAGTCTTGTCCAGAAGCTGAGAGTTTCTGTCATGAGCTGGACTAGAAAGACAAAGCTAAAATTATTTTCTCTTTATAGATTTCTCTGACAAGCATCAATCATATTTCAAATGACAGTGTTTCAGATGACAGTTTTTCTATAGAGGTCTTCAAACAGGACTTCATTGCGTGCACTATTCTCAGCCTTATATATTCCAGAGAAAAATCTCAAGCCTAAAGGTAGATGTGTTATCACTGACAGAAAATAGACTTAAGAATCCCAGATGGCAGTTTGCAGGCTTTCCTAATGCATGGAAGTCCCGGGGCTCTTTCTATAAATATCTAGAACCATATGTTCCTACATCACTGAAATATCAGTAAATTCTTTTCTGTTATATTGCTTTAGAAATGTGGGACAGTAGCATCATGGTAAGGACGTCTGAAAAACCCAAGACAAGATAGTGTAGTCAATACGATCTGGACTGTGTGTCTACCCCTCTCACCTTTTGTCTCAGTATTCTTTCATAATGGTGCTTGTTCTAGGCTGATGGATTCTGGGATCAAGTTTAGGAAAACATGGAACAGTATGAGAGCACAGATCCACTTAATAACAGTGCTACTGCCAGACCTGCCTTGCTGCAGAAGCACCCAAACTGCTTTCTGGGGTCACCTGTTCATCAAAGGGCCCTGTAGTTCTTTCCCTTCCTTATTGAGTCGGAGGCTGGGGGGTTCATTCTGGTTGGTTTTGGGTAAATCACAGTTGGTTTCCCTGGTACTTTGGGGGAATTATTACTACTTGCATAGTGAAAGATCATGAGATTTAGGCTCCTATCCTGAGTATGAGCCAAGAAGCTCGTCTCTGGTGTAAGCATCACAGAATTTGTTCTCATCGAAAGAACTTAATCTTTTTTATCCATTTTTCTTCTTGGAGAGGCAACAAGCCTCAGGACAAAACTGAAGACGACATTGTTCTTGCATCCAGCTGCAGTACAGTGCCTGCTCTTAAACCAGCTCTGGTTGAACACCATGCCAATGTGTTTTGCCATAAGAGGCTTCTTAAACAGTTTATATTATCAAAAAATGTTGAGATATGGTCTGCTGGCTTTAGAAATCATCTGGGAATCAAGGAATTCTGGGCTTGGAACTTCATTTCGGCCACTGTATATCAGGAGACAGGATATTTATGACTCTGAAGTTAACCAGTTTCTACTGACTTTGAGTAGTCTTATGAATTAACATTTAACTACCCATCCAGCACTAATCTCTGCCTCAGTTATGGTAAGAGATAATAGTTTACGCCTGCCTCCTGCAATTTTGCAGGACTTGTATATGTAATTTTCTCAATCTGCTGTGAGATCTTTTGAATATATAATTATGTTATTATTCAGGCTTCTGATGAGATAATGCAAACCTCCACAGTTCCACAAACAGCAGCATTTTGTATCAAATAAATTCAAAAGTATAATAATGAAATTGGAGTGAAATAATGAAATATTTCCAGAACTTTGAGACACATTTCCTTCTTGTTATATGGTATAATCTTTCCATCATCACAAGCCAAAGCAAACTCAAATCAGGGAAAGCTTTGCCTGACATCCTTTGGCAGACTGAAAGTTAACTCATTTTCAGATAGGTTTAAATATCAAATTGAATTACTGGAGCTAAAAATATTTCTGCAGTACTGCGCTGGTGAAAAGCAATAAACACTTTTATGCCTGATCGTCTGAGGAGGAATGGACAGCAAACTCTGAGAAAATTATAACCAATTTTTTTGCTGTTACCATGGAAATATAGCTACAAACACTTGTGTTTAGACTGTGCAGCCCTCATGAAATACAGCCTGTCAGTTGTTTTTATAAGACATAAACCCTTTCGGCTCTATGGATGCAGAACAGCTCCTAACAAGGAGAAAGGAGAAGGTGACTGTTATAAATGGGATGTGTGCAGTGCCTCATCAGTCCTCCAGATAACAAGGCAGAGTCATTATGGAGGTCTCATTCTAATTTAAACATCCATTTGTTTATGCTAGCGTTAATGTGTTTCTTGGGTGATTTTGTTTAGATTTTGTGCCTCTTAACGCATATGACTGAATTCCCAAAATATGTGGATGCTGTCATGCAGCTTGGTTCCCTTACTTGCTTTGCTATGAAGAAAGACAGTGCAATCTCTAAGCCATGTTTAAAATGAGATTGTTATTTTAAGTGACCTTTTCCTACCCCTTTTGCATCCTCGCGTGCCTGAGGGATTCCCTTTGGAGTTCCAATAAATAGAACGGCAGCAGGCTTTCCTCTGTGCATTAGACAGCCCCGTGTTTCTGTTACTGCTCGAACAACGCAAGCTGAACAAGCAGCTAGGGTTGGAGTAAGAAGCTGGGAAAATGCAGCACCAGTTTTAGGTGTTTCCAAGGAAGTAGGGCTAAGAATGCAAAAGTGTGGTATTCGGCCTTTCAGGGAGAAAACCTGGACTTTTAGTCCAAAACACAGGCATGTAAGTGATTTTAAACACCTTTAAGGGAATGAAACGGCCTTTCTTCTGTTGTCACTTGAAGATCATATACCTGTGATCCATCTCCTGATCTCCTAATTAAAACTGGCCCGTTGCCAAGCACATTCCCTTTTGCTTTCAATGTGCAACACGCAGCAAATCTGCTTTTCATAATGAACCCGTGCACACAGCAGTGTTTCTGCAAATGCTCAGGAGAAGGCTGAATTCACCGGGACTCTTCGTATGCTTAAATTAATCACAGGTTTGCCGGATCAAAGCCCATCTTCCTAATCCAAAGGAATTATCCAGAGTAGATTTAAGATTGCAGGACAATCTCATCTCATCTAAGTTGAATGATTTTGAAAATCGGGATCTCTTGATCTATATTGAAAAGGATCTGAGGATAATTCACATTCAAGAGTTCTGTAAGGAAAATGGCACCTGGCACTCCCCGGGTGTTTCGCCCAGTTGCAATTTCCAGCGTTGCTAAAGCATAATGCACCTAGAGATGGATCCTCCAAACCTTTGACTTGCACAGTTAGAAGGTAACAGCTGACCTGGGATGTGTCTGGCACAGAGCTGTCTACTAATGAGTTAAACTGAACAAAGACAGTTCTTTCTTTTGCAAAAACATGACAGCTGGTCTAGAACATGAAATTAAACTTCCTTTCTTTTTAATTGTTGCCTAATAATTGGAGCAGCTACTGTGCTATGGAGATATTTCTGTATTCTTGATTTTGTGTGTTTTTCTGTATTTACTGGTGGTTTGATTTAGCTTTGTTGCTGCCAATAGCAATGAGGTGGTGGATGTGACAGCTCTGCCGAGCCTGCTAGAGGGAAGAATTTGGAGTGCTGCTGGGATAGTTACGTATCATATTTTACATGATATCTATGTGTCTTCCAGAGGCTTGAAATGATTGTACCGATCACTCACTACTGATAATCCTGGTTTACTGGCTGCTGAGTCTTCCTTCTAAGGAGACTGTATCATCTGCTCTCAGAAAAGAAATGAAGCATTGCCAGGAAAAGGTCTTCAGGCAGTTCTGAATAAGAGGTGCCAGGAGAGAGGAATGCAGCTTCTGGGATCCGAGGAGAGAGCTGTTCTGCTGAGGGCAGATGAAGGGGTCTGTAGGCAAATGAGAGATAGACACCTAGCTATCATATAGATCTTGCTCTTGGCAATGCTGTGACCTGTATTCACTGTCACGTATCTGAGGTGATGTTTGTTTCCATGACAATTTGACTGCAGCATACAGCATGGGACTCTGTTATTGCAGGCAGTCAGGGGGAAGAGCTTTCAGGAGTTGGATTTGGGAAAGCTCCCCTTCCCATTTCTGACAGCAGGGCCCATTCAGACAAGCTAACATAGCTACAGCAGCTCCTAAATCCTTAGGCACCAGGTATCGGGATCTGCCTGCAATGCCGATGTGGTGGGTGTTACTGCCCAAGGCTGGAGAGGGGTGATGTCAAGCTGACTCATGATGACCAATGTTTCCTTGATGAGGACAGTCTTACACCCTTGAGACCTCCAGCAATTTGTCACTGCATTGCAGGCTGTTTCCTGCTTCTCAAACTGCTCTGTGTGGACTACCTACCTGCTTCCTCTGTACCAGTAATCCCAGTGACAAGAGTCTGGAGTGGGAGGGGATGTAGGGCTTAAGCTTGTCTTAAAGAAGGTTGGCAGGGGGATGCAGATTTATCTTTGAATTTTCTTCCCTCCTACATTTCTGTTGAGCTGGTGATACAGCTTTCTGTAGTGATTCTGTAGTAAGTAACACCTGAACTCTTGAATGAGGGAAGATGTGCCCTTCTGTTACCACAAGAGAGGCAGAGGATGGTTTTGTGTTTGTATCAGAGAGTGAGATTTCTGTCACTTGGCTGTGTCAGTACAGAAGTAATAGCAGCCAGTAGAGAGAAGTTAGGAAAGCCTAGTATAGTCCAATCTGATTACCCAAAACAGAGCTATATGGATGATGTGTTTCACTCCTGTACTGTTCCTGGTAAAAAGGAAATCAACTGAATGACAGCTGTATTTTAGGCACTAGAGGAGCAATATTAAGCTAGAAGGCTGGAACAAATCTAATTTCATCCGAACCTTTCTTTTTGGATTTTTGTTGCTTAATTTGACACACAGTGATAGTTAAAACAGCCCTCATACTATCTGAGAAACTAGATGCTCAGATTGGTCATTGTTCCTGACTGTTATCCTGACCTTAGCCTTTACCTAAAACATAAACAAGGACCTTCTTAAGTGAAGGCCACCAGCTCTTTTTCTAGGCGAAAAAACCCCTCTTTCCTGTTTCATGAAAACAGTTAAAATAACTGTCTCAGCACTGGGTTTAGTTTTAAGTGCCCTTCCTGTAACAGTGGTCAGCCTAATATAGCATCTGGAAATGTAAAACTAAGTGAAAAATTAAATGAGGAACAGTTTATAGACTTAAGTTTTGAATTTCATAATTAAATCGTATGTGTTCTCCATGCTGTTGCATGAAGAATATGGAGAAGTGACCAGGAATGCACCTCTATGCCATTTTAACACGATGTAGAGTAGTACATTTAAACAGAGCATTGTAACCTGTATTCACTTCTTGAAATATGAACTTGCTCTGACTTCCCAATTAATTCCATTATTGCTTTTGAGTTGTCATGATGTTGTGTTTCCAGGAGTTTTTTCTCTGTATAAAATGTCATTTGCAAAATGCCAAAGGCAGGAGAATCCACTATAGAGCCAGCCCACTGAGACCCAAGCCAAGACATTCATTCTTCAGTCAATACAGCACGTGATTAAAAACCTCTCAGGCTGGATATTCCATTTTGGGGAGCAGACGTTCAGCCTTAGTAATTTTCTTTTGCAACATTTGACATGATTACATTTTTCATAGTTCTTTAAAGGAAAGTAATTTCTCCCTGAGTCTTTTTGCTTCCTTTCCCTCCCTCTTTTCTTCCGTACTGATGCAAAGTAATAAGCACAGTTTGTTGACAAAATTCCAAGATGTAAGTTTAAAAACAGTCTTTATAGATTTATTTAATCCCCTGCCCATACGTATGGACTTCTTTTAGCTGCATTTTCCACAATTTTCTATGGCTATTACGTTAGGATGGACCTGTTCTTTTGAGACTCTTTCATATAATGCACAATGACTGCAGACGCAGCAAATGAACTTAAAAAAGACCTTTCACTGTTGTACAAAAAACCCTAATCAAAACTGTCATTATTGGTGATGCATTGTGTGGGTGTACACAAAGCATCAGGCAGTGTTTTTCAGGGATAAAAATGTACACATTCTCAGCTGTATTTCATAATCTGCAGAATCAGAAAAAAATGTGCTATATAATAAAACTCGCGTGTTGGATTTTATTCACTAAAGAAGTGAGGGCAGGACTCATCAGGAGCATCTGGTGGCTGGTGCATTGGGGTATGATCTGGTAGAAAGCTCTCTGCCTGGAGTCACAGCAAACCTCAGCATTGCTGAGATCATTGTAAAGTGCCATTCGGAGTAGGTAGTGCCTGGGTAGCACATCTCTTGCATAGATAACTGAAAACCTGATGGAAAATCTTACATCACATACTGCAATACATCACATATTTTCTCTTGTAAAACCAAGGATTTCCATGATCTGACAGCTGCTGTGTTGTGCACTCTTGTTTCTCTGCTACGTATTAATTTGTTTAGTTAGAGTTTTCTCTCTGGAGTGGTGCAGGGAGTTCAAGATTTTTTGGTTTTGTACTAACAGTGCCTAAGCAGCTCTCCAACTCTAGAGCTTATTCCAGGCTCTAAAAGAGACATTACATCCTAGAGCCCACATTCCTTGGTGTAGTTCACATGCTTGTCTGTGTTCTACACGTTCTCAAAATAGATACCGACTCCTGTTTCCAATGGCTTAAGGCCTATAATTGTTCAAACGCTTCAATACAAAACAAGGGAGGACCAGCTGTATCTTACTGAGTGGATGATCTTAGAGATATTTTCCAACTTTAATGATTCTATGATTCTGCAGACAAAGAATTAGTCCACTTCCTTGAATCCATCTGGACTCATTCTCTGAAGGCTGGCTTTGAGATCTGTGTGAGGATTCTACGCTGTAACTCAGCATTTGGTGTGGAAGGGCCACCCAGGTCGATGGTGCAGCTGGGCACAAAGGGCACTCCTGGTTTAAAGACTACAAAGCTGTTTTGGTGGCACAGATATTAACCTAAAACACAGTGGGGTTCAACATGACATATACTCTTAATAAACGCATTTGTTTTCCTAGTAAGCATCTGCTTATTCTAAAAATATTAGATGCATTGTACTTACAGGCATTTTGTATGAGTCTGGTGTATTTTCAGGTGGAAAAGAGAGAGCAGCATGAACCTTCCCACCATTACTGTGTGCAAAGATTCTGCATTCACTGCCTGTTTAACTGTTTCTTTTCTTGAATTTGTCCTGAAAGTTTTGAAATCTTAAGGCTGCCTCAGAGACCTGCTGCAAATGAGATACACTCATAAGAGCAAATTTATAGCTCTTTTTCTCTGAGGCATTCAAGGGCTGTACAGTCTTTCTTATTAGCCCTGTTTTGCAGGCTCAAAGTTGCCAGCTCTCACACTACTTGTTGTCCTTCTCACTAACCCACCTGCTGATGGTTTTGCTTAGCCTGGTAGTGGACAATACTTTTCTTTGCACAGAAAACCTTGAAAGTGTGGCCTGAGGCTTTAGGCACGGGTGGTTCTTTCCACTTGTTGCTGTTTAGACCCTTTAGCTCAGCAGCTGGAGACAATTCTTACAGATTGTATGAACCTTGTGTTAAGTCTCAGTTTGGAAACGTGTGGAGGAGGCACAGACAGCTCCTTGCTAGTTTTGTTCTTAAACTGTCAGAAAGCAAGCTTAACCTGAGAATTTGGGGTTGAAGAATTTACTGGGGTGTGATGTTATGTTTGTATGTGCGATACGTGGAACGAAGTCAAGTGAGAACATATGCTGAGTGAGAGTCTTCAGGTACCTGCTTGTGTCCCTGTGTTTCAGTTAAATCTGGCGATAATCTTGCCAAAACTGCAAAATTGAAACAAATTAGAGTATTCTATCCAAATGATGGAAATGCAGGGCCCAGATATTGGTGTACCTCCTCGTCTGTAGTTGTCTGTACCACTCCAAATGGGTGGAGTTCTTCCCCTTGCATTGATGATGTTTCCTTTTGCTTTGCATCGAAATCAGTTGTGGCTCGAGAAGCACAGCGACAGATCAGACACGAGTTGAGGCCAAGGCAAAATCTGTGTCTCTTCTCAGAAGCAATTGTGAAGATCCAACAATGATTTGCTCTGAGCATTAAGAGTTAATAAAGCATCCAACTCAGCTAATGTTTGGAACGGTTGTAATATTTAGAAAACAGCGTTAGGAAAGTGCTGTTACATTTCATGTCAGTAATGTAGCACTATGAGTTGTAGCACGGTGTTTCTCCACCTATTTTTTTCTTTCTTCTTGAGAGTTTTTGTTACAGATCAGAGCAAATGACAAGTACCCATTAATGCTCATTTAGCCTAAACACTGTGAATCTGCTGCTGTGGCGTGAAGTAACTTTTGCGTCTCTTACAATCGCACAGAAACACACAGCAAACCTTTAATAACGTCTACAATACAACGAGCGTTTGTAAAAATCCACCTTCTGAGATGTGATGCAAAACAGCGTGACCAATGCAAGTCAAATGAACGCACTGAGGCAACCATCACGCTGAATACAACTAAGAATTTCAGACAGAAAAAAAACTCTTGTGAATAATCAAGGATCTTATTCTCTGGCTTAGACCTCATTTTCATCACTATAATAAGCCAGAGTTCAGTGGAGTTACTCCCAATTTATAACAATGTGAGAGGGATTTAGTACCAAATAGGTCATATTCTCTGCTGATTTTTGCCTTGCATCATGACTGCCTGACATCTGCGCTGGTTTTAAAATGCTTCCTGTTTCACGTAGGAGCTTTTTATACCATTTGCACTTGCTGTGTATGGGAGAGGAAAATTAATCACAATCTAAATTAAATCCCTTTGGGATGCATTTAGACACGACTAAGGACTTCTAAAAATATGAGAACTAACATGATTTAGAAGTATATTGTGACAAAAGAATATTTTAATCCCTGTTTGCAGGTAAAGGTGATCTGTAAACTGAGTATGCCTCTGCAGGACCACCTCAAGAAAACAGCATATTGTCTTGTCTGTTCCCAGTCTAGTCTTTGAGCCTGTCCAGAATGGGGACTCTAAACCCACTTCTTTTCCTTTGTGGTCCACCCACACTTATGTCCTGACTTATGTCCTGAAGATTTACACTCATATTTTCCTCATTTTTCTGACAAGCAGAATCATTTTAACCTAAAGATTTAAACATACAGCTGGCTTAAAACAACAGCCTAACAAGATTCAACTCTCTCTCCCTGTATGAAGGTCATAGAATCACCAGGTCGGAAGAGACCCACTGGATCATCGAGTCCAACCATTCCCACCAATCTCTAAACCATGTCCCTCAGAAGCTCATCCACCCGCACCTTAAACACCTCCAGGGAAGGCGAGTCAACCCCTGCCCTGGGCAGACTGTTCCATTGCCTAATGACACTTTCAGTGAAGAATTTTTTCCTTATGTTGAGCCTGAACCTCCCCCGGTGGAACCTGAGGCCATTCCCTCTCGTCCTGTCCCCTGTCACTAGGAGAAGAGCCCAGCACCCTCCTCTCCACAACCTCCTTTCAGGTAGTTGTAGAGAGCAATGAGGTCTCCCCTCAGCCGCCTCTTCTCCAGGCTAAACACCCCCAGCTCTCTCAGTCGCTCCTCATAAGACTTGTTCTCCAGCCCCTGGAGGTCCTGAAATCCCCCCTACTTTCTTACTGTCTCCTTCTGATTTTATGTCTGGTTAAGCAATAACATTTGCTGTTCAAAAAATACGTTGGGAAGCTTATCTATAGAACTAAGGATAGAACAGTCCACGTTTCTAAAATAGTTTCCTTTTAGCCTGCTTATCTCTTCCCTGACATTTCTTACTGAGCATCAGTGAGCAGGCAGCTTTGTACTGACATCTGAAAGCCGGTCTACAGCAGCACTGTGCAAAAGGCTATGGAACAAGCAGTCACATGGTTTCTATATTTTTCTCTCTTTGTTTACTGTGTTCATAATGCCAAATGGCAAATTAAAAGAATGCCCTAATCCCAAACAGCCAGGCATGGTATTTCTCCTTCCCACATGGACGGTTATGATTATCTTTGGGGAGGGAAGGCATTTTATACTTGTTCTTTTGACATTCAATTCTAGTCTTCTCTCTGGGAGAGCAAATAATTTCTGAACTTTTGAGCATAAACGCTGCGTAATTTATATAAATTGGATTGTTTTAACAAAATGTTAGACTAAATTTACAAAGATTAGCATGTGATCTGTAAAACCTTTGGGTTTGATTGTAGGAGGAGACAAAGGAACGTGTCCATTTAGGAAGGAGCTGGGGAGATAGGCGTTACTTTGCTATGTTTGCTAGGAATTGCAGAGAAGACATTTTCAGCCAATGCTCACATCCTTTATCTTTTGCTGCTGTGGTTGTGGTTATGGTTATGGAATTCAATTCTGGATGCTCACCTTCATCTTTTCCAAATGCCAATTTTTAAAACATCTTTTATAACACACATGATGTTGCCGGAGCTGTAGGAAGACCTCTGTTAGTTGGTACTGGTAGAGGGTGTATGATGTTTAGATTTAAAATCTCCTAAAAGTTTAAAATATGGGGGAAGAAATGAGCACAGAAATGTGCAATTTAATTTGTTACTTAAAGAGATTCCAGTATTATTTTCTGAGTAGCTTGTCTAACAATATAAAAAAGATCCTATAAATACTTTTTCACTGGACATTAGGAAAAAATTTTTCACAGAAAGGGTCATTGGGCACTGGCAGAGGTTCCCCAGGGAGGGGGTTGAATCACCTTCCCTGGAGGAGTTTAAGGGGTGAGTGGATGAGGTGCTGAGGGGCAGGGTTTAGTGTTTGATAGGAACGGTTGGACTCAATGATCCGATGGGTCTCTTCCAACCTGGTTATTCTATGATTCTATGATTTAATTGCTATTGCAGTGCACAAAGCTCAACTCTGCACACACAGTTGTGCACTCCAAATGCACTTTTAGAGTGTGAAAACATTTTTAAATCCCCTTTGAATATACATGCTGTAATTTTGCTCTGTGCAAAACAGTACAGTTGTACTTGGATCCTGTTGTGTGCTCATGAATTCAGAAGGTGCTGGGTAAAGACAATACTATGCCTGAAACTAAAGTTCCAGCACCGGGTACACAAGCCTGGGAACTGTTTTCAAAGATATTGACTTTATCAGTATCGACTCTCTGGTCCCAGCTGGTGGTGTGAGCGCGGCAGCAATAAACTGGCAGTGTTCTGGTCAAAGTCAATGTAAGTGCAGACTAATGAGTCACTGAAGCCCCAATTAAATGGCAGATGGTGCTTATGACTGGGGAGGAGAATGACCGCTCGCTATTCTAGCAGAGGGCAGTTACGGAAGTCAAACCGGTTGTTAGGAATTAAAAGGCAAACCTAGTATCAATGACATTTGTTTTGTTTCATCTGCGGGCTCCATGATAAGATTGAGCAGGAGCATTATATTTACATTAAAAGGACTTTGATTTTATTGTCTTGCATATTTATGATGCCTTTTCCAAAGTTTCTTTGTGCCCTATGAGATCCCAAGATGTAGAGAATTAAGTATAAATTGTTTTCAATATGTATTTTAACTGAGTGGCTCTGCTCAACAGTGTTTAAACGTACAAATTTAGGATATCGTATTCATTTTTCATCATTTATTATACAAAGATTATATAGTATTGTAATCGTAGAATTAGAGATAGGCTAGCTGTGTCCAATTCTTCATTAGAAATGAAGTTGCTGACTAAAACCTGGAAAATTGCGGCTTTAGGTAGTAAAGAATATATTGGAAACCCTCAGACTCTTGTATCCTCTGGGTCTCTGATGGTTCTCCTCTCCTCGGTGAACCAACCTCTTGATTATCCTGCTTCATTTGATGCCCAACCATCAGGAACTCTTGAGACATATAAGAAGCGGGAAGGCCTTGAGTTTTGTGGATGCTTATTGCCCCTGGAGTTCCAACGTGTTCAAGTCCAAACTTCCAGGCGTTTTCTTGAAATTGTTCTATGATTTTTTTTTTATGTTTATGTGATTCTGTGATTTTTCCTGCAGGAAAAACTCTTCCCAAATACTTCTTTTAAGCATTGAGATAATTCTTTCAAGTAACTAAAGAAGACACAAAGTTTTTTCCAATTTATTTCTTACACTGAACTCCTCGTGTCAGTCTACTTCAGAAATGCTACTAAATTAAAAGTGTATCTGGATATAAAGCAAAAAGGAGGCTGCTGAAGACAGATACATTAAAATCAATATATTTGTATCTGATAGTAGTGGCTCCTTCTTGTATTTCCTGGATACCGGCGATAGGAAACTGGGAGAGCAATAGGAATTTTAAAAAAGCACATAGCAAGCTATAGAGCGAAACTGAGTTTTTATCTGTGCTGCAAAGGTTTCTTGTACGCAGCACCAGGCTCTGTAGTGCAGCAGAGCCAGATTTGTCTGTTGGGCTCACACCTGTTTTACAGCGGTGTCATTTCATTGACACATTTCCAGGATTTGATTATTGCTATTTTCCACAGGTCACAGATTACATCTTATGCACAAAGCACAGAGGAAAACTCTACGTGATGTCACAAAGACATCTTAGTCCAGGTAATAACATGATGTGATTGGCACTCCTTGAAATGCCTAATTTTACTTCTTGATTCCAGTATAGGAATCCACCAATATAAGATATATTTCTCAAAGATGTGGTCCCTGTACATGCTTCATATCAAGAAGAGCCACATAAATTGTAATTAAAAGTCAAGTCCTTTTATCTATTCGACAGCTGAAGTTAGCAAGTCTGTGCATAGTAACCGGTGAGGAGAACACAAGCCATTATCACTCCTCCTAATGCAGAGAAACATGGGTTTAAACAGATCTTGGGTGAGACTCTACATTGTCTCTTTGTGTGTGATTCCAGTCCAATGAAAAATGAGCATGCTCAAAACAGTTCAGATGATTCACTCTTGAGAAGGAAAACTTTTCTGTATGTATATTTGCTGTATTGTGAATCACCATGGAGAGGGTAAAAGAACATGAATAATTATGAGCTGCTTCTATAAGCCTTCATGAGAGTGAAAAGACCTCACAAAAGTCTAGTAAGTCTTTCTGTACTGCCCAGAAGGTCCGAAGAGCAAAGAAATGGACACTCTGCTTCTTTGGTACCGATATCACTACCCAGACATCTGTATTATGAGAAATGTCAGTGATATTTTTTGCAATAAATATTCCCCTGTTGGAAAGTGTTCTATTGGAACGAGACAAAGATGAGGAAGCACAAAGTGACACCTACAAAATAGGGAGAGTGTGTATGGTTTGTATTCTGTACATGTGCGGCCGTATGTGCCAGCAATTTATCTGAACCTCTGTAAGTTTTCCTCATTAACCTCCTGCAGTGTTATCACCTTGCTTTCATACTTCCCTGCGTTACCGGGTCATTGTCTTTGTCAGCCGGCACCCTTTAATCTCTAATTATGGAACAAATGCAATAATAAGCTGACTGTGGGTAGATGTATTACAAGGTTACAGGGCTCAGCTCTTCCGGAGTCGTAGTCAGATTTCTGTTTGTGGGGCAGACTCCTGGAGCAGCTTCATGATGTGCTCTAAGGACAAAACCAACCCAGAATTTTTATGATCTAGAAAGAGTAACTATGGTAAAAACGGCTGTTTTGGTCTGCTGTTATTCTTAGAGACATCACAATGTTACAATCTAAATATCCCAGCAAGATATATTACTGTGAATCTGTGTCTGTCTGTTCACCTGGAATTTCTGAAGGTTTGGGTTCAGCTGGCCCTTGTTGAGACCTCAGCTTGTTCAGAGAAGCTGGAATTAAAGCCTGTCCCTGCTGCCTACCCAGTGCCATTGATACGGACCAGTCACTGTTGATGGCAGCACGGAGAAGCTGCAGCTTTGCCATTTTGCCACTAAGGCTAGAAAAGGGTTAAAGAGAGCTAGATAACCTGCAAAACCAGGATTTTCTATAGAGGTTGCCTCAAGATGAGGAACAATAATCTAGGCTTCCTTTGCCCTGCACCTTGTTTGTCTACATGGAGCACGCACCTCATTTGTCTCCTCTGGACTCCACACCATTTGAGGTTCATTTTGTGTAAATACTTTAAAAGGAGGGAAAGAATGGGGCCCTCTGTATTTCATTATGATATCACAGCAGCTTGAGTTCAATTACTTAGAATAATTCTTGGTTTAGGCCATGATTCACCCACTTTCTTATGCAGACATCCAGTTTTAAGCACATGAGTAAGGCAGCTGCTCACAGGAGGGTGATGGCTCATCTATTCAAAGTCAAGCATGTCTTTAAAAACTCAGCTTAACTGGCTATTTCAACATTGTGAACTGAGATCGTATCCAAGAAATTGTATTAACTTAAACATTTCTATGGCCAATAATAGAATTTTTTTTTATTTGGAACAGACATCTCGTATTTATAATGGAGAGCAACTAGAGTCATAAACTTGTATCTAATATTAAAAGCTTATTTCCTTATTTTTATGCAAATAGTATAAATATTTGAAAATATAAAGGTGTTCCTTTGAACTCAATAAACCTCTTCTGCCACATGAAGTACAGCAGGAGCATATGCCTTTGTCAGACCCTGACCTGCATTCTATTTTTAATCAAATAAAATGAAAGACTTCTCTGCAGTTTTGTTGTTGTTAATTGCCTTCCAGACATAGAAACATACTTTTGTGTTTAGTCATTCAAATATTTGAGATGCTGGAAACAAAAATAATCAGGAAACCTTGACTGGGCTAATTTTCTTGATTTCTCTGTCTGAATGCGTCCATCTGTCAAAACATTCTTGTGCAAAACACGTAACATGAAGTACCCGGTTTGAATTCTTTCTGTGAATAGTTTGCTAATTTGTACAAAACCCATTTAAAAATCAAACCAATTTTCCTATCCATGCTTTTTTAAGTTACATCTTCAATGACAGAGGAAAGAGAGCTTTGGCTTCAGCCAGGTCTAAGGGAGAACTTGGTGGCTCCATCAGGGTTAGCATTTAGCCCATTGAATTTGCTAGCAGAGCTGTGCAGGAAACCATTTCCCTACCACACAATTCTTGGAGGCATTCAATTTCTTATTCCCAGCCCTAGGACAACCCCCAAAGTACTTCTCTGTTTTCACTAGGGAGGTGGAGGAGGAGTGATAAGGAAGCTCATCAAGTAATGATGCTGGAAGCTAGAGATCCAGATCTATCCATATTCCAAGATGCCCTTGTTCAACTAAATTAGGAAAGACGAATTAAAAAAATGTAACATTCACCTTCAAGCTCAGTGCTCCAAACATCCAAGTTGTGGGATTTTGGGGTTTAAAAATTCCTGAGATGGACGTGTGTCTCTTCTCCTGTATTGCACAGGTGCTGGAATGGTACCTGATGTTTCGGCACAAAATGTTTTTGGACACAGAGAAGACAAAGAAGCTCCAGATAAGGAGGGATTACATTACACCATAGATCTTTAGTTCAGTTTTTTGCAGAAATTGCCCTGCAATTATTTTGTTTTCAAAACACATCTTGATCCCACAAACATTCTGTACGTTTTCAAGAGGTGACATAGGCGCTCTCACAATGCCAAATTCTATTTTTGTTTTCCCCATAGTATAGCAGGAACACAATTCCAAACCAACAGTCTTTAAAATATTCATACCATTTTACACGTTCAGTGCACCCTGCTGACATTCAGCATGTGAGAGAGTTTCTAAAAAGAGGGCCTAAACCTGCTGACTCTCCAGAAAAGAGCAGGACTTGTTCTGTGATCTTAATAACTTTATTTGCATAAACAGTGCTCAGTTGAATCAGGAATTATAAAGCTGTAAGTACATTCAGCAATGAAGGCGCTGTGCCTTCGCTGCCAGACGGATAGAGATGGAAGTAAAGAGTGATAGGAATTTCAGGTGGGCTTTTTTATGTGCTCATTCTTGTGGAAATTACCAAGGATAAGTGAAACAGGTATTAAAATGCAGTCAGTGTTCTTCATTCCTTATTCACCAGGTGACCTTAATAATCCCTTTTCAATGTTATGTAAAATTTGTCAGAGATTTCAATAGTTTTGGCAGTTTTTCTCACAGAAATACTGTTAAACTCAAGGGAGAGCACAGAAGATGACCTGAACTGTAATGCTTGGGTTAACCAACCTCGACAAGGATTTATTCCCTGAAATGGATGGGATTTGCTGGATTATGGTAGTACCAGGTGGAGTTTTAATTAAACCTCTATCCTGCTCTTGGGTCTACAATCTGTGAATTTAAAAAAGCCCTTTTGAGGGAGAGGAGGAGGGGAGGAGGGAGAGGAGGAAGGGAGGAGGCGATACTTGGAGATGTGGGAAGTTGCCCACCAAGCACAGCATGGAAGAACAAACTCCTGCTTGAGCACCTTACAGACTTTTCACTTGGTCTTCCTCAGGCACATCTTCCCTACTCTGTAGTTTCTTTCTGCAGCAGCTTAGAGACACAAAGTTAGTACAAGTAATGTTTATATTTCTCCTCTGATTACCCTCCCTTTCTCTGCTTCAGCCTGAGAATTCCCACACTTGACTATAGAGTTTAGGAAAGGAACAGATGACATCAGGGGTGATCAAAAAGCTTACGCTGCATCTGGACCTGCACGTCTTCTCTGGCCCATTTGCCCACTCCATCCCTCATCTGCAGTTTCAGCAGTGAAGTCAAGCGTAGTTTGCTTCATGTAATACTCCAGCTCTCCTCTTGAATGGAGATATCAAGTGGCATATTGATTTCATTTCAGTGCTTCCCTTTTTGCACAGTCCTTTATGTGACTTCTCTGGTAGCCAACACAGAGCCAGTCTTCCTATGATACACAACATAAAAAAAATCCTGGAAAACTCAATGTAAAAGAAATATAATTTTATAGATTTAATTTTATCTTCGCTAGTTGCCACCAAACATACCCCATCCAGCATAAACCCAAACATTTAGAGTGCTTAAAAAACTTCTAAAAACAAGCCTACAAAATACTGATATTTATTAATGAGAAGAGTATAAAAAGTCTTTGTCCAGCCAAGAAAGACTTGGAGTCACCACCTGGAATACTAATTTGCCTTTATGGTATTCACAACATCCGAACTCCTGTCCAGATTTGTCTGTGGTTTGTTCTTTTGGGCTTGACATCTGCTCTACAGCACAGCCCTCAAGTGAGTACGGTATTAGCAGACATTTAAGCACAGTCATTTGAAAAAGAAATGTGAAAGCAGAAAACTAGGTGAAACAGTGATCAGAGAGACTTGGGTGGCAGGGACAGATGAGAGCGGTGTGAATTGAAGGGGTCACAGTGCAAGCCAGCAGAAAAGAGAAAGTCAACCAACTCCTGGTTTCTCTGGTTAAAATGAAAATGCTCATTTGTCCATCTTACTCTTGAAATACAGAATGTTACTTTGGGATTGAAATAATAAAGATGTGTTAGTTAATTATTTACCTTGTAATTAAAAATGAACCAATTCTAACTGTAGAATTTAACTAAGAATTTAATTTACAACATATTTTCTGAAAGCTGAGTATAAAATTGGTCACTAAAAAGCTTTTTTTGGTTCTGATTATTTTTAGAATATAACATGTGCTGTTTTCTAGAACCCTTGAAGCCAATCTAATAAGAGTTGGGCATTCTGCTAATGAAATCTCTGGGAAGGCAGAAGGTACAGCATCCTAAATCTTTGTTCTTGAGAACGTGGCCATTCAGAGTTTTGCTCTGACACTTGAACAGCTCAGCTCTTCAATAAATGTTGTGCAGGTGTGTGTGGATGCTTTAGCTCTCCAGTGCCTTTAAAAGGTAAAGGGTGAATAAGAAGCAGGTCTGCAGAAAGCAATATTTGCCTGCTCAGTGCTGTCTACTGCTTTATTTCTGTACTTAATTTCACTTCTGTAACTTGGATTTTTAGCATTATCTTTCAAACTACCACGTCAGAGAAAAAAGAAGGAACAGTTCTGCAGGTAGTGGCCACACATGAATGTGTTTGTTGTGGATTTATCACATGTGAACTGAGTGTTCCAACCCAAACTATCCTATGATGCTACGAGTTCTGTGTTTTCTTTGTTTCTCTAACTAGTTTTTCATCTTTTAATTGAATGGACCACCACTATGGACTGTGAGTTGTAAACCCTGCAGAGAAATGTTAATTTGTTGACAAAGTGTTTTCAGTAGTGTTTTTTTCAAAATCATGGAAAGTTTTCCATCACTCATATCAGTCACCCAGCTTGTTTTCCTTGAGACCTCACGCGTCAGGCTTCTAAGAGGATTTTCCATATGGGACTGGGTGGGACAGACAGGGAGCTGAGAACTTTGTGAATAGTCAGTGGGCAGAAGAGCATACACAACAATGCTCCATGGCCAAAAAGATTTCCATTGAAAAAATTATTGCAGGGCAAAACCAAGAGGTAGCTGACTGCCTAAGGTTTTTGGTTTCTCTCTGTGTGAGATTAGCTAAAACTCTTCCCATTTGCCTTGCCAATGCACCAGTGCCCCCCTGACATTCAAGGAAAGAGGAATTTAATTTGCCATGCTGCCTTAATCAGGGACTTATGTGCCGCAAAATCTGACATTTTAATCTGGACTATATGATGTAAAGCAATGAGCTGGGGGACCAGGTTCATGTTACAGCTGTTGACAGCTAATGTTTTCCAGTCGGTCATGCAGCAGCAGCTCCGCTTTCCCGTTCCCAGCAAACTGCCGAGCCACTGCTGCAAGGGTGACAATGTGTAACGATGGAGGTTGGGAAGATAAAATTGAAGTTGACATGAGAAGCGTATGACAAAGAAGCCCCACAACTGAGATACCTATAGCTGAACAATCTGTGAGAAAGCTGTTCAGCACCTGGCTGATACCCAAGGAGTCACGTTAGTCTTTTCATCACAGAGGGTTGGGGAACGCTCCTCAATAAATTCCAGTAGCAGACTTGGAATGAAGTGGAGCTGATGCAAGCTGGCATCGTTTTAAAATTCACCGTGTGTTCTAGTTGAGTTAAGGGGTATTTCTGCTGCTTTGTGCTTTTTGCATCCTTGATCTGCAAGAGTAATAAATAGGGCGTGACCTCCTGCAGCTGCCATTGTAGCATCGCAGGCGCTGAACTGTTCTGGCATTCAACCTGCAATGAGATACCTGAATGTCTGCAATTAGGAATGCAATGATTGTTCTTTTTGAGCAGCTCAAAATCAAGCCACGCTACTGACTTCATAGTGATTTTAACACGCCTTGTAGCCAGCCAAGAAACAAGCAACAAAGTGAAGCATTTCCAACATTAGCCATGTCCAGCTTTCCTTGGACCATCACTTCTCCTAAAAACGTGTGGGAACTCAGAAGTTACATGTTCGTTTTGACCTAGCCAGCTTAATTAACGTGGCTGCGTTTCCTACTGCCTGGAGCTCCTGAAAGCTAATTGTTAAGCATAATGCATTACATTAATCCAATTTAGACCTGACAAAAATTGCTTTTCTTCTGCCAAGGCATCTCCTGAACTGAGAACTGTCATTCCCAAAGTAAGGGGCACAACCTTCCGGGGGACTGCAAGCCTAACAGCAGTCTAATTATTTATGCTAGTGTAATGAGGCTGACGACAGTGGGACAGACTGCCAAAAACAAGCTGAGGAGGTTTTTATGGGTCTGACTAGAATATTCTGAGCCGGAACATTAGCTCTCCAAATCCTGTCCTTTCTCCAGCCCCTGATTTGGACCTTGGAGGAGCTTTTTTTAGGAGGATGAGGAAATACATATTTTCAAATGTATTCCCTTTATCTCAGTCTCTGAATCTGCTACATTTTCATTCAGATTAATATTTTCTTCAGTGACTATGATAAATATGGCAAGTATTAGAAAAAATTCTGTAGGCTCCTAATTGGTTTCCAGTGACTCAGCAGCACATGTATAAATAGAAAAAAAAAAAAGGAGGGGGGAGAACAAGAGAGTCTTTAGAAAACGCACTGACCATTTCACTGAGTTGCCAGAACAGTTTTGTGATGCTAAATTAAGGCAGTTTTGTTGGTGAAGAACTCAATGTTGAAGTATATTTCTCAGCCTACTCCCTACCTTCTACTGCTCTAATCCTTAGCCTGTTTTTAAGTTAAACAATGTTGTTCACCTTGGATTCTGAACAGTGGATTAGAGGAATCTTATTTGGAGATAAGCAATGGCCAGTTGATCTCTTTTTTTATATTTCACTCCCCTGTTCAACATCCATGTCATAGAGCACAAGCACAGGCGATGTAATTTACTATTTCAATTTTTTGAAGTTAATAACTTCAATACTATTGGAGTTCAGGTATCTCCTTATGCAAAGAGTAGGTCAAATAGTTTATTATAATGCTAGAGGTCATATGGTAAATTATAAATTAAACGGTGGCACTGAATGCAGAGACTTAGCAATCTTTTATGATACGCTGGGTTCTTAATCACTGTCAAATCCCTATACTTTTCTTTTCAGTGAGGAGTAGTGATGTTATGCAATGTTACTGTGTAGATTGTGCCCTGTTTTTTCTAGTCCTATTTTGAGAAAATACATATGAGTAAAACTACATTTTTGGTGATACTCAGTCTTCCCCCAGCAGTTAACGTTTCATCTATATTAATGTGACACGACTTTACGCTTTGTGGTTTTGGCAGATGGAGGGATGATTTTCTTCACATTTTTCATACGATGAGGAATTCACAGGAGCTGTTTCAGCAATAGCAAGCAGAGGAGGTTTTGATTTGTTTACCTAACATATGTGTCACATATAAAAGGCGATGTCTTTCCACCATAGCTGTTAATAACTAGCGGTTCCAAATGGATATGTGCCAACACAAAATCCACCACCACAAATAGCAGTAATAAGAACTTCAGCCAACTGCAGCAGGGAAGGCAATAAAAGTTAAATGCCTGTGTGGATTGTCCCTCCAAGTTAAAACTGAGGTACATTGGCAAAAAATAGCAAAACTCACACCATTGTTACCTTTTGACAATGCTCTACTCCAGTAATAATTAGAGAAAATGCTGCTGTCTGGGACCTGCTGGTTTTCATGTGACATAGATCCACCCATGACCAGAATCTGAGTATCCATACCAATAAAACATCTCCAGTTACCTATAGATGACTTTCTAAAGCTTGAGGAAACAAATAGCCTTTTGCAGGTTGGTGTCGAGAGGCACTTGTCGGTTAGGTAGCAGTTACTAACTCCTAGCTGGTGTTGCACATGTGCTCCCACAAAACCTGCTGTCCATTAAATGACAGCAAGAAATGAATTTTTTTCTGAGTAAAAAATTCTTCCAGGAGCTACAAAAACTCTGAAAAATAGTATTTGTGGTAGTGCTTCCTTAGTATAGAATATGATCTTGGTCTGGAACAGGTATCATCGGCGCTGCAATAACAACAAACCCTCCGCCTTTTCATGACCCGTCGCTGAATTATGCTAAACCCTGTACAAACAAATGAAGGAAAAAATTAGGATTTGAATAACTCTGTTATTGCATAATATTAGCTGACATTATAGTTTAGCTCAAGCGTCTTTGGAGTCATTCACAGTTTATTGCCTCACAGTGTCCTGTACGACATACTTTCAAAACATGAACTATTTTCCATACTTTAAATGAACCTCTCGCAAAGTGCCTGAGCTCTTCAGAAATATTTCAGGCTTAAGAGTTGTCCAGACCTATCTAACCTTTGAATTTGCGAACGCAGTGAAACAGCTGATTTGTAGGTCAGAGTGTGCAAAAGGCGCAGCTGGTAACCGTGACCTTGGAGAGGCTTTGCAGCTGCGGTTGCATTGCAGCATTAGCAGTGACACATCTTTGTAACGCTTGGCACCTCCTGAAACGTCCTATCTTAAACTCTGGGTTTGCATCCCGTTCCTTGTGTTTAGTACGGACGGATTTAAATCTCACAGGCCAATCAAACGTGTCAGTCCTTTCCTGGTCATTCTGAAAGCACAGGGCAACCATGAGACAGAAGCTTTGCAAACGTATGGGGAAAACCCTGTAGTTTCATCAAGAACTTTAGCTTGTGCATGAATGGATATGTGCCTAACGGGTGCACGTGGATCTGGACACTTTTGCTGTGGAGTGTTCAGGGCTAGAGCAATTGTTTTGGCATTGACAATTAAAAACATCCATGTGAGTAGATGCCTGGTGTCATACGCTGACAATGGTTAGAGCTCCAGTGATAACAGTTTGCCACGAAGCAAGGCTAGTGAGAAAAAGCCAAATCCAATTAAAATGCTTTATCAGGTAAAGGTGTGTTTTGGTGGCAGGACAGAATTATTCATTTGAGACTTTACTCACGATGCAAAGTAAAAAACTCTCCATAAAAAAATGTGTCCTCTTACCAACAATATGTACTAAACTGCGCTTCTAACTGGTTAGGTCCAGCGGCAACACATCAGGAGCGCTGCCTATACGGATCAGATGCCATTTCCCCCAGTTCTAACTGCTCCTTGGTGACTGAGAGTGTTTGTTCGAGCTTGGGGAAGCTCAGTGTAAGGTGTCACAGCTGATGCAGTTTGCCTGCTGGATAGGAAAGGTCAGTCCCTATAAAATCACAAAGTCCCTATAAATCACGGTGTAAAGCAACCAAAGAGCGTATGTTTTACTGGTTATGAGAAGTGAGTTTCTGGATGAGTTTAATGAGAAAATATCCCATGAAGAGAAATTTATAACCCAAGTGCACCAAGTCCAAGTTTTTCACTGAGACGTGATTGCTTTTTAACTTCATGAGTAGCGAATAGGGAAGAACCATGGAAACATTCATAATAAAACAGTAAAATGAACGCTAAAACTTTTACCAGCACTGAAGACCACCATACACCACAACCAAAGACAACAGTTCTCTCAAAAGGGCCTTGACCGTCTGCTTTGAACTTGTTGAAACCACAGGAAGGTGTCTACAGGCTTGTGAGTAGATTAGAAAATTATACTGCTCCCAGAAAAGAAAAGAAAAAAAATAAAACAAAGTAAATCCCAACCCTTCACGTCTCCTTCCTGGCTGCAACACAGGAGAGGCCTTAAAAAGTAGAACACTGCAGAATTTATCAGTAGACACAGGACACCTATCTAACTGCAGGCCTTATATAGAATGACAGGAGAACCAGGTTGAAGACGAACAATAATACGAAGGGTAAAGGCACCTCTTGCCCACATGAGCTGCTGAAGCAGAGTGTTCATAAAAGCAGGGTTTACTTCTTATAGAAACTGTCTGTTGAAGGACAGGACACGGAGTATTCCTGATTCATCTTGCCCCAGAACTTTATCGCATGTAATCTGCATAGTCTGTGTATGACACTTAGCACAGTGAAAAAAAGTTCAGTATAAAAGTACTGCTCTCTAATTCCTTACCCATACTATGAGAAAAGCACAGTTTATTTTAACAGGAAATAATACTTTATTATAAAATCTGCATGTAAACAAATAACAAATTAATTGAATAACAGTTAATGGAAGTGCAAATTAACTTCATAAAATGATATCTGTTCTGTATTTAACTATATAATTTGTTTTCTCCCATTCTAATGTGCTTCTACTCCCCCTCCCCACATTTAAGTTTAAAAAGATCTATCATTACTTGTTTTATACTAAAAAGAATGTACGAGCCTGCGTACAAGTTTACGTTTTGCTCTGCAAACGAGACAAGTCTATGGTGATAATCATCATCCTCCTTTATCTTTGCATCTCTGGTATCCACAGGACAAGAGGAAATATAACATATGTACACAGTGAAATCGTGGGCACCTCGAGCCACTTAATTGAAGAGAGTTCATTTACTCGCACACATTGAAACTTAAACCTTTTATCAATGAAGCAGACATTGTAATGCAGCTTCCAGACTTGCTTGTGCACCTTAAGGCATTTAACGAGAGTCTCAGTTGATAAGTCATTCTTGTTATGACCATGAGGATCATCCACACACTTTTCGTAACAGTCAAATGCTTGTTCGTCAGCCACGTGCAACATCTGACCTTGCTGAATGCATCTAAAGCACAGATAAGTCATGGCAAGACTTTGATTTTGCTTTGAAAGCCATCTTCTTATTGTTCTTTGCCACAATTCTCCCAAGGAATCGCTTTGCCTTTTTGCCTATGCTCTCTCTTCTTTTTGTGTTGGCCATTCTCCTGGCGTTGTCTTCTTTACTGTCCTTGCGCAGTCTAATTTGCCGAACAATACCTTCAAACAGGTCCTTGACATTATGATGAAGAGCAGCTGAGGTCTCGATGAATTTGCAGTCGAACACAACAGCACAGGCCCGTCCCTCTGGAAGGAAAGAGAAATAGGGGAGATGAGTGGAGATGGACAATTTCTCTTTGTGCGTACTGGCAGAAAAGCAGAACAAAAGTTGCCTTTAAATAAGGAAAAGGCCTTCACTGCCACAACAGAGCTTTACTGCATTGTGGGGAAAATGCAAATTCACACCCATGGTTTTCCCCCTTGCTTTTCCTGGGTTTGTTGTAACATGGTTGGGAATCTCATTTGACCCATGGAACTGAATATAAGGTAACAAGAGTCCCATGGGCAGACAGACCATCCTAGTATTTAAAAGCTAAAGATGATACAGGAGTGGCACTCGGATGCACGCTCGCTGCTCGATAGTAAACTGTGTGAGGTACAGAAAGAAATAGCTTCTCTTTTTTTCTGGAAGTTGTTGAGGAATTATGCACCTCTGCCTTGCTGTTATGAGGGAGAGTTTTCCATGCTAGCTACAAAAAGCCGGTACAGTCCAAAAGGTCAGGTCATTGAAGAGATAATCAGAGGTCATGAAGTTGCACACCGCTGGATTTGACTAGGACTGCATTCAAAATGCAAGTTGTTCAATGTTTCAGATGTAAGAATACAACTCTGGAACGTTGCTGCTGTGCAAATTCCCGTGTTCAACAGCAAAATTGTAAGCTTGAGCAAAGTACTGATGTCACCACTAGGACAGGTCAATCGTGCACTGAAAAAGGTGACAGTTCCCCAATGAACGCCTGTCAATTCCTGTGCAGGCATTCAACGCAGGGAACAAGGCAAAACCAGAGAGCAAGAGAAGGCTCATCATCAAGGCACTGATATTTCAGAGAATTCTTTGCGGTGAACAAAACTCAGACCAAAAGAAACCCAACAAAACCACCACATTTAAGTAAGTGAAATTAATATTGTGTTGTTGGCAGGGGATACTGTGCTCTAGTTACCAAAATGCTAGCTGGAACGAGCTGAGAAAATTCTCACTGATTAGAACTGCAGAACATACAAAAAGACATAAGATGTGTGAGCCTGGTCCTACCAGCTCAACTCAACCATGATGGAATCACTTCCAGAAGAAAGAGGGTTGCACAGGCAGTATGGGATCACCCTTTCCAAAGGCTGCCTGGGTTCTACGACGCTGCACTCCTGTCCCTTAACAAGCACAGCTCGGATTATCACCTTATGACTAGGAAGTGCTGCTGCACACAATATACAATAAAACAATTTCAGTTAGCACTGACCAAACCCAAGTCCTACAGAAACCCATAAGCTAAAGCTGCAGCTCTGAAGCACTTTTTCTCCTGTACTGCCATTCAGAGCATTGCTCTGTGCAGTCACAAGTCTTCATCTCCACTGGCTCCTGTGGTACCGAGTCCCTCAGCATGAACCAGCTGGCTGGATGTCTCTGCTGTGCCTCCAGTCATACATTTTTCTACATCAAAACCAGCTTGTTTCTATTTGCCATGACCCTCCAGAGCCTTTGCTACTAATTTAGACATTACTGTATGAATTAACAGTGTCTCTTACCATCAACTGAGACTTCCCGGGACCTGACCAGGTCGCTTTTATTGCCCACAAGAATAATAGGAATGTCTTCTGTTTGCCTTGCTCTTCTTAGCTGGATTCTTAGCTCAGAGGCCTTTTCAAAACTAACTTTGTCTGTCACTGAATATACGATAATATAGGCATCTCCCATTTTCATACAGTGGTTCTGAAGCCATTGGCTGTCATCCTAAAACAAAAGGCGAGAAATACATTTGTGCACTGAAAAATCTATTCAATGCTGTATGATCAACAATTTAATTATTGGAATCACCTTAAAGAAGTTTTCTTAGCTTTATTATAAAGAGTCAGGAAAAGTAGGCCAACCTCCCACTTATTTTCTAAGATTGTTATTTAAAATACATTACAAACCAAAACTCTCTTGTTTCCAGAAGCAATATCAGGTCTGCACTGATCAGATCACGAATCACTAACCATCAAGGGATGCACGCTCCAGCCCCATTCAGGTTTTCAAATTGCCTGTCTAGCCCCAAGAAATTAATTGCAGGGGAGAACAAAGGCAGGATGAATTCCATTCTTTTGAAGACCTCTTGGCCTGGAGGAGTTGAATGCCAGGCTGGAGGAGCCTTGGGCAGCCTGATCCAGTGGGAGGTGTCCCTGTGCATTGCTGAGGGGCTGGAGCTGGATGATCTTTAAGGTCCTTTCCAACCCAAATGATGCTATGGTGCTAATGTCGCTGTAACGTTACCGATCTGATTGAGGCAGAGGTGGTTGTTCCCTTTCTACTTTCAAGAGCGAATGGTAGAACAGATGGATAAAGAAAACCCATCTCCGCACGTACCTGCTCCCAGATATCAAACACCACGAGAGACGCTTCTTCTCCGTCCACGATGATGGACCTGTCGTACGTGTTTCCTACGGGAAAAGAGTTCGGGAAGGAGGCGTTCCGCTGGGTGCCCGCCGCCCGCTGCCCGCGCCGCGAGCCGGAGATGCTCTCACCTGCCTCCTCGGCCTCGGCGCCGTCCTCCACGCCGCCGAAGATGCGCGCCAGGCTGGTCTTGCCCACGCCGTGCTCGCCCAGCAGGATCACCTTGTAGAGGCCGCCGTCCGAGTCGCTGCCCGAGGAGGTGACGGAGTCGGAGGAGTCGGAGGCCCAGCTCTGGCGGAGCGGCTGCCCGGGGCTGTACGAGGTGCAGCGCACCAGCCCCGACAGCTCTCCGGGCGGCAGCGCGCCGCGCAGGTCCCGCTCGTCCACGGGCATGCTCCGCCGGTGCAGCGGCGGCTGCGGGAACGGCGTGCTGCCCCGCCGCCTCCACAGCTGCCGCAGGGGCTCCCCGCCAGCCAGGGTCATCGCGCTGCGGGGAGACAGCAGCGCTCAGCGGACCGACCGGCCGACCGGCCGGGCACCGAGCCGGGCACCCACCGGGACATCGAACCGGGACATCGAGCCGGGACATCGAGCCGGGACATCGAGCCCGGCACCCACCGGGGCATCGAGCCGGGACATCGAGCCGGGACATCGAGCATCGAGCCGGGCACCCACCGGGGCATCGAGCATCGAGCCGGGCACCCACCGGGGCATCGAGCATCGAGCCGGGCACCCACCGGGGCATCGAGCATCGAGCCGGGCACCCACCGGGGCATCGAGCATCGAGCCGGGCACCCACCGGGGCATCGAGCACCGACCCGGGCATCGGCACCAGCACCAATCCGGGATGGGCATCGGCACCTAGCCGGGCATCGGCACCAGCACCAATCCGGGATGGGCATCGGCACCTAGCCGGGCATCGGCACCGACCCGGGCATCGGCACCAGCACCGATCTGGGATGGGCATCGGCACCGACCCGGGCATCGGCACCAGCACCGATCCGGGATGGGCATCGGCACCTAGCCGGGCATCGGCACCTAGCCGGGCATCGGCACCAGCACCGATCCGGGATGGGCATCGGCACCGACCCGGGCATCGGCACCAGCACCGATCCGGGATGGGCATCGGCACCGACCCGGGCATCGGCACCAGCACCGATCCGGGATGGGCACCGGCATCGGTATCGTCCCAGGCACCGATCTGGGTATCGGCACCGAGCCGGGCACCGAGCTGGGCATCGGCACCGAACAGGCACGGGCACCGATCCGGGATGAGCACCCCCCCCCCACCCCGGGCACGGATCCGCGGCCGCGCTTACCTGTTGTCTCAGCCGAGGAAGGTTGGAGAGTAGCGGTGCGATCCCCTCCGTGCCCGCCCGAACCGCCGTGGGAGCTGCCGGAGCCGCCGCTCCTTAAGGCCGAGCCCGGCTCCGCCCGCAGTGACGCGCGGCCGGGGGTGGGACCAACGGGGGACCCCGTCCCCGCTCCCCCGGGATGCTCCCGGGGGCTCCCGCGGGTGGCGAGCGCGGAGGCGGCGTTGCCGGGTCCCTTTCCCGGTCGGGGATACGCTTCCTTCCCTGGATGCTTCGGATAACGGTGCGGGAGACAGCACTTCAGCGGGGCGGTTCTTCCCCGCATCGCCGCTCCCTCCCGGGATGCTTCCCTGATGCTCCCGCGGGTGGATAAGTGCGGGAGGCAGGATCTGCCCCCCATCCCTGCTCCCTCCCGGTCAGGGCTGCTCTCCTCCCCTGGATGCTTCGGATACGGTGTAGGAGGCGGCATTTCTGTGTGCGCAGGCAGACAGGGTCTGCCCTACATCCCTGCTCCCTCCCGGGGTGCTTCCCTGGTGCTCCCGCGGGTGGATAAGTGCGGGAGGCAGAGTTTCTGTGTCCGCGGGTGGCAGGATCTGCCCCCCATCCCTGCTCCCTCACGGACAGGGCTGCTCTCCTGCCCTGGATGCATTGGATATTGTGTAGATGACAACATTTCTGTGCACACAGACTGATAGGATCTGCCCCACATCCCTGATTCCGCCTGGATCGGGATGCTCTCCTTCCCTCTTGCTCCCGCGGGTGTGGGAGGCAGCATTTCTGTGTCTGCAGGCGGCCAAGGTCTGCCCCACATCCCAGCTCCTGCCCTGCCAGGGATGCTCTCCTTCCCTGGAGAAGTGTGGCAGAGAGCATTTACTGAGTTGTTTCCACTCGCAGCCTGGTGGGAGAGAGCTCCTGGTGGGTTTCCTCGGCGTGCAAGGCTCTGTGCATCGTCCAGGAGCTCAGGTAGAGCGCTGTGTCTGCAGGTGAGTTAGGGAAAATACTTGCGTATTGCAATGTTTGCATTACTTCGTGTGTGCTTTGCTTAATGATAAGGAGCAGGTTCTGAGAAAAGCATCTGTGTGAGGCAAACACAGGAACAACCACAAAGCCACGGATAAAATGATAAGAATAAATTTATTTCCATTGCCTCACCATCCGGGGCAACTCCAAACCGGCACCTGGGCAGAGGGAATACAAGTGGGAACGCAGGCACCACGGAGCTCGGTCCTTGCTGGAAATACTTGCTGTATTTATCAGGGAAAGGTGAAGCAGTTTTCTGCTCTTCTTTGATTTCTCACAGCAGCACAGGAATCTCAACCATGGTTTCTAGGGTGGCCTTGAGTTGATCACAGGTCTGCGTTGCTTAAATGCAGGGGGTTCTACTTATTAAACACACAAGAGTAGGCAAAGATTAGCCTGATTTGTGTGTTTTTCTACATCCCAGCAGCAAGGTCACTTGAATGTGTTTTACGATCCCTCCTCACCAATCCTGCGCTGTATTCCCGCAGCACAGGTGCTGCACGTACATAGTGAGCTTGTCAGTGGGTCCACATGTGATGTTAACGGTTTGAGAGGCCATTATAAAACAGAAAGGTCAAATACTTCCCTTGATTTCACCTGAGCAGCAAAGTGAGATGGTGAAAGTCTTATCTCATGAGCGGCACAGTCACGACCATGTGATCGGGAGAAGAAACGACTGACCAGATAACTATACTGGTATTCTGAATGGCTCACCCGAGCATCGTGTATACAGTTTACTGTTCACCTAGCAACCGAGACATGTCAGACATTTTACAGCCAAAATAACTCTGGCTCCTGCTCCCAAAAGATTATGGGCTGATCGGTACGGGAAAATCCCTGTGACTCTGTATAGGGATGGTTGCCATCCAGTTGGGGAATGTTTAAGGGTTTCCAAATCAGCTGCAGAAAGGAGGCTAAAGAAGGCAAGAGATAGGGAGGTGGTGGGAATGAAGTTACAGGCACGGGGAATAAAGTAGGGGAAAGAAAAGAATCTGTGGGATCGTGCTTTGGGGCTGCGTAGCCAATATAATATAGCAACCTGGCTCAGAGACAGCTCATTTCTTACAGCACATTAAACTCCTGAGGCTCCTGGACTGCAACAAAGATAAACGTGAAAAATACTTTGAAGGGACAGCCCACAGGGAATGGATATTATTTTCCTCTGAAATTAAGTGAGTTAATATTCTGTTATTTTCAGGAGCTAATTATAATCCTCCCATCTGTGCTTTTCGGGTGGTTTTGGCCCCTTCACCCTGATAACTGCAGTTTGAAGTGTTAATGTGGCAGTTAAAGATCACCGAGTGCTTGTAGCAAGTTCTCTCTGCCTGTCTCACAAAACAGCAACCAAAATAGCCTTGTCAGTTCGAATAGCCAGAGCCTGGTGGTGAAACAAAGTGAGTGCGTCAGTTAACTGCACTGAATTGTAAACCTCTGGTTAGCATTTTAAATCAAATTTAAATAAGTTATGGGTAGCATCTGAAGCACACCGCGGATACTTAACTTGGATAAAATGGAATCTGCCAAAGCCTCTCGATAAATCTGGAGTTATATACAGTTCATTACGTAAAGACACTTCCAGAAGTGGTTTGCCTTCAGTTCACTTGTTAAAGATTTGAATTTTTCTACTTAAAATGCTCACCTGAAATATCTTTTAAGTGGTTTTGTGAGTCTTTCAGACCAGTCTCTCCTGCATGCCTTTACTGTGTGTCAGGGTCACACTTGAGAAGTCGGCTTATACAGTGAGGATATTTTTCATTCTTTTCTGTGCAAAAGAAGGGAAATCTGAGAAGCATCAGAGCCAAAGACACTGTGATGCTTTTGTGCCACATATAGCACTACTGACTGGAACCAAACTGAGAATGGGATTTTCAGTGACAGGAATAGAAGAGCCATTTTTTATTCCGGGACTTTTGCTGATAAGAATTACCGATGTTTTCATGATGTAAATGCTTTATTGACCCCGTATTGGCCAAAAAAAACAGGAAAGGCATATATAAAAGTACTCAATAAAACCTTTGAGAGTGTTTCAGCAGGAAAAGTGAAAATAAAATAATACCTAATGAAAATAATACCAAAAACTCTGTGGCAAAGACTTGTTGTGTGCCAGCAGCCAAGTGCAACCAAGGTATTGATGGTTATAGAACACCGCTATGGTTATAGGATACTGCCTGGATCTGGCACTGGGTGCTGCGAGTTGTCCTTTAACGGAAAGTGAGATGGCCTCGGATTAGGTCCCTGGAGCTTTGCTTGTTCCTAGAGGGATAAGTACCAGCTGCACAGGGGAGCGCGGTGCCAAGGCTGCTAGGACTGTTCCCATCCGCCATGGGATTTGTGTCTGGAACCAAAGAGAGGGGGAGATCACAGGGGTCACGTAGCTTGGTTATCTCCTTTCATCTTGGTAGGTCCAGCTATTTTGTGAAGTTGGGAGGCATTAGCAGATAATTTGGATTAATCACTTGAGATACATAACGCGCGTCTTCGCATAGCATGTAATTCTATTTGCTGTCAATTATTGCTATATACTAATGTGTCCATTACCAGGCACCTGCTGATTTCAGTGGGGTGCGTATGAGACCAGGGGTTTGAAATTCTAATTTGTTTCTCTGGAGGATTTTCAGACTGCCTCCTTCCTCCCCTGCCCTCCATTCCCACATCTATGTCACTGTGCTTCTAACAGATACATTCACTGTAATATGTTTCTATTTTGAAGAGATTTTCATGTCTTGCTTTTCTACTCTTATTTTCTGTTGTTCTAGCTTCTACTTCTCTAGGGTTTGCTTTAATTAAATTAGTGCTCGAGACATGTACTGTACACTTGATGTTTTTAGGAAGCTTAATATGCCATTGCTTATGTATTGAAATGGCAACTGGAAATGTTCTAATTGTGTTGGGGTTTACAGCTCTATAAAAAGGGATTACATTTCTTTTTCAGTTTTATTTCATCTTCACATGATTTTCATTTTCCTTATTTCACCTTTACATGATTTTCATTTTCCTTATTTAATATACTTTTCACTTAAGGTACCTTTCTTTGTGTTTTACTGTTGTTTCAATTCCAGTTTCTCTTTTCCTGTTTTCTGATTCCTTTCTTACTCTCTCCATTTTTCCCCTTTCGGTTTTCCTCTAGCTTTTGAAACATATCATTGTTCCCTTCTGGTGCACTCTCTTGGCCTGAGAAAATTTAAAACATGTAGTCTAATCCTAGTTTTCCAGTTAATTATTCCTGCCTGGGATAATAAAGCTTGTGTCTTGGCTTTCTTTATGCTGTATTAGGTGCAGAGAGCATTGCATGGTCTAAATGAGAAGCACAGACTTTGCAGGGAGTGCAGTGAAAACTGAGCACCTATAACCCAACACCTAACCTCCTCCCCTTTGAGTTTTCAGACAAAAAAGCAGAATTTTAGGGGTTAAATTAACTATATTATTCTACCTCATCAAGGTTCAAGCTTAAATGCTGTATTAAAAGTATCATTTCTATTTTTTACATCAAATTAACATGATTACTGAATTCCAGTTTTTTCTTTTGCTGCTGTCTTACCTTAGAATTGTTTCACATATGATTAGGAATAACTAGGAGCAGCCCAAGGACTGGATTAGCAGCAGTGAGGTTGGGGAGAAGGTCTTATTCTCAGCGTGGCTCTGCACTGGAAGTTGTTGGTTTCTCCTTATTGTTCAGCTCATCTGCGCTGCCTCGAGTCCAGTTCCTCAGCCATTACGTGGGTGAAGTTATTGCTATACAAACTGCAGAGATATCCACGAAGGTCTGTGCTTGCCAAGTTGCGTGAAGCATTACTCCTGCAGAAGCACGAGTCTGGCTGCCTCCCAAATACCTGTACTATAAAAGAAATAGCAGCATTTATTATTATTTTAATTACAGAAGCGACAGAGTCTGGCCAGTGGGAGAAGAGGCAGAAGCAGCAGTAAGAAATGCGTTGGGTTTTTTCCACCTAAGCAAGAGAGAGAGCGCGCTACAGGGAAATGGAGGGGGGAATAAACACCCAATATTATTCCCTTATCCTGCAAAAAGTAAGATAGAGTGCACATGTGGTGTCGAGTTTTCCTCCTCTTCACCCTTAAAATCACAACTACTATGTGCTGAAGAGGCGCGGGCTAAATGATTCCATTTGTGGGTTGTAGGCAAACACGTATTAGACCTTTTCATGCAGTGTTTTGCATTATAGCGCAGTTTATATGTAGGGATGTAAAAGCAGGCTGCAGTTTGAACTGTACAAAGAATTGTAGCGATGGTGGAGCCTTCAGCCCCAGCACTAACTCCTTAGTCAGAAAGCCTGATAAATGCCACACCCAGGCAGAACCTGCATTTTGGCCATTCCCAAGGGAGGGCAGCACAGCTCTTTGGCCAAGGGGCCACGCTTTTCCTCAGAATTACTCTTGCATTTAATGGCAGGTAATATTTTTGATTGAGTTGGAGCTGCATCTGTGAGAAACGGGAGCTTTGGATTCAATAGAAATCAACGTAGCTTGGCACTCACACAGAGTGCCAAGGGGGAAATGCAGGCAGAAACTGAACTAAATCCATTATTATAGCTACAAAATTAATCACACATTAGTTTCTCTCACAGCTGCTGTGCTTCCTCTCTGCTCCAGAGCAGAAATTCTAAAAGGCACTGATAGGTACTGCAAAAGAACACAGTACTGTTTGTGTTTTTTCAGGTAGAAAATGATAAAATAGGTAATTTTTAAGTCCATTGCTTATAACGAAAAGCAAAGGCCTCTATCTTTCTGAAACTCTTGCAAAAAATAACTTGGGATAAGAATAACTGGAATTGTGGTTCATCTTCCTGCTGCTCTGGATTTCTCACTGCTTTGAGTAACCTCAGATATTTCCACTATGAGATAACCTCATGACAAATGACTCAGGTGAATCATTGCTCTGAAAAAAAGGCGCTGCATGTGGCATATCCAATTTCATTTTTGCCTCTGTCGTTCCCCCACTTCTCACACTGTTAGTAAACTATCCATTTAGAATATACTTGGGAAAAGCAGTCTGTCCCAGTCTAACGTCAAACTTGCTCTAATTTCTAGTTTTTCAGATTCACATTTACATTTTACTGACACAGTAATGGCTTATTTTATTCCCTGCTCCAAGAGTCAGGGCTTGGATACCCCCTGAGTTTCCTCATCGCTGCGGAACAGACACATTAGCACGTACGGAGTGTGATCAGCTGTTTGCCCCTATTGCATTTCAAGTTTGGAGTAAAATCAGACCATGACCTAAGATATTTCCATAATTATTTTCTTTTATCACCCCTAATTCCTCTTTTTCAGCATTAAACTTGTCACGGCCTATATGCATGACATACATCACCCGTCCATGAGTGGAATGCTGAATATCCCATTACAATTCCTGCGGGATGTCTACTCCTTAGTGTGGATTTCAGAGGCCCTTTACAAGACATGCCTAGAAGTCTGATACCATGAAAAGGTTTCTGAATTTACAGATCGCGACAGAGAGTTGTTTAAGGAGTTGGCAAAGTAAGTGGCTGGCTCACTGTCTCACTGAGACGTCCAGAGTGGTAAGGAAGCAAATTGCAAATGTAAGATTTATTGTTTACCAGCAGTAGCTCTTGGCAAGAGGAATGAATCCATTTGCAATAACAAATTAAAGGAGCTGTACTGGGTCAGACTCAGCTCACAGCCAGTTTCCAGCAGCTGTCAGTAGCGGATACCTAAAGAATGGACCGTAAGAATGCGATAAACATGACTAAAGCTCCCACACAACTGCCAGGCTAGAAGTATTCCTTTTGTTCAGAGGTCCTTGATGTGTATTCTGCATATGAACTTTTCTAATTGCTTGTATTTTTCTAATTGCTTTTTAACCCATGCAGATTTTGATATCCCTCAACACTCCATTTACTGCCATGCGAAGCAGAGAATAAGATTTCCCTCATGTCTCCTTCAAACACATAATGATTTTATAGCTTTCTTCAGTAATTACCACTCTCAGCTGAGGAACTTGGAGTGTTCAGTCGCTCCCTGTATAAACACATTCCCTACTTGCCCTTCTCATTCCTACTAAATCATTTTAGAAGTCCGAGGACAAGAAGCACACAGATTAGAAACACAGATTATTCAAACTGCATGTGCCCATGGATTTCACAGTGGATAGTGATGCTTTCTTTTGGTAATCCTGAGAATTCCTAGCATGTGTTTACACTATCAGCTGAGCACTGAGTAACATTTTCATGCAGCTGCTGTAACTCTCTTTTATTGAGGAACTAAGGATTTAATAAGCATGAAGTTGGGTAGAAAACAGCCTGAAGCTGCCCTTGGTAACCTGTGGTCCCCTGAAGAAATGACCAACATGCTTCTAGTGTGCAGGGTCACACAGATCTGTCACTGAGAGAAGGATGTAAGACAGAAACACGATTTGTAGTGTTTCTGACACTACAAAGTGAAACTTTAACTGTGCTGCCCTCTTCTGTGTACAAGGTATGAAAAGGGGACAGCAGTTTTTTAAGCTGTCTTTTCTCCCATGGATAACTTTGGGTTTGTGTCCAAATATGCTCATATAATACTTAAAATCACTGCCCCTCGTATAAGGTTCCTGCTGGGGAGTGGTGGTGACCAGAATTAAAGCAGAGCTGCCCTTTCCTTTAGGTGATGAAGTCTGATCTTGTTTCCCTTCTAGGGAAAAATCCTTTTTCTCTTTCATTTCAATAAATGAAAGCTTGAAGCAGGGATAAAAACTCAGTCACAGGGGTGACTTAGAAATCAGAAAGGCTTTACAATTCTTTATAACCAGTAAAGTATTCATGGTGTTTTCCTGTGGTGGGTGATGTCACGGAATCGTTCATGTAGATTGTGTAGGAATGTGGATGTGAGAGATGTTACCGTCTGTTCCAGGAGAAACTCAGAATCTGCCCAGTCGGGATGTGGTGAGTTTGGCAAATTCCACAGTGGCATCACAGCAGTAACAGGCATCTCTTCTTTTAAATGTCCTTTCCTGCTTTGCCTCTGCTGCTGTGCAAGTTATTCTGATGCAGAACTTCCAAAAGTCTTAGTGTAGAATGAAACTAGAATCAAATAAACTTTGCTACATTCACTTTAACTTTTCAAAGATATTTCTGGTTTTATTTTTGAGAAAGACATGTAATAATAATTAGGATAATCATCATATGCTTCATTACATACCACTTCCTTTCCAAAAAGTATAGAATATTCAGGACCTGGGCTCAAGGTAAAATACTGAGAGCAAGCATAGGCGAGACTGAGGCAGTTGAGGGGTATGAAGTGTGTACCTTCTGTAAAGAGGGTTATAGGTCAGCACCGTCCTGAAAAATACTATTTAATGGAAGCAAACACAGATCATTTCAAAGCCAGCCCTAAGTGGAAAAGGCTGAATCAGAACTCAGTGCTAGAAGTCCCTCAGTCCTAAAGATAAAACAGAAAAATCTTGATAGACACACATCAAGGACATTCTACATCCAAACCAGTTACAGTGAAGCAATTAAGAAATAATTCTATTTCCCTGTTCATCCTATTCCTCCCGCCAGCAGCTTCTCCATATCCAGTGAACACCCGTGCACGAAAACCTTTGGCGAGGCAGTAGTGAGCTGAGCTGCTGATCCATTGGAGAAATGCCAGGGAATTATTGCTCAGCTCCCAGTCTCTGAGTGTCTCCAAGTTTGAGGGCAGAGTTCCCTGTCAGAGGTTCCTCTGACTGGCACTTTGCAATGTAAACCTTTGGGCCTGAGGCATTTTAAATGGGCTCCCTTAAGTTTCCAAATCGTTGAAGCTACTTGTATTCAAAGAAGTCAGCCACCATCCCATTTTCTGGTGGCAGCAAAAGTGAGTAAATCGATTACCTTTCATGACATTGTTCTTGTTTTGCAGTTTGGGAAATCACATCAGAATCAGGCCTTGATGGTCTTTCCCCTTCTCTGCTCTTACTCACAGCAGTAATTTACGTGAAGCAGGCAAACACTTCCTTGGCATCAGACTCTCACGTCAAAAGCATCCAGCCTGTGACTTCACTGCCTGCTCATACACCCAGGGCTGCGGGGGACAATGGTCTTTGTTCAACAGTTAATGTCAAGAAGAATGTGATAAATGCAGTAAATTGTTTTTCTGCAAAAGCTCTTTCACGCTCACCCCTTCCTTCCATAATCTTCACCGAAGAAAGGGTTATATATTTGCATTACTCCTCTGCTCGAGTACATCAGCACCACCAGAATCGCTCAGATGAATTTACAGCCTTCTAAGGTAACAGCAGCATGTAGCTAGGCAACAAAAAGAATATAGTATTTTTCAGGAAGGAGGACTTTTCTAGATGATCTCATACAGATGCAGTGCTTTTTTTTTTTTTGCCTTATAAGAAGAAAACGCTTCATCAGAGAAATGAGTCTGTTGTACTGTCGTCATCAAGTCATATCGATATATAGGCTTCCCTGGATCAGCTGTGGAAAGAAAGTACATTGCATGCTGTTCCTACTTATTTCTCTATCTCTAGTACATATTTGTAAAGTTTTTTACAAAGACTAAACCCCATGAACTGTTTTATGGCAGATTTCATTATCTGTCATCCTAGTTAGAATGGAATGCTTCAATAATTACCAAGTCAGATGAAATAAATTGTATCTCAGTTCAGCTGAAACCGTGTCAGCTTTAAAAAAGAGCTTTTATGAATGGAAAAGACATCCTGTCATATGTGCAGTCCATCACTATGTGTAGGGACAGAGCTGCTGTGAGTGGTGAACACTGATTTTATTTGTAAGAAGGGATTTTGTTAGGCACCAGCCGGCAAACTGATGTGATCTAGCAGGTACGGCGTAGGCACAGATGCCAACTGGGTGAGGGTGATGAACCCAGCAGAGGATGTCAAAGGTGCCAGGCCAGCTTCTGGGCTTTGAGGGAACCTTCCCAGTCTCGAGAGGTAGCAGGGGCTCTGAGATGCCAGATGAAAACATCTTGCCTTGTTTCTCGTCTGGGTTTGTGCTGGCCAGGTCTCAGGACGGCCACTGGCCGGTGTGAATTTTAGCACCATCTACCAGGGTACCGTCACCAGCCCCTGAGCTGGGGTTCACAGTCTCAGCTGTCCCCTGTGTCCCATTCCCTCTATATTTCCTTTTCTATATCTCGCAAATGTGACATTTTGTCTGTACGTGCAAAGCCATATTTAACTTGTAGAGCTTTCCGATTTTGTTTCCCAGTCTGGGAGCAGCAGGACAGGCTGTGTGGCCGAGACCGGCCGACAGGCCCAGGGACATCAGGGAAAACATCTGTCCCAGAGCAGGGCAGTCCCTCTCCAGGTGTCCAAGCCTGTGAAAGCCCAGGCTCTGCACATTGTGGTGTCTGTGGCAAGTATTATTTCTCATACAGACCTGACTGTAGCTAATCAGAGATGTTGGCAGGTTTTGTGTGTGTGTTTCCTCTCTTTGGCATGTTATTTCATTAGTGTATTCCAGAGCCTGTTCTTCGGGACTGCTTCCATTCTTCCCAGCTGGACCAAGGCACAATTCATACCGCATTGTCTCTTTCATCTTGTCCTTCTTCACGGTGAAGAAGGGATTGCCCAGTTAGGCATGCAAGCCAAGAGGAGATGCAACTCATCTGTAGTCAGTGAAAGACTCAAGCAGCGTTAAGAGAATAAAACCTGGATCACAGTAAAATGCCAGAGGAAGGTACGTCCTCGTCATAACACTCATAACGAGGTTCTGTTTTAAGGATTAGTAGAATACATTGCAAGTGCTAGACTAGTCTGATACATTGACCGATGGGTATGCAATCTGCATCTAGGCTATAGTGTTTATTCAGCCATGAAGGGCAGAAAACTATTAATTATATGGCTTGGTAACTGTGTAAATACATCTCCTGTGGAGTTAAGTGCTAAGACAACCGATGAACTGCAATGTGTACGTGCAAATGGCACATGTGTTTTAAGCAGGGCAGTTATGATTCAGGCTACAGCTGAGATAGTGTTTACTTTTTGGTTGAAAAAATAAAGTAATTCACAATTGTTTTACTAGGAATCGTTCAATACTCTTCATACCCACAAAAATAAATGTGACAGGACTTCATCACCTCCATGCTAAAAATATAAACCCCCGTATAACATCAGTTAAAGCTCCAAGTTTGTAAGATCAGACCCAAAATGGTGAGTTTGTAGAAGGGAAAGAAACTGTTTCATTAAAAACTCCTGTTCCAAGCTCCTAGTCAATCTTGTCATTACTAATAATCATTAATAAGGTGAAATTTGACAGGCTTTTTACATTATTGACTTAAATTTCAAAAACCAGTGTCTAAATTGCATTGTTTTGAAAAACAGTCAGCACCGATTTGAAGAGAAACAATTTATGTGACTCATTCCTAATTATTTTCTGTCTACCTCAAAAGTAGTTGTGCTTTTTAAAAAGTTGGCTGCAATGTTAATGTAACTATTTTCTGATTTGCAGTAATAAAACCAGTTTTGTTCTATTAAAACTGTTAGGGGAAAAAATTGGACTCTATTGGCATTTATTGTTTTTTCTCTGCAGGCATTTCAGACTACATGAATTATTTATTTGTCACTTTGCAGGAGAAATAAAAATATTGCTGCTTAGATACCTTCATAATCCTTACAGAGGGCGTGTGCCAGCTCTTCCATTAGCAGAAGTATAGGAAAATCAAGCCGCCAGGCATCCTGGGGTTAAGCAAACTCCTGATGATCTACTGAGGTTATTTTGGTCAAAGCTGTGTGTGACACATCTGATGGGAACCCAGATGAAACTAATTTGGGTTGATTAGGAGAAAAAAAAAGGGCTATGATAAACCATCATCTCAAAGTGACATAAAAACAATGAGGAGGGTCACATCCAGCAGAGTTGTGCAGCAATGGTTTGCCAGCCACTTTGATCCTTCTCGGCTCAGCATGGACACGGCTGCTGCCCACACTTTGGCCACTGCACTTGGGATCTGGCAAGGTGGCATCTCCCTTTGTCACCTTAAAGCATTAGTTTCACGTAGACACTTGTCCTGACGATGCTCCTGCTGTTTGTGGCTTTACCTGCAGTGAGGCAGCAGAGACTTTCTTGCTCCCTGGAGCAGCAGGAGGGCACTAATGTGATGGGCAGTGCAAGAGCCCAGCAAGAGGGGGCTGTGGGACCCGCTGGGAATCTCCCCTTTGGGCAGCCAGCGTGCAGGGAGCAGGGAAACCAGAGGACTGGGACGTGTCTAGCACAAGATAATGCAGCTCACTTACTGGGGCCCAGAGGAAAGCTGGGGAAGGGTCTTTAACAGAGAGTGCAGCGGGAGGACGAGAGGCAGCAGTTTTAAGCTGAAAGAGGGAAAATTGAGATGAGATCTTAGGAAGAAATGTTTTGCTAGGAGGCCCCGGCCAAGGATGCCCAGAGAAGCTGCGGTTGCTCCATCCCTGGAGATGTTCCAGGCCAGGCTCGATGGGGCTTAGAGCAACCTGATCCAGTGGGAGATGTTCATTTATGTGCTTCCTAGTAAGTGTTTCTGGCAAATGGTTGCAAGACAGACCAGCACACTTAGGCACACAGGTAATAGGTTCAGTTTCAGGTTTTATTCTTTTGTGAAAATACCTACCTTTTTGTAGTAACATTTGAAGGATTTTGCTATAAACTTTTCTTGTGTTTAAGGAAAAAGGCTGACTGCCACTTGCCCAGGCTGTATTTACGCCAAACAGTGCATTTGGGAAAGGAGGGTGAAGCAGTGCTGTTGTCTGCTTGACAGGCAAAAGGGAAATGTTTCTAACAGCTATGGAAAAAAAGGCATTGTAAAACATGTAGTTTATAAATCAGCTCTCCAGAGGGAGATCTTTATCAGAGCACTTTATTGATACAAACACATCAATCCTAAGCATGGCCAGAAGACAGAAATAGCCTTTTCTAACTAACTGTTCCCAGTGTGCAATGCACACTCCACCCTAGCAGCACAAGAATTATTGCTATCAAAGCGTGAAGTTCTTTCTGGCACTTCTACCGTGGACCATTTATTTGTGTCTCTGGATACAAAGCTGCTGAGCTGCTTTCCTGTAACTCATGATGAAACTGGGGGATGAAGAGTCTTCAGAAGTTTCACGCTGCTGGTAGTGGGCAGCAAGGACAGTATGGAAGCAGCTGGGAGACACACGATTCCTCCCTGGGAGTGTGACTGTGGGGACAGGCCTGTGTATGTGTGGAGTGGTTGAGCCCGAGATGCACAAGGGGTGCTGGCCTGCAGACTCAAACACAGGGCAGGTTACTCCAGTGCACATCACAGCCAGCAGCCCTCGGGAGTTCCTGTGGTGCTGTTTGCAGACCCGGAGTAGGGAATGCCATCCAGCCACTCCTGGAAGGCTCTTCCCAAGCCCAGGAATGTGAAACAGATGCCTGCTGTTGGCATCTTTCCTGAACTTCAGTGAGGCTGTTTGTATTCAACACAGCTGCTCTAAAGGGTTATGGTTTCTAATGGAATGTGTCCTATTACAAAGCATTCCAAAGGCTAAATTTAGGGGTAGCTTTCTGGAAAAAGAAAAGTCTGAAATATTTGTAACAAATTAATGTTTTCTTCTCTCACTTTCTCTCCCTCCAGCAGGAGCCACCTAACGATGACTTAAAACAGGGAGTGGAAGATTTTTGCTAGAACTAGCAGCGTGTTATCACTCAGCAAGTATCCAAGCTAGGGGAACTCCCACAGGAGGAGCTGTGATCTTCAGCAAAGTACCTGTGGTTTGCCCTGACTGGTGTTTCTGTCATCTCATATATATAATACCCACATCACTAAAAGAAACATCCAGTCTAAAGTTAGCAGCAGAAAACAAACCTTTTTTTTTCTCTTTGACATCCCAGAATAGAGTCCCTTACTGAAAAGACATCCCCCGACTACGTACTATAAATTCAAACCATCTAACCACATACTGCTGCTTCTCTGAAAACCTAAATGCACCCCAGGGTCACTACGCAGAATGCGACTCATAAAGCAGTGCCACTCTCCCAATAAATTATTTAGCACAATTTTTATGTAGTGGTGAAAGCCAAGCAGAGATTCAACAAAGCAGAATTTACTGATTCCTTGTCTCTTTGGAATGCAGGTTGAAGCAATCTGTTGGCAATTTACTCACCCTTCTGTTTCCCCCTTGGCACATTTTTGCATTCCTTTCTTTCCCAAAATTTGTGTGGGCCAATTTCATTTTCCGTTAGGAAAAAAAAAAAAGCCGAAAACAAAATCAACCCAGTGAAGCATGCTGCCTGTGAGCTGCCTGCACGCGTTGCCATCGCTGATGTTTTATTTGTGGTGCAAAGGTTGGCAATGTCAGAATTAATAAGTTCAGTGATTCAGCAGGAAGCAGAGACCACAGACAGTATTAGCAGCTGGGTCATTCTGCTCCTCTCCCAGTATTACAACTCCATGAATACTGTCTTTACTTACAATTTGTACATCCAAGCAAGCGCTGATCATCCAGAGGATGCTACACCAAATAAGCAGATGAAGGCTGCTGCAGAGCTGGCCTTCTGCAGAAGCCCTGTGCAAACTGAGTGCCTCACTTCTGTAACAGGAATTTGCATTTGTTTCTGCTCTGTTTTGCAGTGTGATGTTAGATGCCACACCGGGATCACCACTGCCCATTTCCTCAGCTGCTCAACAAAGTCTAGACTGGACTAGGAGACAGTGGGTGAGAATAAGAGACAGTGAGAATAAACTTCACCACTTTTAAGATAACATCTGAGACTCTTCAAGCAGAACTACTGCTGAAATGTAAAGCATCACCATCAAAGAGGTGAGCACAATCAACTTTTAAGGTGTATTAATTATTCTCTAAATAAACTGATGATGATGAAGGTAACACCGCAGTGTGCAGGCACCAAAATACCTGATGGGACTTCTTTAACAGGTTATTTTCCCCTGTGGTCCATGATCGGAAATCTCTTTTTACAGAAGTTCCAATTAATGAATTTTCCTACTGTCAATTTCTAGAAGGCAGTAGTTTAGTGAATGTCACATTTCCTGGACCCGAAGCATAAGCTCAGTATTATAACTTTCATTATGTACAAAGCAAAACTTGTCATTTAGCTGTCAAACTTTGCCAGGGAAGTCTTTCAGCAGAGGGCAGCTGGACTGTTTGTACTGAAAAAATGAAATACTCCCTCCTATATTGTGGCAGGTGCATGAAAAACCCACCCCTACCTCAAAGATGCTGCATTTCCTACCAACCAATGACTAATTGAAAATAAATCACGTTTTATATAGGTCTAAAGAGCTCTCCATATCATGCTAATCTAAGTTAATATAACAGATTAAGAATGATTTACAAGTGCTTACATTTACTGCTAAAATGTTATGATTCTGCACACATGAACTTATACAATATGTGATGCCTGAAGCTAAAATTGTATCAATGGTCCAAAACTGTAACATGAATGTAAAGATTTTAACTGCCAATTAGCATAGAGCACTTGTCAAGTCCAGTGTGCAAAATCCACTTCCAAAATACAGTTTACAACTAACCTTTGGACAGGTGAGAAACCTGTTAAAGCCAGGTTGAAACAGACCTCTTTAAAGAAAAATCCTACTTATGCAATAACTAATAAAATTTAGGGGTCAATTTTAATTATATTTTTGTAGATGCCTGTAAACCCATTCCCCACATATGACTTTTCGCAGGTGTAATGAAACATTTCTCTAAGAAAACCCAAGTGGTTTTATTTTGTTCATAGGTACATGTATAAAGTAACACTAGCATCACCACTTATATACAAAATTAGGTTAACCAAGCAGGATAACAATGATTTCCTCATCGGGCGATTATGATCGAGCAGACAAACACTGATTAACCACTTCCAGTAAGTGAGAGTTTTCCAAAGCAGCTGCCACCCGTTCTTTATCAGCAAGCTGTTTATTAACTGCAGACAAAAACATAAGAAAATGGTCAAAACACTGGCATACAATATCTTTTCTAAAGCAATCTGCATCAGGACACGTAACCACAGTTGCTATGGCACTCAGGTAGAGCAGTCATTCTGCAGATGCTCCAAGCACTGCACAGTTGCAGTTTAAAAATCAAAGCTACCACATTATGGCAAGTTAATCGCAAGCAGAAACAGCTTCAGATTCAGCAGCAGGGAGTTACGCACGCGTAGGTGTAACGCTACAAGAAATTTTACCCCAGCCTCTTCCCATTTCCGAGTCCTTCATAACCCAGGCAAATCGATGACTAGTTGAGAGCACAGGCTGTCTGAGGAGATGTTTTTAGTACAGTACAGAACATATCTGTCATTATTACACACTCCTGTTCTGTAACATCCCTCGGAAGCTGATGCATGTAAAGTCCCCAGTACTAAACAGCTGCAGATGGGGGTGTCTCTCTCCAATTTTCAAACTTTAAAAATAAAGATGAGCACACACTAGAGCACTGAAAACCTTACCTGCGTGCTCAGAGGCGTGTGTTCCTGGTGTAATATGAACATCCAGCTTAAAGCATCACAAAGAAAAAGGAGGCAAGTCAAGAAAACATTGGAAGCACAAGTTCAAACTATTTAATAAGACAATAACAAAAAGAGAGGGGAAAAGGACATTTGTGCCAATGCCCGCTACTGTGTATAGCAGAATAAATCAAAATCAAAAACCAGACTATTCTGCATTCCCATCCAATTAAGCCCCCTTCAAACAGGGGCATGAGGCACCAACCTCTCCTCCTCCTGCACTGTAGAGTATTGCAGGTAACTGTTCTCCCTAACCCCTCACCCTGGCACGACAGCACAGAACTGCAACTGTGCAGTGATACTTCAGTACACTGCCCTCTCTGGTTCCTGGGGTGCTTGCCCCACCCATAATATGAAATATTTTTCAGTGTTAAGTTAGTTAGCTGCACTTTGTTTTTCTCCCCTTTTTAATTTCAAACCCCCCCTGCTCTTTGCTTTCTGGAGCGATCTGATTACTCACCTTAAACCTCTCTGGCAGCGATCGAATCAATTTTACCTTTATGGAGAGGCCGATGAGCGTGGCCATGCTGCAGTGAGGAATGGTGGGAGTGAACTCCACCGCCACCGTGCTCTCTGCATCATTCACCTGTGGAAAACCAAACACTCTCCATGCATAAACCTCACTGCCTTTACCTCAATAATAGCATGTGGAACGACGCTTGGGGCAACGCTTTCCTGCTTATAGTTTTCTTCACTGACATTTTAAATACTATGTTTAGGTGCACTGGACTACTAGTCCAATGTTCCAAATGTTTCTGTAGGAAATCATTTGTTTCTTTTATCAAACTATGTAAAAAAATTGCAACCTTAAAGAAACCAAGGTGACAGAATGTAATGGTGACCTATTTTGGCTTCCTATACTTCTAGGACTACTAGTTTACTCTCTTCAGTTTTTGTTAGAAACAAATAATTCATACAATCATAGAATGGCTTGGATTGGAAGGGACCATGAGGCCCATCCAGTTCTACCCCATCTTCAGTGAGCAGGGACAGCTTCAACAAGTCCAGGTTGCTTTCAGACCTGTCCAATCTGACCTGGAATGTTTTCAGGGATGAGGCTTCTACCACCGCCCTTAGCAAAATGTGCCAGTGTTTAGCCATCCTCAACATAAAAAATTTCTTCCTAATATCCAGTCTAAATCTCCCCTCTTTTAGTTTAAAACCATTCCACCTTGTCCTATTGCAACAGGCCCTGCTAAAAATTTTTTTTCCCCATCTTTATTTTAAGCCCCCTTTCAGCACTGGGAGCTGCTCTAAGATATTCATGGAGCCTTCTCTTCTCCAGGCTGAACAACCTCAACTCTTTCAGCCTCTTTTAGTAGCAGAGGTGTTCCAGGCTTTGATTTAGACTAGACATAAGGCATAATTTCTTCACCAGGAGAGTAGGAAGTGGTGGCTGCCCCATCCCTGGAGGTGTTCAAGGCCAGGCTAGACGGGCCTTGGGCAACCTGATCCAGTGGGAGGTGTCCCTGCCCATGGCAGGGGGTGGAACTGGATGACCTTTATAAAGCCTCTTCCAACCCAAACTATTCTATGATTCTATGAATTGCAGCTTTCTCTAGACTCTCTCCAACAGCTCCACGTCCCGCCTGAGGCTCCAGAAGCAGGCGCAGGGCTCCGGGTGGGTTTCACCGCGTGGAGCGGAGGGCAGAACCCTCTCGCTCTCCCTCTGGTCCCACAGCCCCGGCTGTGGTTGGCCTAGGGGCTCCCGCCCTCAGCCCCGAGGGCCTCACCTTCACCCGCACCTGCTCCACCACGTTCAGCTCCTCCAGGGTCAGGGGGTGCTCGGGGTCGTTGATAGAGCGGATGAGATGTTGCTGGGTTAAGGAAAGCGGCGCGGAGGCCGCCCCGCCCGCCCCCCGCCCGCTGCCGCCCCGGCAGGATATCGAAGATCTCCCGGTCGTCGATGGTGTCCGCCAGCTCGTCGTCCTCCTCCCGGGCCGTCACGGGCCGCTCCCCCGACCGCCGGTACACGAGGGGGTTGGCGTTCTCCAGCGGCGCCCCGCCGCCCGCGCCCACCATGGCGCCCACACTGCGGCCCGGAGCCCCTTCCGCGGCGCACCGGGGGCGCGGCGGCCGCTGGGCTCGGGCTCGCCTGGGCTCGGCTCCCTTCGGTTCCGCTCGGGCTCTGTTCCGCTCGGCTCCCTTCGACTCCCTCCGAATGGCGGGAGCGCCCTCCTGTGGGGAAGGCGCGGAACTGGCGTGGGAGGCGGAGGGTGGGGGAGCTTCATTCTCGCCTCCCGGGCGCTGTGGGGAGGCGGGGGAGCGGCCCGAGCTTTGTACGGCTTTGAGCCTAAGAGTGGGAAGGAACGGCTCGGCTGTGAGGGAGCCCTGAGGGAGAGCCCTGAGGGAGCCCTGAAAGAGCCTCGAGGGGAGCCGTCCAGGAGGAGCTCTGAGGGGGAGCCCTGAGGGGCTCTGGGGGAGTCCTGAGGGAGCCCTGAAGGAGCCTTGAGGGGAGCCCAGAAGGGAGCTCTGAGGGAGCCTTAAGGGGAGCACGGAGGGGAGCCCTGTGCTGTGCAGGGTGGGAGATTAAAGAGCATGTTAATTGCAGAACGTTCCTGAGGAAAAATCCCTCAGCAGTGGTATGGCCGCACCTTGACTCCTTTGTTCACTTTTGGGCCCCTCACTACAAGAAAGTCATCGAGGGGCTGGAGCGCGTCTGGAGAAGGATTTTACCTCTCATTTGCAGCCCTTTTTCTTAAAAAGCTAGTGACTGACAAACCTGTTTGCCAGGCAGGATGGACTTAGGTGGTGTACGATCTGTGCTGGAGAAGTTGGCTGCGCAGGCTTCACGAGTGTCCCCGCGGGAGGTGAATTGAGCGAAACCCTGAGGCTGGTGCTTCGCAGCGGGAGCCATTCATCCAGGAGATGCAAAAGGAGTCAAAGGTGGAAGGCCCATTACGTAGAGGTTGTTTGCGAGCTGAAGGCTGGGTGTTGGTGGAGCAGGCTGGGCTTGGAGCCCCTGCTGTGAAGAAGGCCTCGAGGTTGATCTTCTTGAGGCAGGTCCTTCACCGAGCGATGTTGTGCTTCTACAAACTGCAACAATTATTAGGGACTTTTTCAGCCAACAGGTGAAAACCAACTGTTGGATTGCTGGCCTATTCCCATTATGCAAAGCTATTTTATGGAGAAGGAGAGGTCATGGCCCTTTCCCACTTGTTTTTGAGGGAAGTGTGTGCCGCATAAGGTGTTGGTAAATAGACCTTTCTTTCTGACCTCCATTGAGGCTGCTTGTAGAGAAGGAGCTGTAATCAGGCCCTCAGTTTTAATCTCCTCTTTAATTATGAATAATGCAGGCTTATTTTCATTCAAGAAGGAATAAAGAATGAATCTGGAAGCTGCAGGGCAGTCCCTGCTGGAAAGCTCATATAGCGTCAGTTAGGGTACAGATGTGCTAGCCCTGATTAAAACTTCCAAAGAATTAACTATTTATATATGTTTTGGTTTTTCTTTTTTTTTTTTTTTTTCATTATTACTTCCTAGCAATTTTTAATCTGCAACCTTGTTTTTTGGTGAGGTTTTTGTGTTGGTTTGAGGGTTGTTTTTACAAGAATTTAAGTGTTGACAGCTCTGAAACATCTTCAGAGTGTCACTGGTTTCTCTGCTTGTAGGATTCAGAGGAGATTAACTATGATTAGACCTTTTGTTGTTTTTCACAGGTGGTGTTGGATCATTTTCAGATCATCCGTTCTCAGAATCAGGCAATGATTAGGTGCCACACACTAAGGGATTGTATATACACTCTGTATAAAGTAGAGCTCTGAAAGCGCTTAATGCAGTGTGTGTTCAACAGGGAATTTAGCTTCACTCCCTAGTCAGAGTGCCCTCAGCAGGGACCTTTGTACCATTCTCTTCCGCATAAAACCAGACAATAATCTAGAGTCCAAACAGAGGTGAAAAATGTCTCCTCAAAGCCAGATTTCTTTGCTTTGCACTTTGTTTTCTAGTATAGCACTCGTCACTTCTGGAGCAGAAGGTGAGATGCAAAATCTCTTATTATTGCTATTGGGGAAGCGGCTGCACTCACAAGTTGCACTGTAATGTTTTTCAAAAGTGCATCTCTTAGACTTTTGTTAGCAATCTGCAAAAGTATCCTAATAAGTTTGGAGTAAAATCTCATGGGTTTGTGAGATTAAACAATTTCTGATACAATTTTATGAAAATAAAACTTTCTGTCTTTCCTAAAAGGTAGAAAGGCAAAACATTTCCAAACTATCTAAACAAAATATTTTTAAGATCCTGTTGAGTGATAAATCTAGAAAATGTTTTTGACAGTTGCTGTTGGCTCTGAAATTTGTTTTTAAGCTTTACACACAGTGAGTGAACCATGTCTTAACCTGGCTTATCTTGTCACTGACAGAGCCAGCTGTGGGAATGTTAGGCAGGGAGTGTCTGTCTTTGCACGAAAGAGTTGAAAGGAAGAGGCTGAAATCTTCTAAATTAAACAGTCAGTAAAAAAAAATACTTCATTGGAAAGTCTGATAATTATAAAGATGCAATTTAGATTGTCTTTTTTACCTTATGTGTTACTTAGGATGGAACAGTGCTGAGCCAGAAGTGACTATCGCACTTGGGCGGCTCAAAGGGAGCCAGACAAATGTAAAGGGGACAGACAGACTTGTAAATGTTTTCCTTGGGATTCCTTTTGCAAAACCACCTCTTGGATCCTTGAGGTTTTCGCCACCTGAACCACCTGAACCCTGGAATGATCTGAGAGATGCAACTTCTTACCCACCAATGTGAGAACCATTCAGTTCTTTGTATATAGGATCTGCTCTTGTTTGTCAGTGTTGTTGTGTTTATTAGGTTACAGAACTGTGGTTTTTGAAAGGAATTTGGATCGACTGGTAGTGAATATGTTGAAAGTTCACAAGAACTGTGGAACGGGGAAGCACAAAGAATTCCTGGGAAATTCCTGTGTTTGGAAATCTTGTTCTCCCATTATACTGTGCTGAAATAATTCAGCTTTTAAAGTACAAGTGTAGAGCTGTGCTTTTACAGGTTGCACCTCTAAATGTATGCAAGTAACATAAAATGTCCTATGGGGCAAAGGTGTGTTTTCTCTGTCATTGTTATGCTATTGCAGTTTTGTTCTAGTAGTCACTTTCATTTCTTTTGTGAAGATGTCCTCAAGAGCTGTCCCTGTTGAAAACAGCTGAAAGAAACTTTAAAGAAAAACACCTTCCATTCCGCACTTCTGAGGACTGTTTGTATCTAAATGTCTATAGCCCTGCTGGTTCAGACAAAAAAGACAAGCTACCTGTACGTAAACCCATTCTACAAACTTGTGTTGTACAAAATTTGTACCTAATGATAGCTCCTAAGTCACTTAATTTTGAAAATACGATGCTATATTAGCAAACATAATTATTATGTGAACTTTAAAGCCCACCAATCTGAAATTCAGCTTCCATTGAATTCTGATGATTTGGAATTCCTAATTATCTGATATTGTCTTCCTTTTTCCAAAGAAACCTATCAAGCAACGTATGAAAGCGTATGTCACCCTTTTTTCTCCAAGGTGATGGTGTGGATCCATGGAGGCAATTTTATATTTGGTGGTGCTTCTAGATATGATGGTTCTGCACTGTCAGCCTACGAGAACGTTGTGGTAGTAATAATTCAGTACAGACTTGGACTCCTTGGATTCTTCAAGTAAGATGACCTATTTCACTTTTTAATGTACTTTCTATCATGTTTAAAGCAAGGGTAGTTTTGTTTTCTAAATCAGCTGAACTTCTATACCAGTTTCCCACTGTTACGGTGGTTTAAATGTATATAGTTCATTGCTACCAGGAAGTGTCCATGAATTCCATTTGCATTGTCATTTGATGTAGCCTCCTGTCAAATCATAGTTGGGCTTATTTGGTTCTGGATAGGATGTTTGTTCTTGCCTTTACTTCCATTCATTGATATGTAAAGGCAAGGAACTCCCCTGTGTGGGTAAACAAACTGTGGAGGCAAATGAAGTCGGTGGGGCTGGGATCTGACTGTGAAGGGCTTTAGGTCAGTAGGCCGTGCAGATCTTTCCTTGGCCAAATATGGCATTCTGCACAAAATGTAAGTTGCTGAGGTTTATTTTATTCTGGTGTTAATCTTCCTGAGAAGATGGCTTGTACTGCTTTTCTTTCAGTACTGGCGATGAACACGCTCGTGGGAACTGGGCATTTTTGGACCAAGTAGCAGCTCTTCGGTGGATCCAAGAAAATATTGAACACTTTGGTGGAGATCCAGGATCTGTCACTCTCTTTGGCATATCTGCAGGATCTTGCTGTGTTTTTGCACATGTAGGCATGCAGTAGATACACTAAAAAGTAAAGTCTTGGGAAAACGCAATTAGTGTCACATTTAACTCAAACACTCAATTAGTGTAACATTTCCTACTTAATCTGATTTTTGAAAGTCATTGGCTCATTATGCCGCGTCCAGACATTTCCCTGTCACTCCGTAAAAATGTGTAATTCCCCACCGAACCGAGCAGTCTGGACCTTAATGTATAATAAGTACTTTCTGTTCGCTTCTTGGCAGGTTTTATCTCCTCTGTCTAAGGGTCTCTTTCATAGAGCAATATCAGAGAGTGGAATTTTAATCCCCCCCAATAAAGATTTGCATCTCTCAACAGACATTAAGGTAGGTGCTTTTTTTTTTTTTGTACTTTAAGGCCTTTATAACATAAAATAGGGTATTTATTATATCTGATAATTTCATTAAAAGAGAAACAGTGAAAAATTTGATCGCATGTTATGCAACATAGTTGATCAACGTTGTTCTCGTGGCATAGCTGTAAATACATAAATTAGCAGTAAGTAAATTTTCATTCACATAGTCTTATTTTCAATCTCATTTGGTGTTGGAAATGGATTATACAGTTATGTGATTATAATATCTGTGTGTAGAGTCAGGTATTTTCAGTTACACACATGCCAAGATAGGCTTAGGTACATCTCCATATACACTGTAACTTACACAGTAACTGTGAGATGTATTATGAAAAGTTTAATTAGAATCCAAAAGAGGCATTCGGTTTTTATTCAGCTATGGTCTTCTATTAATGTTAATTAATTAAAAAAAAACCCTAAATCAATACATATTAAAATTAAACCTAACTGGTTTGCCTTTGTTAATCATTTTCAGAAAATTGCAAGTTTGTTTAAGTGTGAGTCGAGCAGTTCACTCTCCCTGATAAACTGCCTAAGGAAGCAGGAAGCAAACGACATAGTCTTTAACAGTACGGTAGGTGAGACTGTACTTTGTGACGGATATTTTTAGTGGCACACTTGCAAAACTTTAGCTTAGACCCTGACCAGAGTTCATTGTTGGCCTGCTCTGGGGTGTATTTTTCTTAACTTTTGTCAAAATACCCCCTAAATATTGAAATCATTTCACATAATTCCTCTTGTGAGCAAGGCTGAAGTATGCATGTTTTGGTGTCAGTGAGAAGCATCACAAGATGAGGAAACCCTTACGTTACTTCATACCGTGACCTGACCCAGTGAGCATTTTATATCCTTGTGCAAAACTGTAAAACTATGTCACAGTGGCTGTAGATACTCTGATATCTTAAAGCCCTTTTTTGCACTTGGGACATTAAATATGGAACTTTTTATTATGTGATTTGTAGGAAAAAAGGAAAATATTATTAACAACTAATTTGATCTTTTCTTCTCCTCCTTCAGGGAATCCCATTTCTACCCTTAGTTTTGGATGGAGTGTTTCTTCCTAAGTCACCTGAAGAGATACTGGCTGGAAAAGAATTCAACGCAGTCCCATATATGATAGGAGTCACCAACAATGAATTTGGCTGGAATATTCGATCTGTAATTTAATGGCTATTCTTCATTTTTTTATGAATATTTGTGTTAACTGATGCAGGCAGCTATGAGAAGGGATTTGCTTGTAGTTGAATGGTACTAATAACATTCTTTTCTTCTTTGCAGACGTCAAAAATACCAGGTTTGAAGGAAATAGGAGACAGAAAATCAATCACTTCAACTACAGAGATTTTTCTGCCCATGATAGTAAGTACTGTTGCACTAATGTAATTTAAACAGTGGGATTTCTTTTTAGTGCATATAACAGGTTTCAGAAGTTTGATATTCTCTAATATTCTGCCTGAATCATAGTGTTACAGGGACTTGAGGCCACATTATGCTTTGGGGAGAGTCCCAGCAAAGCCGTCAGGACTACGGTGTATGGAGTTACACAGAAATAGGATTGAGTTAGGCCTGGGGCTTGGGGAAATACTTTTTTCCTTTCTAGACTTCAGAACCAACAATCTTACATTATTCTGACCTCAGTACCCGGGAAAGTCATGGAGCAGGTGATCTTGAGTGCTATCATGAAGCACATGCAAGAGAGCTGGGTGATCAGGCCCAGTCAACATGGGTTCACGAAAGGCAGGTCTTGCCAAACGAACCTGATCTCCTTCTATGACCAAGTGACTAGACTCTTGGATGGGGGGAAAGGCTGTGGATGTAGTCTTCTTGGACTTTAGTAAAGCATTTGATACAGTTTCTCATAGCATTCTGCTTTGGAAACTGTCAGCCTCCGGCGTGGACAGGTGCACACTTTCCTGGGTGGAAAACTGAATGACCGGGCCCAGAGAGTGGTGGGAAATGGAGTTAACTCCAGCTGGAGGCCAGTTACAAGTGGGGTTCCCCAGGGCTCAGTGCTGGGTCCAGTCCTGTTCAATGTCTTTATCAATGACCTGGATGAAGGCATCAAGTGCTCCCTTAGCAATTTTGCAGACCACACTAAGCTGGGTGGAAGTGTGGATCTGTTGGAGGGTCGGGAGGCTACAAAGGGATCTGAACAGGCTGGACCGCTGGGCAGAGTCCAATGGCATGAGGTTTAACATGGCCAAAACAACAAATTCTGACAGTAAAAACGTAAGCTGTATTTTGAGATCCTGTTGGTCTTGCTCTGCAGTCTAATAGTCCATAAATCTTTCGAGGGCCTAGAGAATTTACTTTTACTATCCCAACTCTTTTCTCCTGAACAGAACTGAAGCCAAAGTTATTATCAGGAGGAGCTGTTGGATTTTTGTTGCTTCCTGTAGAGTTTTAACCCACATAAATCTGTTGCAGATTCTACCCTGGGTGATTTTTAGGTTTGATTTTTATTGGTATTGGGTTCCCCCCAACACCTAAAAAAAAAAGCCCAAATAGGTTGTATTTGTCATCATTTTTTTCCCATCAACATGGGTGCTACCCTGGACCTTTGTGCCTCTGCAGTTTAAAAGATGACATCTTTAGCTGCTAATTCAGTGTGATAATTTTTCTGTTTGTTTTTTGTTTCCCCGTTTTCTCTGAGGACATACCGTCAGAGTTTCTGCCTTTGATAATGGATGAATATCTAGGAGACACAGATGATCCTGCTGAGTTACGGGACCGATTTTTGGACTTGCTTGGCGATGTAGCAATTGTCATGCCATCCATTAAAGCACTGAATTATCACAGGGGTGAGCTAATGAACACCAGCAGGGCATTCAAACCTCTTGCTACATGCTGGATCAAATGACACAAATCCTATTGTGTGTAGGCAGCCCTTGAGTTTCCCACTGGGAACCTGATGAAGGTGCAAAGCAATACAGGTCTGCAGGATTGTATGAAGCGAGTGCATGCACTCCTTTATCTTTGTACTAATGTCTTGCACTTCTGCTTATAGTCACAATATATTGAGAGCAGAGCATGATAACACAGGTAAATATTTGCTAAGTGAAGTATACAGGCTTAAAAATTAAACATATTAAAACAAGCTGGAATTTGTCCTTTTGCCCACTGCTGCTCAGGAATTCAGCAGCTCTTTATTCTGGAGATTTTCTGGTATTTAAGTGTAGACAAGTGAGGCCAAAATACCCAGAACTGGAAAATAATTTGATGTTATTTTGTTTTCTTGAAGTTTTCCTGCAGTAAATCTCTTTTTTTTTTTAAGTGCTGTGACTTCTTAATTTTGAAATAAAAATACATATTTGAATGTCATATTACATTAAAAATGTGCCAATATAAAGCTCTGGGCACATCTAAAGTAATATTTTAGACAGCTGATGTGAGCCATAATTTATGCATCTCTTCTTTATCTTTCTAAATGTTACATCCTTTAGAATCTGGAGCTCCTGCCTACTTCTTTGAGTTTCAGCATCGGCCCACTTCATACTGGGATAGTAAACCGGAGTATGTGAAAGCTGATCATGGAGATGAAGTTGGCTTTGTCTTTGGAGGACCATATCTGGCTGGTGATATTCAGCTACGTAGTAAGGAACAGAACATTCAGTATTCTCTTATAAATTACTCTAATAACACTGGCATTATTCTATTCAATACCACTCCCTCCATTTTAATCAGACAAAAGGACATATATTAACAGTGAGATCAAAATATAACCCTTTCTCCTGTAAGAACTTGTTTAATCTATTGTTTTCCATGTTCACCATTTTTTATGTTTTTACTTTTGTCATTTGCACAGTAATTCATGGTCTGCTTCAAAGCCTACATAAATGAAAGTGTTTCCTTTTACTCCAATGAACTTCGGAGCAATCCAGCTATGTTGTAAAAACATTTGTTAATCTGTTACTAGAACCTTTTGATTCTGATTATAAACATAAGTAAATAAATATAATATTATACTTATATTATCCTACACTAGGAACCATTGTTCAGTTGTTTTTCTGTTTGCCTGAATTTACTGAGAGCATTAAAATAACAAGTTTTTTTTCTTGATGTATTGAGATGCATTTATAATTAATAACACACTGTAACTAAAATTATTTTCACCTACCTGATACAGTGGGCATATGTGTAATTGTTTCTAAATTAATTTCATGCCTCTTGAAGTGTTGAGGCATGGAATGACATCGTCTTGTGTCAGAACGAAGAAATCTTTGCCTAGCCATGCTCCGAATAACAAAGATAGTATCAGTCCCACCAGCTAGGATGTGATCTATGAAACTAAAACACGTGGCCTATTCCTTCAGTTGTAATCGGACTCAGCAGACACGAGTTCTTTTTTTTAGTTCTGATTTCCCAAAAAGCTACAGGCGAATCACCTCATTTCCTTATTCCTCAGTTCCTGGATTTGTAGAATAAGGATTCTTACGCTAATCTCATTCATAAAGAGTGCTGCAATCATCTCTTGATGACTGCTGATAGACTAGCATATTGCAAGCACGGCACTGCTGTTGTAATCAGTAAGTTGTTACAACACCTTCACAAACTGAAATGTTGCTTCTGTAGTAGCAAAGTTTTTGATTTCTGCCACATGTAATAATGATTTTGTATTTTGTCTCTCAGGTAACGTTACAGAGGAAGAAAAGAACCTTAGTAGAACCCTGATGAAGTACTGGGCTAACTTTGCTCGAAATGGGTAAGAATCATGAGATTCATTACACCTATTACTGGTTTGTACTGACTCCAAAGTGAATGAGCTGTTTTTGATTCACCCTTACGTGCTGTGACTGAATTCCTCTGTGACTGCTGAAAGGGCATTCACTTCCTTACTGTTTACAGAAATCCCAATGGAGAAGGTTTGGTTGACTGGCCATCTTATAACCAAAATGAAGAATACTTACAGATAAACCTCAAACAGAAGAAAGCCAAGAAGTTGAAAGAAAAGAAGGTAGACTTCTGGAGAAAGCTGAATTTTCAAAAGACAAATAAGAAAAGAACGGAAACCAAGAAGGTTAATTTTGAGTTATAATTTACAGTCTAAACATGCACACAATAGGCAAACCATTAGCATAGTAAAAGAAACTAAAAAAACTTTGAGGATAAAATTAAGTTTCCCTTCTTTTCACCTTTTCTTCACAGTTATCATACTTGCAGTTATGCACTGTAATAATTCTAACTGATCTCTTTCCCTTTTGTGATACTTTACTTCTTCCTGGATTCATGTCTACAGCAGAAGCCTCAGTTATTGAATATAGGTACCAGATTTCCCCACTACTCAAGTCTTATTGTCGCCTCCTCAGAACTGAAGGCATGACATTGTTTTAATACTGTGAAATCAATAAAGACTCCATCTGGAAGTAAAACTGCCTTTTGCTGTCAGATGTATCAGTGGTGGGGCAGTTCTGGTCTGATTTAGATACAGAAATATCCACTGAGGGGGGGAAACCAAACAAAAACCTAAAAATTGAATGTAAGTCAGTTTTACAACATAGAGAACATATTTCTAGCTTGTGTGGTACATAATCACTAACAGTAGTGCTGGAATTAAGACTTCTGTCAAATGTTAGAAAAGAGAGAAATGATCTCCACTACCCATGCTTTTTTTTTTCTTTTCAACATAGCAATAACTCCCTTAGAAGGATTGACATTGGTAACAATAGTTTCACTGGTTTTGCTTCTCATTGTACCTTACATTGTGCTCCAGGCTGTTCCCTGTGCCATCAGTGAGTTCCAGATTGTTTGCACTGGGTTGCAGGCCTTCATTACCAGAATTATTCTACTGCCTTAACCTGATGATATGCACTTGGACTGCCACAAACAAGTCTCGAACACTGTATTTCAGTGTGGTCGAGAACTCCTTTCCCAGCTGCATTGTATTTGTTTCCTGTGTCTCGCTCCTAGGCTGCTCCAGCTATCCCAACCATATTCCTGACCTTACTGCTACCTCAGAGCAGCCTTAATGCAGCTCCACAGATCCTATGGGGCTCCAGGCATATTTGCCCCTTCTTTCATCTCCTTTGTGCATCTCTGGAAGAATTTGGGATTGTTCATACCTAAAAATGTCCTACAGCAACTAACTGGCCATTCCTTCTTCCCGAGTCACTTTATTGGAAGAAACAGAGTGGGGTTTCCTACTTTTTACTGCCCAAATCCTGTTGCTACTTCTGTAGATTTCTGCCACGCATGCTTGAGGCAAAATGTAATTGTGAACTCTTACGCAGTTATGGGCCTACAAATGTGATACTTATCTCTATTTTTCAGCTATTGAAATCAAGAAAGGTAGCGGTGCAGTAAAGTAGAAAGAGGCAAATGTCATCATAAGGCAGGATTTTCTTGATTGATCCCAACTTATGCATTATTCACTGATTAAGGGTAAGGTGCAAAATGTTTTCTCTCAAACTGAATGCCAAACAGGATTCAAGAATCCCACTTGCCAGGTACCAGCACTGTATCCAGCTTCCATAAGCTTAGTCTGTGTCACAAGAGAAAGAGTTTCCACATTTGTGGACCACACAGGTCATGCTTGTTGATCCATACAGAGTATCTATAGGCAAGGCTGTAGGGATCTAAACCCCAATTTGTTTATTATCTACTAGTAGATTGGTGCAAAGATCATTGCTGTTTCATCACTGTAATCTGTAATGGTTTTTTTGGATTAAACTTTTATTTAACTGGGTTTGTGTATTAAACCATCTTAAAGGGCAAAATTCAATCTACTTATTTATACTAATGGTTTTGTTTTCACTGTTTATTCTTTTTTATATTATACTGTTAAATTTTAGATGGAAAAAGGGCAAATTTGAGCAATTTTGTTGTGTGAGTTCAAAAAGGAACATAAAGTATCAGAAAGTGCTAGCAATATCAACCAAGCATTTGACCAGGGGACCTTCAGTGAATGAACCTACATCTTGAACATTTGTTCCAAAGATTTTGTAACATAAATGAGAGCTTTGAAGATGAGGAGGGTCATGGACATCCTTCTGCGATAGATGACAACCGATTGAGGGCCAGTTTTGAAGCAGACCTGTGCAAGACAACTCGAGAGATTGCAGAAGAACTAAACATTAACCATTCAACAATTGTTCAACATTTGCACCAACTGGAAAATCAAAAAACTCAACAAACAGGTACTGCACTAACTGAGTGAAAAATAGAAAAATGGCTGTTATCAACTGTGCTCTGCATTTCTTTTGCACAAGAAAACCGATCCATTTCTTGATTGCATTGTGGCACGTGATGGTAAAAAGGATGCTGTACAACCACCGATGGCATTCTGCACAGTGGCTAAATGGAGGTGAAGCACCAAAACACTTCACTGAACTGAAGCTTCTGGTCGTTGTTTGGTAGTCAGCAAGTAGAATCATCCACTACAGCTTCTTGAATCCTGGCAAAACCGTCACAGCTGAGAAGTATTGCTAGGAAATCAACAAAATGCACCAAGAGCTGCAACGTTTACATGCAATGTTGGTCAATCAAAATGACCCAGTTCTCCATGACAACACCCAACCCCACTTCTCGCAAATGACTCTGCAGAAGCTGCACGAACTGAGCTATGAAACTACCTCACCCAGCTTACTCACCAAATCTTGCTTCTATCCATTACCACATTTTCAAGCATCTCAACAGCTTCCTGCAAGAGGAGGTTTTCCACAACCAAGCAGCAGCTCAAAATGCCTTCAAAGAATTTATCAGTTCCAGGACTCCAGAATTTTATGCTACTGGAATAAGTAGACTTCTTTCTTGTTGGCAAAAAATGTGTAGATTCTAACAGTTCTTATCTTGATTAACAAATTTTATTCTAAGTGGAGACACACTGCTTTAAAATTGATGGTTCAAAGTGTAAATTATTTTTGCAGCAACCTAATACTACGCAGTACTTCCACCTTTGGCTTCTAGGAAATAAAGATAAAGGTAGAAGATAATTGATGCTGAACTCCACCGCTTGTACTCAGGTCCCTGTTTCCATTCATTGCATCTGACAGTGCCTACATCTGTCAATACTGTATAGGTTGTATGTTCATAACTATGCAGACCGATCCCGGACAGTTTTTTTGACCTTTAGCATCATGAACTCTTGAGAAACAAGCCGTAAGAGTCCTGTAATGGAGTTATTGTCCACATTATTTTCTTAGAAGCTCAAATTTACAATGTTATCTCCTGTGCCAATGTGTCCTGTGCACTAACCGTACCACCAAGAAAGAACTTACACGCATGCTAGCACAGCGTTACCACAGCGTAGCTGCTGCAGCGCAGAGCTTGATGCCGCAGGCAGGAGTCTGCAGGTTCACAGAGCACATCCTGGAGATATTCTGCACACGTTGAACACATACAGCTGGAGGCACCTGCCAATGGTTTGCTCTTAAAGCGGGCCAGTTTAAAGCTGGCTGCGATTTACCTACGAGGGCTGTAAATCCCAGCTGTGCAGATACTCCTAGGAAGATTTGGAGAGAAGGACACAAATACAGTCAGAGCACATGGAACTACAAGGTGCGTAATACATATGCTGAACTAATTTAGTGACTGCAGGATTTATGGTCGACTTAGCTGAAAACAGAGGTGCAAGCAGTAAATTAATGTATGGAAATGCTGTCTCTGACACCTGGGAATTTTGGTGATATAGTGTTGCAAACCAGCCTTTCTGGGGCAAGAGCTACTGAGCCTTGCCCAAAAAAAAAGGCAGAGCCCAAAGCTTACACAAAACTAACCCAGCTGCTTAGTGAACGTAGGCAGAAACCCTCCGTCATTTTTATTCAGCTCTCACTTCCTTCTTTTTCATGCCATGCTCCAATGGTGGATGTGAGTTCATGCAGAAGTCAAGAACCCTCCTGGTTATACATGAATGGTAAAGTTACCACCCAAATCCTTTAATGCTCTTCCCACACTATCAAAGCTGAGAAGTCATCTATTTAGTGTTGTGAAATCCACGTATTGTGTTACATACTAAATAAATGTCCCTGAACAAGCAGGGCTGAGTGACAGGTGGAGCATCCACCCTGCAGGAAAAGCTAAGATTTTTCTAGTATTGTTTTAGACAAAAAAATCTCCTTTATTGAGAATAAAAATCCCTCAACTTTTACTTTAGCAAAAGCACATTTTTCAGGAGTATTGTTTTGGATTTTGCTATATTGTGTGTTCCTTGCGTTGAGATGGTAATACTAAAATGAAGCAAACAGAGGTACATTTCCCTTCCTCATCTTTTCACTAAGTAGTGAGGAAATCCCAACTTCATTGTGAAAGACAGTAGTGTCAGTGCAGCAGTACGACTCTCTTGGCGCAATGGGAGACTGTTTTCAAAGCATTTTAAAGCACAGAATTGATGTCTGAGGTTTTGTGAAGAAACACTAGGGAGCCAGTATGAAGCTGGTGGGGTCACTCTGCAAGGCAGCAGGTCTCCCAGTTCCCATCCCCACCTCATCCGCTTGCACTCCCCTCGGAGCAGCCCACAGGCAGTGGCTCTAGGCGCCCGCAGCTAGGTTGGCTCACAGCTCACATGGTGCTTTTCCTAGTTAGCATTTGCCTTGCGTAACAGTGGTACTTAACAGGGTATATAAGGCAACACCCCAAGGAGGTAAATATGTGACTAGCTCGCAAAATGGCAACTGGAAAGGACACATCGCTGCTCTCCTGGATTCTCACCATCGGGGTCATAGCACTCGTAGCTACTGGTAAGCTTCAGATCTGTCTTTCCCTCTCGCTTTCTGTAAGGAGAGAGAGGATGTGCAGCTTGCTTGCTTAGGGCAACCCCAGCGATACTGGGGGACCTGGGCACCCAGCCTCACCACAGAGAAATTAATTCTGAATAGCAAATAGTTCTGAATTTCTTTTTGTGATCTGTTTGCCGTCATTTCTCTTATTTGCTCTTTTTGCAAATAGCAAAATCAAAGTCCTGTCCCAATTTTTTTTTCTGCTAAGGCAGAGCAGACCACTGTGCCACATTTGTAAACTAGTATTGAGAACGTTCACACTGATCTTTAAAATAATCTCACCTAAATATTTGCATTATCTGTATGTGACAGACTGTTTTCAGGTATGTTAGAAACTTTTTCTTTTGGCTGCACATACCTTCCAGGGTCCGGAACATATTTTGTGTTTTCACAGATCTTTTCTTAAAAAGGAATTGTGTTTTCTTATTGAAAGCAATCTATTGGACTTTTAACTAATAACCTGGCTCAGAAAGGATTAAGTACTATATGCAATTGCTAATGTGCATGGACAGTAAGACAATACACGTGCTATTCCTGGGAGACAATACATACAAACCAACCAGCCTGGAGGCTGAAATAATGTCAGCTGTACTGATGAAACTTTATTGAAGCCTCATGCAGGAAAATGGATTGTTTAAGCAGCAAACTCTGGTTTTAGGCAGCTAAAGCTCTTTGAAATCTGACAATTACCTATGAATAAGCCAATTAGTGTGATTTTGTGCTTATATCCCCCAGGACAAAAAGCAGAGTATCCAGAAGTGGTGACTAAACATGGGAGAGTCCGAGGCTACCGATTCAAAGTAGACACAGCTGAAAGGAGTATAAATGTCTTTCTGGGACTTCCTTTTGCTAAGCCTCCAGTTGGACCACTGAGGTTTTCTGAACCCCAGCCACCTGAGCCATGGAAAGGTGTCAGAGATGCCACTTCCTACCCACCAATGTAAGAAATTACAAAACCATTTATCTTCTAAATAATTTTATATTACATGCAATGTCAGGACACTGATGTACAGGGCAATCAAAAGCCACAAAGATAAATTTCTTAGTGCCATCTTGTTGTCACCTGCAACTGTTCCAAAGAATGCATTTTTAAAGACAGCCCTATAAGCTGTTCTTTGTATTAAAAACTCTGATCTGGTGGGCAGCAGTGGTGAATTAATATGGACCAGCCAGTAATATTCTTTTGGGGGAGCATCTGGCCACTACTCAGCAATGTTTATAAACCATGGAACTTTGGAGCAGAAATAGAATGAAGCTGAAGAAACGTTGGAATAAAATATGAGAAGAAAAAAATATCATGAATCACACGCTTAACAGGCACAGAAGAAATGTAGACCAATTCCAGTCTATATTATAAGTGCCTTAACCCATCTGTATAACTGGCCTGGTTCATTGTCTCAAGCCTAATGTGTACCATTAAGCCACTGAAGTTGTACAATGATTAATTTGTATTTTCATTCAAGTATTTTAGAGCCATATGTATTTGCAGGTATATTTCTGTAGTATTTTGAAACATACGAAATCATATCTGCGCATCACTGTGTGCTGCTGTAGATTTCAGGTCCTTTTTAGGGATCTCCTTAATGCTGGGTCAAAGGAAAAAATATATTAAAAATGAAAAAGAACACATGTTTTCTGTTGCAAACAATCTAGAAATGTACTAGAGACTGGTGTCTGGTTTGTACTTTGCTGTGGAAATACAGAAAAGCTACAGTTATTTTGCTTGTTATTTTTTCATTTATTCAGGTGTCTGCAGGATAAAGTACAAGGACAGGCTTTTTCAGATTATGTGACTAACAGAAAAGAAAAAGTTCTTCTGCAAATGTCTGAAGATTGCTTATACCTAAATGTGTACACACCTGCTTCCTCAGAAAAACAGGAGAAGCTGCCTGTAAGCAAAATCATTATTAAACCTCTCGCAAGATTATTTAATAGCAAAGCTACAATCCGTACTGTACACAGTTACAGGTGCAGCTCTGTGCTGATAATCAAGTGACAAGTCTTGGCCCAGTAAATATTTGCTGAAGTTTAAAGGATACACAAAATCCTCAAGATTTTATTGACTTTTTAACTAGGTGATGTTTGTTTCCCTCTAAGTAACGACGACAAGTCGCAAGGCACTGGTTTAATGTTTGTATTTAATAAAATCAGTGCCATTTTTGTAAACTGCAGGGCTCATATTTCAAAGACTTCCATCATCCATGAAATGTAATCTGAAAGACTCAGTAGTGAAACAGCACAAAGTATTTATTGTATTTTGATTTATATTTAGTTTTTATCACTGTTACCTGTGCTGAGTCGTTCCTGGTTTTGTTTCTCCAGGTCTTTGTATGGATCCATGGAGGCGGATTATTTTTTGGAGCGGCTTCATCATATGATGGTTCAGCATTAGCAGCATTTGACAATGTAGTGGTTGTAACAATTCAGTACAGACTAGGTATTGTCGGATATTTGAGGTAAGATGTTTTCTCTCTGGTTTTCCTAAGTAATTTCCAAAATTATGTAAGTGTACAAAGACTTTATGAATAGCTGTGCAGAATACTTGCTTGTGCAAAGAAAATACACATTTCTCAATTACATATACAGCAGATGGGACAATTTGCAAGTCCCAAGTCAGCTTCCAAGTTTGTTTGATTGCTACTCTAATCCCAACACTTATGAGCCACTCAGTTCTTGGTTGTGTAGAGAAGCTCTGTGGAGCAAATGGCAGCTGATTTCTTTATCACAGACTGTATTTATCTCTGCCTTCATTCTTGCATTAAGAATTTGCAAATCATTCTTTCTCTGCAGCACTGGTGATAAGCATGCCCGAGGTAACTGGGGGTATCTGGATCAAGTTGCAGCTCTTCAATGGATTCAGGAAAATATCATATATTTTGGAGGAGATCCAGGATCCGTCACTATAGCTGGAGAATCTGCAGGAGGCACCAGCGTTTCTGCTCTTGTGAGTTCACAGTAACACTATCCACATTCATTTTTAGTACCTGATGAAAAGTCAGTTAGAGAAAAGGGATCATTTTATGGTACATGACACACCACCTTGGTCTACAATACAATGTGATATCAACACAGCTTCTAATAGATTAAAATGTTCTTTTCATACCCAAATTGTGTAGTTCAGACACAAATGTTATTCCTCACCTACTGAATTGAATTCTAGGACTTTTTTTTTGCAGTGCCAAAACCTCAAAAATATATCTTTGTGAAAAAATTCCTTTAAGAGGACGAATGCCTGTCTCCTGTTTGCTTTGACAGTCACTTCTGCAAAGTAACCAAAGTCATTATGTCTAATCTAGACATGCACTTTGTGATCCAGTAATGCTATACGTCTGCCAACATGGAACACATTGGCTCAGACGGTCTTCTTCTCCAGTCTCTCTCAGTTTGGTACAGATCACACTGTGAAACGAGGGTTTCAGTGATAACATGACAAAAATTCCTATTTCCAAAGCTCCTGCCCTCTAGCCAATAGTTTTTTATTGCCCTTCTGCAGCACAGCCCGACTATCCTGGAGACAATTACATTCCATCCATATCTGGCTTACAGTGTAGTTTCATGAAGTCTTGAAAGTAAGGTGCTACAGAAGGGAAAAGGCAGGCACAAACCCCTTGTCCTTGGTAGTACTGCCAAAGCCTTTTGCATAGCAGAACTATGACCAGAGGCTGTGGACAGTCTTATGACAACAGTCACGACTTAAACAACTCTTATGGCAGTTGTTTTCAAAGTGGTTTAAGTGGTAATTCCCGATATTGAAATTCCAAGTCAGTGATCAGAGCAAAGTGTTTGTCATGCATGTAACGCTTGTCTTTGCCTTGTTACAGGTCTTATCTCCCCTGGCAAAGGGCTTGTTTCACAAGGCCATTTCAGAGAGTGGCACTGCATCTAGGGTCTTGTTCACTGACCAGCCTGAGCAGGAGGCACAAGTGGGTATTTTGTGCTTTTTTTAATACTTCTTTTCCAGATAGTTTTGCATATCTTGAACTGTTTATTCCAAAATGTAAAAAAACAGAATTTGTTTTCTTGTGAAAGCACAACCACAGATATTAAAGACAGTATCTGTGTGAAAATAATGCAAGTTTGATAATGTTTTGATTTTCAAGTACCCAAATACCTATACAAGGCTGAGTGAAAGCAAAAGACTAAGGAAGCAAAGAGAGAAGACAAGGAAGAACTGTGAAATGTAAAGGAGTGCCAGAACATGTACTGTCTTCAAGAAAAGTTGAGCTATAATTTTTGGCTGGAAAATGGCATCAGATTCTGAATACTCTTCTCTTGATGCCTGTTGTATGCAAATAAAGCAAGAATTTATTCACTTTGTTTATACTTGAAAAGAAAAGCTGACTTTTTTTTTTTTTCCAACTACAAGAAACAACTTCCAGGAACCTACATGTGTTAATCTGGGCTATAAAAGAGGCAACATTATAATAAGTACTGTCTTTCTAATGACAGCTCTTACTCCACCCAAAAAGACATCATCAAGAATGGTATAATATGCTTTTTGTTATCATCCACATGGTTGTATTCTGGCTGTAAATCTCTCAACCTGTTTATGTCACCCTGCCTCCTCAGCCCAGCCTGGTACGGTTACTTACCACAACAGCTGTCCTGGTGTATTTTTGTATCAGAATATTTTGGAGGAGTACATTTTGTCCTTCTGCCCAGCCCTCAGTGTGATGGGTTAGGAGGGTTTCCTATTCTTCGCCCGGACAGCTGGACCACATCTGGCCTCAACGGTCCTTGTGCAGGAGTCTCCACTCCCCCCTGCTGGACTTGCAGGCTGGATGGCTCATGGAGCCTCCAAGAAGGAAGTAAATTAAAAAGTGAATCTTTGTGGGTTTTTCTGATTGCAGAGAATTGCTACTGCCTCTGGCTGTGAAAAACCCAGTTCTGCTGCAATGGTTGAATGCTTAAAAGAAAAAACAGAAGGAGAGATAGTAGAGACAACACTAAAACTGGTAGGTGAAATTATACTTCTTGTGCTTAAATGACTTTTCAAATATATCATAAGAGAGTATGCTGTTTGTGGGCTATAGTATTAGGAGAACATGAAGCAAATGTAACATTGGACCTTCTTGACCTTTTCCATATTTGATACCACTGCAGTTATCTATACCTTACCTGAAAAATATGCGCAGGTTACTTCCCTCTCATTCTGTGAGGACTTTGAGCTACTTGTGCTTTGCTGTCATGCTCTAAGAGGGGAAGGAAAAGAATGTAGGAAATGTCAGTTTCTCCTGAAGAACCTTACAATTAATTAATATAATATAGTATGTCCTACTTAAAATTCCTTATCACAGTGTTGGCTTCCATCTTCCTTTGCAGTTTCAACACAGAAGTTAGTTTTTCCACTGCTGCTCCACACATCCAGAATAAGATGGAACTAAGAGATGTAAATAGGACATCACCTATGTTACAAACTTTAAAAATATAACACTAATCTTCCCAGAATCTTCTGCATAGTGATTTTTTTTTCTGGAAGCAAACTTTGTGTATTGATGAAGCTTTCTTCTTTTCTTTTTCCCTTCCAGACTCCCCTGTTCATCAGTTCAACTGTTGATGGTGTATTTTTTCCAAAGAGTCCCAGGCAGTTACTATCTGAAAAAGAGATCAATGCAGTCCCATACATAATAGGAGTAAATAACTGTGAATTTTGCTGGATGATTCCTATGGTAAGAGACTTATAATGTCATTATTTGGATATCATTTTAGTAATACAAGATTTTCTAATAGATATGTTTCTCCATATCATGCAGCTAATGAAGTTTCCTGCTTACACAGATGGTCTGGATGAAGATGTTGCACATCAAGTTTTGCAGAGCTGCTTAGCATTATCACTTAAGGTAACAGACCATTTTCAGAATAAACCAGTGCTGCTCCTTCACTGCTCAGGTTCTGTGTATGTACTCATGGAGGGATAAATTTTAGAGAAAAACTTTGTTCTGTTTGACAGCTTTATGTCATGAGGTAGTAGTGTGCAGCAGACACGATGTATCCCTGTTGACACTAGCAACTGAAAATACACTTCAAATTTCTGTCCTAAATGCCCTTCTTTTTTAAAAGGAGTTCTGTGGAAATGCAAGAGGGATCCAGGTACCTAAACATTTAGAAATCCTGTGACATTTTAGAAACCCTAGGTTGTCCAAGACCTGCATGGTACCAGTGGTTATGACACTAGACCTACAGAACATACCGCTCTGATGCATTAGCTGGATACTGGAAAGGATAATCTGAGATGTTTTAAGTGGCACTGAGACACCTGTGTTTAAGTATCTTGAGTTTTTCCTTCCCTACAATTTATAATACAACCGTCTCAGCCTTCTGGTTCCCTTGTGCTATCCTAAAACGCTGCTCTGAAAGAAGGTAATATTTGCAGTTTAGCCAGGGAGGTGCAGATGGCACAATCAATTAGTGCTGTGACTCTTTACAATACTGATCAAGATTATAAGAAGTATTTTTGTTGTTCGTTTCAGAATGTTACTTCTGAAGTTGTTGATCAAGTATACAATGAATACATAGGGAATGCAGAAAACCGTGCTCAGGTGCGAGATGGCCTTCTTGATGCAATAGGAGATGCTGTGATTGTCCTTTCAGCCACTGAAGTGGCCAGATACCACAGAGGTGAGTCTCGATTTCAGCATCTATTAAAAGGAATGTAGAATTCCACCCTGGGATGTGTTTGTGGACAGTATGCATCACATTTCATTTTCTGAGGAACTGACAGTGTTTTCATTTTACCAAAACAACTTGTAATGACAGTTTATCATTGTCAGTGGCAGGCTTTCAAGCTAACACTCTTCTGTATTTTTTCTACTAGATGCCGGCAACCCAGTCTACTTTTATGAATTTCAGCATCGACCGAGTTGGGCAGCAGGTGTTGTGCCAGAGTTTGTAAAAGCAGATCACACAGATGAGATTGCCTTTGTCTTTGGAAAGCCATTCTTAGCTGGTGATGTACCCATACTTACTAAATTATTCTTTTGAAAACATCATTACTATTAATTTGACTTACTGAAGGACTTTAGGATAGACTTTCTCTCTTAGAAACATCAGAATCAACATAAACATTTCCTGCCTTCAGTAATAATTTTCATGGAATCATCAATTTCATCAATTTTCAGCGAGTCCAGAGAAGAGTAACGAAGCTGGTGAAGGGGCTGGAGAACAAGTCTTTATGAGGAGCGACTGAGAGAGCTGGAGTTGTTTAGCCTGGAGAAGAGGAGGCTGAGGGGAGACCTCATTGCTTTCTACAACTACCTGAAAGGAGGTTGTAGAGAGGAGGGTGCTGGCCTCTTCTCCCAAGTGACAGGGGACAGGACGAGAGGGAATGGCCACAAGCTCCACCATGGGAGATTTACTCTGCCATGGGAGATTTAGGCTGGACATTAGGAAAAAAATTTTCACAGAAAGGGTCATTGGGCACTGGAACAGGCTGCCCAGGGAGGGGGTTGATTCATCTTCCCTGGAGGTGTTTAAGGTACGGGTGGACGAGGTGCTAAGGGACATGGGTTAGTGTTTGATGGGAATGGTTGGACTCGATGATCCGGTGGGTCTCTTCCATCCTGGTTATTCTATGATTCTGTGATCTATCTGCACCCACCTTCTATCCGAGACCTCTGCTCAAGTAAAAATCCCATAGCTCAGAGTAAGAAATAGAACTGGTTACAGTCTATTGGAATTGATATGGCTGCTACTTATTTGATTATTTAGTTTTTAATGTTGCCATTTCGTCTTTCACTTTGCAGGGCACGCTACACAAGATGAAAATAAACTTAGCAGAACTGTTATGAGATACTGGACTAACTTTGCTAGAAATGGGTGAGAATCATAAAGCTAACTGCAGCTCAAGTTCTGTCTGTGCTTCCTGAAACACAGCAGTACTTACACGGTGGTTCCTACAAATTTGGCAGAATTTATGAGAAATATTGAAGCAAATTATTTCTATTCTTAATGATTGCAAGAGAAACATTTAAATGAACCTGCAGACCAAAAGGGAAAGGAAAAAAAAAAACCCAAGAGGTATTACTCCATCTTCAATGGAGTTTTAGATCCAAAAGTAATGGCAATTATGAAACATTAGCTATTCCACGAATGAGCATGTAGATAAAAACCATCCAGCTATTTGGGTACTAGACTCACTAGTCTAGTGATATGAGCTCGTGTTAGTTTCTGAAATGCTCTCTGCCTGAGCATTCAAAACACAATTGAGAGGCAAATGGAGAACTAACTTTCATTATATTATTTCCAGAAATCCCAACGGAGAAGGCTTGGTACATTGGTCTCAGTATGATCTGGATGAAAGATACCTGGAAATAGACTTAGTGCAAAAGGCAGCAAAGAAACTGAAAGAACGGAAAATGGAGTTCTGGACACAGCTCACAAACCCAATGGTGAAACAAAGACGAGAACACACAGATTTATAGAAGTTATGGAGGGTATGGTTTGCTTTTAAAACCCAAAATCAAACAAAAGTAGTTTGTCAGGATACGTAGTTCATTAATCACCTTCTAACTCACTGTTAAGTAATCTGTGGTCATGATCACAGTGCAAGAGGAGAATCAAGGGAAACTTGGAATGTTTGTGGGACTAAATATCACTATTTTACAAAGAAAGCAGGAAGAAACTCGCAATCTTTCAGGCTCAAAAAGGCCACAATGTCTACCCTGTGGATCTCAAAACTGAATAACGATCCTGTGAGAAAGGAGAAGAGGGGGAAATTGGCAATTGTTCAATTGCTTTGAAATCTTTCAGAAATTATCTATACAGAATATATCGTGTCAGAATATGTTATGTACTCATTCCCCTTTTCTTTCAAAAGAAAATAGCCAGTTTTCCTTCTTACAACCTCTTCCCACTTTCTTTAGTTGGAAATGGCTTGTAGGAAGCAAAGCATCCATCAGAGAACATCTATGAGATGGGCTTGACATTTCACAAATGAAGACAGAATATCTCGACTTGTTTTCTTGTTTTGTAAACTGTTATAAATAAATGTTGCTTTTGAGTTTTTGGAACCTCCTTTTCTTTCGCTTAACTAATACAGGCTAATTCCAAGAGGTTAATTCACACCCAGGAAGCCAGAAACACACCCAGTTCCTTTCTTCAAGTTTTGGATAGGAATTTTCCAGCTTTCTTTGCAGGACCAGAGTCTCAAGACTCTAGGTTTTTCACACTGTTTTTTTCTGGGGTGCAGTTATTGGCTCTTCAACCTTTCCTGACAAAGAAGCCCAGATTCACTGGCTGGAGGAAGGAAGCATTGCTGGCAGGACAGACACCCACTGAGAGAGATGAGAGAGCAACGCAAGTTGTTGTTCACTGCATGTTGTTAGCTCAACATTGAAGACAGAATAATTCCTCCTCTGAGATCAAGATAACTTGAAGCAAAACCATTATATAACACTTGCTTGGCTTTTGCAGGACCTTGCTTGGCTTTTAAAGGACTTTAAAACAGTTCACTTGAACAATAATAATGTACCTGAATGATCTGAATGGGAACATTCCTTACCCTGCATTTCAGAGTAGAAGTGCATTCATCACAGGAATACCACAAATATCAGACAGAAGGGTTAAAATTGCAAAAAATGGGACTGGCCAGCTTTGCACAGTTCTTTGGGTGACCTTTGTCATCAGCAAGGCTGGTTTTTTTAATACAGCATGCAAAAAGGAAGGACAAATTAGACCTTGGAAAGTAATAGAATATGCATAAGATTTCTGGGAAAATTTATACATATGCACGTAAGTGGGAAATGTATTCTGCAACTAGCCTTTGTCTCATTACAGGGGACTTATGCAGATCATTCTCAGACATTGCCCAGGCCTGATAAAGGACGTTTGCTTTCTAAAACTCCAAAACAAGTCACAGAATCACTAGGTTGGAAAAGACTCACAGGATCATGGAGTCCAACCACTCCTATCAAGTCTTAAGAGAGTTTTAAGAGTCTTAAGAGAGTTTTATTTGCAGACGTTTTCAGTATCAAGGTCGATGCTAAGGAAGTTGAATTCTCTTTCCAGGCAGAACCAATATACAAATAACAAGCGGTACTTTTTTCTCCAGCATCCTGTATTGACACAGTTGTGGACGGTACATTTCTCCCTTAAAACCCATCACGGCTACCAGCTGATAAAAGGATCCTGTACTAGGAGGAACAAACCATGAATTTGGATTTCAGCTTCCACCTGTAAGATTCATATCATGCCTTTTATTTACACGTTGACTTTAGAACTTCCCAGGAAAAGAGCTCACAGCCACCACCCTCCTTTAGGGGGGCGGTGCTGCCGTGGGGGGCGGTGACATGATGGGGCGGTGACTGGGGGGGCGGGTTGGTGCTGCCATGGCCGCTGGGCAGCGTGTTCTGCTGGGTCTGCGTGATGCTGCCGTGCTGGGGCCGTGCCGGGGGGGCGGGCAGAGCCCCGCCTGGGCCACCAACAAGCTGGGGGGTGCAGCGGTACGGGGGGAGCCTGCCCTGAGGGGAGAGCTGGGGGGGAGCCCAGCCCTCAGAGGGAAGAGGAGCGATGGCGTCCCCAGTCCTGAGGGGAAGGGAGGGGAGGGCGTCCCCAGCCCTGAGAGGGAAGAGGGGGGTGTCCCAGCCCTGAGGGGAAGGGAGGGGAGGGCGTCCCCAGCCCTGAGAGGGAAGAGGGGGGTGTCCCAGCCCTGAGGGGAAGGGAGGGGAGGGCGTCCCCAGCCCTGAGAGGGAAGAGGGGGGTGTCCCAGCCCTGAGGGGAAGGGAGGGGAGGGCGTCCCCAGCCCTGAGAGGGAAGAGGGGGGTGTCCCAGCCCTGAGGGGAAGGGAGGGGAGGGCGTCCCCAGCCCTGAGAGGGAAGAGGGGGGTGTCCCAGCCCTTAGAGGGGAAGGGAGGGGAGGGCGTCCCCAGCCCTGAGAGGGAAGAGGGGGGTGTCCCAGCCCTGAGGGGAAGGGAGGGGAGGGCGTCCCCAGCCCTGAGAGGGAAGAGGGGGGGGCGTCCCCAGCCCTGAGAGGGAAGAGGGGGGTGTCCCAGCCCTGAGAGGGGAAGGGGAAGGGTGTCCCAGCCCTGAGGGGAAGGGGGGGATGTCCCTGCCCTGAGGGAGATTTGTAATCTGAGAAGGGATCCCTGCCCTGGGGAGGGGGATTCCTGCCCTGGGGTGTGCATCTGTGCCTTGAGGAGGAGCCCCTGCCTGAGTGGGGTTCTGGCCTGAGTGGGGTTCTGCCCTGAGGGGCATGTGTCCTGGGAGGGGGATCCCTGCCCTGAGGAGCTGGGGTCCCAGAGGGCGGCCTGGCACCTCTCCATTGGTACCTGTGCTGTTCCTTCCCCAGGACTGGGTGCCCTCCGTGCAGCCGAGCTGTCCCCGCTGTGAAGAGTGCGGGCAGGTGCTGGCACAGCTGGTGCAGGTTTACTGCCCGTTGGAGCGCTCCCCTTTCCACCGCATCATCCACGTCTTCGCCTGTGCTAGAAAGGGCTGCAGCGGGGCAGCACGCAGGTGAGGGACCCCCGTGGCCACCTTCTTCCCCGGTGGGCAGAGCGTGGCTGTGGCTGAGAAATGCCGCTTCGCCTCAAGTGGGTTGCTTCTTACATGTCTCTTGTTTTCTCACACGGCATGCTGAAGCTGGAAGGTCCTGCGCTCCCAGTATTTGCAGGCAGGAGAGAAGGAAGCACCAGACTGTGGCCTAAAACAGGTACAGCCAGCAAACCACCTTCATGGGTTCTGCCTTTGGTTTCAATACACTGCACAAAGTGCAGCGTTGAGGAGGTTTTAAATTAAAAATGCAGTGACTTGAATGAGTTTCACACTTGGAGAAACCGAAAACTGTAACCTTTCTCAAGTTCTTCAAGTTCTTTGGTGTGCTGATTTTGAGTCATGTCAGTAGTCTCCTGGATAAGTCCTGATCATGGAATTTTTGGCACTATGAGTACTACACATTGTTAGAAGATTAGCTTCTTGTTTGTAAACTATGTTAGGCTTGTTTCAAAGTGGAGATTGCAGTCAAAACTGGTATTTAATACTTTACTTGAGTGACCAAAATGTGATTTTTCAACTATAAATGATTGGGCTCTACTGTTTAGTTTTGGGTCTTTAAGATGGTTTCTTTATTTTCTAATTTAAATAGATTTTTTAAAAAATATAATCAGTTTTAATTTGGCTGAACTATTGACAACATACTTCTGGTATTTTTGCCTATGAAGAAAAACTTCCTGTTGGCTTCAGAAGATTGAAAGAAGAGGACAGCTGTGAAACTGGTGGTGTTTATTCAGCTGTGCATTTGCAGTATGAAATTTTGGTCTGGGGTAAATGATCTTACACTCCAGTAAAGGGATGATATTTTTGTCATTGTTGCCATTATTTTCCTCCATATTCTGCCCTCTGAGCTTGCTTGTGGTGCTGTGGTTTTGGTTGTCTTATCTGTTATGAAGCTGCATTTGAAGTGCACTGGAGTGGCTGATCCTGGCAATGTTCTCTTTCCCTTTTTTTTTTGTTCTTCTCAGAAACAAGAAGCAAACTTTGCTGCAACAGATTGGTGTGAAGAAGCAGATGACTGGGGAGTCTGTGATGGAGCAGAATCTCCTTCACTTGCCTCCCTTCAGCTACTTGGCTTAAATGAATCAGTGAGCAACACCTTGTCCGGAGAGGTGGAGTGTGCATCCCAGTTCCAACAGCTTCGGTTGTCTGAAGCTACTGATGGTTCCCTGAATGCACATCCTCCAGTCAGTGAGGAAGAGGTAATGGCAACGTCCAGTTCAGCTGCTGTTTTCCAGCCCTTTTACATTAACGTTGTGGATGAGGAAGACTACACTGATTTCCTTGACATAGATCATGCTGATCAACTATTGAAGGAGTATCAGCAGAGAGAGGGTGTTAATTTGGAACAGCTGATGTCAGAAAGGTGAGAGCGAATCTGGATTTTATCAAATCTCAAAACTGAAGTGATTATGTAGTTTCCTGTACACTGATTGATAATGTAAATTTGTTTGTAACTGGGCCTTTCAGGAGTCATTGGTGTGAGTATAAGCATGCATTTGTACTAAAAAAAAAACTTACTGTAAATTTTGTTTATTTCTTGTTTTCTTACAGTTTTGCAGGTGAAGTTCATAATGAAAAGTATGAGAAGAGTGAAGTCAAAAACAGGGACCACACATTCCATAAATTTATGAAAAAAATATCCGTGTGTCCTGAACAGATCCTAAGGTATGGTGGTCATCCGGTTAGGGAGATACAGAGCATGGACAGGGCCTGACAGTACATCAGGCCACTGTTTCATTGGAAAGAGTTGTATGTTTTTATTTCTTAATTAAAATAATTGCTAATAGGGCTGTTGCCATGCCTGTATGGTCAGACTGCAGCCTCTGGTTGGTCTTTTCTATACAAAGTCTTAAGTGGATGAGAACCAAACGGGATCAGAGACCCCAGATCTGGCTGTGGGAGACTTTCCTCAGTGTAAGACCTGATGAGAACAGACCTGGAATCTCTTTGAAGACTCGCTGAAATCCAAGCATAGAGGTTTGCAAGGAACAGATTTAAGGCAGAAGTACAATACATAGTGGTGTGCTGTTGGGATAGATTTCCAAGGCTGTCTGCTCCTATGAGTTTTTGTAACCTTATTGTAATTGCTTGTGCCTCAGTCCTTGAGCTCTTACCAGAGTAGGAAAGGACTCATTTTAAAGCGTGAGTTCTTTTGCAGCTTGTCATGATTCCCCTATGTACCAAATGTTTGCAGCTTTGTCCCGGAGGGTCCGATGCAGACTGTCCAGTCAAGCTGCTTCACTGTAGTGACAGGACCCTTGTTAATCAGTTTCTAGAACCAGGTGGAACTAACTGGTACCTTTTTGATGAGGAAGTAATCTGATGCTGTGAGGAATATCCTTAACTGCCACAGCTTAGGACTGCATTTTTCAAGCAGTGTAGTTTGTTTATTTAAGTGAGTCAAGTACAGCGTATTTTGGAGGTGTCAGTTCAAAGCATTTGTCTGCTTTGAATGCAGCACTTTCCTTAAGGCTTCCCAAGTGTTTATCTTTCTAGGTATTTCCCCTTCCTCATCTTTATTCCGAATTTAATGACTTCTCTGAAACTTGGGCAACATTCTGGCTGGTAACAATGTTTTTTACTTCAAGCAAGTTCAGAAGTTCTGGAGAATCCTGAACACTTGTTGCTAACGTGTAAGTTTTTATATGAAATTTAGAAACAAAAGATTAATTACTTTTTCTTTTCTTCTTGTAGATACTCCTGGGGTGGCCAGCCTTTATTCATAACGTGTCCTCCAGCCAACCTTGATAGAGGTATCCCAGCTTGCAGCAACTGTGGAAGCAACAGAGTATTTGAATTTCAGCTCATGCCTGCGTTGATCAGCATGCTCCAGAGTGATTCAGGTGCTGACCTTTGACTTAGCTGAACGAATACCAGAAACTGTTGCCTTATTGCTAAAATTCAGCCAAGTGCAGTTTGGGTTGTTTCTTGATAACCACATACTCTTCACTGCAGTGATCATCTTGCACAGAACCTCCTCTGTGTCCAGTATAGATTTCTCTAAGCAAAAGATGCAGTTCTAACTTATGGGAGACTACGATTGTAACTTCATTTACTCACTACTGAACTTTAATATAGGTAATTCCATGACCTTGGGAGTAATTTGTCTGTTTTGTGTCTTAACTGAGGCCTTGGAAGATGATAAATGCTGTCAGATAAGATTGCAGACTTAGGTGCTCTTAGAAAATTTTGAGTCAACTTGCATTAGAATCTTTGAAATTAGAAAATGCTGTGCCCATAGGAGGCTGAATATGCAAAATGCCTTCTGAACTGGCAAAGACTGAAGTACAGTAATGAAGAGTAGCCCCAGTTTACGTCTATTTCATCCTTGCGCATTACATACCTTTATTGTTCTGTTTTTAGATCTGTCAATGGAATTTGGGACTGCTATAGTTTACACGTGTGAGAGGAGCTGTTGGCCAACAAATCATCAAACCCCCCTTGAAGAGTGTGTTTTTGTACAAGAAGACCCGGATCAGAGATTATTTAAATAAATTGGATTTCTCTGCATAGATGGAAAGTCTGTTGGGTTGGGGGATTTTGTTACAGGTGAAAGTGTGTAATGACATGACAGAATTTTCCTCATATCTGGTGAAAAGTGAATTCATTTCCTGACATGGTGCTGATTTCTGAGAATAACTGATTGAAGCATGTGTTAGCATAATTCTAAAATGTGGCGACAGAAACTTGCGCCCTTTGGTCACACGTGGAAACTGAAGTGTAGGGATTGTTTCGTGATTGTAGTTAAGGTTAACATTGGGGAGGAAAGCAAAGGAGAGGGCAGAACTGACTGCAACAGGACAACCTGTCAACATCTATCAGCTAGTCGGGCCAGATTTTAGGAACAGTTAGCAGCGAAAAACTTAATGTAAACTTGATTTTCAGAGCTAGATCCGGTTTGTTGTGAGCGCAGGCTGGAGACTCAGTGGGCAGTGGCTGAAAGAGCCTTGCTGCCACTGCACTCTGCCTGGGATGAAGCTTTCCTGTGGCTTTCTCAGGAAGGATGAGTTCTGTTTGCACAGTTAAATGAGCTCTGACAGTTGTGTTGCTTTGGATGGGGGAAAGGTGGAAGGTTTTGTCAGGGCTTTTGTTCTCAGAGTTGCAAGCGTGGGGTTGGCACAGCACCTGGCTTGTCTTCGAGGGCTCATCCTGCTGCTTCAGTTGAAAACAGTCGGAATTCTCTGTGGAGTTCCCCAATGGCTTAGGCTAAATGGCAGTATTTTAATTGACTGAACAGAGGAGTGATTTAAGTGTCCTTAAAGAGTTTTTGTATGCTTTTAATGCTGCACTATGAATTAATGTGCTGAAACTGGGGTTAAAAGTGGAGGGGGAAGCTAAAATGACAGAATGTGTCTGCAAAATTGCTTTTTTTAAAGGAAGATGTATAGCTTACTGTGTCAGCTCCTAGAGATGAGTCAATGACTCGATTTTTCACAGAAAGGATCATCAGGCAGTGGAACAGGCTGCCCAGGGAGGTGGTTGAGTCCCCATCCCTGGAGGTGTTTAAAAGACGAATAGATGAGGGGCTTGGGGACATGGTTTAGTGGCAGATAGGAATGGTTGGACTCGATGATCCTTGAGATCTTTTCCAACTTGATGATTCTACTAGTCTATGATTCAGTTAATGTAGAGTAATTAAAAATCAGATTATGTCTTAAATGCTGCTAGGGCTCAGCGCTGGGCTTGTGCTTTGTTCCTGGTGTGGCTCCTGTCCCACAGAGCTGTGGGTCCAGCAGGGGAGCGCGGGGCTCGAACCCGCGGCGAGCGAGGGGCGGCTCGAACCCGCTGCAGCCTTTCCCGTGCGGCGCAGGGGCCGCCGCGGGCCCTGCTCCCTCCCCGGCGGCAGGGGGCGCTGCGGGCTGTGGCGGGGCCGCCGCGGGCCCTGCTCCCTCCCCGGCGGCAGGGGGCGCTGCGGGCTGTGGCGGGGCCGCCGCGGGCCCTGCTCCCTCCCCGGCGCAGGGGGCGCTGCGGGCGGGCGGCGCCGCTCTGTCCCGGCGCGGTGTCGGTGTCCGGAGCGCGGCCCGGGCTCGCAGCGCCGCGCGGAGCCGCCGCCGCCCGTCATGTCGGTGTCGGGGCCGCTGCGCAGCGAGCTGGCCGAGGCCGTGTCCCAGGCGCGGCTGCTGGTGGTGGGAGCCGGCGGGATCGGCTGCGAGCTCCTCAAGGACCTGGTGCTCACCGGCTTCAGCAACATCGACGTGGTGCGGGGCCGGGCGGGGCCGAGCGCGGGGCCGCGTTCTTCGCGGGGCGCGGGAGGGCGGGATCCGCGCTGCCCGGCGCGGGGGAGCTCGACGGGGGAACCGGGCCCTGGGAAAGGACCCCGCAGCCCGCCTGGGGCCACCTCCCCATGGGACAGCGCGGTCTGGGTTGGAAGGGACCTCGGAGATTGTCCAGTTCCACACCCCCCCGCGAGGGGATGGAATAAAATGGCTTGGGTTAGGTTGGAAGGGACCTCGCAGCCCGTCCAGTTCCAACCCCGCTGTGGAATGCAAAAGGATGATTTGAGTTGGAAAGGATCGTAGAATTATAGAATAGTGTGGGCTGGAAGGGACCTCAAAGATCATCCGATTCCTCCCCCCCTGCCATGAGATAGAATAGAATGATTTGAGTTGGAAGGGTTTGGGTTGGAAGGGGCCTCAAAGCCCATCCAGTTCCACTCCCTGCCGTGGAATGGTTTGTGTTGGAATGGATCATAGAATCATAGAATAGTTTGGGTTGGAAGGGACCTTAAAGCCCATCCAGTTCCAACCCTCCTGCCATGGGCAGGGACACCTCCCACTGGATCGGGGGCTCTAAGCCTCATCCAACCTGGCCTTGAACCCCTCCAGGGATGGGGCAGCCACCACTGCTCTGGGCAACCTGGCCAGGGCCTCCTCACCCTCATATTGAAGAAGTTTTAGTCCCCACTGCACAAAAAAGATGCGGGCAGGCTGGAGGGCGTGCAGAGAAGGACACTGAGGTGATCAGAGGACTGAGAGAGCTGAGCTTGTTCAGCCTTGACAGGAGAGGGCTTAGGGGAGCCCTTATCACCCTGTACCAGTACATTGAGCATGTCAGCCAAGATGATGGAGTTTCCCTTTTTACAAAGAGTCACATGGAGAAGACAAGGGGTAATGGGTATAAGTTGTCCCTGGGGAGGTTCTGATTGGAATCCAGAAGGAAATTTTTCACCATGAAAACAGTTAAACATTGGAATAATCTTCCTAGGGAAGTGGTGGATTTGTCTATGCTGGACACTCTTAATGCCCAGCTTGACAGGGTGCTGGGCCATCTCATTTAAACTATAGATCACCTAAAAAGGCTGGACCAGATGATTCCTGAGGACCCTTCCATTCTGGCATTCTATGTTTTCCCCCTTCTTCCAACCTGGCATTCTATGATTCTATGTCTTCCCCCTTCCAGTTTTACAGAAGTGAAAAACAAAACGCGTGGGAGGTGAACCACCGTTTTGGATACCGAATTGTAGAACTGTCAGTCTCGGGAGTTGAGTCCGAGTGGCTTCTAAGCTGTGCTTCTGCTTTTTCTTCCTGATATGGATCTCTGGATGTCTGTGGGAAGGACACAGTGGAGAAGGGTGGTAATGGAAATGGGATAGAGAGAAACACAGTTGGCAAAACCCAGATTACCAGGTTCCCAGACCTTTATTAATTTCTTACTGTAGTTATGAAAAGTATGTGGTATTAAGAAATGCTGGGAGTACAAATCCAGCTGGGGCACAGGGCTGTTCCCTGGAACACGCCTTTCCTGGTGGGTGTCTGACCAGCAATCACACCTGGGAGTTTCGCAGGGAGTAAGGAGTTTCTTCTTACAGCCAGAATCATTGAGCAGAGCTGATTAGAAACAGCTTTTATCTAAAACTGTATCAGCTCCTTGAGGAGTGCAGCTGCTGCTTTGCCTTCTTATTCATACAACTCAGGCCTTTCTGAGATACTTTTCAAAACTCTTTAGGCCATGTTTACATGTGGTTCCAAGTGGTCCCTTTCATTTGAGTCTGCCACTGAGCCCGTCCAATTTCAGCATGGTACCAGTGAAGTGAACGTGTGGAAGACTGGAAGCCTGCTTTTTCCCCTTTTTGTTTTACTTTCTGTCTTACTATGTGATTTGTGTACTCCTACAGTCCATTGTAACAGAAAGAGTTCAGTATCTTCTGATTTGCCAGTCAGTCATTAGGCATAAATCTCATGGAGGTGTGCTTATCGCTACTGTAGTTTTGGGGTTTTGTGTGGTCTTTCAAGGCCAGCTTGGTTGGACTCCGTTAACTTCAGTGCATCTTGGATTGGGGCCATCTTCATTTAAAAATATCGTTGGCAGTGTTTTATGCAAGACAGTAATGTTTTGATAACGTAGAGTAAGTAGGTAGAGGTGAGGGCAAAAAGAGAATCATTACACGAAGAGGATACTTGCTCTTAGGAGAATACATGGTTTTCATCAACATTTGTGCTGTTGCTGAGGGTTTTCCTCTGTTATTAAACAAACTTGAACACCTGGAAATGCCTTCTATTTTTATAAACAAGTTGTGATATATTTTTCTAAAACAAAATATTAATCCCAAAGTAGTTCACAAATGTGTGGTTTTATTAAGTATACATTGTCAAAAGGCAGCACCATTGTCCTCTTGAATGAAGAACAAGATCAAATCACTCAAAATTCAAGTCTGAATTAAGAATGCGAATGTATATTAATATACATTCTTTCTCTTTAACTTGCTAAAATGGGAGCAGTGTAAAAGTTACTTTAATAAGGGAACTGTTAAACTGTGATCATTCTTACCTAGATGGAAAGTTCTGTTGAAGCCTGGTGGTCTGGGGTACTCTGGAGGAAAACTTCCCTTACTGCTTCTGGTCTTGGCAGCACTGTTTTCAGTTGTAGCTTATGTTGCTTGTTGCTGTCTCCAGGTAAAGTGCTGAATGCTTTGTGGGTTGTGAAAGTTCTGATAGAATCATGCACTTAATTGTGTTTGCTTGAGTTTCTTGGGCTGTTTGACTTTGGACTAAGAAAGCTTCCTGAGTATGTCTGATGAGAAAGAAGAGGAGGAGGAGATGTGCTTTCATGCAAATGCCGTTTTCATGAAAAGGCACAAGACCCTGAGTAGTGACTGGAACACTATGGATAATGGAGACGAACAGTCTCTGCTTTGGAATACGTTTCTGTCATGTTGTCCATTTTCTCTTTGCTCTACACCCACAGGTGGTTTAATTTAACATTGAAATAAAACTCTTCAGCTATTACAGTTCTTAGGATATTAAACCTTAATCCTTAAATTAACAATATTCCTTTCAGAAAATAGAAAGTTTAATCTTAGTTCTTACATGCAGCTTAGTTCTCGCATGCAGAGGATCCTTGATGAGATGTGCGTAACATGCTCTTCTTTGTTGCTCAAGTTTGGTTAATGAAATGAAGAGCATAGGAAAGCAGCCTCAGTAGGTTGTGTTTAGGCTTCACACAACACACTCGGTCTGACTGTGCTCTCCGAAGGGCTGGAAGCGTCCCTGTATGGAGTGTGTCAGTGTTCCCTATGGGAACTTAGGAGAAACATCTGAGGGTCAGAAAAATGGTCTGGAGTAAGGAAGGTTATGTACAGAAGAGGACTTCAAAAAAGAGGGTTGGATCAGAGAAGTTGTGTCAATAAAGGGAAAGTAGTGGCAACACGAGTGGGAATAAATTTTCTCAGAGTTGTAATTAAATCTTCTTAATTCTTGTGGTGGAGTAAAGACATTTGCAATTCAGATGTTCATGTGCATGTGATGATAAACAGAAACGTGGCTGTGAGGGGCATTGCAGGCACAGCATCCTTTGAGGTTGCACGTCATGGTTCTGTGGTAGGTGGTTTTAAACGTCTCGGTTGTGTGGCTGGATTTTTGTGTGTAAATAGGCCTCATAAATGTTTAATGAGCACGTAAGCTGTTAGTCCTGGTGACACAGAGTAAAAGCTTTTGCCCCTGCAGTGTGTGAATTAGGTGGCAACGGAGCCCTTGGTTTACCAATTCTGTTGCTCAAAGCCATGTTCAAATATAAAGCAGACGTACTAATTAGTTGGCTGAGTAGCCTTTCCTGGGCCTTGTGGAAGCACGGTGCAGAGCCAGCGTCTAGCATGGTGAGTCCTGGTAGAGCTGTCTAGGCTGCTATCTGCTGTGTCTCCTCTGAGGTCCTATGCTGTGTTCCTGGTGAATTCTCACCAAAATCTTTAATCTGCATTAACTCAGGCAGTCAGCTATTGAGTTCCTACTGAGTGCTGTGCGTACTTGTCTCCAAATTCACGTGCGTTTTCAGTAGGGGCTCTTTCTTCAGAAGGTTTGTTGTCATGTAGCCCTTAATTTTTGAGATACGGTTCCATTGTTAGTAGCTACTTAAAGCGTATGCGTTCCTGAAGATCACTTCTGCCTCTACAGTTGCTGCAGTGCAGATGTAACACCTCTGCAGAGCTGAAAAGTGATGCATTTTGGTCAATCGCGTTCACTTCAAATTCTGTCAGTGATTTTGTTTCCATTGTTTCTGCAAAAGTGAAATGGCTCTCTTTTGTGTGTTTATAGATCGATTTGGATACTATTGATGTCAGCAATCTCAACAGGCAGTTCTTGTTTCAAAAGAAACATGTTGGAAGATCAAAATCACAGGTGAGGAAAAATACATCCTTCCTCAATGTTACATTATGTGTTAGATACATGTTCGGCTTGTCCGTACTGTGAGGGGAAGGTGTTGGTTGGTTGATCGTTACTATCCACAACATTTACTTTATTATAAAAGTATTTAAATCTCTTAAGGTAGCCAACTTGTTTGATGTACAACTGGTATCGAGTCTGTCTTTAGAAGGAAGGACAGAATAATAAGTGTGGCTTTTTTTTTTGTTTCTTTATTTCTAGGTTGCCAAGGAAAGCGTGTTACAATTCTGTCCAGAAGCTAATATTATAGCTTACCATGACAGCATCATGAAGTATGTTTGTTTTTAAGATCTAATTACGCATTTTGATTTGCAAGTACTGTGTTATTTAAATGCTACAATGATGTGCTGTAAGGTATTTTACAAAGTTACTGCAGTAAGAAGAAATAGCTGTAAATATGAGACTGCCACATACCTGAGCAGGAGTGTGGACTTTGCTTGAGTTGTCTTAAGCTTCATAGTAAGCTGTAGTCATTTGCTCATGTCTATTTTCCATTTTATTAGCAATATTTACTATACAAGTTTCTATGCTGTAAGGACGCCCTGATGTCTTGAGCAATAATTAGATTAAAATGTTAATGTTGCATCTGTAATTAAAAAAATTAAGTCTTTTGTGTGTAGGTGACTGGGCCTCATTAGTATATGCCCCCTACTGTTAAAAATTAGTCTTTATGATCCATAACGAATGAGTAGAGTACAAGATTATATACGTTTTTGTTAGCTATTTCCCATGCTTTAGTTTATATTTGTCCATTTTCTTAAAAATTGATATTCTGATATTAAGGTTTGGTCTCCGATGTTGCTGTTAGCCACTGAAACACTGACTTATTGCATCCTTCTCCTGAAACTGTGAAACCCTTAGTCCTGTTTCCTCTTTACTGACTCCTCTTTAAACCAGAAGAATACGATATAAGGACACTTAAGTGTCACTATCTTAAAATCCTGTGCGCTGGCTCCTCAGGTTACGTAGGCACAATAAAAACCAATTGAGCTATCGCAGATTAATGAATTATCAATGGTCTGATGAGCTGTGGTAATTACAGCACGCACGTTTTAGCCTCAGCTGGTGGTTTTTGAGGTCAGTTACCACAGCTCAGCCAATTTACTCATTAGGTCAGGGCACTATAATCACTTTTTTGTTGTCTGCCTGTTTCATTGGTCAAGTTAGTACTAATTACAATAGCTTCCTTCCAGCAGCATAAAATTCCTGCTGTCACCCAGCTTTAGAATGGGCAGAAGACAAATGGGGCAGTTAAAGACTAGCAGTAAACTTATAATATGCATAATTTATCACCTGAACATCAGCCTTCCCTTTGCATGCATGTGGTGTCTGTTGTGGCACAATAACCATCAATGTTGATATGCCATTTTGAGTGTTGTTTTTCTTTCCTGTAGCCCTGACTATAACGTAGAGTTCTTCCGCCAGTTTACGTTGGTTATGAATGCTCTGGATAACAGAGGTGAAGTTTTTGCTATGATTTTGTATTGGAGATAAAAGTACTGTTGTTTATTCATAGAAACAGAACTTTATGTTCTGCTGCTAGTACATCAGCAATGTCAGTTAAATAACGAGTATCTTCTTGTAGCTTGTTGTTTGACTAATGCTCACGTGCTTCACTACAAACTTGAAATGGTAGCTACTTTTACTGTTGTTTTGAAAGCAAAAATTAAATGCTTTGTCCCTGCTTTTTGAGAACTGATAAGACTTGTATTTACATACTTCGGTTTGTGCTATTTAATATTGCCAATGTATTTTGTATTAATTGGAAAACTGACTGTGGAAAAAGCCATAGTGTCCTGTAATTAAATAAGGCAGATTAAAGGTAAATTTTGCATAGGAGAATAGTTTGAATTTGGAGAAGTAAAACTTTTTTTTTCTGATTATTCAAATTTTTCTTTAAAACCTCTTGATTTGCAGCTGCCCGTAACCATGTGAACAGGATGTGTCTGGCTGCTGATGTTCCTCTTATAGAGAGTGGAACTGCAGGCTACCTTGGACAAGTGACAGTTATTAAAAAGGTCAGGCTGTGTGTGTCTCTTGTTGCTGTAAGTTTAAATCATTGGCTATTTTAGACAGCAGGGAGCTGGGTGTTTGAGATATGGTTACATTTCATCTGGTGATAGCATTTACTATAGTCGGCTTCAGAGTGTGACAAGTAAATATTTCACTTTTCACCAGGGAGTGACAGAATGTTATGAATGTCATCCTAAACCAACTCAGAAGACTTTTCCAGGCTGCACAATCCGTAATACGCCATCAGAACCGATCCATTGCATTGTGTGGGCTAAGTATTTGTTCAAGTAAGTGATTTGTACAAAAAAGAAAATAGGTGCTGTGGCTCACTCTTCTGCTTTCTAAACCTACAGGCAGAGAAATAAAGGGGCGACACACTTTGTGGGGGTGGCATCTTTTTTTTTTTTCCTAAAGGAATGTGTACGATAGTTAAAATCTCCAATTCTTTGACCTGGGTTTTTGAGGTGGTTTTTGGGATGTTTTTCATTTTTTCTTTTAACATAAAGATAGAAGGTTGATTGTACTTCGGCCTTGCTCTAATGCCACAGAAGACCTGCCAAAGTAGTTTGGCACTGCAGTGCAGGTTGAGGTTACTTTGTTCTTCACCTGTTTGTGAAGGTAACATGTTTTTCAGTTTAATGCGTGTGTTAACAGATGTAAAGTTTGCTGGGATCTTGGAGGGTTATGAGCAAGGTGTTCAGTACTGCCATATAAATATAAGTCTGAGTGAATCATTGATGCGTTGTACGTAACTGTTCAGCTAAATTCAATTTTGTATTGGACATTTTGTATTGTCAGCATTAAGTCCAGCATGATGAATCCCCACGATTCAAAAACCATTGTGTGATGTGGTACCGATAGCAAGAATTCTAAAGTGGATATGTATCCATTAGCAAATATTTCTGCGTTTACCCAGATAAGATGAAATTCTAGCATTGTGTTTTTCCTATTATATAGTCAGTTGTTTGGAGAAGAAGATGCCGATCAAGAAGTCTCTCCTGACAGAGCTGATCCTGAAGCTGCCTGTGAGTGTGATATAAGCTGCTACCAAAATGTTCTATTTCAGAGATTACGACTTGATTCTATACATTTCTTAAGCTTAGAGAGTTCAACTCCACTTTCTTTTAAGAAGTTTCTTTTTACTGTACCCTTGGACAGGAGTTTGGGGTGTGTTATTAGATTTGTGTAATCACAACATTATGTGTAGAAAATCAGCAGGAAACAAGTATTCGCTGTTTCTGCCAATAAAGGAATTGGGTTACATCAAACTAAGTTAGTGAGTTGCAGTTGCAGAAGCAAAGAGGTGTTAGTGCTGGTGTGTCTAATTGAGTTTTTGCTGGGCTCGGCAGAGCCGTTTTATGGTCCCTGCATAATTTTGGTTATTGACTCTAGGGGAAATATTTGGATATTATTTTCCTTTTTCTTTTAATTCAAAAACTTGGTTAACACTTGATTCATAGGGGAGCCAGCAGAAGCAGAAGCCAGGGCACGAGCATCCAATGAAGATGGTGATATTAAGCGTGTTTCAACTAAGGAGTGGGCTAAATCAACTGGATACGATCCAATTAAACTTTTTACTAAGGTATCATCTTTACCCCAATAAATGTCTCTATTTGAAGCATGTGAGGTGCTTTAAAGTTAAAAAAGGCTGTAGTGATGGCTTCAGTAGGCAGATGACCCACTGTGTGGGCTACTGTTTCTTGATTTTCACTTTACTCCTGCCCAAATTAACTAGAGCTGTGTAAACTTTATGCTGTAAGTATTAGAGAATGGGGAATAAGAAGTTTCTGGAACCTGTTTTCTTTCCCTCTGGATTCTGATTTTTATTTATGTAATTGAAAAAGTTTTCAAGAAGAAGAGCAAAACTTCATAAATCTAATGCTGATTTTTCGATTTTACAGCTGATTTTTCGATTTTACAGCAAAGTATTTCTTTTTTTTCCCCCCTTTCACTTTAATATTTGTTTTTATTTTAAAATGTTTCCTAGCTTTTTAAAGATGACATTAGATACCTGCTGACAATGGATAAGCTGTGGAGGAAAAGAAAGCCTCCAGTGCCACTGGACTGGGCTGAGGTACAGAATCAAGGTAATTGTTCCTCCTCCAGCTCTTAGTTAGGCATCTCTGTGATATGTACAATTTTGCACTGTCACACCTGAGTACTGATAATGAACATGTTAATTCTTCACACTTCCAGAAGAATTTTGTTTTTTCTCTACATAGTAAACTTTTTTCTTAATCCAAAAATGTTTTGCCATTGTTGTTTTAGACACTCAGTGTTGGCTGTCAAAAATTCATATTCCACAAAATCATGTCAGCTACTTATCTCTGAAAGCTGAGTTTTGCTCATAGTTTACAGTTGCTGTAATTTGTGTGTATCTAGGTGATTGATACGAGTATAACTGTAGTTGCAGTTTTAATTGCAGATTTGTTGTAAAATGTTTGGGCTGCTGTAGTTTAAGGGTATTTAGTTTTACTGAAATTGGAAAAATCTTACCTCTTTGAGAGAACTTCAGTAGGACTTGGAAGTATTCCTAATCTTATTATTTTTTTCTTTTCCCAAAGACAAAACCATATCTGACCAACAAAACGAATCCTCTGCGGTCCTGAAGGATCAGCAGGTTCTTGATGTCAAGAGCTACGCACACTTATTTTCAAAGAGTGTTGAAACCCTGAGACTTCACCTGGCTGAGAAGGGCGAGGGAGCTGAGCTTATATGGGATAAGGTTAGTTTACCCAGTACATAAGAACCATTGTACTTCACGTATGGAGCACAAATAGTACTTGGATTCATTCAGTTTCATTCCAAAATAGTACTACGTGTAACAAAAATGCCTGGCACCTCAATAAATGCACTTCTCATATATAAGTAAATCTGTACTTTAAACACACTGTATATTGTAACTCACTGAGTGTAAGGATTAACTATCGAGATGTAAAATAATTTAATTCACCAATTTTAAAAGGCACAAATTCGGAAGTATTTGCGATATTTTGATTTTTGAAAATATTTTAATAATGCAATTTAATTTTTTCCTTTGCTCTAGCTTTCTCTAAAACATGTTCTTATACAGTAGCTTAGAGCTAGAGCTCTGCTTAGTTGTATGTTGTAGTTACCTTTGATGATAGGTGTGTGATATTTTACATTTTGTGAAGATAAACAAGAAAAGAATATTCTTTTAGCACCAGACACCGTGTAATTTTCCTGCAGTCAGTTGTCATTTGGCATAAGCTAAAAATGTAGTTTTAAGTACAGTGGGGAGGAACTAGTAAGTTAATATTACAACAGATAACAAAAATACTTGTCTGAAACACCAATTTTTGAAACTGAGCATAAAACATTTTAAGATTTTGGATTTGAGCGTTATTTTGAACTTGCAAGGCATTTGATGTATACCAATTCTGCTATACTACAATTCTATTACACCAATTCACAACAAAAATACCAAGGTCCAATTTCTGAACACATGCATTTGAAGTCTTAGTGCTCAAAGCAACCTGCTGCAAGAGGACATAAATTGACTTTGAAATGGAAGATTGTACAGACTGTTGTGTTTAAACTTTCTGGGTTTAAGATTTTAGGAACCACGTGGGCAAACTTTTTCTAAAGAGTAATCCGATTTCTAAATGCTTGCATTAACTTTTTGCCAGGATGACCCTTCTGCAATGGATTTTGTCACTTCCGCTGCAAACCTCAGGATGCACGTTTTCAGTATGAATATGAAGAGCAGATTTGATATCAAGTGTAAGGATACGTTATAACATTGTTTTATTTAAATAATAATTTAAACTTCTCGTTTTCATGTACTGTTAAAAATCTGCATGTTTTTGCTTGTTTTGCAGCAATGGCAGGAAACATTATCCCAGCTATAGCTACTACTAATGCAGTAATAGCTGGTCTGATAGTGCTGGAGGGCTTGAAGATTTTATCAGGAAAAATAGATCAGTGTAGAACGGTAAGTGGAAATAAGATACTTCTACCTTCTTGCTATTATTTGCTTAAAAGTGACGTGTAACCTGCTATGACTATTGCGTAGTTTCACTGTCTCTCGCTTGTCAGTAGATTCTGAATGTGCTGGGAACTTGCAGCCACAAAGAAAAGTGGGAGTCTTGAGGATTATTAAATTCCTCTGATTTAGTGAAAAGTGATGCCTGGATAGGAGAGAGAACCACACTGACATCACTTGAATAGTATTTGTTTCATGTGACAGATCTGTTTGGCAATATCAGGTCAGTCAGTGGAGGTGGCATTTCTGCTCAGCAGGCATGTTTAGGAGGATTAGGGAACAGGACAACCTGTGAGACTATGAGGATAAATCTGTAGGAAAACCGGTTTTACGAGTGCTGTTACTTCCAGAATAACTTTTTATTTTCTCTGTCCTCAAGATTTTTCTGAACAAGCAGCCAAATCCCAGAAAGAAGCTATTGGTTCCTTGTGCTTTGGATCCACCAAATCCTAACTGTTATGTATGTGCAAGTAAGCCAGAAGTGACTGTGAAACTTAACGTACACAAAGTTACTGTGTTAACACTCCAGGATAAGGTAAATCTTGAATATTAGCTACAACTTTTACTTTATTAAAGATAGGGGTTTGTTCAATATGTTTAGATGGAATATCAGCTGTTTATATTTGCGGTATATTTTGTATTTCTCTAAGCTACAAGAGTTAGATTAGCAAATATGCTTCTTGGTCATGTCTGCTTGTATATCTTGTGAAAGAATGTGTGTATTTTGTAACACTTCAGTGGTTTTAAAGTCTATTCATAACTAGCAGCAAAAACCTAAATTTGTATTTCAATTGAATAGTCCTGTAGCCACGTTGCAACTGTGTAGTCACAACTGATCTGTAATTCTGTCATTTTATGAAGTTCATCAAAACCTGAAGGTTTCAGAGAGCAAAAATGTGATTATTTTGTTCATGGTAGTAACAAAAAAAAATAGCATAAGCTCTCAGCAGTTGCCTGAGAATAAACCAGGAAAACTAAATCCACATAATTCAAGGTTCTTTGGTTTTTAAGTGGTTTTAAGTCAGATATTGATTAAAAAATTTTATTCATCTTTTCAGATAGTGAAAGAAAAGTTTGCTATGGTAGCACCAGATGTACAAATAGAAGATGGAAAGGGAACTATCCTTATATCTTCAGAAGAAGGAGAAACGGAAGGTAAGCACTGAAGCTGTGCAGATCAGAGTAGATAAAACTAGCAAGAGACCATGATATACAGAATGGAATTCCAGCAGGTGTTTTAGCATTCATTCTGTAGACTAATATTTGAAGAGAACTGGATTTGCAAGAATTCAAGTGGCTTGAGAATAGCTCGTGGCATTGTCTTCAAGCCTGCATGTCCAGTTTGGCTTTCCTATATAAAGTCCTTTTCACCTGGAGTGCCAGGATTCCTTTCAAGAGTCAGTATTCAGCTATGAAAGTACACAAGTTGCTCTCCTCTGTTTGCAAGTCCTGTTCATTTCCTTGATCTTAGATTGTGGTCTTTTTACGATGCTTGTAGGCACTATCTCCAAAATATACTTAAATGTAATGATAGCAAAGTGCTTGAATATGATGCACGGGGCTAAATAAGTCAAACTTAAGCGGTTTTAACTCCTTGTATCCTTGAATATCAGCTTTTACTTTAAATATAGCTAATAAATGTTAATCTTTTGTTTCAACGTAAAACTTCTGCGGTATTTGTTTCATCACATTTATTCAGGTGTAAAAGATCTTTATGTAAACAGTTGTATACACTGCCATGTTTCACTATTTTTCTAGCAAATAACCACAGGAAATTATCCGACTTTGGAATCCGAAACGGCACTCGACTACAGGCAGACGATTTCCTCCAGGACTACACGCTGTTAATCAACGTGCTTCACAGGTGAGGACTCTGAAATCATTGGGTTTATGTGTATTTGTAGAACAGTTCCCCAGGAAAATTCCAACTCAGAATTTTAAATAAATGAATAAAACTCAGACATTAAGCTGCAGAAAGACAATACAGAGGTAAAAGAGTAATTGTTATTTTTCAGGAATGTACAGACATTAGGTGGTTTTGGTAATTTGGGGGTGAGTGGGTTGGTTTTTTCCAGTAAATGGACCTAGTTTATTTGAATAATTTGTCATTACACAGCATAAAAATACAGTGCAAACCCAAATCTAGTTTTGGGGTAGCCAACATGGAGAAACAGCTATTTAAAAAGTAAAAATCCCTAAAATTTAAAAAGGCAAACCCCACCCTACATGCTGGAGTAGTGGGTCCTCTGCTTGACAACCTGTGTTTGGACACAGCAACAGAAATAGAAGTCACTTTGAAAAAGAAATAGTTTCTGTATTTAACCCTGGATAAGTAATATACAGATTATAAACCATGAATTAATACGCTGCACTTCCAGTGAGACTGGGAATGTGACATAGAGGAAGAAGAGAGAGCTCCAGTAATGATTTTTCTCATTCCTAAGCATTTTAAGTCACAGCACTGGGTGGAACAGTGTTCCTGAACAGAGGAAGCATAAATTATAAAGGAGGACTGAACAGATATTCCTCTTTTTTAATGTTTTTCTCATTTTGCCATACCTGCAGGGTGCTCTGATAGTTGAATGATGTACTTTGTGAAAAAGGCAGGGGTTTTTTTACCTGGTTGCTTAAAAGCATATGCATTTTTCTGCAGTGAAGACCTAGAAAAAGATGTAGAATTTGAAGTTGTTGGTGATACCCCTGAAAAAGTTGGCCCTAAACCATCAGAACCAACATCCAAGAACATCACCAATGGCAGCGATGATGGAGCGCAACCCTCAACATCAAGAGGTAAATAACTCTTCTCCCAAGTGACAGGGGACAGGACGAGAGGGAATGGCCTCAAGCTCCGCCAGGGGAGATTTAGGCTTGAGATTAGGAAGAAATTCTTCACGGAGAGGGTGGTTAGGCATTGGAACGGTCTGCCCAGGGAGGTGGTTGAGTCGCCGTCCCTGGAGGTGTTTAAGGTTAGGGTAGATGAGGTGCTTAGGAGCATGATTTAGGGAATGGTGGGAATGGTTGGACTCGACGATCCAGTGGGTCTCTTCCAACCTGGTCATTCTGTGATTCTGTGAGCTGTCATTAATAGTAAATACAACAAAAGAGTCTTTTGGTAGTGCAGCCCAATTAAAACAATTGTCTGTGGGTTTACAATTTAACTTTGCCACCATGAAATAGAAGGCTTTTAGGTTGCCTCAGTGTATAAATATGGTACTAAATAGAAAAACACAGCTCTTAAACGTGTACTTTGTAACAATTTTAAATTGTTAGAAAGTTTTACCGTAAATAAGCCTGGAAATGATACTACTTAATATACAAGGGCTTGGTGGGATGTTAGCTTAAGTGCATCATTTGCACTGTGAGTGAAGTTGTACCCATTCTATCTGACAGTCACACTACTGCTTGACAAAAGAATCAACCAAATTTGTTACTTTCATCTAATGGATTTAAAAGCTACTTTGTGGATGTCTTTCATCATATTTTATTTTGTTAGTTTAAGATGATGTCTTTATTATCTGCTTACCAAGTAATTATTTCTCACAGTCAAGCAAAGCATGGCAAGAAAATAGTACTTGCCAGGCAGGAAGAAGTGCTATCACCTTCCTAATGTGAGGCGTTTCTTTGAACATACTCAGACTAGTTTAACTCCAGTGAATATGAGATGCTTAAGCACTGAACGCTGAGGTACTGGAAACATCAGACTGTTTTGTAGGGACAGTGTATGAACCAGAACACTTGTTGTGACATGTAAGTTCTGTCTTACACTTTTGGATGAGGTTCATTTGCCTGTCAGGTGGTGCCGTTTAAGATAAGTGCACAGGTACGTAGTCGCTTCCACTCACCTCTTATTTCAGAGGGATTAAATGCTAGGAGTGTTGCTACAATTGATTTCAAACTATATAAAAAAATCTAGCATAAAATTAGTTTTTACAGGGAATTTATACTTCAAATCAAACCAAATCCACTAGATGCCTTGAAGGTTCACGTTTGGGTCTGTTTTCCCTTTATACCATCCATTGTTGTCCTTGAGATCTTCAAGTCTGCCCAGCCTTCCACTCTTCCCTTTCTTTGCACGTTCTCCCTGTGGTGAAGTGTGGCATCTGCTGGGAGTTCTGTTGAATGCACTGGTTCAAGGAGGGGCTAGAAAACAGCTCAAGGACTGCTGCAGATAGCATGTGATTCTTCTCTTTTGTACATGCAAAAAAAATTGTGCTAACTAGTACGTTTCTGTTATTTTTGGGTTCTTGCATTATTTTCCATACCTCTGGTGAAAGGGGAGTAAGCACGTGGAAAGGCTATTGTATACCAATTTCAGAGAAATTCAGGACATTCTTGCAGCTGAATGGCAAAGAATATCGATAAAGAATGCTGCAAGATGTATTAGTTGTATTAGAGATGTTCTTGGTTTGAGAGCAGACTATCTTTACAGTGTCCATTTGAATTAAACACGCGTATTTTTCAGCTCCAGATGAAGACGATCTATTGATTGTTGATTCTGAAGATGAAGGTACTTCGAGCAACGTTGACGACGATATGGAAAACAAAAGCCGCAAGAGAAAACTAGAAGATAAAGAGTGCGTCGGTACAAAGAGAGTGCGTACTGAGCAGACAGACGAGCAAGATGAAATCATAGCGTTAGACTGAGCACGCAAATGCCCCTTGACAACACGAGTCCAATAATGTAATACAGTAACAGCATATTATGTTGGGGTGTGAAAAGTGCCCAGAACTAGACTAATTTTAAGGCCTTGTTCCAAGTGATACCAAACCACCGGCTTAAGCAATTTGTGTCTGTTTCTCTTGATGATAAAACTCTCATCTCAATAGAGTCTTTCAAAAGTTTTGCCATATTAATTCTATTATTAAATGTAGTAGGAACATAGTTGATAAATACTTACGGATAAGTATTTGCTTAAACAGTCATGAAAAAAAGCATGTTATTTTTGTGTAAATACCTTTTAGGTATGATTCAATAGGACAAAAAAAATAAACTACTCTCATTTAGTAAAGGGTCATTGTCTGATACCCACATTTTAAGTGACTACATTTCTATTTTTTTGCTTGAAGAAAAATACTTTTAGCCTAGTCCAAAACATTTTTCACACCCTGAACAAGTAAAGAAGAAAATTCAATAATGCAGATTAGTGCCGTGTTTTACCAGTATTCTTGAACTTCAGCCGGCACTATGTACATTACTGTAAAACTGTTAATTTACTCAAGTTTTTCAGCTCGTACTGCCTGGTATGTCAATGTAAGAATCAAATTTTTGTGTATTGTTACAGTTTCAGGTTATTTATATTTGATGTTTTGTAAACTCAGATACTACTACTATACTGTACATCTGATGGACCAAATAAATGACATCTGAAATAGTTGCTATATTTGCTTGCATAGTCCGAGTCTATGCTGACCGATGGGATTTTACATTGTATAGCCTTCAAAAGTTACTGTATTATTTTCATTTTTCTAAACATAACCGAGTAGTACAGAATTTAAGCTTCACTTGTTTGAGGTGAAAGGGGAATTTTTTTAATAAAACTTTTGTGAATGTTTTTTTTTCTTGGACAATCAATTATTGGCCTCTTCAGCTGGAGTATTTGCACCACCCCACGCGTGCTTTTACCCCCTTGTGTCTGCATAAAGAGGTGAGCACTAATCTCTTACATATTACATGTTGCCTTCTTAGGTTTTGGTTCCTGCATCTGGTTCTGTCTGATGCAAAGACCAGCTCTTCACCAGTGTTTAACTGCCAGGGCTGTGAACAATGATGCAATTATTGTTTCATCTCTTCTTCTAGGTAGTAATAGTGATATACAATGGCTTGTTTGGAGGCATAATACTTCCCTGTGAAATTAAATCCTGTTGAGTTAGTTGCTTCTTGGCCAGCAGAGTGAAGACTGAGGTAAAGATGTAACTAAGAGGCGTTACAGAAAGCTTTTCCAGTGACGGTTCTTGGAGTTCTTGCCATAAAGAGTTGAAGCACTGAATTTAATACGTCTGATTACATCTTCCAGAAGTTAAGGCTGACATTTTGTTCTTAAACTTTACTAAAAATAAAATTATTGGTTTATTAAGTTAGTTGTTAAATAGTCTGTTCTCTGGGAAATAAGATGTGCCTCTGGTGATGTGACAAATCTTTATCTAAGCTGATGGCATAGTGTGATCCTAACTCTCTCTGCCTGAGAAACCTCCCTGCTTGCACGGGTCGGTATTCAGGAATACAGCTTTCGAACTTGATTATTTTAACTGTGGAGGCTGTATTTCTGGTGACTTTATTGCAGGAATTCTACTGAAGTTGAGTGGTGTATTAGCTGAATCAACATAACACTCAATGCAGATTTTGGGTGAAAAGGGGAAGCGGGGGTGGCTATTCAGTCTCACTGTTTTCTGCTCTCATTATTGCTGTTAATAGCATGAGGTGACAGTATTCAAATGATTTCTTATTACCAAGAAGTTACACACAGCAGCTTCTTAGGGCCATGGACAACTGTCAGTAAGTTGTTCAGAATTAACCAGGCTACAGAGGCTGCTTTTATCGAACATAGTGTCAGCTGTTCTATCCAGTTCTTGTTACGTCTGGCAATACTGAGTGAACCACTAAAAATGCAAACTGCTGTGCTAAATGAAAACCTGCTTTTCAGAACTGATGGGGTATGAGTGTCCTTAACTGGCTACCAGTCACCAACACTGCATTAACACTGCATTTTCCAACTTAAACTCTCTTTTGCCCTTGAGACAAAATTATAAATTGAAGCATTTATTAAGCTTTCAAGTACTTAAAAAAAAGAGATGAGTCCCTTTTCAGCTGACAATTAATTCAAATACTAATAGCAGCAATATTGATATAAAAGTAAGCACAGTTGAAAGACTGTTAAAACAGAGGACAAATTCTTCCCAGTGCCTTAGCTTGGCAACCCTGATGTAGGCTCTGTCTTCACTAACAATTTTGGAGCCAGGCTCATTAAATCAATCTACAAATTGCTATTTGCGGTGATACAAATGGGCTTTTCTGTCACTCAGCATTCTCTTTTTGTTTATTTGTACTGGTGCAAATTTCTGTAACACAGATAAGCTTTTCTGGCTGCTTTTTATAGTAACAATTCATTCTTGATGCTTATTTTTTTGTTTAGTTAGTGAATTTGAGTGCCATATATGACAAAGACAAAAATAACACAGTATTTTAGCGTAGCTGAATTCAGCCGAGAGTGTATCTGTCTGTGTATGCTGCTAGTCCAGTGTCTCTTTTCTGCAGCAGAAGATGGGAAGGAATATTGACCACCACTGACATAAGAGTTAACTAGACGTTTGTTAAACTGCTCAGACTTACAGTTTGTTGCTTTAAAAAGATAAAGGCAGAAGTGCAACCCAGAATACTCGGAGAATTACGATTCGGGGGCAACTGAAAACCATTCAGTGGAAAGAACTTGGGGTGGTGATGGCAGAGCGCCACAGACCAGCCAATTTCCTACAGAGCAACGGTAGCATGTAGATAAACATTACAGGTCTGTAGTAGCTCTATGTGATGTTTAATTTTATTCTGTGAACCTATTTCATTGCTGATCCACAGAGGGAGATGCACGCTTCCCTGGCTGCTGGCTCCGACAGCTGGCAAGCGGATCGATGTGCCATTTCAAGTTCTGACCTTTACGACAAAGACCCCTTGCTAACCATTTATTAGATCTCAAAAGATAAACCAGGCTTGTGTATGGTTTGTATACACTATCAGTACTATCTTCAAGGCTTATCTCTGCTGCCCCAAAACGGTAAACTTGGATTAGAAGAATTACTAAATAAAGAATTGAGGAAAATATTTTTTCCCTTATGTTCTGTATCTGTGCCTATAGGTAGAGATTCTTTCTTCACTGTGCATCTATAAGGACAAGAGGCCTTCAGTTTTGTGCATCTAAAATACTGAACATGCAAGAAAGCAGAAGCTAGGATTAAAGTCATACAAGGAATCTCACACAGGTCAGCCTTCTGCTTTTGCTTAGCTGAGATTATTTCTGGTCTAGTGTCTAAGCAGATTGATTACAGAGAGCACACACCTACAGTGTGTGGTTTGCAGTATTATAATCAGGACTTCTTATCACATCAAGATAAATCTTAGCTCTGTAGAGTCCCAAGTTTGTTTTCGCATTCCCAAGTCTCCAAAATAAGAAGCTACATAACCCCAGATCTCCTTCAAAGTACTAAGGAGGTTCACTGCTCACTGAGCTGGCCAATTAAGTCACGTATTTAAGCAAATATAGTGGCTGCTATTAAACTAACTGATTCTGTTTGAATATACAGCGATTCTGTCCTGAGGTTGCAAGGAAGTATGAGTACGGCCACGTGCAGCCTCCAAAGTGTGAGCCAGTAAATTGCTTTAGCCAGAGAAGTGGAAGATGAAACTATAAAATAAATAAGATACATAAATGGTGTATTGGTCGTAAGTGCTTGGATGTACATTGTCTAACACAGCACGTTCACAAAGTGCCTGTTGTTACTGGAATTTTCCAGGGTCTGTCCCAAGCTGTATTTGTGCAGCACGATCATTAGCTGCATTTGCAATGAATAAGAAGAATGTAAAAAATGTTAAATAGTGTTTTATTGCAGATTTAGAATGAGAAATTACCTGTAAGCCTGCAGAGCAGTGTTGGTCAAAAATACTTCACATAGTTGTGCCTGGCAAAGGCAGCCATTCAGACGGTGTGTTCTGTCTGCCAGAAGATGGTGCCCTAAAACACAGCCAATAATTGCAATTTTTAAAAGCTGTGATCAGCTGCAAATGAGTATTTTAAAAACATGTCAGAGCAAAGTGATCTGCAAACAACTCACCCGAGTCCAAGTACATATTATTATCCAAACCTCATATTCCAGAAAGCTTGCTTACACTTCAGGTTATCATGATGCACATTAACAGACAGGACCCCAAAAAGCAAAACAAAGCCATATAAACCACAATACAGCTACTGCTTCAAAGAAAACAAAAACTGCAGTCCCCAATCCAGAAGAAAAACATTCATCAGCATAATTTTTTGTATGATTTTCACAAGTTTTGGGTTTTTTTTTTAAACACACCAGAGGAAGGAAAAAGAATAATTACTACAGTTCTGGCCAAGAAACCGATCAGTTTTAAAACTGGAAATACCTGAGTACTAACAAACCTTATTTACCTTGTAGATATCCAGGTATGATTTTATTGTTTTCTTAATGTTGGAGACAAGGAGGGAAGTTGCAAATAATCAAGTAGCATCTAGTTCAATACATAAATCTGTGGAGCAGCTCAAAATTGTTAAACTGATGGAGCAAGACGGAGAACTCCCTCCTGCATTGTGTCAGTAAAACCATGTCTGATTGAACTTCTACCACAACACCCATCTGTGGGATTTTTGCCATTGTCTTCAACAGGGCTAAAGTTTCACCGGTGAATTTCTGATGTTTTCAGATGCTCTGCTTTGTTGGTAATAAATTGTTTGCGTTTTAAGGGAGGTGAAATCTCCATCAGACCATCAGGTCTCCCTGCCTGGTAGCTTGGGCAGCGTTCCCCTGAAGGCTCTGGCAATTAGGAGAAACAGGAGCACACTGCCTGTGAGGCCCAGCCAGCTGATATTAACAGATCAATAACTCCACCTGGCCTTTTTGCTCCCTTTAAGTCTCAGACAAAGGAGTTTATTTAACAGCAGCAGCTGGCTTTCCTTACTATCTGATTTACTGATACAACTTAAAATCAGGTGTGAGGATTACCACACCAAATTAAGAAATTAAGCTCAGCTTTTATAATACTCTACAACAGTTCTCGTGCTCTTTGTTGCACAAGCGTGAGTCTTTTTGCAGTATACAAAATAATTGGTTATTACAATTAAGCAAATATATTTAAAATAAAGTGGGGAGAAAAATATTTTAGGATTGTCAAGCTGTAATTGTCTGGTGCTTTGGCTTTTCTTGTATGTACCAGTAAGGAGAATGATGGGGGCACTCGTTACAGCAACAGCAGCTTTAACTCTGCTTTTATTGTTTGCACAGCCCAGCACATATGGTCCTCTTTGAGAAACGCAGTGGTGGCTCAAGTGTGCTATGTACCACTGCAAACATATTTATTCTATCCATGTGGGCTACACTTGTGGCTGTAGCGTAGATAAACGTTATGTTCATTATGTGTATGACAGAAGCACGATTTGCTGGTGAGGAAAGGGTCTGTGGTATCGCCCCTGTAGCAGGGTTGGGAACGCTGCACAGGGATGCTCTGGCCAAGGGCTACAGCCGACTGGGATGGGCCTGGATTTGAGGATCTACTTATGGAGCATAAACTTTCAACAGTAGAAGTAAGTGATTTTTATAATTTGATCCATATTGTTTACTAAAGAAGGCTGTTTCCTTACATTCCCCAGATTCACTCAGTCCCTGGTATGTTTTTCCCATGAGCTCATACTCAACAAAGCCCGTGCTTTCTCGGCTCATGTACCAAGAGGCTGATCAAGAAACCTGCTACCTGCTGGCAGCAGAGGCCGTAAGGAACTGTGCTGCCTCCAAAGGTGAAACAAGGGCAGATTTGTGGCTCAGAGGACAGAGCTACAGGACAACACGCTCCTGCTGCAGCTTACACTCCTGACTTCACACAGCATCAGCTCTCCCGTTCCCACTGTAAAGATTGCTGCTCAAAATGCACACAGGCAAGGCCCCCAGGCACATCCTACCCACTCTGCTAGATTACCAGTAAAGTTCTTAGTAAAGTTTTTAGATAAAATACTGTAAATTAATTTTTCTTTGCATGTGCTCTTGACAGATTAAGTTCCCAGGTTGCCCGTGAGCCTCTCCTGGTTACTCTTACTGGCAGTAAGTAGCTAAAGTCAGTAACTGGACAGACCATACTAGGATGGGCCCCAGGAATGATTGAAGATGGAGCTCTGCACCTGTACCTTTGTACACCACTGTTCTGCAAGACCTAAGCCGCAGATGCACGTGGTAAGAGCTCATTTAGGGGACCGGCAAGACATGTGAACACAGGACGGAAAAGAGCTCTTGGCTCCCAAGGCTGGTTGTATTTGCACTGACAGAGGACCCTGTCTCCATGTCCAACGCTGACCGAGGAGCACCTCTCCCTGACCAGCAGGTTGGTCTTCCAGGTTTTGCTCTGCACATTGACGTGGTCTGCTGGATTTTTTTTTTTTTGCTGGCCGCTCCTGTACCCGCAAACAAACCAATTGCCAATCAATTGCCCTCCACAGCTGGGGACATTTTTGAGTACACAGTTGCTCTTAATGTTTAATTAGGTACGATAACATGTTCTTGGCAGGGCAGAGCGCCTGCAACTCAAACTTGCCACCCGTTTCTCCCCTCAGAGGGTGCCCAGCCTGGGCACTGCTCAGGTGTCAAAGGCTTTGTTAGCCTTTCTGCTATCGAGACAAGCGCCTGGCAGGGAAATTGTGGAAAAAATGACCTCTAGGCTGGGGTGGGGAATGGGAGGCTGCAGTCTGGAGCCGCTGGGGCAGGGGTTTCTCGCAGCCTTGCCCCCTGGAAGCAGCGCTGGGCAGGTAGAGAGCGCTTTCCCGAACCCCTGTCAGCCCAGGCCGCAGCGTGTCCCTCAGCTGCCTTAGCGCGGCTTTTTAGTTTTTAATTAAAAGACTAAATGAGCGGCTCTAAAGCCCCGGGGGGCCGTGCCCGCGAGACCCTGCCCGGTGATAGCGGAGCCGCCAGCCCAGGGCAGGGCTGAGGGAGATGAGGAAAAGGAGGAGAAGCGTGAGGGCTGGGGGAGAGCGGAGGGGGAGCCGCCGGTCCCAGGCAAGGGCTCAGGGAGCTGAGGGGAAGGCGGCGGCCCCGGGCGAGGGCTCAGGGAGCGGAGCGCACAGGAGGAGCCGCCGGTCCCGGGCAGGGCTCGGGGAGGCGATCGAGCGGCGCGGGGGAAGCCGCCGAGCCGCCCTCTCCCAGCCTGACTCAGTGCAAATCATTGTTTGGCTCCGGCATTAACTACATTCCAGCGGGACGCAGCGCCCAGTCTCCTTCCTCGCATTCCTGCCCCACACAAAGGAGTCCGCGCCTCGCCCCGCGCAGCCCCCGCCGCGCGGGGGGCGCGGATCCCTCCGCGCGGCCATTCACCGCGCCCGGAGCTTTATTTAAGGCGGCGAGTGACGCGGGGCCAGAGCCGCCGCGATGCCGCCGGGGTGACCGCTGCTGCTGGACCCGCTGCCCCGCCGGGACCGGGCTCGTTTGAGGGGGTTTAAGGCCTTTTTTTTTTTTTTTTTTTTGCTTTACTGTTGTTTTCACTTTATTTTTTCTTTTTGATTTTTTTTTCCCGCTTTCTCCACCGCGGGCTGCGCGGAGTTCGCCTTCCCTCGCCCGCCGAGCATGGAGAAGTACGAGGAGGACCTGGCGCTGAAGGCCACCAAGTTGATGGAGGACCTGTCGCTCTACGAGCCCTGCCCGGAGGGTCCGTACGGCCGGGGCGGCCGCCGGGACCCCCTCCCGGAGCCCGAGGAGCCCAAGCGGGGCGTCCCGGGGCCGCGGCGGCTGAACGGCAGCGCCGAGCCGTGCGGCAGAGCCTGCTGCGAGGAGGGGCTCTGCACCCGCTCCGAGGTGGCCCTGCCCTGCTACAGCGGCTTCCCCGACAAGGGCAAGCGCTACCCGGCCGAGGGCTACCGCTACGCCGCGGGCAGCGCCTACGAGGGCTGCGGCTACGTGGCCAAAGGCGGCGGCGGGCGGGCTCCCGGCGGCGGGGACGGTAAATTGGGCGCCGCCAGCCCTCGCTCCAGCCTGGCCGCCGCCTGCCCCGGCCCCGCCGGCGAGCACGGCAAGTTCTCCGGCCTGGCCGCCTCCTCTCCCGGCTCCTCCGGGGAGCACGGCAAGTTCTCCAGCCCCCGCTCCAGCCTGGGCGGCGCGGCCGCCTTGCCCTACGAGAAGTTCTCCAGCCCCCGCTCCAGCCTGGTGGTGCCCGGGCAGGACAAGTTCGGCAGCCCCCGCGCCAGCCTGGTGCAGTACGACGGCTCGGCCCTGAGCCCCCGCTCCAGCTACGCCAGCACGGCCAGCGACACCAGCAAGCACTCCAGCCCCCGCGCCAGCCTCACCAGCTACGACGGCAGCAAACCCAGCAGCAACCGCACCAGCGGCATCAGCATGGGCTACGACCAGCGCCACGCCAGCCCCCGCTCCAGCACCGCCAGCCAGTACTCGTGCACCACCAGCCCCCGCTCCAGCTACTCGGGCGGCGCGGAGCCCGAGGGCGGCTGCGCGGGCGCGGGGCTCGCCCTGGCCAGTCCCCGCTCCAGCCTGGGCGCTGCCCTGGTCAGCCCCCGCTCCAGCATCTCCAGCCAGAGCTCGCGCAGCTCCCGCGGCTCGGCCAGCGCCTACCCCGAGCTGCAGCTGCCGTCGCCGCGCTGCTCGCTGCAGGAGGACGGCGCCCTCCCCGAGCTGGGGGACGCGTACCCCAAGCCGCGGGCGCAGTCCCCGCCGCAGCCCCCGGAGCCGCCGCCCTTCGCCTACAGCCCCACCAAGGGCTCCGCGCCGGGACACAAGTTCAAGCTGCCCTACCAGGTGACGCCGTGCCGGGACAGCGGCCCCAGCCAGGCCGAGAGGCGGCTGGAGGCGCTGACGCTGGAGCTGGAGAAGGAGCTGGAGATGCACATGAAGAAGGAATACTTCGGTGAGTGAGCCAGTCCTTCCACCGCCCGCCCTGGGATCCGACCCCTGGCACCCGCTCCTGGTGCTGAGTGCCGGGGCGCCCGTGGGAAAGCGGGAGAGGGACTCTTCATAGAGGCTCCTGGTGACGGGACGAGGGGGAACGGGTGTAAACTGGAGAGGGGAAAATTTAGCCTTGATAGAAGGAAGAATTTCCTCACCGTGAGCGTGGGGAGGCCCTGGCACATGTTGCCGGGGGAGGTTGTGGCCGCCCCGTCCCCGGAGGTGTTCAAGACCGGGTTGGATGGGGCTTGGACAGCCTGGGCTAGCAGGAGGTGGCCCTGCCCGTGGCTGGGGGTCAGAACTGGATGATCTTTAAGGCCTCCTCCAGCCCAAACCCAGAACTCACAGCATCATAGAATAGCGATTCAGTGCGTGGTGCTTCCTCTTCCACGTGCGGATGGGAGACAGGCTGAGGGCTTAGTAGAGAAGTTGTTTGTGCTGTTGGGGTGACAGCGGCTGGCTTTGCTTCCCTCCTGCTTGCTGGAGCTTCGCTGATAACCCCCAGCATACCTGAGGCTGTGGCGTTTCAGATCGTGCTATCAGGCTGTCTGTATTAAACTTTTTTACAGGTGACAAGTGTGGCTGTTGGAGCAGTTCTTAGTATTTCGTTCAATAAAATGTTTGTGGTAGTTGGGGTGCCCTTGGGAGCCTGGCACTGTGTCTGCCCACAAGATCTTGCAGGGTCTGCTCTGCACGCAGGTCCCGCACAGGTTGGTGCAGCGCTGGGATGGGAGCGAGGGGAGGTTTGGGCAGAGGAGAGCCCTTTGTCCTTGCTGAGGCTCCTGTTGGTCATCTCCTGAGTTTTTATTGCCTCTTCATAGAGGAAAAGTAACTTATTGAAAGCAGTGAGCGTGTTTTGTGGTCACACTGATCAGGATTTAAGCTTTCCTGTTTTTCTTACTTGGTACTGGGTGGAAGAGGACAAAATGCCTTTGAAAGGTGATCCTGGAGTGGGCAGAAACTGGCTGGTTTCTGCTGTGCTGGAGGCACGGGTGAACCGGGAGGCTGCTGGACCTGGGGCTCCTTGCAAATGTTTGTCCCCTGGTTGAACAAGGGCTGAGAGCAGGAGTTTTGGGGCTCCTTGCAAATGTCTGTGAGCTGCCTGTAGTGAGACAGACCTGGGCTGGTCAGTGGAGGTAGCTGAGAGCCTCTCTTCTGAACTGCGGTGGCATAGTTTCCACAAGCTCTTGTGCCCACACAAAAGAAGCTGAATGCAGTGCCTACTGCCTCCCTCCATCCCTGGTGGGGCTGATAAAGCTGAGGGTCCTCAACCCCATCTTTTGTGGGTGTGGCACCTAGTGCTTCTCATCACCTGAGTGGCTACAGCTGAGTACAGTAACGGTTCACCTCACTGTGCAGAAGGTGGATGGGAGGGCTTGTTAACCCACTGCAAGGAAAGTTGCCTTCAAAATTCCTGCTGTATACAGTGAGAGACCGAGAAATAAGATGTATTCAGAGTAAGAAACAAGTTACAGCTCTCCTGAGCCTCTGAGAGAGGTTTTCAGTGGCCGGGGAAGCAGGGTGTGTGAGCAGAGACTCCAGGAGCAGCGCTGTGGAATCTGTTGGGAGCGGGTTTCTCCTATAAAAATTTGCCTGTTGAGAGCGTCACTACCTGCAGGTATGTTCTGTAGCGACGTGTTGTAGCATGTCCTGAACTTTGGTGGATCCATCCTATGTAGGACAGGCAGTAAGCTTTGGCTTTGTGCCTAGCAAGTGTATGTCGTGGCTGCTTTGTGGGTATTTGTTGTAGCAGCACAAAGAGCTGCTGTGGTGTGCGCCCTGGAAGCAGAAGAAACCTAGAAGAGTGGGGTGCTTTAAAAGAGAAAGCAGATTTCTATGAATTGTTGAGGTTTTGATAAGTCCTGGTGGGCTTGATCCCATGTCTCTGGTTGCTGTCACCCGTGGAGGTGAGCTTTGAGCAAACACGTGAGGGACTGGCGGGAGTGACCACAGGGTCGGAGATGAGAGTGAGAATGGGATGGGGAGAAAGAAGTCTGCTATTTAGTTTGACTTGACCTGAGAGGGTCTTAAGCAATGTTAATGAAGGGAAGCAAGGAGAATTGCCTTTATTTCTGTAGCAGCTCACACATGTTACAGCTGAAGCTTTTGCTTTAAATGTTTGCTCCCTTAGCACTGGCATCTGGCACACTGCAGAGGCAGCCATGGGGTGTTCTGTGATGCCCAACACAAACAGAAGTGTTGAGCCAATAATCTAAGACAGGTAAAGAGAACAGGGGAGGTGGTTTAATGCTCCTTAATTAGATGAGCTCAATTGTCTAATGAGTAAATGCTTGTGTGAAGATGCTGATAGTTTTACTGTGTTTTGTGCTCCACCCCCCAAAAAAGAAAAATTTGAAAACTTGAACAGTGTGTTGGTTTGAGACTGAGTCCTGTTCAGAGAGGAAACGGCTCAACCCTGCCTTCCTTCTGTTTGTGGGTCAGTTGGAGTGTTCCACCAGCTATGCTTGTGCTGGCAGTCCCTCCCTGCTCTCCTGCACCTCACTGCTCCGCTTCAGGAGGAACCTGTAGTCTGGGGCAGATGAGTACATGACGAGACATGCAGAGGCTGAGCATCAGAGAGGCTCTGGGGAGCCAAGCAGCGTGCAGCCTGGCAGGTCTGCGGCACAGCTGTTCACCCACCCTGCTGGGAGCTTTGCTGTGCTGCTTCACCTTTGCCATCGTCCCCTTTCTTCCAGCGAGCTTCAGTGCATCTCTGGAGAGAAGGAAAACTCCCTTCCGCAGTTGGTTTAATCTGTCTTCCAACCTGGTTATTCTATGATCTGCCCTAACCCTCAGCTGCACAGCCAAGAGGTAGCACTCTGCCACTTCCAAGAGCTCCCACCAGCACGTTGCAGCCACGTGCGCTCACTGATCTTACGAGAAACAGAGTCTGCAGAGAAGGAAGAGGAGAGGGAGGCTTGTTTTGGGCTAGATAGACAAGCTGCTCCGGTGCATCTGTCGATGAAGTGGCTGGAGCTGACTCAAGGGAGAAAGTGTGGCCAGAGGGCTCTGGGAGGCTGAGCCGGTTCCTTTGGCCACAGCCTGCAGCTGAATTGGGTAAAGCTGTGATGCTTCGTACCCTTGTAGCTACTTCCAGCACACAATCCCTGCCTAAACTGCTTCTTCCTCAGCCCCCTGCGGACCCCTGTCTGTCCCATGTCTAAAGGCTCATTTTCTGTTTTATGATTTCCTGAAGCTTTCTTGGTGAAATATTAGGTTTTTCCTGTTTACATCAAAATGGAGGTAGTGGTTGAAATACACGCTGGTTTTTGAAAATAAGCAGAGATTTATTGTTGGCAAATTACTTTCTGGGATTTGTCTTCCATCAGATTTTGTGTCTTTAATAGGCAAGTCACTGAACAGAATTAAACTTAACATGGTGTGATCTCCTGGAGCGCTCAAACAACTCATGTACTTCAGAGGCTGGTTTTGCTGATCTCCCCATTACACCTGGAAAATAGATTGTTGAAGCAGATTTGAATGGTCAGCCTTTTTTAGCTGAAGCACAAGAAGGGCCTCAAAAATGAGGTCAGAAGGTGTGTTTGCTGGGGAAGGTGCAAGAAGAGCTGCAGTGGGAGGTGCTGGGTTACTTGTGAGTTGGCAGGTATCCAGGTGGCTCCAGGAGCTCCTGTCCCTGGTCCTTTGCTGGGACCACAGGGAGTGCAGATGGACTGCAGTGAATGGTGCTGTTGGATGTGTGTGGGAGTTGAGGAGAGGGGACGAGTGAACGAGTGGAGAAAATAATGATAAATAGTATAGGGAAAGCCTGGAGCTGGAGGGTTGTCTGAAGGGAGGAGGAGTAGGAATGTGGAGGGAGAGGATGTAGGAGCATTTCAAGACAATGAAGAGGATGCAAAAAGTAAATGTGATCACACAAGTTAACAGAGCTGGAAGATGTCTTTTTAAAATTATTTTTATTTCTTTTTTGTCTGTGGTATGCAGTGCCCTGTGAGGTATGTGGGAGTGGACACCATCTCTCAAAGTGTATTTTGTCCCTTTTCTCTACGTCAGAGCAGATATTTCTGTTGTGCGGTATGTGTTACCGCTTTCTCTTAACCTCGCTGTGCTGTTTTAACTTGCCATCAGCATAACTTTGTGACTGTGCTGTGAGGCAGAGGAGCACAAGAAAATGGCCAAGCAAGTCGTACTCTTGCAGCTGGAGTATTTCACATCGTCTGAAACTTCATTCCTTGCTTTTGGAGCAGTTTTACTAAATCTCTAATGTCACATTTATGTGTTCCAGCAAACATAAGAAAAGACCTATGACTCATTAAGGAAAAAACCCCAGCACCACAGAGCACAAACACTCGTTTAATGCTTAGCTGATAACTACTGTGCATATAAAACATGTGCAGGCTTACACAGGGGACTCAGCTGGTGTAAGGATTTATTGCTGGTGACACCTATTTCCAAATTTCAGATGCTGGAAATGTTCCTCTTGGCAGGTTTTGCACAGAAGCCCGTGGGCAGTTGGGTTTAAACATCTGTGTTCTCAGATGGAGAAGGGGGCAACAGTGGCAGCTAGAGTGTGATTTGAAAGAAGGGGCTTGTTAGGCTGATTCAGTTGGTGTTGCCCATCACAGGATTGGGCTCTTGTGGGGTTTGCTGATGGGTGCTGTGTGCTTCGGGCATGCTTAGTGTTTCCTCTGTGCTGAGTTTTTGTAAGCTGAGGTACCTGGCAGAGCATTGAGTTCCTCTAAGTGCCACGGATGGGAAGTCAAGTGACTTTGAAGAGGGTTGTGATTGGGTTGGAATAACAACATGAATATTTAGGGCTATATGTGGGGAAATGGTCAATTCTGAAGTCTTTAATTGCAGGTGGCAGCACTGGAATGTATCTGGCTTGCTGTGGGGGTTACTGCTTGTATTTGTGAATATCGGGAGAGATGCGGAGGCAGTGTGCAACAATGCAGAATATTAATGCCACATATTGTCATGAAATAGCCAGGGAGTGGATCAAATGGACAACAAAGAGGCATTTAGTAGGTTACAAAAAGTCATGTCCAGCTATGTACCGTTGCTCTTTTAAGTATCTGGCTGATCAAGGATCACTTTGGTTCAGAACACTTTTATAGGTTTTGGGAAAAGTAGATGACTGTTGTGGAATAAGTGCTAGGGACTCTCATATGTTTTCCTGGCCATCTAAACATTTATTTAATTGGTGAACTGTTTCACTCTGTGACACCGCAGAACTTCTGGAAAGTGAAAACAAGATGCTTTTCCCTTTTCATGTGGCCACTTGAAAAAATTACAAAATTTCAAAATTGAAATGAAGAGAAACTAAAAGCCCTTCCTAAATGCAGTTTGACAGTTGTGTGTATTTAGATGCTCCAGCTCACTTAGATCATATTTCCTGTGGTCCATGGAGACTCTGTGGCCTCTCTGAGGCATGGGAAATATCCTTTTGTTCTGGTGCTCATTGCATGAACCTTTCTCTTGTGCTTCAAGCTCGTCCTCGAGCACATGTGGTGCAGGAACTGGGATTCCACAAGTAAAGCTCTTGAGCTGGAGGTTGGGTAGTTCTGCTGCGCTTCCTCCATCTCCTGGACTGTTACCTCCGTGCTGGCAGTTCCAGCTGATGGGTGTCAGGGGGCATTGGGCACAGCCAGTCCTGGACATGGGCCCCTGGTTGGGTCAGCGAGGTGTGTTATTGGACTTTGGCACCAAGGCCAGGCAGAGTGCTTGTTTGTCCCAAATTCAAATGCGAGTAGTTTGAGGTTCATTTTTGTGTATGGGCTTTGCATGTGTAAAACTGCAGCATGCGAGCAGGGCGTAGCTGATTGAAAACCTTTGTTAGAACAGGATTTCTAGTGGGGTGGGGAGAAGTATGATTGTTTGTTACTGTAATAAATCAAGTGCTGACCTGACTGAATTGAGACAGCTGAGGTTTCTGCTGTGGCTCACTCTGTTTTCCCAGCCTTGTGTGAATATTGCCTTTAGTAGTGTCAGGGTAGGATCTTGAATTTGTGTTCTGTCTTGGTCCTGTCTGTGGAATTCCTACTAAATCCACTAAAGCCAGATGTTGAATGATTAGGAAAGAATCACTTGGGAATGATTGTGAGCAAGGGGACGGTGAATAGACTTTGCTACTTATCCTTTGTTTCCTCTGCTTGAAAGTGTGCGAATCTGGCCGTGTGCTGCTGTCTGCTGCCCTGCCTGTTCTTGTCATCAGCATGAAATGCATGAATGAGACCCATGGTCTCCATGGACCCTCTCATCTCTTGCTCTTCTTTTCATCTTTCCATAACTAAGTTAGTTTGAAGAAAATGTTGATTTTTGGTTTTGTTTAAAAAAAAATTAAAAAAATTGAAAAGGTAGTAGAAGCCAAAGATACTGGAGACCAGCATCGGCTGAGACAAAACAACTTTTTATACCAGGCAGCGGGAAGAACTGTAGTTGGTAAAATGCTGGCACTTCCGATGTTTCTCTCTGTTGTTGCAGTTGCCACGCTATTAGCCTTGAGCATCCTGGTTCTCAGGTGTGGATGGGGGAAATGGGCGATTCCTCAGGGGATAAGGCAGAGCAGTTTCGATGAATGGCTACAGCTCTTCTTTTGCCAAGTAGTTATGTGAAAATTCCCCGCAGTTGGTGGGCTGCCCATTTTTAATCAAAGCCATGTTTCCCAGATCTAAACGCTCAACAGAAGACAGAGCTGCACAACAATCAAGTGTGTCAGAGTCCAGATTTTGAGCTGGTTTGAGAAGTAAGCATGTAATTTTCTGAAGTGTAGGTCAGTAGCTGGTCTTCTTGGAAAGTGTGTTGGCTCATTGTACCTGTTCCTGGCTGGAGCAGGCTGAGCCGCTCGCTGTGCTGCAGCCCTGTGGGGTAGCAGTGGCTCACAGCAAGCCATGCACTTGCTCTGCTGGGAAGCCCCTGCAGGTCCAAAGCAGACCTTAGTGGCTTTACTTGGATAAAAAACAAACAAACTGAAGACGTCTTAAAATCCATACAAGATTAATTCAATTTTTATTTAGAAAATGAGACCCTTGTGTGATAAATCCAGGCCTCCCTCATTTATGACAGTTGTGTTTAGGTCACAGGGGCACGTTTCACTTGTTTCTGACAGCTTGGCATCCTCTCTTACTTTTATTATACCACAGAGACCAGGGAATAATAAATTTGCATCTGTGTTCTACCCTTGCTGTGTTTCTGTGCTTGGCCTGCCCAGCCGCCTCTTTGCTTCTCAGTCTGCTATGGAGCTGTCGGGTATACGGCTGCTTTGGGCTTCGGTGTAAAGCGATGAGTGGTTTGCACAGGAGCTTGGTATCTTGACAGACAGACACCAATTTCCTGCAAATTATGATGTTAGTAACAAAGAGCAGGAGCAGTTCATGGTGTGAAAGAGAGCTTTAACGTGCTACTCGGGTCCTGCTGACCAGTATCCACTTGTACAAAGCCTTCTATCGGCGCAGAGTTGCGAAGTCACTCTGCTCACTTGCAGGAAATGGGTTTTGCACGTGAATCCTAGGAAAGCTCCTCATTGTGGAAGATGGGATCCCACCGCCTTGGGACACTGAAGCGTTAGTGTGGGAGAGACTGGATCCAGAGACTGAATCTGACTGTCCTGACACTTAGTTTCAGCAGGATAGGGTAGAGGTTGTGTCCAGAAGCGGAGCTCTGTACCCTTTACTTTCTTCTCCTTGTCATCTTCTGCCCAGAGCAGATGTCACTTAAAGGTATTGCGACCTAAACCTGGAGAGGGTGTGCGGAGCAGAGGAACAGGCGTGGCTGATGCATGTGGCACCTGTTGCCTCTGATCTGTAGTTGGTTATAGAGTGCCCTGATGCTGTGTGAGCAGTGAATGATGTGCTGGGAGCAAGGGGTATTGCTGCCACTTTTTTCCTTAGATCGCCTTTTTTTATTCAGCAAAGTAGCAGATTGTATTTATTGATACTTAAGGGTTTTTTCCTGAAATGTTGGTGGCCATCAGTTGTCTCCACTGCTCTTTACAGACAACTAGAAAGCAAGCTTGCCCATCTCTGAGTCTTATTTCTTACATTAGGTACAAGGGAGATGTTCCTGTGCAAGGTTGGCGTGAGCGGCTGTGCTGGGAAGTGTTGCCTGGTCTTGGAGAGCTGTGCAGGGCTTCCTGGCAGCCGCACTAGCAACACCTGCAAAGCAGGTCACTGTCCAATTCCGAGAGAGGAAGAAAAGTCAAATCCACGGCAGGTTTGGACCTGGAGCTTTGAACACGGCACAGAGTAGGCGCAAGGCTTGCTCCTTGCTGTAGTTCCTGGCAGAGTGGAGGTGTGGCAATTCATCAAATGCCACACTGCCCTACGGCTTCAGAGAGCCCTTTTGCCAGGGCGTGGAAGGATTTGAGAGCCAACTACGCTCTGTTAAAAAACAGAACAAAAAACCTTCCTGAGCTATAGGAAAAGGGAAAAAGAGAAGGGGTAGCTTGGTTTGGGCTGAAACAGCCTTGTACGCTGTGTAAGAGCAAACAGAGGAATTTGGGCGGGTGGAGAACCAGCCCAGAAGGAGGTGATCCCCAGAGGCTGCTGTGCACTTATTTGCAAAGAAAACACTTTGAAGGTGCTCCAAGTGCAGACTTGCAAATCAGCTGCCTGATGTGCCAAGCATGTGAAGCTCTGCCTTTCCCTGCTCCCCACCTTGCAGGGGCTTTGCGGGGCTTCCCGACAGGAGTGGAGAGCAGCACAGACCCATTGGCTTGGCTCTGCCTTAGCACCTCGTCTCACTTGTGTTCATCTCATTCATTTCTATAGCTCATAAGAGGAAAAACAACACAAAACAAAACACGCTAGCTCCTGAGCTTATGGCCAAATCTTGGATTGCTTTGTGGACAGAACGTCCTTTGAAATTACAGGGTGTTTGGCTTGGTTAAAGACTGGCACACTGGGAAAGCCAGTGTTGGATTATTGTAAGGTCAGAGAAAGGGTGCATAGCGAGGACTGGGGGATGTACTTCCTTTTGCTTTTCTGACCGATTACCATGTGAATAGTGAGTATTGGCTTAGAGCTTTCTCATTTCCACATAGGTTATTCTGCACAGTGTGCCTGCACAGGGAATTTCTAGCCCTACTCTGCAGGTGGGACAGCTGGGACGACAAGCAGAGGGACTAGTGAAGGCTGCGGCACCTGGGTCAGAGGGGAGCAGGGACTCTTGGCTGCCCAGTCCCCTAGTGGTGCTGTGTGTTGCCTGAGGGATTTTAGCATGGAGCCGAATCCCACCCGTGGGAACAGAGGTCAGTGCAGCAGTGCTGGGCAGGTGAGGGTGAGCTCCAGGCTGCAGCTGAGAGCACGCGGTTTTGCACAGATATCAGCTGGACTTCATGCCACAGACACTGGGGTAACAAGGGACAGAAGAATTCTTTCCCTTTCTGCTTTTACATCCAAGTGTCTCTGCCTCCAGCTCTCCCATCCTGTGTGGTTGGGTGAGGACGATGTGCACCAGCTGATCCCTGCAGGCTGAGTTTCTCGATTCTGATCTTTTGGGTGGGGGTTGTCGCTGCCTTAACTTATGTACACTCTCAGCCCACTAATACAGGAGGGCTTGTACAAAGACCATGACTTCTGCAAGGTGGTAGCTGCTCTGGCCACTCACAGCTGCTGAGATATTTAAAAGCGGAGAGGAAGAGGTGTGTGGTGGGGGAAAGGCTCTTCAGAGGGTGAGTCACTCTGGAAGTACCCACCGCAACTGAGCAGCTCACCAGCATCTGCCTTTGGGGAGCTTATAAATCCATGTTCTGAACCGATGTGTGAAATACACAAACTTTCATTCAAAAAGTGACGGGGCTGCTGAGAGCTCTGGAAAATACCTGACAATACTTGTTTAAATTTTTCAGAAATACATTATTTCACTTTTATCATAAAGCTTATGCTTGTGCATCTGCTCCCTTCACACCCCATTTTCTAGGCTTTTGCTTTATCAAGGCATTACTCGTTGGTCCAGAACTGCCATTACTGTGGCTGAGTCCATAGTGGCTGTAAAATGACATTGGTTTTATTTTGAGCACAGAACCAAATTATAGGGGCAGTGTGGGGAAATGTTAGGTCCAAAGTTTTATTTTGCTTATATGTATTTTAAATGAGAGTAGAACTACAACCAAGCAGCAGTGGGATCATGGGAGTCTTCCCTTCTCAAAGGACAAGAGCTACACAGCCAGGTGGTGGTCACTTGTAAAAACATCTCTCTAAACAGCAGGCATTCCTTTTTGGAAAGAGGAGCGGGAGCCAGGATCTGGGCACGCTGCTGGGGCAGTCTTAGTTCTGCACACACCATTCCCTCCCATAACACTGCTGTTCTGAAAAAAAAAAAAACCCAAAAAACAGTTACCAGCCAGAAAAAGTACTCGGTAAGCCTGAGATCAAGCTCTTGTTTGAATTTTTTGGACTGCGCAGCTTGCAGTTTCTCACCGAGCAGTTGACTTAAGAGAACAGAGTAAGTGTTGTCTTCGGGTCGAAATTACAGTAAGACTGACTCCAAGGTCAAGTGTGACCATTTCATAACAAATAGTCGCATGTTTGTTTTCACCCATGGCTCAGGACCAGGGCACTGACTTTTAAGCCGGGGGTGGTGGGGGGGAAGGTAAGATAAGGTTGTTCTGTTCATGTGATTGATCTTAAATAGGAATAAAATACTTGAAGTTTTCCTCTCTGAGAGCTCCAGGAATAGTAGCAAGCAGTGCACCTGGCAACTTAATACAGGGAAAGAAGAGGTTGGAGTGTGGGGGACAATCCAGTATTTCAGGTTTAAGCTGAAAGTCCTTCTGCTGCAACCGATGCTTGGATGTTACCTACTACAGCAGAAGGACTGATGCCTGCCAGGATTTAAACCTAGAGCTGTAGAGGAACACATTATTTTTTTCCTAGGTAAGATGTAGGTTGCTTGGCTAACTTTTACTTGATACTATGCGTCTTTACAGCATGTCTGTTGGTTCAAGGAAGATAGGGAAGGGGATGCTTGCTCATCCTGTGTTCTCCTTGCCAGAGACTTACACGAGCCATTCCTGTCAGCCTGAGTCACCAACACCACTGCAAGATAAAAGCTGTGGTTCCCGTCGGATGAAAACAAAAAAGGAACATTCTTTGTATTGGTCACTTTGGCATTCTTGTGTTAGAAGGGACATCTCTCTCTGGCCATGGTGGAAGGCAGCCAGAGAAGTCTTCTTGTGACTGGTACTAGGTTGAAACAGAAGCCATTTTAACTGAGGAAAAACAACGATTCCTTCTCTAAAGTGGACAAATAGCTCCTCTCCAGAACTACGAAAATCCTTCATCTCTCAAAGCCACCAGTGGGAAAAGCAGGGGATGTGGAGACACCAGCCTGGTACTAGTTCTGTACTTCACTCTGAACCTGACAGATAGCACAGTAGAGAGATTCTTCACTAAAAAAAAGCTACTAAATAGCACAAATAGATTTTTTTTTTTAAACCCCCCCTATGAATGGACTAATTATTTTAGCCAGTTTTCGAGGGAGAAGTTGCTTTTTTTTTTTTTTTTTTTTTTTTAAAGGGAACGTTTGCAAACTTATTTCTTAGCAGATACAGTGAGAGGAGAGATTCCAAAGGGCTTTGCTGCAATTAAGGGAATGGTTGCATTAGGTTGTGCTGCAGTGATTTAGCGTGTGAGAAGGAAAATCCCAACTGAGTGGTTTACACACTGATCCTGAATGTTTTGGTGAAAGGTCAGACTCAGAAATGCGTTTATTCTTATTTGGAACTCTAAGGAGTCCGCTGAGGTGTTATATCTCTTAAGTAGGGGTTAAATGTGTAAATATCCACAGGTAGCTCTTTACTTACCCCGTCATTTTGTTGTAAATTTAATTAGGGAAAGCTTTACTTGAAAGTTGGAAGTCCAATCTCTACTTGCAGTAGGAGACAGCATTCCTGCAGTCTCTCCTGACTTAGGATATTGTGTATTTAAAATCTGCTCTACTGTCTTAAAGGAGTTACAGAGTAGCTGGGAGGAAGAGAAGAAAGACCTAGGAAAGCTGGTTGTTTTTCAAGGATTGCTGTCTCTGAGCTCAGGAGTGCTCCATCCTGATGTGCAGGAATTCAAGCAAGAGTGACTGGATAAGTAAGGAGCTCCTAAGAAAGAAAGGAAATGTGTAGTGTATAAGAGGTAGAGGGAGGGACGTGTGACCTGGGAGAAATATGAAAACACTCCCTGAACGTGCATTTTGGGGTCAGGAGAGCTAAGGCTTGCTTGGAGCTGAATCTGATGAGTTGTGAAGTGCTGCTGCAGATGTATGAGCAAAAGGAAGACTAGGGAAAATGTGGAGCAGGGGTACTGGAGTGACATTCTGTGATGGGAAAGCTTGATACCAGCTTCAGCAAAACTTTTGGTACTGTTGCCCCTTAACATCCTTCTAGACAAGTTGGTGAAGTACGGATTTGATAATGGGCTGTGAGGTGGACTGAAAAGTGGTTGAGCTGCTAGACATAGAGTTGTGAGCAGGTTGAGGTCGATTTGGAGGCCAGTCACTAGTGGTGAACCCCGGAACTCAAAACTGGGGTCAGTCCTGTTTAACATCTTTATTATGGCGTGGATGATTGAGCAGAATCCACCTCAAGTAAGTTTCCAGATCGTACCACACTGAGCTGAGTGTGTGGCTGACAGATGAGGTGGATGTGGTGTTGTTCAACAAGACTTGACAGGAACCTCATGAAGATCAGCAAAGGGACATAGGAAGTCCTGCACCTGGGGATCAGCAGCCTTGTACAGCGGTGTGAGCCGAGGGCCCACTAGCTGGAAAGCAGCTCTGCAGAAAGGTTGTCTGGGGTCCCACCGGGCATGAGCCAGCAATGTGCCCTTGTGGCAAAGAAATCCAACAGCATCTTGAGCTGGTGATCAGACCTGACGGTCATGGGGATACTGGAGCAGAATGCACGCCCAGGACATCTGCCTGGGAGACCGCATGCTCTGTCCATGTGTCTGGGCAGTTTGCTCACAAGGGCTATGTCTAAACAGGGAACCGCAGGGCCTGTGGAGGGTTTAGCCTCTGGTGTAGGTAGGTCTTGGGTGAGGGAGGCACCAGCTCCCACCCAGTGCTCAGAAAGAACATCCCACCGCTGTGTTGTGAGCCCACCGGGCAGCACAGGTCTCATCTGTTCTTCCTCATAGCAGCCCCTCTGGTGCCCCCTCTCAGGTGGACCTTCTGAAACTTGGAAGCTTGTCACAAAACACCTACTGCATATAGCATAATCGGATGTAAATTATCTTTTGTTGCTTTCATCATGATCCTGATCTGAAACACCCCATTGTGGTAGGGAAAGTATTTGCCGCTGCTGTTGCATGAGGGGTTTCCACTGGGCTCTGTAGCAATGGATGAACAGACAGCTCAGGTGAGGTGGAAAGGGTTACTTCTCTTTGTTGCTCCTCTGTGTTTTCCTGGGTATTTTAATTAGAACCAGATAGGGGAAAACTTTTCCCACAGTTTCCAATCTTTAGTGATTTCACCTGCTGTTGAAATTTGCATCAAGAGGTAATGCTGAAGGGATGATGTAAAGAGGAATGAATGCTCCTTTTAGCTGCTATGAATAGAGGCTTCTCATATCAGTTAAGTGTTGATTTTATAATTATGAGAAGATTACATGTTTCTGTTATTTTTCAGCTGGTCATCTAAGACATAAATTAATGTAACATTTCACCACTTTGTGTAACGTTCCAAAATGGAGAAGGGAGATTTGGCTGATAAATTCCATAAGATCATGTTTATTTGGATATGTTTACTATAACTAACAATGTGGAAAATTACTTTCCTAACCCTTTGGTCTATTCTCTCTGCTCACTCTTTACCTGATTTTGCAGTTCTTGAGTTTTCTTTTTGCTGCATCTAGAAATACTTTTAATGAACAGTTGTCTTGGAGGTGTTTCCTCCACAACTGTTCTTGAGTTGTATTTTTTATAAATGTTGCTGAAAATCTAGCCACAGCTCCTTTGCTGCGTGACTGTGGGTGGTGGTGGAGATGAGTTCCTCACTAAATAAGTGATGTCTGGGTGGTGCTAGTGCTCAAGGGCGTGGTGAGGTGTCGGGACTGGGAGAAGAGGAGCATCTTGCCTCTTGTTCACTGCTTGGACTTGAGTCTGACATCCAGCTTCACAAGAAATGGAATCCATCTTCCACCACTCAGCTTAAAAAGAGGATGCTTTGCCATCTTGGCATGTAGGTGGTGAGCAGAGTGGGTGTAGGGAAGTCACCTGGTGCTGGTTCTGGGAACGGAATAGACCTCTGTGATGTGTGGTTGTGTCCTGCAGTGCTGGGGGCTGGATGGCAGCTGCTGGCATCTGTTTTGTAAAGGCAAGACTCATTAGGTGCTGGAGCACCAGTGGCAGTGCTGCCCACAGTGGTCGTTTCAAAAATTAAATCCTTTCTACCCTCAAGCAAATGGCCCTCAACATTAGACACTGAGGCCAAAGTATATTTCAGTGTTTGCCTCTTGGTGCCAAGTGCTATCGCAGGACACGTGTTCTTTAATAGAAGTGGATTAGTGCTTCAGCTAAGTGGTTGCATGTTTCTCAGCAGAGGTTGTGGGCCAAGTGTTTGGCTGCAGGTGCAGGTTGTGAAAAGAGCAGATGATGCCAAAACTCCATTGTAGCTGAGGTTTGCTTTTTTTCCAGGTCCTTTCTGAGATAACTCACTGGTCAGCATCTTGTACATTTTTTTCCCTCTGCCCAGCCTTTGCAGAGGAGCCAGACACTTCTACCATGAGAGCATAAAACATGTGTGGTAAAAACCCAAGTGTTTCTAGGCACACAGTCTAACTCTGGATGAGAGTTTATCACCAGCTGAGAAATAGTTGCTGAGTGCATAAGCAGAGTCTAGTACGTGTATAACCATGACAGTTTCCCAGTGTTTTCATCTGAGAAAATTACCTCTAGTCTTTTTTTTTTTTTTTTCCCCCCCCTCTGATTTTCTGGCATTCTGTACCTGCTTTATTCCTATTTTTTGTCAAGATGAGTGAGAGAGGCACAGTGCCGTGTGGTATTTGTGCATTTCAGGATCATTTATCAATACTAACTGGATGTGGATCAAGCATATGTTCACATTTCTGTCGAATTAGCCAGACAGATCACCAGCCCCAGAGTTCAAGCCAGCTGCTGGAGAGCAGACTGTTAATTGATTCAAAACTGACAATACTCGATCCAGCAAAAAGTCAGAGCAGTCCAGATGGACGGTACCTGACCAGGCAGAAATCCTGCAAATATGAAGTTAACTACTGGTACATTACATGGTATGGCATCTTTTTATGCGGTACTGAGAGTAGTAACGCTGGATTTATTCAGTTGTTTGAACATGGCCTCGTGCACTAGTAGTGGTGCCTGTCACAGTGGAAAGTTCACGATTGAGCAGAGAGAGGTTTCCCTGCTCCTGTGAGTCTGGGCATTGGGCTGCCCTGGAGAGCAAGCCACTGAAGGTGAAAATGGAGTTCTGGTCCTTATGTGGTTACAAGACGTTATCTATGTAAGAATCACTGCACGCAGGAATCTGACTACAGCCTGGAACAACCACCGTGTATCTGCCATAGGTCTGCTCCTGCAGAGCAGCCAAATGCATCGGACCGCCCAGATCTGGAGAAGCTTCAGTTTGCTGTGGCACTTGATAGCGTGTTGACTTGGTTTTTACATTTTTTTTCCTTCCCCCAGTTGGATCCATAGGAAGGAAGCAAGCCTACATATATAGCTCGTAGTGTCAGTGCTTCCTGGAGGTGGAGAAGAGGCAAAATTAGAATATCCTGTTTACATCTCGTTAGTGCTGTATTTGACCAGCTGTCCCAAGGGCTTTTGGCTTGCTGGATCAGGACAAGCTTTTCTTATGGTCTGAGAGTCTTCCTGCCCTACTGGGTAGAGGAGTCTGCCTGTTTGCACTAGCACTGAGCACCTGCCTGTGCTGGGCTTGCCAGCTGCAGAGGAGACTGGGCTTTTTGCTGTAGCTGAGGCTGGGAAGGTGAGACAGGTACTTCAGAGCTAAAACCTTTCATGAGCTGAAGGTGGCAAAGGACTTTCTGGAGCAGTTGTTTCTGCAGTATGTCCTTACAGGGAGGTATATTCCTTCTCCTCATGTTCTCGAAGCGTCCTTGAGTCACATGACTTGCTGGGACAGAAAAAATAACAACTGGTTGAGAGGATAGGTGAGAGAGGTTTTTGGTGATATCTGGCTTTCCTAAAGGAAATAATTTTGTCTTTCTGGGTGTCTTGGTATAATACTTATGTATATGCGAACTTGTATTTAAGCAAACTAATTTGTGCTTCTGGAAATGCTGAAGAACCTCCATGTGACAGTGAGAACCAGTGAGCCAGTGTTGGTGGCACCTTTGTGGAGAGGGTGTTGGGAATGTAGGGCTGCTGTGGGTGCTCAGAGCTTGGGTATGGCTTGTGGAAGGAGCTGCGGCATGTATAACCCAACGTGATTACGTAATCCATGCCTTTTCCAGACTGTCATGCTCATTCTGGAAATAGACCGTTATCTAAGAAAATAGAACAGTGCACCTGGAAACTTTCAGACTAGTCTCCCTGTTTAATCATGAGCCCGTTTTATATATGTCAAGGAAGGCAGCTGTAATATATGACCTTTTTCTGCCGTATATTAGAGTGACTCATACGTAAATGTCAGGAGAATGTAATGAAAACTCTCTCCAACTTGACGTCTGTGCAGACGATGTTTTTAGGTCTGACGTGCTGTGGAGTTCAGGGTGTTTCAGCTGCATTTTTGATGCTTTCAGTATCACTGTTTTTACCTGGTTGCACAGATTTTTCTAAGCTGAAGTATTTAAGCATGTTCTGTTTCTTCAATGTCATCTTAGAAGGCTTTTCCTCTGAAGACCACGCAGGTGTCAGTGGTTCCTATGTAAAAGAAAAGAGCCAAGACACAGAAACTAAATGGTTTGCTAAAGACAACCAATAAAGACACAACTGGAAAAGGGGGCTGGTACAGTAGAGTCGCTGGCTGGTTCTGTACTGTGATCCCTGTCATTTATACAGGGAAATCTGCAATGTGTGGATAGACAGACTATTATCAATATGTGGTATCAGTAAGCACAAAGGAAAGGTGATGGAAATATGATTTTTTTTTTTTAATTGTTTATTTATTATGGTAAAACTGTCTTGATGTCTGTAAGCCTGCTACTGGAAACAGCTTAAATAAAGCTTAGCAGATCCACATTCTGCCTTGTTGTTATGCCAGAGCAAGTCTAAAGTAACGATGTGGAGAAGCATCTCATCCCAGAGCTCAGATGATCTCCAGCTGGTGCAACCAGCTAAATGAACTTGTAGAAGTTAAAGCACTGGTAGCAATTGCAGTATCCATGTTAAAACCCAAGTGTCCATGTGAGTGCCTTTGCAACCTGAATGTTTTTTGAGAGATCTCCTTTCTCACCATCTGTGAACCACCACTTCTGCTGCCTGTTATATTGGGGCATGCAGTGTGAAAGTCTGCTCTCTTCCTGCATCTCTGTGAATGTTCAGCTAAGCTGGATGCCCCATGTGCTCTACACCAGCTTCTGAACACGAAATATGACCAGGAGTACTGGGGGGCTTTGAATGTTGGTATTGAATCTTTCTGTACTGAAACGTGGACCTGCAGCAACCCTCTCTTGCTGTCTGTGCGCCTGTGCGTGTCTCTGGGCTTGCCTGGTGACTCTGGATGTGGTGGTGTGTCCTCCTCTGCCAGCAGTTGTACCAGCTCATGGTTTTGCTGCCCTAGCCTGTCTTCACCCAATTGCCACTCCTGCTGTGCTGGAAATTTTGCACTCCTCAGATAGGCTGAATTGGACATGTGGTCACACTTGCCGTGTTCCAGGCCAAGTAAGTGTGGTTTGAGCTGAAATGCCTTGTTGACCTGGTCCCTTCAGGCTCTGAGAGGATGTATGTCCACAATGAGACGTGGGGATGCTCAGCAGAAGTAGGGCAGTGGGACAGTGAAGGGGCTTTACAGACGTGCATTTCCCCTCACACATTCCCAGGGGTGCTCTTCTTACACTCCTAGCTGTGGCTTTTTGGTTTGCCAATCCCAGTAATCGCAAGGTACTTTTAGAAGGAAGCAGGATTTTCTTCCATCTTTTATTTGTCAATAATTAGGCCGCTGAAGTTATTTTGAAGTCTCCTTGTGGTGTAGTTGTCAACCTAAGCATGAAGCCTGAGCACTCAGCTGAGCTCTGAATCACAGACAAAGCAACCCAATGTAGCACAGACGACGGAGCAGCCACGAGAACTGCTCAGTCTTCCAGTTCATTGCCTCAGTAGCAAAAGATCTTTCTATAAATGACAAGGGAGAAGTATAAATCATCCTGGAGCTGCCATGCACTAAATCAAGAAGCAGAGAGATGAATGAATGTTTGTAAACCAAATGTCAGTGTAACTAAAACACTGCACAGAACAATAGGCTTGTGATATGCCTTGTGCTCTCAGGAGGCTCTGGGCAGAGTTGAACGTCTACACAAAGGGAAGTTCCACGGAAGCACAGCAGCTGCAGCCGGGCAGGATGAACTCTGTGCAGATAGCATCAGTACCTTTGTGACTGAGAGCGGTAATTTCACATACTGTATGAAGCAATAATCGTCTCCTGTGCTAGCTTTAGGTTTTCACTGTGTGACTGGGTGTACCTACTTCACAGTAACAAAAGCTTTCTACTTTCCAGCGGCTGCTAATCGGAGCTGATACCAGCAGTGCTGATCCCTCAAGCAGGTAGAGCTCAGCTCTGTGTCCTTATCAGCACTGTCGTTCCTGGTCCCAGCACCTCCTTTGGTGTCTGTGACTTCTCCCAGCAGCTTTGTCCTATGTGAGCCACAGCCACATTGAGCCATAGGTAATGAAAACTATTCCTGGAGCTGGAGAGAACCTGTAGCTTGCTTCTACAAAACGTCCACTGAGTGTGAACTTCACTGCATTTGTAATCAAAGCATAAATTAATCTCAAACTTCTGTTTCTCCAAGTTCTACATGCATGTCCCTCCTGCCCCAAGTCTGTATATTAATTAAGTTTCCTATAGGAGGCAGGCACTGAAGTGATGGAGGTGTTAAGGCAGCAGATGTATTGGTGGGGTTTTCTACTCTGTTTCTTAGGGAGGAGTGCAAGGTTGGGGTAGTCTCAATGAGGTTGAACAGTGACAGTAAAATTTCCTGGTTCATGGACTATTTTTTCTTGCTTTGCTTAAGCTGTGATTTGTATAAGGTGGTGTGACCCATCTTCCTCTGGTTCGACCTACTCCAGCCTCCAGCATGGTTGCTGCAGGGATGCTTGGGCACCAGGGTTGTGTTACAGGATGAGGTTGGGTCCCTCTTGGTCACGGGGTGTTGTGTGCCAAGTGTGGATGGGCTGTGGGTTGGAAGGGAAGCTTTGAAATGTGTACCTGAGCATTTCCCACTTGTCCTAGTCTGTCATTTTCAACCTTAATTCAAGTTGTGGTGGCTTCTGATCTTCTTCTTGGGAACAGGGCAGCGCTGGTAGCTTATCCAGAGAGTCTTCCCATTTCCATCACAAGACAACTTAAGGCCAGGTCTTTCTGCAACTGTTTCATTGCTGTGGAGCCTGTCCAGGATAGTTATTTTATTTTAAACTTGTGCATACCAGACTTTATTTTATGTTGAGTTTTGAAGCCTTGGTACATTTGCCAGGTATCTGCCAGGTGGCAAGTCAAAGCCCTCCAGCGAGAGCTACCTGTGGTGACAAGGGCCGAGGGGGAATTTCCCAGGCTGCTTCCCTTGCTCCTGCCTGGCTGCTGGGAAGAGGCTCTGCCCCTGTGCCCTCTGTGGATGCCTTGTTTCTTCTGTCTGCCTCTGACTGGGAGATGACGTGTGCATCGGAAGATCCCTCCTCCTGTGGTGGTTGGAAGGAACAGAGCATTTTTCTCGCCTGAAGTCACCTCTTGGCATCTAAGCTGCTGCAGCCCAGGACGTCTGCACAGTAGCTGCTGTCAGCTTGGGCAGGTACTGCTGCAGCTGTGGCACGGCTGCCAGGCCTTGGGGCAGCTCTGATGCTTCACTGTTTACTCAGCTCCTTACCAGAGTATTGCTTTAAAAGTAGCAGCAACACCCTGTGTAAAACCTGCCTGGGCGTGAGATCAGCAGCTGCAGGCACGACAGCCTCTGTGGGAGCACCTCCTATGGCCAGGGGCACCGGCGAGTGTCTGATGCAGCCCCTCTATGGTCCTGCTGCTCTTGCAGCTGGCTCCTGTTGCTGCAGTTTGATTTCTTGAGCTGTTAAGTCTTTCCTCCTCCTTTATTCTTCCCGCTTCATGGCTATAGGTTTTCATTCCTGTGCCCCTGCACCTTGGCTGGGCTACGGGTATGGAAAAGCTTACTGAGGACTTCTGCACAGATGTGTTTTTCCTGACTGAGAGAAGAAAAGGGGATTTTGCAGTACCCCAGTGTGATGTTCACCCACCCTTTTCCCAGCACTGCAGCATGAGCAGAACTGCAGAGGCAGGCAGGGAGTCATCTGTGCCATGTGTTAGTTGTTAATTTTAGCTTTACCATAACTCCTGACGACAGGGCTTGGCTGTTTCCTACTGTAGGCAGCGTGTAGCAGTTTATCCTGGAGATACGGTATGGCTGTAAGGCAGTAAAGCTACAGCTCATCCCTGGGCTGTGGTTTGCTCTCAAAGAATGCTATAGCCAGATTCCCCTCCCAACTCACAAAGTCATACAGCCATATGGTATCATTTTTCATAGAATCATAGAATAACCAGGTTGGAAGAGACCCACCGGATCATCGAGTCCAACCATTCCCATCAAACACTAAACCATGTCCCTTAGCACCTCGTCCACCCGTGCCTGAAACACCTCCAGGGGGAAGGGGACTCAACCACCTCCCTGGGCAGCCTGTTCCAGTGCCCAATGACCCTTTCTGTGAAATTTTTTTTCCTAATGTCCAGCCTAAATCTCCCCTGGTGGAGCTTGAGGACATTCCCTCTCGTCCTGTCCCCTGGGAGAAGAGCCCAGCTCTCTCTTCTCCACAACCTCCCTTTCAGGTAGTTGTAGAGAGCAATGAGGTCTCCCCTCAGCCTCCTCTTCTCCAGGCTGAATACCCCCAGCTCTCTCAGCTGTTCCTCATAAGGCCTGTTCCCCAGCTCCTTCACCAGCTTTGTTGTTCTTCTTCCATTTGTGCTAAACCCTTGACTTCAGGTTAAGTGAGGATGGCATTAGGCACAGGCTGAGTTCCACATGTGTCTGAGGACAAACCCTGCCCAAAAGGTGGTTTTGTATCTGCTATTATAAGTACTCCATTTTGCCTTTGCCTACTGCATTCTTCCCAATCTGGGTGCCCGGAGAAGTCTCTATGAAGCGCCAGGCACTACTGACATGGTCAAACAGCATCCCAGGATCTGATGTACGGGCCCCAAACTAAACTTCATCTAATGCGTAAGCTATATTACAGGGAACTCTTACACCTACATTACAGCAGAACAAAAACCGTATAGCTTAAATATCGGCAACAACCTAAAGAAGATACCTTTGCTGTTCCGAAGCAGTGCATTCAGTCTCTTGAGTCTGGAGCAAAAGAGTTGACTACAACTCTTATTTTCCGCTGGTTCTGATATTAGCATTTTGCTAATGCATGAGTTACCTAGAGGTTAAGGGTGTCAGGAGCAGTGGCAATGTGCTATAGCTTACGCCAGCTGGGAGTCTCTGGAGCTTCTTCTCTTCCTAGTGTCTTTTTTTTCTTGGTTGTCTTTTGCTGTGGTCCACGGAGCGTGTTATATTCTGTCTCTGCTCTTGTGCTTGGTGAAATGCTGTGAGGATGTAAACATCTCTTGTCATGCTACCACTCAGCCAACTTTTATACAAACCTTGGGTATATGCAACATCTTAGAGCATCTCTTTTTGTAGCTAAAGAGAGACACCAGATTTGTAGGAGAGCTGATGACCTGGGTGGAAATGCAGCAGTTGATGTGCTTAGGAGCTGGAGGCACAGTTGGCTGCTTAGAATGGAGGTGTTGGGAGAGGCAAGGAATTGTATAAAGGCTGAAACAGTTGATCCAAAGTCATGTTAAGTGATTTGAGAAGTGAAGAAGAAACAAGACGTACTTGTTCTGTAACAGAACATTCTTCGTAGGTGGTTTAACAAGCTTTAGTATTAAACCTGGAAAAAAAGTGATGTAGCTGTTATGTCAAGGCTTTCACAAGCTTGCAGCCTGGGCTGTGACTGGTGGAAAACAGCCATGTAATCAGTGCTTTTCCTAGGAGCCATGAGCTCACACTATTCTCACACCACAGCTGCATATATGTTTTCCAAAATACACTTTTGGAATTATACATGCACTTTTTTAGTATGCTGATCGTCTCTGTGGTCATTCATTCCTGGAGTTAATGACTAGTCTCAGAGAAAATGAGTTAACAAACTGACAGCTGCTCATAACAGATCACTTGCTGGAGAGGCCAATGTGAGTTTAACATCTACAATAAATCCTCCTTTTGCTTCTGATGGTTCAGTGGAGCAATGGCAAAGCAATGAGGCAATAGCTTCATTTATCAAAGCAGCTCATGGCTGCAGTAGGTTTGTGCATGAGAGCTCATAGACAGAAATGCCAGAGTGTTACAGGCTGTGGATTTATGCTCCTTTGAGTAATATTAAGTGTAAATAGGAAAAAGTAGATCTCTCAGTGTATAGACGGGCCATCAATAGCTGCCAGTCCTGGGTACACGGTTGGCATGAAAAGATGGGCAGGAAGGCTGCAGATGACTGTGAAGCTCTGAAAGTATTCTTTCCTTGCTCTGCTACTGAGAGAACTGAAATGTCACACCTAGACCTGATATGGAGTAAAAGACTGTTCGTTTTGGTGCGAATCCTTCCCCTCTTCTGTGTATTCAACCCCTCCTGCCCTGGGACTGGGGTTATTGCAAGGTTTGTGGAATGTAAGGAGGCAGACAGCAGGTTTGTGGATGCCCTACTGCTGGGAGTAATTCCTGATGGGATGTCTTTTCTGATCTCACTGTCCGCAGTAATCAATAACAGTCTTTCATCAGCAGTTAACCATTAACTCATGGCAAATAGCATATCTTTTCCATAGCCTTTGGTCGCAAATAAATAAATAGATGTAATGGCCTTGGATGAGGCAACAAATATTCTGAAATTCCTGTCTCCTATACTGGAGCTGAGGTAGTCTAAGGGCCAGCATTTTCTTAACATTTGTTTGCAATCAGCTGATGGATCTAGCTGGCAGCTAGTTTGTGTTACAGGTTTAGCTGAGGACATAGGTATCTGACAATATTAAAAGTATAGTTCACTGAAACGCTGACATCAGGTTTAAGATTTTTTTTTAGACAAGACTATTATTAATAAATTTATTGGGTTTTAAAATTTCCACTTGACAAATCTGCTCATGGTCCCAAAGGGCAACATTGCACCAGAGTGTTGAGCTAGTTGAATGAAAGCTTAATCTCTCTTTGTGATGGGAAATGAGGGAGTTAAATTTATAAACACAAAGAAACCTGTGATCTTTCCATTTCAGTTTCGAATTAGTAGTGTAGGAAGATTGTTTTCTTTGAATAAATATGGGGTTTTTTTAACTTTACAGGATCCCATTTAAACCGATCACACTACATAGCCCGTACAGGTCACTGTCTTAACATTGTGTTGAATTGAAATAGTTTGATTTCGGTAGTGGTGTGTAAAATGTGTCTTGATTAGCTTGGAGTGGCAGAGATATTGATGGGCATTGTTGTTGCCAACTGTGTCCTTGTTGGGAGCCCAGGTGAAGTCTCAGCTGTATTGCTGGGTGCTCCTACGAGCTTCACTCACCTCTGTACAGCAGCCTGGCAGCTTAGGCCAGTACTTCAATACTGGGAGAGAATAAAAGCAAAACCTGTGGAAACTGAACTATGAATTGTTGTTTTATTAGTGATTATCAAATGCAATGTGGTGGAGCACCAAGCTGTGAAAATCTTGCTAAATAATTCCCTAGGCAAACAGAGTTATTTCCAGGGGTTGTGCAGTTTTTCTGTCCTCTCTCCTTTTACCTGCATCCTTTAGATTTCTGTCTCTAGCCAGCCTTGGTCTTTGTGCATTGAAACACCATCAGAAGCTTCCCCTCACCTGTTTTGGGTTGATTTCCATGTATTTGTTTCCCTAAAGCTGCCCCTTACTGTCTTGGGTACTTGAGTCTATTCAAGGTGAGGAGCTCACTGATGGTAGGGCCTGATTGGGCTAGTTTTTAGGAGCTGTGGGCAATTCTAACTTTCATTCTCTTTCTGCTTTGTAGGCATTTGTATAAAATGTGGAAAAGGTGTATATGGAGCGAGCCAGGCTTGCCAAGCAATGGGTAACCTCTATCATACCAACTGCTTCACGTGCTGCTCTTGTGGTAAGTCAGACCTACCGTAGCCTTATTAAGTTGTTTCCTTCTGTTATGTTTATTCCTTTATCAACCAGCATACAGAGTGAAACCTCATCTCGCCTGCTTCCTGAGGCAAAATTCCCATGGAAGACTCCAGCTTCAAAAGTTGTTTTTTATTTGCCATCTGTAAGCCTTCAATGGTGTTTTCTTAAGCAACAGCCCAGAAAAGCAGTACTCAGTTGTTTTAAAGGCTGCATGTACAGAATGGCTTCAACTTGTCAGTTTAAAGCGCTACCTACTTTAAATCACTTGTATTTGTGGAACTGTAATGTGCATTTATCATTTTTGCAGAAAAACTTTTGCAGACAAAACCATATTTTACCTCACTTTCAAGTTGCAAATGCAACTCCAGTGATGCATGTATATTTGTTATTTCTGTATATACGTAATTCTCAGAAATCGTTCTTTTATGCTCGAATGTGATAAGAACAAATAGAAACTGTGTGCTGAAGCACCTTGACCTATTATGATAGTTTATTTTTGTAGAGGAAAGCTTGCAGGTAAATCACTGTCTCCTCCTTGCGGTTCTCTGGACTTTTTAGGGGTGTGTCTTTGTCTGAAAGTGACACCTTGTGTGTGTGGTCTGGGGAAACCATGATGACCGGGGAACGAGACTTGGGAATTTCAGGGCAGCACTTTCGGAAGGGTTTGCCTTAAGTCAGACATTGTGAGTTTAAGTTGGAAACTTTGTCTGTCTTGTCTGTAACTGCTGAGAGCTCACAAATTGCCACAGAGCTCAAGGGAAGTACGAGACCTCAATTTTCAGGAATCAGGTGATTATTCTTGATATACCCACACATCTATTTATGCTCCTAATATGTGAAAACATTTGCCTAGATGTTGAAGATCTCATTACAATACATATATGCAGCAAAATATTTACTCTGAGTGTAATATGCCGAGCATAAATTGTTTATAAAAAGGATTAATTAAGGATTAGAAAAAGAGTAAAAGGTTATTGGCGCTGAACCAAAGGAGTCAATAATGAAAAGACCTTTGTAAAGTTCACTTGTGAAAGGAGAGGGGTTGTCTTTTCTCCCGAGATGTGTACAGATAAATATTGATGTAAAGAAACATACAACCCAAACTTAGAATTTGGTGACCTTTATAAATGACTCGGAGCCACAACCAGGAATAAACTCGTCTCAGACCTTTGGGGATCACTCAACTTTGCTTGTCTGACAGTGAATGAGTAGCTGTTTTGTTGGCTCCCAATGTGAAGAGCATCCTGCTTAGCAGAGGATTACAAAATATGTTATCGGATAATATCTATCCACTCATCGCCAACATTAACCTAACCTAATTGCATGGGTGAATTCCAGCTTCCTCTCTGGGGCAGGCGTGGGGGTTTTTCTTAAGTAGTCAGGATGCACGTTTGTTACCACAGGGATCTGTACACGGGTCACTCCGTTCCTCAGAAGAATGTATAAGGGCTGAGGAATGTATTTTAACAGCAAAATACAAACCCAGCTTAATTATTCAAAGACACAACAAGTTTTTCTGTCCTAGTGAGGTGTGTGTGGCCAGTGTATGTCTACCATAGGGCAATTTGAGACACGTCTGTTTGAAACGTGGTTTTGCCCCACCCTGCAGTGCTGGTAGAATTTTGTGATTCACACAGCTTTCAGTGAGTCACGAACATGCACAAGGAAGCGGTGCTCCAGGTTATCTTCTGAGCTTTGTGCTGTGCTGCTCATGGGCTGGAGGTCCTTATCCGCCAGATTGTTTTGCAGGCACAAAGGGCTTAGATTTCCTTCTATCTGCAACGTCTGATACAAGCCCGTCAAAAGAGCGATGTGTGGTGACTTTGTTATTGTAGAATCATGGAATGGTTTGGGTTGGAAGTATCTCTTAAAGCCCATCCAGTCCAATCCTTTGCACAGCGCAGCGACAGCTTCAACTAGACCAGGTTGCTCAGACCCCTGTCCAACTCAACCTTGAACATTTCCAGGGATGAGGTTCTACCACCTTCCAGATATCCAGATCCCACCTATAAGAATTACATCCTGGCATGTGCTGCTGAAAAGCCTTACAGGACGTTGTACAAGCAACCAGACACAAACTTCTCATAGTACTGTAGTTTATGAACGGGGAGTTCATTTTATCATCAGTATGTGATGCTGGGGGGGTAAACAGGTGAGAATTCTGTGCCCTAGCTTGGTGCACACCATTAAAGAGATACAGAAAAAGTGGAGTGTCCAAACGGATTTACATGGATGATTAAGGCTGGAGAAAAGCTAATCATGAGGGCCCAGTATATTCTGGGTATCAGAAATGGAGAGGACATGTGACTGGAGCTCATAAATATTTCTACTATAAAATACCATTAGAAAATGGTCTCATATTTACTAGAGACAAACACGAGATCTTTTTTTGGAGGGTGAAACTGCATGATTCAAGTAGGAAATCAAAAGACAGTTTTCATACAATTAGGAACATGAATGGCTAGAATGAAATAGCAAGAGAGGTTTTGTTTTTCCCTTCTATTGAGTTGGCTTCATTCCCTTGCTGAGAACCACATAACTTTCAGATTTGCAGTTAGGTATGAGGTTTCATCAGGTTAGTATCTGGTATTTCTGTTCCCAAAATCTTTGTGCCATTGGTTTGTTTGAGAATTTATCTATAAAGAAGTGGTGTAAATGTTGTTGTCAAAGAAATGTGAAGGCCTGATTCTCTACCTGCTCAAAAAGAAGGAATGGCAGGAAGATGCTCCGGGAAAGGGTTAGGTTGGACATTGGGAAAAGGCTTTTCACCCAGAAGCCAGGGGAGCACTGGAACAGTTCCCCAGGGAAGCAGTCACTGTGCCAAGCCTGACAATATCCAATAATCATTAGGATAGTGTGCTTGGACACATGGTGTGAATGTTGGGATTGTCCTGTGCACCGACAGGAGATGGACTCGACGATCCTTGTGAGAATGTCCATCTTGGGACATTCTCTTATTCTGTGAAATCCTCTCTCAGCACTAACACCAGTGAAAACTCTTTTAGGCTTTGGTTCAGCAAAACATTGAGATGTGCTTAAATATGTTATATTATTCATATGTGAGTGTGCTTTGCTGAATCTTAAATAACGGAGGCGAATTCAGGCAACAGCACACACTGTCCCTTCTGTTCAGTGTAAAATTTTAATTTTGGCAGGAGTTCAGCTGCAAATTTTGTTCATGGAAGACAAGAGATGAAAAATGTCTGCCTGAAAAGTTCATCATCTAATTCCTCTTGGTAATATTTCAGAGCATGACAGGATTTCTTGAAGAATAATTGCAGTAATGTCAGATTTCGTGTGTGCTGTAAGTGCAGGAATTAATGGGCTCTGTTTGATAGTTGTTGCAGAAGACAACTCCTCAGGTGCCTCCAGTTTGCAGATCGTAATGCCATCCCCATCATCTTCTCAGCATGAAAGTTTTAATCCAGTGGCAATGATTGTAGAAACTGCAGTAAGATAAATCTGTACAATGAGGAATATCGGTTTGTTATTTGTTACTCTGAGGGCATAGGAGATGGGCAGGGAGGGGCTTGAAGGCTCAGTGCTCTCAAAGCTTAGATGTATTTCATGGTAAAAACCAGGATCATGTTCTGCTCTCTTACACAAAGGCAAATGTTTGAGCATGTCTTTAATTTGCACTTTTGCCACTGGTTTTAAGGCACAGGAAATCACCATGAGATCAATCAGAAGCCTAAAGCAAACTGTATAATCCCAGAGGTATGCAGCTCATTTCTTACCTGGTGACTATTGATCAGGCTGGAGCACTCGCAGGGTTCTCATACAGCAGTTTAAGGGACAGCTGGTAAAAGGTATCACAGATCAGTTGGCCTCTAACAGAAGGATCACAGTGACAGCTGGCAGCACTGCTGCTTTAAAAGGCCCATGTGGGACAAGCATAGCAGAAGGTGTCATTGCCCTGAAGATATAAAGAGCAGTTCTCAATTAACCTGTGCCCTCTAACTGCTGGGAAAGGGGAATTGGTTCATGGTTGTGGATGCAACCTGCCTTTTCACTTGTGTTAGGTCTTGGAGACAACAGCTTCGTTCTGACTGAGGCTGCTCAGTGCTACTGTATGTAGATGTCTATTCATATGAGGTTCCTTGTGTCTTGGCTCATAGGGAGAAGTTCTTTGTGACACTGAAAATATTTTTTTTTGCATGTTTGCTGCCCCAGGTTGAATATTTGTTTGCTCTTGGTGGTAGTGAGGCATAGGGGAGTTGTGTCCCATCAGTGTATGTTTATCAGCAGTTGGTGAGGTTTGAAAATACCCAAATTCCCGGTGGAAGGTTCATTTTTCAATTCATATTTGTTCTCTCCCAACAGCATATTTATAAGTTTGGCATGAGTCACTGCATCCAGATTACACACTGCCAGTACTGGCTTTGTAGCCTTAAATTAAATTCTCTGTGAATGTGATTTTCGCATAGAAATCTGCAAGCTCCACACTGTGTGTTCACCAGTGTTAGAGGTGGTCATCACAGTGATACAGATAGGGGTGTGTGTGTGAGTGGTGTTTAACTCTTCAGAGCCTTGTTGCTGACTTTTAGGCGACTCAGGTGCAGGTTAAGCCTCTTGTTCATCTGGCTGCCACTGCTTCGTGCAGCCAGTCCAAGCACCAAGGAAGCACAGTGAGAACATTTAAGGGAGGGGAGCTAATGAGTATTGCTGTGAGGGGAACATTGTGCAGTGAAAGTCTGCTGGTTAGCTAATGTCCTTGCTTACTTTTTCCTGCCATACTGTAGCCGCATACTGTTGGACCAGAGGAGACTGGAATATTGGGATTTTTGGTCTGTAATCTTGCCAGAGCCATTGGCTAATACCTGGTGCTTGGGGGAAGGCAAGCCGGCGGGTGATTCAGTGCTGTGCATGTGGGAACATTCCTCCTCGACCCCCAAGGCCTGGAATGTGAGAGTTGGGTGCCCTTAACTTGCATAACTGTGATTGTTACTCATCCCTGACTCAGACCCTGTGTTTGGATTGAATTCATGGGCACCTGCGTGCTTGGTGGTTTCCAAGCCATAACCGGATCCAGCAGTAGGTCCTGGTGCACTGTGTGTGGGGCAGTTACTTTGAGGTGTGATTCACAGGAAAAAGCTAAGCACTTTGGGGAGGTGCGAGTTTGGTTAGGAAACAGACCGAAGGATTTGCTGCATGTGCTGCTAAGACTGCGGTTTGCGTGGACGTGAAATTGAGATAACTCTCAGGGCTGCTGCAGGAGTGCAGAATTTGCCTGAGTCATTCCGCGCCTCTGGGATAAGTTACAGCCTGTGCTTAGCCCTGCGCTTTCCATTTTAACACCTAGCAAGACAGATACTTAAAAGCTATTTCAGGTATGTCTGCAGCTGCAGTCCCAGACGAAGCCATTAATGCAAAGCTCACAGAAAGGGAGGTGCTTCTTTAAAAAGAGCAAGTTGGATGGTAGAGACATGACAGCTGGCTTCAGACAGTTTGGGTTCACCTTGCGCAAGACTCCAAATCATGAATGAGTCTCAGCAAAGGAATGTAATCTTGTCTTCTGGTAATTAAATGTCAGACTTGGATACTAGCCCATGTAAAAACCCAAGTACCTTCAGGTACCAATTGGTAGAAATATGTTCCTTTATCTTGATCCGTCGTTAGTCTGATAATATTCCAGGCTTCAAGGAAAAAAAAAAAAAAACAACCCCAAAAAATGGGTTGGGAAAAGGTTAGTTGGAAATGTTTGAGATGGGACAGAAACTCTCCTGTCTTTAGAATGTATTTAGTTGGCTTTTTACTTTAGGAAGCGTTGAATAGTTTCTCTGTGTTGCGGTGTTGCCGAAGGAGGGAGTTGATCTGTGTGTTTGACTTCAGATAAACAGACCAGTCCAGTGTATCCTTTCTACAGATGACACTACTAGATGCTATGTGGTGAAAGGGTTTAAGTTCTGTGACTATTTTAAGTCAAGTTGGCTCAACTGTATGAGAAAACCTGTTGCTTAAGGGTGGCTGAACTGATTGACCCAGTCCTGGGCCTTTCTTCCAAGGGCACATCTCAGATGCTTGAAGATGCGTGTGCCTAAGTGGCTTTGTTTTTGATTGAGGGGGTCTCAATACAGAGTATTGCTCTTCTCCGAGGGCTGCTTTAGCAGCTAGAGCATTGTAGGTTTGGAGTCTGACCCCCGAGGGAGGGTGGTGTTGATCGGTACATCGCCAACAGAGAAACAGAAAACATTTCCATTCCCCATTTCTGGTTATTGGAGGGCATGCAATCAATAGTTGGCTGGTAGTTTCTCGGTCTCCTTGTAAGGTAGTAATTGCATTCTGCTATTAATTATTCCAGCATGAAATGCATGGCTTTTGATGGTTATTTTAATTGGTGGGTGTTGCCTGGCAACTAATGATGGAAACTTCTCTGTGTTGACTGACTGACCATAGATTTATTCCTCTCACAATATTTTTGTATTCATAATGTGCAACCAATCACTGACAGCACCTGTGACCCTTTCAGGGGTTGGAAAACATAAAGTACAAAAAAATATACTCTAATTAACAAAGTTTCTGCCTCTTTTTGTCTGTAAAAATCACAGAGAACCTAATCGCTTCCTTGCATAGTTTTGCGTGTTTGTAATGCCACCTATTGTTTAGTGTAACAAGATTTGCTCGAATTTCCCTGTGTCCTTATCAGCATCTGTTATCTGCAGGTCTTGATTGTCTTAGTCTGAAACATACCTCTCTTGTGTGTGTGTTTTTTAAGCTTTCCCTTCTACTCTTTTTCCTCTCTTTTTCCCCCTCTGCCTGTTTAGAATGTTTTCTTGGAATGCATCTCAGTTTCTCCCTCCAAGAGAAAAGATTCCCTTGGGCTGCTGTTGAGTTCATCTCTCAAAGGGGAAGAAATCCAGATAATCCAGAGCAGAGTGCAGGCAAAGTCACTGACATTATCAACAGATGTTTCTGTTTCCTATTTCCAGTTTTGTAATTAAGTATTACCTAAAAACAAAGGGAATAACAGGTGGAAGGAAAAAAAGTGATGGTAATGATGAATGAAAGGAGATACAGTTGGCTTCCTGCAATTTTAATGATGTAATTTTCTCTTACAATTTGTTGCTCTCTATTTTGCTAAGTGCTTAGTCGATGCTTTGGTGATGTCCTTGATCCTTTGTTTGTCTGAAAGCTATACCCTAGGATGAAACTGAAATAGCATTCTGAAAGAATTTCTAATTTAATGTAGATCATCATCACTTCTTCAACAGTAAATCTCAACACGTGCTTGTTAATCAGTTTTGTCCTTTATCACTTCAGCACTCAGTAAATTAGTTCTTCCTCCCACAACCCATCGCTTCTTTTCCAGTGCCTGTCTCGGTGAATTTGGTCCTTGTGCACAAACATGTCCACGCTCTTCAGTTTAGCCTCCTCTCTAATAATGTGCTGCCTGGACATACTCCTATCCTTCGACAGACTCGGTGTCTTTCCTTTGTCCTACTTTTGGATGCATCCATCTCACCTGCACTGCTCTGGAGTGACCCAAACCATGGTCTGTGGGCCACCAATACCTGAGGGTTTCCCTGGTGTGTTGAAGGACTGAACTTCATTTTTTGTCTCTGCATCTTCTGTGAAGGGAGAAAGCCAGTTTTCTATCTCCCCCAGTTTTCTTTTCACCCTTATTCCTGCCTGTGTTTGCTCTGGCATGTGCCTGTTCTACTGCTGAGGGATTCAGACTTTATTTCTGTGGGGGCGTCTTTTATTCTTAACTTCAAATGAGCACAATGGGTTTCTTTACTAAAGATTTTAACGGCATTTTCAGTACCTCCAGAAAATAGCGAGCTTAGCACTGTTTGAAATCATACTGTACCCTGTTCATCTTCCGTTTTGACTTGTAGGTGTCTTAGGCTTTTCCTGGGTCCCCGAGTTCCTAGGCTTTAAAGACTCCTGAGGCAGAAGTACTGGAGAAGCGGGAAGTTCAGTAAATTATTAAATAATTATTGTTATAGCACAAATAGATGTGTTTGTTGGAGGAAGCACTTGCAGATCTGGCAGCTGAGCTGTACAGCTGCTGCAGCCTGCTACTGACGATAATAACTTGTTCAAATAATGCATATTCACAGTTTATAGAGGACCATTTTGAGGATTATATGTCATGAAACACGCAGGCTAATGTAAGATTGTAAAAAGACTACTTTCCCAGCACCACTCCCCAGAGCCCTGAGTGCCTGGGCCACGTGAATAACGTTCCCACTCCTCTGTCCAACCCCAGCGTTGTGTTTTTAATTTATTTTAAGTATCCAAGGAATGCTGTCTCCAGTATTCAGAGGACTCTAAATCGGATGTGAGACACAAATGCACCAGAAAAGCTTATCACAGAAACAGGCTTGGCAGGAAGCCTTCATAAACAGCCATAAATTTTTTCCTCATTTAACTGGCAGGACTGGGGAGGACTGGCCGGTCACAGGGGCTGTCCTTGGGCACCAAGGAGAGTGCTTGGGTGACCCCTGATATTTGACATCAGCTGAATGTTTTGCTTCCTTGTAAACTTACTGCTACAGAAAGAGCAGCTTAGTTCTGGTAAGTTGACTTCTACAGGTCACTTTCTGGAATTTTTTACCACCAGTGAGTGTTTTCCTTCTATCCTTGGACTTCTCAGGAAATTTTAGCTTTGTTTTAACCCAGGTAGGGAAGAGTTTTTGTTCCCAACCACTCTTTTCTGCCTCTCTCCCTCAAAGAACAGCACAGGAAGAAACTCGGTAAATTTGATCTTGGCCAGAAAGCATTTTTTTCCCTCTTCCAATAAATATCTCATTTCCTGAAAATCCTGCCTTTGACCAGAACTTCTGCTGGGACTTTTTAGATTTATCATCGCTCATGGCCAAATCCTGTTTCAATTAGTGTCAAGGTATTCTTGACTTCATGGAGAGTGGCATGAGCTCTTAGCTCAGAGGCAGGAGCGTGCTCCCATCACACCCATGTTAACAGTGGGGTTGTCCTAGGTGAGCCTGTTCCTTGAACTTGTGTAAAAAGCAGGTAATTTTGCAATACAACATTAGCTGAGAACACCGTGACAGCAATAGTAAGGAATTGTTTTGTGGTTTTACTATGTTTTACCAGTGTGGAACCTATATGTGTGTGCCCTCCATTGCACTAACAAAAATAGGAAATCTTCGTGCTTGCATATTTGATCTCACAGTCTTGATTTGGGTACAGTAAATACTTTCTAAAAACAAACCTGAAATAAAACCCCCACCGTGGCCTCCCTGATGGCCAACGTCCAGTCTGTGTTCCGTGCTCCTCCATTTATAGGATTATTGACTCCACTTGGCAATTTGCAGGACGGGTATCTGATTGAGCACCGGCAGAGAGCTTTGGCAGCCAGCAGAGAGAATGTGATACGCTGTAGTGCCGGTGTGTGTCTGCAAATCGATGCTGGTCTGTGGAGGGTGAAAGCAGCCTGGCTGAGCTGGTACCAGATACCCTGTGCTGCCCCTTCAACAGTCGCTTTCTCTTGGTGATCCACCTTCTCATTAGAGCTTACCAGCATTCCTGGCTCAACATGCAAATTAATGAGAATTGTATTCTTAAAGTGGTGGAGAAAGCAGGATTGTAATAACTTTGGGTGTAGTTCTGTGTTCCTTGTCTGCCCCAAGCGCCTCTGGAGGCTCAGGGTGTGAAAGGAATGAGGAGTTGTTCCTCGGGGAACAGCCTTGAGCGTTTGCGGGACACTTGGTTGTCTCACTCTTCTTCTCATGGACATTTAGTACTTGAAGAACAGGTCCATGTCCTGTGCCAGAATAAATTCCTACCGTCGTTTTGAGGCAGTGGAGGCTCAGGTGCTTCAGTGTTTCACCCACAACACTGCTGTTCCTGGGTGATGCAACCTGCAAGCTGAAATGGCAACGAGCATTTCATTCTCTGTGCCACGTCCTGCAAAGCCAAGTGACAGGTATAATGTAGCTCGCAAGTTTACATTTGAGTTTTAATTTGTGTGATGTGACGAGAGAGACATGAAAGTCTGCTGGAAGCAGTACGTGCTGACACTCTCAAAGCATCTTTTGCTGAGAGGTTTTGCAGGTGTTTCCATGCAGGTTGGGAGGAGTGTATTGGGACAGGAGGCTGCAGGACAGGCTCTCGACAGAGTCATGGCCTCTGAAATGGAGTTCAGATCTTTGTGAGGTTACCAGGGCCTTGCGAAGTCGTTCCCCAAGTCCCCTGTGAGCGCTTGCTGCTTCGTGGTGTTAGAGGCAGGCTTGCAAAACCGGGTTTCAGGTCCTGTAGTACAGCTAGTACCTGCTAGCTCTTTTAACTGTACCTGTGCAGAGTGAAAGGTGTCCAATTTTAATGCATACTTAAAAGCAGGAATGGATTTGGGAATCACTTCTGGTTACTGACTGCTATGTCTGAGTGATTGTCTATCGGTGTGTTTAAAAGTATGGGATGTCCTAATGTTAAATTGGATACAGTCGTGGAACCTCAGATGCTTAGCTCAGCTGGCTGCCTGGGTACTCCTCACTGTTGTTTTTCCAACTGTGTTCCCTGTAAAATTTTTCCTGGAACTAATAACTTCGTTGAATGAGTCAGTGGATTACCAACCTTAGGAACCACAGCGTGTAAATTCAGACCTATGGAAACAATTTGCTGAATCAGTATTAACAATCCAGCAGCCTCCAAAGTGAGGCGCCTGCACCCTAGAGAGTGCTCAGGATGATCTCTTGGGATGTAGGGAGAAAAAGCTTCAGTAGGAGATGCATGTAACTTATAAAAAAAATGAATATACATACATGCGTTGGGGCTGCATGCCTAAACGCTCTTTACTAATAGAGGAGCACGATCAAAAATGCTTGGAGACCACTGTTCCAGAGGAAGAAATCTTGAAGAACAACAGCCACCAGGGTTTGTTTGGCTGCTTCCACGAGTTATTTAACAAAGGCGAATGTATATGTTTGGGGAAATGAGGGTGGAAATCATCCACTTAAACTCTTAAGAAGGCACGTAGGTGAGAGCCAGAGTTTGTGTTTTCTAAGCTGTGGTTTTGAACAGATGTTATTTTTTATTATCCTGGTTAAATTGTAGTAGCAAATCATCCCTGTTATGACTGTACTTTTTCAGGCCTGCATGAGGTTGGTTCAAGTAAAGTGGCCAGCGGCTAATATCTCCCACGTACCATGGTGTTTAGGTGATGATGGTTGATGTGTTACACGCAGAGGAGGCTCAGCACAGTTGCTGGTGGATGCAGACAATATACTACCTGCACGTTGAAACTTTGGGAAGGTTCTAGTTAAATATGTGCAAAGGGGAAAGCCATCCTTGGTTGGTGAAGTTCTGCAGCTGATTTTGTACAGTTTTGAATGATTAACTTTGGGGTGTGTGGCAGCCAATGCATTTGGGGGTTTGTGGTTTGCCCTATAGCTGCGTTTCCGCCCAGCCCAAACGTTGGGCTAGTGAGCAGGGTATACGAAAACAGAAAATCATGGAGAATCAAAAGAAGAAATAACCAAGTGTGATATGAGCATGGCTGGATGCAGAGGTTTTCATTGTCTTAGTTGCCACTGGCTGTAGTGGCGAGCTGGTATTTCATGCTGGGTAGGGAAGAGAGGAAGGAAGCGGATTTAGTAGTGGAAAATTGATTGCATCTACTTGGGCTTTTTCCAGCTGAATCCTGAGTTAAGTAGATTCATCCTGAACTAATCGTTGAGGAGAATTGGCTGAAATCTCACATACTTCTTAAAAGGAAACCTTAGCATTAAAGGAACAATATCCTTATTGTACCTGAGTGCCAAAAGAAGCGAGTGTATTATCGGGAGGCCTACCTATTCAGCTCTCCGTACTGGAAGCTGCTTGTGGTTTTAGCTCTGCTGTGACCTGGTGCAGGAAGCTGTGGTCAGTATACCACAAAACATCAAAGACGGGATGTCTTGGAGGGCTAGTTTCTGATTCTATTTCAAATTGGTTGAGGAAGCCCCAATTCATTTCAGTAATTCAGTACAACGATAATTTTCAGTTTTATTTACAGTAGAGTACACTGGAATATCGTCTAAAACACATACCTATGGTCCTAGCAAGGTTTTGTTCAAAGTTATGCAGTATAAATCTGAGCTAACGCTGTTAACATCAGTATGATTGTTCACCAGTGTAAAAGAGTTTTGTCTTTGTGCAGTTCTTCCAAACTTACTGCTAAATGATCTAAACCTAAAGACCATGCTTCAAAATTGGCAGATTGTTTTAATACTTTGTCAGCCTGAGGATATTTAGATTCTTTTCCCCCCACTATGTACTAACCTTTTAAAGCTTTCTTAGCACTTCTGGTCCCAAGGATTATTCCCCAGTACATTCTTCCATTATCACATGAAGGAAAAAGGTGTAAGTGTTGCTGAAGATGCCATCTCTAGACACTGTGGATCTCAGCAATCTCGCTTTATTGTAAAGATTCATCTCAAGATAATGAGAATTGAGCACTGTGAACTTGATTTCACAGACACATGGATTTCATTGGTGCTGGCTGCTAAATGCTTTCAGGATGTGACTCGAAGCAAGCATTGCTGGTGTGTTCAAGTTCATCAGCAGTGCCCTTCGATGCTGCTCACACTGATGTATACGATGCTACTGGGAGGAAGAAAGTAAACTATTCCTGTACAAATCCATTCTTGTTCTTCTGAAACAATGCAGAAGATGGTGGAGGGAAATTGCTCATCTCCCTTGAGGCTTTCTTGCATGTTACCGCAGGACTGGGCTGTGTCCACTCCTTCAATATATGTTTATACGTAAAGTATTAGAAGGTGATGCTGCAGCTTACTCCATGCTGAGATGGCATTCAGTAACCTGACTTGCTGGTCCAGCTCTCGATTAGACTTCCAATTGTCTGCCTCAAAGTCAGGCTATGCTGTGATTTTTAGTTGAGGCTGAACTTGAAGAGAATAATGACTTGCAAGAAAGGACCTGGTAGCAATGGTAAGAGGTCTGCAATGCCCTCGGTTCATCTAACTTTTAAGTTTGTTGGATGGAGTCTGGTGGGTTCTTGCCCTGCTCTGCATGTCCAGATGGTTGTAGGGCCCAAACATTCTGGTTTTATAGTTGCTTATTAACTTCAGGCAATACAGGACTTGGTAGCTTGGTCATGTCTCATGCACAAAGTGTGAACTTTGAGTTGGGGACACCGAGTTTCCACTTGTGTTGTATGAGGACCTGAGCTCAGAAAGCTGCTAGATAAAAATGCCTGTTGTGCCTGTGGTCCTCATCCCTTTCCAGGTGCAGTTCAAGACTGAAGTTTCGGGCTTTGCCTTACAAAGCTCTTCTCTAGTCTGGTGTCAGTGACCGTAGAGGCTGCTTCATTCTTTGATGCAATAGAAGCTGGAGATCAGCAGAGGTTTAAAACAAACAGAAGGGAACGCTTCGTAGAATGCATAATGAAATTGTGGAGCTCGCTGCCATAGGGACAGCACGGAGGCCAAAAGTATAAATGATCTCATAGAGGAATTAGACAAATTAAAGAAGGATTGGTCCAGCGAGGCTATTAAACATAATAGTTATGATGCAACCTGTGGTGCAGGAAGGCTTAAGTGCTGGCTGCTGGAAGCTAAGAGGTTATTCTTGGGAAAACATCAGCCTGTGTGAGCCCTGTTTCTGATGCTCTTTCCCATTGCACTTCTGTTCTTGGCCAGAGCTGGAGATAGGATACTGTGCTAGATGGATCCTTGTTGCTGCCATTGGGGTGGTTCTTACTGGAGCTTGAATGAGAACCACCCACCGCGTGGCATGGGTTGTGGCCACCAAGGCTTGGGAAGGCTGCATCCCACAGAGCCAGGGAGACTTGGGCTGGAAGAGGTGTTGGGTTTATTTTGCCTTAGAATGGACTGGCACTAGGACACTGGGATAGGGTGATAAGACAAGTACTCTTAAATCCTGGCTTACAGGCAGCGACTGGAAATGGAGAGTTTTTTGCTGATAACAAGAGGGGTCAGTGATGGAACCATGAAAGCTTCCCACAGCAAAAGCTGCCTTGGGGGAAAAGCCATACCCCCTTCCCTCCCAGTTTGCTGAGTGGTAGGGAGGCCTCTCGTGGTTTTTCCCTACTCGTCTCTCGTGCTTTGCCCTTGTTTTTCACCTTTGCATTTGAAAACCCAGCCCTGAAAAAAATAATCTTAATTGAAGTACATTTGGAGTTTGATTTTTATACTTCTCTGTTTGTTCGTCTGCTTGCTAGCTTATTAAGAAATATATTTTAAGATATCTGTTAATATATAGGCCTAAAATAGCTATTAGGCCAATGGAGGCTGCTGTATTTCTATTTTTAAATACATGCATGTGTTTTAACAAACCCCGTTACAACTTAAGTTCTGTTGAAGCTCCATGGAAATAATTTATGCCTTACCCCTGAAAATGATAGGTGGTATGGGATAGAATAAATACCTAAGTGGGAGAGAAAGGAAACATCTGCCAATTTTAACTTCTCCAAATTATATGGAAGCTTGAAAGTATGTGCTAAGTTTATAATACAGTCTGCTCAGGAACGCTTTGCCCGAGTACCAGAGGTCAGAGATCTCCTTGTCCCTGCAGCATTAAGTAACCTTTTGGTTAAATAACCTGATGGAAGAGTAGAAGGAGAGAGAAAGGAAGAGAGAATTCCACACTAGAGTAAACATGGCACGGAGATTATGGATGCCCTGCCAAGAAGGGTGGGGTTTTCCAGCAAGGTAACAAAAGATATTAGCTATCTATCTGTATAATCCTGCTGGAGACTGACAGCTGAAGCTGGGCAGCCCGGCTGGGGCAGGAATGTACCCTCCGCGTCCTCTCCTCCCAGCGCTGGGCTTGCTGCCTTTGGTGGAGGCAAGTGCTGCGGAGCGGTCGGAGCACAGCGTGTTACCTGTCTCAGCACAGAGACACGAGGGGCTTTGGCAGCGAAGGCGCGTGCCTGCTGCGTGGAAAGGCGTTTCCTCCAGTGCGGTGCTGACACAAGGCAAAATCCTAGGGAAGATAATGAAGTTTTTCATTTTGACATCATGACGGGTTAAGGTGAACTGCAGAGGAGAGCCTAGAGTTTACCTTGGGCTACAAACATGTCAAAATGATAAACCGCCTTGTTTTCATCTGGGTTTTACCACACGGTAGTGAGCGCGTAGCAAAGAGACTATTCTGGTGAAGATAATACCTTGGGGCAAGTCTGCAGCTCGTATAAACCGTGGTGAATTCAGTGATGCTGTCCCCGTTTACACCAGCTGCAAACCCAGCGCAGAGCTGGGTGGTGGGAGCTGTGCGGTACTGACACGTCCACGGGCAGGAGGTGGCACGGAGCTCACAGAGCCTGGATCGCAGCCCAGGGATGGACGGGATGATCGTATTGTACAGCGCGCGTGCTTCTGTGAGAGCCCAAGGAAGAGCTGAGCAGCGGTATCGGGGAGGAAAAATAGTTAGCTGCCGTCTGCCTCTCCAGGACAGATCGACTTGAGGTGGGGAACGAGAGTAAATGCTGACTTTGCAGCCACAGTGAATTTGCAGTGAAAAACTCTTCTTTAGTGTACAAATATGAGTTAGTGTTGGACCTTAAACTATGGAGGAATTTTCAATTAAGAGTTAAAAAACCAATTTATTTTAAATGATAATTTAAATTGCCTTTTTAAACCATTTTTGTGCTTTCCCTACATCGATGTTTCTAAAAAGCAAATCCCAACTTCTTTAAAGCATTTGTACGTCTGCCTACCTGATGATATTTGGATTAGAATTTGTTCACAGACTCTGAATGCTCTTCCCTGAAAGAATCCAAGTAAAGGGAGAAAACAATGCACATCCTGTACTCCACCTTCATAGGCCTCAAGCATACGATGCCACCTTTTGTTTGCAAGAGTTTAAATTTCAAATAAAATCCCAGCATTCTTTGAAAAAAAGGAAAGGGCCTCTCCCCTGCTTAGATTGTCAAATCCCAGACTAGCCCGGAATTGAATAGGCCAAGTCAGTGACCTCAGGCAGAAAGAATGTTGGTTATTTACGTAGGGCTTCTGCTATTTTAGCAGCAAACCTTTTCTTCTGAAAGGACAATGTATACTGTTTTGTGTTTATGGCCGAGGGAAAAGCTTGTACATTTGAGATTTGCATCGTAATAGCCTCGTAACTCAATATACAGCATCCTCAAAAATAGCAGGCAAGGCGCTGTTTTGTCTTAGCCATGCAGGTCTCTAGAGGCTTTGACAAAAACCATCTGAAGGATTCAGCTGCTTTATATGTTTGCTTTGGTGGCCCCCCCCGGAATTTCGCTTTTTTTCCCAAAACTAAAATTACTGGGTTTATTTATGAGCTATCAGGCCCGTGCTCAAAATATTTTGATGCATCTCAAGCTAAGCTGTGCCTGCAGCTTGGATCCGTGAAAATGCGTGTGTAATTCATACACCAAGGGCTTTCCTGAAATAATGGGAGATCTTTGTAGGCATTCTGGCCCGGTGGATGAGCCTGCAATTCCAAATGGTTTTTAAAGTGTGCCTTTCTCAATAGATCGTAACCATGAGGAGCTATTGTGTGAGGAAAGCACACATTTAGGATCCAATCCTGCATTCCTTAAAGTCAATGGGAGTCTGAGCGTGAAAGGAATGCAGGATTGGGTCCTGAAACAGGGGAGCAAAATTGTGTGCCAGATTGCTTTGAAAAGAAGAATACAGCACATCCATAGTAGCCACTTTTTTTAGTGTTTCGGATTTCAAACGGCTGGAGGCTGTGAACAGTGGCTTCTGCCAACAGGCAGTATCTGCTATTCAGAGGCATTTGGCATCCGTTGGGTTTTTTCTGTCTTAACCCCCCTGAAAGCCCTAGATGTGTCCCCTCCTTTCTCCATTGAGCGCTGGGGGGATGGAGGCTTCTGCAGGGGTGTAGTGTGGGGTCCCCTCTGTCACCCCTTCCTCCAGCCGAACGCAGGATCCCTTGGGAAGGGGCTGTGCTCACCTGGCCTGGGGGAGAAGAAATAATTAAGAGTTACCCAGGGGTTGGAGCAGCAGAAGCCCCACATGAAGAACATCTCTGTAAGCCAGAGGGAGGGATGGGGAACAGCGGGCCCAAACTCATGAGCGAGGAAAGAAGCGGAAACAAATAAAGAACAAGTACTGGAAGGTTTTGTGTTCCTTTGGCACATCTCTAATTCCTGGGCAGGCGCACCTCCTCTACCAAGCAAAAGAAAACAGATCTCCTGGGTGAAACTCTGCATCGGCTTTCTCTTGAAACAGCTGGGGTAGCAGAGTGCACTGTTATTACTTAATATTTTCAATTATTTATTCCATGTTTGTGAAACTGGGCATAACTCTTTCAGTTTCAGCTGTGGGAATCATCTGGCAACTTAAAACTTTTAGCTCCCAGTTTTCAGAAATCATATTTGTCCAACTTGGGGGTTGAAGAAAACAGCTTGGATTCCAAATGCTTCATTTGCCCTTCAGCCTTTGAGTTATTTTGATGCGGGTTTAAGACATTGAAACACCAGTACATGTTAAAATGGGTGTTTAGAGAGCACAGAGGGCAGGTTGCACCTTGCAGGGCCAGGAAAGCTGCCGTGTCTGAGCCAGAGCTTGGTTTAAGGCTGTGGATAATGGACATTATTAGTCATCTTGCATCTCGCTCCCTCTAACACTAAAACTTTCCTGCATGAAGTTACGAGAGGAGACGCATCTTGTCATGAGAATGGAGCTGCTGATGCTGAGGAGGTGTGCTGGTGTGTTTTTTTCAGCAGTCTCGGACGCACGAGGCGTTATCTGGGAGGCGAGGCTGGAGCTGCAGCATTCCCATTATGTCAGAGGGGAGCTGCAAGGTTTTAAGTAGCGTCAGGCAGTGAGACAATGCAGGCTTCTCACATGAACTTGCTTGCACTACAATACTAGTAAATCATGATTATTGCCCAACAGTTGCATGTTTTTAATCATCAAAGTACTTAAAATATTATAATAATGCTTGGCAATTTTCAACTTCAAAGCATTTTGCAAACAGTAATTAGGTCTAATAACCATGCTGTGACAGCAAGACATCGCTATCTCTTGTCTCACAAAGGCGAGGGGGGGTGGCCCCTGACATGGTTGCATCATCCCATGTGAGGCTGGAGATCTACCACTGAAGGCTGCAATTTGATAAACTCGCTCCCCTATAGGCAAAAACCCCCTCGCCAGCAGCAGCAGGGAGGGCTTTGAAAATGCTTTCTGTGCAAGTGGGGAGGGACAGGACATTTTCAGTGCTCTTTCAGAGCATCTCCTCGAGACTGTAAAACCTGGTCTGACTCACGTTTTGTTCTGAGAGAGCCAGGAGGAGCCTTTGAAGCAGTATTGGGAAAAGTTTTACCCCATCTTGGCACCCTGGGAAGTGGTGGGGAGACAGGGGAGAATAGCTGTGGACAGCCTGTGTCAACCCTGGGTCCTTTTTCCTTTTGCAAGCCAGATCTTTGAGTCGACTCCATTGCTAAAGCAACAGCTCTCCTGTTCTTTCCTTTTAGTTTGCAACACATAGGGGAGAATTATTGCGCAGGAAGTAATAGCCAGAGACTCATAAACTGTTTGAATGTGAAAACTGAGGTTAAAAACCTAGGGCTGATGCTGATTTTATATATTTTTGTAAAGTTCTAAAAGCGTGTTTTCTTTTGGACGTTTGTCATAGTGGCTGCAAACAGCAGTTGCAATCGTTCCTTGGGACAGAGTAATTTCTAGCTTGCATTTCATTAACTGCTTGATTATCTGTGCGAAGCTTGGCGCTCTTTGCTGGAGCACTTGGTGGAACCCCCTCATCCTGGTGCTCGCTACCCCTCACGTGTGTGGGTGTCAGTCAGATGTAAAAGTTATTTGCAACAAGCATTTGTTGTCACCATAGGAGCATGAGCTTTTTTACAGTAAAATGAGGTGCTGGAGAGCACTCAGAGCTTCCCTATAAGGGCTGGTGTTCCATGCCTGCATGCGAGCTGCAGGCTGGGCAGCTTCTGCTCCGTCCCACGCTCCTCCCGACCTGCGGCTCTGCTGGGCTGGTGTGAAAAAAGAGCCTCTTCTCACTGCAGCTGAGAACTGGTCTGACGGGGCAGATGTGCCAAGGTGGGGATCCAGCAGGAGGAGGAAAGTGAAACCCTGTACTTGTGAACTCTGTGCTAGGCTGCTCATTAGAACTGCTTGTTATTATAACGAGCTATCAGCAAGTTTCATCACGTTTTGTCAGAAGCTCTTGACTTTTTTTGTTTCAAGATTATGAAAGCAAATAGTAAGGTGGCTGGGCTGTAGTGGGTCAAGGGAAGTCAAGCTGCAGGTTGCGTGCGCAGGGGGCAGGAGGGCGTTACCCTGGCGGGCTGGCTGGGCGCTTGGCTCAGCTGGATGCAGCAGCCTGAGGGGCTGTCAACTTGTCATCTCTGCCTGATTGACACTGATAGGTTATGGCTGCACAGAACGGACTGCGGCCGCGCAGGCCCCCGAGTTCCATCAGGACCTTGAGCGGTCAAACCCCCTCATCCTGTACCTTGGGCTCTGAGCAGGTACTTGGACCTCAGGGTGATGCAGCCTGGGCTGGGAGGTACCAACACCGCGTCTCCTTGGGTTCTGCCTCTCCCCAGTGGCAAGTCCCAGCATTTTCCTCCTCACTGCAGCACTCCCGTCGTGCCCAAGTACTCGCAGAGTTTGGTGTTTGATCGTGCTCGGTGCCAACGTGTAGCAAACAGCTCTGGAGGGCGACTGGAACGTGTTCTTGCCATTCTAAAATGCAGTCACGACTGTTTGTGTGATAACTTGCTGTTTCTTGTTTATGAGATAATTATTTACTGTACGATCCTCAAATGAAATTCTTCTAAGGTAAAAGACCTGTCAATTAAATATTTCTAGTAATACTAATTATCACGTGAGCAAGCTGTTTCTCTGCTTTATGAGTTTAGGCAAGTCAGTTCCCTGGTAGGTGGCTTTTTTTTTCAGTCGTAGAATTGGGGAAAAGGCTGTTATGTCTTCAGTTTTGAAATGTTCGCCTCTGCGAGTGCTGTGTAGAGCAGAGCCGTGCGTACCGCCTCAGCTCTGTGTCAGGGGAGGTGGCCGTCTGTGTTTGGCAGAGCCGGGAGCAGGCAGTGAGCTGGGGCTCCCAAGTTGTGCAGGGGCTGAGTTGGAGACTTGCGGCTTTGCTGCGTTGGGGTGTGGTGAGTGGTTTCATATCACAGGGCAATCGGCTGCCAAACACACCCGATAACATAAGCGTCTTTGAGAATCATTCCAAAACATCCGATTTGTCTTGTTTGATTTGGGTCACAGGCTTCCCACTCCTTCCCAGTCTGAGAAAGCTCTGATCTTATTGGCTTCTGCCAGTGATGCTGTGCTAAGGGAGCAACAGGAGCAGAATCTGGGGCGTTACTGTCAACCTGAGCACTATCAGGCTCCACACACTGGGGTACAAGTGGTTTGTACAGGTCCTTGCGTGTCTTCTGCAGTACCTCAGGAGATGCTGATGCCTCCTGAATTAGGGTATTCCTTTCCTGCAGAGATTCTTCCAGCAAAGCAGTTCAGGATTTGTTCCTAATTATCTCAGCTCCTTCTGACTATAATGGATGTGTGCTGGATGGCCAGCACTTCTCCACCTGACATCGATGCCCTGGTTCTGCACCCTTGGTGCATGTGGAAGTGCTGCATGTCCAAGGCAAGACCCTGCTCTGGGTGCAGCCTCTTCATTTCCATCACCTAAAGACCAGTATCAGGCTGGGTCTGGTAGAGTCAACGTGTCCTTTAAAAAGCCATTCTGGACTCTTTCCTTTTCCCTCCCTTCCGTTCACCTTTTCGTTACCTGTCACTAGAAGAGGTTTTAAGTGGTTTGGATAAGCAGGAAGGAAGATCTAGAGATGGTTGCATCTGTATCAGTCGAGAGAGGCCCCTTGACTGCTGTCCCAGCCCCGAGCCTTGTTCATGTGATGTTGTAGGATGGACTGATTTTAGCTAAGAGTCTTGGAAACGATGGGACAGTCTCAGCGCGTTGCCCACACCACGAGGCTCATGGTCCCCACTAGAGCTACCAGGCAGCTAGAAAGACAAACAAGAGCTGACTCCACCTCCCAGCAGTATGGAGACAGCAGCCCGTGAGATCGACAGCCCAAGAATGTGCACACAAAGAAGCATTTCCCTCAGCCACGACAGTAAAACCGCCAGACAACCACATGCAGCATGTGATTTCCCAAAAGCATCAGTCCCGATCCCAACTACTTTGTGCCACACAGGGTTTCCCAGGATCGGATCACAGTGACAACGTGTAAAAGGCACTTTCAAACACTGAAAATTAATCATATTTTCCTCAACGTTGTTTATGGAAACCGTGGAGAGTGCTCCTGCCCCTCTGTGCTTGGCCAGCCGGCTCAGTTTGGAGTCAAATTCTCCACAAAGATTGATGATGTTTATGGTGAAGCTGCTCTGCCTTGGTAGGAGACATCCAGGCTTATTCTGTGGAGTAAAAGCTTTGGCACGGGTCAGTTATCGAGCTGTAAATGCAGAGCCTCTTGCCCTCGTCCCTGCTCTGTGTCAGTGCTGCCGGCAGCTGGTAGGCACCGTGCCACCTGCTCGCCGGGGCTGCCGCTGCCTCGGGAGAGCACCCAGACCTTTGGGAGCTTTGGCCAGGGGGACTTTGCACAGAGCAGGAACGAGGTGAGTCAGGATGAGCACGTTTCCCTTTTCCCGCGCTGCTTTTACGCTGATAACGTGGTGGTGCGTTCAGTGGAGCAGCTCTGGTGTAAGACAGATCTGATCCTCTGTACGTGAAAACTGCTTGGGCTTGGTGGTTTTTGAATTCCTGGTTTTAATCATTTTTGGAGACTCTGGAGTCTGTTGTGCATTTCCTAGCTGTAAAGGGAGCCGTCAGTTAACGATGATCACAGGTTTTGTCTGTAGAGTTCTACAAGAGCTAATGAAATGGCAAATGTTCAACCTAGAAAAGGAAATGTCTTGTTTTCAGTGTGATTTTTCTACCCTTTCCTCCATCACGTATGTCTTGTGCTGCTTTAATGTCTTGGGAGCTGTGGGTGACACTGCTGTGATGTGCATTAATGTATTAATGTTTTTAAAGATGATGGGGACCGTGTAGTATCCCTTGTTTGGTCTTTCGGAGACATACGCATCACTGGTGTGGATTGCAGGGGATGTACTCCTGCTGTGATTTCACCTGCTAAGACAACTGTCTCCATTTACAATGAGCCTTTACCCTCGAACAATCATTTTTGGGGTTAGATTCAAAACTTCCAGGAACAAGTATCAGCTGGGTTCCATAACCTGCACGTAGAAGTAACATTTGGTCGATAAGGAATTTGTTAAGGTGGGATGAAGCTGAGCCTCTGATGCTCCCCTGTGGCTCCAGATGGACCCTCCAGGGAGGCGCGGGGCCAGGGGCTGGTCACGCAGATGGGAGCAGCGAGGGGGGCTTTGCACTTTGCACTCTGAACAAGGGGCCTGGGGACAGGGCACAAAATTCTGACGGTACCATATTTTAACAGGGAGAAGACTACGAGGAAAAGCGTTCTACAATGTCAATGGCAAGGTGTACTGTGAAGAAGACTTCCTAGTAAGTAAGATTTCAAGCAATTTTTTTATTTTATTGTTTTCAAACCAAATTGTTCTTTTATATTGGCTTGTTTGCTCTGAGAGGTGGTTTAGTCATCTGGGGCCTCCTGCCAGTGCTGGAATTGGGAAGCATTTATCCTTGACTCCATAAAGGCAGGATCAGGGCCTGGGTTTGAAGTGGTGGCTATGAGACCAAGTACATAACTGTCCATAAGCCATCACAAAGCGTAAATTATGAGAATAAACACTGGAGCTGCTCGAGCCTGGGACTTGAATTGCAGCCACAAAGCCTCGCCTGCCAAGCTGGAGCTTAAAGTCAAACATCTGGGGAATACCAATCATAACAAGAGGGGAGACGTTTTTGACTGGAGCACGTCATCGCCATGTACAATGTCGCTTTGTTGCAGGCACAGTTTTAATCGCTGCCCTGCTCAAAAGTGATGTGGGGCTGTATTGTGATCAGCTAGAAACTGTTAGCCACGGAGGAGCAACTAGTTTGCTCTCCGTGTGCCCAGAGCTTTTATAAACACTTTACTTTAATAGAGACTGAGTCATGAAAAGAAAAATTACGCTTGTTGCTGAGCTGTGTTGTACTAAAAATAAAATATTTGTGTAATTAGTGGTGAGGATTGTGCAGTACAGGGAATTATTTGATAAGTGGCAGATAATTTATAATGAAGATTAAGAGAACGGTATGGCTAGGGTTTGAAATTAGAGAGGAATGATATATTTTAGCTTAGAGGATGATTAATTGGAGAATCGGTGTGTTGAACGTATGCCGCTTTGATTTATTAAAACATCATTGAGAAGCTTGGGTCTTCCAGAACAACTTTCCATTTCTTATGAGTACATGGCCATGCCTTTTGCAAAGGAATTATTCAAAGTATATTCCATAACAAAAATGTTACTGGCAGTTCAGAGTGTACAAATGCATTTCTCATCAATGCAATCCATAAAAACCATGGAAATTCCTAACATATAAGCCATCTTGCCTTCATGTGTTACACCTTTACTCTCAGCCTACCACAGCTGGAGCCTGTGGAAAAGAACAAATTGTGTTTTATGCAGAAAATAACTTTCTTGTAATTGAAACATGTTACCATTTTACTTGCACTTAGGGGAGAAAATTATTTTTTCTCTCTGGCTTTTTTCAGCTCACTCTTCCCTGTGTTTCACGGAAGAGGGAGCACAGGGAGAGGGAGAAGAGGTGGAGTGTGAGATGGAGGGGCTCAGACCTTTGAGATTTTTGTTTTGAACTGTGTTGGAATGTACTTTCCCCATGATCAAAACCTTTCATCCAGGCTTAATGACAGGACTGTTGTTATTAGCTTGTAATTTCAGCCTAAACATGAGAACTTGAAATCTAAAAATCTCAATCTTTTGGAGAACGTTCAGTTTTCAAGGGGTGGGGGGAAACCTCTTTTGTTCTTGGCCATGTTCTGTAGCAGGCTGCTAAAGGAGATCCTTGCAGTGATTTTCCCAAGAAAACTGAGGCTAAGAACCTGAGAGGAATAAACTTTTTGCAAGTTAGGGAACTGTTAAGACACTTAAGACACCAGTTTAAAAGCTCAAATCTCCCCAAGATGTGTCTTGGCAGATTCTCAGTGGCACAGAGGGGTGGGAGAGAAGCAGAGCAAGGGCCTCAAGGCTGGATAAGTCAGCAAAAGGAATTGAATTCTGAGGGCATCCCTGCCCGTGCCAAGGCAGCTGACCCTGCTGAGCTTCAGCACAGCACTGGTGCCAGCCACCCTGGGAGTGCCTCACCACCCCAGCACCAGTGCACTTCAGCAGTGAAATGCTGTGGGTCCTGGTTTTTAAGAGTGTTTGGTTGTCACTTAGCAAGTGCCAGAAAGCTGTGGCTGCTAAGTTGTTTCAAAAAAATTGGTCTGTAAAAGTGTGACATGAGGAGCTGCTGGCATCAAAGATTCAAAATTTGGCCCTTTCTTTGAAAAGTGCTGTTGATTTCTGGACAAAAGGTGTTAGAGAAAGGTAGATGTTATCGTTCATGATGAGCAATTTCCACTGCGCAGCCATAAAGCTATCCAGAGCGCAGATACACCCATCCAAACCTTTGGCAATAGCCGCAAGGTACATTCTTCTAGCAAATAGTTTTCCCACATGTTTGCTCTTACTGAGGGCACCGATTATCTTTCTCTGAATCAGGTGGCTTATTTTGCCCATTCTTTCCAGGGAAGAAGCACTACAAGTTTTTAGACCCATTTATGGATCGCTGCGATCATCCTCATGAGAACAGCGGCAGCTTTCTGTGTGGGGCTGCAAATCAATGGGTGAGGGCTCACCTGGAGGGCACGGAGATAGCTCTTCCATCTTTATCTCTGTCAACCTCCCATGTCTGGCTCTGATTAGCTGCAAACTCTCCCAGCGCTTAAACCCAAGCCCAAGGTAGTGAGTGAATCAGATTTAAAAACATCCATGAATAATTTCACTTCTGTGTTAAGAATCATAGAGTGATTTGGGTTCAAAGGGATCTTAAAGCCTGGCCAGTTCCAACCCCCTGCCATGAACAATGATACCTCCCACTGGATCAGGGGCTCCAAGCCCCATCCAGCCGGGCCACGAACCCCTCCAGGGATGGGGCAGCCACCACTGCTCTGGGCAACCTGGGCCAGGGCCTCCCCACCCTCATAGTAACAAATTTCTTCTTAATATCTTCTCTATATCTCTGCCCTCTTTCAGCTTAAAACCATTCCATCTCATCCTGTCCCTGCACTCCCTGATCCAGAGCTCCCCCCCCAGCTTTCCTGGAGCCCCTTTTAGTACTGGAAGCTGCTCTAAGGTCTCCCTGGAGACTCCTTCAGGCTGAACAGCCTCAGCTCTCTCAACCATGGTGCAGAGACTGCCTCACCTATGCAATTGCCTGTAAGGGGTGAAAAGAACAAAACCCAACCCCCCAAGTTTTTCCTTGCTTTGTTATAGCTCCAGGGAGGATCCAGGGACTTCTTCACACCACCGTAAAGCAGTAGCCAGTCCAGCAGTGTCCGATTCTTGCCCCAGCCCTGTTAGGATAGTTGTTTTATTCCCTTTCATGAAACAAATGACAGTTGAATCCTTCCCTGCAAGCTCTTAGGGTGCAGACGGCTGACTAGCCCCAACAGGAAGGCTGCCTCTGTTGAAGTGAACGAAAAGCAAATGCCTCACTGTATAATAAATAACCCCAGTCAGCTGTTCTTGTTCTATGTTGTTGATAAATTGCTGCATAATCATGGATGAAGGAAAAATGGCTCAATAATTTTAATTTGTCTTTCCTTTTCAATGCTTAAATATCACATACAGAAATTTAAAAGAAATCACTGTTTTTCTTGGCAGAAAAAGACTTTAAAAATGTCACCAAAGGAGCCTGAATCTTAGATCTATTACAGTGCTCTATTCTTTCTTTCTTTCTTTTTGATGGGCTTTTCCTTTTTCTCTCGAGGTGATGAACATTATTGAGTGGGGGTCCAGTGGAGGATAAGAAATGAGAGAATTTCCCTCCAGGGAGGAGATGAGAGGGAAAATGAACCCTGTGACAGATGTTACTTACATTGCTTAATGCACTACTGGAAGACACTCAGATGCTGGGGAAATAACCTATTACAGACACTGCAAGCTGCAGTGCATGGCATTAAGGTCATCCAAAACTTCCCCTTTTAAGATTATCTCTTTCACTGTCTTATAACTTTGCCAAATTTAATCATTTAGGCTGAACTTCTTCACACCAGGTTTTTGCCTCTGGCTAACCTTGCTGTCATTTGTTGTTGAAAGTTTCATCTAAAGCTGTTCATCCATTTCAGTGAGTGAGACTGGAGGCAGATCTGTCACTTTGCCCATAAATCCTCAAAGAGAAAGGCTTGAAAAACTTCATTTTGCACGTGCCAGACTTGAAGAGAGACTTGGCGTGTTGCAAGCCTGAAGGAAGCCTTTGGGTGACCCTTTCTGCCCTTCCCAGCCCCATGGTGGCTGCGGCTTGTGACTCTGCGGCTCCTAGTCCCCTCCTGCCAGGGAAAGCCAAGGACTGAGGCTGTGGCCGGGGTGCCAGCAGCTCACAGTCCTGACAGCCTTGCAAGCCCTCAGGCTGCCTCTCACGTACGTCTTCCTTCTCCACCTGTCCGATCTGCTGGGATTTCTGATCCTTCTCCTCCCCACACCAGTGGTGGCTACTTGCTTGGGATGCTCTCCTCGCTCCAGCTGTAGCCTCCTTGCTCCGCAGCTGGGCACTGCAACTCAAACGTTGGGCACAGAGAACGCATAGGGCTTCATCTTATACACACTACAGGAAAACTCGTAATGATTTTAAAAATGCAAAAGGATCAGGGTGTGCGAGGCTGGGAGGGAGGTGGCAAGTTTGTGAGAGCAGGGCTTGCACCTCCGTCTCCTGTAGCACCAAACACAACAAGCCCCACACCCGAACTTAGGCTCCTCGGTGTGGCTGCAAGGTAGATGTTAAACACTAACAAGGCTGCTCTTTCCAGTTTGCGCACAGGCTGTTTTCTGGACCTGGCAGTGTGGGAAATGGCCCGTCCTGCTTGCTGGGGCCCTCGGAAGATACGGGGTTTTTTTTAGTGTAAGGGAAGCTGGTGTCAGCTGGAGTCAGAGTTTTGATTTTCTATCTTGGTGAGTATTAACATTAGGAGATCCCCCATGGGAGACGAGCGCTGGGACTGGTGCATTTGTCAGAGAGCCCGTTGCTGCCAAGCAAAGCTCCCTTAGGAAAAGCAGACTCAGTTGAAAAGATAAGTGGGTAACGTTGCAGCTTGATTCCCATTAGACATGAAAGGGACACACAGCAAATGGACTTTGAGGTAACTGTGAGGACGTTTAGGAGATTTACTATTAAGGTGTGTACTGATAGAACAGACAGACGTGAATGGTTATTGATGTGTTTAACCGCATGATGGAATCAAAGCTTAGAAAGGGATTTGGTACCATATTCCCAACGCACAGTGTCTGTGAGCATTTTCAAGGTGCTGACATCTCACATTGGGTCAGGAGCTGCTCCCAAGTTCCAGAAGCATCCTGAATGCTGAGCGTTGCTCCCAAATATTGTCACTGAAAACAAAGGCAAACGGATTATAGCATGTTACTGTGCTCAGTGCATGAGGGAGTGAATTTCACGTTGTTGCTTGTGTGTTTCTCGCTCCAACCCCTCCCTGCCAAAAGGATTTGAATACTTTCCTTCCTTAGTTTTTCATAAGTTTGTAGCATGCCAGTGGGCCTGGTTTTATTTTATAAATGAATTTGTCAGTATGATTATTCGGGGTATTCTGAATTAACTGTTGCATCAAACCTACAAGTGGGTTTAAAATTCAAATATCAAAATATTTAGGGGTAGTCAAATATTGGTTGGCCTCTGCACTTTGGATTTGAATGTGAATCAGCATCAAGAGTGCACAGAGCTCTGTGAAAGTGCTGAGGCCCTGGCCCAGGCTGCCCAGGGAAGTGGTGGCTGCCCCATCTCTGGAGGGTTCCAGGCCAGGCTGGATGGGGCTGGGAGCCCCTGATCCAGTGGGAGGTGTCCCTGCCCATGGCTGGGAGGTGGAACTGGATGGGCTTTAAGATCCTCAAACCCAAACCATTCTGTAATAACCGTTTTGAATAAAATGCAGATAATATTTTTTCTGGAAAGATATGTTTTAAAGTAGACAGTTTCTCTAGCACTGTACTTAATAGATGGTAGCAGTGATGATAACCTACAGCAAGAGCATAGCGCGCTGCAATACGAGGTGCTGTACAATGTCAGCCAAGGTAATGGATTTGGGGCTTTGTGATTGATATGATGCGGAGCTAAAGTTGTTGCTTCACGCTTTTGTCTTGATCATTGCTACTGCAAAGCTTCCACAGGAGTTTGTTTAAGGGCTACCTAGGTAAGAAAATCGTTATTGGCTCTTAATTAATCAGACAAAGTAGCTGCGGTGAGTGCTGACACACAGGTCTCTGTAGGCTCACTAGGAGGTGAATGGTTATTCCCTTCTGGAAGATTATGAGATGCCCGACTGCGAAGCTGAATTCCTGATTTCTGGCAGTTTGTGCGTGGCCAGCCCAACTGTGACCTCTGTGCAGAATGTGAAGTCCCCCTGTGCCCTGCCCACGTCCCTCAAACATAACGAAGGGCAAACAAAAGCAAGAAGGTAGCAGCCGTGGCAGGGATTTCTTGCTGGCAGCAAGACAGGGTGAAGCAACAGGATACCCGAAAGGGTTTCAGCGAGATGAAGAGTAAAGTTCTGGACTATTTTCCTTCAGTTTAATCTCTGCCACCTGCCATGAGGCTCCCCTGTCTCTGAGCCTGGGAAGGCCCCGTTTTGTTCAGTGCAGTTTAATCACCGCATTTAAATTTGTGTGTAAAAACCAACAACAACAAAACCCCATCTGCATGAAACCAAATTTGATATTCTCTCCCTCTCTTAGCGTGATCCCATGAATTTCTTGCATTGTTGTGTCCCATGTACTAAGGGTCCCATGCAGAGAGCAAACAATAAAGCAGCGAGAAGACAGATGCTCTGCTAATGGGAAGCCAAGGAGAAGAGAGTCTGTGAGGGATTACAGGCAGCCTGGGGTTGGAATACATTATTAGCATAGCACCCAATTCAGAAATTAGTTTTCAGAATTAAATGCCTGAAGCATTTTGGCAAAATCTCCTGATCGTCCTGCTCAAAAGCCCTTAAAGCATAAAAGAGTAGGAATCTTAAGTTGGGGCTGAGCAGTCGCGTTTGGTGACTTTGCAGTGCTCTAACTGTGAACTGTAGTTTTTATGGCTTCGTACCATTACCGGGGCAGCAACTGCCCCACCTGCTGAAATGTCACCCACTTGATCTGCTTGCACGTACCTTTAGCAGGTTTTGAACATCCTCATCAAAGAAGCAATTGGGCCTGAATGAGATTCCAGGGTCTGTTTCCAGGAGGAAGGTTTTGTTTAGTTGAGTGCCTAACAGCAGGGAAGGGCCTCAGCCTCTCCTTGGGCACGGTTAGGCATGCGAAGGAGAAGCAGCAACATGTCTTCTCAAAGATCTGACGTTGCCTAAGGTAGAGACTTTGGGTCCCGAAGCCTTTTTCAGGCATGCTGTTTTCTGAGTGGTTTTGCTTTTGAAAACGTCGATGAGAACGTCAAACTGTAAAAGACCTTGGGTAGACAACCAAGATTGGATACAGGACTGAGGGCAGACAGGAGAAATTGTTTCTCATAGTACTTGGTGGGATTATCCTCCGTGCATAATTGTTCGTTATATGCTCAAAATTCATTGTTAATTTCTTTTGGATATATTGCACATTAGACAGAAGAGTTATAAACCCCAAGATTATCACAGGAGGACACTAACAGGCCTAAATATTCAGGACAGAAGGGGACTTGTTTTCCTCTTGCATTGAAACAAAGACTCTTGGACAGAATCATTAGAGACTTTTTTGCCTGTTTGATAATCAAAGTATGGTGGAGAGCAAACAAAAGAAAAGTTCAGCCAGCCAAGCCTTCTATTTTATTTTTACTCTTCTATTCTAACTTAATTAACATATTTCTTGAGGTTTATTTAGTTTCCCAGAGTCTTATTTTAATAAGTGTCATTGAGGAGGTTGATAACAAAGTCTTGATTCATGCACATAAAGTGAGATTTTTATTATCCTGGGAGAGAAGTCAAGGACAAGGTAAATATAGGAGAAAACACTTGGGACCAAACTAAGAAATTGGAAAAAATAATATAGCAGCTCTTCAACGTGCACTTGTTTTCTTTGCATCCTGGTAACAAGCATCTTATTTCTCAGTCACAGAAATGAGAGTAAAGGGTAACACTTCATTTTCAGCTTTGAATTTCAGAGCTGTTCTTTTTTCAATGTTTTTTATGTGTGCTTAGCAAGCATCTGAATGAATGAATGTTTGGGAAAGTTCATAATTACGCTTGTGTTTGGCCTGGGTACGGACTGTAGACTTGTGAACATTGCAGACCAATCTCAAACTAGGCAGTATTTATTTACATTGTCTTACTGGTCTGCCAACAGAATATTTGTAACAAACCAAACTGGCACATACAAAGCCCTTTTAGAGTAAGGCTTGAACTGCACCTAGTTCTCCTCACATCCCAAATGAAACTGCGTGTACTAAGTACAATGTGTGCAGGAAGCAGAGCTCTGATTTAGCTTCTCCGCCAAGGTCTTTCCTATCAGCCTGTGCTACTTCACTGTTTCACCTCAGTCTGTTTTTCATGTCTCCAGATTGTGAGTGAGAGGCTGGTGTGGGGAAATGCTCTTTCCCTTCCCAGCTATGCAAGTAATAAAAGAGTCTGCAAGTTTGTAGAGCTTGCAGACTCTCCTCTCCTGCAGTTTCCCAGTTCACGAGCTGTGTGGGACCAGTGCTGGGAACCCGTGGTGGGGGAGGCTCTTGGGTGTGCTGAGAGATAATAGAGGCCATCCCGCCTTGTCTGCACCCTGGAGCAAGTCACAACTTCTCCCTTGTTGCACACACCATATTTGTGAAGGTTAATAATAATCAAGTGCTTCAAAGACAGAGGTTGCCAGTTTTAATTAGTATTTTTAAGGCTTCATTTGTAAGCTCTGCTTGTAAACTTGAATGCTTGGCACAACAGCCCTGCTAAAAACTAACACTGCAAAGCAGGAGCTGCCAGGTGGGCTACAAAAATGCAGAGAAAATCATTTATTGCTCACCTTTAAACTGCAGTGCCCACAGTATGACTGTCACGTCAAGAGCAGTGCTGCTGGGTTCTGAGCCTGGTATTCTTTTCTGGTCCAGATAGATTTAAAGCACAAGCAGAGCTGAATCCGGAATCTCAGTCTCACTGAATCAGGTGTCCAGTTCGTCTGGGTTCAATGCTGTGATCAGAATAGAGCGTGGTGGTAAAGGACAGTGCCTGGATGTGTCTGACAAATAACAATTCTTCTGTTATAAACAAATCATGTTTTTAAATTTCTAGGGTTTGTCATATAAAGAGTGATTCTGTGTCAGCAAAACCTTTCTTTCTGACAGTGTAATTGATGACAATCTAGTTAGCAATAAACACCACTCATCTGACCACTCTGCCATTCTGTTCCTGGGGGTACTGTTCCCTCTTAATCAATAGCTGGGTAAATACTCCTTTGCATTCCTTATCAAGTGACAGCCAGATGGTATTAGTAAATTCATTCCAGCAGGATTTTAGAATTAGATGGGTTTGTACTATTGCTAATCCTCAGCTGTCTGAGCCACCAGGACCTACCCACCTGTTTCCAGTAGCCCTTGAGTTCGCAACCTTGGGTAACAGTTGAGCCAGATGGTTACTCAGCTGTAGTGCAGCCAAGAAGCACTCTCAGCAGTGAGGCCTTTTTTCTGCATCAGTAAGAACAAGAAAAAAGAAAAAAAACAATATCTTGCAGAAATAGCCAGGTGGAACTGCCCACCTCTGTATTTGTTCCTCAGCACCCTGGTCTCTTTTGATAACATTGCAAAGTTTCTTAAGGTTGCCTGAGCTTTCCTAACTAACTAAGTGTTCCTAACTAAGTGTAGTAAATTTGGAGCCATGACAGCTGTTGTACCATCATTTACCAACTTTCTGGGGCCATCAAAGTCTCTGTGAGACTTTTTCCTTCATAATCACTTTGTTGCATAGCAACAGTAATTTTTTCTCCAACCTGTTGATCTGAAATAACATGTAATCCCCTCACACCAATAAAAAGGAAAACATATGGCAGCTCTAGGCTAGGAACTACTGGCTTTTGAAGTGAGGGGACAGTTAATCCCCACTAATTCAAGGGGGGAAATGGAGCAAGCTGAGAGCTGAGGCTCTGAGGATGCCTTAGATGCCAGAGCCAATTAACCTGCACTCTGGGAGAAGAGTCCAGTTTACAGTCATCCTCCCCGTTCCCCGTCTTTTATTTTGTGCAACTGAAGCGCATTTCAGGTGAGCTTTGCTGCAACCTTGATTGCTGCAACCTTGATTGCTGCAATAAGCATCACTATGCAATGCCACACAAATCCCTGGGCACCCCTTGCCTCTGGCAGGACAGTGCACACGACTGCAGTGGTCGAGGGTAAAGTTCAGCCACTGCAAATACCAGTTTCAAAATTGGGTGGCTGGAGTCCTTCAGGCAAATACCTCTTGCCTGTAAGGTTGTTGTTCAGTAGGTCAGGTGCCTGGCCTGATAAACTTGGTATTTTTTTTATACCTCTGCAGGGCTACAGGCAGACTTTGGCATCTGAAACAGGATCTGCTTTAGGGACAAGTACAAAAAGTTATGGTCAAAACCACTCAGGCAGGAAGCACCGAGCTTTGGTCCCAAGTGGGCAAAGCATCTCCCTGCTGCCGTGCCGCCAGCACCAAACCCAAGAAGGCTCCAGGCCTCCAGCCTTCTCATTGCCCACCACAGGCAGTCTGCGCTGGGGTCATTTCTCTGAGGTACCTTAACTGTCACCCACACTGTGCAAAAGTTCCAGCACACCAAGTGCAAACTTGCTAAATAGGCTTCAAATATAAAAATCAAGTTTAAAATAATATTGTCACATTAGAAACCTCAATGGAAATCTTATGGTGGATCAGAAGGCCAAGCTGGTATTTGAGCTTGCTGTAAGAGTGGAGCGAAGGCTTCCGAGTCACTGTCTCCCAAACCTATTTATGGTTTGCTGCCACGTACAGCATAGGCTGGAAAACGGGGCGGCATTCATTAAAAGGTATTTCTGCTGCTAAAGGAGTGGCTACTAACAATCCTTTCTTTTCTGTCATTTGAACAGTATTCAGGTTTTCAGCAAACGGCGGACAAGTGCTTTGTTTGTGGACACCTCATAATGGAAATGGTAAGAGACCTAAATTCCTAACCACAGGGTAGCTTGCTTTGCATGAGGTTTGGGTAGTTCACTGTGAGGCGTTGTGCTTTTCCCTAGTCACACTGTCATTGTGTCTTCCTTGCAGTCTAGGTAATTTCTGAAACTGAGACAAACAAAAATACCTTAACGTTCTAGTGCTATTAAGTACAGTAAGTTGGGCTTCTTTTCTACCTGAGATCACAAGGAGATGTTTTTCTGCCACATGCCAGTTTAAAAATAAAAAGATAAATAGAATTTTAATAATAAAAGGGGAAGTACAGCACAGCTTTGTGAGAGAATGTGGTAAAGGAAAACAGAGACAGTGCTCGGTAGGACAGTAGAGTAGCAAGAGCTCTGTCAAAGGGGTGGAACTTGGGCTAGAGAAGAGGGATATTATGATATTATCAGTAGCCCTGAGGTTTGTTGCCTGCTCTGTGACTTGCTTTATTTACCTTCTGCCACTTGTTCCACATCAGTTAAAATGCATTATTGCCACTGGGATGTGCAGGGAGCCAGCAGTCAGAGTTCCTTTCATAATAAAAACATGAAAGGGCTGTGGATGGGGCCAAAAACTGCTGGCGTTATTTCAGTGGGTGAAAGTAGGAAGAATTTTGTCTGTTCTTCGTAAGCAGAAATTCCCAAACAAAATGAAGCAGCTTGCACTTTAAAGAAGTGCAGATCATGTAATATATCTATTTTCCTCTTGCTTTAAAATGTATACAAAACTCAGGATGCGTAACAGAAGTAGCTATTGCGAACACAGAGGTTCAGTAGGAGCTGGAACAGACTTCACTAATGAGAATCCTGGCTCATATCCTGGCACCACTGGTTGGACGAGGATATTGTTCGGTTTAGCCCAAGAGCAAATTAGTTCTAGAGTTGTGACATGCTGGGAGGGGGAAGGGGATCCTGACTTGGCCCTTAGTTGCAGAATCCCCGGTATCTTGTCGGTGGAGCTCAGTAGCTGGAAGCTTGGCAGGTGCTTGTCTGCCTTTCTCCCTTCAGCAAGTGTGCTCTAACAAAAGGAAACATCTCTGGGAGCTCTAGGAATGAAGCAGTCCTGTTTGGCTCATGCCCTGGTTGTTCCTTCTGCTCCACAAAGGCGCCTGCCCAGCAGCAGGGCTGTTGGCAGCTACGGAGCAGAGGAGCTACAGCCCCACAGGCCTGGGCACGACTGAGCTGTTTGAGGCTGGAGATGCAGCTGAATTAGGAGTCGCTCTGCAAAGCAGTGGCTGCACAACCATGTTGGGCTAACAGCCCACGTTACGTAGCTGCCTAGGTAGAAGCACATGCATAGGGATGAGTTGTTTCTGGCTAGGGCTGGGCTTGCAAAGCAAATGGAGTCTGCTGCTGCTCACTGAGTGAAGAGCTCTATAGAGCTTCATTAGAGGGGGGAAAAGTTTAAATTAACTAGACTGCACATTTTTCCTATGCACTGTTTCTTACTTCATGTTGATTTGGTCTTTGTTCCTGGAATTATCTACATAGGGCACTGAGAGCTTGGCCTCTGGAGATTTTTCATCTCCAGTTTATTAGCAGCTCCAAGCTGAGCATTGCTTCTAGCAGATAGGTTTTGCATTTACTTTCCAAAGGTATTTCTTATATCTGAAATGTATGCAATTGGTGCTAAAACCTGTTGAGAGCTGCCTGAAGATGATGCCACGTCTCACTCTTCCATGGGCTTTGTGCATCCTCCATGATGTCCCAGTGCCACACTGAGTATTACATACAAAGATGCTGGGTGAGAGGGGGCCTGTTCTGCATTAGTGTAGCTGAGGCTGCATCAGGACTTTCCTTGGAACTTTTAAAATGCAATAGGGAAGGTCAGCATTGGAAAAGCCAGGGCACGTGGCCAGAACTGTATCTAAACACATGGATACAGATGGAATTGTAACCGAACACGATGGGCCCCTGTGACTGAGCAATAACTGGTCAGTAACTTGTGTTGGATTAGGTTCCCTAATTAATAAGGGGGCACCTCTTTGCTTGCTTGTTTTGTCATTTTACTTTTTGAGTAATGGCTGGTTTGGATTCTGTCTGTCGCAGCCTGTTAAGTTTTGTGAATTAAATCTGCGTCCCACTAACTTGAATTTGGCTGCAACACATTTTCCAAGAAGTGGTCTCTGAAGCCGTTTTTAATTTCTGTTGGCAGTGTTGGCCCTGCAGAGCTCAGACCGATGGGCGTTAGCCTGATTTTCACAGTTCTCTCTCTTTATTTGGAGCCTACTGAAACCCACTGAAATAAGCAAGTTGATTGTTTTAAAAGGCCCCTTGCTGACAGATCTGCAGTGGTAATTTCATCTTGAAGTGCTTTTCTCCCTGCCAGCATCATACACAGCAGTATATGAGGGGGAATCTCCTGTAATCATGCATCCATTTATTTTGCTGTTTGCCCATTAAGATCTTGCAGGCCCTTGGAAAGTCGTACCATCCTGGCTGCTTCCGCTGCGTGGTGTGTAATGAGTGTTTGGATGGAGTCCCCTTCACTGTAGATGTGGAGAACAATATTTACTGTGTCAAAGACTACCATACGTAAGTACACAAATCCATTCCATGCTTGAATAAATGATAGTAGATAAGTTATTGGTATAGTTATAAGCCTTGTAGTAGATAAAAAAAGGTCATTTCTGTTTGCTCAGAAGTCCCTCAAGTGCTGCTCTCACAAGTTGTTGCATTGGTAAATTATTTCAAGGTTGTTAACTCTCACTGCATAGGCCCAGCAGGGCACAGTGAGGCTGAAAGTCAAGTATTGTCAGGGGATGTACTTCTCTGGTGGCTGTTTCTCTACTTCTTTCAGGACTTTCAATACTAATTAGATCAGGCTCATTCTGCTATTGGTGGTGGGTTTTCGTAAGAGTCAAGGTTTGGGTAGTGCATGTTGTTGGCAAATATAAGTTAGGTTAACCTAGACTGGACAGTAGATTTGTAATTAGCAGCTACTGTTAGAAGAGTTTAGCCTCACCTGACAAAAAGTTTCATGGTTTAAGTGATTGCTTTTGGACTCCTTTCTGCTCCCACGCAAAGGCAACACAGATGCTCTTGGCTCCAGTCAACCCGTAACTCAGCTTATGCAGAAAGAGTAAATCACTCTGAACTCAACCCTATTGGCACCAAACTGACTGCATTAAAGGACAGGGTGACTGTTGGCCCCGTAATTGTCATAAAATGCAGCCATGAGCAATAAGACCAGTTGATGTATTTGGTTTAAGTAGATCCTAGCCATGATCAGCCTCTCTCCTGTTTAGCATCATTATGTCTTTCTGACATCAGGTGGTGACACTTCCCAAGATAGGGGCTGCTTTGCAGTTAAAGCAGGAATTCTCAAAGAATTTGTACGGCTTTATGAGTCAACGAAGGCATGAAAAAATACATATGTGGGAAGAGGGAGGGATTCTTTGTGCCTAGATGTCAGGAAGATCTAAGTAATAAAGCTGGGGGAGATCAGCCACTCCTAAATCTCCTTTTTTCTTAATATTTAAAGTCCTGTGGAAATATATTTTGAAAAAAAAAAAACAAAACAAGGCATGGTTAGAATAGCTGTATTGGTTTTACTTTTTTAAGAAGACTTAAATATGACCTGAATACTTTGTTCTTGCACCCTAGGGTTTTTGCACCAAAATGTGCGTCTTGTAACCAGCCGATCCTACCAGCACAGGTACGTGTTAACATGCACTGACTCGTTAGAGAAAACAGCTGTTGTCATATGAACATATTTCCAGAAACACTTTAGATGCTTTTCCTCCCACTTCCAGAATCTATACTATGTCAGATACTAAGTTAAATACAGTTAAGAAATAATGTCAGTCCCAAACATTCCCAGAGGTTGTAATAGTAATAATACTTGTGCAGCAGAGTACTTTGTATCTTTAGGATGCTTTCCAGCTCTTAATTATGCTGTTATAAATCTTATTTAATTGAAAGCCCTGACTGGGGCTCCAAGAACAACCCAAGCAGTAAAGCCCTGTTTATTTTTAGAATCTAGCATTAGTTCAAGTAGCAGTTTTCCTTGTCTGCAAAAAGCTGGCTAAAAGGGAAGCCAGGTGACTGACCTGCTTGTAGCCTCAGCCTGTCCCAACAGTGTAGTTAGTGTGATAGGACTTCTTCATCAAGACATCCTTTTTCTGCCTGCCCGTAGTGGTGCTCCCTCACACTCTGGTGAGAGCAGGACTCTCAGAGTTCCAATTGCCGAGGTCACTGACCAACTTATTTGTAAGCAAGGGCTTCCAACGCCTACTCTTACCTTCCCTCTGCTTCCCCAACAGGGCTCCGAGGAGACTATTCGGGTGGTGTCAATGGACAAAGACTACCATGTGGAGTGTTATCACTGCGAGGTAGGCACCACAAGGCTTTGCTAATAACTAGCAGCATCTTGACTGGTGCCCGACTTACACCCCAGGGTGCATTTGCTGGCTCTTGCTCTCCAGGGCAGGTAGGGCTGTGCCCCACAGCTCCTGGGGTTGAGTGCTAGCTGGGCTGTAGGTGGTGCTGCCATCTCCAGTACCAAATCCATTTCCTTTTTTTCTCACTGGGTTTGGTTGTTTGGGTTGAATTTTCTCAATACTTGGAGATGGGGAGATCTCTGTTCCTCCACTGTTGTTCTCACATGTCATCCCTGTAGTTATGTGCCCATCCAGAGGTATTAACATGTTTGTTTCCACTCAAGATGGACTGTCGGCCTTGAAGTCTTTACTTTTTATTAATTCCAAATTAGACAAAGCATAGCCCTGCTTCCTAAGTAGAACATCACATCTCCCCCTCTTCCCCACTCCTCTCATTCCAATTGATGCGCCCCCATTTCCTCCTCACTGTCTTGTTGCAGAATTAGCTCCTTCTGTTGTTCTAACTTCATCCAGGTTGTGTGCCAGAGTAAGTCCTTGACCTGTTTCTGTCTGATTTGTATTTGTTAGGTGAAGAAAAGACCAGAATGGGAGGGAAAAAAAGAGACTGTCCTGTTTGCTTTGATTTCAGTATGTCATTTTGTTTAGTATGAGATAGTGCCAAGAACTCTTGAGGCTGCTGGAAGCATGGGAGGGAGCTCTCAGGGTTATGCAGAATAGATCAGCATTAGTGTCACCTACCTACCTGAATCACTCACTAATTTGGCACGTATGTTTCTTCTAGGATTGTGGCTTGCAGCTCAATGACGAGGAAGGCCATCGTTGTTACCCGTTAGAAGGCCACTTGCTCTGCCACAGCTGTCATATTAGGCGCCTTAATATTAAACTGCCATCGCATCCACCTCCAAGCTATCCGATGCACGTCACAGAACTCTGAAAGACATTTCCATTTCCAATAAGCCGTTTAGAAGAGAAGACAAAAAACTAAAAATGACTTTTCTGTTCCTTCAAAGACAAGATTCCAGTTAATAACGATCTAAACCAGTTATTTATTTTTTAAATCAGAGGTGAGGGATCCTTTTCTTGTACATACGCATTCTTTTATCTAGGCATTTTCTGGGATACCGTCTACTTGAAAAATAATTCACCCCTAAACTGTAAATGGCAGCATTTCTAAAAACAATGGTACAAAGGGCCGCTCTGCACTCCCTCCTCACTCTTCCTTCAGTGGAGATTTCACCCAAGTAAAGAGTGTAGAATTGATTTCCAGAAGTTAGCACCTTATCATACCGCAGCAAGCATGATAAGATAAATGCTAGCATTTTAGCTAGTTTTGTTGAATTCTGTTCTTAAGAATACAGTCTCACATTTTTCTTAAATTCCTAGAAATAGTGAATAGGAAGCAAACAAGTGTGATTAGCAATTACAGTTTTCAGCATGGGTTCAAAATAACATCTGAAGAAAAGTCAAGCCAGCTTTCCATCCTACCACAGTTCCACAGCCATCCAAAGACTATTTATGTTGTTAAAGAAACATGGTAAGTATCTCATATAAAAGCCACATTACAGAGGAATCTATCCAAAAGATTGGCACGTGCAGGGTCGTTAACAGTTGACAAAGTTGCAGACCTCTCTAATTGCTTGTCATGTACAAGCGTAGACACAGTTTCAAAATGCATTCATACCAACTTGATGATTTAGCAATTAATAAACAGTTCGTCCTTTAAACCTGTTCTTTATTTAATAGGGTTAGCAGCCCCTTTCTATGCAAGGGTACACCTGTCTTTATACTACTTTTACACAAGTTTGTTACCAACTGCTTTATGATTGTATGCTGATACATTATTAAAACCAAGAGGGGGACTGTTTTTTGCATTCTCTTTTCAGCTTTGTGGTCTTTTCTAGATGTACTTTCAAACTGATTACAGTGATTGTCTTAATTGGAAAACAGTTTAGCAGAAATAATAATTTAGAGAGTTGGACCACTGAAGCTCTGATATTTTATAACAAGTATTAGATGTACATAGAACGTACACACTTTCATATTTTGCATAAGCTTTTACAGTAACCTCAGAGCTCTGGGGAAATATGTGTCTTCCATATAGGAAGTTAGATGAATCTTTTTTATGGTTTATTTTCTACCATGTGTTGATGATTTAAATGCAAATCACACATCTGTATGTTTAAAAAAAAATTTCTTGCATTCTCATGAGAATCGATGCAGCCTTCCTGAATTTATATTTTAAATAAATCCATCACTGCTGTCCTTAACTGTATCCAAAATCAGAATAAAATAAAATTCTTCTGCTCCAGAGGAAGTGGAAATACCAGACCAGATTCTCCGCTTGTGTAAACTGGGACATTTCCATGCCAGTTCTCAAGATGCTGAGAATCTGACCAGTCCATTCGGAAATGATGCCACGTTAAAATCAGCATGGAGGCTGATGAAATTACTTCTGTGGCAACACTATTGCAGTTTAGTTTCTTATGCTCCATTGATTTTTTGAAAGCTGTTTGTGGTGCTCTTGAAAAATACAAAGAGCATCCAATGGACACTAATTCCTCAGTGGAATAATTAACTCCCTTAACAGACCTTTTTGGTAGTCTGGTATTCCCTTGTGTGGGGAGGGGAGAGGGGCAGGCAGAATTCCTGTGAGCTGTTTTTTTCTGTTAGTAAGGAACAAAAGGTACGGTTCCTGAACTTTTGCCAAACTTCCCTTGGCCTAGATTAACCTGTCCTCCTGAATGCTCCTTAGCAAATCAGGTGCTCCTTTAAAATGCCATTTTCTAACTAATATGTGTCAGCTTATAGTTACATATTTAATGCAATAGCCTTGGTTTGAAGGAATTACAGTGCAACCAATGCCCATTTCTGCAGTGGGACCGAAGAGGCCTGGCCTGCAGGAGAAAGGGCACTGGGTGCACACACACTTCTGCATTTGCAAACGTTACCTCTGTGTCCATAGTCACCAGCCCAGCCTCAGAAGGAAGCAGCAATACCTGTGCTTCTTGCCCAAAGACCAAATGCTAGAACAGGGAAAAAAAAGTCTTAAATTGAGCTGTATGAGTAGGTCAATTTCTTAGGGTCATTACAAGCATGGAAGGTATCAGAGCTTCAGGATAAGCTTTTAGCATCAGCTGCAATGAAATAGTTTTGCCATTTAAGGAAGTTGCTTTGGACCACAGTTAGCCTTGAGGCGTTTTTACTTGTTTGTCATTACGATATATGAACTAAAGGAATTCAAATTAAGAAAGCAGTCATTAAAATACATAGAGAAGGCTTGGGTCTGTTCCTGTGAGCCAGTTATCCCATAACAGTAGTTGCTGTACTGGAAAAATGCTTTGCTATGCCAGTATGGAAGCCGAACCTTCAATATCCTGGAGATGGGGGTGACTTGCTCTGGCACTCAGCCTTATGCCGGTGCCTTCCTTAGCACTTTGGCTCCTTCAGGGGCAAGGTGAAGTTTCCACGTCAACGTAATTCTTGAAGGCCAGCGTGCTACATCTAACATGTACATACCATACCTTTTCTTCTTTTGTGAAACCAATCATACTTGTAGAACAGGATATTTCATTTCATTTCACATGGTAATTTGTCAGTCTCTTGTAGTTCTACTCAGCTCCAATGTGTTAAGTATCATCATGGTAATATTATCAAAAGGTAATATTCAATATAGAGTATGCAATTTGCTTAAAACCAGAAAGCAGCAATTGTTCCAGTATTTTCTATAGGCAGGTGCATTCTATTACTGTCTAATGAAGTGCAGCTTTGCTTTTCCAGCATTTGGTATAAAAACTGGAACTTGGGTGAAATTTTCCAGTTTTTTTTTCAATCAAAGAGAAAAAGCAAAATCTAAACTAATGATGTGCTGTGCTCCTTAGTGCTGGTGACACTTTCTGCACATTTTACCTCCTGTCTGGGAAATTATGTAAATGAGAAAGCTTCCTAGAACGATTTTCTTAAGGATTATTCTTATGTTAAATCAGTTCAACACAGCTGTACACTTTCTATGTCAATGTTATGATGTGATTGTTAGTCAGTAGCCTTTGCCGTATTTCTTCCATAAAGTTAGCCCAATAACGAGTTGTTCTCGTTTGCATTAGGACTACAGCTTCCATTTTGGTAAGGAATTGTACGGAGGCCCTACAGCCCAAAGCTGTGGTCGGCAACTCAGAGTCCCTCGTTCGCTGGAGAACATGATCCAAAGAAAGGACCAAAATAAGAATTTGAAAACAAAACAAAAGAACACACTTTGAAAATTGAGCTTTCAAAAAGGGGTTGTTTGGGTTTCTTTCCTTTTCCTTTCACTTGTGTGCACGTGTGTGTGTGTGTGTGTGTGTGTGTGCGTGTGTATATATTTTGTAAGGTGGAGCTTCAAAAGGAAAACATGGTTAGAGGAGCTCTTTAAGACCAGAAATTCCAGAGTAGTTAAGTAAACCAAAGCTCTAAAGGAGACAAAAGCTGCTTTCTTGTGTTTCAAGAAAAGTTTTAAAAGTTTGTGATTCATCCTGTAACTAATGCCGTAACTAGAGTATATAATTTGACTTAAATTAAGTTTTCATTTGAGAAATATTTTCATTTTCTTTAAAAGAATATAGTTTTCTTCCAAGAACTTGGACCAACTTTGATTTTTATTTTGTAGGAAATATATAAATTCCCAGTTTGTATATCATGTAACCAGTTTACATGCTGAAAATATACGTTAGGTTAACTATTTTTGTACATATATCCTTGTAAAACCTTTCAATGTGCTTCTGTCTTTTAGTCTTTAGAATTACTTGTGGTTTTGTGTTTCAGTGTTTGATTCCCTTGATTGTTGAAGAAAAAAATTGGGAAATGTAGATTTATTTATCTAAAGAAGAAGCTACTTGCTATCATCCTAAGTTATTTAATATTGAAAGTCAGAAAGTTTCATTTAACCTTAGATGCTATAATCTGCTTTTTTCAATAAAGACGTTTTGTAGTTATCTTTGATTTTGTAGTTTGTTGCATATAAGTATTTTATCTTTTTTTCATGTAGGTAGCCACTAAAACAATTTTCAGGAGACCCTTGTATTGCTTACAGAAATGCCTAACATATGAATTGATTGCAGCCGCATTCATGAAAGATTTTGCTCCTTCAGTGCAAGAGTTACTAATTAAAGTCTAAAATATGACCACAGCTAACGTTTTGCAGCTGCACTTAGAAAAGAATGTAGCCGCTCTGGCAATGTTTAATTAAGCTTTAACCAGTCTGGCTAGTTCACATGTAGGACAGTCAGTATTGAGGAACACTTCCTTTTCCAGACTGCCATTATTTTTTGGAGCGTCACAGGAGAGAAGTACTCACCTGGGCTATGAACTGTCATGGCTTTAAGCACGTGGACTTGGTTTGGGGAATTCTCTCAGTTTTCTTGTTAAGTCAGTCATTCAGAAACGGTGGCCAGAGCTCTGATAGGATCAAGAGATTTTTTTAAAATATATTTTACCTTTTTGAAGTTCTTTGCCGCTTTCTTGTCTCCAGTTTCATGGCATAGATGGGAGCTTGGTCACATTTATCTTCTGCACGCAGTGGTCCTGAAAAAGCAGCTGTGTCTCTCAGGCAAAAGGTTCATCAGCACTGGTGTCTTGGCTGCAATCATGGCCACAAGTAGACACCTGGGGAAAGAGTACAAGACCAGTTTCTTCCTGGTTTCCTCATATTCTGTGGGTTTCCACTAAGCTGGTCAGTCTCCCATCCTTGTAGATGCTAGAGTGACTCGCAGAAGGCAAATATTCACAAGCTGCTCCTTTGGCACGCCGCCAGCCTGCCCTCCAAGGAGCAGCACTGCAGCTCTGCCCCCCTGGCTTTGCAGAGTACAAATCTGGAACTGACACTTGGTGGTAGTTTTCATACAATGGCTATTTTGGCATTTTTTTTCTTTTGCACAGTCAGAAAAGAAAGAGTTACAAATGCCACAATGGTTTTAGGGACGCAGTCTGCACTTCTGTGCTTCAAAAGAGATGTACCACTCTTCCATCGGACCTTCACATGCATGCTATTTTCTCACTCATAATTTTTTTAAATTCACTCAAAATGAGCAATTCTTGCCCTCCTTGAAGGGGAGAAAAAAGCACAAACACTGGGCAACACAAAGCATTTTAACAAGTCCTTCACCACGTGAGTTAACGCAAATGTAGTCAATAAAATCTAGGACAAATTCTTAATGTAGCAAGAATTTATACTAACCCGTAACTACCCTGGATGAAAAGAACAAGGGTTTTTCCAAGTCATCCCAGGGCTGAACCAGAGACACTTGGCTAGTGCTGGGAACCAGTAGGAATATGTGAACTGGGCTGGTGAGACTGCCTTCAGGTCACATCTGCATTATCCAGCTTATAATCCCACTAATTCATAGACTCATGGAGTGATGTTGGATAATACTTCAAAAGGTCAGAGGTCATCCGGCGCAACACTCCACCACCAGCATCTCCCCCCCACCCCACTCAAAGTAAACTGTATATGTATAGAGACAAAAAGAGAGAGAGAGAAAGCGCGTGAGCGCATGTGCACGCACCTTACCTATATGTAATACCTTAGATGTTCCCTTGGGTGTGTCGTTGGCGAAACTGGAATTGCAGCCTCATTCCTACTGCTACAGCATTTCCTAATTGGCACAGTCTGGCAGGTTATAACAAAGCTGCTCAGTGTTCGCACTTGGCATTGCAGGTTTCTTTCCTAGACCCCAGCTGGCTGGATCCCTGATGCCCATGCCTTCAGCTTCACACCAGCTAAGAGGATGAAAAAGTGGCAAAGACAAACAAATGGAGAAAGGCAAAGAACCAGGGCCCTGCTGAAAACAATGCAGACAACTTTAGATCGAGCATGAGCGCTGCAGTTTGCAAGCATTTGCGGCTGGCGTCATTTTTTGCAAAGGCAACAGCTGTGATATTTTTCTTTTCCTAAAACACCCTCATTTCAATCACCAATTTCTTTACATTGAACATTGGAACATAGCACCGGACACCTTTACTTGTGAAATCTATTTACAGGCAAAGGACAGTAGTCTGCACTTACAGCCACTTTTTTCACATCCAAGAACTCAGACCTCATTTCTATGAATGCAGTCTGGGGCAACAACAACCTGCAAACTCCTTTCCTGCTTGCTGCCCCACTTACAAGTCTATGATTTCATGCAGCCTCAAAAAGCTCTGAATTTAGATGAACTTGCTAGACATCGTATGACCCCTGTTGGTGCTACAACACCATTCTTGGCGTTCACTTACATGTAAGAAGATTTGGAGGAGGAACCACTAAGCAAGGTCTGGAAGTAGAGCGCAAGAACAGGTGAACATTAAGCAGGACACATCAGTCTTCTCTGGACGCCTAAGCTGGACATAAAAGTGTCACCCATTAAGCAGAGGGCTCCAATTTCTGGAATGAATCGCAGGTAATCCCTCCATCACGTATTTTGAAAGCTATGGAGTTAACTACAATTTTTGGTGAAGCTCTAGAAGACCAAAAATGTTTTCTTCCTGTTCAAAATTCACTTAGGATCCTGTCCTAGTGCTCAGTGCTGTTCTCACCATCACCACACTTAACGATGAGACAGTAAAAATAAGTTGCCATTTTGTTTATTGAGAGCACATAAGACCCAGTGCATTTCTACTGTACCTGTATCTTCCCTGTGCTCTCGGTTCCTGTCCCATCAGAAGAAAATACACTGCCTTCGGCAACATAAATGCATGTGATCACGCACGGAGCACAGAAGTACAAACTGAAAACTGCACAAAAAGTGAGAAACCACGTGGAAAGCTGGTTTGCCAGAAGGAAGAAAATAAGTATGTGTCCAGCAACACATTTAAGAACAAATTCTTAAAGGTTTGTGTCACGGCTGAAAAAAAAATCCGCAAACCTCCACATTTGTATGTACATGTCTGGGAAGTCATCGCCTGGAAGAACAAGTACTGCAGTAGGTAGTTACTGTCATTCAAGTGGTTAAATGAACTATCAAAAAACCCCTGCTCGTTAAAAATTTGGCACATTTAAACTATTGCAAGAATGTTAAAGCCAACTGATCGGTTAATTACTGGCTGCTCTGGTGAGGCAAATGAAAGCCAGAGGCACCCCTCAGTGCTTCCAGGCACAGGAACGAAGCAGTGACATGCGCAGTTCCCAGCTTGTGTGAATAGGTCTTGCACTGCTAAAACTAAGGAAGCTCTGCTGGTTCACGCTAAATGAGTGTGTCTCTGAGACAGAGCGTTCAGATAGTAAAGAAAAATGACTGTATCGAGCTGTGTCTTTTACCACCTAAATCCTGCACCCAAAAGCTTCATGAGTTAAATGTGACAAGCTTACCAGAGGGGAAATGAAGCAGCAATACGTTCTGCTCTGTGAAGGTCAGTTATTGCATGGCTCTGGTCTCACCTAAAGCACCTTTACCTGAAGTTTTCAAAGGTCACACGCTGCATGTAAGGATGAATGCAGCAATGGAGTAGAGAAAAAAAAAATGGCAAGCGTGGCAGGATGCAATGCCAGGGAGAGAGCAACCAGACTTATCTGTGACACCTGCAAGCCATGTGTTTAACCACACTTACCTCTAGAGTGGACGTGGCTCTCAGAAATTATTTTCCACCGAGCTTCTTTAAAGCTGTGAGGGAAAAAAAGAGTATTGGTGTTATGCAGCTGGAACTGCTGGCTGTCTCCCAACAGGATGGTGGTGGTACTCCTCTGTGCTCAGGCTCACCTGGGAGTTGATCCGCTCCTCGCTTCTCCTTCCTGTGTCAGGAAAATAACAAAAAAGAAAACGAAAAGCTTTCTGCATCATTTACTTTTCCATTCCTTCTCAGGTCATTTCCCAGCAAGGCAGAAGAGGAGGACAGCACCCTGCGGGCACAGGGCTGAGGCACCTCAGCACAGGCTGTTCACCAGTGGTCACTGTCACACATGAAGCACTTTTATCAAAACAGCAAGTCCTGGCCCAGCAATCATTATTTTAAGCACATCCCATTGCTTCTAGCCATTTCTTATTTGGAATAGATCAGTTGCTACCTACATTCCCAACACATAAAAGCTATACCGACAGTTTATTTGGCTCATTGCTCTTTTATCACCTCAATATACCACGCTTAATAGTAAAAGTGACAAATACTCAGCTCTTCTAAGATCTGCCTTCTGTTTGCTATAAACATTATTTCATTCTTTATTTTAAAAAAAGTTGTTTTTTTTTTTAAAATAACTTTCATTATCGTCAGCTGCTAGCAGCTCTCTTCTCACACTGTAGTTTCTGAGGTCTGGATCAACCCCATATTTTTTTAATAACCATAGAAAATTACTTTATAAAATAATAAATTTGCTGCTAGTTAATATGTAATTGGCCAATTATTTTCCAGAAGCCCCTGCTAGAATGGGAAAAAAAAGTAATAAAAATGTCTATATGGAAGAGCCCACAAATGCCTTTGAAATGGAGCAGAAATCCTTACAGAATGTGCTGTTGCATCTTCCAAACTGAATCAAAAGAGAAGGAAGGTGGAGCAAAATAAAGTTTTCTTTCAATATTTCTTATTTTATCCTGCAACAGACAGCATAAAATCTGCTAGATTGGTGGCTCTGGCAGCCATCAGACAATGCTTTGATAAAGCATCCTGGATTTCATGATATAATGTAACTTTGACTTGATTTTTTTTTTCCATTACTCATATCTTCAAAGCTGAAATCTTTTCCTTTGCCGATGAGCCAAAACATAACACAAAAGTAGGCACCTACTGCACTGCTGTCAGTAATTTCCATAGTACCTTTCCCCAAAAAATTGTGACTTTGTTGTTTGCACCCCAGGTTTAAGACTCTCCTGCAGCAGAAATTCGCTTACAGGCTCAGCAGGCACAGTCAGGGAGCGCAAAGCAGGAGAAAGCAGAGACTGCTGTTTTCTTTGAGCTGGATCTTCAATGGCAGCCTTCTGTATAAAAGCACAGTCTCCAAGAAAGCAGCAACGCAGAGATGATGCTGCAGAGACTCAGTAACGCTTCCATACTAAACGGGAGTGAGAAGGCGAGCAGGACTGAACCCAAGATGCCCACTGCCATCCTCAGTTGCCCAGGAACAGCAAAGCGAGCTGTTAGCTCTGGCTGTGGTGCAAGAGCAGCTGCTTGATGCTTCATCCAAACTCTCTGCAGTGCTGCTACCACTGGATGTGGTCCTTTGTATGCTCTCATGAAAGGCTTTGTCCTAATAGCACCTCCCGCCTCAAAAATCCCAAACCTGCATGTATGATCTTGCTGCCTACTCTATATATTTATACACATATATATATTTATACATCTATAATATATTTATATATATATATATGTGATATTGACATTATATTCACATATATTTTTATATATAAATAATGACTCCACATGCGGAGATGTAAGTGGGCTGAAAGGCTGTTTTGTGAACAGATCACGTTTTACAGGGGATGGGGTCACATGAGATTCACTGGCAAAGGGTTACAGAGCTTTTCAAACATATTCCAGTATTATTCTGTGGAGGCAGGTGATAACACCACTTGCATGTACATAAGCACATTTTCTCACGCTGTCTGGTGGCGTACATTATTCCTTACTCCCTCCCCAGCCAAAGTTTACTAAATATCCTATTTTACCAGGGAGGGAGTTCTCCCTCTCCCAGTTGCAGATATGCGCTCAAGGCCAGGCGGTGGAGGCGGCAGGACAGCACCTCTGAGCTCTGCCTGCTGCCACCGTGGCCGGGCACGGGATGGGGCCAGCCTGGGCTAGAAGGCGGCTGCCAAAGGCCTGTGCACCCCTGGGTGACTGTTTCTGGATGCCACCCTGCAGTCTGCCACGGCAAAGCATGGGCTCACGAGTACAGCAAGAGGCACCCACCTGAGTTTTGTTGTGTTTGGGTCACGGATGAAAAAGTTGCAGTACGTTGAACTAAAATAAGGCCAGAAGGTGGGACAGCCGGAGGTGAACCAGCCAGTTGTTTGAGGAGCAGCCAGCCACCGCTGACAACCATGCCCACTTTGAAGGACATGGGAATGTCATTAGAGGACCTTTTCCAGCGGAAACATCAACGTTATTTCAAAACGGATACCCCTGAGGAGCATACTGTGTCCCACCAGCGCCTTCCGGAGTGCACAGCAGAGCCAGCTACCAAACAAGCATTAGAAACGCAAGAGCAGCACCACCAATCCCCTTCCTTCCTCCTCTTCCAAAACGGCTGTTTCGAGCTGGGGGCTGGCACAAAACCTTATCAAACTTGCTGTTCTGTGCAACCCCAAGAGGCCTGACAACACCTCTGCCTGGAGGTCATCACCAATTATTATCTGGGAGGCTGTGGAGGAGACCCTCCTCTCATCCCTGCTGCTGTGATTGCAGTGAACCCCCCACAAGTTCCACCATTGCAAGTCCAGGTTTCACTGTGCAACTATCTCAAGATATTTTTTTTGTGGTAGAAACTTCTGGAATTCACTAAAAATAAGTTTGTTTGGGTTTTTAAACCTAATCCAAACACATTTGTGCCGTCTTTCAAGATGGCACTTCCCCCTTGTCCCTACTTGACAACAGATTTTTCAGTCATCAAGAATGCTCTGCATGCACAGAAATATCTCGGGTTATTTTTCCCATAATCAAAAGAAAACAAATCCCAGAGCAGCCCTGGCAGCCGCTTCCGGCCCGTGCACTGCCCCCAGAGACCCGTCAGGCTTGGCTGCTGCCTCAGAGGGCAAACAGGAAAGTTTGCTTTTAATATAAAATTAGACACTGAACAAACTGCCTTTTTTTTTCCCCCCAAAGCCCCTCAAACTCTTGCCTAACTTCTTTGCCATTAAACATTTTCCAAGACAGCAATTTAGACGTATATGAGTGGCTTGGATTGTACAAGCCAGCGTTTACGTTCTCTCCTCTCTTGCTGTCAGGACCGTTTGATGAACTGCTGGCCAGTGCTGGCAGCTCACCTCCCACTGCAGCCACTTGCAATCATTTATGATACAGCTCCAGCCGCACTATCAGCTACCAGGATGCCCTCTGCTATTGTCTCCTTGCTTTCATGCGCTTTCTCCTTCAAGGCCCTTCCTGATCACAGAGGATCAGCATTTAGAAAGAACTGCAGTTATTTACCTCATTATACTCCCTTAAATCCCTCCCTAATATTCTCATCTGCTGTGATAACTAAATGAATTTTGCCAATTAGAGCTGGTAAGACACTGTGGCTACCACCTGTACCCACCTTAAATTTGCCCAATAATTTTCTGAGGGCAAGAAGCTATTTTTTAATTACAACGATGACATTCTTGCAACTTCAGAGCTACAAGTTTACAAGCCAACAAATCTTTCAATATCACCAAAATTTTCTTGGCCTAATGTAATTGCGGTTTGGTATAGGAAGTGTTTCTATGTCTAGCACCAAGAACTGTCCTTATTAGAGAAAAATCAAAAATCTATCACAGCCACTCTCAGCAGAACCATTCTTGCAGTGAGTTTACATTGCAAAGTATAAACTAGAAGAGGTTTCACAAGTATTTAACCAATTAGACCTTTGCTTTCCCTGCCTGTTATAGATAATACGGGGGAGAAAATTGCAGGCCACTATCTGGAATTGTTGACGAAAACTTCTGAAATGCTTTGCATTCCTGTGACGGGGACCTCAGCAAGAGCCCGTTGTCAGCACGCTTAGCCTTGGGTCTGCAAGGTCAGATGAGTCACTGCAGCGTCTCCCTTTTACATCTGATCAAGTGTGCAAAAACCTGGGGACAAACAGTCCCACACATTACTCTTATGTCCTGGGGATCCTCATTCAAGAGCGCTCTGAGAAGGCAAGACTGAAACAAGGCTGCAAAGTGACATCATTAAAAAACCTCAGCAGAGTTACAAAAAAGCATCTTGTGCAACCCACGTGCGGTACCCAGAACAACAGACATCTCATATGTTATAGAGTCCCTGGACTTTTTGGTTTAATAAATATTTTCATTTAGTGGATTCATTTGATGTCCAAACTTTTGCATTTACAGCACCCCAAGATCAGCTCAGCCTCTTCCCTTAAAAAAATCTATAGCATCATAATGGATGTGATGCCACGAGAATGCAAAATAAATGTTTGGTGTTGTTGCATTTTTCAGTGTGGAATTGTACGATCTACACTCCAGAGAGCTCGGGAAAAGAGGAAAACTACAGTAGCTGTGATCACTATAAAATATTCAGAAGGTGAAGCTCAAACATAAAGGATCTCAGTTGCAAAATGTTCTTTTGCTGCTACTGATTGCAAAGAAATAACCAGAGGCACCACTGAGCATCGCCAGACCGCTGCTGCATTGGGCTTCATACGTTTAGGATTGCACAAGCCTCTGCTGTAAGATTTTCTATTCCCTTTTAAGCTGAAACTCTGTTCTTATTCTCATTCTTTGCTAATGAGAGGGATGTCCTGGGGAAGGAAATGCACAGCTGAGAGAAGAGCAAGGAGAGAAGACTGTACTGCAAGAAGGGAGTACAGTCCTTCATTTGGAGACAAATTGCTTCTAGGGGCTGGGCTTCATGAAAAATAAAACAACAGCTGAGCATGGCTCCTAAGGAGGTTCATTGGCTTTGGCAAAGCCACTTGGCACAGTGGGAGGCACAGCCAAGTCTTAGGATAATTTAATCCTCTCCAATCTTGGTCCATCAGCATGTCCTTCAGCAAAGCTTAGCTCTGCACCCAACAGGGAACTTGAGAATCATCAGAAATTAGGAATCTCCCAACTGCCCTGTGTGCCCTGGTGGTGTGGACACCCTCCATCTAACTGTTCTCATGTCCCACATCGAGCACAAGTAGCCTCCAAGTGGCACGAGCATTTGGAAAGGTCAGGAGCAGATATGACACACAGACTCTCCCTTCAATGCTCAAATACAAGTCTCTAAGGAAAAAGCATCCCACAACCAGCAGCCAACTGCAGCAGATATAGCTCAGTCACCAGAGTCAGTTCTCTGGTGGGCTCTGTACCCACCCGGGCTCCACAGAAATTAAGCTGTCTGCAGCCAGTGAAAATCTTATAAAAGTAAAATGTCTTTATTCTTTGATTTTCTAGCTTTTTCTTCACACTGAAGAACAGATATGAAGAGGCTGAAACTTTTCCATTTCAGAATGGCCCATTCCCCAACGTTTTAAATATTTGTGCACAGGATTCTGCAGAACTCCGTACAGCCACCTAGTGCTGGGAAAAAAATCACTTCCCACTTCTGTGACTGTCCTCTGCAGTCCCATAAGTGTATTTGAGACTAAATGTCTGGCAAGGAGGACCAGAAGCCAAGTCTCTGCAAAAGTCAAGACCATGCACTTCGAGTTACAGGCAGCAGCAAGGCTGAGAACAAAACGGCCAATGAACTGTGCACACAGGAAATGCACTTTCATCCCGATAAAGAAAAAAAGAAAGGCATGGCTACTAACTGTAGATTCTCCAGTGGTTATCTGTGGCATCCCTCCTCTGTGCCTCTGGGCTGAGTAGCAAGATCTACTTATTTTTAAAGGTACCCAAGCTGCCCACCCCACTGCCAGCTCTACAAACTCAACACATTGCTCTCTTCTTTTCCTAACAGGGAACTACCAAGATTTGGTTCAGTCAAATCCTCATTTCTCAGCAACTCCTTGCCATCACAGAACGGAGACTGCCTGTCTCCATATCTAATCATGGCTGTAAAATGAAAGCATTGCATAGTCCTTCCAAGTCACTAGCCCCTACGTTCCCACTGCCTCCTCCCGTGTGGGGCTCAGGCAATTGTGCAGTGGAGCAGATCAAGGAACCACACTGGGTCAAAATTAATGAACAAAGAAACAAAAAAAAGTTTTCGTCCAGCCAGATCAGTTACCAGGTTCCCATTCACTGCACTGGTGACCAGATGCTTGTGCCAGCAGGAGACGGAGCGCAGCACCAGCACAAGGTGGTGGCCTGATCCATTCAGCAACTAAGTCATCACCTCTGCCCACACTATGGCCAGGAACAGCCAACAGGAGACTGGAACATGCCCTGCAATGCCTTCATTAGGGCATAACCCAGATTAAAAACAGGTGAGTTACTCAAAACCTTTCTTTAAAGTCATTATTTTCCCATAGCTTTTAGACCAGTTGCCTGGAAGGCGGCAGAGCTAACCCCTCTCAGGAAACACGCTGTTTGGATGTCAGCTTGGAACATCCAACTTTATTGGCTTTTCCCCATTAGAATTCAAAAATATTTTGCCATGCAGCTAGCTAGCCAGGTCTTAGAGGGACATAGTTTCTTGTTCTCTTGCTTATAAGGGAAACTTGAAACAAATTAAAATTATTCTGGCCTCATACTAAAGGTCAGTGTTGTGGGGAAAGATGACTTGTTTGGAATTCAGTCAGGAAGTTTAACACAAATAATCCAGCTTGAAGTTCTGTGAGAACAAGTCCCAGGCAAAAAAAAAAAAAAAAAAAGTGCTGATAGAACTAATTTAAGTACTAAATCTCTCATTTCCAAGCATTTTTTCTACCGATAAACCCAGAGGCTTTTAAAGCTGCCACATGAACAACTATTTAGCTGAGGTGTGAATGAAATGCTCTAGGTACCTTCCCAGATAAAACCAGGCTTTTATCAGGAGGCTTAAGCAGGAATGAGCAGGGGAAGGAACAAAAGGTATTGTTGTGATTTCTGTGAAGATGCACTGTACAGCACCTCATCATCACATGTTGTAAACCATTAGGCTGCCTCAAACTTTTCTAGCAAATCCTTGATGCCATAAAAAAGGGAGAACGGCTGATAAAATCCTACTTGCAAGCAAATAACATTCTTTGTTAGTAAAGAAATGCCTTACAGGTGTACTTCTGTATCTGTAAAGCAAGATTTGTCTCTCTGAAGCTACATCATGAATTACATTTGGAAGCATTCATAACTTAGAGGAGTTCTTAAAAGAATTTCAATACATTTCCAGAGCTCCTGAGCTGGAATAATAAGAAATTTACTTTGAAAATCCACCAGTAAACTGTAAATTCAGTTTCTATATCAGAACCTAACAGGACAACATGACAAATACTTGTTATAAAAAAGCCTTCGTGTTTCATTGACAAACATCTTGACAATTTGGATGGACCAGCTGCCGCAGCCTACATTCCACCAGTAAACATGTGCTTTGTGAATATTCGCGCAGTGTTTTTAGCACAATTCAGTACTCAAGCCTTTCCAAGGAGGCTTCTGCTGTTACCTGCATATCCAGTTTCATCTCATTCGATCCTGCACAATCACGACTCCCTGCTGCCCTCTTTATTCCAGTATTGGCTCGGATGTACGATAAATAGAGCAGAGCCAGGAATCCTTCTCCCGCTCGGTGACTCAGTCTCCATTACTTGAGTATTTGTCCTCTTCATAGCAAAAATAACATGGAGAAAGTTACCATTCATTCAGAAAAAAATAACCCTCTAGTCTAAGGGGAGAAACAACAAAAAGCACAACTGACTCACCCAGTGCTCCCTTCCGACAAACAATGGGATGTTTTGCCACCCAAGGTGTTGTAATCAGGCCATTAAAATGTGGCTGTGTCCTTTCAGCTCTAATGAAGCATCAGCAAATGGATAATACATCTATAGCTTCTCCCTTTCCATCTGTCTCTGGGAGGCAGGTGCAGCCTCAAGTACGGTTCACAAAATGGATTCAGATGTGACCGATTTGTAAATTCCCAGGCAACTATCTGGAGAAAGCTTGCTGCTGCCAAAAATGTGCACTTTGGAACATCACTGAATGTCTTCTGTGTTTATAGTAATGGTTTTGCTTCATTCAGTTCCTTAAGATAAAGGATCAGAACAACATCAAAGAAATATTAAATGTTACAGTGTTTAAATGAAAATGCCAGCACCATTGCTCTTGCTCCAGCTGGTTAGCAGGGAGAGACATCCACAAGTGCGCTAACAGGGCAACTGCAGCATTTTCCTAATGCATGCTAAACAGTTATTTCAAGAGGAGAAACCCCAAACCTTAATTTCCTCGATAAGGTTACACAATAAATTCTAACCAAGAGCAATCCAGCCCTGCCTTCAATAGGAAAGACACTTTAAAAACAGCTCGAGCAAGGTTAGTTCTCCTGTACCGCATAAAGCATCAGCTTTGTATTAGTAATATGGAAATATGAATTTGATTCATGGTGGACTTATTTTTTTGCCAGTAGACTTGTTTGGGATATGTTTTTCAATTTGTCTGGTTTCTCAAACCAGCAAAAATGAAAGGATTCACTGAAGTGTCATTTTTAATGCTAAACATCAAAGACAACTGTTCCTCTTGGCCAAACGCAAAAGAGTTCTAAAAACTCTGCTGTTCACTTGTAATAAAGAGTCAGTCTGTTATTTATTCTGTTTCAGGATTTAGTCTACACAATGTGCTGAAAAAAAGGAAACAGCAATGCTAACCCAAAGAGTAAAATTCATCCCACATCTGTTTGCATGTATAACACCAGCAAAGCCCTGTGACATGGCTGTAGCACAGCAGCAATCCCATTTTTGTACTCTGAAGAAAGAACATTTCTCCAACAAACCTGCTAAATTTCAGCACAACTTACTAATAAGAGTACTTGCATGTTTTCTTGTTCTTTGGGTACGATAGTCACAAAGCAGAGAAATGTGTTATCAGAGATATCTTAAATGGCACTTTCACAATGACAGTGAACCAGATGCAGTAGAGTATTGAGGGTTTCCCCCTAAACCCCTCATTTCCAAAAAAGGTATCAGGCACAGTCATAAATGATCAGCTTAACTTTAAGGCTATAGATCATAGAACAGTTTGTGTTGGAAGGGACCTTAAAGCCCATCAAGTTTTCAATCCCTACCTTCCACTGCACCAAGTTGCTCCAAGCCCCATCCAGCCTGACCTTGAACACCTCCAGGGGTGGGGCAGCCACAGTTCCTCTGGGCAACCTGGGCCAGTGTCTCACCACCCTCACAGGAAAAAAACATCTTCCTAATGTCTCGTCTCAATCTCCCCTCTTTCATCTGAAAGCTACTCCTCCTCGTCCTATCCCTGCACTGCCTGGTAAAGAGTCCCTCCCCAGCCTTCCTGTAGGACCCCGTTAAATAACCTTGCCATAAGCAATCAGAATCATCACCATGTCTGAGCACCAAAGCCTGACTGTCACCCTCTGAGCAGCACAGAGGTTGAAAAGTTGACGGTGTTCAGAACAGCAAACAGTCAAGAGGCTTGGAGTTTTCCATTTTTAAGACAGTCAAAGCAGAGTACAGTAATATGAAACAAGCAGAGTTCTGAATTAATGCATTAATACTTTGAACCCTGATTCCCTTTGCATTTGTCAAACTCTCCTTATTCACCAAACAAGGATGAAGCTCCCTGTACAACCAGCAGGGAACAGTTCTGTGCAGCACTGTCTCCCTCCCGTTACTGCTGCCTCCAGTTAAACAACAACGTGACAGCAGTGACACAGAACAGCTGCCTCCAGCAAGTTTACTTTCCTGGGCCCATGAATATCTACCATCCGCGACTCCCTGCACAATGTCACATCTACCTTTCATGCTGCTTGGGGCTTTTAAAAACCTCCAGAGCAGCAGTGGTGGCATGCAAGGGGGAAACAGTAAACCTCCTACCCCCAGACTACTTTTGCAGTTTTAAAGATGTAATTTTTGCCATCTTGAAGAAAGAAAATAGATCAGAAGGCCTTTTTGTGCTGTCCCCCAATTATTGACAAAATCTCTTTGTGGCTGTCAATGCTTCATAGAATTAATGAGGAACAGTAAATAAATAAATAAACAATGCCTAAAAACACTCCCCCCTTCACATTTTTTCTGTAGCCTCAAGCTCTGAAATAATTCAAAGGATAGAAAAGAAATTCAAATGTATACAGAGGTCTATATAGCTAGAGCATAAATACTTGAAAATGCAACCCCCATAAGGATGCTGACTGCATGCTCAAGAAGCCAGTTGCATGTAAAAAGATTCCAGTTTCTAAGTCAGACTCTAGATAAGGTTTTATGAGCTTCAGGAATTTGTGCTCAGGTGCCTGTCTACTTTATTTTCTAGGTATTCTGTTCATTACCAATTTCCCACACACACTCGAGCTAAATCGAACAGCCTTGCACCAGCTATAGATGCAGAACAAGATGACCTGTGATGGATGCCCATTGCAAAGGAAGCTTGTTTGTGCCGCTCCTAGCACATTTGACCATCCTCAGAAGCAGCTCACTCCTCTAACCATGCCTGTGGCAGCAACGTACCACACTGGTGCCAAATACTGACAGCCAGAACAACCAGCTGCTTGCACATCTGCCTTTTCCTGAAGTTGCCTGCTGACAATTGTCATCATCTGATCATATACAGGGGTCCCCCACAATCCCAGTCTTTCTCTTCCCTTAAGACACCTGCATGTCGTCCCTCCTGCAGGTAATCAGGGAGCACCACAGAAAGGTCAGTAACAACGAACCTTATCTCCATCCAGCAGAGCTTCTCTATCCATACACAAACTTTTGCTGATGTGAACTATGTATTTACTGTTTTCTTGCTTTGCTTGAAGGACAGAAATATGATAATATTGCCAAAACAGCGAATAGCTTCTATCCTCTACTGTGACTTTATGGAAGTGGGACATTTCTGGCAAAGCAGCAGAATACTCTAGTTACATCCTGGGAAAAAAAAAAGTCTTGTACATCCCCTGCCTGGTTGTCTCTAAAGGGGCAGATGCAAACTGTACGAGTACCTTCACAGTTTCCTGGGTGGTAATCGTTGGCGTACCCCTATCACAAGATGACTCAACACCCCATGACTGAGTAAAAAAGCCTGGAGGGAAAATGGAAAGGTACAATCCGTAAAATCCAAACACACATCCCCATATTGTTTTTTGTTTGTTTCTGCATGCTTGACCTTCTGAAGTCTAACTCAAGAAACTGAAACTAGTGCAGATGTTTATATGAAGGGAAAAACAAAAGACAACTGTAAAAGAGAAGAGTCCAGGAGAAGTCACAAAGATATCCTGTTCACACACCAAAACATCACTTGGCAAGTATTTGAAAGTGGGTAAATAACTTTTGAGCAGAAGCATAGCTGTTAATTTCAACTACATGAATAGCTTCTTGCAGAAGCTAAGCCTTTACATTTCCCACTGTAAAAACAAAGACTCGCTGGAACCCAGGCAGCAATAAAGCTGTTGTGTCTATAGACTTACCCAGGTTACATTAAACACAGACTTCTCACAAACCAACCCAAACACAGTTAACTAGTGCTGTTATCAGAGAGAACCATTTTTTCCGATACAGCATCATTTGTAATCACACTAGCATTCATCATATGAAGCTGAACAGGCAAACAGCCTACAAACATGACCACAGTTACACCCAGAAAGTATGGGCAGTAGTTACACACAGAACCCATTAAACACTGCAGGACCACAACTAAGCATATAAAATTGATAATCTAAAAGAAATTAAATGGATGAAGGACCAGCAATTCTTAGGAATGAAGCTAAGTATTATACGAAGCAACAACATCTCTTTCAGGGGAAAAAACACACACAATGTTACAGGATGCCTTGGCAAGGCCTGCACACATACTGAAGGGAGTTCTCTGCGATGTTATGAGGGCTGCATACAAACCGACACCAAACCTCAGAGCTGAAGAGTCAACAAAGTGACAAAAAAAGATGAGAACCACATTTTGCAACTTGAGCCTCTCTCTAATTCTGTGCAGAACAAGTTTCCAAAGTTGAGATTTCCAAAACAAGTAAGGCTCAAAGTGCAAAGAGACATTTGTTTCCAAGCCTTTTTGTGGATACCATGGATGTCTGGCCTGCTGACATAGTTTAAAGTTTTGAAGGGAGACAGTGTCATGCACAAGAGCAGATTCCTGCCAGTGGAATGGAAAGCTCATTTCTGCAGTGCTGCCTGAAAAGCGGGTGCAAGAACAATACTTAACACTTCTGCTCCTGCCTTCCCTCACTGTCTGTCTTAGAGCAATTTGCTTAATCCTCAGTAACACATCCACAGAACTGAAATAGCACTATCTATCTCCCAGCGGTATCACAAGAAATAATTTGTTGACGTCTGTAAGCTGTTTTGACTCTGCAATGATAGACACCAGAGAAAGATTTAGAAACAGATGTCTGTGGTGAGTGGAAAAAAAATACCGTGAATGTGTAAACATATAATATTTAGTACTTATATAAATCCAACTCTGTCTAACAGAGAACTTCTACTTAGTAAACATAACTAAAGGATGGTTTCTGAATGAATTGAACTACAACACAAGGTCTGTGTGCAGAAACCAAACACAAGGACTCTACTCTCTATGACAGTATCCCCAGCAATGCTTGCAAGATAACCCAGGCAATGTTTTGAACTGAATGATTCCTCTCTCTTAACATCTTCTGTGTTAGAGAGCCAGTCGAGTTGACATAAGGACTGTACTTCAGCAAGCAAACTGTGTGTGAAGATTAACCAAGGTCAAGATCTTCTTCCCTGTTAGCAAAGACCCTCACATACCATGTGTGAGAATCACACAGCTGATACTTACGTAGAAAGGATTTCTGATATAAATCAATACAGTTCGAATATTATCAGCAAGTGTTAGAAGTGAGACCCACAAGAAGTTTCCCTAAGCAACAAAGCCTTGATCTGGGTTGCCATAGGACGTCTGGCGTTCAACACCAGTGTGTTCCTGCCACTCCGGTCCTAAATCGTGGGATTCAGAGAGTGGGGCCTTGATGAAGTCAAATATCACCACAATAACCTGCAAGCTGGCTCTTCAACACGAGCAAAAAAATAACGTTACCCCACTTAAAGCTTAATCAAGATCTGAAAACTGGATGGATGAGGTGCATTTACTGCAGCTTCCAAAGAAGGTACAATTTAAAGCGTTACAAGTCATTCATCTTACTGAACCAAAAACTAAGCAAATATTAAAAGAGTGCCCGAGGCAAGCACTTATGAGTTGCTTATCTGGGACAGGTTTTAGTTATGGTTAGTCATTAGTATATTCTTGTTATCATCCCACATCACTTTTTACCTCGATGAACGGCAGCTGATGAAGTCTTGCAAGGCTTAGTTAAGACAAATCACCAAGTTTTGTACAGTACAAAATTTGTTGCTATTATTTCACATCTATTTTTCCTTACTGGTTTTCTTACATTAATTCTTGCCCCTTTCACAGGTTCAGGTTCGCTCTTTGGGAAGTCAGTCTGCTTGGAAACCAGTCAATCCCAATCTCACTCATGTCCCCAAAAATGACAGCAATAAGGAACAAAGTTTCTTCCTTGATGTTTGCAGTGGTGGAGACAGGAAGGAACACAAGGCTTACAGGAGAGAAACACACCTACACAGAGAGGGATAAGCAAGGTGACTCCAACCAGAAGCTCCCAAAGAGCAGCTGAGCACTGTTCACTCCCACAGAAATCATGCTCAAAGAACGTAATCAGCTCCAGATCTAATGAGTATAGTTTGACTCAATCCTAACCAGAACAGATCAAGGTCAACAAGTCTTTTCTGTGGCAACTATAAAGCTCTGTATCTTGTACTCCTCCTGTATGTTTCCCTGATGCTGCGCAGCACAAGGAACACAGGTCCTACAAAGGGCAGCATTTTGACACAATTCTTCTCAACAAGCATGAACGGTCATCGAAACACACGAAAGAACAGATGCTAGGGTTTTCACTGAGTTGTGGGATCTTCCTCACATTAAAGATTCATCTTGCCAGACTCCAGTGATCTGGAGCGAAAACCTGCTTTTTCTCATACACAGCAGGTACTTGTTTTCTCATGCCCAGAGTACAAACAATCTTTCTTCTCCCAGTGCTTCCTCCCATCTCACTTGTCCCAGAGATGTTCCAGTAAAGCAATACATTGTGATTACATTTCATTCAGCCCAAAATAGTCTGACAATCTCTAATCTTAGCATTTATCTTTTCTCCCTATTCCCTGTGGTCACATCACTTCGAACTGTCCTGTGTGAAAAGTTATTGTCTTGCACACAAAAACCCAGAGCAAAATATTTATAACACTTCAGAGACTAGCAAATTCGTGAGCTGCTGAACATGGAGAATCACTAGATAAAATCCACATGCACAAGCCAAGCTGGGGCAAAAAAATCTTAGTTTTTATGGTCAGGAAGATCTTTCACCACGGATATCGAAACGATCTAGGGGTAACCTTTGGGTCAATGCATTCCTTGCACGAGGGACACTGCCTAACACAGATCCACCATGTATATATAGTAAAAGAGTTTTATTCATTTAAAAAAGTATACTGTGCTTAAAAAACTGGTAAATAGGTCCCCTTTGTATTTTCCTAAAAAATACCTTTTTAAGATTACATGATTATCTTGCATCAAAAATAAGTGACACTAAGACTTCTATGCAAATTTCACATTCGAGAGGCCGTTTCTCAGGTATTGATATGACTGAGCCAAAACACTGAAATCACCAGAACAGAAATATTACTATTTCTTATTTGGCAAACAGAGAAACATAAATTGTTACATTTACTTCAGGAGTGTTTGAATACAAGTTTTCCAAATAACAAAACATGAAAAATCTTGCATTCAAAATGCAGCTGTTCTGCTATTAAGTAAGAAATACATTTTTTAAACTAAAATCCTGTTAAACATGTAGGGGAAGTTTTGGCAAGACAGATTGTTTTCCATTATTAAATGAAATTTTGAAAGCTGTTTCCTAGCAGTACATTTCATTGCAAATATTTTGGACACATTCTCATCTGATTTTAAAGTCAACTGAGATCTGTGCTTGCATCTCTTATGGTTACAAGATAAATAGCAGATTTATGAAGATAAAAATAGCTCTTCTTTCCAAGGCAAAACCAGGTTTTCAAAGGGAAAAATGCTAAAATATTTCACAGGGCTAGATACATCTTTTTATTTTCTATTAAAGAAATAAATACTTCACATTGTTATAGCTGCATAGTGGTTTAATGTCCAAGATCTCATTTAAATTAAAACCTAACTTCTAGAATGTTAAGAGGGCCCACTCTCTATATGTATAAGTGTCTGTTGGATGTGCAAGGTCCACTGACCAAATTAATTTCTACAAACGTGCGGTTAGGATTTCATTATCCTTGAATATCCAAAGCAAGGCAGCACATTCCCTTCCCTGGGGACATACTGATGGTTCACAAAAAGCAGAGGATGTAACATGTTTATACTGAAATAGCATTTATTTTCATTCACTGGTGTGTTTCTTGCATAGCATTTGGGATGACTGCAGAGAAATCCTCTCTGCCCTTTAGAATCTGACCTCTCAGAGATGAGATTCACCTCCAAGCTATGAGTAGGCTACAGGCTGCAGACTGCTTTGATAAATGAGAAATCAGGAGCAGGTAATTGTAATGAAGGGCTCTGTCATCTCCATTGGAAACAAACAAACCAACCAAACCACCCACCCAAAGCCCACTCAAACATGTTGTATTCCTATGACCTCAAGGCATGAGGCAAATACGCTTCTCTTCCCGGGATGGGAACTCCCATTTGCAAGTGGGAAAGCAGCAGCTATTTACTTGCTGACATTCAGGGCACAACACAGGATTGTCCTCCCAGTCATGGGCTTTAACCACAAAAATCCACCTGAGTAACTTCAAAGTGAAAAACAGACTTAAAGCTTTCTGCAAAGCATTAGAGATTTGTCAAAAACATGAAATATATTGCTTGGTCAGAGCAATGAGAATACAGTCATCTTTCCAAAAACTTGACTGGATTTTCCAAAGACTCTCCTAGGATCCAGATAAATGCATGTTCAAATCTGCGATTTCCTTTGGAACTATCTTTTCTACTAGTTAATGCCTCATTCTAAAGTTAGGGGGGAAAAAAGGTGATAAAAACTAGGCTGATCCAGAGAAAACAAAAAGTAGGAAGAAAAATTCCAGCAATTATTTTATTCCTCTCGTCTTAGAGTGCTTTTACCAGCCCTTCTCATACAGATCTTGGAGATTTTTGTTTCAGATCTCAGGAAACGCAACGTCACCATTGCCCTCTCTAAGCAAGAGCTGTGCTCAAATTACTGGGAGATCTCAGACAGTGACATTTTCTTGGTGTTTTGGGGAATGGGCAGCTCAGTCTCTCACTTTGGGAAAGAATATCCACATCTGGAACAATACCTCTGGTAGCTGGAAGGCTTTCCAAGTGGCACATCAAAAAAGATAATACAAACAATGCACACAGGAATAGTTCACAGACTGTTTGCTGGATTCAGCTGTACTGGGTATTCCCAAAGTGCCCCAGGACGTTCAGCTGGATTGTGAAGGGTGGCAAGGTTCAATCTAAGGCTTCACAGGAAACAGCTGATGTTCCAGGTGCCTCCAGCCAGGGGATGTGCCAAAGTAAGCAGAGCGGGATGCTTTGCCCAGAACTTGGATGAGATGAGGAAGGCAAAAAAGACAAGGAACTGGAGATGATGCTCTGTATGACACTGGGGGAATCACATCACTGTGGACTTTGATGGCACAAGATCATAGCCTGCCCTCTCTCAAAGGTAAGTCCTGGGACCAGTTTTCAAACAAGACCAAGTCTTTGGGACCTCCCTCAGCAAAAGACCTTCTCATCCAGAAAATTAAATAGGGGAAGACTTTACAATCCTCTCTAAAGATCAGACTAAGTAGTGCATCACAGCCCAAATCATGCCTTTGAGAAGCACCTCAAGGTTATTTCAGTTTTTATTGACATTACAGAGCCATATGCTGCCAAATCAATGGAGCAGAGGAGCCTTTTTCCTGGTCTACATGACTCAGGCTGCTGAGAACGACACACCACACCCCATGCTCTGCTGGCTGTGAAATGCATCTACTCAGACAGCAAGAGACGTTTCCACGACACCTCATCCTCCTGGCATGCTGCACATGGAATTAACAACAACAACAGAGGAGTGGGACATTTCTTTGTGGTTTACAAAACAAACAGGGAAAAATACCCCACAGAAATCTATGACTAATATGATGTAGAGAAAAAAGAAAAATCACACAAACATCTCTGTTTCCATGACAAGTTTTATATATGGCAAGACAGTAAATAAGAAGAGCTGCTCCTTTCAAAGTGGATCACGCTTACTGTGGAAAGGCAGCTTTAATTTACAGTATCCTGATCTAAATGAAACCTGGTTTTAGCAATATTGAAGCATTACTGACAATCTCCATTGAACATTTTTCTCCATCTGTATCTCTAGGAGGTTAATTCAAGCCAAAAAGCATATGATACCCAGTATTCACCTTTATAATCACTGAAGGTGTTGAAGGGTTTTGAATTCCAAGAGTTCTTGGGAAGTCACTTGAAGGAGACGGGAGGGAAACATCAGAGCACCCCCTGTCTTTTCCTCTACATGTGCTTTTCCAGATACCAGAGCTAATAATCACTGGAAAACAGATTTTAAGGCTCATATATTAGTGGTCACAACATTATGTGTGGCCATGGAGGACCTATTGGAGCCTAACAGGAATTGGGTCTAATTGTATGTTTTTGCTAATATTTGTGCTTATTCTAAATTACAACTCAAAGCATAGAATTCCAGTCACAAGTTTGGGAGGTTCTTGGGAAGACAATGATGGCACCATTCCCACTTGGTACTAGATGTGACTTCAGCATTCAAAATTGAAAATGTGTCCAGTGAAATAAACAAACAAAATACTCGCTTAAACCCCACCACAAACACAGCGATGTTAGTCACTACATCCTAATGCACTGAAAAAGGCCCCAAACATCAGCCATAACCACCTGAAAAACTCCAGTGCAACAACCCAGGAAAAGAGAAAGCACATTGATTAAAGTATTTGCTATCAATTATCCACGGTGGAAACACGATATAAAAAGATTAATCTCAACTTACCAGGTAACATAACTCATGTGTGCACAACTGTAACAAAGATAACCTTATTTGCAAGCTATTTGTAGATATATCAAAGATTTTCCAGGAAAGTAACATAATCGTTTCCATAACTCAGTTAACATGTAGGTTTTGGGAGGTGGGGGAGTTTGGAGGGTGAGAAGAAAGAGAAAAAAGAGATCATGTTCCTTTTCAGCTATAGCTGGGTAGCCGCACACTATTTCCAACGGTAATGAAGAAAAGGAGACTTACATGCACCTTGCAGTATTTATGAACAGCTGGGCCCAAATTTGCTGCTTTATGCAAACAGGTACTTGAGTATGTAGACCAGCACTTAAACAGATCTCCATGTGTACAAACACTTCCCCATGAAAGCTGCTCATTTCTTAAGCCGAACTTGCTCCCATTCAAACCCATAGCACAATTTCTTCTGACTGGAGAGGAAACGAGACTAGAAACTCAAGCTTTGCAAAAACATCCTCAAGGTTGTTGGGGTTCGTTTTGTTTTAAAATCAGATGCACATATGGGACTGCCCGTCAGCTTGGAGACCATTCAGCAATCAGAATGAATTTATGGGAAGTTATTTCTACAACTTTCTCTTAGCACAAGGTCAGTAAAGCTTTTGCAAGTGGTTATTTCCTGTAGACTGCAGACTCGCCTTGCTGATGCACCCAAAGGCCCTAGGAGTTTTCCCTACAGATTCCAAAGCCAAAGTTCTTTGCATTGGGATGCATTCACACTTTCCTTCTAGAGAACAGACTGTTAACTTTCACAGGAGGAAACATCAGATATTCAGCTTTTATAAGGAGTCTGACAGAATTCTGCTGTGCCAAACATCCTAGAGCCCAAGATAAAACCTCTGTATTATATCACAGCTGGCTTTGGTTCAGATCTGGACACCGAGAGCAACTTGATTTGTCATTTCTTTTCTTACAATTTTTCTTCACTATTTCAATCAACCAACATGGTTTTAATGGTGACTAAAAAGCATCCAGGAAAACTGATCCATAAAACACAACATTGCAGTGTGTTTCCCATGGCTGCTCAAGCTATTAAAAGGTTAGTTCAAGTCTGTAGGCAGTGAAATCATACCACCATTATCATTGCCGTGTGGGAGCAATAATTCTGGGTGGTCTGTAACACTACAACGCCTGGCCTCCAGATAGTATGACGATGTTGTCAAGAAGAGCCTATCTAGGAGTGTAACTAGGCTGAGGCTTTTTGACCTCATAGATAAATAGGTTTTGTTGAAAGCCGCTCTATTATTTTTCAGATTAGCTTGGACTTGGCATTTGGTTCATTCTCTGCCGTGGGGGTGGGGAGAGAGAGAGGCCTTGAGATATCCAATAAATGTTTATCCAGCTGCAGTAGCTTGATTCTTAAAGTGTAACTGTCAACATCTCCGCTCCCTCATGCAAATCTAAATTTGTAAACAATCCTAATAATTCCTCCTCGCTGTTGTTCGTTTTAGTCTTACATTCCTGACCAACCAGCTACAGCACTTGAGGCAGGGAGAGCAGTGCTGGTCAACCCAGTGCTGGCTGCGGTGGAAAAAAAATGTACTAAACCCATGGGCTCCCAGAACAGACTGTTCAATGCTAATTTTAAATCTTAAAAACAGTGCCACTGACATCAGAGAGGGTATTTTTTTGTATTTTTTAAATAATCAAGAACAACTGTTGTGTTTTTTTTAAAACATTTGATTCAGCTCCCGTTCCCCTTAGAACATTTATCAATTTTTTAAAAACTATGTAAACACAATGGCATTTTGCAGGCATTTTTCTACCACCATAATTCATAAAATAAAATTTCTTGATCTAATATTTCCAGAGTCTGTTTTTCCCAGCCATACTGTGCTGGAGCAGGGGGCCAGTAAGTCTACTTACAAAAGGTATCCGCTCAGTTCTCTGTGTCACAAGCAACCTTAACGTTACAGTTTACTCCTTTTTAATTAAAAAAAATATATATCCTGGAGAACGTGATACACCGTCACTGAAGATGTTTCATTCCAGCCACAGTAAAGAGCTCTTTTGAGCATTTATGTAGTTTCAGAAAAGGCCTGGTCTTGCAAGTATTTATGCACAGGCTTAATGGAGAATAACTTTAAAGAAATTAATGAACCTAACGATCTGCCAAGACTAGTCTCGCCCATAAAAACTGGTAGCACACGGGACTAAGAGCCTTAAAATTATAGAGGCAATTCTCTTTAAATGTAACTTTTTAAAGATCTTGTTACGACAAATAGTTCTTTCAGCAACAAAATAAAGTATTATTTCTCATACATTTTATGTCTCAAGATTGAAGTCCTCAGAGGATTCTCTACTGAATACAGCTTTTCCCCTCAGAAAAAGTCAAGGTTTCTTTCCACTTTCTCCCCAACTATTTTCACATCTCTTTAAGAATAACCAAATTTGGTTAGATGTTGGCCCAAAACTCAGCAGTTATAAGGGGACTGATAAAGTAAACACATGAACCCTGTGTCTGGCATGATTTCTTTAGCAAAAGACTTAATAATGCCATGGGAATCTAAAAACACCCACCTAATACCTGTGCCATACTTTGTCAAACCCACAGATGTAAAAAAGGTGTCTGGTGCATATATATTGAAATGGCAGAGTATATACTGAAAGGAATATATAAGCACAGGGAGTCAATCCAAATTTAATTCTGTGTTTCCTATCTATGGTTTTAGCTCTCAGCCTGGACACAAGCCTTTCTATTGCTTCCTAAATGCAAAGGCTGAACTGTGCATTTCTTCAGCCTTGTTCAGCTTGCCAGCAACTGAAGTTAATGCCACACACAACCCCCAGCTTTGATATTATTCCATATTTCATGTGGAGCCTGCATTCAAACAGGCATTTGAATGAAGAGCTCTGCTGCACGTCAGGCTACCTTCAATTTCTGGGCATAAGTAGAAGACTGAAACAAAGATTTGTATCATTTCCCCCACCATTTCTTTCTCTTTTCTGAGATGTGTCAATGAGGAGGTTTTATTAATTTAACTTCCTCCTTTTATCACCATAGCTTAAAGTCTTCAACGCTTTCTCTGGAAAAAAACACACATTTTGGTTGGTCCAGCTGCCAACCACCTCTAGAGCCCTGGAGGCCCCACACCTTCAGGTGGTTTCTCATACCTCATCCCTTTACAGCCACAATGTTGTTCTACGTATTGGTATTCCCTAAATTTGCCATCTGACTAAAACTGCACAATCTTAACAGTGTTTACAAAGATGCCAGAATTAGAGGTACATCACTACTGAGGGCAACATCTCTTTCCCTTGTAAATGACTAAGGAGCTGTTGTGCACCAGGCACTGAAATTCAGTCCAGACACTCTAGATATGTGGAGATAAGGTATTAGAAATAAATCTTTTGGGAAACAGAGGAAGGGTGTTCCTCCTGGACTCTATGGGCTGCCCTTCAGCATTCAGCGATATTAATGATTGAGTATGATATGAAAAAGAATCACCTCAACCTACCAGGTAGTGTTACTCATGTCTGCCTGACTCTTAACAAGGACAGCATACACGTCTCAGGGTCGATTTGGGCACAGAGATGTTGCCCGTGTTATCTCACCCCTTTGTCTTTGCAGAAAGTGAAGCCCCACAGAGCAGCTGCTGAAGGACTGTTTCCACTGGAGAAGAAGGGATGGAGTTAGAGAGATTACAGCTTCAGCCAATTCCAAGTCTTTCAGAAAAGAGCCTGATCTGTCTATTCACACATACAAACCTGGCCCATGCATTCCGCTAAGAAGTATTTTAATCTCTCATCCTTGCCCCTGAATCTCCAATACAAACATGAAAAGGAATTTAAACGAGTTCTATGTGTGAAGCTTTCAAAAGACTATGGCCTGTTGTATCTTCATACTCTGTTGCTCGGGTCTGTATCTGTCCCTGTTAATCTGGCAAAACTCACTCATTGCACACCATTTAAGTCATTTTTACAAAACCTCATCGGTGATGCTTACAACACTGTCTTTGGCTGCACTTGGTAAACTCAAGGGAGCACATACAGCTTAATAAAACAGATTTTAAAAGGCAGAGTCTTGAAACACAAATTAAGCACATTAATTTCAGACCCACTTTGGCAAGCATTAGATGCCGTCTTTATAGCTTGTCCCTCACATCTCCTGAGCAGTAATATCTTCAAAGAATTCCATCAAGGCAGTGAGCCATGACCTCCACTTCCTGACGCCGTGTCAGCCTGCTGTAATCAAGCTGGGCTTTTCTGAGTAGTCTTCCATTTGATCTCAGAAAAAAATGAAGTCTAGGACTTTCCAGCCAACAGATATCAATCGTGGTGGGCTGGTGCACACAGGAGCTTCCCTGGGTGTGTCGATAACACTCAAGGCTGCATGCAGCTGCTCCCAACTGAACCACTGTAGCAAAAACCTTTCTGACAGTGCCTCCATCCCCTCTTTGCTCTTTGGCAGGGGTGGATGTTTCCTGAATACTGAGAGGGAGGAAGAGCTCAGCCCCTGCTTAGAGCGTGCGCCCAGTACCCAGCAGGGTTAATTAAATGAGTGGGAAACAGCAGCAACCTAATAAATCTTCATGAGCTTGAATGTGCATCCTGCTCTGCATCCCATTAGTGACTGCACTGCTTATTAAAAATAAATAAATAACTCAAAATAACATATCTCAGTGGCACCTGGACACCAGCTAGCCCTCATTTTCTACCCCAAAAGGCTGATGCCTTAGTCAAACAAATTTTCACGTATGAAAGGTAAAGCCAAAATAAGGGTTGTAGATCTCATGGAAAACTCATCCCAGTTTCCAAAAGTAATTCTTAGAATGATAGAATGGTTTGGGGTGGAAAGGACCCTTAAAGCCCATTCAGTGCAATCCCTGCAGCGAGCAGGAACAGCTTTAACCAGACAAGCTTGCTCAGAGCGCCATCCAATTTAGCCTTGAACATTTCCAGGGATGGGGCTCCTACCACTTCTCTGGGCAACCTGTACCAGGCTGCACATATTACATTACAGTAGTTTAAATAATTATTTTTTAGGTACTGATGTTGGGCATGTTGCTATTTTGTGAAATATTCCTAAGTCTTTAGAAGTTTAATAATTTCTATGCAAAAAAATGTAAACATTAACTCTCATTCAGGTATGCTTGGGAGTAATTTTGATTTGTTTACATTTATACTAATTTTTATTTAAAATAGATGTGTGAAGTCTTGTGTTGGGAGAGAATTCGATAGGGCACATTGCTACATATTCTGCTGAAGGAATGGTGTAGAAACATATTCTATAACAAGAAAAAAAGACCTTTAAAACTGAGCTATTTTGAGCAATAAATAGTGTTATTTCAGAAGAATAACTTTAGAAAGAGAGAAACGCTTTCCAAGAAAATAACTAATAATGTTTAAGTTCATTTACAGGGGGGAAATTCTATTAAGAAATTATTACTACATTCAAGAGTTCTGAAAATGGTTTTCTATTTAGGAAATGGTAAGTCAGCTAAGTCTCATCTGCAAAGAAAATTTGTAGTGCCAGAGATAGACAAAGGTTCGTTAACATCAGTGAGAATACACGATCTGTTTGTAGATGAATTCAACATCTTCAATTTTTCTTCTAGTTCCAATGACTTTTTAAAGCCTTTAAGCCACTCAGTTGGCCTTCCCCACTCTGCATCATTAGGAGGCCATGTCAGGGCCATACATTACCGTCACCCTTCGTAACAGCCATTAAGCACCAAACAGAACATGTTGTTCTACTCCAGAGACGAAGGTCCAGCCCCAGCCAACATGGCTGTGTACAATGACACAACTAAACTCACAACATTGTCTGCAGTAAACGGAGAACCAGTGGGGCTGGCTCCCAACTCCTTGGGCAACAAGGCATCCTTCCACCAAATTAATCAAGGAAGGTGGATTCAAGTTACTCCAGAGCAAATCTCTAATGGCTCTTACCCACAATGAGGGCACTGACCTACTCCTGCCTCCCATTTCTGCCCCAGGAGGGTGCAATGCATGAGCTCTGGCTAACTTGAAAACATGCCAGGCAGCAGCTCTTAGCCCCATCATGGAATGCAGTAGATCACAGGCAAACTGGAACATCTATTTATTGAATTAAGCTGTGAAACAGGGGAGATTTGGTTCACTTCCTTAACGTGAAGTTTCAAACTGGCCTCAAGTTTGACCTATTTAGAAGACAGTTCCCTGGATTTCAAATAAAAATTCAGATGAGGACATTCACACAGAGGGATGGAAACCATGTAGATGCCATCGCCACTTTTCCCTCCCTCGTTCTGCTCACAGAGAATTCAACAAGGGGAATAAAGGGATGAAGAAGACAGGAAGAATCAGGGCACAGTTCCACTATAGATCTTTTTTTCCCCCAAGTTCTTACCAAACAACTCCACAACACTCCTGTTACACAGAACAAATGTACTTGCCAAGAAACATAGAAAAGCTGCATGGCTGTGTGGCCCTGGGAGAAAAAAGCAACACTTCTCTTGCCCAACAAATTTTTGCCCTTATACCTTCTCCTGCCTTTATTTTCATTATAATCTTTGTCTCCTTGCAATGTCTGAGATTTCTTTTAAATCTCTCAATTACTCCCCAATATCCATTGTCCCAACTCTCTACGCTTCTCCTGCTTTACATGCAACCCATGTTCTGCAAGCATGTGAGGAGGCCAAATACCAAGCATCTTGGCACAAGCTGGTACTTTACACCTATTCACAAAGAGAAAACACTCCTCTTTTCTGAGGCAAAAAGAAAAAAAAATAAAAAGAAGGGGGAGCAGAGCTCCACTGAGCACTCATAGCAAAGATATGAAGTAATGTTTACACTCACCCTTCCTAAAACATGTCTGGTCCTTTAATAATGACCTGTCAAAGCTGAAAATTAGGAGCAGCCTCCAATACAGTGAATGTATTATTAATTATTATGCATACTGTATTTATTCCCTTAGGCCCTGTAACTGTCTCCATCGTGCTAGCTCCTTTACGTGCACAGACCAAGCAGAATCCTGCAGGCAAGGTACATCCCGGTGTGGGACAAGGGCAGCGCCCGGGCTGGCATAGTGTCCACAGCCATGAGTGTGGCACAACAGCACCTGAGAGGCTCTCAAAGTCCTCCAGAAGTTCAGTCCCAGACCCAAACTGCCAGGAAAAGAGCAGAGTAGTCAGCAGAGAACACCGAAGCAGCCTTGGAGAAAGAGCCTCCAAAAGGGAAGGCCAGATAGGCAAGAGTGGCTCTGGGCCACCTGGGAGGGGGTGATGCCAAGCACAGAGCAGGAGCAGTTTAAGTCTCAACTCATAAATGAGGTTGGGACCCTCCACCCTGGATTGTGGCTGTTGAGCCCAGAAGTCCTCCTTGAGTCACTGGCTGTAACATGGTGCCCTGTGGATAAGAAAACCACCACAGTTCTCCTGCCGCTCTCACTAGCGGGCAGCTCTCCACAAGTTGCAAGCCAGAGTCAAATTAGAGGAAGATTTTTTGACACAAAGTGCGAGGTTTTCACATCAAAGTACATTTTTATTTCAGAATTGCTTCTTATTAAAGAATTAGCTACCTGCTATCAAATCATGAGCTGTATTTAGTATAATCACTGGGAGCAAGGGGCAAAGCAAGGCAGCCGAGGACCCCACAAGCCACGCAGTCCCACAGTCTCTGAGCAAGCCGAGCAGGTCCAGTGGCATTATCCAGGGTCAGCCACAGCCTCGCACTCACCAGACAAGTTTGCAGCAAAGAAGCAGGTCCAAGGTCAAGCTAGGAAGCCAAGGGGAGGTCAGGGTCAGCAAGACACTCAGCCACGTACAGGCACACACACAGAGTAGCTCAGGTAGGGAACTGAGCTTAAACACAGCCCCTGAACAAAGGAGGAAAGCCTCCAACAAGCCTAATCACAGCTTTCTTCCACACCAGCCTGATTCAAGGTTACAGAGCTGCCCAAAATCAGCACTGCCTTGTCCATAGCCGGGGGTGGGGGAGAGGGTTGCAGACTGCTGAAACGCTCAACACCTGACGTCCACCTCCTGGGGCAGAGGAGCAAGCCCACAGTTGCTCAGCCTTCTCTCCTGCTCTCATCATCACTACAATTGTGCTTCTCAAATGACCTTTTTCTGTATTGCATGGACTTTCAATACAAAAACACATTAAGCAGAATAGCTTTTGCATTCATATTGTGTACCTGACTGATTTTTTGAAAGTGGTGGGACTGGTGCCATAAATATGGCTGTGAGTTTATAAATTACACTAGAAGAACTGCACTGAAGGTTTCCTATCTGTACACTTTAAATTAGGCATATGCTTATGTTAATGGCATATTTGTGAAAGCAAGAATTGGGACAAGTGACATTCATGGGTATTGTGGACAAATATAAACAGGATTAGCTACGCATTGAAAAAAGGAAGACACCATTAATATTGCAATATGAAAGGCACGTTCTTAATATTAGCCTGATTTGAAAACAAAGCCTAATACCCTAGTTCATGTATGCAAAATGCAACTCTTCTCCTGTGTAACAGCTATTGGCAAGGGCCTATGCTCCTCAAATACATTGCAGTATCAGACTTACCTTGACTTATGAAAAGCACGACAATATCCTCTAACATCTACTAGAAGAAAAGCAACATGGAGAACAAGCCAGGTTTCATTATTGGGTTAGGCTGGTGTGTCCCCAGCACTGTCCCCAGGCTGGCACTGGCTGAGCACAGAGAGCCAGGCACTGCTCAGGTGATGCAAACCAGCCAAAACGAGGGCACTGGCTGGCATCTCCATCTGCCCTTGGCAGCAAATTGAAATTTGAAACACGCTGCTTGGAAGAGAATTTCTGCCCACTCCTGTTTTGTAGTATTGAAGGAGGTATTTTGTTCAAAGAGCATGGACTTTGTTCAAACCTGACATTTCTGCAAAGCCGTACATTGTTGTGGTCTTGAGAAGAAATAGTTTAAAAGGTTAAAAGAAGAGATTCCTTGCCAAATTGGATTTATTATGTGTTTTTTACAAATATTCTCTGAAAGTCTGCTGATAGGCTTGTGGCTATGAGAACTGAGTAGTTACTACAAATGATAAAAATGACCGTATACAGAGTGCAGTGCTCCAGGACAGATACCAGTTTTGCACAGCCAGACAGATGTCTGTAGACCTATTTCAAATTATCATTAAAGTTTTTGTAGGACTGCTCCCTCCTTAACAGCTTGGTGTTATTAAACTGAAAGTCAGTTGAGCACAATAAAGTAGTGAATTTAAAATACATAGTAGATGTCATGTGTCACAGTCACAACATCTTATTAGTTGACAGTCAAAAACCTCTCCTGGCTAAGCCTCTCCTCAGGATAAACTGGGGAGTCTTAAATTCCCTAAGGCTACATCTTGCAGTTGGAGCTTTCCTGCGAGTAGAGCAGAGAATGAGAGACCAGCATGAACAGCTGTGCTGGCCCTTCTTCACTGAACCCACCACTCAGATCCCTGTATCCTCCCCCTCCTGCCTGGATGACCTCTGTTCCAAGCTGTTCAACATTGGCCTCAGTCATTGCCCCACTTGCAACGCATATTTTATGATGTTTAATTACAGACTTTTTCCCTAAAAGTTCTGCGGGTTTTGATCACGCATGCAAACTAAAGAGCCCACCAAGATTTGAAGGACAATATGTATCGAGTTACCCAAGACAATTTCAGCAGACTTCAAGCAGTGGTGACATAAGTTTTCTCTCAACTAAGCTTTTATGATTATAGCTACCAGATAAGGATCACAGAGAAAGCCTTTCTGCTGTTTCTGCCCTGGGAGGTATCAGGTCCAACTCAGCTCTGGAGCTAGCACTGTGCTGGTGCACTGTGCTGAAACTTCCAAGCAAGCCCTCCTGAAATATCTCCTCCCAAAACAAGACCCATTCCTGCAGCATGTATATATAATGGACAAAATGTCTAAGAACACAGGCAGTTTATCAGAGATAAAAATTACTATTTGTTTTTAAAGCAACCTACCTCATATTGGTTTACAAGCAAAACAGTCTCTACTAGCAAGTGTTTTTGTTAATACAGTTATGCCTGCACTTTGACCTTCACTTGCAGAGAGTCAGGCGCGAAGAGAACAATAAAAGCCTTCTACAATCACTGTTGTGGAAGAACAACTCAAATTCAGTCAAACAGTAAGGAAGTTTGCATTTTTTAAATCATATGATCCACTACACAAAGCAGACAATATTTTAAAATGTTGCAGAATTGTACAGGCCAAAATTAGAAAGTTAAAGTGGTCACATCTGAAATTCTTCGTGTTGATGTATGGTCACCTTCCAGCTGCCAAATATTTACTGTCCATGTCTGCTGCATCAAGAGCTGGCAGACAGAAAAAAAACCTTTCAAAAAAACAGAAACCAGCCCAGAGGTGAAGACTGACAACAACAAAAATTTGGTATACAGTCTTTGTTTGCCATTTCACTCCTAAGAAAGATTTCAAGTGTGGACAAGTCAGCAAGATGTACCGATTGCTGCACTATGTTATATTGAAGAGTACTTGTCAGAGGGGGGAAGAAGCAGGGGGATTTAATTTTTTATTATTTTAGAAAAAGAGAAATGTAATTTCACTACAGCAGTCTCTGAAAGATAATGAATGTGTGATTGCTAATAAAAAGTCTTGGTTCAGAGAACACAGCAAAGACAATCTTACAAAAACCAAGGTACACCAAGCCCAGGAACAGCCCCCTGCTGCTTCTAGAAGCGAATGCTGTAGGAGGGCTGGGGTGGCACATGCCATTCTTTTCAAATCTATTTCCCTCTGTGTTTGGGGAAAGATATCCATTGGAAGAAGCATTAATAACACAGCCAAACACATACTTGCGTTGTAACAATAAAACAACTATTTTAAGAAATGTTATGCTTTTCCCACTGACAAAAATGTATATCAAAATGATTTTTGGAAGAACTTGGTCTTGTGCTTCCAGGTACTGCACAAACAAATACAGTTAAAAAATGCATAGATCCCTGCCAGATATCAAATACATATTGTCAACAGATGGTTTTGATGAAGCCAGACCCAGTCTCTATGCACAGCACTTACATGCTCAGCACCTGAATGGCACCTATTATTTTTTTTGCCTTTAAAGTAAGAAAGGTCTTTGATACACATTGTATACACAGGGAGGAGGACAGCTAAATAAGACATTCAGCATCATTGTCACCATGGTTTATTGTAACTAGTCCACTTGTCACTACCAGCCTCACAGGGTGTGATTTCTAACCAGTGTGAATTAACCTTTCCATTAAAGTTGGAGGTCCAGCACCCACTCATATAGAAACACCCATCCTGATATATAAGCTGTGCTGTAAATCTTCAGTGAGATCACGTGCCTCCCTGGTACCACAGCGATACCAGGAGCTGGGTGTCCAGGCATCCTCAGAGAAGAGGTACTGTAAAATGAGTTTTCCATAGTGATTCCCATCAGGCAAGACAAAGCTACTGATTAAATGCCTCTATACAGCAATCAGTGAAAACTCACTTGTGGTAGAGAAATCAAGGCTGGCTTCACTTTGAGACACGAAGAAGATGCAGTCTGTTTACTCTCTGGATGGAAAGATAAGTTTCTTTAGAGCTCCCTCTATTGTAAAACAGAAGAAAAAAAATTCTCTCAGCAATTTACCCAAGGGTTCATCATTTTTATACAGCAAAGGAAAGCAAATCGTAAGAAATTTAAAAGTAAGAGTTAAACTAAATTATCTCAGGAGTTAGTAGCAACAAGGGAATATGTAATTTTTGTGTTTTAAAGAAAGGGGGGAGATTTTTTAGAAACCTGATCCATTAGGAGATGTCCCTGCCCATGGCAGGGGATGGAACTGGATGATCTTTAAGGTCCCTTCCAACTCAAACCATTCCATGATTCTACAATTTTAAACTCTGGGCATTGGTTTGTTGGGGTTTTAATTTTAAGTTTAGAAAGTTGCAGAAGGTAAATCAGAGGCACTTGAACAGCTACCAGAAAACTGTGGGAAAAGCACAGTTCAAAAAACCCTTCTCACAGTGGCAGAATTTGAACATACTGTGACCAGCTCAGCTTTGGTATTCCTTTCATCTTTTGTGGGTTGTAGTAGGGGAGAATACGACCCCACGTTTGATGTAGATGGCTACGTCAGACCAATAATTTGAGTGAAATGCTAGCAAAGTCCTGAGAATACTACAAGTACGAGCAGTAAGTGTATCAAGGTGGACCAGAACAACATGACAAAGCTTGAGTTCATGGTCGTAATTGTAGGTCGTTCTGCAAGCATGTAAACTCAGTTCAACTGTGCTCAGTCCTTGTTTCTCCCCCAGCTCATCAGGAAGGCTTCCCTACAAGCAGACTTGCACATACACCATCCCAAATACTGGCTTCCACCCATCTTCTCTCCAGAAAAAAGGAACACTAAGAACATCACTACCTTGCCTAGGAGTGGGACATGGGACAGACACTTTCAATTTACAGTTATCAAATTAGAAGCTTCTACATCATATCTCTTCTTCCCAGGAGAAAAAAAAAAATGCTTTTTCTTCATCCAAAAAGAAAAAGCAGTCAAACTAGCTGTAGTCTCTGTTTCTTCAAAAAGGATGACACGGGAGGTTACAGTGGTGGCCTGCAAGGCTGGGAGTGCCCCTCTCAGCAGAAGTGCACCGCTACTGCCACCCCACAAGCCAGGGAGAGCAGAAACCCTCATTGTCTCCATGGGGCCAAATCTGACTGGAAAAGCAGCATTAACATTTTGTGTATCCGCAGGGTAATGCAAGCATGTTTTTAACAGGAAAATAATTAGCACATCATAGCGCACAGTGCAAATCAGCATTCAGGTGCGGCTTGGTTTTAAACAGGAATCCAAAAACATTACATAGCAAGAGTTACATCTCCAAAATCCACCCCACTTCATTACGTTATATAGATATTCGGAAGGGCGTAAAGCAAGCCAGCCAAACCTTTACTACGAAAGCAGTTCATACTTCAGATTCTACCACTGCCATGAATATATGAGGCTGCTGCATCACCAGGGCACCTCCATAAACTTAAGTGAAACGCACAGGAAACAACATGAATGCAAACATTGTGGAGAGGATTGAGATTTTTTCTCTTTGCCTTGGAAGAGATAGAAGTAGCTGAGGGCTGGAGGTCACTGGAGCCCACCAGCAAGTCTTTGTAATAATAGACAGCAATCTCTGGGTCTGCAGGTGATAAGCTATCGTTTTTCAGAAATATCTTGTGTACCTCCCGCTGAGCAACCGAGGGACAGATCAATATTTGGTATTTTCACTGTGCATGAGGTGCTATTGTTCTTTGTCTCTGAAAACAAAGTAACAGTTCAGATGTTTATAGAGGTAGCCAGGGCAGCCTCAGAAGGAATGCAAGCCAGAGAGAAATTAAAATACATTAAAACAAGTGAAAAAAAATTTTTTTTTAATTCAGGTTAGTCCATAGCATTCTACCAAATTAAAGAAACAACATAACAATTCTAGTAGAGCACCCCAGACAACTCCCAACTAGAAGCCACTGCTTCCCCTAGTAAAACTGTAAATTAAAGAACGAGTATATTGGAAAGGCTTACAGATTTGCCATTATATAGCTAATGGGCTTTAGTATCTTCTCTCACTTCTGAATGAAGGAAGGCTAAGGCATGTTCATACCTGAGTGCATGAGGTGTCTTTAGATGGAGTAGAGAGAAGCATGAGCCATGCTTATCTGAAATCAGAAAAATCAAGAAAACCTAAGCAGCACCAAAAACAAGACAAGCAAGGGGTTCTCCACATTGCAGGACAGTCATCAAACTACGCTGGACTATAAGGCCTTGCAGACAAAAAGGACACCAAAAATGTTTTTGCTTGTTTACTAATATGCAGTTGCTACAACGCATTTCAGGATGCATTTTAGCCCAGTTTTCTCTCCCCTAGGCACCCCTGTTCATTGTGGTACAGCAGGAACAAGACTAAAACTTCAGTTCTGAAGCATATAGACTCCAATAGGTGGTTAACAGAGAAGGTAATGTGTCCAGTTTTAGATATTGCCATCGTTACAGCAATACTGCATAATCTCATCCATTTTATTTTATATACTTGCAGCTTATAAAACATACAGCAATATTGCATCATGCCATCCTTTTTCCTGTCTGCTCTGTAGCACATACAAACACAAGGGCAAAATGAGGTAGAAAAGGATTAAGTGGCTTATCACAGGCTGCAGCAGAGCAGTAACCCAGTCTGGTCACAGCAGTCCGCTAAAGGCTGGGCTCTCTAGGGCTTCCAGTCCTTGACCCTGCATCCAGCATCACAGCTGCTCTTCTCTGCAGCAACTCAGTGCATTGTCCAGAATAAGCCCCCTCAGTTACACAGCATAGATCTGCATTATGTGGCATGGGCCCCTCTGAAAGAAACCAGAACTCATTCTCTAAAGTTCTCTTGCACATTGAAGGCATCAGCAAGTAGACATACAGCATAGGCTGGTCTGCTTAGTTTGTTCCTGTCTGACTCTAATGTGCTGTTTGAATCTTATGGAGATTGTGCTCATTTACCATATTTATGCTGTACTCTTGTTGTCCAAAAGGCTATGAAAGTGTATATCTTTCTCCCTTTTGCATATGACTTAACTTTTCACCACTTTAGGTGGGTGAGGAAAAAAATGGATAACTTTTCCCTGAAGGAGCAAACACTAGGTATAGTCAGAGTACTCATGTTCTTTATAGTATTAAACAACTTTGATGCACAGGAAAATCAAGAATGCTTTTCATTGAGATCAGATTGTTAAGGAACATGACAGTAATTGTTTTGTCTTCTTGTGTACTGCAGTGCATAGTTTGCTTTCCAGGTAATCCAAGAATGTCACTTAACAAGTTCCATGTTAATGCGAGGATATAAGAGCAGAAGGAAGCTCTTACTCGCTCCAGATCTCTTCCAGTGGGATGTGGCAGTTTGCAGCTTTTGATCTTATTACATAAGATTAATAGATTTAAGTTTGTGATAAGGGTGTGTTTTGCAGCTTGCAGTTTGTAGAAGCATTTGGAGTGGGTGTTGTGAAGACCATTCTGGACTTTCCATATTATGACAGGGTAAGAGCAGGCAAGGCTCCATTAAAAGGTGATACCTTTAATCTTATAGTCCTACTTACATGAGCAGAACAGAACTGTGATCACTGTGATGTTCACAGTGAGAGCAAGTCCTCTGGAGGTTTTGAGCAAGATAATTCTGCCCCTATTGTTTCTGCAGCCAGTCAGGGCAGGAGAAAATAGAGCTCCTTTACTCCACCAGAGACACTGGGATCAGCTAATGCTGGTAAAGCTCTTCAAGATGGTATATGTTGGGTAATGAAGATACAGGCAAATAATTTGGTTCTCATAAAGGGAGTTCCTTTTGCAGTGCTGTGAGAAACACAAAGAAATCCTGTTTTGACTAGTTAATTGAGCAAACATTCCATCCTGCCCTAAAATATGCTTGCTATGCTTTTTCAGATATTTTTTTTTGGAAGCATATCACCCCGTAGCACATTCATGTCTCCACTGGCCTGAGGAGCAACTGTTTCAAGCCCTAGGGCTCACCTGCTGCTCCCCCACTCCTGTCAGGTTGGATTTCTTTACAAAGCACATTGGTTGCAGCAAATCATTTAAGGGAAGACTTTTATATTTACTACGAGATTGGTTGTGCAGTCTACTCCCCCACCAAGATCCTGCCTCCCTTGACTGTCCTCTGTAGTGCCGTTTATCGCATGCTGTCAGCCCTGCCTTTGCTTGCCTGCCTCTCCCAGAACTGCTGGCCGAGCGCTTTTCTACTGAGTGCTACCCTCAGCTGGGTCAGACTACCCTCCTTCCCTCCTCCATGCATACCCCAAGTCTCTCCCATCACTGGCAAAATGCCTCAGAAGTCTTCCTCTGCCTCTCCAATGCTCCGATTTCTCCCTCTCTCCTCGCTGTGCTTTTCCATTATACGCAAGCCCCCTTTCCCTGGCCCAGACGCTCAGCCTGCTGTCCCCATGCCGTGCCACCCCGTTCCTGGCACCCTCCCCGCAGCACTATATCCCAATAAACCTGCCAGGCCTGGACCACGGCGCAAGGCTCCGTTTTCTGTACTGTACTCTTGACATGTTTTCAGCCTGATGCAAAGCTCATTCAACCAGCAGAAATAGCTGCTTTGACTTTAATGGATTTCAAATGAAGACTTTAGACGATGCGTCCACAGCAGCACAGAATAACAAGTGTTGCGTAGAGATAACCAAGCCAGCTTTAAACTAATTAGGTTGGATCCCAGTAACCATCTAATCACAGAAACAGGGAGCTCAGTACAGGGTAATTTACCCTAATGAGACTGTATGCTTGTCAAAGGAGAAAGCCTGTGTTTTCCTTAGTACAGTTCCAATTTCACTTCGTGTGCTTATTGCCTTAAAAGAAATATATACTACTATTTAAAATCAAACCAGCACATGAAGGTAATACATTAACACAGCTTTGCAGAGCAACTTTCTAAAACATCCACTGTCTTCTGGTCAGTTTTACCCCCCTCTCATCTGTCCTTTTGCACATTAAAGATATGTTACATATACCTACCCCTGTAGATTCTCAGATCCAAAGCTTCTCACTAATTAGCATTCAGGATCTCCTTCCAGCAGAAGGGAGCAGGGAAGGCCCCAGCAAGCAGAAGGATTTAGCAACCAGCATTACCACCTAGCGGCACAGGCTGCTCCGCTCCGGTCCTCTCCACCCACACAGGATAACCTACCTTTTCCCTTCCTTTGCTGATTTATTAATCAACCCGTAAACCACTCTGTCAGTGTTTGAATCATAATTATTTGTTCTCAATATGCTACCGCTGCAGCCCCACACCCAAATGAACCACAAAAAGCCCCATTAAGGAATCAAACGTGGGAAAAATCAAGCCTCCCAAAGTTACTGGGTCTCTGCTTCACGCTCCTTGTCATTTTTCAACCTTTTCTCAATGCTCTCTACTTTAAATTAAAACACTTCAGAACTCTGAAAAATCCCAAGCTGTCCTTCAAGATGCTTCATTTTACAAGCATATTAAGGATATTGTTAACGTGCTTTGGTTCAAGAGTAAATGAATGCCCTGTTAGATTCAAAATCACATGAAACCTAAAGGGAAGAGAAATGTCCAAAGTAAAGCATCTGGGACTAGGCTGCAGAGCTATTTAGATACCAGACTCCTGCTGATTTAGGAACCAACATACCTAGCAGACTAAAAGCTGATTTATGATTCCCTCAGGGAATTCTGCATTTCATCACTGAATTTTCTGTTACCATAACACTTAGTCAACATCCTTATTTCCCCTTTTGCACCTCTCCCTGAATTGTTAATCTTCATTTGGCAAAGTCCATTAAAGGTCTCTTTCTTCCATTTTCCTTTCATACTGTTTGACTGTTCTCAGTATCTTGAATTTCTGCTACATTCCAGTCCTATCGGACTCCTGCCATGCCTGCAGGTTTACAGTGTTGTATATATTAAAAGATTACACAAATTGAAATCAATTTAGAGCTCCAGATTTTCCTGTTTTGGATGTGGCCTATTTTTCCTGCACTTCTATAATCCAGGAACCTCTGTCCAGCTGGATTCATTAATATCCCTCACAACTTCAGCAGGATTTAGACATTTCTAACCATTATTGAGATCCTCAAGATCCTATTTTTCTGCTACTTAATCACTACTCATTTTCCCAAAGAGCATCTGACGTTCTGGAATGACTCTACTTTATGCAGAAGAACAGTAATGTCTAAAATCTAGAGGGGAAATCCAGTGTTTTAATGAGACAGATAAATCTCAAGAAGAATGACCTGCCACATCTAAATATGAAAGCTTAGAGAAGTGTGTCAGGGCATGTTTCCCAGCTGAAGTCAAGTCTAGCAAGGGAGTCAGCAGGGACAAAGTTGCTGCAGAGCTGGACACCTCTAGGAGATGTACTGTTGCAACAGCCCTGCAGAAGCCCTGAGTATTTGAGGAACCTTCAGTCTTTTTTTCCATCTGACTGCTGCATACTTGTGGCCTAGAAATCATTTTAATTAGAGCCTACCAGTCATGGAAGGTAACGGACTGGCAGCCCAGGAGGCTCCATGGAATGTGACAAAATACAGAAAAAGAGAACGTTCAAAATCAAATCAGCTTGTCTTCTTCCCATGTGCCATTCTCAACTGCTGGCTTAATAGCACTGCACCCCCAGGGTCAGCTGGACGGAAACTGAACCCTGACTGCATCCAGAACAGCAGCCCTTCACGCTAGCTGCCATGCGCTTTTCATCAGGAATCCTAGATAAGGTAGAGGTACAAACAGCGAGGGACAGTGCCGTGTGGGAAATTTTGGCCTATATCCGTCCACATCAGGAGAGAACAGCTCTGCTCAGCCACAGCATGGGCAGTAAGAAGGAATGCTTTTTCCCACTAGCACATATTCATCACATCCAGGATCGTTTCCAAAATCCCTTCAAGACTCTCAAACATTCCTCAGTTTCCTAAATGCAAACTAATCTTCCCAACAAGTTTAGGTGACTATTTTACTGAATGCTTTCATTTGGTCTGGTAGACTAATTGCTCACTTACATAACTCACTGCAAGGCAAAAGTAACAGAATACGATAAAAATACATTTCTCTAATGAAGACTGATCATTACCTGTATTTTAGTAAACAAGCAAGGGCTGAGCATAGCTTTCCATTAAGGCCATAACATAACCTACTATTATGATACAACTGCATGAAAATAAGGCAGTTATTCTTGCACCATGTCCCATAACCTATCTAACCATCAGAGTGCCATTCTGCATCAGCGCAGAGGCAGCCCCCAGTGCTGAAGGAGGGACTGCACGTGTCCTTGTGTAGAGCAGAAAGCTAATGCTCCCAGCCCTTTTGTTTGCAGAACAAAACAAGTAGTGTTTCTTTGGGCCCGATCCTGCACCTTTGCCTGAAAACTTTCAGGCACACCAGGTTTCCTGCTAATGGAGACAGACACACAAACCTCTCAAGTATTTGTTTTCTTCTCCTGTGAAGATACATGGGGAGATCAAGCTTTCTGCAACTACAGAATCACCTATCATATCATAAAGAAATCAGCTTGTTTTCCTGCAGCTCCTTTCAAATTAGCTTCGAGTTACATCGTGCAGAAGGGTTACCTATTATTAGAAGAAGGAGGTATTCTGTAAAGCATCTTGTGATATACATATGCCAGAGTGCCAGAGACTACCACGCATCCACCAGCACCGAAGCGGTGAAGGAGGCCAGGGAGCCCATTCCAGTTAGCTCTGCCACTCTAATCTCCCAGAGGAATAAACTCCATCCAGTTAGCAGCTTTATGCCATTAAAACCGCACCAAAACTGAAGGAGATACATTAATTTCACTGTACTGGTTTAATTACAGAAGTACAACCTGTGAGCACACAAGGCTCCAGTACACAAGGAGAACATCGTCTCTTAAGGCACTGGGGCAAGATTTAATTCCCATGAAGACACTGAAATGACACTGGGGATGACTGAGGCCCAGTGCCGCTAATAACAAATATTCCTGTAGCTCAATCCCCTTGCAGACCAATTAATTACCTCCATACCCTGCTGGCATGTTACAAATTTAATTTTTATTTCAAAAACCAAAGCTAAATAGCTAGAAAAACCATGTGGCAGAACCAAACTGTGACTTTATAGGTTTTAATTTTTGAGATTAAAGCAAAGTACAAAGACACACCCAGTCAGCAAAGTCTGGAGACAATGAGATGTAAAGCAATCCTCCTCCTGACCCCACATTAACACAGAAATCACCCTACAGCATGCAAGTGTCAGCCAGCAACAGCACCTACTTATTTCCTGTCAGCTTGTCCCTTTGATCTAACCTGATCCTTCTTCACTTTATTAAAAACGTTCTAATCTTTTGTCTTTGATCTCCCTGTAGGATTCTTCAAAGAGCTTCAAATTAGCAAACATGCAAACAACAGAAAAATGTACTCGGTATCTGCAAGCAACAATGATGTGGTGAGCCGTTTCCTTCCTCAACACACAAGTTTAACGAGGGGCAGCATTTTAAAGCCAAAAGATGCCACAGTTATCTGTTGTTTATTGGCATTAGGGTGGATGACAGAGTCCCAGTTTTTTTACTGGGGGGTGGTTTGCTCTGAAGGTGTAACAAGGCAGCCCAGCAGGGGTAGCAAAAAAGCCATGTGCATACTTCATTCAGCACACCAGATGAAAGGATTATGTCACATTCAAGAGCAACAAAGAGCTCTGTTTAAGTTTGTACCAGGCTGGAACCGTGGGGCAGCCGTTAAAGACCACCAAGGTTTTAAATAAAACCGGACACTTTTAAGTTTCCTCTAGCTTTCCTTGTGGTAAATCCACCCAATATGAAGGGAATGTCAGCATCTCCCAGGAGGAAGATCTGAGGCTTCAAAGATGAAAACAAGTTTAATCTAGTTTTAAATACGCAAACCCCATATGTATATTTTAAATATATATCTACATATGCATATAGAATTTTTTCTTACTAAAAGGTACTGTCAAATGTCAGGTATCATTGTATTAATTTTCCTCCAGCCTGGACTTATTCAACAGCAAAAAGTTGTTAGCAAGGAAGCACACTGCTCTAGGACCTATAACTCTCCTATAACTTTAATTTAGCCTCAAAGATACACATACGCCAAATAAAATTGGTGCTTTTTATTGTTGAGCACTGCTCACCTCTGAAAAGTTATGAAGCCATATTAGAAAGGTTCTATAGACTACAGTGTAAGTTCCTGGCTGGTGTGCCTGCCTCTTAGCAGTGCGACTTGTTTTTATTTTTTCACTCCGTGGAGGAGTCTACCTGCAGTCAGGCTGAAATAGCCCAAAATAATCCCCTCACAATTGCAGTTAATAATCCAAGGCCCAGAGCAAAGTCTGTTGAGGTCAATAAGACATTCACAGTGGTCCATGAGATCCTAGTTATAAACGGTGAGATGACAGATCTTCCCAGTAAAAGCTCAACACTGTGGAAATACAACCAAGCAGGACCTGACCCCAGCTGGTACACACGTATCTCGGCCAACAGTCCTCATACCAGGCTCTACACTTCTAAGATCAGAATGGATGAAATCCCCATACTCTTCCACTTTTGTCATCTTAAAATCTACTATCGTTACAGATAGCAGGTATATATCCAGAGAATTAAACATTACTTAAACAGATCATAATAACTTTTTCAGCTCATTAAGATGTAATTTATGTTACAAGTCTATCGAAAATCACCACTGATACAATTATTTATGAATACTCAGATGATGCCATCTTGTAATAATGGTTTTCTTAAGTGGCTCAGGAAACACTGCTGCTAGAACACAGACTAACCAGCCACAAAGCTATACCAACAGCCCTTTTGTTGTTTATGTTGTCTATAAGGGATTTGGGAAAATAAAACAACCATTTAAAAGACCTATTAGATAATGCATCCAGAGCAAAAAAAAAGCAAAACTGCACAGAGATTTGTCTGTATAGTTAAAAAAGGTATAAATAAATTGAAATCTTTATAGAAAAAAAGTCATACTCAAGGTTTGAACTTGTCAAGCTCAAAACTTACCCACTTCACTGACTTAAAGACAAAGGTAGTGCTTTTAATTAGTCCAAACCCACACAGGAATATTCAACAAAAAGCTATCAGATAGTTACTCAATTTTTTTTTCACTGGCACTCAAAACTTCCCTAACAACAAATGATACACTATGCTTTTATCCTGTGTGAGCGAGAGGGATCTTTCCACCAGATATTGTCCCTTGTGGCTGTTGTTAATGATGAAAGGCAGAGCTCAGCCTTTCTAGGAATTGCTGCATACTTGAGAGTGCTCCAGGCGCATGGTCCAGGGCCAGCTTCTTAGCAGGCTTCTTGACATTTAGCTGTTACCTCATCTGAATCCTCTGTACAGCCCACTTCCAGACTTAGCACGTATTATCCACTCCCCAGCTCCTTTCATTCCTCACAGCCTGGGATGGCCCCATTCAGCAGGGACTGATGGGGCAGCCACTCAGAATGTCTTCTCCACACAGGACTCACAGGTCCGCAAGTCTGGGTGCCAAATATTTCTTTAGAGGAAGCATTACATAAAACCTCAAAAAACATAGTTTAGAGAAATACTGAAAAATGTGTTTGCTTGTGAAACCATCAAGTAAAATCCAGATACCATGACTCTGCTCACCCAACTACAAACAGGTTTAAGAGCACACTTACTTGAATTCCAAGCACATTCAGCAGGTTTAGGAACTTTTGTTTTGTTGTAAAGTACCTCAGAATTTTCCCATTTTATTGTCAGAAAATCCCAAATAAGAAAGAACATCGAAAGGAAAAATTGAGGGCACAATAAAGTCATTATGTTACAAGCCCTCTAGAAAGGTCTAGCTCTAGTATTATTTATCCAATCTATTTTGAGAATTTCCATGTACCAGAAAACTAACAAAAACTGAAAAAGCATCTCAAAGGTAGAGCAATGCAGTTACCAGTGTTTGAGTTTGGCTGAAACAGCAGCCTAAAAGCTTGCTCTTCTCTGCTGAATTCTCAGTAACAATCCAAGTTGCTTTAAACTTACCTCTGAAAGTCAAACTGCTTTCCATTTGTCACAACTTACAGTCCCCAAAATACTGTTACTACAGTGGTCTCTATTATTCATTATCCTCACCTACTTTCAAAAATCCTGTTCCTTTTAACAAAAAAAACCAAAACCCCAAAACAACAGGAATTGTCAAAAGACAATATCATTCCTTACTCAGTCGAAGCTCAAACCATTCCCATCACTGAGTCAGTGGGAACTCCATGTGTAGTGCTGGACAGCCTGGAAACTGGAACAACCCCATCAAATCACTGTGAACTGGGCCAAAGAGGATCACTTGGTGATTATTCCCACCAAATTATCTTCAAATAAAAACTTGTGGTGAAGACATTTTCTATTGCAGTTCAGAGATAGTCTTTTTAGATAAATTACAATGCAAATATATTCCTCCTCCAATTTCATACCTAAATGGTTCTATATTAAGTGCATGCCCAGTGGGACTACAGTATGATTTTTACATAATTTCCTTTAAAAATATTAGAATTTTTCATTAAATACAGCTATTACCTTCTCAAGAACTCTTAAAATACATTCACAAACAAATTATGACTTTGAAAAATTATAATTGTGTAACCAACCTAGAACTACAAGTATAAAAAAGTCTTTTATATATATAACTCACTGGTTTTACTTACACTGATGGAAGCATCCCACACAGAATTTCCTCAGAAGCCTTCAAAAGAATCACGTCTTGTGGCTAGCGCTGTGTCGGGGATCTGAGATGTTGTTTCAGCTCATGGATCTGACAAGTTTTCACTCACTTCTCACACAGCCCTGTAGCATTTTACCAGTTAAAACTTACTAGGCGGGGCCTTCTTGTTAGAGGCACCATTGAGGAAAGACGCCATTTTGTTCTCACAGGAAGGGGTAGCTTGATATTACAGAGAAGGATTTAAACTGGGGGTCAAGTACCAGAAATGGTCAAAAAGTGTTTTTTATTCACAAGGAGCTACGTCACAGCAGAAGGAGGGAGCAGCAGCCCACAGACCCAGTGATGTCTGGGCAGATACATGCTCCTTTTCCTGACTTTTAGCCTCCAACTCCTGTCACCAAAAGTGCCTTCCCGAGCCACACGTGTTGTTCATGCCATCTCCCCTTCAGAAATGTAACCACAGAACCTTCCCACGCCTGTTATTTGCGACCTCTCCAACTGCTACCAGGGGCAAAAAAAAGAAAATCTCCTTTTAAAGCTTCTTCACCGTTTTGACCCTGTTTGGCCGCCGCCATTATCCCTCATTTTCACACCCTATAAACTCCCAGGTAATGGTTCTGCCATCCAGGCTGATGAACCAGCAAGCTGCTGCAGAGGGGACTTCACTTTCCCTCGTAATTTCACCCTCAATTAGCAAAGGCAGATGCTGAGAGCTCTTCCACACGAAGGGCTGACGGGGACAGGGAGGATCCCCCCCTCCCCAGCCCCGAGGGGCCTCAGAGGCAGCCCCAGCGCTGCCCTCGTCCCACAGAAGCCCCGAGGAGGGGGGGAATGAGCCCCCAGCCCAGCTCCACACGCCTCACACCCTCCCTGCTGCAAAGCCACCGCCCAGGGCCGGGGGAGCGTGTCACAAGGTCAATTAAACACCTGGGCTCATTAGTATCGCAGAGAGCAAACAGCCGCGCAGCAGCCGCTTTGCTCTTCCCCCCGTTGAAATGGTTAAATGGTTTCAAAATACGCAGGTTTGATTATTTTTAAACCCCACTGCAGCAGCATTGCTTCAGAAACAGGGGCTTGATCTTGGTGTTGCTGTCCTGCTTTTTAATTTGAGTGAAAGAGGGGCAGCAAAATCATCTGATGTGGTATGAGCACGTATGTTGTATCTTACATCAAACAGGAGTTCTTGGAAAAAAGATCAAAGTTAATAGATAAAAATAGAGTTAAATACATACTGCTTCCTTTTTTCTCTCCAAGAAAAGTTGCTGGGTCCAATTTACAAGAGGGAACAAACAACAGGTGAAATAATGGCAATCAGACAAAACAATGGGGTCTTCCAAAGCCTCAGGCTTCAAACCATCATAGGCATCTCCATAAGAATATCTCATTTCACACCTACCCCAGTCGAGAGAGGATGAATCTGTGCTTTGGCACATGCTTTTATACAAGTGGAGGAAAGGTTTAAAACCTGCTAGGGAAACATTATGCCTCCCTCTAGTGGGTTCACTTTCTGACAGTGTTTTATGTTGAGAAATTGCTTTACAAAGCTGATGGAAAGCAAAGCATCCAAGCATTACATACAGGCTTGGTCTGACCAAATCCATGCAGCCAGATTGGCAAGCGCTGCGGAGCTGTTCTTGTGCCACACCAGCACGTTAAAGCTTCCACTCCCACCAACGCAACTATGCAAGCGTGCGTTATGTTACCAGCTCAGAGTGCAGCCACAGCAGCATTTGTCATGAACAGTTCAGGGTATGAGAACCACAGAGTTCACATCTTGCCTTTCAATGCTCGTGTCTTACCTTTATTAAAGGTGTTACAGAAAAATAGCCACAGCATGCTAGTCTGCGAGCAGAGAGTTAACAGTGGTAGAGAATGAAAGCAGATAAGCAATTTGTCTACAAGTAGTTCAGTTCTCCATTTTTTTTTCCCTGTTGGAACAGCAATACCAATTTAAAACTGAGACCTCTGGAAGACACCAGCGAAGACATTTCTTCTGCAAATGATCCCAATCTTACACTTCAAAACACTTAAACTGTGTGGAAGATGAATGTATCTGTCACTCCAGAAACAAGTTTCCTTTTTTGGATAGCTGCCCACACTGGGCTTCCACAGCTTATGGAGAAATTAATAGAGATCTTTCATCAAACATTAGTAAACTTGCCTTTTCACATTAGTATCAGAAGAAAACCTGCATCTTGTTCAAGGGCAAACCATGCAATCTGAACAAATCTACAGCTGTAGATTTCATTCTTTGAACATTCTAGTTGCCAGCTTACAGCAGAATCAGTCCAAAAAGAAGTTGGTTGACTTGGCTCCAGGGGACCTGTCAGTCTGCAAGGCAAATGCTACTAGGCCTGCACTTTAAAGAGAGTGAAGTAGTTTTACTCATCCATTATAATTTTTATTTTCTAATATCGTGATTATCTTTAAGGAAGTTGAGGGATAAGAACCAAGGACCATAACAGCAGCACTTTACAGATTACCAGCCACAAAAATAAAGCAACTATACAATCTCTGGGTTTGACAGAACTAGTCATCATTCATAACACTTGACGCAACAATATTAACTGCAACAAGTGAGGAAAAAGCTACATCTGTAAAGTGCTATTTTTGTTACAAGTGGCTAAAAAAAGCACAACTACAACAGATTTGGGTATTCGGTGGTTAGATTGTCGATGTTCTCCAAATCTTTCATTTCAGGCTCTGTGTTTCTTGATGAAATTGATAAGCCCATTTGTTGAGCTATCATGAGATGTCACTGGAGCATCTGACTCCAGTTCAGGCTCAATTTTCTTGGCAAGTTGTTTTCCAAGCTCAACCCTGCATTTGTGAAAACAAGAGGAGAAAAGAAAACATTAGTGCTAACAATCTACATTATCTACTATCAGTCATTAAAAATAGGTGCCAGTAAAAAGCAACTTGACAGTGAACACTTATGAATGTATTGTCCTTCAGAAATACTGATGAAGTAACTACTATTCAAATGAACAACTGGAGTTCTAACAGCTGCCTAGCTAAACAGCTCTCACATTATAGGATTACTAAAGAGAGAAAGTTCAGTTTTAAAATTTGAGTCCTGCCCCCTTTGGCACTTGTTTGTATCAGGTAGCCTGCCTCAACACAGAACACACTCAGCTTGCTACTGTTCCCTGCTGAACTCATTACTCAGAACACTTATTTTTAGCACCAAGACAATAAACAGCTGAGTTGCAGGCCTAGAAGTCTTGCACAACACTGCAGCATGCTATCCAGGAGTTAGGGTAAGAACCTCAGCTATTCCAACACCTGCAAAAAGCATCCCAAATTCTACAGTCAGTTCTGGATACCACTCTAGATTTTGCTTTGTCACAGTAAAAGCTCAACTTACTCTTACCCCACTCCTGATTTTCAGTGTTTATAGCAGACTTGAGCTTTAGACAGTCTGCCATTTTCAGTTTCTACTGAAGTTTTAGTTACTTTTACCAATACATGAATGAACCTGCTGTGGTAACACAGCTCTAAGAAAACATATGTAAGGAAAAACCTGTTCTTCAGCCTTTAAGAAGAGAGCGTAGTGTAAACTGCTCTTCTAAGCACGTAGAGCAAGCTTTCTCTTCCAAATAACCCCTCATGGCACAGGCAGGCTTCACCTGAAAAAAATCTTACTTATGTAAGAATGTGTTTAGCCTGCTTGACTATTATAGTCATTAATACTGCCTCTTTTCTCTATTATGTTTTATTAAATCAAACTGAACAAATGTTCTTAGCTGAAGTTGCATTTACAAAGTTATTGTAAATGACATCGAACAAGGATATATAGAGACTTACCCCCCAGAAAAGTCTGTTTTCATTTAAAACTACCCTGGAATCATTCACTTTAAGTACAACCCTTGTTTTATTGTTTTCTCTGCCACGACAGATTCAAGAACACCACAGTCAAGCATACAACGAACAACAAGGCGACTTACCCCCACTGGTCATAACTGTTAATATCCCAGACAACTCCTTGCACAAATATCTTGTGTTCATACATGGCTATAAGCAGAAAGATGTGTTAATAAACTTCATGAGAAAATCTTAATAAGCACTCACGGATGCGAGATCTGCTTACTTACCAATGATGGCTCCCAGAGTGAATGGGTTGAGTTTTGTAAACATGATGGAATTGGTCGGTCGATTTCCCTCAAAGACCTTTCAAAACAAGAGTTAGACACTTATCTACCACACTGTAAAAATAGGCAGCACAAAATCCTGAAAGCTTCAACCATAAAATTATATAATTTACACATTTTATGAAAATACACAATGAAAAAAAATCTCTACAGCAATGCGACGGCCCACCTTTTCTGAAAGGCCTCAAAAGGCTTTCAGACCAGCACACTTTAGCAGAGGCACCACCGACAGCCTGCTCCACCAGACCTGCCGAGGTAGACTCGAACAAACCCTCAGAGCCATGAGGACAGTGGCACCTCGCAGCCACCGGAGGGCACTGCCCCATCAGCAAACTGCATCCAGCAGAGCCCAACACAACGCCCTTGCCATCACAGGATCCAACCACAGGAGAGCTGGCCAGTGCCAGAACTCCACTACCTTATGGGGAAGCAGCTTCTCCAGGGCATCTCCACTCAGTCCCGCCGCTTGCAGTTCCTTCCGAGCTTCATCAGCTGTCTTCCCTTTCATCAAAGCCTCAGTCTGAGCAAGGAAGTTGGCCAAAAGGATCTAGCAGGAAGAAATATAAACAGCTCAAGCTACTGTTTTAGCAGGAATAGCAATACCCAGTACTGGAATCTAGACAGAGACCTGGTCTAGAATTACAACTCTTTGTTTTTAGCACTACAGCAGTAAAACGCAGAGTAGTTTTTACATTCAGTTACACCCACTAATGCTTTTCACCTCAGAGTGCCAGGAGACTTAACTATATTCATAGCACATATATCCAACAACCAGGAGTGTTCTGCAGGACCCTGCCCTTGCTGACACTAACAGCTATCCCCCCAGGGAGAAAAGGAGTCCAGACTCCACACCTCTTTCACTCTGTACAACCTATACATCTATCCCATGCTATACCATACACCTGAAAGGCAGGTGCAAGGACTATTCAAAGGTTACCAACTAAGATGTACTTAGTATGAAGGCAAATGCCCACAGCATGCCCTATTACCAATCCCTACCAATACAGGAGGTTTTAGTTTCCTATTCCCTGCCTAACGTTAGCTTGCAAATCCCTATGTGGTTATGTCCCACACCAGTTGAACTCTCACTATATCTTTAGTTGAGTGAAACCTTTTCCTCTTTTACAAAAAGTCATCTTCTAAAACTTGCACCTGTACTTGGTGCTACTTGACAAAAATTTACTATTACACAACTTAAACAGCACTTGTAATCTAAAATCATGACAAGACTGAAATTCAGCAAGGAAACGTGCTTTTTAAAAAGCAGTGAGGAAACTCTCTCCAGCCTCAGGAGGCCAGCAACCCACAACTGCCTCATGAACAGCAGCTGCAATTTCTTCAAGAAGAAAAACATCACTCCATTACTTTACACTTAATATGTAAGTATAATTGAGATATTTGCAAACCTACTGTGAACATCAGCAGAGCCTAAATGAGTAGTTCCACAGGGACATTTTAGAAGTTTCACACACTGCAATACTGAATACACTTCAATGCCTTCAGACAAGAAAATTTAGGTGCCCTGACAGAAGTCTTATTACCTTGTGATGCAAGCCATTTCTGATTGGATGCTGGGTCTGGACAGGGATCAGAAAGTCACAGGGAATCATGCGAGTTCCTATAAGAAAAAACAAGTTAACATCCCTTCAACAGGAAAAGTCTTACAAAATCTTCAATTCTCACCCCACCGTCAGAATTACCAGAAGATTCAGCCCCTTAAGAGATCTTTTTTTTTAAGGTCTTTTGTTTTAACAGCAGGATCAAGTGACAAGGCAGTTCAGTAGTTTCAGCTTCAGTTGACCCTCCTTACTGCAGAGTTAAAACCTTCATCTTGTGGCCTTATGCAGTCACTAATTAAGAGCACCATAGCAATGTGATGCTAGGTTAGATAAGAGCCCAACCTCTAAACCAGCATCAATCACTTCTCTGCTCTTCCAACCATTCAGAATTCAATTCCAAAACAAATCACCGAACAGTTTTGGCTTACCTTGATGAATGAGCTGGTAAAAAGCATGCTGCCCATTGGTGCCAGGCTCTCCCCACACAATAGGGCCAGTATTGTAGCTCACACGAGAGCCTTTCTTGGTAATGTATTTGCCATTAGATTCCATATCACCCTAAAAGAAAGGAAGGGCAGTAATCACCTTGGTACAGAACAACAGTGTCAGTACAAGCTTCCATACATGCTTGAACTATAACTAATGCTACTTGTTTATAGAAATGGAATAAATATCAGGAATACAGCTGCTTCATTTATAGACACCAAGATGCTGGAGGTCTGAGGGGATGAAAAAATTAATCAACTAAATCAACTAAGCAAATAAGCTGATAGCAATCTTGGCACCAGCCTCTTTCAGGCTCACAATTACATCAACTAAGACAATTACAGTTTTTACCTAGAAACATACATTCAGGTTCTAGAACCAGGACAGCTGTACATGTAGTTCACCTCCTGAAACCTTTACTGAGGCCTTACCTGCTGGAAGTAGGCAGCAAAGCGGTGCATGTATTGGTCATAGGGCAGAAGCGCGTGGGTTTCACATCCATAGCAGTTGATATACCAGACCCCCAGCATGGCCAGCAGAACAGGCATATTCTTCTCCAGCGGGGCAGTGTGGAAGTGATTATCCTGTATGACACAAAGGAACAGAATTACAGTTTTGATAAAGTAATCTTCATCCCTCCCAGCTTTTAATTTGTTTTTTTTACTGTTGTTTTAATTCAGGGAGTTTCCCAAGCAGTCATTTTAGAAGCACTGAACGCAGCGAGCTGAACTTCAGCAACCAACCTGCCTCCAGTTATCTTACCAAGAATTCTTAAGCGGAGCAAATCCGAGACAGGCATTCCATACTCACCATCCAGTGGGCTCCTGCAAGCAGGTTCTCAAAGTTGTCAAAACCTAAAAATAGAAAAAGTCAGGCTGTATTAACTATTACAACTCATACTTGATTTTTCTTGTAGAGGTAGTCATAAAACAGTTGAGATGCCTTCGTATGCAGCCAAGCTCCCAACTACTAATTGCATTTAAAGTTGGCCTTTGACTTTTCCTGAAATTTGCATTCCATAAGCCAGACATTTTAAAGTTACGATTAAAGCCTGGACTTCAAAGTAAGTCCAACTTCATGAAACGTACTTCAAAAACTTTTGCCAAAAATGCCCACTCAGGTGGAATGAGCAACTGGAAGAAACACAAAGGCATTAAAACTAGATTCTGCATTAAAGGCTACACAGCTTTCAGAAAGTTTGAACACTTAGTCATTTCATAATCACAGGGGGAAAGACATGCCCCACAAAACACAGGGCAAGGCTAGTACAGTAGGGATGCCTGTGTTGGTCTGAGAGGACTATTGGAACAAGGTCTTCTGGAAGAAACAGGTTTCTCCCCTTCCCTGTTCTCTTAAGAATTCACCTGATTTTTCCTTTGCTCTAAAATCAGGGTACTAATTTTCACTGAGTCCTTTCCCTAATACCATCCTTTCCTGCAAAGCCAGAAATCCTGTCTTCTACAGGAGAAAAAAAGACCGAGGTGAAGTATGCAGCAATCAAAGCAGCAGCTCTCCCATCTTTGGGAAGTGAAGACTGTAAAAGCAAGGACTGCAAAGACTGCAAATAGACTGGCATGTCAGCAGTCAACAACAGATCTGTCTGACAGCAGAGATGAACAGCTCATTGCAGACAAAACAAGAAGCATCTGCCTCAAGTTTATTTTGCTGTTCACCTAGTTTTTCTACAGAGGACAACTCCTATTCATAGTACTCCAAAAAACACCAAATCCAATGTTTTAATTCTAACCTCAGTCTAAGGGAGGTCTAGCTTTTATTTAGAAAAATAAACATGGTTTCAGACTTTCAGTATCTGACAGGAGTAATGAGGGAACAAACAAAGCTGGGGACAGTCTGCTCACCAATTAGCAGCAATTCTCACATCACTTTCACATACATTACATACTCCCAACCTGCTTTTCAGATCTGCATCAGAAATGCCTAAACAACACGATTAGGTAGGAAACAGTTTAGCAGGTCTGTTTACTCTGCTATCAACTGCACATGCAAAAAGCATTCCTGGATCATCAAGCCCTACAGACTAGAAGAATAGGCACTGGGGGAAAAAGGAAATAATGAGAGAGGGACACAGCTAATAATGCTAAACAGAGCTTGTGCAGAACTAGAGACAGGATTTCTATGTTTGGCATGTATGTACTCAGAGAAACTAAATATTCTACTCTTAAAAAGTTTAGGGCTGCCAGCTGCAAAGTCTAATTTTCAACACTGATATAGCTCTTCATCAAGGAGGCATTTCTGGCTATGCAAACAGCTAAAGAGAAACAGTTAGACTATTTGGACCTAAGCAGCGGCAATTCCCAAAACTGCATTTACAGCAGTAAAATCTCAATGTTTCCACTGCATTACAGATTGTTTTTTAGCACAAACATCCAACCACTTGGAACAGGCTGGGTAAAATCATATTTGCCCCAAATGTGATCCACAATCCACTCCTGTTAATGCATTCCATAACTGTATTCCTTCAAAAAGATTCATTTTTGGCATTGCATCATAAGCATACCTACCGATATGCAGGGCAATGGACAGACCGATGGCAGACCACAGAGAGTAGCGGCCACCAACCCACTGAAAACAAGAGACTGGTTTAGATACAAGTGCAAGCATTTTAAACTCAAACTACTACGAAATTCTCAGCAAAATCAATATTCTTTCTGGTGATAATTCAGTATACATTACACAGCACAGTCAAAGGGACCCACAACGTACAGCGGTCCCTTAATGAAGCCTTAGGCAGGCACTTGAGATGGAAGTTACCCTACTTGTCTGAATTACTTAACACCTGTTAAGCAGATACATTGAGGATTCCAGTTCACTTCCAAATACTGAATTCACAGCATGTATTAACTGCTTTCTAATACAATCCCTCTAATGGTAAAGCCTGCTCAAGCAAGACCATGACACTATCCAGAGAAAGGTAATGCTCTAGGTAATTTCTAAACACCTTTAATATCTCATTTACCAGGGACACTGTCAATGAGACATACACCAGCCGGCTCCTGATCAAGTACAAGGGCCGTGACTAAGGGCAGTATACTTGAATTAGGCATCTGCCACCAAATATCAAATTAAGCTCCCATTTCTGATGTTTGACCTTTACTGGCTTAGATTACATACAGTAGACCCCAGCAGTCAAATGTCACAGCTTATAATAACTACTTGCACGGAGGAATAAGCTAAGACCTATATCTCCTGTTACTCAACAGCTGATTTCCCAGGCAAGAATACAGAAGACTCCCGTTCAGGCCTGTGACCAGAAGATTTTAATGAAATGACCAAGAGGTAAGCTGTTTTGCTTGCCTGACCTGTTCTCAATTTGCCTTTAGTGAATAAGTTTCCAGATGTTTCAGTACAAAGGCCACCACTATAATAATCTAGGCATTCCAGCAGTTAACTAACATCCAGTCAGTATTTTCTGAAGTTAGATTATTCCAGCAGTTAACATCTACCACACAACATTAGACATTTACTTACATCCCAAAACTCAAACATGTTCTGTGGGTCAATTCCAAAGTCTTTAACTTTAGGCTAGAATAAAAAAAAGCATATTAAGAACATAATTAGACCTAACATTCCTAAAAAGCTTTGTTCTGGCAAGTATAAAACACAAGTAGGGTACCTATTCAATACACAATTCCCAAACTACATCCTCTAAATACATAATATCTACCAGAAAAAAGTATACCTTCATTTCCAGAAATCACGATTTCATAGTCTCAAAAACAAATTACATGGACTTGTTTTCCAATCAATCTAAATGCCAATATAGTCAGGAGCAGGGCTGACATGCACTTCATTTAAAAGAACCAGAACGGAAGAAAGGAACTTTACACTACAGTACCCGACAGCCTCAATTACTCTTTTCCTAACTGCTGTTGGTGTTGCTACTTCAAACTTCAGCACAAATCGGCACATCAGGGTATATTATGCTCATCATATGCTACAGATTATTCACAGAAGCTACCTGCATCACTTCAACACTTGAGTGGTCTAGAATGGTAATGCTTGTTTACATAACTGCATTCACACACACTTAAGCAATTACACGAACTACACAACAACAGGACAGTCACCGAGTACAAGCAATATTGTTTTCATATTTAAGGCTCTAGCAGAAAGCACAAAGGTCCAATCTTACTACAGCTCATTAACCTAGGAGTGTTTCAGTTATTCTCACTTCCTTTTAAGAGGAAGGTTAATTACTGGTACTCAAGTAACAGTCTTCAACAACAGGCTTCCTTACTAGATTTTAAGATGAGGTCATCTTAAAAGTACAGAGAAACAAAACAGATATACTTACAGCATTGGTAGACAAGGCAACAAAGTGCTTGGCCACAGCTGAAGGCTTAAAAAGAAACAAGACTGTTAGATCTCAATTGCTGATTTCTAGTCATAAAGCTGTTCTACCACCATTTACAGACAAACGTATTGTTGACTACCATCGGTTATTTCTCATGCTATCAACTAGAAATCTTAAGCACATACACTGTGGGATCTGGTAGCATGTCTGCCTGAAGGAAGCATTCCAGTAACATTCCAAGCCCTCAAAGCAGTCACTGCCTAGAGCAGCACACTGTTCCCTTAGGAGGACGTTAGCAGTTTGGAATAGCACTATCACCACTTCGGAGCAGATGGAGTCTGCTGTAGATGCACCACCCTCGCAGCTAGAGTCAGGACAACTGGAATTACTGATAAACCTCGAGCTCCAGATTTAGACCTTGGTCTTTCAGTAGGTGTTCTGATGAACAAAGATGAGTGGTCTGCAACAGTGAAACAAGAAATTTCAAAGCCCAGCTTCTAAACAGCTACTCCGACCAGAACAGGTTAAGAAGCATCTTTATTACCTAAGCAGGCAGTACCTGCTTTTTTCTTTCACAGGCCAGAAACAGAGGAGAATGAGCCAAATACAAGGTTTCTATTCTTAGCATAGCCATCTGCCACTGAATTGTCAGCTATCACTCCAACCATAGCTTCATCTCTAGTTTTTAAAGATTTGCCCAGAACGGGAAGATAAAACCACATAAACACCTTAACTCCTGAATTTCTGCATCAGTGGTTCCATCAAATTATTAGCCAGTTCTAACACAAGTGCTACACTCCAGTACTTCACAGGTAGGATTTGGGGGAACACCACATGACAGTAACACGTAATGAAAACCTAGTGTTTTTATCATCTTGATCAGACAACAGCCTGTCACTAACCATGAGGCACTGAAATGTTCTGTGAACCACATTTGCAGAGCTATACAGCTTACGTTTGGGCAGCTACTGGCTCTGCTCCAAAGCACACAATGACCAGGGAAAAAACACACAGACAAGCTGCTGCATTCCATTACATAACCCAAACAAATTTGACTTACATCATTAGCAGCATGTAAGAACCACTCTTTGGCCGTTTCTGCATTAGTGATAGTTTCCTGGGTGGTGAAAGTCTGCATAACAGAAAACAAAGTAGTTCATAAGACACTGTACTTGAAACAAGTTCAGGCTGCTAAAACACAAAAACATCGTATGTTCCAGATAATTAGAGCAGAGTACCTTAGATATTCATAATAGACAGTTGCTGTCAGATTGCAGCAAAAATGCAATTTTACCAATCCAGTAAAATCTAGTGCTGCTATATTTACCCATCTATTTAAAATAGCTGATATCTGGAATCAGAATAGTTATTCCCCCATTTCCTACCTTCCTTCCCCCAAACTTACACAAAACCCTGAGGCTAAAATATTCTACTTTATAGTCTCACTAAGTATATGTTTTACCATTCAACTAAAAATTAATTAATTGAGCATTAGAACAGGACAGCCTAAGCTGGAATGTCCTCTTGTTCAATTCCTACTTTTTCATGGAGGGACACATGTTTGCCAAGACTCTCGCCATAATTTTGTTCTGCTGATTAGAGGAAAACGTTTCCTGCTTCACGAAGTGTAGACAGAAGTTCAGTCATGCAGTTTTGCAAGTATCTACAACCATTCTGATTTACTCAACCATCAAAATTAAGCTTTAAGGGGTGAACACTAGATTCAATCTACTCTCACCCATCTCCAGAAATACTTCATTATGAAACACAAGCCTTTTATAGAAAATAAAAATGCTATTCATCCTCTTCCAAATATATCCAATTATCTAATTACAGTCTGGCAAACAGGAACTGAAGTGTTACTCTTTCAGTCTTGCAGTCTAAGCCTTTGAACCGTAATCCTTGAACTCAGTTATTCAAAGTGACCATTAGTTTGGGAAGCTCCCTTGTTATTCCATAAGCTGTTGCTTGGCTGCACCATTGCCAAGAGAGGATAATGAGCATCAACACAGAGCACGGCCAGCACTACACATGTTCGTTTGTTGCAGTTGGTCTTCAAGAGCAAAAAAGGTCTGACTGTGCTTTACAAATGACAGTGACCCCAGTCACAGTTTGGACAAGTCTGTCTTCGTCACTTCCCTCAGCTAAGACAGAAACATTCCTCATCGGAAAATGGCAGCGAGCAATTACGCTTACAGAGTAAGTTACTAGCAAGGCAAGACTTACAGGCAGCAATTCATTAACACAAAAGCCAAAGGACCAAAAAAGTAGCCTTAAAAGTAAGAAATGAGACAACTGATCTTGAACTTCAAAGAAATAACTACATGGGATGCTACATCCTATC